>JAOPSE010000026.1:34035893-35285893 GCA_029449295.1 Zea luxurians | reverse complement strand
ATCATTTTGTTCTTTAATCATAGTAAGGTGATCATTCGTAGCATCAATATTAACATCTCTACATCTAGTGAAAATGATGACATGTTCAACAGTAGATGTAGAAATATTACAAGCATTCAATTCTTCCATCTTAGCATTTAAACTAGCATTTTCAGTTCTAAGACAAGAAATTGAATCATTGCAAATATCAAGCTCTTTAGATAAATTTTCACATTTTTCTACCTCTAGAGCATAAACATTTTTCAACTTAACAAATTTTTTATTTTCCTTAATGAGCAAGTCCTCTTGGCATTCCAAAAGATCATCCTTCTCGTTAATGGATTCTATCAATTCATTTATCTTTTTCTTTTGGTCCTTGGTGAGGTTTGCAAAAAGAGAAGTTAAATCATCTTCATTATCATGTATCTTCTTTTTGCCGTCTTTATCCATGAGGCATCTGTGGCCAACGTTGGGGAAGAGAAGGCCCTTGTTGATGGCGATGTTGGTGGCATCCTCGTCGGAGGAGGAGTCGGTGGAGCTCTCGTCGGAGTCCCATTCCTGCCCCACATGCGCCTCGCCACCCTTCTACTTATAGTATCTCTTTTTATCCATCTTCTTCTTCCCTTTTGAAAGCATCTAGGCCCCTGGTTGGTTTTAGTGATTAATGGCAATGTAATGTTATATGTGACTAACGTGTGTTTTGCAGAGACAAATGGTGAGTTAGGTCGCATTACAGGTAGATGTACTACACAGGTGAAAACAATCTCGAAGATAAGAACTTGAAGCGACGGCTAAAGCGACGAAACACAAAGTGAAGGTCTACGTAGTCCGAGTGTCAAGGAGTTGCGGACACTCGTGATTTAGTTAGGTCTTTTATTTTGTTTTAGTCGTACTATAAAGAGGGGTTGTCGATGAGTAGTTTGACCAAGAGAGTTCTAGTGTAGTGTTGGTGCATATTCACACTCACATATAGTGCTAGGTGACACTCTAGAACATACTCACAAGTTAGAACAAAAACCGATTTGAAAAACAGTGGAAAACAGAAAATAGGGTTTCTGGCCTTGGGGCACCGGACTATCTGGTGCACCCTCTGCCAGGTGGGGTCAGATGGCCCGGGGAAGGGTTTCCCCGTACACAGAAACCCGAGAGCGCAAGGTTGACGAGATGAATTTTAGTGGCGCACCGGACAGCGCACCGGACCGTCCGGTGTGCACCGGACAGTGACTGTTCACTGTCCGGTGTGCCATCAGCCCAACGGCTAGCTGTCAGAACTAGCCGTTGGAGTCGACCGTTGGCACACCGGTGGTGCACCGGTGGCGCACCGGACTATCAGGTGTGCCCATGCGCAGAACATTGCTTGCAACGGCTAGTTGGTGGGTGAGGGCTATTTATACCCCCTCCACCCACCATATTCAATGTCTTGCTGCCCACATTAATTCCTGCACATTGGTAGAGCATTGCAAGCACCAAAAGCCTAGTGAGGTGATTAGAGAATCTTAATCCCATATTTGGACCTCATTAGCGCTAGCGAGAGCCACCTAGAGCACACACCACTTGCATTAGGATTCTCTTGGTCAAGCGAAAGTCTACGACTTGTTACTCTTGGTGATCGGCATCACCTAGACGGCTTGGTGGCGTTGGGAGCTCGGTGATCACCGTGGAGATCTTGTTGGTGACCTGACTCAAGTTTGTAAGCGGTCGTGAGGGATCCACCGCGTCGGAGTGGCAAAGGATAATCTCGTAGTGAGCACTTGGTTCTTGCGAGGACCAAGGGGGGGCGATACCCTTGCGCGGGTGCTCCAACGAGGACTAGTGGAGAGTGCCGACTCTTCGATACCTCGGGAAAAATTGGAGGAGTCTTCTAAACCTTGCTTTACATTCCGCACTTAATTCAAGCATTTTACATTGTGTATTTGTTTAGCAAGTATTTGAAGTATTGTCTTAGAATTGTTGTATTTCTAGTATTATTCTCTTAGTGCTAGTTGTTGGGGTGAAGTTGGGCTCTTGCTTAGGTTTTAATTAGTGTTGATTTTTAGAAAAGCCCAATTCACCCCCCCACTCTTGGGCATCGTGATCCTTTCAATTGGTATCAGAGCCTTGTTGCTCTTAGATTAGCTTAACCGCTAGAGTAACAATGTCCGGTGGGGATGGACCTCCTCCCCGTTTTTTATGGTGACGATTTTCCATATTGGAAAATTCGTATGAAAGCATATTTAGAGGTTATAGACATTGGTGTCTATAAAGCCGCCACTCAAGGATTCCTCAAACCTAGAGATCCCACAAATCTTATAGGTGAAGAGTTTAATTATGAGAAATGGAATGCTAAGGCCAAAAACACCCTTTTAGAGACCTTTGCAAAGATGTGTTTAATAGAGTTAGAAATCATAAAAAAGCTCATGATTTGTGGATGGACATTTGTGCTCTACATGAAGGAACTAGAAGTGAGCTTGAGGAGAGATATCACATTGCTATGAGAAAGTTAAATTATTTTGAAATGCTTGCTAATGAAAATGCCAATGCTATGTACTCATGTCTCAATATTCTTGTAGAGGAAGTAAATGGCTTGGGGCTTACACAAATCTCACAACCGGATGTTGTGAGGAAGATTCTCAATGTCCTCCCAATTGACAAATATGGAGACATTGTCACTGTGCTGCATCAAATGGATCTTTCAGTTACCACACCTACACAGATATTGGGAAAGATCAATGCTCATGAGATGTACATGCACATCAATGACAAGGATGAGTCATCCTCCAAGAGGAA
The DNA here is from genome assembly GCA_029449295.1 of Zea luxurians. NCBI lineage: Eukaryota > Viridiplantae > Streptophyta > Magnoliopsida > Poales > Poaceae > Zea > Zea luxurians. The sequence continues at coordinate 35,283,148 of JAOPSE010000026.1, read as the reverse complement.
GGATTTGGCTCTCAAAGCAAATCAAGAAAGAAAAGGAAAAGCTAAAGTACAAATTGAGGATGAATCCTCAAGTGATGATGACCTTGATACTAACATTGCCTTGATGGTGAGGAAGACCACCAAGATGTTAAAGAAGCTCAACAGAGAAGGCATCAAATTTGATTCAAGAAAGAAGAAATTCTTTTCCAGCAAAATAAAGCCCATTTCTGAAATGGATTGCTACAACTGTGGAGAGCTTGGTCATCTTGCTCATCAATGTAACAAGCCTAAGAAGAACAAGTTCAAGGGCAAGAAAGAAGATGACAGCGATGATGAGAAAAAGGAAAAGAGATTCTTCAAGAGGAAGGATGGGAAGCACAAGAGGTTCCACAAAAAGAAAAATGGAAAGGCATATATTGTTGGTGACTGGCTCACTGACATTGAGTCATCAAGTGGATCTTCTTCAAGTGAAGAAGAAAATGATGAAAAAGTTGTCGCCATCGCTGGGGACATCTCTTCACCACCACCATCGTCGTCATCGACATCTCACCTATGCCTCATGGCTAGAGGTGAACGGAAGGTACAAAATGATAATGATATTACTGATGATAGTGATAGTGATAGTGATGAGGAATTTGCTTCACCTTCCTATGATGAACTAGCTGACTTGCTTAAAGAATACACTCAAATCATTAGGAAGTCAAAAGCTAAATGTGATAAGTTGAAAAATGAAAATGAATCTTTGAATGCCAAATACGACATAGTTATGAAAGCTAGTGATGAAATGAAAGAAGAAAACAAAACTATGTCATTCACTGTAAATGAGCTTACATCCTCCCTAAAAGATGCTAAGGATAAATGTGACAAGTTAAATGAAGCTAATAGGGAGTTGAAAGATAGACTAGTGAAAATAAAGGAATACTATACTAAGATTAAATTTGATCATGATAATCTTCTTGTTGAAAATGAACTTTTATCTTGCAATACACATGAGGCTATTAACCCTGTTGTTAAGATTGATGTAGCAACCTCATGTGATGATTTGAGTCAAGGAGATCAAACTAGTCTACATGATGAATTGACCGAAAAAGTTGAAGTCTTGACTTTAGACAACCAAAAATTAAAGAGATACTTGACTGATGCAACTACTAGAGGAAAGGTTGCTATTGAGAACAATGATTTTAACAATGAGTTGGCAGTGGATAATGAAAGACTTAAAAATGAGGTCAAGAAACTTAAGAGTGAAAATGAACATCTTGCAACAAGTGTGCAAAAGTTCAACAAGGGCCAATACCTCCAAAATGAATTGCTCATGAACACTGTCATGAAAAACAACAAGAGTGGTATTGGATACAATGCTTTTGTGCAAAAGAAAGCTACTACTCAATACAAGCCAAAGCAGACTCATAAGCCTATCAAATGCTTTGAGTGTGGAAAAGAAGGTCACTTTGCCCACAACTGCAAAGCCAAACCACCAGTCCCTTGCCTAAGCACTCAAGACCATTTGCTTTCAATGCTCATTATGTTCTAAGAAAGGTTGCAAATGGAAAGGTCAAAGTTACATTCCTAGGTCCACCAAACAAGAGTAGACCTAGACAAATCTGGGTTGCAAAGTCCTTGATTGAGAGAGTCACTGGTCGTATGCAATATAGGGCCCTCAAAACTCAAGCTTGATTTTTCTATGGATATAGGTGAACTACAAGACCGGTGGGAGCCATTGGGTTATTGACAGTGGATGCGCACAACATATGACAGGCAACCCACGGATGTTCACTCACTTGATGAGAATGTTGATGGACAAGACAAAATCACATTTGGGGATAATTCAAAAGGGAAAGTTCAAGGACTTGGCAAGGTGGCAATTTCAAATGATCTATCAATTTCAAATGTTCTCTTGGTTGCACCTTTGAGCTTCAACTTATTATTAGTGGGTCAACTCTGTGATCTTGGACTTCAATGCTTATTCACTCCAACAGAGGTTATTGTATCAAAAATGGATGATGAATCAACGGTGTTCAAAGGATTTAGATACAACAATCTCTACTTCGTGGATTTCACCTCAGAAGATGCAGACTTAAGAACATGCCTCTTCACCAAAGCATCACTTGGATGGTTCTGGCATAGGAGGCTTGCACATGTTGGGATGAGCACACTCAAGAAGGTATTAAAGAAGGACATAATTAGAGGATTAAAGGATGTTGTATTTGAAAAGGACAAGCCTTATAGTGCATGTCAAGCTAGGAAGCAAGTTGCTAATACACATCCTACAAAAGCTTTCATGTCAATATCAAGGCCACTGGAACTACTTCACATGGATTTATTTGGACCTACAAATTATGTAAGTGCTAGTGGCAACCTCTACTGTCTGGTGATAGTTGATGATTTCTCAGGATACACTTGGGTGTTCTTTCTCCATAACAAATCTGAAGTTGCATCTATATTCAAGAAGTTTGCCAAGAAAGCTCAAAATGAATTTGATTGCAAGATCAAGAAGATTAGAAGTGATAATGGTAAAGAATTTGACAACACCAACATTCATGAGTACTGTGATGAGATTGGGATCAAGCATGAAGTATCTGCAAAATATACACCTCAACAAAATGGAGTTGTTGAAAGGAAAAACAGGACCTTGATCACACTTGCAAGAACAATGATTGATGAGTATAACACACCAGAGAGGTTTTGGGCCGAAGCTGTCAACACTACATGTTATGCATCAAACATGCTATTTCCTCACCGGCTACTTGCGAAGACTCCCTATGAACTGCTAAATGGGAAAAAACCAGATGTCTCCTTCTTCCGGGTGTTTGGATGCAAATGCTACATCTACAAGAAACGCCATCACCTAGGGAAGTTTCAAAGACGTTGTGATATTGGTTTTCTATTGGGTTAAAAGTCCAAAGCATATCGAGTATTCAATCATGCCACTGGCATGGTAGAAGAAACATATGATGTGGAATTTGATGAGACTAATGGCTCCCAAGGAGCACTTGAAATTCTTGATGATGTAGGTGATGGGCCACTTAGGGAAGTAATGAAGAACATGCCAATTGGAGCTATCAAACCAAAAGAAGATGAAGAAGAGGTGCAAAACATTGACAGGCCTTCTTCATCAAATGTACCACAAGATGATGAAAAAGATGAGAGGCATGCAAATGAAGATACATTTGTCTCTCATGAACAAGCAAGGGTACAAGTCGAAGATGTTGATGCTCCAGGATCTTCTTCCCAAGTGGTTGACAGGAGAAACTCATCACTACTTCAAGCACACCCTCAAAACCAAATCATTGGGAGTCCTTCACAAGGGGTTATTACTCGATCACATAGACATGCTTCTTTTATTTAACATCACTCCTTTGTTTCTTGTGTTAAGCCTACATGTATAGATGAGGCGCTACAAAATTCGGACTGGGGGAACGCCATGCATGAAGAACTTAACAACTTCACCCATAACCAAGTTTGGACCCTGGAGAAGCCCCCACAAGATGCAAGAATCATTGGAACAAAGTGGGTGTTCAGAAACAAACAAGATGATCAAGGTGTGATTGTAAGGAACAAGGCAAGACTTGTTGCAAAGGGATTCTCTCAAGTTGAATGCTTAGATTTTGGAGAGACCTTTTCACCGGTTGCTCGACTGGAAGCCATCTGTATCCTACTCGCATATGCATCATGCTATGATATAAAGCTTTATCAAATGGATGTAAAAAGTGCATTTTTAAATGGCTTCTTAAATGAACTTGTATATGTTGAGCAACCACCTGGATTTGAAGACCCTAGATATCCTAACCATGCTTACAGGTTGGTTGTCTAAGGCGCTATATGGGTTAAAGCAAGCTCCAAGAGCTTGGTATGAGCGTCTTCGTGACTTCCTCATCGAAAAGGGCTTCAAGATCGGGACCGTCGACACAACTCTATTCACAAAGAAACATAACAGTGATATTTTCATTTGTCAAGTATATGTTGATGACATAATCTTTGGCTCGACAAATGATTATCATTGCAAGGAATTTGGTGAGTTGATGTCGAAGGAGTTCGAGATGTCAATGATTGGTGAACTGACGTACTTCCTCAGCTTTCAAGTCAAGCAAATGAAAGATGGTAACTTTCTCTCACAAGAGAAGTATACCAAAGACTTTTTGAAAAGGTTCAACATGGAGAAGTGCAAACCAATCAAGACACCTATGCCAACAAATGGACATCTCGACCTAGATGAGGGAGGTAACCCAATTAATCAAACTCTCTACCGTTCTATGATTGGTAGTTTTTTGTATCTTACCGCATCTAGGCCCGATATCATGTTTAGTGTCTGCATGTGTGCTAGATTTCAATCTAATCCTAAGAAAGCTCATCTTCGCGCTGTTAAAAGAATTCTTAGGTATCTCAGGCACACCCCAAGCGTTGGTCTGTGGTATCCCAAAGGAGCTACTTTTGACCTAATTGGCTATTCCGATTCGGATTATGGCGGTTGCAAAATTGATAAAAAAGTACTTCTGGGGGTGCCATTTGCTTGGAAGATCACTAGTATCATGGACTTCCAAAAAGCAAAATAGTGTTGCCTTGTCAACCGCCGAAGCGGAATACATTGTCGTGGGTGCTTGTTGCACACAAATTTTATATATGAAACAAACTCTTCTAGACTATGGTGTAGTTCTAGAAAAGGTACCTTTGTTGTGTGACAATGAGAGTGCTGTTAAAATTGCTAATAACCCTGTTCAACACTCTCGCACCAAGCACATTGATATTCGTCATCACTTTCTTAGAGATCATGTTGCGAAAGGAGATACCATTTTAGAAGGAGTGAGGTCGGAAGATCAATTAGCGGATATTTTCACTAAGCCACTTGATAAAACCCGCTTTTGCATGTTGAGGAATGAATTAAATATACTTGATCTCATAAATTTTATTTAAGATGTCAAATGGTGTTGTCAAGCTTGCATTGCATATTTAAATTTCTTGTATTGCATCTAGGGCTTGTCTAACCTAGTTAAGATAACCGCCAACAAAGCGAGTGAAAAAAGCTTAACTCGGGCTCAAACGTGACAAGTCTTAGTTTTTAAGCTTTTAGTACTTGAATTCTTACTTACTATGAATTTGTTGGTTCTTGAGATATGCATCAGGCACTACACTTAGGGGGGGTATTCAAAACTCAAAACACTCATGAAAACCCCTAGTGCAAGGCCAAAATGAAAATTTCACCATTTGCCTATTTTCTCTAAAAAAATATCTAGCCTATGGCAAAATATTTTGAAAATTATGAGAAAATATATGAGGGTGCCAATACCTGTCCCAACAAGTGTTATTTTGTTGGATTATAAGTTGGGATTTGGTTTGGTTGAAAACTAGATAGAAAATTTGAAAAATTTCAAAATTCCCTCTGTTTGGGCTCACCGGACAGTCCGGTGTGCACCGGACACTGCACTGTGCACTGTCCGGTGCACCGGCAGCCGCACGCGCAGATCCCATTTTCCTGTGCGCTGTCCGGTGGTTCACCGGACAGCTACTGTGCGATGTCCTGTGTGCACCGTACAGGCACTGTAGACTGTCCGGTGCGCCCATAACTCGTTTTTTAAAAAAAATTCCCCTGCCCAAGCCCGAGGCCAGAGCTTTTCTTCTCTCTGTTCCAATTTGCTCTCCACCTTTCTGGCGATCCAAACTCCTCTCCGGCGACCTCCTCCTCGCCGGTGGCCGTGCTCTAGTGGTGGTGCTCCTTCTCGGCCTCCTTTCCCCTCTGGTGAGCAGCTCGAGATCCTTCTCCCCTTTTCTCTCTGTTTCACAGTTCAGTGAAGTCGTAATGCTCACAAAAATGTGTGACACGAGATTGACTGGTTACCCCCTTATGAATGTCGCCAAGGATGGAGTTCACGGGGTGATCTCGTTATATCGCTTGGTGGACTCTTGGGTGTGGGGGTCTTGGACCCTGATCATCTTCCTTGTCTTGATCATTAGCATCTCCCCCTTGATCATTGTCCTCCTCTTGAGGTGGCTCCTCTTGATCTTCATTTTCATCATCTTGAGCTTGATCCTCATCTTGAGTTGGTGGAGATGCTTGTATGGAAGATGAAGGTTGATCTTGTGCTTGTGGAGGCTCTTTGGATTCCTTAGGACACACATCCCTGATGGACATGTTCCTTAGCGCGATGCACGGAGCCTCTTCATCATCTAGCTCATCAAGATCAACTTGCTCTACTTGAGAGCCATTAGTCTCATCAAACACAATGTCACAAGAAACTTCAACTAGTCCAGTGGACTTGTTAAAGACTCTATATGCCCTTGTGTTTGAGTCATAACCAAGTAAAAATCCTTCCACAGCCTTAGGAGCAAATTTAGATTTTCTACCTCTCTTAACAAGAATAAAACATTTGCTACCAAAGACTCTAAAATATGAAACATTGGGCTTTTTACCGGTGAGGAGTTCATAGGATGTCTTCTTGAGGATTCAGTGAAGGTAGAGACGGTTGATGGCGTAGCAAGCGGTGTTGATTGCTTCTGCCCAAAACCGGTCCGATGTCTTGTACTCATCAAGCATGGTCCTCGCCATGTTAAGTAGAGTTCTATTCTTCCTCTCCACTACACCATTTTGTTGTGGTGTGTAGGGAGAAGATAACTCATGCTTGATGCCCTCGTCCTCAAGAAAGCCTTCAATTTGAGAGTTCTTGAACTCTGTTTCATTGTCTCTTCTAATCTTTTTTATCCTTAAGCCGAACTCATTTTGAGCCCGTCTCAAGAATCCCTTTAAGGTCTCTTGGGTTTGAGATTTATCCTGCAAAAAGAACACCCAAGTGAAGCGAGAATAATCATCCACAATAACTAGACGGTACTTACTCCCGCCGATGCTTATTTAAGCTATCGGGCCGAATAGATCCATGTGGAGTAGCTCAAGTGGCCCGTCGGTCGTCATGATGTTCTTGTGTGGATGATGAACACCAACTTGCTTCCCTACTTGACATGCGCTACAAACCCTGTCTTTCTCAAAATGAACATTTGTTAGTCCCAAAATGTGTTCTCCCTTTAGAAGCTTGTGAAGATCCTTCATCCCAACATGGGCTAATCGGCGATGCCAGAGCCAACCCATATTAGTCTTAGAAATTAAGCAAGTATCGAGTTCAGCTCTATTGAAATCAACTAAGTATAGCTGACCCTCTAATACTCCCTTAAATGCTACTGAATCATCACTTCTTCTAAAGACAGTAACACCTATATCCGTAAAAAGACAATTGTAGCCCATTTTGCATAATTGAGAAACTGAAAGCAAGTTGTAAGCTAAAGAATCTACAAGAAAAACATTGGAAATAGAATGGTCAGGTGATATAGCAATTTTACCAAGTCCTTTGACCAAACCTTGATTTCCATCCCCGAATGTGATAGCTCTTTGGGGATCTTGGTTTTTCTCATATGAGGAGAACATCCTTTTCTCCTCTGTCATGTGGTTTGTGCACCCGCTATCAATGATCCAACTTGAGCCCCCGAATGCATAAACCTACAAAACAATTTTAGGCCTTGTTCTTAGGTACCCAAATGGTCTTGGGTCCTTTGACATTAGAAACAAGCACCTTGGGTACCCAAACACAAGTCTTTGATCCCTTGTGTTTGCCCCCAACATATTTGGCAACTACTTTGCCTGATTTGTTAGTTAAAACATATGAAGCATCAAAAGTCTTAAATGAAACAATAGGCTCATTTGATGCAATAGGAGATTTCTTTTTAGGCAATTTAACATGAGTGGATTGCCTAGAACTAGATGCCTCACTCTTATACATAAAAGCATGATGAGAGCCAGAGTGAGACTTTCTAGAATGAATTCTCATAATCTTATGTTCGGGATAACCAGCATGATATAAAATATAGCCCTCGTTATCCTGAACCATGGGAGCTTTGCCCTTAACAAAGTTAGATAATTTCTTAGGGACATTTAGCTTGACATTGTTTCCCTGTTGGAAGCCAATGCATCCTTAATACCAGGGCGTCTCCCACTATAGAGCATACTTCTAGCAATTTTAAATTTTTCATTTTCTAAGTCATGCTCATTAATTTTTGCACTAAGTTGAGCTATGTGATCATTTTGTTGTTTAATTAAAGCTAGGTGATTATGGATAGCATCAATATTAATGTCTCTACATCTAGTACAAATGGAAACATGGCTAACAGTAGATGTAGAGGGTTTGCAAGCATTTAATTCATCAATCTTAGCATGTAACATGGCATTCTCATTTCTAAGATTGGAAATAGAATCATTGCAAACATTTAAATCTTTAGCCTTAATTAAATTATCATTCTCAATCTTAAGGCTAGAAAGTGATTCATTCAACTTGTCAATTTTAGAAATCAAACTAGCATTATCATTTTTGAGGTTGACAAGAGAATCATCACAAACATTTAACTTTTCAACCTTAGCAATTAATTTAGCATTCTCATTTCTAAGGTTGGAGATAGTGTCATGGCAAATGCTAAGCTCACTAGTTAAATTTTCACATTTTTCTACTTCCTGAGCATAAGCATTTTTAACCTTAACATGCTTTTTATTTTCCTTAATAAGGAAGTCCTCTTGGCTATCCAAGAGTTCATCCTTCTCATGAATAGCACCTATTAATTCATTTAACTTTTCTTTTTGTTGCATGTTTAGGTTGGCAAAAAGAGCAAGCAAACTATCTTCATCGTCACTAGAGTTATCCTCATCACTAGATGTTGCATATTTAGTGGAGGCTCTAGATTTTACCTTCTTTTTGCTGTCTTTTGCCATGAGGCACTTGTGGACGACATTGGGGAAGAGGAGACCCTTGTTGACGACGATGTTGGCGGCGTCCTCGTCGGAGGAGGAGTCGGTGGAGCTCTCGTCGGAGTCCCACTCCCGACAAACATGGGCATCACCACCCTTCTTCTTGTAGTATCTCTTCTTTTCCCTCCTTTTTCCCTTCTTGTCGTCGCCCCTGTCACTATCACTTGATAATGGATATTTAGCAATAAAATGACCGGGCTTACCACACTTGTAGCAAACTTTCTTGGAGCGAGGCTTGTAATCCTTCCCCCTCCTTTGCTTGAGGATTTGGTGAAAGCTTTTGATGATTAGCGCCATCTCCTCGTTGTCGAGCTTGGAGGCGTCGATGGGGAGCCTACTTGACGTAGACTCTTCTTTCTTCTCCTCCGTCGCTTTGAATGCGATGGGTTGCACCTCGGGTGTGGAGGTGGTGCCTCGCTCGATGATTTGTTTGGAGCCATTGATCATCAATTCAAAGCTCACAAACTTCCCTATAACTTCCTCGAGAGACATTAGCTTGTATCTAGGATCACCACGAATTAATTGTACTTGTGTAGGATTAAGAAAAACAAGTGATCTTAGAATAACCTTGACCATTTCATGGTCATCCCATTTTGTGCTCCCGAGTTTCCGCACTTGGTTGACCAAGATCTTGAGCCGGTTGTACATAGCTTGTGGCTCCTCTCCTTGGTTGAGCATGAACCGACCGAGTTCCCCCTCGATCATTTCCCTCTTGGTGATCTTGGTCACCTCGTCTCCTTCGTGCGCGGTCTTTAGTACGTCCCAAATTTCTTTGGCACTCTTTAACCCTTGCACCTTATTATACTCCTCTCGACTTAGAGAGGTGAGGAGTATAGTAGTTGCTTGGGAATTAAAGTGCCGGATTTGGGTGACTTCGTCCGCATCATAATCTCCATCCCCTACGGATGGTACTTGTGCTCCAAATTCAGCAATGTCCCATATGCTTGTGTGGAGTGAGGTTAGGTGATACCTCATCATATCACTCCACCTACTATAATCTTCACCATTAAAGACTGGTGGTTTGTCTAATGGGACGGAAAGTAAAGCAGTATGTTTAGAAATGCAAGGGTAGCGTAGGGGGATCTTACTAAACTTCTTGCGCTCATGGCGCTTAGAAGTGATGGACGGCGTGTCGGAGCCGAAGGTGGATGGCGACGAAGAGTCGGTCTCGTAGTAGACCACTTTCTTCATCTTCTTTTTCTTCTCGCCGCTCTGATGCGACTTGTTGTGTGAAGGGGATCCCTTCTCTTTGTTACCGGACTCCCCCGATGGAGCTTTCCCGTGGCTTGTGGAGGGCTTCTCGCTGGTCACCATCTCCTTCTTGGCGTGATCTCCCGACATCACTTCGAGCGGTTAGGCTCTAATGAAGTACCGAGCTTTGATACCAATTGAAAGTTGCCTAGAGGGGGTGAATAGGCAAATCTGAAATTTATAAACTTTAAGCACAATCTACAAGTCGGGGTTAGCGTTAGAAATGAAGTCGAGTCCGAAAGAGAGGGTGAAAACAAATCACAAGCAAATGAAAGCGGATGACATGGTGATTTGTTTTACCGAGATTCGGTTCTTGCAAACCTACTCCCCGTTGAGGTGGTCACAAAGACCGGGTCTCTTTCAACCCTTTCCCTCTCTCAAACGGTCACCTAGACCGAGTGAGCTTTTCTCCTTAATCAACGGGTCACTTAGACCCCTTACAAAGACCACCACAACTTGGTGTCTCTTGCTTGATTACAAGTTGCTTGAGAACAAGAATGTAGGAAGAAGAAAAGCGATCCAAGCGACAAGAACTCAAATGAACACAAATGTCTCTCTCTCACACAAGCCACTAAGTCTTTGGAATGAGATTGGGACTTGGAGAGGATTTGATCTTTTGTTTTGTGTCTTAGAGTGAAGTCTAGAGCTCTTGTATTGAATGCAATGGCTGAAAACTTGGATGCCTTGAAGTGTGGTGGTTGGGGGTATTTATAGCCCCAACCACCAAAATGGCCGTTGGGGAGGCTGTCTGTCAATGGGCGAACCGGACAGTCCGGTGCGCCACCGGACACTGTATGGTGCACCAGCCACGTCACCCAACCGTTAGGGTTCGACCGTTGGAGCTCTGATAGCTGGGGCCACTGGACAGTCCAGTGGTGCACCGGACAGTCACTGTTCATTGTCCGGTGCGCCTTCTGGCGCCTGCTTTGAATCTGCGCGCGCTGTCCGCGCACTGTAGCGTTCACTGTTCACTTTTGCAGACGACCGTTGGGGCAGTAGCTGTTGCTCCGCATGGCACACCAGACAGTCTAGTGCTACACCGGACAGTCCGGTGAATTATAGCGGAGTGGCGCTCCAAAAACCCGAAGCTGAGCAGTTCAGAGTTGATCTCCGTGGTGCACCGGACACTGTCCGGTGCGCCAGACTAGGGCAGCCTTCGTTTGGTTTTGCTCCTTTCTTTTTGAACCCTATCTTGGACTTTTTTTGGTTTGTGTTGAACCTTTGGCACCTGTAGAACTTATAATCTAGAGCAAACTAGTTAGTCCAATTATTTGTGTTGGGCAATTCAACAACCAAAATCATTTAGGAAAAGGTTTGACCCTATTTCCCTTTCACCAATTCACCCCCCTCTTGGGCATCGTGATCCTTTCACCTTTCTTGTCATCGTCCCTGTCACTATCACTTGTATATGGACATTTAGCAATAAAGTGATCAGACTTACCACACCTATAGCAAACCCTCTTGGAGTGGGGTTTGTAGTCCTTCCCCTTCCTTTGCTTGAGGATTTACCGGAAGCTCTTGATGATAAGAGTCATCTCCTCATTGTCAAGCTTGGAGGCGTCGATTGGAAGTCTACTTGGTGTAGACTCTTCCTTCTTCTCTTCCATTGCTATGAATGCAACGATTTGCACCCCGGGTGTGGAGGTGGCGCCTTGCTCCAAGTTGACAATATGTTTGGAGTCTTTGATCATAAGTTCAAAGCTCACAAACTTGCCAATTACTTCCTCAGGGGACATCTATTTGTATCTAGGATCTCCACGAATTAATTGAACTTGAGTAGGATTACGAAAAAACAAGAGAACTTAGAATAACCTTAACCATTTCATGGTCATCCCATTTGGTGCTCTCGAGATTGCGCACTTGGTTGACCATTGTTTTGAGCCAGTTGTACATTGCTTGTGGCTCCTCTCCTTTGTTGAGGATGAATCGACCGAGCTCTCCCTCGATCGTCTCGCGCTTGGTGATTTTGGTCACCTCGTCCCCTTCATGCGCCGTTTTGAGGACATCCCAAATTTCTTTGGCATTTTTCAACCCTTGCACCTTATTATATTCCTCTCGACACAATGAGGCGAGGAGTATAGAAGTTGCTTGGAATAAAAATGTCTTATTTGGGCGGCCTCATCGGAGTCGTAGTCCTCGTTGCCCACCTGTGGTGCCTGCGCTCCAAACTCAACAATATCCCATATGCTTTCGTGGAGTGAGGTTAGATGGTGCCTCATTTTATCACTCCACATACAATAATCTTCAGCACCAAAATATGGTGGTTTGCCTAGGGGTACGGAAAGTATAGGAGCACGTTTTGGAATGCAAGGATAGCGTAGAGGCATCTTACTATACTTCTTGCGCTCTTGGCGCTTCGAAGTGGTAGACTCGGCGCGGGATGTGGAAGGTGATGAAGAGTCGGTCTCGTTACTACAGGGGTACCCCTTACTACAGCATGAAGACGCGGTACCCACGCGGCTATCTATAGTCGCGTGGTGAACAGCACCCGACCCCACCACGTGGATGGCTCCGGGGCCGCCACGTGGCCAGAGAAGACGATATACTCCAAGGTATCAACAGTGGGTCCAGACCCCCATGCGAAAGTGTCGGACCCCTGTGTATACAGACTGGACCTCACGGTAAGGTCCAGGACCTCCACGGGTGCAAACCGGACCCCTAGGATGGGTTTCGGACCCCTCTGTGTGGGGTCTGGGCCACTCACAGCAGGGTCTCGGGATTGCGGGACAAACAATACCCAGGCCTTAATCAAGGCCAGGCGGGGGTCCGGAGCCGACACGTGTCCGGACCATACATGTATGCCTCTGCTCCCCGCTCAGGCGGAGCCCCGATGCTGCCACGTGGCCTACTACCCATGACGTAAGCCAGCGGGCGGAGCCTAACGTAAGGCCTCTAGGTCGCGCGGCCTCTGCATTTATTGCGGATAAGGCGCGCCGCCTGTCCATTCCACTGGCAGGTGATGTACTGCCTCGGCATTTATGAGCCCTGTCCATTCCACTGGTAGGTGATGTGTCGCCTCCGCATTTAATGAGCCATGTCCACTCCCCTGACGGGCGGTGACCAGGCCATCCTGCAGGCGGCGTGCCTGTCCATTCCATTGGCAGGCAGTACGCCCATGCTACCGTGTGTACTACACTCATCATGACTCGCGCGTTACCGAGGAAGCAGCGCGGCATATCAATACTATATGCACTACGGACATTATGGCGCTCGGGGATCGCCCAGGCATTACAGGCATTAGTTATTTCCTTCCATTTTGCCCCTGGGCCCACATGTTGGGGCTAAGTATCCTTGTACGTGCCCCCTTGAGCTATAAAAGGGAGGGCACACGACGTTACAAAGCAGGCTCACTTACACGCTCACTTAGACTCTCAGACTCACTGGCACACTCTCAAGCTCACAGATTCAATACTACACACGGTGGAGTAGGGTAGAGATGGCAATGGGTAAATACCCACCGGGTATTACTACCTTATACCCATACCCACGACAAAAAAATAATCCCACCGGGTCACCCATATACACTGGTGGGTATGGATTTACCCCCATACCCATACCCACGTGGGTATGGGTCACCCATCGGGTCACCCGTACCCACAAAAATTAAACATCTATCAAAATATTATATTATACAAATATCAAGTATATCCATCTAAATACTATTACAAAATTTCTAGCATCATTTAACCATCCATTCAACACACATTGGGTGAATTACATGTTCCATTACATGGTCATTAAATTGTCGTTAAGCCTTCTATGACATAATGGCCTAAAAGGTTATTAAATAGTAAAAAATATGGATGACTAAAGTCTAAGTTTATGCTTGGGCTAAGTTTATATTGGGTATTTTATACCCACGGGTTAACGGGTATGGGTGAAGGTGGAACGTTCTAATACCTGTTTACCCATTGGGTGAAGATTTTTGCCCAATAACAGACCCATGGGTAGAATATTTAGCCCACGCACATACCCTAATGGAGTAAATACCCATCGGGTATCGGGTCGCGGGTACCCATTGCCATCTCTAGAGTAGGGTATTACGCTCCGGCGGCCTGAACCACTCTAAACCCTTGTGTGTTCTTGTGTTCATCGATCACCTAGTAGACAGGCAAAACGCTTAGGCCCCTCCTCATCTTAGGATTTAGGGCGGGTGCGTTCCGCCACCCGGCCGGAGAATTCCCTCTCCGACTTTTGGCGTGCCAGGTAGGGGCTTGGCATTAGGTTTTTGCTTGTTTTTCTGCTCGACGCCATGGTCCACATCGTCGAGCACCATGATTTCATGCCCGAGGACTTCCCGGTGGAGGAAGAGGCTGCATCTTCCACACCATGGGCCACCAACCGCTTTGCGCCTGGTGCTGTTGTTGTGCACTCTGCACGGCAGCACACTCCTGCGCAGACATCCAGGGCGTCAATGGCTACGTCTGGGGCCTTGTCTGTGGCCAGGGAGTTGCTACGCCACCCTCCTAGCTCCACGGCCTCGCCGGGGGCCATGAAGCAGTGGCATGACGATGTCGACCGTTTGCTCAGCATGGCGCACTCTGGCTCAGCCAGGCCCAGGCCTCAGTCATCTCGGCGTCAACATGAGGTGTCGGCGTCAGTGTGCTCCCCCTCGGTGAGGGCCGCACCGACTGAGGACCTGCGGGCGGAGCTCAACCGCAGGAGTGCGGGAGAGGACGCTCCAGTCTCTCTGGAGAGGTCTGATGACCTGTGGGCAGAACTCTGAAAGGGAAATGTGCCCTTGGGCCATTTCTAAGTATTTTGGTGATTGAGTGCCAACACGAGTGCCTAAATATGAATTTATGCTTATGGATGAACAAAGTGAAAATCAAGAGCAAAGGTATGTTTCTAAGTCTTAGTACATTGGTTTTGTGTACTAATATACTTGTCTAAGTGTTAGAAACAGAAAGAAGAAGAAAAGAGAAGAGGTGAAAAAGACTTGGCTGTGTACAGCCAAGACTCAGCTCGGTCTGGAGCACCGGACTGTCCGGTGGTGCACCGGACAGTGTCCGGTGCGCCAGACTCACTCGGCGCGAACTGGCCGCTCTCGGGAATTCGCCGACGGCGTACGGCTAAAATTCACCGGACTGTCCGGTGTGCACCGGACTGTCCGGTGAGCCAACGGTCGGCTGGGCCAACGGTCGGCCGCGGATTCTGCGTGTGACACGTGGCCGGGCCAACGGTCGGAAGGGGGCACCGGACTGTCCGGTGTGCACCGGACTGTCCGGTGCGCCAACGGCTCCCAGATCTTCAACAGTCAGCAACGGTTGGCTGCGCTGTTTATGGAAATAAATCGGGCACCGGACAGTGTCCGGTGTGCACCGGACTGTCCGGTGCACCCGACGACAGAAGGCAAGGATGGCCTTCCAGATTTGTTCTCAACGGCTCCTAGCTGCCTTGGGGCTATAAAAGGGACCCCTAGGCGCATGGAGGAGGACACCAAGCAACCTTAGAGCATTCTTGATCATCCACACTCAGTCTTTGCGCATTCGTTTGTCATTCTAAGTGATTCGAGCTCCGTTCTAGTGAGAACTTTGAGATAGTCTTTTGAGCTCGATTCTTGGCCGTGTGTGTGCGCATTTTGCTGTGGATTTGTGTGTGTTGCTTCCCTCCCTTACTCCGTGCTTCTTTGTGAAACTCAATTGTAAGGGCGAGAGACTCCAAGTTGTGGAGATTCCTCGCAAACGGGAAAAGATCAAAGTAAAGAAGAACATCGTGGTATTCAAGTTGATCATTGGATCACTTGAGAGGAGTTGAGTGCAACTCTCGTCCGTTGGGACGCCACAACGTGGAGTAGGCAAGTTTTGTACTTGGCCGAACCACGGGATAAACCACTGTGTCATCTCTGTGTTTGATCTCTTGTGGTATTGTGTTTTGTTGAGACTCCTCTCTAGCCACTTGGCAATTATTGTGCTAACACTTAACAAGTTTTTGTGGCTATAAGTTTAAGTTTCACAGGATCACCTATTCACCCCCCCCCTCTAGGTGCTCTCAATTGGTATCGGAGCCGTTCTCTTCAAGAAAGGGACTAGCCGCCCGAAGAGATGGATCCTAAGGGGAAGGGAATCGTGATCAACGACAAGGAGAAGGAGTCCTTCGTCAACGAGCCCAAAGATGACAAGCCTACCGACTCCGGCTCGGGCCATAGACGGAAGGAAGGGAAGAAGAAGAAGACAAGGCGCATCAAGGAGATCGTCTACTACGACGACAGCGACGAATCTTCCTCTTCCCAAAAGGACAACAACGACAATGACTATGACAAACAAAAGACGGTTAACTCAAACTTTTCTTTTGATTATTCGCGCATTCCGCATAGCTCAAATGCTCATTTGCTCCCCATTCCACTTGGCAAGCCTCCTCACTTTGATGGAGAGGACTACGGATTTTGGAGTCACAAAATGCGTACTCACCTATTTTCTCTCCATCCAAGCATTTGGGAGATTGTGGAAAGTGGAATGAAATTTGATAGCTCGGATAGCCCTTCGTTTATAAATGAACAGATCCATAAAAATGCACAAGCTACTACGGTATTGCTAGCCTCTTTGTGCAGGGATGAGTATCACAAGGTGAGCGGCTTGGACAATGCCAAGCAGATTTGGGACACCCTCAAGATCTCTCATGAGGGAAATGATGTCACCTTACTCACCAAGATGGAGTTGGTGGAGGGCGAGCTCGGACGATTCGCGATGATAAGGGGCGAGGAGCCGACACAAACATATAACCGGCTCAAGATCCTTATCAACAAAATAAGGAGCTACGGAAGCACGCGATGGACGGATCATGACGTCGTCCGCCTAATGCTAAGGTCATTTACCGTTCTTGATCCTCACTTGGTAAACAATATTCGTGAAAATCCTAGGTACATCAAGATGTCGCCCGAAGAAATTCTTGGAAAATTTGTAAGCGGACGAATGATGATTAAGGAGGCGAGGTACGTGGACGACGCGTTGAATGGCCCAATCCATGAGCCTCAACCCATTGCTCTCAAGGCAACAAGGAGCAAGGAGGCGCTACCCAGCAAGGTGGCGCAAATTGAGGCGGCTGGACTTAATGATGAAGAAATGGCCCTCATCATCAAAAGATTCAAGACGGCGCTTAAGGGTCGCAAGGGACAGCCAAGCAAGACCAAAGCCAAGGGGAAGCGCTCATGCTTCAAATGCGGTAAGCTTGGTCATTTTATTGCTAACTGTCCCGATAATGATAGTGATCAGGACCAAGGGAACAAGAGGGAGAAGAAGAAGAATTATAAGAAGGCAAAGGGAGAAGCGCATCTAGGCAAGGAGTGGGACTCGGATTGCTCCTCTTCCGAATCCGACAATGAAGGACTCACCGCCACCGCCTTCAACAAATCAACCCTCTTCCCCAACGAGCGTCACACATGCCTTATGGCAAGGGAGAAGAAGGTACGTACTCGAAACTCTACCTATGCTTCTTCAAGTGAAGACGAATCTAGTGATGAGGATGAAGTAGATTATTCATGTTTGTTTAAGGGCCTAGATAGAACCAAGGTAGACAAAATTAATGAATTGATTGATGCCTTGAATGATAAGAATATGCTTTTAGAAAAGCAAGAGGATTTATTGTATGAAGAACATGATAAGTTTGTAGAGGCTCAAAAATCCCTTGCATTAGAAATTAAGAGAAATGAAATGCTTGCTTGTGAGTTGTCTACATGCCATGATTCCATTTCTAACTTAAAGAGCATCAACAATGATTTAAATGCTAAACTAGTAGAAGCAAATAAATCCAACTCTTGTGTAGAACATGTTACAATCTGCAAAAGGTGTAAAGATTTCGATGTTGATGCTTGTAGTGATCATTTAGTTTCAATTTCCAAATTAAATAAGGAATTGGCTAGTCTTAATGCCCAACTTAAGACTAGCAAGAATGAGTTTGAGAAACTAAAATTTGCTAGGGATGCCTACACGGTTGGTAGACACCCCTCAATTAAGGATGGACTTGGCTACAAAAGGGAAGCCAAGGACTTGACAAGCCATAAGGCTCCTATCTCCGCCAATGAGAAAGGGAAGGCTCCTATGGCTAGTAGTACTAAAAGGAACCATGCTTTTATGTATCATGATAGGAGACAAACTAGAAATGCTTATAGGAGTTATAATGCTTTTAACTCTCATGCCATGTTTGCTTCTAGTTCTTCCTATATGCATGATAGGAATATGCCCAAGAAAAATATTCATCATATGCCTAGGAAGAATATTGTTAATGTTCCAAGAAAAGTTATGAATGGTCCTTCTACAATTTATCATGCTTGTGATGCCTCATTTGCAATTTGTAGAAAGGATAGGAAAATAGTTGCTAGGAAGTTAGGGGCAAAATGCAAGGGAGACAAAACTTGCATTTGGGTCCCTAAGGATATTGTGACTAACCTTGTAGGACCCAACATGAGTTGGGTACCTAAGTCCCAAGCCTAAATTTACCTTGCAGGTTTATGCATCCGGGGGTTCAAGCTGAATTATCGACAACGGATGCACAAACCATATGACGGGGGAGAAGAAGATGTTCACCTCCTACGTCAAGAATAAGGATTCCCAAGATTCAATTATATTCGGTGATGGGAATCAAGGCAAGGTAAAAGGGTTAGGTAAAATTGCAATTTCTAATGAGCATTCTATCTCTAATGTGTTTTTAGTAGAGTCTCTTGGATATAATTTGCTATCGGTTAGTCAATTATGCAATATGGGATATAACTGTCTATTCACAAATGTAGATGTGTCTGTCTTTAGAAGAAGTGATGGTTCACTAGCTTTTAAGGGTGTATTAGACGACAAACTTTATTTAGTTGATTTTGCAAAAGAAGAGGCCGGTCTAGATGCATGCTTAATAGCTAAGACTAGCATGGGCTGGCTGTGGCATCGCCGCTTAGCACATGCGGGGATGAAGAACCTTCACAAGCTTCTAAAGGGAGAACACGCGATAGGTTTGACTAACGTAAAATTCGAAAAAGATAGACCTTGTGCAGCATGTCAAGCAGGTAAACAGGTGGGAGGAGCACATCACAGCAAGAATGTGATGACCACATCAAGGCCCCTAGAGCTGTTGCATATGGATCTCTTCGGACCCGTCGCCTATCTGAGCATAGGAGGAAGTAAGTATGGTTTAGTTATTGTTGATGATTTTTCCCGCTTCACTTGGGTGTTCTTTTTGCAGGATAAGTCTGAAACCCAAGGGACCCTCAAGCGCTTCCTCAGGAGAACTCAAAATGAGTTTGAGCTCAAGGTGAAGAAGATAAGGAGCGACAACGGGTCCGAGTTCAAGAACCTTCAAGTGGAGGAGTTTCTTGATGAAGAAGGGATCAAGCACGAGTTCTCCGCTCCCTACACACCACAACAAAATGGTGTGGTAGAGAGGAAGAACAGGACGCTCATTGATATGGCGAGGACGATGCTAGGAGAATTCAAGACCCCCGAGTGCTTTTGGTCGGAAGCCGTGAACACGGCGTGCCACGCCATCAACAGGGTCTACCTTCATCGCCTCCTCAAGAAGACGTCATATGAGCTACTAACCGGTAACAAACCCAATGTATCTTACTTTCGTGTATTTGGGAGCAAGTGCTACATTCTAGTGAAGAAGGGTAGAAATTCTAAGTTCGCTCCCAAAGCTGTAGAAGGGTTTTTGTTAGGTTATGACTCAAATACAAAGGCGTATAGAGTCTTCAACAAATCATCGGGTTTGGTTGAAGTCTCTAGCGACGTTGTATTTGATGAGACTAATGGCTCTCCAAGAGAGCAAGTTGTTGATTGTGATGATGTAGATGAAGAAGATGTTCCGACGGCCGCTATACGAACCATGGCGATTGGAGAAGTGCGGCCACAGGAACAAGATGAACGAGATCAACCTTCTTCCTCAACTATGGTGCATCCCCCAACTCAAGACGATGACCAGGAGGCGTGTGATCAAGGGGGAGCACAAGATGATCATGTGATGGAGGAAAAAGCGCAACCGGCACCTCCAACCCAAGTTCGAGCGATGATTCAAAGGGATCATCCCGTCGACCAAATTCTGGGTGATATTAGCAAGGGAGTAACTACTCGATCTCGATTAGTTAATTTTTGTGAACATTACTCCTTTGTCTCTTCTACTGAGCCTTTCAGGGTAGAAGAGGCCTTGCTAGATCCGGACTGGGTGTTGGCCATGCAAGAGGAGCTAAACAACTTCAAGCGCAATGAAGTTTGGACACTAGTGCCTCGTCCCAAGCAAAACGTTGTGGGAACCAAGTGGGTGTTCCGCAACAAACAGGACGAGCACGGGGTGGTGACGAGGAACAAGGCTCGACTTGTGGCAAAAGGTTATGCCCAAGTCGCAGGTTTGGACTTTGAGGAGACATTTGCTCCTGTGGCTAGGCTAGAGTCCATTCGTATCTTGCTAGCATATGCCGCTCACCATTCTTTCAGGTTGTTCCAAATGGATGTGAAGAGCGCTTTCCTCAACGGGCCAATAAAGGAGGAGGTGTACGTAGAGCAACCCCCTGGCTTCGAGGATGAACGGTACCCCGACCACGTGTGTAAGCTCTCTAAGGCGCTCTATGGACTTAAGCAAGCCCCAAGAGCATGGTATGAATGCCTTAGAGATTTCTTAATTGCTAATGCTTTCAAGGTTGGGAAAGCCGATCCAACTCTTTTTACAAAGACATGCGATGGTGATTTATTTGTGTGCCAAATTTATGTCGATGACATAATATTTGGTTCTACTAATAAAAAGTCTTGTGAAGAGTTTAGCAGAGTGATGACGCAGAAATTCGAGATGTCGATGATGGGCGAGTTGAACTACTTCCTTGGGTTCCAAGTGAAGCAACTCAAGGACGGCACCTTCATCTCTCAAACGAAGTACACGCAAGATTTGCTAAAGCGGTTTGGGATGAAGGACGCCAAGCCCACAAAGACGCCGATGGGAACCGACGGACACACCGACCTCAACAAAGGAGGTAAGTCCGTTGATCAAAAAGCATACTGGTCAATGATAGGTTCTTTGCTTTATTTATGTGCTAGTAGACCGGATATTATGCTTAGCATATGCATGTGTGCTAGATTTCAATCCGATCCTAAGGAGTGTCACTTAGTGGCGGTGAAGCGAATCCTTAGATATTTAGTTGCTACGCCTTGCCTCGGGCTCTGGTATCCAAAGGGGTCTACCTTTGACTTGATTGGATATTCAGACTCCGATTATGCTGGATGTAAGGTTGATAGGAAGAGTACATCGGGGACGTGCCAATTCTTAGGAAGGTCCTTGGTGTCATGGAAATCTAAGAAACAAACTTTCGTTGCCCTATCCACCGCTGAGGCCGAGTATGTTGCCGCAGGACAGTGTTGCGCGCAACTACTTTAGATGAGGCAAACCCTCAGGGACTTTGGCTACAGTCTGAGCAAAGTCCCACTCCTATGTGATAATGAGAGTGCTATCCGCATGGCGGAAAATCCTGTTGAGCACAGCCGCACAAAGCACATAGACATCCGGCATCACTTTTTGAGAGACCACCAGCAAAAGGGAGATATCGAAGTGTTTCATGTTAGCACCGAGAACCAGCTAGCCGATATCTTTACCAAGCCTCTAGATGAGAAGACCTTTTGCAGGTTGCGTAGTGAGCTAAATGTCTTAGATTCGCGGAACTTGGATTGAATTGTAGCATACATGTGTTTATGCCTTTGATCATGTTCATTCTGCATTTTGTTGCTTATTGTGGTGCTCAAGTTGTACAAACATTCCCTGGACCTCACAAGTCCTTGTGTAAGTGATGCATATATTTAGGGGGAGTTGTGTTACAACTTGACCCTTTGAGACTAACCATATGCTTGAGTTTGCTTGATTTAGTCTCAAAGGAGAATTGAAAGGGAAAGGTGGACTTGGACCATGAAAGACTTCCACTGCACTCCGATGAGAGGGTAACTTATTCCAAGTTCATCTCATGAACTCTTATTGCCATTTGTTCTTAGTTGAAGACTTTGGTGAGGCAATGGGGTTCAAGGGCCAAGATTGATCCCGGTTTGGTGCTTGATGCCAAAGGGGGAGAAAATAAAGGCCAAAGTGATAAATGGATCAGCTACCACTTGAGAGATTTTGAAAATAGTAGAGTAGAGTTTTTTGTTTTTGTCAAAACTCTTGTATTGTCTCTCTTGTCAAAGTTGGCTTCTTGTGGGGAGAAATATTGATTATAGGAAATAGGGGGAGTTTTTGAAATCTCTGATCAATCTCTTTTGGAATGACTCTCTTTATGCTTCAACATGTGTGTTTGACTTAGAGATAGAGATTTGAGTTTGATTTGCAAAAACAAACCAAGTGGTGGCAAAGGATGATCCATATATGCCAAAATTGTAACAAAATAAATTTGAGTTTTATTTGAAGTGATTTTGCACTTGTTCTAGTTGCTTTATGTTGTGTTGGCATAAATCACCAAAAAGGGGGAGATTGAAAGGGAAATGTGCCCTTGGGCCATTTCTAAGTATTTTGGTGATTGAGTGCCAACACGAGTGCCTAAATATGAATTTATGCTTAGGGATGAACAAAGTGAAAATCAAGAGCAAAGGTATGTTTCTAAGTCTTAGTACATTGGTTTTGTGTACTAATATACTTGTCTAAGTGTTAGAAACAGAAAGAAGAAGAAAAGAGAAGAGGTGAAAAAGACTTGGCTGTGTACAGCCAAGACTCAGCTCGGTCTGGAGCACCGGACTATCCGGTGGTGCACCGGACAGTGTCCGGTGCGCCAGACTCACTCGGCGCGAACTGGCCGCTCTCGGGAATTCGCCGACGGCGTATGGCTAAAATTCACCGGACTGTCCGGTGTGCACCGGACTGTCCGGTGAGCCAACGGTCGGCTGGGCCAACGGTCGGCCGCGGATTCTGCGCGTGACACGTGGCCGGGCCAACGGTCGGAAGGGGGCACCGGACTGTTCGGTGTGCACCGGACTGTCCGGTGCGCCAACGGCTCCCAGATCTTCAACAGTCAGCAACGGTTGGCTGCGCTGTTTATGGAAATAAATCGGGCACCGGACAGTGTCCGGTGTGCACCGGACTGTCCGGTGCACCCCGACGACAGAAGGCAAGGATGGCCTTCCAGATTTGTTCTCAACGGCTCCTAGCTGCCTTGGGGCTATAAAAGGGACCCCTAGGCGCATGGAGGAGGACACCAAGCAACCTTAGAGCATTCTTGATCATCCACACTCAGTCTTTGCGCATTCGTTTGTCATTCTAAGTGATTCGAGCTCCGTTCTAGTGAGAACTTTGAGATAGTCTTTTAAGCTCGATTCTTGGCCGTGTGTGTGCGCATTTTGCTGTGGATTTGTGTGTGTTGCTTCCCTCCCTTACTCTGTGCTTCTTTGTGAAACTCAATTGTAAGGGCGAGAGACTCCAAGTTGTGGAGATTCCTCGCAAACGGGAAAAGATCAAAGTAAAGAAGAACACCGTGGTATTCAAGTTGATCATTGGATCACTTGAGAGGAGTTGAGTGCAACTCTCGTCCGTTGGGACGCCATAACGTGGAGTAGGCAAGTTTTGTACTTGGCCGAACCACGGGATAAACCACTGTGTCATCTCTGTGTTTGATCTCTTGTGGTATTGTGTTTTGTTGAGACTCCTCTCTAGCCACTTGGCAATTATTGTGCTAACACTTAACAAGTTTTTGTGGCTATAAGTTTAAGTTTCACAGGATCACCTATTCACCCCCCCTCTAGGTGCTCTCAAACTCAACCACAGGTGTGCGGGCGAGGATGCCCGCATCTCTCTGGAGAGGGCACGTGAGCGCCAGATAAACGTCGATGGTCGCAACCTCGACTACGACTTCGCTGCGGTTGCACCGTAGACTCCAACGGGTGCCCGGATCTAGGCGGGTATCCCGTTGGCCGGCGTGGGCTGCGCCGCACTAGCGGATCACCTCCATGCGGCGACTTGGCCATCCAAGTTCCGGCCGCACCTGCCAGAAAAGTACGATGGTACGTCAAACTCGTCGGAATTCTTGCAGGTGTGCGTCACTGCTATTATGGCAGCAGGTGGAGACACCGTCGTAATGGCAACATACTTCCATGTAGCCTTGTCAGGGCCATCCTGGACCTGGCTAATGAACCTCACTCCAGGATCGATCTACTCTTGGGAAGAGCTCTGCGCGTGGTTCACAGCGAACTTCGCCAGCGCTTATCAACAGCATGGCGTGGAGGCTCACCTCCATGCAGTGAGGCAGGAACCCGGGGAAACTCTCCGGGCTTTCATCTCCCGCTTCACTAAGGTACGAGGGACTATACCCTGTATCATCGATGCTTCCATCATCACCGCTTTCCGCCAGGGAGTACGTGATGAAAAGATGTTGGAGAAGTTAGCCACACATGACGTGGAGACTGTCACCACACTCTTCGCTCTGGCTGACAAGTGTGCCAGAGCTGCCGAGGGTCGTGCATGGCACTCGACACCACAGACCGGGGTTGCCCAGACGGGTGGCTCGGGTGCCGTCATCTAGGACGGCAAAAAGAAGAAGAAGAACCACGGCCACGAGAAGCTGCAGTCTGCCGCTCCGATCATCGCAGCTGCGACTGGGGGCCGGAGCGAGCGCAACAAGCGCCCACGGCCACAGAGGGGCAACAGCGGCTCATGCCCTGTGCACCCCAATAGTCGCCACAGCGCCATGGAGTGCCGCGAGATCATCGAGCTCGCGAAGCGCGTCAGTGAGCGGTGCGAGCAGGCGTCCAAGGATGGCTCCCCACCTCGTCGCCAGCCTGGCAAGGAGAGGGTCGACGATGGTGATGTGGCCGCGGGAGAACGGGACCTCGGGTATCAGTCACCTGAGGGGGTCCTGAAGGATGTTTTCACTGGAGACTCCGACTCCGATGATGACAACGACACGCACCTATGACTGCTTGAAAAAGCATGGTGCAAATTGGGTCAACGGGCTCCCGTCCGTGCTATGGGGGAACCAGACCACACCCAGCCGAGCTACTGGGGGACCCCGTTTCTTCCTGATCTGCGGGGCCGAAGCCTGCCTTCCCCCGGCAATCCTCATGGGCTCCCCACGGGTCCAGTCTTTTGATGAGTCTATGCAGGAACAGCTACGATGTGAGGACATGGACTTCATCAACGAACGCAAATGGAAAGAGGCGATCTGAAATGCATGTTACAACCAAGCGCTCGGGCGCTACCACCAGCGGTTCGTGCATAGTAGGGAGCTCAGTGTCGGGGACCTGGTCCTAAGGCGAATTCTAAACTAACAAGGGCTCCACAAACTCCCCTCCAGTTGGGAAGGACCCTTCAAGGTGATGGAAGTATGCCGACCCGGGTGTGTCCGCCTCGCCACCACTGAAGGAGTGTCTCTTCCCAATCCCTGGAACATAGAGCATCTCCGTAAGTTCTACCCATAGGAGCAAGTCTAAGGGGTTAAGGTTTCTTCTTTGTGACTAGGTCGTGCATATGTGTACGCCAGCCCGGTGAGGTCCGCCCTCATAATCCCGGTCTGTTGGTCTGCACCCATGCATATCAAGTTATAAAGAAAAGATTTACCCCCCTCAGATGTGCTTCTGTGATGATTTTATTCTACTGCAGTTTCTAGATATTATTTTTTATCTAACCGACCCATACAGTTCCCACCCTTGCTGGTATGATGACATCCGAATTGAGTAGCGAGGTTTGCAGTTTAGGACCCCTCTACAAAGGCAGGGGGTCCGGCAGCCTGGGGGCCAGTTCTAGAGAATGGGCGCTCGCTCCCTGGGGTGGTCCGAAGCTGTGCAGCCGCTTAGCTTGGTTTCGTACCCTAAGCCTGCACGCTCCACCGCTCTGGGACGAGCACCCTAGTTTTTGGAACTATAGTCATATGGGTCCGGCAACCTAGGGTCCGGTTCTAGAGAATGGACACACGTCTCCTGGGGTGGTCCGGAGCTATGTAGCCGCTTAGCATGGTCCCGTACCCTAAGCCTGCACACTCCATCACTCCGCGACGGGCGTCCTAGTATTTGGAGCTGTGATCCAGGAGGTCCGGACACATGGATTGGCTTCCCGGTCTAAATCCTGCAGGTCCTGTTGCATGATTCAAAGGATGGCAGATATCAGACGATGGGTCCTATGGGTGTGCTACTAATGCTCCCTAGCCAAAGCTGTCTATAGGTCCAGGTCCCAGTTGAGGCTACCTCCTGGGGGGCCATTGCCAGCTCTTTCTTAGGTATACTAGTATCTAGCCTCGACACGTCGAGCCTACATCCCAGGGGGGCCAAGTACCAGGGAGGAGTTGGTAACACCACACACAACAAGGACAGATAGTATACAGATAAGTGCTAATATTGCTCGATAAATAGTACTCAAAAGTGTCTTACAAAAACAAAAGTTATTACACCCGCCTTCAAGCGGAGCCCTAGCCTCATTTCTACATGTATGAACTACTCGGCATCAGCAGGGTCGAGCTAGAAGCGCGCGACCACCGTCTCCACGGCATCTTGTACGGCCTCCCGGGCGGCGTCTTCAGTGTTGGCCACCAGACCAGCGATCGCCGGCTCCAAGGAGATGGCCGGGTCATGGCTTTGGAGTTGGCGCAAGCGGCCACGACCAGCACCACTACCACCGCCCGTGGGCATCCTCCCTCAGCGCCATCATAGCGCAGCTGCCGCCGCAACCGCCAGGCGCAGGGGGGAGCTGAACCAGTTCATGGAGGCGTACCACGAGATGCTGGTGAAGTTCAGGGGGGAGCTGACGAGGCCGCTGCAGGAGGCGATGGAATTCATGCAAAGGGTGGGGATGTAGGCCATGGCTGAATCCGAACTTGTCTGGAAGTAGTAGGCGCCGAGGTGGTCCTTAGCCTTCCCAGACTTCACCAGCACGAAGAAATGGCGGAAGAGGGAGGTGCTGGGCGCCACCCCCATGGACATCTCGCACAGGTGGGCAAAGATGGCCGCCTAGAGGATGGAGTGGGGCGTGAGGTGCTAAAGTTGGAGGCCGAGCTCCTCCAGCAGCAGCAGGAAGAAAGGCGAGATCGGCAGTGCCAACCCGCAGGAGAGGTAGGAGACGAAGAGCACGAACTCCCCGGCGGCGATATCGCCGAGGGGAGAGGCGCCGGCGCGGATCCTTCCGGCGAATGCCGGCGCCCCCCATCCGAGCAGGTTGCGCACCAGGTTAAGTGCCCCCTCGGACTGCAAGCGCTCGGGATGAGCTAGCGAAGCCATGGCGACTACGACAGTGGAAAGCAGAGGAACGCAAATGCAAAAGGGCGCAGAGAGCTCGAAGGCGAAAGAGCGCAGCAGTTGGAGAGAATGCGAAAGTGTAACTGCTGCAAGCGGGGTGAATCCCTTTTCAAGAAAGACTCTCCTGCTCGTGCCCCGAGACGCCGCAGAAAATCTTGCCCGTCGCGCACCAAAGCAACCCAGCCTATAACACGGGGGCCCGGGTCCACAAGTCATACAGCTGGTGTGCGGGTCTCTGAGTGCTGAGAAGGCGAACCACCATGCGAGGAGCGAGCCGCCGCCCACGGTAGTGCGCCTCTTCATCTCCGCCAAAAACAACGGCCCAGTCTATGACATGGGGGGTCCAGGGCCACAAGTCATACTCCTTGGGCGTCGGTTCCTGAGTGCAGAAAGACTGAACCGCCGCTTGCGCCAGTACTGCGCCTCCTCGGGGCCGCTGCAGAAGACAAAGAAGGTGAATTTTTAAACCAACGCAGCGGTATCGAGGCGCCTCGCGCATGGTCCGGCGAAACCATCAGGCGTGGGGGTCGTGGGTCAGTCAGCCGCGGGGACAGACATGACAGTTGGCGTGACCGAAGGCGGGATGGCGATGATTATGTCAGCAAACACACGGAAGCGGTGCGCCAATCGCCAATCAAGCTTTGGCCCCACCTGCAGGCTCGTATCCTCCCCTGAGGTGGGCCCGGGGGGCCACTGTCGGTACCCTGAAACAGGGGTACCCCTTACTACAGCATGAAGACGCGGTACCCACGCGGCTATCTCTAGTCGCGTGGTGAATAGCACCCGACCCCACCACGTGGACGGCTCCGGGGCCGCCACGTGGCCAGAGAAGACGATATACTCCAAGGTATCAAAGTGGGTCCGGACCCCATGGGAAAGTGCTGGACCCCTGTGTATACAGACCAGACCTCAGGGTAAGGTCTAGGACCTCCACTGGTGCAAACTGGATCCCTAGGATGGGTTTCGGACCCCTCTGTGTGGGGTCTGGGCCACTCACAGCAGGGTCCCGGGATTCCGGGACAAAGAATACCCAGGCCTTAATCAAGGCCAGGCGGGGGTCCGGAGCCGACACGTGTCCGGACCATACCGTGTACGCCTCTGCTCCCCGCTCAGGCGGAGCCCCGATGCTGCCACGTGGCCTACTGCCCATGACGTAAGCCAGCAGGCGGAGCCTGACGTAAGGCCTCTAGGCCGCGCGGCCTCTGCAATTATTGTGGATAAGGCGCGCCGCCTGTCCATTCCACTGGTAGGTGATGTGCCGCCTCGGCATTTAATGAGCCATGTCCATTCCACTGGCAGGTGATGTGCCGCCTCAGCATTTAATGAGCCCTGTCCACTCCACTGACGGGCGGCGACCAGGCCATCCTGCAGGCGGCGTGCCTGTCCATTCCATTGGCAGGCAGTACGCCCATGCTGCCGCGTGTACTACACTCATCATGACTCGCGCGTTACCGAGGAAGCAGCACGGCGTATCAATACTATATGCACTACAGACATTATGGCGCTCGAGGATCGCCCAGGCGTTACAGGCATTAGTTATTTCCTTCCGTTTTGCCCCTGGGCCCACATGTCGGGGCTCAGTATCCTTGTACGTGCCCTCCTTGAGCTATAAAAGGGAGGGCACACGACGTTACAAAGCAGGCTCACTTACACGCTCACTTAGACTCTCAGACTCACTAGCACACTCTCAAGCTCACAGATTCAATACTACACACAGTGGAGTAGGGTATTACGCTCCGGCGGCCTGAACCACTCTAAACCCTTGTGTGTTCTTGTGTTCATCGATCACCTAGTAGACAGGTAAAACGCTTAGGCCTCTCCCCATCTTAGGATTTAAGGGCGGGTGCATTCCGCCACCCGACCGGAGAATTTCTTCTCCGACAACCACCTTCTTCATTTTCTTTTTCTTCTTGTCACCCTTCCTATGTCACTTGATGGAGGAAGCAAATTCCTCATTGTGCTTGTCGTCGGCCTCCCTTGATGGAGTCTGTTCATCGTTCTTCCTTCTCGAGCCTTCAGGCTTATCGCCGGTGACCATCTCCCTTTTGGCATGTTCTCCCGACATCACTTCGAGTTGTTAGACTCTATGAAGCACCGGGCTCTGATACCAATTCAAAGTCGCCTAGAGGGGGTGAATAGGCAAAACCTGAAAATTATAAACTTTGAACACGCACTATGCCTAGGGTTAGTGTTAGAAATAATTCGAAGTGCGGAAGATATTTCTCCTTTGTATGAGTTACTCAATCAATGCGGATAACCTTGGGAGCAAACTCAAATCAATATGAGCAAGGAAACTTTACAGAGAGGAAAGGGGGAAACAAATCGAGTGGAGATCAAGACAAATGGATACGGTGATTTGTTTACCGAGGTTCGGTTCCAAATAACCTAGTCCTCATTAAGGAGGCCACAAAGGTCGGGTCTATTCCAACCCTTTCCCTCGCTCAATCGGTCACTTAGACCGGTTGAGTGCTTCTCCTTAATCACTTGGGTCACTAAGACCCCGCAAGGATCACCACACACTTAGGTGTCTCTTGCTAACTTTACAAAGCACTTAGAAGAATTAGAATGAGAAGGAAGAAGCAATCCAAGCAACAAGAGCAACAAAAGAAACACAAATGGTCCTCCCTCAAGTCACTAAGCACTTGAGTGGATTTTTGGAACTTGGAGATGGTTTGATCCTTTGATTGTGTGTTGGAGTGTATGGCTTTGCTCTAGTATTGAATGTGAAGTTCTGAAAACTTGGATCACTTGAATACGGTGGTGGTTGTGGGTATTTATAGCCCCAACCACTATTCTAGTCGTTGTTGTCGATGGCACACCGGTGGTGGTGCACCAGACATGACATTGTTCACTGTCCGGTGCGTGCCACGTTAGCAGATCGTTGGGTTTGGAGTGGTTGATCGTTGAAGTCATTTGCCCTCTTGCGACACCGGACTGTCCGGTGCGTTGACTTTGCAATTTTGACTTCTCACTTCTGCG
The DNA here is from genome assembly GCA_029449295.1 of Zea luxurians. NCBI lineage: Eukaryota > Viridiplantae > Streptophyta > Magnoliopsida > Poales > Poaceae > Zea > Zea luxurians. The sequence goes on along the minus strand of JAOPSE010000026.1, from coordinate 35,253,010 downwards.
TTGTCCACTGTTCACCGCAGTCGACCGTTGGCGTAGTTGACCGTTGCTCCGTTGGGTCACCGAACATGTCTGATGCACACCGGACAGTCCGGTGAATTATAGCGGAGCGACTCCCAGAAAAATCCGAGAGTGGCCAGTTCGCGAGGTGCTCGGCCTGGGCATCGCACAGTGTCCGGAGCAGCATTGGCAGCACCAATGCTTGTCTTTGCTCCAAACTTTGTAGAGTTCCCCAACTTATTTGCTTTGTTGGTTTATGTTGGACTTTATGCACCTGAGATAAATGACAACTAGGCAAACTAGTTAGCCCACGTGGTTTGTGATGGACATCAAACACCAAAATCGATTATAGGAAATGTATAAGCCCATTTTCCTTACAGATACAGAACATCTTGACAGCGAAACTCCTGGATAGAATCATCGCGCTGCTTCCGTAGGCCAACACACATGCTCACGAAGACCTGAAGAAGATAACAACACAATGGAATACTGTTCGAACTAGAATTGAGCCGGCGGACTGTCCGGCCCTGAGGCCGGACGGTCCACGGTCCGGACGGTCCGGACGGTCCGCGCCTGTGGGCCGGACTGTCCGCGCGTGCGCAGAACAGATTAGGGTTCCGAGTTTTGTGCTACGGTTGTTAGCTATATTCGCGGGATTAGCTCAGAATCAGTTGTGTAAAGAGTCCAGCCCCCCTCCTCTATAAATAGAGAGGTCTACGGCCGATTTGTAATCATCAACAATCGAATCAATACAAATTTTATTCACATTTTACCCTAGGAGTAGTTCTAGTCTAGTTTAGGTTTAGCCTCCCAATCCCCAAATTCTTCGTCTCTCTTCGGCTCTTCGTCGATTAGAGGAGTCTAGGTCGGCCGGCCCGAGCCTAGACACCACCTAGATCTCTCCTCCCCGACGGAGTCCTTCCCGGGAGCGAGATCCAGGCGCCGCCGGCGACTTCCGTCGCCTCTGCGTACGCGCGGACCGTCCGGCCTCAGGGCGCGGACCGTCCGGCCGTCAGGCAGAGAAGCCCTAGCCGCGCACCAGGCCGCGGACCGTCCGGCCCCAGGCTGCGGACAGTCCGCCCCTGCGCAGAGAGTACCACCGCGCCTCGCACCAGGCCGCGGACCGTTCGGCCCGCGCGCGGATTGTCCGCCCCTGTGCAGAGAGCACCGCCGCCGGTTCTTCTTGAGTATTTGGCGCTCCGAAAAGGCGTCAACATACTTTTTGGCGACTCCGCTGGGGAAAACACATCTAGGCTCATCAAATCGGCCCTCAATGGCCGGTTCAAGGGAGAGCTCTGATATTTCTCCAAGCAACATCATAGAGCCGACTTGGGAAACCTTGCCGGCTGACGAGCAGCTCCAGTTTGAGGAGCACAAGGAGCAGATGATCCAAGAGGCGAGAGCGAAATTCTTGGCCAACTTCAAAGTGGACAGGAACAACAAGGTCGTCCGACATCGGGCGACGGATCCGGCTTCGCTCCAACCCACGCCAGATATCCCCAATGTAAGTAATACCAACGAGCTACAATCTCTTAGAAATTATGTAGAAGAGCAGCGTGAACAAATGCAGAGCATCATAGGGGGTATGCAAAGCGATGTTAAGAGACTAGTACGTGCATTCGATAAGTCTAACATCGCAAATTTTCCTTCACACGAGGTTGGGTTAGGAGATAACGCGTGTAACACATCGGCTACAGGTTGTCACGACCAGTCACAACCCCTTTATGGGATGCCGATGGACACATACCCTAAGCAACCGCAAATCGGCAGCAAACCAGCCGATCTGCACATGCCCGGACCGTCCGCACGTGAGCGCGGACCGTCCAGGCCAGCAACAGTCAGGCCTATTTTTAATGAGTTACCTAGATATGCGCCCGAGCCACCACACACGGCACAGAACCCAAACTACCCAGTCGGACGGTCCGCATACAGCGACGGACGGTCCGCATATAACCACGGACGGTCCAGGTACGTATCCAGACAGTCCGCGCATGAGTATTTTGAGGAGGATTATTACATGAATCCTCGCCCGTCCCAGCAACACTTCCCATCACACTATGCGATGCACCAGCCCATTAATTCAGGATCCAAAGCCCAGGAAAGCTTTCTGGCCCCACCTAGAAGGCCGGAAAGAAACGATCAAACCTATGACCCATATAGGGCAAATGAAAATGCACCACGTAACTCAAACCAATGGGGGGAAAGACAACATGCTAATATCCAGCCAACCCCACCTATGTTTGACCAGAGAGCCGGTGGTCTTGTACCGGCTGCCATTGATATAGTAAGGGAAGAAATAGCCGGGGCGTTCCGAGATAAGCTCGGAGTAAGCATGGTCCCTGGGGGGCAATCATATCGGAAACCTTATGACAGCCGATTTGATCACCACCCATACCCACAGGGAACCAGGATACCCGAATTCGCAAAATTTTCGGGTGATCAAGGGAAAAACACACGCGAACATATAGGCCAGTTCTTAGCACAATTGGGAGAATTGGCCGACACAGAGGCATTTCGCGTACGTTTATTTTCATTATTGCTAACAGGAACCGCGTTTGCATGGTATGCCACTTTACCTCCTAATTCCATTTCATCATGGGGGGATCTAGAACAAAAATTTCATGATCATTTCTTCTCCGGTGATTATGAATTGGATTTGGTAGATTTAGTGTCATTGCGATAGACAAAAGACGAATCGGTTAATGATTACATCCGGAGATTCCGTGATACAAGAAACCGATGCTTTCAAATTCATTTAGCAGAAAAACAGCTAGTAGGATTAGCCTTTAATGGTCTACGATATTATTTAAAAGAGAGATTAGAAGGCATCCAATTTTTTACACTAGCACAGTTACACCAGAGGGCTTTGGCTTGCGAAAGCCGGAGCAAAGAAACTGCTAAAACAATGCGTCATAACGTACATATAGTAGAATGCGACCAAAGTAGCTCAGATGATGAATCAGCAGAAGTATATGCTGCTGAAATGGTTTGGCCAAAACAGGCCAAATCTTCGGCTTGTTCCTCCTTGCAGCCGGTTCAAAAGAAACGGCAAGAGAAGGTTAAGTTTACGTTTAATGTTGGTAAGTGTGATAAAATATTTGATGAATTACTCAAAAATGGCAATATTAAAATAAATCACACTGTTCCATCCGCCGACGAGCTAAAACGTCGTGCGTACTGCAAGTGGCATAACTCATTTTCTCATGCCACTAATGATTGTAATGTATTCCGACGACAGATTCAATCGGCCATTAATGAAGGACGATTGAAATTTCAGGAAATGCAGGTGGATACAGAGCCCTTTCCAATGAACGTGATCGACTTTGAGGGCAAGAAAGTCCTGGTTCGGCCAAACACGGCCGATAAGAGCAAAGGCAAAGAGGCAATCATCGGCAATTCTAAAAAGGCCGATGAGGATCATAAAGTTTCTTGCAGAAAAGTGGTAGCCGAGAAGACTCCCGATGGAGGGGAGACCCTAAAGGTGACCATCATAGCCTCCAGTACTGGGGGGCAAGCGCAGACAGGGAGACAGATGCAGGAACCCGTGCTGCGTATCCCGGACGGTCCGACACGTAGGCGCGGACGGTCCGGGACCCCACCGGACGGTCCGGAGAGCTCCGGCGGACGGTCTGGCCGTACTCAGGACTTACGACGGCCACGTACTTTCAAACCACGACGACCAGAGATAGGTACGTGGAAAACAAATACATTCAAGGCAGCTGGTCGGTTGGTTAAAGCCGGCCCAACTTTTGATCAATTACTGTCTAAATACGTTAAAAAGACGGTCGACCCCAGTGACCGGCCAGCAAAGCGACCCCGCTCACCCATGCATGAGCAGCGCCAGGTCAGGCCGATTGGACCACCCCACCAATCGGAAGAAATGAAAGGTCATACTATACAAGTGAGACCTAACATACCTGCATGGACACCTCCACCTTCATATCCACCTATGCCATATCCGTACACATATTTACCTACGCCATATGTCCCAAATCAAATGTGGGGCATGCCACCATATCCATTTGGGATGCCACAGTACCCCGCCTGGGGGGCACCCCAAACATCTGTTTTCAACAGGTTGACGCCACCAGTACAAGACCGATTGAGCACTACTCAATCCGGTCACCAGGCACAAACCCAACAGGATTGCCGGACTACTCGGCCTTCAAGGCCGACCAATCCGGCAGGGGGGCATATGCCTGCAGCAACTCAAAAAACAACAAAAGGGGACATCATCAAAATAGGCACCGCAGATGTTGTCATACAGGGAGACAATAAAGGGCCGATGATTTTCGGCGAATCGGCCAACGCAACCGAAAAGGATACGGCTACCATCAAAACAGCCGATCCAAAATACTCCATGCCTCGATGGTGCCCAGCGGGATTGACACGATCCCAAAAGAGAAAATTACAGCGCCTAAGAGCAAAGGAGAGCCAGGAGAAGGAGGCGGAAAAGATATTTAATGACACACATCCATTATACCCGCCACCGCAAAAGAAATGGAGACCGAAGGCCGTTGAGAAAAAACAAACGGCCACAGAAATAGAAAGTCAATCTGCACCAAGCGCGGACCGTCCGGCCCCTACGCGCGGATCGTCCGCCGTTCACCAGGAAGTCTCTGGACAACCTGCACCAGGCGCGGACCGTCCGGCCACCGCACGCGGACCGTCCGCCGTTCACCAGGAAGCCTCCAACGACACGACAACATCAATGGAAGAGGACGACCTGCTGGGAGAAGACCTGGTCGACTACGAGGCTTCTCCAGAACACCCAGGTATGGATGTAAATATTATTACATTTTCTGTCGATTGTACTATTATCGGCGACGATGAACCTGTTGTTGCCCAGTTTGATTTTGGTCCTAAAGAAGCCGCCTTTACTAAACCAAAAGAATCGGTAAATCATTTAAAGCCGCTCTTCGTGCGCGGCCACATTGATGGGATATCGATTGCTAAGATGTTGGTAGATGGAGGGGCGGCTGTAAATCTAATGCCTTATTCATTATACAGAAAATTAGGTAAACAAGATGACGAACTTGTCAAGACCAACATGACCCTCAGCGGTGTTGGAACTGATAGTTCGATCAAAGCCAGGGGAGTCACGTCCGTTGAATTAACCATCGGGACTAAGACCCTTGCTGCTGCGTTCTTCGTCGCTGATGTAGAAGGAAATTACAGTTTAATCCTAGGCAGAGATTGGATTCACGCCAATCAATGTATACCTTCTACATTACATCAAATGCTGATACAATGGGTAGGCGATGACATAGAACAAGTACATGCTGATGTATCGGCCTGCATCGCTGTGGCCGATGCCCCTGTACTCTGGACTTATGAGACTGCTACATGTCTCACAGGAGTAGACTTTTCTGATTATCAATTCATAAGTATAGATAAGAAAGGTTTCATTCCTGTAATGCTAGAGCCGATGGAGAATCGGCTAAATCCTAAATAAAGTTAAATGATGAATACACACAAAGTTCATGAGTCTTTGGTCACGGACAGTTCGGCCGCCAAGGCCGGATGGTCTGGTCTTTCACAAAAGAGTTCGGACTTTAAGACCGAACATCTACCACAGCGAAAAGACAGTATTACGGATGATCCGGTCCCCGAGACCGGAAAGTCCGCCATCACACAAAGATCATCTGATTCCTCTGTGGGGGACATGATAGAGGAATTCAGAGATCTTGATAAACTAGGACAGGGGTTTACATCGGCCGATCCTTTGGAGGAGATTGACATAGGAGATGGTAAAACTCCAAGGCCGACTTTTGTAAACAAGACCCTGGAGACCGATTCTAGAAATGAGATGATCGGTCTATTGAAGGAATATTCAGATTGTTTTGCTTGGAATTACACTGAAATGCCTGGACTAAGCCGAGAAATTGTCGAACATCGGCTGCCTATTAAGCCTGGTTTCAGACTTTTCAAGCAGAAAGCTAGAACATTTCGTCCAGATCTTCTCCCACGAATCAAGGACGAAATCCACCGGCTGCTAGAAGCTAATTTTATTAGACCTTGCAGATACGCAGAGTGGGTCTCCAATATTGTGCCGGTAGAGAAAAAGGAGTCAGGTAAGCTTAGAGTATGCATTGATTTTTGTAATTTAAATAAAGCAACTCCTAAAGATGAATATCCCATGCCCATAGCCGACACATTAATCAATAATGCATCAGGAAATAGAATTATTAGCTTCCTTGATGGTAATGCCGGATATAATCAGATTTTCATGGCCGAAGAAGATGCGTCTAAAACGGCGTTTATATGTCCAGGCTTCATTGGTTTATTTGAATGGGTTGTCATGACATTCGGTCTTAAAAATGCTGGTGCTACTTATCAGAGGGCTATGAATCTGATCTTCCATGAGTTGTTAGGAAACACTGTGGAAGTCTACATTGATGATATTGTAGTCAAATCGGCTGAGTTTAGTTCTCATATAGCTGATTTGCGCAAAGCCTTTGATAAAATGCGTCGATATGGTTTAAAAATGAACCCACGTAAATGTGCTTTTGGAGTGTCGGCTGGTAAGTTTTTGGGATTTGTCATCCATGAACATGGTATAGAAATAGACCCTGACCGAATCAAGTCTATTCGGAATGTGGGGCCTCCGACGTGTAAGGTCGAAGTGCAGAGGTTTCTCGGCAAGGTGAATTATTTACGAAGGTTTATTTCTAACTTAGCCGGGAAGATTGATGCCTTCACCCCTATTCTTCGGCTCAAGAATGATGCTGAATTCACTTGGGGGGCAGAGCAGCAGGAAGCATTTGATCTCATTAAAAAATACTTGTCTTCGGCTCCCGTGTTAAAAGCACCACAAGTAGGAGCACCATTCAGATTATACATTGCAGCTGAAGACAAGGTTATTGGGGCTGTTCTGACACAAGAAACTGAGGGGAAGGAGCATGTGGTGACATATCTAAGCCGAAGGTTGGTGGATGCTGAAACAAGGTACACTTTTATTGAAAAGTTATGCTTATGCTTGTTTTATGCATGCACCAAATGTAGATGTTATTTACTGTCTAGTCATTGCACTGTTTCTGGTCAAGCCGATGTAATCAAGTACATGTTGCATAACCCAATTATGAGTGGTAGAATTGGTAAGTGGGCTTATGCACTCATAGAATATGACTTGGCTTATGAACCATTGAAATCTATGAAAGGCCAAGTCGTAGCGGATTTTATTGTAGAACATCGGGTTAATGATATTCATGAACTAGACATATCATACCTCACTATTACTCCTTGGACTTTATATTTTGATGGATCGGTTTGCAATGAAGGGCAAGGAATTGGCATTGTGCTTGTTTCACCAAGTAATGTCTCCTTTGACTTCTCTAGCCGATTGAAAACGTATTGCACTAATAATCAAGCTGAATATGAGGCCCTCCTATTCGGTTTAGAACTTTTAAATGGTATGGGAGTAAAACATGTGAAGGTATTTGGTGATTCTCAGCTGGTTGTCCAACAAGTGTTAGAAGAATATCAATGTCTTGATGGTACTCTAAATAGTTACCTTGAGAAATGTTGGAGCATAATTCACTCTTTTGACGAATTCAGTATTCGGCATATCTCTAGAGTTGAGAATCATAGAGCTAACGATTTGGCACAAGATGCATCGGGTTATCGGATAAAGAGAGGAAAGTTTCACAAAACTGAAAATCTGATAACCGGTGCAAAGCCAAATTCCCAGGTCGCGGACCGTCTGCATGATGACGCCGGACCGTCCGGGGTTAACAGAAATATTCTTTTGATCAATTCGGCTGACAATGAGGCCGATGCAAGTGATTGGAGGACACCTATACTTAATTATCTACGAAATCCCAATATCAGGACAGATAAGAACATTCGGCGAACAGCTTTCAAGTATGTTTTGATGAGTGATGAACTTTACCGCCGAACAGTCAATGATATCCTACTTAAGTGCTTGGGCCCAGATGATGCTATATTAGCCATGACCGAAGTACATGAAGGAATTTGTGGTACTCATCAATCAGCTCCAAAGATGAAGTGGTTGTTGCGAAGGTCTGGTTTTTATTGGCCTAGTATGACAGCTGATTGTTTCAAGTACTACAAGGGGTGCCAAGTGTGTCAAAAATTCGGCGACCTACAGTTGGTCCCTGCAGCCGAATTACATCCTATCATCAAGCCTTGGCCATTCAGAGGATGGGGATTAGACTTTATTGGAGAAATTCATCCTTCATCATCAAAAGGGCATCGGTTTGTGTTAGTTGCCACTGACTATTTCACCAAATGGACTGAAGCCGTTGCTCTAAAGAACATGACGCACAAGGAGGTAATTGAGTTCATAACTGAGCATATTATTCATAGATTCGGCATTCCCCAGACCTTGACTACAGATCAAGGTACTTCTTTTATGTCAAAGGAGGTACGTGAATTTGCTGGATTATACAGAATTAAGCTGCTCAATTCGTCTCCATATTATGCTCAGGCCAATGGACAGGCCGAGTCTAGTAATAGGACGTTGATTAATTTGATAAAGAAGAAGGTATCTGATAATCCTAAACATTGGCATAAGATTTTGTCTGAAGCTTTATGGGCTCATAGAATATCTAAACATAGTGCTACTAAAGTATCTCCTTTTGAGCTTGTCTATGGACAGGAAGCAGTGTTACCTGTGGAAATAAGTTTGAATGCTGTCAGGTTTGCCAGACAAAATGATCTAACTGCTACTGATTATTATAATTCAATGATGGATAATATTGATGAGGTGACCGACAAGAGGATGATAGCTTTGGGAGCAATAGAAAAGGACAAGATCATGGTAGCCAGAGCCTACAACAAGAAGGTCAAAGCAAAATCATTCCAAGTAGGAGACTTGGTGTGGAAGACCATTCTACCCCTAAGGAATAAAGACCGAAAGTTCGGGAAATGGTCGCCAAGCTGGGAGGGTCCTTATAAAGTGAAACAGGTGATGTCTGGTAACGCCTATTTACTACAGACATTACAAGGCAAGGATTTACCTAAGGCTTTGAATGAGCGTTTTCTCAAACAGTACCATCCTAGTATGTGGCAAGATGCCTAAGAAAACCGATGTGATCACATCGAGTTAGTTGCTTTTGGTTCGCCCAGCTCCACCAAAAGGCAGGGGGGCATATGTTCGAACCAGAATTGAGCCGGCGGACTGTCCGGCCCTGAGGCCGGACGGTCCGCGCCTGTGGGCCGGACTGTCCGCGCGTGCGCAGAACAGATTAGGGTTCCGAGTTTTGTGCTACGGTTATTAGCTATATTCGCGGGATTAGCTCGGAATCAGTTGTGTAAAGGGTCCAGCCCCCCTCCTCTATAAATAGAGAGGTCTACGGCCGATTTGTAATCATCAACAATCGAATCAATACAACTTTTATTCGCATTTTACCCTAGGAGTAGTTCTAGTCTAGTTTAGGTTTAGCCTCCCAATCCCCAAATTCTTCGTCTCTCTTCGGCTCTACGTCGATTAGAGGAGTCTAGGTCGGCCGGCCCGAGCCTAGACACCACCTAGGATCTCTCCTCCCCGACGGGGTCCCTCCCGGGAGCGAGATCCAGGCGCCGCCGGCGACTTCCGTCGCCTCTGCGTACGCGCGGACCGTCCGGCCTCAAGGCGCGGACCGTCCGACCGTCAGGCAGAGAAGCCCTAGCCGCGCACCAGGCCGCGGACCGTCCGGCCCCAGGCCGCGGACAGTCCGCCCCTGCGCAGAGAGTACCACCGCGCCTCGCACCAGGCCGCGGACCGTCCGGCCCCGCGCGGACCGTCCGCCCCTGTGCAAAGAGCACCGCCGCCGGTTCTTCTTGAGTATTTGGCGCTCCGAAAAGGCGTCAACAAATACGTTGTTGTATGTTCACATGCTCATGTGTCTCTGGCACTAACATAGGATGTTCCCGAGTCATTTGATGATCCGATCTAGGTTGCACCAGGGCATTCTTAGGGGAGTCAGAGTCGTTGACAGGACGAGTTCCAAGGTATCTTTCCACTCCTTCATCGAGAAGGGACTCGACCACCATCTCGGTCCAAACGGACTTGGACTCATCCTCGCGGAAGAGATCTTCGTGCCGAGTCAGATTGGTACCATCTACAGCAAGGTAGGGATGTTCGTATGCGCTCAAATAAAAAGTAGGGGTTATGTTAGGCATGTGGTTGGAGACATGGAGTTACTCTAAAACAATCATTTTGGCCTTCTGCAGTGACTAACCAGTTGTCAGTGCTTTACTACGGTTGTTACATAATTATTGTTTATTTCTAAACACTAAAGGTATGTGCGGTTTGGTTGTTAGTCCTAAATTTCTGGAGCAAGGGGTGCAGGTTTGAGTGCTTGGTTTACACTATTTTTTTTTTTTGCACGGTGTGGTACCTACGCGGGAGAACCAATTGGAGTGTGTGAGGCAGACCTAGAGTGTTGGTACAAAGGATGAAGCTGTAGCACTAGGTACCCACATTAGGTTCTTAATATTGCCTTCTGCAGTGATTGTGAGCAACGTAGCAACATTTTGTATTCTCTCTTTAAAAAGGCAGCGCAAAAATAAAAATGTAGAGCTGTAGTGCACTGACCATGTAAAAAAGTAAAAGTTTTCCGCTATATATATTAAAAAAAAGATAATAGAAGCTTTCACAGATGATAACCATTTCAGGCCCAGGCAGGCTCCCGGTCGCCCCACCGTCCAGTCTGTGGACCAACCTAACCAATGCATGGACCTCGGGCTCACGTCCCGCTGCACTGCAGAGCACCGCAGCCACCGGATCACGGTTGCCGCTTGATCGCGCCACCACACAACGTTCGTTTCCCGTAGATCGACGTGCCACTTAGCTATGGCTACGAGGCCCGCCCCACTACGAACAAACGCTCCCGTCAATCCGGTAGGTGTGTAGGCCGCGAAGCGAAGGGTATATCGGTGACGGTGCACGTACGCGCCACGTCGGCATGTCTTTGGGCCCCGGCACACTTGTACTTGTACCCTTCACCTCTCTCCTCTTTACTACTTGCCCACATCCACTGATCCACCACATCCCACGCCGAGCGCGACGCCAGCACCCAGCAGCAGGCTAGCTCCGCTGTCCGCTCCGCCGCTCACGAGCTGCTGGACCGCGCCTCCCTCCATCGCGCCGGCGCGCGCGCCTAGCTATCGGAGCCGCCTTTTCATGGTCCCCACCGTGGTCGGGACGAGATGCCTCGCCTCGCATTCCTCCGCTGCTCCCTCCCCGCGAGGTCCATTCATCACTGCGAGCCTTGGAGGAACCGAGTTCCTCGAGTTTAATTTGCGCCAATGGTTTGGACTTCAGATCGGACATCGGAGTGCCTATCCTGAACCGTGGTGTCTGTTGTTTGTTTGTTTGTTTCATGGGCAAAGGCTTCTCGCGCGAGCGTGTGGTGGTGGTGGTGGAGTCCAGGGGAGCCCGGGCCAGGTGGCGCGGGACGAGGAGGCCGGAGGCAGCGGCGGAATGAGCGGGCAGTCGTCGGCGGGCGGGCCGTCGGGCGGGGAGTGCTACGCGTGCACGCAGCCCGGGGTGCCGGCGTTCCACTCCACGACGTGCGACCAGGTGCACTCGCCGGACTGGGACGCCGACGCGGGATCCTCGCTCGTGCCGGTCCAGGGCCAGGCGCAGGCGGCGGCGGCGGCGCCGCGGCACGCGGCGCGGTGGCTGTTGGGGCCCGTGCTGGACCCGCGGAGCAGGCGCGTGCAGCGCTGGAACCGCTGGATCCTGCTGGGCCGTGCCGCGGCGCTGGCGGTGGACCCGCTCTTCTTCTACGCGCTCTCCATCGGCCGCGCCGGCCAGCCCTGCCTCTACATGGACGCCGGGCTCGCCTCCGCGGTCACGGCGCTGCGGACCTGCGCCGACGTGGCGCACCTCGCGCACGTGCTCCTGCAGCTCCGCCTCGCCTACGTCTCCCGCGAGTCCCTCGTCGTCGGGTGCGGCAAGCTCGTCTGGGACGCCCGCGCCGTCGCCGCGCACTACGCCCGCTCCGTCAAGGGCCTCTGCTTCGACCTCTTCGTCATCCTCCCCATCCCGCAGGTCAGCTGCCCTGCCGACAATGGCACCCGAACTCAGCGTACCGTTTTCTTGTCACCCAGACGCTGCTGTAGCACTGTAGGCGAGGGTCAGAGGGATCAAACGGCACCCCCCACACCACACCCCCCCCCCCCCCCCCAAAAAAAATGTGGACATGCCTATTGCCTCGTTCTGAGACAATTGCAGCGGTGTGTAGGGCACACGAGTACGTACGCTGCAGGTACGTACAACAGCGCCCAGCAGTGAGCTGACATGTAATGGTGGGTGATGTTCCAGTACGCAACGCTGGCATAGGCGCACGCATGTGTGTGTGGTGGTGTGGCAGGGAGGCTGCAGTTTCTTGAAAGATCAAGGGGGGGATCCCAAGACCATGACCCGCAGTGATTGCTGGGATGGCGGTAAGAGTCTCAAGGGCTTACGGAACTAATGAATGGTACGGATCGATAATGGCGTGACGCAATGATTGGCGGCGGTAGGATTTGGAGATATATATATCACCCTGGACGCAATCATGCGGACTTGCGGAGGGAAAAGAAAAAAAGAAACAGCATCATGGTAGGACTAGTATTTGAAAATGACCATAGTTACACTGACTGGGATAACCAGCATTGATGGGGGAAAACTGGATAGAAAACGATAGTTCAGTGACGCATTGCTCACAGGAGGGCGGCGGCCTTTTGGCATGGTAGTAATACTCCCTCCGTCCCAGTATATAAGACGTAACCACCTCTGGTTCAAAGACTAAGAAATGCATTTAATTGTCTCTATACCACTGCATCGATATACGTATGTATAGAGAGAGCACGCTTTATATCGTGGGACAAGAATAAAAAGTGGTTACGCCTTATATCCTGGACCGGAGGGAGTAATTGTTAAGCGACGAGTTTTCGTAGCGTAAAATTCCGGTTTGTCTCCCAGCACCAGCGTAATAATACGATATATTCTCGTTTTCATATCTGCCGCTGCTCGAGAATTAAGACTAGACTCTAACGTGGCTTTCGTTCTAGGGACACTTGTCTGATTCCTGTTCATGCCATTGGATTCTCTCCTCCTAACTATTTATCAGCACGCAGTCCTTGTCGCTCAGATGGTCGCGTATTTTCTTGGAGTGACAGCTAGTTTTTTTTTTTTTTTGTCGCGTAATACAAGAATACGTATTCGTTTTTTGTTTCGCATGATTGCACCTATCAATTTTACGTGGCTGCGAGGCGAGTGTGGACAGCGCTGATTTTGGACCGACCATGGACACAAAATTGACCATGGTGTGGACCATTTATTTAATAAGACCGTATGGCTAGAATCATCTGTTACTTCATAGCAGGAGGTAACATGTGAAATATGCATTCATTTATTCAGAAAAATACTAGTCTTTTTTTTTCTATATATAATTGTTGCATGCGTTACCTATTTGACATGATACGAATTGACTAGCATAATCGCCATGACAGCCAAAGTGCCTGCTATGGTTGTTTTATTAGCACGTAACTTTTTATTCCCACGTACACAGTACTTCATCCTCCGTTCAAATTTATAATTCGTTTGACTTTTTATCACAAGTTTGACTAACTCGTCTTATTCAAAAAACTATGAAAAACTCCAAAAAAATTCATTGTAGTTGTGTTTATTATCAAATATACTTTACATATGACTTTTTTTATTTTTTCTATTGATGTTTTGAATAAGACGAGTGATCAAAGTTAGTTTTGAAAAAGTCAAATGAGTTATATTTTAAAACAGAGGGAGTATATTTTACAACGGTGTAGCCTGTTCCGTTCATAACGTCAATTAGCTCACGTGCAACATGTTTTAATCTATATTCTCTTATAACGTCAACTAGGCAGTCGCCCGTGCTTTGCCACGGTTGTTATATATTCCCCTTGTCCCATAATATAAGGCGTAACTACTTTTTTTTCTTGTGCCAAAATATAAGGTGTGATCTCTCTAATGTAACAAGAAAAGTTAATGGCAAAATTCAAGAATGATATTTCACATATCATCATATTTTAGATATTTAGATAACATAAGCATAAGTTCATTCATGAGAGCAAAATGATCAGCATTAGTCAAATGGTTTATGCCCTTCAAGAGTTCTTCCATTTGCCCCCATTCTTCATGTTATTCTTCGTCATTCATGAGCCACCAAATCTGCACATAAGCCATTTAATTATTTATACAAGGCCACCAAATGAAAGGTGCCAAGGGGTGTTGACATATTCACCTGTATACACGGCATAAACTGAAGGGGTCTAGGCGCATTCACATCTATACACAACCAATAGCTGACATGTGTATGGGCATTCACATGTATTTGCAGGGATGGAGCCAGGATTTACTTAAGCCTCAGGCCATATTTGATGCACAAAATCTTCTTTCTTGTTTATATAGTTTTGTGTAGCTGGTGTACCTTCTCCTGACCATTTTAGTAGCATGGATGATGTCTGCGGAAACTAAGTTGTAAATACTTACCGTAAGTATTAGTCAAAGTTGGTATTGAATTATGTGCAGTATTTTTGTATTATAAAATAACATGTGTGCTATCTGATATCTTGTCTGAAAAAACTATTTTTTCGCTTCACCAAATCCTAGTGAATGCGAAGGAATGGAGTACTTAAACTTCATATACCATGCCACACTGGTTCACTGACCAACTAAATTTTAAAAGGTGCAATTAGATTTGACAATCCAATGTTCAACACCTTTTTGTCCCTAAGCTTCCCTCGATGATTCAATAGAAATATAGACCAAATAGTATTAGGTATTTATACTTCCTATAAATATTTCATACTTATTGTTCATTGAAGACTCCTTAGTATGACCAGGATTCAAATAAGGTAACGCTTTGCATACAAGTACAGCAGCAAGGTTCAGTACACTAAGCAAGCAGCCACTATGCGACTCAATTAGGTGAGGTATTTGACTTATCCAAAAAGACAGAGAGCAAGGCGGACCTGATAAAGCTAATGGCATCTAGTTGTTTGTCACTCTGCAGAACTGGTTGCCTGCCACTGGCGCCTGGGGACGTGTCGAAGTGGTAGTGATCTGTGGGCGGTGGGGGTGGGCCCTAAGGCGCGAACCACAAGGGCTGGACCACCCATGACCGGTGGGCGGAGGTGTCGCGCTGGGTAGTGCCGTGGTGAGGCGCCAACGCTCACAGGTCGAGGGACGGCGAGGGGCAAACCTTTAGGCCTGGGCGAGGTGGCGAGCATGAGGGAGCGGTTGGGCGAGGCCGGAGGAGCGGAGCCACGGAGGTGGCTGGGCGAGGCGGCGCTGGCTAGACCGCCGAAGCACGAAGGGAGCTAGGCGCTGGCGAGCTACTGCAATGGAGATGAAAGCTGGCGCTAGCATGCTCGAGATGCCCATCTTTGCTCGGTTCTGCTCCGATTTAGCTCCGGCCGCACTCGCTCGAGCACGCCACTGATGGGATCCGTTGGATGGTTGGATTGGGATTGGGATGAGAGAGATGATTTGGGGGCCGGCCCGACACCCGGAGCAGGAGGGGCCTCTCGCGCTAGGCGGCTAGGGGACCTGATAGATTTTGTACAAGGTGGGTGGGGCGAGCGCGACATACGGAGAGCGCGGCGGATAAAGCACGGGCGAGGATGGAAGGGGTGGTAGATGGCGAGTGGGGAGGAGAAGGGGGCGTGGTCGCGCAGATGATGGAGGCAGGCGCGTGCACGGAGCCGAGGAGGGGTATCCGAGGTGGGTGCATTGGCCGGTCGGCTGCGCTGGCATGGCTAGTCGATAGGCTAAGCCGGGTCCACATGGCAGGTGGCAGGCTGCGCTTTAGGAGGTGAGGCGGGGGCATTGGCCGCGCCAGCGCCCACACTAGAGTCTTAATAGTAGTAGGGAAGGGATTAGCTCACGTGCAATATGTTTTAATCTAGATCCTCTTAATTGTGTCAAAGTGTCAATCGAATTAACAGTGGACACGTGTAACATAGTTTAGATCACCAAAGTTCTAAGACTCAATTCACTTGTTTTTTAATTGATTATGTAACATGACTGGTCTATAATGCATCGTATATAACTAGTTCCTTTTTGTAGTTTTGTTAAAGGGTTTCTAGCCACCCCGAGTTCCTTTCTCTACATTATTTATCGATGTTTTGCCTGGTGCGAAGATTATTGATTTTAAGTTAATTTAAAATTTTGTGCAATCAGCATTTGTAATTGCAGTTTTTTGTGACCGAGTTTAACATATTTTGACAGAAGCTGCCACCCGCCCTCTCTCTCCACACACACAGGCGCGACTCGCGAGCGTGCATGTTTGTATATAGATCCACCACTGTCCCTACATATTTGTCTTCAAAAAATAGAATTGAAAGATGGGAGTCATCTCAATGTTATAAAAAAGATAATGTTTTGAGTATATTATTAAAAAAATTGACAGACACCAATTGAACGTAGAGACGGTAACGAGCTCTAAATTTTACGATATAAAATTTAAGAATCGAATCGAATTAGAATCATACTATATTCCTATTATTTTTGAAATAAAATTTATTAATGGCTCTAACTTATTATGAAGAATTATTTGGATCATGATCCATTACCACCTCTAGTTGAATAACACCTTTAAAAAAAATGGAATTGTATTGAGTGCTTTAATTATCACGCATACCAATCATCTGCATGAAGGACCTTGAAAGTGGCATTCAATTGTTCCTTTTACATTTTTGTATGTTCTTGAGGTTCCCATTTATTTCAGGGTTCACAAAGAAATAGTGTAGATTTGTTTGGCTTTATAAGTTCCGTTTTCTCAACAAGACAGTCCATCAAATTCTGCAGGTTATCTTCTGGCTGGTTATACCAAAGTTAATCAGGGAGGAGCAGGTTAAGCTTATCATGACAATACTGCTGCTCATGTTCATATTTCAATTTCTCCCCAAGGTCTACCATAGTATACACATCATGAGGAAAATGCAGAAGGTGACAGGTTACATCTTTGGATCGATATGGTGGGGATTTGGTTTAAATCTATTTGCCTATTTCATTGCTTCTCATGTGAGTATTCCCTTCCTCATTAGTCAATTACTGTAGAAAATATAGGTTAAATCTTGTGGACATGGAATCCCAGTGTCGCTCTCGTAGTATTGATATCCAGTTGTTGATGGCTTAGTATTGTCACTGTTGTTGATCATAATATTGCTGAACATGGAAACTGCCCCCAACAACTAAATCATAAGGACTGATTAAGAAACTGGGTTTCTATCTAATGTCCACCAATAAACATGTCCAGTGAGTTAAAATTGTAAAAGAACAACCTTCTTTTTTTTTGCCTAAATAAGAATTCTTGTCTGCAATTTTTTTGGCTCATCCTTCAACCTATAGAATTGGTACTAGACTTAAGACTAATGCAGACTGAATAATGTGGGTAATTTGATCATTCATCAATCCTCTGTCATTTCCAGATTGCGGGTGGGTGCTGGTATGTTCTTGCGATCCAGCGCATCGCTTCCTGCCTCCAGGAAGAATGCAAGAGAAACAACAGTTGCGATCTAATATCGCTAGCTTGTTCCAAGGAGATATGTTTTCACCCTCCGTGGTCATCGAATGTTAACGGATTCGCGTGCGATACGAACATGACCTCCTTTAGCCAACAAAATGTGTCTACTTGCTTGAGTGGAAAAGGTTCCTTCGCTTATGGAATCTATTTGGGGGCTCTTCCTGTTATATCGAGCAATTCGCTTGCTGTCAAAATACTCTATCCTATATTTTGGGGCCTCATGACACTCAGGTAATCACTTTTCAGATTTAATTTAATCTGCCTTCAAAACACAGTGTATGCTCTCTAGGAAACTATTGCTTTAATAATTTACTATATGTTTTACTATATGTTCAAAGTTTCTTTCTTTCTTATACTGTTTATCTGAATAAACAAAACATCAGACTGATACCCAGTTCCACTTCAAAAAAAAAATTTCTAGTCTTGTTCCATGCATATGCATACTTGCATTTCCTAAATGCTGTTTTCGTATAGTGTTTAAAACTGCACTTTTCATGAACTTATACAATTCCTTGAATTGCTTGGCAGTACTTTTGGTAACGATCTTGCCCCAACAAGCAATGGTATTGAGGTGATATTCAGCATAATCAATGTCCTCAGTGGCCTTATGCTCTTCACGTTGCTGATCGGAAACATACAGGTAAAACGATGTCGGGGTTTTTTTTTTTTTTGCTCTTCTGTGTGATTGTACTTGTACCACACCGATTCACTAACCAGAAATTACAACTTACTGAATCTGAATCCGCAGGTATTTCTGCACGCGGTCCTGGCAAGGAAGCGGAAGATGCAGCTGCGGTTCCGGGACATGGAATGGTGGATGAGGCGGAGGCAGCTACCGTCCCGGCTGAGGCAAAGGGTGCGCAAATACGAGCGCGAACGCTGGGCCGCCGTCACGGGAGACGAGGAGATGGAGATGATCAAGGATCTGCCTGAAGGGCTGAGGCGGGACATCAAGCGCTACCTGTGCCTTGAGCTAGTTAAGCAGGTAAAATCAAGAGCCTTTAGTAAATGTTCAATGTTTTTTACATGATGAATGAGTCATGAGATTGCTAAAAAAAAGTTAACTTGCCAGGTTCCACTGTTCCATGGCATGGACGACCTGATCCTGGACAACATCTGCGACCGGCTGCGGCCTCTGGTGTTCTCCAGCGGTGAGAAGGTGATCCGGGAGGGCGACCCCGTGCAGCGCATGGTGTTCATCCTGCAGGGCAAGCTCCGGAGCACGCAGCCGCTGACCAAAGGCGTGGTGGCGACGTGCATGCTGGGCGCGGGCAGCTTCCTGGGCGACGAGCTGCTGTCGTGGTGCCTGCGCCGACCCTTCGTGGACCGGCTCCCCGCGTCGTCGGCCACGTTCGAGTGCGTGGAAGCGGCGCAGGCGTTCTGCCTCGGCGCGCCGGACCTGCGGTTCATCACCGAGCACTTCCGGTACAACTTCGCCAACGAGAAGCTCAAGCGCACGGCGCGGTACTACTCGTCCAACTGGAGGACGTGGGCCGCCGTCAACATCCAGCTCGCGTGGCGCAGGTACAGGGCCCGGACGTCGGCGGACCTGGCGGCGCCGCCGTTGGTGGGCGGGCCCGACGACGGGGACCGGCGGCTCAGACACTACGCGGCCATGTTCATGTCGCTACGGCCGCATGACCACCTAGAGTGAGCACTGATGAGCAGGAGGGACCATCCTAGCTGTGACGGCCGCGTCATGGCGACTGTACAGTGTGCACTGTAATACCAGTATATTGCTGCCAGCTTTTGCGTAAGTGAACTAGTGCTTCTGAATTGTCATTTAAAGAATATCAATAATGGAGAAATAATTTCTTAGTCGGATTCAATTGCGTTCGTCATGATTTTGCTGCTTCTGACCGCGCCATTGCGGCCTCAGCTGCAGCTGCTGATGAACAGAAGAGATGGCAGGACCGTAGGTCAGATTTAGGCGGAGCAGAGAACACAAGTCCGCGTTCAGGTTCTCCACCACCACCACCAGATTCAGAAACCGTCTGTTCATCCTCTCCAAAACGATTAGAATCGATAAACGCGCTCGTAAATCGTAATAACCCTAAAGCAAAGCGTGAGCGAGACGCGCGAGCGCCATTCAGCGGCGAAGCTCGTACACCGGGACAACTCCACAATACCAAGGGATTCCAAATGCGGACCGATAGAGATTATTACTAGTTTTGCTCCTTGTCGGGTACCGTAATTAGGGGTACCCCAACACTATTAAACACGGCTCGAAAACACCTTCAGAACAAACCGTAAAGGTTTACAGCTAGGGTCAAAGTCAAAGCTTCGTCTACCAAGGGACACGGTCACGCCTTGCCCCGAGGGTCTTCTCAGGCAGTGAGCACGCCCTCGGCTCAGCCAGAGGCCAGCCTTGCCGTGCAAGCGACCTTGGCCAAATCATCTGACCAGCCGACTGAGGTGCATGCGCATTTAATGCTGGTATCGCCTGACAACTTATCCTGACACGCGCGCCTCAGTCGGCAAGGTCGAAGTGACCGCAGTCACATCGTCCTTTCACTGACCGATCTGACAGGAAAATAGCGTCGCCCGCCCCGCTCCGGCTGCTGTGCCAACCACCCGGGCGAAACCGACAACGGTCAAGTTAAGCCTCGGGCGCAACAGGAAGCTCCGCTTCGCCCGATCCCAGGGCTCGGCCTCGGCCTCGGGAGGAGATCTCTGCCTCGCCCGACCCCAGGGCTCGGCCTCGGCCTCGGAAAGAGTCACATCCTCGCCCGACCCTGGTCCTCGGCCCCAGCCTCGGCCCCGGAGGAGCCGCCGTCTCGCCCGACCTCAGGCTCGGATCGACCACGCCACAAGGGATACATCATTACCCTACTCCTAGCTAGCTCAGGCTACGAAGCAACAAGACCGGCGTCCCATCCAGCTTACCCCGGTAACAGGCAATGATGGTTTCCCGCATGCGACCATGACATCGGTGGTTCTCAAGCCCCCTACGGAAGCAAGGAGACGTCAGCAGGATCCATGCAGCGCCAACAGCTGTACTGCTACAGGGCTCAAGGCACTTCTCCGACGGCCACGATACTACCTCTACAGAACTCGAGACGTTCCCCCGACGACCACGTTATTATCTGTACAGGGCTCAGGGCACTTCTCTGTCAGCCACGTTAGCTCCCAGCTACACCCCATTGTACAGCTGGACATCTCTTTATGTCTATAAAAGGGGGTGTCTAGGGCCCCACGGGAGAGGGGGAGAGAGAGGGGAAAAAGAAACGAACATACGAGCATACGAACACACGGACGCACGGCAGGAGAGACGAGTAGACGCACGACAAAGGGACGGGAGAAGACGAGCAGGGGCCGGACCCCCTCTCTCTCTCTCCCTCGCTCTCTCCTACTCGCTCTCTCTCGCCCTCGCTCTCTCGCAATGCTTGTACCCCCTACTACGAGCATCCTAGTGAAGGATAATACAAGGCTCATTCCCCCACTTGTGTTCTATCTCGCACCAACCCATCTGGGCAGAGACACGCAGCGACAAATTTACTCGTCGGTCCAGGGACCCCCCGGGTCCGAAACGCCAACAGTTGGCGTGCCAGGTAGGGGGTTGCTGCGTGTTAACGAACACTTTCCTGTTGAGTTCCAGATGGGTAGACTTCAGCAACCTCTTCAGCCCGGGACGGTGCTCCGCTTCGGGAGTCTCGAGTTCATATCCCTCGACGGCAGCTACGACATGGTACTCCTCCCTCCGCAGCACGACAACAACGACAGTCAATGGCTCGCCCGACGGAGGCGATCTCCACGACGGCATCTCCCCGCGGCGGAAGAGGAACACTCCGGTCGTCCCCGCCACCCTCCTCACTAGAGGAGACGGAGACGGGGCAACCGTGACCACGCAGGAGGCGACACCTTATCGGGTGTTGAACCAGAGCGAGTCGACAATGCCGGCACTCCTCCGGGGGACATGTCGGGTGTTGCCCTCGCGCCTGAGACAACGACGAGCGTCGCTTCCCCGCAACGTGCCAGCCCCAAGCGGACTGACGACGCCAGCACCCTCGCAAAGGACCTGCTGGGTGTCGCCCTCGTACTGAGATGACGGTGCGTTCCGTCCCCGACGTGGCTTCACCACCGTCCATCGACCAAGAGGTACCGTCCGTATTCCACCCTGTTCCCTTTCAATTTAGTTTCGATCCACCTAGCGACCCCACTACGGTGAGCGCTTTCGCAAGGGCATATCCAAACTGTCACACCCGGGTTTCGGGACACCAAGACCCGGGCGCGAACATAATCACCAGGTGTGCTGGGACCAAGTCTCACACATATGATGAATCATGGCACAGGATCGAATGTCACATCTTTACTATATAATAGGAGTTCTGTACAAAATAAATAATTACATTATAAGGAGACAACGGTCCAGCAACCCAAAGTTGACTGGGAGACGACAGCCTAGATCTCTCACAAACACGTCACAGCATCCTCCATGAGCCTCATCCTGTGGTACCTGTTCTTGACCTGTGGGGGGTGTGAGACAGCAAGAGTGAGCTCACATACGTTCATAGCTCAACAAGTTGTGGGGAATAGCTCAACGAGAGCTCGTCACCGGCGAAAATCCTTCTCTTTCTTCTCCTCCCATGGTTTCGCTCAGCCTGCGCTCGGCTTGGTGCTGTCCGCTCCGATCTGGCCTATCTGTAGAGGGGGCGATGGTGCTCGAGTTTTATACCCGGTGATTAGTCCGTGGTTCGCCAAATCCCAACAACCTGGACGAATACCCCGGAATCCTCGCACCTGAGTGACGGGGTTTGTTACGCGAGATCCACGGAGTCTGTTGGTGCTCACCGCAATTCGCGACGACGAAGGAGACGAGCATTACAAGTGGGCCCCACATGCAAGAGACACATAAAGCCTCCTCCGCGAGGTGAGCAGTCACTGGGCACTAGGACCCACCCGTCGGCGCGAGTGGCCGTGTGGACGAGTGTGGGTAGAAGGTTGCTGGGCCGAGGGGATGAGAAGCGGCCCAATCGTGAGTTTCCTTTCCTTTCCAATTTTTTTCTTTTCTTTTTCTTCTCCTATTTCTTATTTTCGAATTCCAATTGAATTCACTTTTGAATCCGCGTTTGAATTTTCTATCTCAAACAAAATGCACAATCAGAATCCAACATGGTGCAATATTCATTATATATATATATCCAATCATTTATTATTCTACATAAGAAATTGTTTTTGAATATGTAGCACCCATGTAATTATTTTAAGAATAATAGTTTATATTGTATGATCTCTTAAAAAATGTTCTCACATTAATACTTATAAACTTTAATAAAGGTTAATTTTATATAAGAATCTTTTTATTGAATTTTTGTTATAAAACTTTTATTTAAGGAGATATGACTTCAAATGTTATGGGAATTCTAGGGAGAGAAAAAATATTCTAATTCAAGATCTTTTCTTTTAAAAAAAATACTATATTTTCAAAATGAGATTTAGGGTGTTACAAATCCTACCCCCCTTAACAAAAATCTCATCCTCGAGATTTGTAAGAAAAAGGGATACAAAAGGATTGGTTTGTAATTCGGCTTTTAGTCTATAATTGGTTCAAAAATCCAGGGTCACATATTTTTTTATAGTCAATAGTGGGTGATTTGCAGAGCATAGGTATCCAGCCACTTATTATGTAGGATATAAGAGATGGATAGGTTTGGGTAAGAATATCCAGGGTAAGAAAGTTTATGGTGAGGAAGAACTCGGTGCTAGGTGGTAATGCATCCGAAGGTTGAGTTTGACTTCTCTCCTTTTTTGACGAGGTTGATCTTTTCTTCTCTGGTATTGAGCTCATTGATTTGAGGTTAGTGTATATTATCGGGGTTGGGGCAATATGGTTAGAATAGTTTATGGGTGAGATAGACTACATGGTGTAGGTCAAAATCTGGTTGGTCAGGTGGGGGTTAATAGATTATGCAATCCATCAAGACTCTATTGGTTGGGTCAGACCTCATGCATGTGACTGAGTTGGTTTAAGGCACTAGTTTAGTTTTAAGTGCATGAGGGGTATGGCCTTATCTTTTGTACCAGCATTAAGTAACTTACACTAGATTAGATCATAGTAGATTAGATGGGATATGACTAGATTAGGTTAGATATGACTAGATTAGACTAGTTAAGATCTAAATAAATTTTGGATTAGCTTATGGTTGTTATTCTAGAGTGGAATAAGTATGCTGATTAGGGCAAGATGGATCCATAAGGATAAGGTAGAATCTTTTGAGGTCAGTTAGATCTATTAGGATAAGGATAACATCTTTTCAAGGTAAGATGAATCTATTAAGGTAAGAGAGAGTCTTTTACGATAAGATGGATCTATTAAGCTTGATATATTTCAGTGGGGATAATCTAAGTTGCCTAGTTATTTTATCAACATTTTTTTTACTATATATATTTATAGATGCAATTGTGGATGTTACTCCACAACTCATCACACTCAATCAAAGAACCAAATCAAACAAATATCATAAGAACAAACATTCAAGTTCATAGATATTTATATAAGAAAAATAGTTTTGTTTTTGTTCCTAAGAGTAGGTCTCCTACTCCTAAAAGTCACTTTAGATACAGGACTTCAAAGTGTGAAATCAACATTTGTCTTAAGAATTAAAAGGTAAGAATAATTAGAGTAAAGTGAAAATAGATGAGAAAAGATTAAGAAAAGTTTAGAAAGAATCAGAGTAGCAAAGATAAGTAGATAATGATTGTCCAGTTCTATATAGGTTTCGTCCTATAGTCAACATTCCTCTGATACCACTTCTGTCCACCAAAACTCGGGCGCGAACATAATCACCAGGTGTGCTGGGACCAAGTCTCACACATATGATGAATCATGGCACAGGATCGAATGTCACATCTTTACTATATAATAGGAGTTCTGTACAAAATAAATAATTACATTATAAGGAGACAACGGTCCAGCAACCCAAAGTTGACTAGGAGACGACAGCCTAGATCTCTCACGAACACGTCACAGCATCCTCCATGCGCCTCATCCTGTGGTACCTGTTCTTGACCTGTGGGGGGTGTGAGACAGCAAGAGTGAGCTCACATACGTTCATAGCTCAACAAGTTGTGGGGAATAATGTGCATGAACTCGCCAAAGGCGGGAGCTCACGTGAAGTGTAAAGCTTACCAAAGAGGATGGTTAGAGCTGAGCATTGCTTTTAAAGTTGGTCAAAATTTTATTAGCAGTTACTAAGTATAAGTAAATACCAACTCAATTAAATAGTAGAACAAAAGTAACAACCTCACCTGCGATGCAATGCATATGACAAATTGAATTTAGTTCCATAATTTAATCATGTGACGGTCCGAGCTGCTCATGACCGTGAGCACGGCTAGTATACCAGTTTTACACTCTGCAGAGGTTGCGCATCTTTACCCACAAGTCATGTTACCCATCTGCCAAGGGATCGCGACTTCCTATACACCTCTACCGAGGAGGCGAGGCAGGGTAACACTACGAGGCCTTTACAAAGTTCCACTAGCTTCAGAAAACCCGCTACAGTTTATAGGAAGCTCCAATGCAGGGACCCCTCGCATGACCGCCATCGCAGCAAAATCATCCCAAGGGCCTCCCTACACTGACCACTCCCCTACTGCCCTTGCCCCTTTCGGGTAAGGTAGTCTTCCACTAGCTTTCCTAATTAATCAGCCAAGGGCGTCCCATTAAACCCTTGTGGTAGCACTGTTTTCCCGGGTGGTCGCTCCATGTTCCAATTAACATAATGATCTTATCATGAGCAGTAATAATAAACAGATAATAAAAGTATGATTATGAACAAAGTATATATCTATACCCAAAACCACATAAAGCAATAGCATGTACTACCCAGAAATTCAGTGGTGAACAAGGTATAAAGATAATCAAACTAGGGTATCCTATTGGGTCCCATCAAAATTAACCTATGCAGATCATTATGATTAATTAGAACATGAGTGGGTGAAAAGAAGTGATCAAGGGCACAACTTGCCTGAGACTTGAGATTCCAGGTACCAGGATGATCTTCAGGTGACCCGTGACCTCACGCTAGTCGTAGCAATACAAACAAACATGGTATATGCAAAATTAACATCACACCAAACATAAGAATAAACCGTGTAATAATAATCTACACGCTGCTACGAGATTGTGGGTTCGAGTATGACTAAAATCGAAGTTATGGTTATAAAGATATGATTTATGTGATGTCTATGTTCAAACTATATTATAAATTGAATAGCATACAATATATAAGAAAGTATATTCTAAATAGTTAATTCAACTTTAACCTAGATCATAACTTGGTTAGGGATTACCTTTTACCCAGATTATATTTATAGAGAGATTAATCCTAGGTTAGTCGAGTTAATCTCCTGAATAAAGATTGAACACTTTCCTAATTATAATTATATGTAATATGGTACACATGATGTTGCTACTGTGTAGAGAATATTTTTACGAAGCCAACACAATTCGAATGGATCAAATCGGAGTTAAAACAAAGGAGATATGATTTTTCGAAGTTTAGGGAATTATTTTTATCCTAAAATCATTTTTCTTCGTCAATTTTATCTATTCTATTTAATTTTTGGGCCACTGCCACAATTCCAGCGAAGCTTAGGGGGTCGCAAGCAAGTTTTCAGGACCTAGCTGTGATGGTTCTTAAGACCAGGTGGGACCGCGGGTTTATTGAATAAAACCACAGGGGCCTTTATGCATATTTCCCCAGCCGAAGGGGTATCAGGCGACTGCAGCCATCCGATCAACCAACAGCAGCCATGATTAGTTCAAACTTATAAGCGGACTGGTATTCGCGGGTGGCCGCCAGATCACGATCCAACGGACCGGATCCGAACTGGTGAAGGGGTATCTAGACGCCTAATCTCAACCGTCCGTTAACTATCCAATGGCCCGAGGCCTCTCTTCTTCCTTTTTTCTCTCTCTCCCCCATCGGTGCCAGCCTGACGGTACTGAGCAGAGGCACGGCGGCGCCATCGCCGACCCCGCCCAAACCATTGGCCCGAGCACCAATCCATGACCCGGACAGTGCTACACGAACTATGGAGCAAGGTGAATTAAATAAGGTGATTCTCACCGACGATTGGGACGCGCAGAATCACTGCCATGGAGATGCGTAGCACTACAGTGAAGAAAGGATTCCTATGAGAAATCCCGCGGTCACCTGTGCTCCACGACTCTCCCATCGCTCTCCCAGCAAGTTCCGGGTCGATCCCCGAGAGCTCGTCACCGGCGAAAATCCTTCTCTTTCTTCTCCTCCCATGGTTTCGCTCAGCCTGCGCTCGGCTTGGTGCTGTCCGCTCCGATCTGGCCTATCTGTAGAGGGGGCGATGGTGCTCGAGTTTTATACCCGGTGATTAGTCCATGGTTCGCCAAATCCCAACAACCTGGACGAATACCCCGGAATCCTCGCACCTGAGTGACGGGGTTTGTTACGCGAGATCCACGGAGTCTGTTGGTGCTCACCCCGATTCACGACGACGAAGGAGACGAGCATTACAAGTGGGCCCCACATGCAAGAGACACATAAAGCCACACACGGAGGTGAGCAGTCACTGGGCACTAGGACCCACCCGTCGACGCGAGTGGCCGCGTGGACGAGTGTGGGCAGAAGGTTGCTGGGCCGAGGGGATGAGAAGCGGCCCAATCGTGAGTTTCCTTTCCTTTCCATTTTTTTTCTTTTCTTTTTCTTCTCCTATTTCTTATTTCCGAATTCCAATTGAATTCACTTTTAAATCCGCGTTTGAATTTTCTATCTCAAACAAAATGCACAATCAGAATCCAACATGGTGCAATATTCATTATATATATATATATCCAATCATTTATTATTCTACATAAGAAATTGCTTTTGAATATGTAGCACCCATGTAATTATTTTAAGAATAATAGTTTATATTGTATGATCTCTTAAAAAATGTTCTCACATTAATACTTATAAACTTTAATAAAGGTTAATTTTATATAAGAATCTTTTTATTGAATTTTTGTTATAAAACTTTTATTTAAGGAGATATGACTTCAAATGTTATGGGAATTCTAGGGAGAGAAAAACAAAATGAGATTTAGGGTGTTACACAAACCTTCCGGGGTACCATATGTGGTCAACCTGGGACCGACTGACAGCCGTCTCAACCTCCGGACCGGTGGGTTCCGAGGAAGAGGACGACCCCGACTTCGGTTGGGATTTCTCTGGCCTCGGTGATCCCGGTGCCATGCGGGACTTCATGTCCGCATGTGACCACTGCCTCTCCGGTTGCTCTGACGATGGCCACGGCCTTGACGATGAGGGTTATGGCCCAAGTCGCGAATGTTTCCACGTCGACCAGGGAGATCACGACGAAGGCAACCACCTCGGTATGCCGGAGGTTGACGATCCCCCTGGGCCCGCATCTCGCGTTGACATCCCGCGGGAGCTAGCTATGGTCCTAGTCCCTGCGGGGGGTTGGGACACACAGCTCGAGCAAATCTGTGAGATGCAGGCCAAGGTCGACGAGGAAGCAAGGCGGCTTGTGCAGCTCCGACAGAACATCAAGCTGGAATGGGCAGGCCGAACACTCGCCTGAGGAGCCTATCATCGGGCCCGAGACATCCAGCGCCGCATCATCGACAATGCCAGGGCAGCGCTGCCCCCAGCCGTCAGTGGGTTCGGCCAGGACCTAGCTGCAGCGGCGATGCTACTTCGAACTGTGTCGGAGCCATCCACCACCAAGGGACGGCGTATCCAGGGCGAACTCAAGGATCTCCTGGAAGGTGCCGCAGTTCGACGAGCCGAGAGCTCCGCCTCCCGAAGGCGAGCTGACCCCTTGGAGCATCACGCGGCGTCCTCCCAACGCATGCGGGAGGCCTCGGTCCATCCCGAGCGCACGCGGGACGACGCACCCGCCGCCCGGGATCGCCCCGGCAACAAGCATCACCATCGCGACCATCGAGCCTGCCTCGAGGAGAAGGTGCGCCGAGGCTACCATCCCAAGCACGGGGGACGCTACGACAGCAAGGAGGATCGGAGTCCCTCGCCCGAGCCACCCGGTCCGCGATTCTTCAGCCAGGCCATACGACGAGCGCCGTTCCCCGCCCGTTTCCGAGCCCCGACTACCATCGCCAAGTACTCGGGGGAGACGAGGCCGGAGTTGTGGCTTGCGGACTACCGACTGGCATGCCAGTTGGGAGGGGCATACGACGACAACCTCATCATCCGCAATCTTCCCCTTTTCCTCTCCGACGACGCCCGGGTCTGGCTAGAGCACCTGCCTCCTGCGCACATCTCTGACTGGGACGACCTGGTCAAGGCTTTCGCGGGAAATTTCCAAGGCACGTACGTGCACCCTGGGAACTCATGGGATCTCCGAAGCTGCCGCCAGCAGCCAGGGGAATCCCTCCGAGAGTACATCCGGCGGTTTTCAAAGCAGCGCACCGAGCTGCCTAACGTCACCGACTCGGATGTCATCGGAGCTTTCCTCGCCGGCACCACTTGCCGAGACCTGGTGAGCAAACTGGGGCGCAAGACTCCCACCAAGGCGAGCGAATTGATGGACGTCGCCACCAAGTTCGCCTCGGGTCAGGAGGCGGTCGAAGCCATCTTCCGGAAAGACAAGCAGCCTCAAGGAGAGCCGAAGGAAGACGCCCCCGAGGCATCCGCCCAGCGTGGCACGAAGAAGAAGGCCAAGAAGAAGGCGCAAGCGAAGCACAACGCCGCTGGCGCGAATCTTGTCGCTGCTGCCGAGCACAGGAATCCTTGGAAGCCTCCTGGAGGGGCTGGCGCGTTCGACAAGATGCTCAAGGAGCCGTGCCCCTATCACCAGGGTCCTGTCAAGCACACCCTTGAAGAATGTGTCATGCTCCGGCGCTACTTCCATAAGGCCGGGCCCCCGGCGGAAGATGGCAAGGGCCAAGGCAACAACAAGAAGGAGGGCGACAAGGAAGAGGAGTTCCTGGAGATCCACAATTGCTTCATGATTTTCGGCGGGCAGGTGGTGAACACCTCGGCTCAGCATCGCAAGCAAGAGCGTCGGGAGGTCTGCTCAGTAAAGGTGGCAGCGCCAGTCTACTTAGACTGGTCCAACAAGCCTATCACCTTCGACCAAGGCAACCACCCCGACTTTGTGCCGAGCCCAGGGAGGTACCCGCTCGTTGTCGATCCGATCATCGGCAATGTTAGGCTCGCCAAGGTCCTCATGGACGGAGGCAGCAGCCTCAACATCATCTACGCCGAGACCCTGGAACTCTTGGGGGTGGATCGGTCCGAGGTCCGGGCCGGTGCAGCACCTTTCCACGGGATCGCACCCAGAAAGCGTATCCTGCCCCTCGGGCGGATTGACTTGCCCGTCTGCTTCGGGACTTCCTCCAACTTCCGAAAGGAAACCCTCACCTTCGAGGTGGTTAGGTTCCAAGGGACCTACCACGCGGTGTTGGGAAGGCCGTGCTATGCCAAGTTCATGGTCGTCCCCAACTACACCTACCTCAAGCTCAAGATGCCAGGCCCCAACGGGATCATCACCTTCGGCTCCACGTACCGCCACGCGTACGAATGCGACGTGGAATGCGTGGAGTACGCTGAGGCCCTCGTCGAGTCTGAGGCCCTCATCGCCGACCTGGAATGCCTCTCCAAGGAGGCGCCCGACGCGAAGCGGCACGCCGACAACTTCAAACCAGTCGAGGCGGTTAAGTCCGTCTCTCACGACCCCAGCAACGACGCCAGCAAGAAAGTCAGGGTCGGCTCCGAGCTTGACCCCAAATAGCAAGCAGTGCTCGTCGACTTTCTCCACGCAAACGCCGAAGTTTTTGTGTGGAGTCCCTCGGACATGCTAGGCATACCAAGGGATGTCGCCGAGCACTCACTGGACATCAGAGCTGGAGCCCAACCCGTGAAGCAGACCCTGTGCCGTTTTGACGAAGAAAAGCGCAGGGCCATAGGTGAGGAGGTCCACAAGCTACTGGCTGCAGGGTTCATCAAAGAGGTATTCCATCCCGAATGGTTAGCTAACCCTGTGCTTGTAAAGAAAAAGGATGGGAAATGGAGGATGTGCGTAGACTACACTGGTCTAAACAAAGCATGTCCGAAGGTTCCCTACCATCTGCCTCTCATCGATCAAATTGTGGACTCCACTGTAGGGTGCGAAACCCTGTCGTTCCTTGATGCCTACTCAGGCTATCACCAAATCAAGATGAAAGAGTCCGACCAGCTCGCGACTTCTTTTATCACACCTTTTGGCATGTATTGTTACACTACAATGCCATTTGGTTTGAGGAATGCAGGCGCCACCTACCAGAGGTGCATGAACCATGTGTTCAGAGAACACATCGGCAGAACAGTCGAGGCTTACGTCGATGACATCGTTGTCAAGACAAAGAAAGCCTCCGACCTCCTCTCTGACCTTGAAACGAAATTCAAGTGTCTGAGAGCGAAAGGCGTGAAACTCAACCCCGAGAAGTGTGTCTTTGGAGTCCCCCGAGGCATGCTCCTAGGGTTCATCGTCTCCGAGCCGGGCATAGAGGCCAACCCGGAGAAAATCGCGGGCATCACCAACATGGGACCAATAAAAGATTTGAAAGGAGTACAGAGGGTCATGGGATGCCTTGTGGCTCTGAGCCATTTCATCTCACGCCTTGGTGCACCCATCTTGGTGCCCCCCGCTGCGGGAGAAGCCCTCTTGATCTACGTAGCCGCAACCACTCAGGTGGTCAGCGCCACGGTCGTAGTCGAGAGACGAGAAGAAGGACATGCACTGCTCGCCCAGAGGCCAGTCTACTTCATCAGCGAAGTGCTATCCGAGACCAAAGTCCACTACTCGCAGATCTAGAAGCTGCTCTACGCAGTGATTCTAACACGGCGGAAGCTGCGACGCTACTTCGAGTCTCATCCGGTTACTGTGGTGTCATCTTTCCTCCTGGTAGAAATCATCCAGAGCCGAGAGGCCTCGGGTAGGATAGCGAAATGGGCGGTGGAACTCATGGGCGAAACACTTTCATTTGCCCCTCGAAAGGCCATAAAATCCCAAGTCTTGGCCGACTTCCTCGCTGAGTAGACTGACACCCAGTTACCGATGGCCCCAATCCAACCCGAGCTTTGGATCATGTACTTCGACGGGTCGCTGATGAAAACTGGAGCAGGTGCGGGCTTGCTCTTCATCTCACCCCTCGGAGAACATGTTCGTTATGTACTGTGCCTCCATTTCCCAGCATCAAACAACGTGGCCGAGTACGAGGCCTTCGTTAACGGCCTGCACATCGCCGTCGAGCTAGGGGTTCAGCGCCTCGACGCTCGTGGCGACTCGCAGCTCGTCATTGACCAGGTCATGAAGAACTCCCACTGTCGCGATCGAAAAATGGAGGCCTACTGCGACGAAGTTCGGTGCTTGGAAGACAAGTTCTATGGGTTGGAACTCAACCATGTTGCTCGATGGTACAACGAAACCACAGATGAGCTGGCGAAAATAGCCTCGGGGCGAACAACGGTTCCCCCGAACGTCTTTTCCAAGGATATATATCAGCCATCCATCCAAGTCGACGACACGCCCGAGCCCGAGGAGGCCTCGGCCCAGCCCAAGGTATCCTCGGCCGCTGAGGGTGAGGCCCTGCGCGTCGAGGGGGAGCAGAATGGGGTCACACCGGTCCCGAACTGGCAGGCCCCATACCTGGAATATCTCCTCCGAGGAGAGCTGCCCCTCGACAAGGCCGAAGCTCAACGACTGGCTCCGCGTGCCAAGTCGTTTGTATTGCTGGGTGATGAAAAGGAGTTGTATCACCACAGCCCCTCGGGCATTCTCTAGCGATGCATATCCATTGCCCAGGGACAAGAGCTGTTACAAGAAATACACTCGGGGGCTTGTGGTCACCATGCAGCACCTCGAGCCCTCGTGGGAAACGCTTTCCGATAAGGTTTCTACTGGCCAACCGCAGTGGCCGACGCCACTAGGATCGTACGCTCCTGCCAGGGATGTCAATTCTATGCGCGACAGACGCACCTGCCCGCTCAGGCGCTACAGACGATACCTATCACTTGGTTGTTTGCTGTGTGGGGTCTGGACCTCGTCGGTCCCTTGCAGAAGGCACCCGGGGGCTTCACACACCTGCTGGTCGCTATCGACAAATTCTCCAAGTGGATCGAGGTCCGACCCTTAACCAACATCAGGTCTGAGCAGGCGGTGGCGTTCTTCACCAATATCATCCATCGCTTTGGGGTCCCAAACTCCATCATAACCGACAATGGCACGCAGTTCATCGAGAAAAAGTTCCTGGACTTTTACGAGGGCCACCACATCCGTGTGGACTGGGCCGCCGTAGCCCACCCGACGACAAATGGGCAGGTAGAGCGCGCTAACGGTATGATTTTGCAAGGACTAAAACTGAGGATCTACAACGACCTCAACAAGTTTGGCAAGTGGTGGATGAAAGAGCTACCCTCGGTGGTCTGGAGTCTGAGGACGACACCGAGCCGGGCCACGGGCTTCACGTCGTTTTTCTTAGTCTATGGGGCCAAGGCTATCTTACCCATGGACTTGGAATACGGTTCCCCGAGGACAAAGGCCTACGATGATCGGGGCAACCAGACCAGCCGAGAAGATTCCTTGGACCAGCTGGAAGAGGCTCGGGACGTGGCCTTACTACACTCGGCGCGGTATCAGCAGTCTCTGCGATGCTACCACGCCTGAAGGGTTCGGCCCCGAGGCTTCCAAGTGGGAGACTTGGTGCTTCGACTGCGACAAGACGCCCGAGGGCGCCACAAGCTTACTCCTCCCTGGGAGGGGCCGTTCATCATCGCCAAAGTTCTGATGCCCGGGACATACAAGCTGGTTAACGATCAAGGCGAGGTCTATAGCAACGCTTGGAACATCGAACAACTACGTTGCTTCTTCCCTTAAAATGTTTCAAGTCGTTCATGTTCCTCGTTTTTCCTTACATACATAAAGTCTAACCGTCAAGGAAGGATCAGCCTTGCCTCGGCAAAGCCCGACCCTCCCTCGGGGGCTAGAAGGGGGAACCCCCTCTGCGTTAAAATTTTCTTCGGAAAAGTTTTCTAACAAGAAAAGTTTTCTACAGAAACAACTCACGTGCCTTCCGACTATATCGATAACGGAATCCTGAAAACGAGCGGGAGAGACCTTAAGCGGCAAGGCCGACCGAGCCGAGGGATTCCTACGCCTCCGGGATACGGATACCTCTCTCGTCACCTTCCGCGAAAAGTAAATCACGCTCGGATAAGCGGTTCTGCTATCGAACAAGTCCTAATGCTCGGGTAGAAAACGACTTTCGTGCTTTCGACTATATCGATAGCCGGATCCTACGAACGGGTGAGAGGGCACGTAAGCGGCAAGGCCGACCGAGCCGAGGGACTCTCACGCCTCCGGGATACAGATACCTCACTCATCACCTTCCGCGAAAAGTAACTCTCGCTCGGGTAATGCGATTCTGCTGCCGACGAACAAGTCCTAAATGCTCGAAACAAGAGGAAAGAAAACACAGCTTTATAATCCGAACGCTAAATATGTTTGGGCCTCGGCGGTCGCAAAAAACATACGCATACTTCAGATGCACTGTTCATGCAGGCTCAAACATCAGCAAGGGGAGGAGCAGCACCCTCGGCGTCGTTTCCACCCTCGGCGGAACCTGGCCTAGCCTCAGATGGCGATGCGAGCAGACGCCTCGGCCAGCCGCTCCGAAGCCTCAGCCAGCTGTCCCCTGAGGATCTCAGCCCGGCTCACGACTTCGGCGGTTAGGCTCCAGGATTGGTCCCGCTCGTGAGTGATCTGGCCAAACCCCAGCTGCCGCTGATGCATCTCCTCGGCCTAGGAAGCCACCTGCTCCCGCGCCGAGAAAGCCTCTATTCGAGCCGACATCGCCTCTGTCCACGCCACCACTGCCTTCAGCTTCGGCTCATCGCAGAGCAGCCGAAGGTTCTAAAACCGAGCGAAAGAGACCTTAAACGGCAAGGCCGACCGAGCCGAGGGAATCCTATGCCTCTGGGATAGGGATACCTCACTCGTCACCTTCCGTGAAAAGTAACTCACGCTCGGTTAAGTGGTTCGGCTACCGACGGGCAATCCTTAAGGCTCGAAACGAGGAAGAAGCACGACTTTATACTCAAATACCCAAATGTTCAGGCCTCAGCAGCTACGAACAACAAACACATGTACTCGGGATAACTACGCTATGTAGGCATCGGCAGCGCCCTCGGCGGCTTTCTCGACCTACAACAGATATCTCAGTACATGGAGCAATCACATTTTGCTCTTACATTCCCTAACGAAAACAGGAATCCAGCTCCATTCCCGCAGGAATGAACTACCTCCACACCAGAGGGCCTGCGGGATAACGAGCTCCGACCGGCTCGCCGGTGACCGCTGCATCAGCAGCGACAACGACCTCCGTCTTGGGCGGCTAGACAGCAGCAGCGATGGCCTCAGGGCAAACGCTACTGCTGAAGGGCTTTCGTTCACGTCCCTCACGGAGGACAAGAACTAGCCATTAAAGCCAAAGAGCCAGAGGTGTGGAACGTAGGTGGCGCTGGCAGTCTCGTCGGCAGAGACAACCGCTGGTGCAAGAGGAAGCCTCACCTGTGGCGACCACCACCTTAGCACCGACGATAGCGGCCACCTGCCCACCAACACCGCGCCGATGAACAGCGACCGCCCCAAAGCGCACCGGCAGGTCCTCACTCCCGTCCTCGCCGAGGCCGTCCCAGAACACGAGTACCGCCCTCGCGGCGTACGACGTGTTGAGCGACCCCCCGGTGCAGCCGACGGTGCAAGGAGGACCTGGACGTGGCCGGCTCGCACGCGGCACGACCACCGCCCAGATGGAGGATGGAAAGCTGCACCCTGGCCAGGGAGCAGCAGTTCGCCTTCCCCCGCATGACTGGAGGACGCCTCCGTAGGGCTGGAGTATGCCCTTCTCCCCCGAATGCTGGAGGAAGAAAAGGGTCACCGACCCACGCGGAGGCGACCCCCCCACTCGGTGCGCTCCTCCGCCTCAGCCCAGATGATGAAGATCCTTGAAGCTAAGGGCGGGGCGGAGGTCACAGCCCGGCTTGCTTCTCCCCACCACTAGGCTAGTGATCATTCCTACGGATGACCATTGGTGAGGGAATACAGCCGGGCTGCATGATGAAAATCCTTGAAGCCGAGCGACGACTGGAGAGCGCCAACCCCCATAAGGTTGCGCTTCTCAAACAGCAGCAAGAAGAAAGCCACACAGGTGCGCCCCATCTGGGGACACGGAAGGTTGAAGGGAGCAATAGAAAAGAGGAGTGCGAAGGCATGGCCACTGCCCGGGGGATCGATCCCCTTTTATCGGCAGATCTCCTCACTTGCGCCCCCAAGCATCACGGGCAAAGTCTCCGCTGACGTGCACCAGGGTTCCCACCCCACGACACGGGGGGCGGGTCCCACATGTCATCAGAACTGACCCGAAACGCGAAGGAGGCAAACCGCCGCATGCAAGGCATGAAACCGCCCTGCGGTTATAAGCGTTCCCTCATCCTCGCCGGAACCAGCGGACGAAAGGGCGAGCCGCCACGCAGGGAGCATGCAACCGCACCGCGGTTATGCACCCTTTCGGCTTCGTCACTTCTGGTGGACCAGCACGAAGGCCCGGTCCCACATACCATGCAACCGGCGCGACGGTCACTACGTGCAAGGAAACTGCACCGCCACCTGCGCCAATGCTGCGTCTTCTCGATTGCGGAACCAGTGCCGCGACTTGAGGCAGCCCCGCGCGTGACCCAACCGTGCCAATTGGGTGCAGCGGTCATGGGTCAGTAAGTCGCGGGGGTAGGCATGACAGTTAATGTGGCCAAAGGCAGACCGACAATAACTGCTGCAACAGACGAGCGGAAGCAGCGGTCAAATCACCCCCAGGCTCGCGTCCTTTCCTGAAGCAGCAGAGGAGCCCTCTCCCACGGCATAAGGATGACGCGCCCGTGCCCCGTTCCTCGAACGGCCCGCGCACGCGCAACAGACGCCCCGCGCATCGCCCGTCCCGTCGCATTAACTCCTTGGCAGAGCTAGCGACGCCATTGGCAGGCGCAGCAGGCGACATTTCACCTCTGTCATGATGACCGCGTCAAAAAAGGTGCGCCACGATTTTCAAATTCATATCCTTTTCCATTTCCTCTCTCTCTCTTGCCACAGGGACCGGGAAAGGGGATATGCCGGAAAGGATCCTTCCCCATGAAGGAAACGGGCCCTCGAGCCCTCCTAAATGATCAGGGGTTTGAAGGTTGCGCCCTGCGGGGTCCAGCAACCGCCCAGAGCACTCGGGCCCCCGAGCCCTCCTACTGATCAGGGGTTCGAAGGTTGCGCCCTATGGGGTCCAGCATCCGCCCCAGAGCACTCGAGCCCCCGAGCCCTCCTACTGATCAGGGGTTCGAAGGTTGCGCCCTGCGGGGTCCAGCAACCGCCCCAGAGCACTCGGGCCCCCAAGCCCTCCTACTGATCAGGGGTTCGAAGGTTGCGCCCTGCGGGGTTCAGCAACCGCCCCAGAGCACTCGGGCCCTCGAGCCGTCTTACTGATCAGGGGTTCGAAGGCTGGCCCCTCGGAAGGGTTCGACAGCTGCCCTAGAGCACTCGGGCTCCACGCCCATTACTGATCAGGGGTTCGCAGGCTGGCCCCTCGAAAGGGTTCGACAGCCGCCCCAGAACACGCAGAGTGAGGGATGACCCTGGGCACGTCTGATACATGGCCGAGGCTCGGGCTACGCTCCTGAGGTACCCTAGGACATTTCCGAGACCAGAGGGAACGATTTGTAATGGAATCCCACCGGAGGGAGGCACCGAGCCCCCGGACCCTATCGAAATGGGTCCGGGTCCAGCAAATCCCCTGCAGGTACTTTTGGAGCGTGCCTCTGGGCCACTAGCCGACCCCTGACGAACGGGGCACGGGCGTCCACTCGGATCACCCGTTAGCAACTCACTGGAAACGCCATCATCGGTGCCCTCCGAGGGTAATGTGGCGCTTTCCCCCCTTCCTCCTTGCGAAAAGGCGACGAAGGGGCGTATAATAAACGTTGAGACAGTCCTTGATCGCCCTATGGCTCTGTGCAGAGGCTCGGGGGCTGCCCTCGCACCCGGCTGCGGCCAAAACTGTTGACAGCGTCAACAAACCGGCTTAAAAACTCGGAGCCTAACCATGCACCCGGGCCGCGGCCAGGCCGCATGAGGGAACAACCAGGTCGACCGAGGCATCACAACAAGAAGTAAGACCTCAGAGGAGTCAAACTACTCCTCCGAGGCCTCGGGGGCTACACCCGGCGGGTACGCTCGCGCGCACCCACCAGAACGAAACATAACCAAGAAAGCCTTGTCCCCTCGCAAAAATCCAGCAGAACCTCCAAGCGAGTGCCTACACTCCCTTCGAGGCTCAGGGGCTACTGTCGGGTACCGTAATTAGGGGTACCAACACTCCTAAACACGGCTCGAAAACACCTTCAGAACAAACCGTAAAGGCTTACAGCTCGGGTCAAAGTCAAAGTTTCGTCTACCAAGGGACGCGGTCACGCCTCGCCCGAGGGTCTCCTCAGGCAGTGAGCACGCCCTCGGCTCAGCTAGAGGCCAGCCTTATCATGCAAGCGACCTTGGCCAAATCGCCTGACCAGCCGACCGAGGTGCATGCGCATTTAATGCTGGGATCGCCTGACACCTTATCCTGACACGCGCGCCTCTGTCGGCAAGGTCGAAGTGACCGCAATCACATCGCTCTTTCACTGGCCGATCTGACAGGAAAACAGCGCCGCCCGCCCCGCTCCGGCTGCTGTGCCAACCATCCGAGCAAAACCGACAATGGTCAAGTTAAGCCTCGGGCGCTACAGGAAGCTCCGCCTCGCCCGACCCCAGGGCTTGGCCTTGGCCTCGGCCTCGGGTAGAGTCACATCCTCGCCCGACCCTGGGTCTCAGCCCCGGAGGAGCCGCCGCCTCGCCCGACCTCAGGCTCGGATCGACCATGCCACAAGGGATGCATTATTACCCTACTCCTAGCTAGCTCAAGCTACAAAGGAACAAGACCAGCGTCCCATCCAGCTTATCCCGGTAACAGGCAATGATGGTTTTCTGCATGCGACCATGATGTCGGTGGTTCTCAAGCCCCCTACGGAAGCAAGGAGACGTCAGCAAGATCCATGTAGCGCCAACAGCTGTACTGCTACAGAGATCAAGGCACTTCTTCGACGGCCACGATACTACCTCTACAGGACTCGAGACGTTCCCCCGACGACCACGTTATTATCTGTACAGGGCTCAGGGCACTTCCCTGCCAGCCACGTTAGCTCTCAGCTACACCCCATTTTACAGCTGGGTATCTCCTTATGTCTATAAAAGGGGGTGTCCAGGGCCCCACGGGAGAGGGGGAGAGAGAGGGGAAAAAAGAAACGAACATACGAGCATACGAACACATGGATGCACAGCAGGAGAGACGAGTAGACGCACGACAAAGGGACGGGAGAAGACGAGCAGGGGCCGGACCCCCCCTCTCTCTCTCCCTCGCTCTCTCCTACTCGCTTTCTCTCGCCCTCGCTCTCTCGCAACGCTTGTAATCCCTACTACGAGCACCCTGGTGCAGGATAATACAAGGTTCATTCCCCCACTTGTGTTCCTTCTCGCACCAACCCATCTGGGCAGGGACACGCAGCGATAAATTTACTCGTCGGTTCAGGGACCCCCGGGTCCGAAACGCTGACACTCCTACAATTGTGTTCCAGGTTGTTCTTCTGTTGATTAGATGTGGTGCTGATGTTGATGCTGAGGACAAGAGGAAGGCTACACTGTCTGTCGGCGTTCCGAGATCGGGGGGTCCCTGAGCCGACGAGTGAATGTCGCCACGTGCCCCAGCCTAGATGGGTCGAGCGCGAGGGCGAGCGCGAAGGGGGGAGAGCGAGGCGGCCGGAGACCGGTGTGAGAGAGGTGGGAATCCCGCGGCCTTCGTGTTCGTCCCGCGCCCAGGTCGGGTGCGCATGCAGTAGGGGGTTACAAGCGTCCACGCGGGAGAGGGAGCGAGCGGCTCCGAGCGAGCGCGTGTCTCGTCCTCGTCCCCGCGCGGCCAACCCTCCCTAAGAGGGCCCTGGTCCTTCCTTTTATAGGCGTAAGGAGAGGATCCAGGTGTACAATGGGGGGTATAGCAGAGTGCTACGTGTCTAGCGGAGGAGAGCTAGCGCCCTAAGTACATGCCGTTGTGGCAGCCGGAGAGATCTTGGCACCCAACTGGTGTGATGTCGTGGCCGTCGGAGGAGCGATGGAGCCTGGCGGAGGGACAGCTGTCGGAGCGGTTGATGCTGACGTCCTCTTGCTTCCGTAAGGGGGCTGAGAGCCGCCGTCGTCACAGAGTATGCGGGGCGCCATCATTGCCTATCTGGCGGAGCGAGCCAGATGGGACGCCGGTCTTGTTCCCTGCGGCCCGAGTCAGCTCGGGGTAGGGTGATGATGGCGCCTCCTGTTGACGTGGCTGGTCTGCGCCCTAGGTTGGGCGATGTGGAAGCTCCTCCGAAGCCGAGGTCGAGTCTGTCTTCCGTGGCCGAGGTTGGGTCCGAGCCCCAGGTTCGGGCGAGGCGGAGATTGTCGGCTGGTGCCGGGGCGGAGTCCGAGCCCTGGGGTCGGGCGAAGCGGAGTTCGTCGTCTTCTGGGGCCGAGCCCAAGTCCGAGCCCTGGGTCGGGCGAGGCGGAGATCGTCGTCTGAGGCCAGGGCGTAGCCCGAGCCCTAGTGTCGGGCGAAGCGGGGTTCGTCGTCTTCCGGGATTCAGCCCGTGTCCGAGCCCTAGGTCGGGCGGAGCGGAGTTCGCCGTCTTCCGGGACTTAGCCCGTGTCCGAGCCCTGGGTCGGGCGGAGCGGAGTTCGCCGTCTTCTGGGTCTTAGCCCGTGTCTGAGCCCTGGGTCGGGCGGAGCGGAGTTCGCCATCTTCCGGGTCTTAGCCCGTGTCCGAGCCCTGGGTCGGGCGGAGCGGAGTTCGCCGTCTTC
This sequence comes from Zea luxurians, assembly GCA_029449295.1. Classification (NCBI taxonomy): domain Eukaryota; kingdom Viridiplantae; phylum Streptophyta; class Magnoliopsida; order Poales; family Poaceae; genus Zea; species Zea luxurians. The sequence continues at coordinate 35,212,577 of JAOPSE010000026.1, read as the reverse complement.
CGGGTCTTAGCCCGTGTCCGAGCCCTGGGTCGGGCGGAGCGGAGTTCGCCGTCTTCCGGGTCTTAGCCCGTGTCCGAGCCCTGGGTCGGGCGGAGCGGAGTTCACCGTCTTCCGGGTCTTAGCCCGTGTCCGAGCCCTAGGTCGGGCGGAGCGGAGTTTCCTATGGAGCCTTCGGCCGGGCCTGACTGCCTGTCAGTCTCACTCTGTCAAGTGGCACCGCAGCTGGAGTGGCGCAGGCGGCGCTGTCCTTCTGTCAGGCCGGTCAGTGGAGCGGCGAAGTGACGGCGGTCACTTCGGCTCTGCCGGCTGGGGGGCGCGCGTCTGGATAAAGGTGTCAGGCCACCTTTGCATTAAATGCTCCTGCGGTTTGGTCGGTCGGTGCGGCGATTTGGTCAGGGTTGCTTCTTGGCGAAGACAGGGCCTCGGGCAAGCCAGAAATATGTTCGCCGCTGGAGGGGGGCCTCGGGCGAGACGGAAATCCTCCGGGATCGGCTGCCCTTGTCCGAGGCTAGGCTCGGGCGAGGTGTGATCGAGTCCCTCGAATGGACTGATCCCTGACTTAATCGCACCCATTAGGCCTTTGCAGCTTTATGCTGATGGGGGTTACCAGCTGAGAATTAGGAGCCTTGAGGGTACCCCTAATTATGGTCCCCGACAGTAGCCCCCGAGCCTCGAAGGGAGTGTTAGCACTCGCTTGGAGGCTTTCGTCGCACTTTTTTGCAAGGGGACCAGCCTTTCTCGGTTGCGTTTTGTTCCGGTGGGTGCGTGCGAGCGCACCCGCCGGGTGTAGCCCCCGAGGCCTCGGAGGAGTGGTTTCACTCCTTCGAGGTCTTAATGCCTCGCATAACACTTCGGTTGGTCTGGTCGTTCCCTCATGCGAGCTGGCCGTAGCCCGGGTGTACGGTCGGGTCCCAAGTTCTCGGGCTGGTATGTTGACGCTATCAACGGTTCGGCCGGAGCCGGGTTTGCGAGAGCAGCCCCCGAGCCTCTGCACAGGGCGAGAGGGCGATCAGGGACAGACTCGGCTTTTTTACATACGCCCCTGCGTCGCCTTTCCGCAAGGAGGGGGGGAAAGCGCCATGTTGCCCTCGATGGGCGCCGAACATGATGTCTCCGGTGAGCTGCAAGCGGGTGATCCGAGTGGACGTTCGTGCCCCGTTCGATAGGGATCGGCTAGGGGCCCAGAGGCACGCCCAAAAGTACCTGCGGGTGATCTGCCGGACCCGGTCCCCTGGCGACGGGGTCCGAGGGCTCGATGCCTCCCTCTGATGGGATTCTGTTACAAGATCGTTCCCGCCAGTCTCAGAAATGTCCTAGGGTACCTCGGGAGCGCAGCCCGAGCCTTGGTTATGTATCGAATGTACCCATGGTCATCCCTCGCTCGGCGTCTGAGGCGACTGTGAACCCTTCGGGGGCCAGCCTTCGAACCCCTGATCAGTAATGGGCGTGGAGCCCGAGTAGCCTGAGGCGGCCGTGGAACCCTTTCGAGGGGCCGGCCTTCGAACCTCTGACCAGTAGTGGGTGTAGGGCCCACGTGATCTGAGGCGGCTGTCGAACCCTTCCGAGGGGCCAGCCTTCGAACCTCTGATCAGTAGGGAGGCTCGGGGCCTGGTTCCTTCACGGGGAAGGATCCTTTTCGGGGTATCCCCCTTTCCCGGTCCCTGTTGCAAGAGAGAGAAAGAGGAAAAAAGGAAAAGGATACAAAATCGAATGGCGCGGCGTACCTTTTTTGACACGGTCATTATGGCGAAGGCGAAGCGTCGCCCGCTTCTCCTGCCAGAGGCGCCGCTTGTCCCGTCGCGGAGTTAATGCGACGAGGCGAGTGGTTGGCGGGGCGGCCGTTGTGCGTGCGCGAGCCGTTCGAGGAACGGATCACGGGCGCGTTGTCTTCACGCCGTGAGAGAGGGTTCTCTCGCTGCCCCCAGACGGGGCGTGAGCTTGGTTGACGACGTGACCGCTGCTCCTGCCTGCCTGCCACCGCCATTACTGCCGGCCCATTCTTGGCCGCATTGACCGTCGCGCCAGGCTGGCGCCGCTGGGTCGTGCACTGGGCCGCCTCGAGTCGCGGCATTGGTTCCACAGTCGAGGAGGCGCGGTGGTGGCGCAAGTGGCGGTGCAGTTGCATGCACGAAGCATTCGGCGCGCCGGTTGCATGACGCGTGGGCCTAGGCCTCCATGCCGGGCGTGTTAGGAGTCGGAGAAGTGCGCCCAATTGGCGCGGTTGCATGCTGCCTGCATGGCTGCCCACCCTTTCGCCCGCTGGTCTGGGCAAAAGTGGAGGGTCGCTTGTAACCGCTGGGCGGTTGTGCGCACCGCGCGCGACGGTTTGGCTTCTTCTGCTCTGAGTCGGCTTGCATGACGTGTGGGACCCAGCCCCCGCGCCGTAGGGGAGGACCTTGGAGTGTGTTGGAGAAGACTCAGCCCATGACGGCTGGGGACGCAAGTAGGGAGAGCCACCTTTAAAAGGAGGGTGACCCCCTTGGGAGGCGACCATGTCTTCGCGCTCCCTTATGCATCGTGTCTTTCCACCTTCCAAGCCCTCGGATGGGGGATATCCGCCGTCTTTCCGCCTCGTCGTTGGAGGAACGCAACTCTGCGGGAGTTGGTACCTTTCAGCCATCGTTCGGCTTCAAGGATTTTTATCACGCAGCCCGGCTGCACCCCTCCACCGGCGGTCACCCAAGACGGTGACCTCCAGCTTGATGGTGGGGGAAAGCGAGCCGGGCTGCGGCCTCTGCCCCTCCCTCAGCCTCAAGGATTTTCATCACCAGGGCTGGGGAGGGGAGTGAGCCGAGTTGGGGTCGGCCCCTGCATGGGCGGTGGCCTGCTCCTTCCCTCAGTGATCGGAGGGAAAGGGTGGTCGTCGTCCGTGGCGCCGGCAGCTGCAGCGTGCCTGGCTCTCGGACGCGAGTGGCTTCGGAGCCGCTCCCGGCGCCGACGTCTGCCACGGCAGCTGGAAGAGGTTCTTCCACCGACGAGATAGCCAGGGCCGCCCACGGACCGACCTCCAACTCTACGGCCTTCCGCCCGTCCTTGCCTCACGAGTTTGGGCATGGGCGGGGGCCTCTTGGCAGCAGCATCCGCCCTGAGGTCAGCGCTGCCGCTGTTCGGTCCCCCGGAGCAGAAGTCGTCGTCGTCACCGCTGCTGGAGCGGGCGACGGCGCGCCGTTCGTCGGTCTTCTGTTGCTCCACAGCCCCCCCCATCGAGTGGGGTTGTTCGTACCTGCGGAGGTGGAACCGGAGTTCCGTTTGTAATGGCACTTTGAATGCCAGTGTTTTTGTTCATTGTGGCTGTCGGGACCTGAACATGTATGTATTTTCGGCATGGAGCCGTGTTTTTTCCTCATTTTCGAGCGCTAAGACTCGCCTGTTGGTTGTCCAAACCGCTTCACCAAGCATGAGTCGCCCCGTGTAAAGGTGACGAGTGAGGTATCCGTATCCCGGAGGCGTAGGAGTCCCTCGGCTCGGTCGGCCTTGTTGTCCGAGGCTTCCCTTGCTTAGTCAGAGGAACCCCTCGGCCGCTCTTCGATGAGCCGAGGCCAGGGGTAGCGGCGTCAACATGAACAGAGGCAGAGTTGGCTCGAAAAGAAAACCTGGTTGGCCGGAGCCTGGCCGGGTCGTCCTTCAGCGGGACCGACGCTGGAGTTGTCCAGCCGAGCCGCCTGCTCGGGCCGGATTCCCGGAGAAGACCCTGGCGGCGATGGCCCGGGCGTGGCAATGACGTCGTCCTTCAGAGTGGAGATCCTCGGACCGCGTCGCCGTCCGATGCTAGGTCGGACCTCGCCGAAGGTGTCATCGATGCCGAGGGTGCTACTGCTCCCTTCCAGCGTCAAGACCCGAGCCTGCAGGATCGGATTGTCTTGTAGCGTGTGTTTCTTGCGGCCGCCGAGGCCAAAACACACCCTCGCCGTGTTGTAAAGCTGCGTCTCTTTTCCTCTTGTTTCGAGTATCTGGACTTTTTTGTCGGTAACAGAAATGTTTGTGCGAGCGAGAGTTGATTCTCGCGGAAGGTGATGAGTGAGGTATCCGTATCCCGGAGGTGTAGGAGTCCCTCGGCTCGGTCGGCCTTGCCGCTTACGCGCACTCTTAACCGTCCATGGGGCTCTGTCACCGACGCAGTCGAGAAGGCTCGAAGGATCGCTTCGGCAGAAGAGCTTTCGAACGTGAAGACTTGTTCGGTCCGCAGAATCACTTATCCGAACGCGAGTTACTTATCGCAGAAGGTGATGAGTGAGGTATCCGTATCCCGGAGGCGTAGGAGTCCCTCGGCTCGGTCAGCCTTGGCCGCTTACGTGTACTCCGTCGTTTTCAGGATCCACTTTCGAAGTAGCCAAAAAGCGCGAAAGACATTCTGGCAGAAAAGATCTTTTTTTGAGGAAAATTTCGACGCAGAGGGGTTCCCCCCCCTTTTAGCCCCCGAGGGAGGGTCGGGCTTTGCCGAGGCGAGGCCGACCCTTCCTTGATGACTAAACTTTGCGTGGGTGCGAGGTATATGATCAACTTGAAAACATCTTAAGGGTAGAAGCGACGTAGCTGTTGGATGTTCCAGGCGTTGCCGTAGACCTCGCCTTGACTGTTGGCCAGCTTGTACGTTCCGGGCTTCAGAACCTTGGCGATGACGAATGGCCCCTCCCAGGGGGGCGTGAGCTTGTGCCGCCCACGGGCGTCTTGTCACAGCCGAAGCACCAGGTCGCCCACCTGGAGGTCTCGGGACCGGACCCCTCAGGCGTGGTAGCGTTGCAGGGACTGCTGGTACCGCGCCGAGTGTAGCAAGGCCTTGTCCCGAGCCTCCTCCAGCTGATCCAGTGAGTCTTCTCGGCTAACTTGGTTGCTTTGGTCGGTGTAGGCCCTCGTCCTCGGGGAACCGTATTCTAAGTCTGTGGGCAAGATGGCTTCGGCCCCATAGACTAGAAAGAACGGCGTGAAGCCCGTGGCTCGGCTCGGCGTTGTCCTTAGACTCCAGACCACCGAGGGGAGTTCCTTCATCCGCCGCTTGCCGAACTTGTGGAGGTCGTTGCAGATCCGAGGCTTGAGCCCTTGTAGAATCATGTCGTTGGCACGCTCTACCTGCCCATTCGTCATGGGATGAGCTACGGCGGCCCGGTCCACCCGGATGTGGTGATCCTCGCAGAAGTCCAGGAACTTTCTGCCGGTGAACTGGGTGCTGTTGTCGGTGATGATGGAGTTCAGGATCCCGAAGCGATGGATGATGTTGGTGAAGAACGCCACCGCCTGCTCGGACCTGATGCTGTTCAGGGGTCGGACCTCGATCCACTTAGAGAATTTGTCGATGGCGACCAGCAGGTGCGTGTAGCCCCCGGGTGCCTTCTGCAAGGGGCCGACAAGATCCAGACCCCACACAGCAAAAGGCCAGGTGATGGGTATCGTCTGCAGAGCCTGAGCGGGCAGGTGGGTCTGCCTCGCGTAGAACTGACACCCTTCGCAGGTGCGGACAATTCTAGTGGCGTCGGCCACCGCCATCAGCCAGTAGAAGCCTTGCCGGAAAGCATTCCCGACAAGGGCTCGAGGCGCTGCGTGATGGCCGCAAGCCCCCAAGTGTATCTCTCGCAAGAGTTCCTGACCTTCGGCGATGGAGATGCATCGCTGGAGGATGCCGGAGGGGCTGCGGTGGTAGAGCTCCTTTCCATCTCCCAGCAAGACGAACGACTTGGCGCGCCGCGCCAACCGCCGAGCCTCGGCTCTGTCGAGGGGTAGCTCTCCTCGGTGGAGATATTGCAGGTATGGGGTCTGCCAGCTTCGATTAGGCGTGACCCCGCTTCGCTCCTCCTCGACGCGCAGTGCCTCACCCTCGAGGGCCGAGGGTACCTCGGACTGAACCGAGGGCGCCTCAGGCCGAGCTGAGGGTACCTCGGGCTCGGACGTGTCGTCGATCTTGACGGAGGGTTGATGCAGGTCTCGGGAGAAGACGTCCGGGGGAACCGTTGTTCGCCCCAAGGCTATTTTAGCCAGCTCGTCCGCAGTCTCGTTGTAGCGCCGGGCGATGTGGTTGAGCTCGAGCCCGTAGAACTTGTCTTCCAGGCGCCGAACCTCATCGCAGTAGGCCTCCATCTTCGGGTCGCGGCAATGGGAGTTCTTCATGACTTGGTCGATGACGAGCTGCGAGTCACCGCGAGCGTCGAGGCGTCGGACCCCTAGCTCGATGGTGATCCGCAACCCGTTGACCAGAGCCTCATACTCGGCTACATTGTTGGACGCCGGGAAATGGAGGCGTAGCATGTAGTGTAGGTGCTTCCCGAGGGGCGAGATGAAGAGTAGGCCTGCGCCGGCTCCTGTCTTCATCAGCGACCCGTCGAAAAACATAGTCCAGAGTTCCGGCTGGATCGGAACTGTTGGGAGCTGAGTGTCGACCCATTCAGCCACGAAGTCCGCCAAGACCTGGGACTTGATGGCCTTCCGGGGAGCGAACGAGATTGTTTCGCCCATGATTTCCACCGCCCACTTTGCAATCCTACCCGAGGCCTCACGGCACTGGATGATCTCCCCTAGGGGGAAGGATGACACCACAGTTACCGGATGAGACTCGAAGTAGTGTCGCAACTTTCGCCGTGTCAGGATCACCGCATACAGCAGTTTCTGCACTTGTGGGTAGCAGATTTTGGTCTCGGACAGTACCTCGCTGATGAAGTAGACTGGCCTCTGAACGGGCAATGCATGGCCCCCTTCTTGCCTCTCGACCATAATCATGGCGCTAACCACCTGAGTGGTCGCGGCGACGTAGACCAAGAGGGCTTCTCCGGCAGCTGGGGGCACCAAGATAGGCGCCTTTGTGAGGAGCGCCTTCAGGTTCCCGAGGGCTTCCTCGGCCTCAGGGGTCCAAGTGAAGCACTCGGCCTTCCTCAAGAGGCGGTACAGAGGTAGACCCCTTTCGCCGAGGCGTGAGATGAAGCGGCTCAGAGCCGCGAGACATCCCATGACTCTCTGTACGCCTTTCAAGTCCTTGATGGGCCCCATGCTGGTGATGGCTGCGATCTTCTCCGGGTTGGCTTCGATGCCCCGCTCGGAGACGATGAACCCCAAGAGCATGCCTCGAGGCACCCCGAAGACACACTTCTCGGGATTTAGCTTGACGCCTTTCGCCTTGAGACATCGGAATGTCGCTTCAAGGTCGGAAAGGAGGTCGGAGGCTTTCCTCGTCTTGACTACGATGTCATCGACGTAGGCCTCGACCGTGCAGCCAATGTATTCGCCGAACACATGGTTCATGCACCGCTGGTACGTCGCGCCCGCATTCCTCAAGCCGAACGGCATGGTGACATAGCAGTACATGCCGAAGGGTGTAATGAAAGAAGTCGCGAGCTGGTCGGACCCTTTCATCCTGATTTGATGATACCCTAAGTAGGCATCGAGGAAAGACAGGGTTTCGCACCCAGCAGTGGAATCCACGATTTGGTCGATGCGAGGCAGAGGGTAGGGAACCTTCGGACATGCTTTGTTGAGACCAGTGTAGTCTACACACATCCGCCATTTCCCCCCTTTCTTTCTCACAAGCACAGGGTTGGCAAGCCATTCAGAATGGAATACCTCTTTGATGAACCCTGCCGCCATTAGCTTGTGGATCTCCTCGCCTATGGCTCTGCGCTTCTCCTCGTCGAATCGGCGCAGTGGCTACTTGACGGGTCGGGCTCCGGCTCGGATGTCCAGCGAGTGCTCGGCGACATCCCTCGGTATGCCGGGCATGTCCAAGGGACTCCACGCGAACACGTCGGCGTTCGCACGGAGAAAGTCGATGAGCACTGCTTCCTATTTGGGATCGAGCCCGGAGCCGATCCGGATCTGCTTGGAGGCGTCGCCGCTGGGGTCAAGGGGGGCGGACTTAACCGTCTCCGCTGGCTCAAAGTTGCCGGCATGACGCTTCATGTCTGGCACCTCCTTAGAGAGGCTCTCCAGGTCGGCGATGAGGGCCTCGGACTCGGCGAGGGCCTCGGCGTACTCCACGCACTCCACGTCGCATTCAAACGCGTGTTTGTACGTGGGGCCGACGGTGATGACCCCGTTGGGGCCCGACATCTTCAGCTTCAGGTAGGTGTAGTTGGGGACGGCCATGAACTTCGCGTAGCATGGCCTCCCCAGTACCGCGTGGTAGGTTGCTCGGAGCCCAACCACCTCGAACGTTAGGGTCTCCCTTCGGAAGTTGGAGGGTGTTCCGAAGCAGACGGGAAGGTCGAGTTGTCCGAGGGGCTGGACACGCTTCCCGGGAATGATCCCATGGAAGGGCGCAGCGCCTGCTCGGACGGAGGACAGATCGACACGCAGGAGTCCGAGGGTCTCAGCATAGATGATGTTGAGGCTGCTGCCTCCGTCCATGAGGACCTTGGTGAGCCTGACGTCGCCGATGACGGGGTCGACGACGAGCGGGTATTTCCCCGGGCTCGGCACATGGTCGGGGTGATCGTCTCGGTCGAAGGTGATGGGCTTGTCGGACCAGTCTAGATAGACTGGCGCCGCCACCTTCACCGAGCAGACCTCCCGACGCTCTTGCTTGCGGTGCCGAGCCGAGGCATTCGCCGCTTGCCCACCATAGATCATGAAGCAGTCGCGGACCTCGGGGAACTCTCCTGCCTGGTGATCTTCCTTCTTGTCGTCGTCGCGGGCCTTGCCACCCTCCGCGGGTGGCCCGACCCTGTGAAAGTGGCGCCGAAGCATGACGCACTCCTCAAGGGTGTTCTTGACGGGCCCCTGGTGATAGGGGCACGGCTCCTTGAGCATCTTGTCGAAGAGGTTGGCACCTCCGGGGGGCTTCCGAGGGTTCTTGTACTCGGCGGCGGCGACAAGGTCCGCGTCGGCGGCGTCGCGTTTCGCTTGCGACTTCTTCTTGCCCTTCTTCTTGGCGCCGCGCTAAGTTGACGCCTCGGGAGTATCTTCCGATGGGCGGCCCTGGGGCTGCTTGTCCTTTCGGAAGATAGCCTCGACCGCCTCCTGGCCGGAGGCGAACTTGGTGGCGATGTCCATCAGCTCGCTCGCCCTGGTGGGGGTCTTGCGACCCAGTTTGCTCACCAGGTCGCGGCAGGTGGTGCCAGCGAGGAACGCGCCGATGACGTCCGAGTCGGTGATGTTGGGCAGCTCGGTGCGCTGCTTCGAGAATCGCCGGATGTAGTCTCGGAGAGACTCTCCCGGCTGCTGTCGGCAGCTTCGGAGGTCCCAGGAATTCCAGGGGCGCACGTACGTGCCCTGGAAATTGCCGGCGAAAGCTTGGACTAGGTCGTCCCAGTTGGAGATCTGCCCCGGAGGCAGGTGCTCCAACCAGGCGCGAGCGGTGTCGGAGAGGAACAGGGGGAGGTTGCGGATGATGAGGTTGTCATCGTCCGTTCCACCCAGTTGGCAGGCCAGACGGTAGTCCGCGAGCCACAGTTCCGGTCTCGTCTCCCCCGAGTACTTTGTGATAGTGGTCGGGGGTCGAAACCGGGTCGGGAACGGCGCCCGTCGGATGGCTCGGCTGAAGGCTTGCGGACCGGGTGGTTCGAGCGAGGGACTCCGATCCTCCCCGCTGTCGTAGCGTCCCCCACGCCTGGGGTGGTAGCCTCGGCGCACCCTCTCATCGAGGTGGGCCCGACGGTCGCGGTGATGGTGCTCGTTGCCGAGGCGACCCGGGGCCGCAGGCGCGGTGTTGCGCGTGCGCCCGGTGTAGACCGAGGCTTCCCGCATGAATCGGGAAGTCGCGGCATGAGGTTCCGAGGGGTACCCCTGCCTTCGGGAGGCGGAGCTCTCGGCCCGTCGGACCGCGGCGCCTTCTAGGAGATTCTTGAGCTCCCCCTGGATTCGCCGCCCCTCGGTGGTTGATGGCTCCGGCATCGCTCGAAGAAGCATTGCTGCTGCCGCCAGGTTCTGGCCGACCCCACTGGATGCGGGTGGTGGCCTGACCCTGACGTCGTCAGTGATGCGGTGCTGAAGCCCTGGGGTAGATGACGTATTTCCCCGGCCGAAGGTTGGCCCGCCCATGCCTGCCCGATGTCCTGACGGATTGGCTCATGCGCTCCTGCTCCCACGTCGAGCCTGGCCTGCACCCCACGGATTTGCTCGAGCTGTGGGTCATGGCCCCTCGCCTGAACGGGGACCACAGCTAGCTCCCGTGGGATGTCAACGCGAGGCACCGGCCTAGGGAGGTCACCTTCCTCCGGCATGCCGAGATGGTTGCCTTCGGAGGGACCCCCTAGATCGACGTGGAAGCATTCGCGACTTGGGCCGCAGTCCTTGTCGCCGAGGCTACGGCTACCGTCGGAACAGTCGGAAAGGCAATAGTCGCATGCGGTCATGAAGTCCCGCATGGCACTGGGGTTGCCAAGTCCAGAGAAATCCCAACAGATGTTGGGTTCGCCGTCTTCCTCGGACCCAGAGGGCCCGTAGGTCGAGACGTCCGTCAGCCGGTCCCAAGGTGACCGCATACGAAACCCCAGAGGGTTTGGACTCGCCTCTACAAGAGCGCCCGCCAAAGCGGGGCCGCTAGGCGGGTCGAGGTTGAATCCGAAAGACGTGGGATGGGAATCGTTCGGTACCTTTTGGTTGACGAGCGGCGATAATGTCATGTTGGGGACTGACTGCGCCGTCGTCTCAGGTACGAGGGTGACGTCCAGCAAGCTTTTCGCGAGCGTGCTGGCGTCGTCTGCTTGCTCGGGATTGGCGTGTCGCGGGCAGACGGCGCTCGCCTTCATCTCAAACGCGAGGTCGACGCTCGGTGCGCCCCCCCGTTGGGGCGCTGGGGCCGTCGACTCGCTCGACAGCCGACGAGGCGCTGTCTCCTGCTTGGCCTTGGTTGCCCTGCCTCCTCCTCCGTCGGCGGGGGAGAGGACGGGGTGAGCTCGAAGGTTGTTCTTCCACCATGCGGGGAAGACGTCGCCGATTCCGCCGCCGGCGGGCGGGTTGTCGGCCGCCACTGTCGTTGTCGCGCGGCGGTGGAAGGAGTATCATGTCGTAGCTGCCGTCGAGGGACATGAACTCAAGACTCCCGAAACGGAGCACCGTCTCGGGTTGGAGAGGTTGCTGGAGACTGCCCATCTGGAGCTTGACGGGAAGCTGTTCGTCAACACGCAGCAGGCCCCTACCTGGCGCGCCAACTGTCGGCGTTCCGAGACCGGGGGGTCCCTGAGCCGACGAGTGAATGTCGCCGCGTGCCCCAGCCCAGATGGGTCGAGCGCGAGGGCGAGCGCGAAGGGGGGAGAGCGAGGCGGTCGGAGACCGGCGTGAGAGAGGTGGGAATCCCGCGGCCTTCGTGTTCGTCCCGCGCCCAGGTCGGGTGCGCTTGCAGTAGAGGGTTACAAGCGTCCACGCGGGAGAGGGAGCGAGCGGCTCCGAGCGAGCGCGTGTCTCGTCCTCGTCCCCATGCGGCCAACCCTCCCTAAGAGGGCCCTGGTCCTTCCTTTTATAGGCGTAAGGAGAGGATCTAGGTGTACAATGGGGGTATAGCAGAGTGCTACATGTCTAGCGGAGGAGAGCTAGCGCCCTAAGTACATGCCGTTGTGGCAGCCGGAGAGATCTTGGCACCCAGCTGGTGTGATGTCGTGGCCGTCGGAGGAGCGATGGAGCCTGGCGGAGGGACAGCTGTCGGAGCGGTTGAGTCCTTGCTGACGTCCTCTTGCTTCCGTAAGGGGGCTGAGAGCCGCCGTTGTCATAGAGTATGCGGGGCGCCATCATTGCCTATCTGGCGGAGCGAGCCAGATGGGACGCCGGTCTTGTTCCCTGCGGCCCGAGTCAGCTCGGGGTAGGGTGATGATGGCGCCTCCTATTGACGTGGCTGGTCTGCGCCCTAGGTTGGGCGATGTGGAAGCTCCTCCAAAGCCGAGGTCGAGTCTGTCTTCCGTGGCCGAGGTCGGGTCCGAGCCCCAGGTTCGGGCGAGGCGGAGATTGCCGGCTGGTGCCGGGGCAGAGTCCGAGCCCTGGGGTCGGGCGAAGCGGAGTTCGTCGTCTTCTGGGGCCGAGCCCAAGTCCGAGCCCTGGGTCGGGCGAGGCGGAGATCGTCGTCTGAGGCCAGGGTGTAGCCCGAGCCCTGGGGTCGGGCGAAGCGGGGTTCGTTGTCTTCCGGGATTCAGCCCGTGTCCGAGCCCTAGGTCGGGCGGAGCGGAGTTCGCCGTCTTCCGGGTCTTAGCCCGTGTCCGAGCCCTGGGTCGGGCGGAGCGGAGTTCGCCGTCTTCCGGGTCTTAGCCCGTGTCCGAGCCCTGGGTCAGGCGGAGCGGAGTTCGCCGTCTTTCGGGTCTTAGCCCGTGTCCGAGCCCTGGGTCGGGCGGAGCGGAGTTCGTCGTCTTCCGGGTCTTAGCCCGTGTCCGAGCCCTGGGTCAGGCGGAGCGGAGTTCGTCGTCTTCCGGGTCTTAGCCCGTGTCCGAGCCCTGGGTCGGGCGGAGCGGAGTTCGCCGTCTTCCGGGTCTTAGCCCGTGTCCGAGCCCTGGGTCGGGCGGAGCGGAGTTTCCTATAGAGCCTTCGGCCGGGCCTGACTGCCTGTCAGTCTCACTCTGTCAAGTGGCACCGCAGCCGGAGTGGCGCAGGCGGCGCTGTCCTTCTGTCAGGCCGGTCAGTGGAGCGGCGAAGTGACGTCGGTCACTTCGGCTCTGCCGGCTGGGGGGCGCGCGTCAGGATAAAGGTGTCAGGCCACCTTTGCATTAAATGCTCCTGCGGTTTGGTCGGTCGGTGCGACGATTTGGTCAGGGTTGCTTCTTGGTGAAGACAGGGCCTCGGGCAAGCCGGAAATATGTTCGCCGCTGGAGGGGGGCCTCGGGCGAGACGGAAATCCTCCGGGGTCGGCTTCCCTTGTCCGAGACTAGGCTCGGGCGAGGCGTGATCGAGTCCCTCGAATGGACTGATCCCTGACTTAATCGCACCCATCAGGTCTTTGCAGCTTTATGCTGATGGGGGTTACCAGCTGAAAATTAGGAGCCTTGAGGGTACCTCTAATTATGGTCCCCGACACTGTCCTTGGCGGAGCATCGAACAGCCCCAGGCCTGCACTTGTCGACGCAGCCATGGCGATGCTTGAAGGTCGATCTAGTTCTCTGCTTAAAGCCTTAAAAGGTAAAAATGGAAAGTTTGATAGGAGAAACTGTTCTGAGTCGAAAGATGTCAAAGCAAAAGGCTGTTGTTGAGTGCAGCTGAGGCTGTGTTTCAATCTCACAGGATAAATTTTAGTTTTATGATAAACTTTAGTCATATAAATTAAAGTGTTAAAGTTTAGCTCACTGGGGTGTTTGGACTACTCTAATAAAATTTAGCACATTGAAATAAAAAGATACCTATGTCCCTAATACGGATAGAGAGGAAATGAGGTTGGAGGGTATGGTGGAAAATAGGTTCCCTAGCCCATGTTTAATTACTTTTAACATCCTTGAGCAGCTTATGAGATAATATGTACTAAATTTTATCACACCATCATTAGCTCTTCTGTTTAGATCACTAAATGGTTAAAAGTAGCTAAAAAAAGTTTGCTAAAGTTTATCTAATGGATTGAAACAGGACCTGAATCACCGGACGAGCACTGTCCGCGTCGTGGTGACCGCACGCAGACACAGGGTTGCAAACAATCGAAGCGTGCAGAGTGCTCTCTTGTCGATGGCTTGATGCCACATGATTAACGCGTGCCCGGCCGAGCAGGTCCGGCTACTCCTACCTGGGTCCACGGACTCGGGCCTCTAGACAGTCTAGTGTGTCCATGGCTTCATTCATGTCCATGGCCACAGCGCCGTGACGGCGGGGTTTACGTGTTTTGACGGGGTTGCATCTATTAGTTTAGGCTTTGCTTGGATCGGCACGACGCGCACGTACTGTGGTCTGTGCGATGGTAGGAAGCGTCAGGCTGTGCAAATGTCAGCTCAATCACGCCGACGCAGCGGGGTTTGGAAATTTCTTGCGTGGATACAATACATACGCTTGGATAAATATGCTCTGTCGGTCGGATATGGGCAGGCAGGCAGGCAGGAGGATAGCTCCTACAGGTAGTTCATTTTTTTTTTTTTTTTGTGCAGCACATTCTATCCTCTTTGCTTGGTGCGAAGATAATCAATGGCGCTGCTCGCAATGAAGGCCACGTGATGTGTGCACGAGCTTGCCGCTGCCAGCAGCCGCTTCGCTGGCTGGCGCCGTGGCTCAGACGGACGCGGATGCTAGTGGTAATCCGATCCGAGCATCTGATCGTGGATATTAAGCAACAACATTTACATCATAGATAAACTTATTATAAAATAGATTCAAAGGTCTACCTATATCTAGCCTTGCTCTCAGCCAGAGGCGCCCCTATAAAACTTAGCAATTCCTATATAAATGTATTCTTAACTAATGTATTTAGAATTTTAGATGATGATCAATAAAGCTGATCCCAATAACTTTATTGTCTGCTCTCTGCAGACGCGCTTCCTAAAATAGCGCAAAGAAAACAGCATCCATTTCGGCCAAGCTTGTGTTGAACACCTCGAATACATGCGCAACACCAAGCGTACTTTGTCGGCACGGTGGAAGTCCACGCGCGAAACCTGGCTGCTCCAGCGGACGAATGCTGCAAGCCTGCAGCTAGGGATGGCAATGGCGAATTCCCTGTTGGGGAATAGCTCCCTATACCCGTTCCCGCGACAAAAAATTTTTCCCGTAGGGATCCCACAAACGCTTGCGGGGAACATTTCTTCCCCATCCCCGTTCCCCGCGGGGATAAATCCCCAACGGGGATCCCCATCACCGTTAAAATTATAATTAATACATACATTCTTTGTTATTAATGTTAAACATTATCACTTATACACAATGTCAGATGTAAGAAATTATTATGCATACATCAAAATGAACACATTTTGTATAATTAGTGGTCTCTTGACAAGGTAATTATTTATTTTGTTGTTAACCGGTACACAAAAACATAGTCACATGCAAGTTAACGGGTCCCCACGAGGAACGGGGATGGGGAATGCTTCCCTGTCCCCATCCCCGTTTACCCGTCGGAGGATAAACTTTCCCCGTTTATATCCCCGCGGGGGAAGTTTCTTCCCCATCCTCATCCCCTAATGGATGAATTCCCCGCGGGGAATCGGGGATCGGGTCCCCATTGCCATCTCTACCTGCAGCGAACAAGGACCGTGCAGTAGGTACTCGATATCCAAATTATCCATATTCATATTCGTTAAAATTGTTAATATGGATATTCGTGTCTATATTCAATTTTAATATGATGTCAAATAGATGTATCCGAATTCAATTTATATTACTTTTCTCTATCTGATTTCATATTCGTATTTGAAAAAACCATCAAACATCCGATGCTATCTGTACCCGTGAAAAAATGTTTCGTAAAACCATTTAAAACTTAACTTTATCACTAATTACTAACTAAAAATGACTTTAAGTTTAATAATATACTAGAAAAATGATATATATCATTAAAAATATTTATATGATAAATAAATAAATATATCAACCTTATATTTCTAGTGATATTTAATAATTAAATTCAATGTGTTTCATAAACATTCAATTATAACTCTCCACTTTATCTATATAGTAAACACATCTCAACGAAGTTCCATAAACATTCAACTATAAGTCTCAACTTTACTATATCATGTTTTCATTTAAGATTTGGTACGCACATTTATACAGGACATTCATTTATTTTAGAACGGAAAATTTGTTTTTCTTGATACATTTATTATTTTATATCAATTCTAATTTACTTGTATTGTACAAATGTCACTTATTAAATATCATGTATTGTTGTTTATCTTTTGTTACATGCTTCGATAGTTTAAAAAATATTATTTATATAGTTTTGTTGACTTAGATATGGAGGATCACAAGAAATCTATTTTAATTTAAGTTTGTTTTGACTATCTATTGACTATCTATTAATTTGTACTTAAATAAAAATCCACATATACACATGTTAAATTTTAGGGTATGTTGTTTGAGTTGAATTGAGTAAATATTCGAATTGAGTAAATATTCGGCTATCCGTTTTGTATTTGTATCCGAAGATATTCGAATTCGTATCTGAATTCGGACTAAAATATGGTAAACTGTGATATTCGAATTTATATCCGTACTTATTCGATCTGTTTACACCCCATGACCTTGCAGTGCCGGAGGAGCACTACGATCATTATGTAATTTAGCACCTACTAAATAGTTTAGGTCATGTTTGAATCTGAAGTTTGAGCGAGGTTGAGCCCCTGTTGCCCGTGAGTCTCTATCGAACCGGCCCCCTTTATATACAAGGGAGTGGCCTTCGTTCGCTAGCAGCGGTTTTCGTTCCTGAGACATGTCTATATAATGACAGCATCATGCATCCTCGCACAGTTTAAGTAATAAACATGATCGAGTTTGGCTTTCGTCCCAACAACAATAGTGTACTTTGAACCAGCTGAAATATATATAAAGTCTAGTTTAGAAACTCAAATCAGCTCCTGTTTGAAAATACAGTTTTGAAATGATATAGTTTTGAGATACTATAGTTTATAATTATACATGACACAAATACTACGGTATTACTTTACCACAGTAAAATCACAGTATTGCTCAAAACCGAGATCTGTTTGATTCCATTGGAAAAACAAAGTATATATAGAGAGAAGAGAAGAAAACTGGGGTCCTGAGTGAAGTTTCGAAAACTTCAAAAATACCACGGTTTTAGGTAAACTATGGTATTTAAAACTGTGTTTTGCCTGTACAAACCAAATATCTTTTGTGTTCCAATACTATAGTATTATCGAATATCATAGTATTATTTTAAAACTGCAAAAATACTACACTTCCAAACAGGGCCTGAGACTCCCTTTGAAACGCGGGATTAGTAAAATGCATGAACAGGAAAAACGTAGGAATGGAATTGTATGACAATCACAAAGTTACAAGATTTAAAAATACGGGAAAACTATTAAATAGAGTATTTGGATGCAACGAAAGAAGAACACAGGTATTAGAGAGAAGATATAGACACAAAAGAAAGTTTTTAAGAAGTTAGACCTCTTGTTAGAAATCCTCTAAAATGTCATTACAATGACCAATTCTAAAAGAATTTTATATGATTTGTAAGAACTCAATCCTTTGTTTCAAAGAGCTACACATGAAAATCTGGAAAATTAAATTTTCTATTGGAAACCCCAACCCTAACAGGGGTTGGGTGATCTATTAATACAGTAACTGGGCCAGGCCCATTACAGAGGGTGAGAGGGTATTCTAACACCCCCCGCAGTCACAACTATATCCTGTACAGATGTTGAGACTGGAGCGAAAGTCTGAAAATACACTCGACGGTAACCCCTTGGTGAAGATGTCGGCGAACTGTAGCGTGGTGGGGACGCTGAGAACCCGAACGTCACCGGCGGCGACACGCTCCCGGACAAAGTGCAGGTCGATCTCCACGTGCTTCGTACGCTGATGCTGCACGGGATTGGTGGAGAGGTAGACAGCGCTGACGTTGTCGCAGTAGACGAGGGTGGCGCGCTGGAGGGGACTGTGGAGCTCGTGGAGGAGCTATCGCAGCCAGGAGGCCTCTGCCACGCCGTTGGCCACAGCGCGGTACTCGGCCTCAGCACTGGAGCGAGAGACAACAGGTTGCCTCTTGGCGGCCCAGGAGACAAGGTTAGCGCCCAGGAACACGGCGTAACCGGAGGTGGATCGACGCATGTCCGGACAGCCAGCCCAGTCGGCGTCGGTGTAGACCACGAGGTCTGACGTCGGGGATGGTCGGAGAAGGAGGCCGTAGTCGAGGGAGCCGCGGAGGTAGCGTAGGATCCTCTTTAGAGCGGAGAGATGAGGCTCCCGCGGGGCGTGCATATGGAGGCACACCTGCTGGACGGCGTAGGCGATGTCAGGCCTGGAGAAGGTGAGGTACTGGAGCGCGCCGGTGAGGCTCCGGTAGGACGTCGGATCGGCGACCGGAGGCCCGTCATCCTCTGAGAGCTTCGCCTGAGTGTCGACAGGCGTGGAGCAGGCCTTGCAGTCGGACATACCGGCCCGCTCCAGTATGTCGATGGCGTATTGGCGCTGATGGAGGAAGAGACCCTGGGGCCGACGCTCGGCGGTTATGCCGAGGAAGTGGTGGAGGGGCCCTAGGTCCTT
This sequence comes from Zea luxurians, assembly GCA_029449295.1. Lineage (NCBI taxonomy): Eukaryota > Viridiplantae > Streptophyta > Magnoliopsida > Poales > Poaceae > Zea > Zea luxurians. The sequence goes on along the minus strand of JAOPSE010000026.1, from coordinate 35,194,538 downwards.
CATCGCGAACTCCCGCTGCAGGGCTATAAGGAAAATGGACCCCGGGCCTTTTGGCTAATTAAGTTTTGGTGTTTGATGAACAACACAATCAGTGAACTAATAAGTGTTCTAGTGTTTGTGATTGTAGTTCACAGGATGCGAAGAGAATTGGACCAAGGCAATGAGGATGCAACACCTCAAAAGAAGACATAAAAAGATGCATAGGAGTCCAATACTCAAGAACAAAGAAGCCCGAAGAAATCAGCGAAGAAATCCAAAGATATGGGCTGTCAGCCAGCGCCTGGTGGCGCACCGGACATCGGTGTCCGGTGTGCACCGGACTGTCCGGTGAGGCACCAGATAGTCTGCGCAGAGAGGCCGCAGACAGGCGCTCTCTGGCTGTAGCACCGGACTGTCCGGTGTGCACCGGACTGTCCGGTGTGCCAACGGGCAGACGGCAACGGTCGAATCCAACGGTCGGATCCAACGGTCGACTGCTACAGGCGCCAACGGTCGGCTAACGTGGCGTGCACCAGACATCTACTGTGCAGTGTCCGGTGTGCACCGGACTGTCCGGTGCACCCGTCGACAGAAAGCTGCTGCTTTTTGTCCAACGGCTAGATGGGGGTGTGGAGGCTATAAATACCACCCCAACCGGCCATTCTCAAGTGTGAGAGCCCAAGCAACATACCAATACACATAGTGCATATTTCCAAGAGCTCAAACACCCAAGTGCTTAATAGAATCACTCGGTGATTAGCGTAGGTGCTTTGCGAAGTGCTTAGGTTAGTTAGACCACTTTAGCGCTTGCTCTAGGTGAATCCTAGTTAGTTGAGTGAGTTTTATAAAACCACACAACCCCTCGGCTCTTGCGTGAGTCGTTGTAATTGTACCGAGTGGGGCGAGAGTCTTGCGAGACCGTGACAACCGCGTTTGTGTCACGGCCGCCACCGTGTACCGGAGGGAACGAGGCCCGCGGCGTTTCGGCCGGAAGCTCGATAGTGGAGACGGCGGGGAGCGTCCGAGAGGAGCCGGAAGCGGAGCACCACTTGCGCGTGGAGAAGGCCCGCGGCTCTCTACGGAGTTACTCGACCGTGGTGCTTGGCCCTCGCGTGGGCTTCCCTTTGCGTAGGGGCACCAACGAGGATTAGTCGGGACCTTGCGTGGTTCCGGATACCTCGATAAAAATACCGGCGTCATCCACGAGAGTTTGCTTCTCTACTTAGCTCTTTACATTCCGCATTTATATTAAGCATTTAAGTTTCAATCTTGTAGTCATACTTATTTAGTATAGATTGAAACTTAGCCTTTTGCGGTAGAGATAGCAACACTTGGACAAAACCTAGTTTGCACATTCTAGTTTTGATTATTTGCATAGGTTTTGCTCTAGGGATTTAATTGTGGCCTAGTTTAGTAAAAGTTTTAGAAGTCCTAATTCACCCCCCCCTCTTAGGCGTCACCCGTTTCCTACAAGTGGTATCAGAACCCGGTTTGGCTCATTTGAAACGCTTTAGCTTCACCGCTAAAAAAGGAGCCGACGCTTTTTAGAGGAAGGGATGGATACCCATAGGCCACCACACTTTGACGGCACTAACTCCCCATATTATAGTGCTAGAATGGCTTGTTACCTAGAGGCCGTTGATCTAGGTGTTTGGAGAGTCACTCGTGACGGGATGAAACCCCTCAAGAATCCCGAGAAACCCACCACGAGTGAGGAAAAAGAAATTCATTTAAATGCTAGAGCCAAAAATTGCTTGTATGAATCTCTTAGCATGGATATTTTTAATCAAGTATTTACCTTGAAAACTGCTAATGAGATTTGGCTAAAATTGCATGAGCTCCATGACGGCACATCCAATGTCCGTGAGCAAAAACATTGCCTAGTCTTAAATGAGTATAATTCTTTTGCCATGAAAGATGATGAGCTTGTTAGAGACATGTATTCTCGTTTGAATCTAATTATCAATGAGCTCAATTCTATTGGCATTAATAAGCTAGGTGATGTGGACATTGTGAGGAAGATTATCTCCCTGCTACCACAACAAAGATATGGGAGCATCATCACCATCCTTCACAACATGGAGGATTTGAGCAACATGACCCCGACCATTGTGATTGGGAAAATCGCGGCCTTTGAGATGTCGCGAAAAATGAGTCGGGGAGAGGAGCCAACTTCCTCAAGACCATATGCTTTTGCATGTGATGAAAGGAAGGGCAAAAAGAAGGCTCCCACTCCAAGTTCCTCAAGCGAAGAAGAGGAAGTAGAAGAAGAAAGTGATGATGATGAAGATAATCAACCGTGCACATCATCCTCCGAGGACGAAGAAACAATCCGACGCGTCGGAAAGGTAATGAGGATGATCCGCAAGTTAAATCTAATGGGTGTGCCCCTGCAGGTCGAGGATCTTCTCTTTAACATTGACAGGAAAAAGCAAAGGAAGAGAGGATGCTTCGCATGTGGGGAGAAGGGCCACTTCAGGGACAACTGTCCAAATATGGCCAAACCCAAAAAGGAGAGGAGCAAAGGCAAGGCGCTCACAAGTGTTAGAACTTGGGATGATTCTTCAAGTGAAGATGAACCTCCAAGGACGCGCAGCCACCAGTCCTCGTCACGATCATCACGGTCATCACACAAATGCCTTATGGCAAGAGGTAACAAAAGCATTCCATCCTCTAGTGATGAAAGTAGTAGTGATGATGAAGGTGAGGGAAAGGCCTCTCTAGAAGAGCTTGCGGAAGCCGTAAAATTTTTCCAGGATGTTTGCACTAAGCAAAAAGCTCAACTTAAAACTTTGAAAAATAAGTTGGTTAGCTCTCAAAATGATTACAAAGGTTTGCTAGAAAAATTTGAAACTTTTGCAAACTTAAATAGTGAGCTATCAACTAAAATTGAGCTATTAGAATCTAGTGCTCCATCCACTGCTACCGATGATAGCCTTATTAAAAAGAATGAAAAACTTAAGGCTAAGTTAGCTAGCTCCCAAGAAGCTATTGAAAATTTGCTAGAGAAAATGGAAATTCTTAGCATACACAACAATGAGCTAACTACTAAGCTAGAAAACATTGGTAGCACCCCAGCAGCATCTTTAGTTGAAATACCTAAAATAATCAAGAAAGATGCTTCTACTTCCTGCTTTGATTTAATTGATGATTCTAACCCCTGCAACCAAGTCGTTGTTGAGAATATTGTTGTAGAGACATGTTCGGATGAGGTTGCAAAGGAAAATGAACAATTAAAGCAAGAAGTGGCTCGCCTTGGTAAGGCTTTGTATGACAAGAAAGGCAAAGCCAAACAAATCCGACCTCCACAGGATAACACCACTGCGGGAGTGAACAAGCCTGTAGAGGGAGAAATTGTGATTTGTAGGCTATGCCACATGGAAGGCCACAAGTCTTTCCAATGCAAGGCGATGACCGGGGAAAAACAAAGGCAAAAACTCAAGCAAAAGCCATCAAGCAAAATCTCCAACACCTACATCAAAAAGGTGAACAAAAAGGATGCTACACCATATTTGATCAAGAAGAAAAAGAACGGAAAGGTGATAGCAATCAAGGCCAACAAGCAAGCCAACAAAGGAAAGGGGGTCAAACGCATCTGGGTGCCAAAGGAGATAATTTCAACCATGAAAAGCACCAAGAAGGTTTGGATCCCGAAAGGGAAGTGAGTGGACCGAAGGTCTTCGGGAAATTTGGAGACTTGGCAAAGTTGGGATGTATATCATGGGGTACATCATATTGGATCAAGTTTATTGCCAAGTGGGTGAGTAAAAAACTTTGGACCCAAATTTCCCACCCATGACTAAGGTAACTAGCTTTATTGTATTCTTCATTTTTAGATATGTGTATCTATTTACCTTCTATCTAGTTTACCTTTCTTGCCTAGTATTACAATTGTTATGTACTTTTGTTTAAAATCATGCATACTAGGTAAATCATATGGTAGGATTGCTTATTTTTAATTCATATACTTAAGCAAACCTACATGGCTTAAAATGTTTATTTAAGCACGGCACATAGCTTCTATATCACTCCATAGTAAATGATGCATCAATTGAAAATTTTGATTTCTACAAGTTGTATCATTTAACTTATATGTGCCAAAGTTTGGATTATGGATAATTTGCCCCTCTTGATATCAAATCAAAGTGCATGTCTCCTACAAGTATTCAAAACTTGTATGCATACCTTTAGGGGGAGGTTACTCTATAATCTAACACCTTGAGACTAACAACTTTTCAAGTCTATGTCATGTGATAGTCTCATTGTAAGGAAAATGAAGTCCCCGGAGAAAGACAACAATCTTCCACTGCAAAATCTCCAAGAACTCTCATGTCTCTCAAGCTCACCATTGACTTTCAATTGGTATCTTTTGAGACTACTTTCAGTATCATTTACATGTCTTCTCCAATATTTGATTAGACTATTTCATATCATATGCTTCCGTGTTGCCAAAAATGCATAAGTAGTTAACTCATATTCTGTTACCTATGCATAAGGGGAGTCAGTCTTTTCAAATCATGTCTTGCACCTCTAATTTTCACATGCTTTTTTCTAAGAAGAGGATCTCTGTCAGGGGGAGTATTTCTTCATCTCTAAAGGGGGAGAAAAACTCTTTCTAAAGGAGAATACTCTTTTAGGGGGAGTAATCTTTTGAGGACTCCTTCAAGTGGTATCATTCACATAGTTTAATTTAATATCCTTCTAGTGATATCATTTGATACAATTCTTGATGAGGGCAAGCTTTTATTTACTTCCTACATGCTTTTAATGTCTTCCTTTTCGGTGGTTGATGCCAAAGGGGGAGAAGTTTAGGGACCAAAGCAATGAAAACTATATCAAACACCAAACACCACCAATTTCAAATTTTATATCTACAAATGGCTTTTCAAGTGGTTTTGGTTATTTGGTCCAAAAATAGGAAGTAAGTGAATTATGGAGTTAGGGGGAGGCTTAAGTCCATAATATCACATTGTGGGGACAATCATGCATCTTAGCAAGTAGATTGCATATTTTCATTCAAATACTTGTATTATTTGCTTGCTTTGGTTGTGTTGTCATCAATCACCAAAAAGGGGGAGATTGTAAGGAAAATGGACCCCGGGCCTTTTGGCTAATTAAGTTTTGGTGTTTGATGAACAACACAATCAGTGAACTAATAAGTGTTCTAGTGTTTGTGATTGTAGTTCACAGGATGCGAAGAGAATTGGACCAAGGCAATGAGGATGCAACACCTCAAAAGAAGACATAAAAAGATGCATAGGAGTCCAATACTCAAGAACAAAGAAGCCCGAAGAAATCAGCGAAGAAATCCAAAGATATGGGCTGTCAGCCAGCGCCTGGTGGCGCACCGGACATCGGTGTCCGGTGTGCACCGGACTGTCCGGTGAGGCACCGGATAGTCTGCGCAGAGAGGCCGCAGACAGGCGCTCTCTGGCTGTAGCACCGGACTGTCCGGTGTGCACCGGACTGTCCGGTGTGCCAACGGGCAGACGGCAACGGTCGAATCCAACGGTCGGATCCAACGGTCGACTGCTACAGGCGCCAACGGTCGGCTAACGTGGCGTGCACCGGACATCTACTGTGCAGTGTCCGGTGTGCACCGGACTGTCCGGTGCACCCGTCGACAGAAAGCTGATGCTTTTTGTCCAACGGCTAGTTGGGGGTGTGGAGGCTATAAATACCACCCCAACCGGCCATTCTCAAGTGTGAGAGCCCAAGCAACATACCAATACACATAGTGCATATTTCCAAGAGCTCAAACACCCAAGTGCTTAATAGAATCACTCGGTGATTAGCGTAGGTGCTTTGCAAAGTGCTTAGGTTAGTTAGACCACTTTAGCGCTTGCTCTAGGTGAATCCTAGTTAGTTGAGTGAGTTTTATAAAACCACACAACCCCTCGGCTCTTGCGTGAGTCGTTGTAATTGTACCGAGTGGGGCGAGAGTCTTGCGAGACCGTGACAACCGCGTTTGTGTCACGGCCGCCACCGTGTACCGGAGGGAACGAGGCCCGCGGCGTTTCGGCCGGAAGCTCGATAGTGGAGACGGCGGGGAGCGTCCGAGAGGAGCCGGAAGCGGAGCACCACTTGCGCGTGGAGAAGGCCCGCGGCTCTCTACGGAGTTACTCGACCGTGGTGCTTGGCCCTCGCGTGGGCTTCCCTTTGCGTAGGGGCACCAACGAGGATTAGTCGGGACCTTGCGTGGTTCCGGATACCTCGGTAAAAATACCGGCGTCATCCACGAGAGTTTGCTTCTCTACTTAGCTCTTTACATTCCGCATTTATATTAAGCATTTAAGTTTCAATCTTGTAGTCATACTTATTTAGTATAGATTGAAACTTAGCCTTTTGCGGTAGAGATAGCAACACTTGGACAAAACCTAGTTTGCACATTCTAGTTTTGATTATTTGCATAGGTTTTGCTCTAGGGATTTAATTGTGGCCTAGTTTAGTAAAAGTTTTAGAAGTCCTAATTCACCCCCCCCCTCTTAGACGTCACCCGTTTCCTACAAGGGCGACGATCGTGCGCTGTAGAAGGTCGGCGGTGGATGCCGTGAGCACAATGTCGTCGACGTAGAGCAGAAGGAAGACGGTGTCGTCGCTGCGTCGGTAGATGAAGAGGGACGTGTCCGACTTGGCCTCGACGAAGCCGATGGAGGCCAAGTAGGAAGCGAAGCGACTGTACCAGGCCTGCGGCGCCTGCTTGAGGCCGTAGAGAGAGCGGTTCAGCCGGTAGACCAGATCCGGACGGGCTTCGTCGACGAAGCCGGTGGGCTGGCTGCAGTAGACAGTCTCCGTCAGAGTGCCGTGGAGGAAGGCATTCTTGACGTCGAGCTGATGGATCGCCCCGTCCCAGGAGAGGGCGATGGAGAGGACGGTGCGAACAGTGGCAAACTTGACGACGTGGCTGAAGGTCTCATCGTAGTCCACTCCGGGGCGTTGGGTGAAGCCCCGAAGGACCCAACGGGCCTTGTAGCGGTCGAGGGAGCCGTCCGAGGTAAGCTTGTGGCGAAAGAGCCACTTGCCGGTGACCACGTTGGTGCCTGGTGGACACGGCACCAGGTCCCAGGTGTGGTTGGCCAGGAGGGCCGCGTACTCCTCCTCCATAGCGCGTCGCCAGTGTGGGTCGGCGAGAGCGGTACGAACGGAGGAAGGGACCGGGGAGGCGTCCGGTGGAGTGGCAGTCGTATCAGCTGCCAAGATCAGCCGGTCGACGGGTCGAAGAATGCCGGCGGCGCGCCGGGTCACCATCGGGTGGACGTGCCCGGGGTCACGGTGGATGGCGACCGGGTGGTACACCGGTGGCTCGGGGTGGCCTGCCGGGACGTCGGGGGCCACGGGCGTGGCCGACTCGCGGCGGTGATAGACGACGGTGGGGTTGAAAGGAAAATGTGTCCTTGGGTCATTTCTAAGTATTTTGGTGATTGAGTGCCAACGCAAGTGCTCTTGTGTTGATCTACGCAATGCGGTGAACAAAGTATAAATCAAGTCAAAAGGTATGTTTCTAGACTTAGTACATTGTTTTATAGACTAATGTATTGTGTCTAAGTGCTGGAAACAGAAAAAATCGAGTTGGAGAAGAGATGGCCAAGTTCAGCCAAAGCCTGCTCAGTCTGGTTTCACCGGACTGTCCGGTGGTGCACCGGACAGTGTCCGGTGCGCCAGACTGGCTCTGGCGAACAGGCTGCTCTCGGGAGTTTGACGGCGGTGTATGGCTATAAATCACTGGACTGTCTGGTGGTGCACCGGACTGTCCGGTGAGCCGTTCACAGGCGAACTCGTCGCTCTCGGGAAACCATCAACGGCGTACGACTAAAATTCACCGGTCTGTCCGGTGGTGCACCGGACTGTCCGGTGAGTCAACGGTCAGCCGGGGCAACGGTCAGCCGAGGATTCCGCGCGTGACGCGTGGGCGAGCCAACGGTCACATTGGTGCACCGGACTGTCCGGTGTGCACCGGACAGTGTCCGGTGCGCCAACGGCTCTCAGACTCCAACGGTCGGCTTCGCCAAATAAGGAAAGCAATCTGCACCGGATAGTGAACAGTGGATGTCCGGTGGTGCACCGGACTGTCCGGTGCGCCAGTCTGAAAGCATCTAGGCCCCTGGTTGGTTTTAGTGATTAATGACAACGTAATATTATATGTGACTAACGTGTGTTTTGCAGAAACAAATGGTAAGTTAGGTCGCATGACAGGTAGAAGTACTACAACGGTGAAAACAATCCCGGAGATAAGAACTCGAAGCGACGGCTAAAACGACGAAACAAAAGGTGAAGGTCTACGGAGTCCGAGTGTCAAGGAGATGTGGACACTCGCATTTTAGTTAGGTCTTTTATTCTCTTTTAGCCGTACTATAAAGAGGGGTTGTCGATGAGTAGTTTGACCAAGAGAGTTCTAGTGTAGTGTTGGTGCACAATCACACTCATACACAGTGCTAGGTGTCACTCTAGAACTCACACTCAAGTTAGAACGAAAACCGATTTGAAAATCAGCTGAAAAACAAGAGTTAGTGTTTCTGACGTTGGGGCACCGGACTGTCCGGTGTGCACCGGACTGTCCGGTGCACCCTCTGCCAGGTGGGGCCAGGCTGGTCCGCGGCAGAGGCTTTCCCCTCCGCAGAAACCCGAGAGCGCAGCTTTCAGAGTTGAATTTTAGTGGCACACCGGACACCGCACCGGACTGTCCGGTGTGCACCGGACAGTGGACTGTTCACTGTCCGGTGCGCCATGAGTCCAACGGCTACCTGTCAGAACTAGCCGTTGGAAACGACCGTTGGCGCACCGGTGGCGCACCGTTGGCGCACCGGTGGCGCACCGGACTGTCCGGTGCGCCATCGCGCAGTGAAATGCCTGTAACGGCTAGTTGGTGGGTAAGGGCTATTTATACCCCCCTCCACCCACCATATTCAATGACTTGCACTCCACATTTATTCTAGCACATTTATAGAGCTTTGCAAGCACCAAAAGCCTAGTGAGGAGATTAGAGAATCATAATCCACGTTTGTTCCTCATTAGCGCTAGTGAGAGCCACCTAGAGCACACACCACTTGCATTAGGCTTCTCTTGGTCAAGCGAAAGTCTACGGCTTGTTACTCTTGGTGATCGGCATCACCTAGACGGCTTGGTGGCGTTGGGAGCTCGGTGATCACCGTGAAGATCTTGTTGGTGACCCGACTCAAGTTTGTAAGCGGTCTCGAGGGATCCACCGCGCCGGAGTGGCAAAGGATCATCTCGTAGTGAGCACTTGGTTCTTGCGAGGACCAAGGGGGAGCGATACCCTTGCGCGGGTGCTCCAACGAGGACTAGTGGAGAGTGCCGACTCTTCGATACCTCGGGAAAAACTGGAGGAGTCTTCTAAACTTTGCTTTACATTCCGCACTTAATTCAAGCACTTTACATTGTGTATTTGTTTAGCAAGTATTTGAAGTATTATCTTAGCTTTATTGCATTTCGAGTATTATATTCTTAGTGCTAGTTGTTGGGGTGAAGTTGGGCTCTTGCTTATCTCTTGCTTAGGTTTTAATTAGTGTTGATTTTTAGAAAAGCCCAATTCACCCCCCCCCTCTTGGGCATCGTGATCCTTTCAATTGGTATCAAAGCCTTGTTGCTCATAGATTAGCTTAACCGCTAGAGTTACGATGTCCGGTGGGGATGGACCTCCTCCCGTTTTTGATGGTGACGATTTTCCTTATTGGAAAATTCGTATGGAAGCATACTTAGAGGCTATAGACATTGGTGTCTATAAAGCCGCCACACAAGGGTTCCCCGAACCTAGAGATCCCACAAATCTTGTAGGTGATGAGTTCAATTATGAGAAATGGAATGCTAAGGCCAAAAACACCCTTTTTAGAGGCCTTTGCAAAGATGTGTTCAATAGAGTAAGAAATCATAAAAATGCTCATGATTTGTGGATGGACATTTGTGCTCTACACGAAGGAACTAGAAGTGAACGTGAGGAAAGATATCACATAGCCATGCGAAAGTTAAATTCTTTTGAAATGCTTACTAATGAAAATGCAAATGCTATGTACTCACGACTTAATATTCTTGTAGAGGAACTTAATGGATTGGGGCTTACTCAAATCTCACAACCGGATGTTGTGAGGAAGATTCTCATTGTCCTCCCAATAGACAAATATGGACACATTGTCACTGTGCTACATCAAATGGATCTTTCAGTTACCACACCTACACAAATTTTGGGAAAGATCAATGCCCATGAAATGTACATGCACATCAACGACAAAGAAGAATCATCTTCAAAAAAAGGATTTGGCTCTCAAAGCAAATCATAAAAGAAAAGGAAAAGCAAAAATACAAGTTGAGGAAGAATCCTCAAGTGATGATGACCTTGATGCAAACATTGCCTTGATGGTAAGGAAGACCACCAAGATGTTGAAAAAGCTAAATAGAGAAGGCATCAAATTTGATTCAAGGAAGAAGAAGTTCTCTTCCAACAAAAGAAAGCCCATTTCTGAGATGGACTGCTACAACTGTGGTGAGCTTGGTCATCTTGCTCATCAATGCAACAAGCCCAAGAAGAACAAGTTCAAGGGCAAGAAAGAAGATGACAGCGATGATGAAAAGAAGGAAAAGAAATTTTTCAAGAGAAAGGATGGGAAGCAAAAGAGGTTCCACAAGAAGAAGAATGGAAAGGCATATATTGTTGGCGACTGGCTCACCGATATCGAATCATCAAGTGGGTCTTCTTCAAGTGAAGAAGAGAATGATGAAAAAATTGCCGCCATCGCCGGGGACTTTTCTTCACCACCACCATCGCCATCATCCACTTCTCACCTATGCCTCATGGCTAGGGGTGAACGGAAGGTACAAAATGATATTGCTGATGATAGTGATAGTGATAGTGATGAGGAATTTGCTTCACCTTCATATGATGAGTTAGCTGACTTACTTAAAGAATATACTCAAATCATTAGAAAGTCAAAAGCTAAATGTGATAGGCTGAAAAATGAAAATGAATCTTTAAATGCCAAGTATGACATAGTTATAAAGGCTAGTGATGAAATAAAGGAAGAAAATAAAACTATGTCATCAACTGTAAATGAGCTCACAAACTCCCTAAAAGATGCTAAGGAAAAATATGACAAATTAAATAAAGCTAATAGGGAGATGCAAAAAAGACTAGTAAAGATCGAGGAAGACTATACTCAAATTAAATTTGATCATGACAACCTTCTTGTTGAAAATGAACTTTTATCTTGCAAAACACATGAGGCTATTAACCCTGTTGTTAAGCTTGATGTAGCAACCTCATGTGATGATTTGATTCAAGAAGAGCAAACTAGTCTACATGCTGAATTGACTGAAAAAGTTGAAGTCCTGACTTTAGACAACCAAAAATTGAAGAATTACTTGACTGATGCAACTACTAGAGGAAAAGTTGCTATTGAGAACAATGATTTCAACAATGAGTTGGTAGTGGATAATCAAAGGCTTAAGAATGAGGTCAAGAAACTAAAAAGTGAAAATGAACATCTTGCAACAAGTGTGCAAAAGTTCAACAAGGGTCAATACCTCCAAAATGAGCTGCTTATGAACACTGTTATGAAAAATAACAAGAGTGGTATTGGATACAATGCTTTTGTGCAAAAGAAAGCTACCACTCAATACAAGCCAAAGCAGACTCACAAGCCTATCAAATGCTTTGAGTGTGGAAATGAAGGTCACTTTGCCCACAACTGCAAAGCCAAACCACCAACTCCCTTGCCTAAGCACTCAAGACCATTTGCTTTCAATGCTCACTATGTTCTAAGAAAGGTTGCAAATGGAAAGGTTAAGGTTACATTCCTAGGTCCACCAAACAAGAATAGACCTAGACAAATCTGGGTGGCAAAGTCCTTAATTGAGAGAGTCACTGGTCCTATGCAATATAGGGCCCTCAAAACTCAAGCTTGAATTGTCCATGAATGTAGGTGAACTACAAGACCGGTGGGAGCCATTGGGTTATTGACAGTGGATGCACACAACATATGACAGGCAACCCACGGATGTTCACCTCACTAGATGAAAATGTTGATGGACAAGATAAAATCACATTTGGAGACAATTCAAAAGGAAAAGTGCAAGGACTTGGCAAGGTGGCAATCTCAAATGATTTATCAATATCAAATGTTCTCTTAGTTGCACCTTTGAGCTTCAGTTTATTATCAGTGGGTCAACTCTGTGATCTTGGACTTCAATGCTTATTCACTCCAACAGAGGTTATTGTAACAAAGATGGATGATGAATCAATGGTATTCAAGGGATTTAGATACAACAACCTCTACTTAGTGGATTTCACTTCAGAAGATGCAGACTTAAGAACTTGCCTCTTCACCAAAGCTTCTCTTGGATGGCTTTGGCATAGGAGGCTTGCACATGTTGGGATGAGCACACTCAAGAAGGTATTAAAGAAAGATATGGTTAGAGGATTAAAGGATGTGGTGTTTGAAAAAGACAAGCCATGCAGTGCATGTCAAGCTGGAAAGCAAGTTGCTAATACACATCCCACTAAAGCTTTCATGTCAACATCAAGGCCACTGGAACTACTTCATATGGATTTGTTTGGACCTACAAATTATGTCAGTGCCGGTGGCAACCTCTACTGTCTAGTGATTGTTGATGACTTCTCAAGATACACTTGGGTGTTCTTTCTCCATGACAAATCTGAAGTTGCATCTATATTCAAGAAGTTTGCCAAGAAAGCACAAAATGAATTTGATTGCAAGATTAAGAAAATTAGAAGTGACAATGGCAAAGAATTTGACAACACCAACATTCATGAGTACTGTGATGAAATTGGGATCAAGCATGAAGTATCTACCACATACACACCTCAACAAAATGGAGTTGTTGAAAGGAAAAACAGGACCTTGATCACTCTTGCAAGAACAATGATTGATGAGTATAACACACCGGAGAGGTTTTGGGCCGAAGCTGTCAACACTGCTTGTTATGCATCAAACAGGCTATTTCCTCACCGGCTACTTGAGAAGACTCCTTATGAACTGCTAAATGGGAAAAAGCCAGACGTCTCCTTCTTCCGGGTGTTTGGGTGCAAATGCTACATCTACAAGAAACGCCATCACCTAGGGAAGTTTCAAAGACGTTGTGATATTGGTTTTCTTTTGGGTTATTCATTAAAGTCCAAAGCATATCGAGTATTCAACCATGCCACTGGTATGGTAGAAGAAACATATGATGTGGAATTTGATGAGACTAATGGCTCCCAAGGAGCACTTGAAAATCTTGATGATGTAGGTGATGAGCCACTAAGGGAAGCAATGAAGAACATGCCTATTGGAGCTATCAAACCAAAAGAAGATGAAGAAGAAGTGCAAATCATTGACAGACCTTCTTCATCAAATGTACCACAAGATGATGAAAAAGATGAGAGGCATGCAAATGAAGATACATTTGTCTCTCATGAACAAGCAAGGGTACAAGCCGAAGATGTTGATGCTCCAGGATCTTCTTCCCAAGTGGTTGACAGGAGAAACTCATCACTACTTCAAGCTCATCCTCAAAACCAAATCATCGGGAGTCCTTCACAAGGGGTTATTACTCGATCACATAGACATGCTTCTTTTGTTGAACATCACTCTTTTGTTTCTTGTGTTGAGCCTACTTGTATAGATGAGGCGCTACAGGATCCGGACTGGGTGAATGCCATGCATGAAGAACTTAACAACTTCACCCGTAACGAAGTTTGGACCCTGGAGAAGCCTCCACAAGATGCAAGAATCATTGGAACAAAGTGGGTGTTCAGAAACAAACAAGATGATCAAGGTGTAATTGTAAGAAACAAGGCAAGACTTGTCGCGAAGGGATTCTCTCAAGTTGAAGGCTTAGATTTTGGAGAGACCTTTGCACCGGTTGCTCGACTGGAAGCCATCCGTATCCTACTTGCATATGCATCATGCTATGATATAAAACTTTATCAAATGGATGTAAAAAGTGCATTTTTAAATGGCTTCATAAATGAACTTGTATATGTTGAGCAACCGCCTGGATTTGAAGACCCTAGATATCCTAACCATGCTTATAGGTTGTCCAAGGCGCTATATGGGCTAAAGCAGGCTCCAAGGGCTTGGTATGAGCGCCTTCGCGACTTCTCATCAAAAAGGGCTTCAAGATCGGGACCGTCGACACAACTCTTTTCACAAAGAAACATAACGGTGATATTTTCATTTGTCAAGTATATGTTGATGATATAATCTTTGGCTCGACAAATGACTATCATTGCAAGGAATTTGGTGAGTTGATGTCGAAGGAGTTTGAGATGTCAATGATTGGTGAGCTAACGTACTTCCTCGGCTTTCAAGTCAAGCAAATGAAAGATGGTAACTTTCTCTCACAAGAGAAGTATACCAAAGACTTGTTGAAAAGGTTCAACATGGAGAAGTGCAAACCAATCAAGACCCCCATGCCTACAAATGGACATCTCGACTTAGATGAGGGAGGTAACCCGGTTAATCAAACTCTCTACCTGTCGGCGTTCCGAGACCGGGGGGTCCCCGAGCCGACGAGTGAGAGTGCCGCGTGCCCCAGCCCAGATGGGTCGAGCGCGTGGAGCGAGCGCGAAGGGGGGAACGGAGAGGGAGAGAGTCGGTGGCCGGAGCCGGGTCGTGAGGGAGTCGGAGGAATTCCCACGGCCTTCGTGTTCGTCCCGCGCCCAGGTCGGGTGCGCTTGCAGTAGGGGGTTACAAGCGTCCGCACGAGGTGAAGGGGGAGAGCGGCCCCGAGAGAGTGCCTGCCCCTGCCCTTCGTCCTCGCGAGGCCAACCTTCTCTAAGAAGGCCCTGGCCCTTCCTTTTATAGTCGCAAGGAGAGGGTCCAGGTGTACAAGACGGGGGTGTAGCAAGGTGCTACGTGTCTAGCGAGGGAGAGCTAGCGCCCTATGTACATGCCCAGGTGGCAGCCGGAGAGATCGTGGCACCCTGTTGGTGTGGCGTCGTGGCTGTTGGAGGAGTAACGGAGCCGGACGGGGGGACAGCTGTCGAGGTGGCTGGGTCCTTGCTGACGTTCTCCTGCTTTCGTAAGGGAGCTGGGAGCCGCCGTCGTCATGATCTAGCGGGGCGCTATCATGGCCTATCTGGCATAGCTGGCCAGATGGGACGCCGGTCTTGTTCTCTGCGACCCAAGTCGGCTCAGGGCAGGGTGATGATGACGCTTTCTGTTGACGTGGCGGTCTCGTGTCCTAGGTCGGGCGTCGTGGAGGCTCCTCCGAGGCTGAGGCCGAGTCCGTCCTGCAAGACAGAGACAGAGTCCGAGCCCGGGGTCGGGCGAGGCGGAGGTTATTCGGCAGAGGCCGAAGCGGAGTCCGAGCCCTAGGTCGGGCGAGGCGGAGGTCGCCGTCTTCCGGGGCCTTAGCCCGAGTCCGAGCCCTGGGTCGGGCGGAGCGGAGTTCGCCGTCTTCCGAGGCCTTAGCCTGAGTCCGAGCCCTGGGTCGGGCGGAGCGGAGTTCGCCGTCTTCCGGGGCCTTAGCCCGAGTCCGAGCCCTGGGTCGGGCGGAGCGGAGTTCGCCGTCTTCCGGGGCCTTAGCCCGAGTCCGAGCCCTGGGTCGGGCGGAGCGGAGTTCGCCGTCTTCCGGGGCCTTGGCCCGAGTCCGAGCCCTGGGTCGGGCGGAGCGGAGTTCGCCGTCTTCCGGGGCCTTGGCCCGAGTCCGAGCCCTGGGTCGGGCGGAGTCTCCTATGGCACCACTGGCGGAGTCTGGTCGCCCGTCGGTCTTACCTTTTGCGTTAAACGCCCCGGTGACTCGGTCGGTTGGTGCGGTGATTTAGTCAGGGTTTCTCCTTATCGGAGGCGGGGCCTAGGGCGAGCCGGAGATGCGTCTGCCGTGAAAGAGGAGACCTCAGGCGAGACGGAGTCATCTTAGGGTCGGCTGCCCTCGCCCGAGGCTAGGCTCGGGCGTGGCGAGGTCAAGTCACTCGTATGGACTGATCCCTGACTTAATCAAACCCATCAGGCCTTTGCAGCTTTATGCTGATGGGGGTTACCAGCTGAGAATTAGGCGTCTTGAGGGTACCCCTAATTATGGTCCCCGACAGTAGCCCCCGAGCCTCGAAGAGAGTGTTAACACTCGCTTGGAGGCTTGCATCGCACTTTTTTGCAAGGGGACCAGCCTTTCTCGGAGGTACTTTGTTCCGGTGGGTGCGCGCGAGCGCACCCGCCGGGTGTAGCCCCCGAGGCCTCGGAGGAGTGGTTTCACTCCTTCGAGGTCTTAATGCCTCGCGCAATGCCTCGGCTGGTCTGGCGGTTCCCTCATGCGAGCAGGGCGTAACCCAGGTGCACTGTCAGGGCCCAAGTTCTCGGGCTGGTATGTTGACGCTGTCAACGGTTCGGCCGGAGCCGGGTTTGCGAGAGCAGCCCCCGAGCCCTCGCACGGAGCGAGAGGACGATCAGGGACAGACTCGACTTTTTATATACGCCCCTACGTCGCCTTTCCGCAAGGAGGAGGGGGGGAGTGCGCCATGTTACCCTCGATGGGCACCGAACATGGTGTCTCCGGTGAGCTGCGATCGGGTAATCCGAGTGGACGTCCGTGCCCCGTTCGTTAGGGGTCGGCTAGGGGCCCGGAGGCACGCCCAAAAGTACCTGCGGGTGATCTGCCGGACCCGGTCCCCTAGCGACGGGGTCCGAGGGCTCGTTGCCTCCCTCCGATGGGATTCCGTTACAGAGTCGTTCCCGCTGGTCTCGGAAATGTCCTAGGGTACCTCGGGAGCGCAGCCCGAGCCTTGGTTATGTATCGAACGTACCCCTGGTCATCCCTCGCTCGGCGTCTGAGGCGACTGTGAACCCTTCGACGGGCCAGCCTTCGAACCCCTGATCAGTAGGGGGCACGGAGCCCGAGTAGCCTGAGGCGGTCGTGGAACCTTTCGGGGGCCGACCTTCGAACCCCTGACCAGTAGTGGGTGTCGGGCCCACGCGATCTGAGGCGGCTG
Organism: Zea luxurians; assembly: GCA_029449295.1. Classification (NCBI taxonomy): domain Eukaryota; kingdom Viridiplantae; phylum Streptophyta; class Magnoliopsida; order Poales; family Poaceae; genus Zea; species Zea luxurians. Next base: position 35,177,620 of record JAOPSE010000026.1, on the reverse strand, counting down.
TTGAACCCTTCGGGGGGCCAGCCTTCGAACCCCTGATCAGTAGGGAGGCTCGGAGCCTAGTTCCTTCACGGGGAAGGATCCCTTTGGGGTTATCCCCCTTCTCGTTCCCTGTTGCAAGAGATAGAGAAAGAAGGAAAAGGGAAAAAGGATTCGAAATTAAACTTCGTGGCGTACCTTTTTCGGCGTGGCCGTTTTGGCGGAGGCGAAGCGTCGCCAGCTGCCCCTGCCAGAAACGTCACCTATTTCGCCGCGGAGTTAATGCGCCGGGGTGAGTAGTTGGCGAGGTTGCCGTTGCGCGTGCGCGAGCCGTTCGAAGTACGGGTCACGGACGCGTCGTCTTCACGCCGTGAGAGGGGGTTCTCTTGCTGCCTCCGGATGGGACGTGAGCCTGGCCGATGGCGTGACTGCTGCCCTCGCGCGCCTGCCACCGTCATCACTGCCGGCCCATTTTTGACCGCGTTTGACCGCTGCGCCAGGCTGGCGCCGCTGGATCGCAGGCTGGGCGGCCTCGAGTCGCGGTATCGGTTCCGCAATCGAGGAGGTGCGGTGGTGGAGCGAGAGGCGCGGCGGTTCGCATGCAGCACCCGGCGCGCCAGTTGAACGACGCGTGGGCTTGAGCCGTCGCGCTGGCCTGTCAGGAGTCGGAGAGGCGCGTCCACTTGGCGCGGTTGCATGCCGCCTGCATGGCCGCTCGCCCCTTTTGCCCGTTGGTCTGGGCAAAAGTGGAGGGTTACTTGTAACCGCTGGGCGGTTGCGCGCGTCGTGCGCGGCGGTTCGGCTTTCTCTGCTTGGAGCCGGTCTGCGTGACAGGCGGGCCCCAGCCCCCGTGTCGCGGGGGAGGACTTTGGAGGCGTGTTGGAGAAGACTCCGCCCGTGACGGTTGAGGGCGCAAGCAGGGGAAGTTGCCTTTAAAAGGAGGGCGACCCTCTTCGTGAGGTGACCATGTCTCCTACCTCCCTCATGCATTGTGTCTTTCCATCTTCCGAGCCCCCGGATGGGGGGAACCGCCGTCTTTTCGCTCCATCGCCGGAGGGACGCAACCCTGTGGGAGTTGGTACCTTTCAGCCATCGTTCGGCTTCAAGGATTTTCATCATGCAGCCCGGCTGCACCCCTCCACCGGCGATCGCCCAAGAGGGCGACCTCCGGCTTGATGGTGGGGGAAAGCGAGCCGGGCTGCGGTATCCGCCCCTTCCTCAGCCTCAAGGATTTTCATCACCAGGGCTGAGGAGGGGCGTGTGCCGAGTTGGGGTCGGTCTCTGCGCGTGCGGTGGCCCGCTCCTTCCCTCAGTGATCGGGGGGAAGGGCGGGAGTCGCCCGTGGCGTTAACAGCTGCACCGTGCCCGGCTCTCTGAGCCGAGCAGTTTCGGAATCGCTCCCGGTGCCGCCTCCCGCCACGGCAGCTGGAAGAGGTTCTTCCGCCGGCGCGACAACCCAGGTTGGCCATGGGCCGACCTCCAACTCTACGGCCTTCTGCCCATCCTTGCCTCTCGAGTTTGGGCGAGGGCGGGGGCCTCCTAGCAGCAGTATCCGCCCAGAGGCCATCACTGCTGCTGTTCGGCTCCCCGGGGCAGAGGTCCTCATCGTCGTTGCCGCTGTCGGGGCGGTCGGCGACATGCCGTTCGTCGGTCTTCTGTTGCCCCGCAGGCCTACCCCCATCGAGTGGGGTTGTTCGTACCCGCGGAGGGGGAACCAGAGTTCCGTTTGTAATGGCATTTCGAGTGCCGGGTTTTTTGTTCATTTCGGCTTTCGGGGCCTGAACATGTATGTAGCTCCGGCACAGAGCCGTGTTTTTTCCTCATTTCTGAGCACTAAGACTCGCCTGTCGATTGTCTGAATCGCTTCACCAAGCATGAGTCGCCCCGTGTCCAGGTGACGAGTGAGGTATCCGTATCCCGGAGGCGTAGGAATCCCTCGACTCGGTCGGACCTGTTGTCCGAGGCTCCTCTAGCTTAGTTAAGGAGACCCCCCGGCCGCTCTTCGACGAGCCGAGGCCAGGGGTAGCGATATCAGCACAAACAGAGGCGTTGCTGGCTCGGAAATGAAACCTGGTTGGCCGGAGCCCAGCTGGGTCGTCTGCTGGCAGGATCGACGCCGGAGCTGATTGGCCGTGGCCTCGGACCGAGCTGGCGCCCTCGGAAGGTGGTCGGCCGAGGCCCCGGAGGTGGCCGGCCGAGCCGTCCGCTCGGGCCAGATTCTCGGGGAAGTCTCTGGCAGAGATTGCTCGAGCGCGGTGACGACGTCGTCCTTCGAAGCGGAGGCCCTCGGACCGCGTCGCCGCCCGAGGCTAGGTCGGGCCTTGCCGAAGGTGCTGCTGATGCCGAGGGTGTCGTCGCCCTCTTCCAGCGTCAAGATCCGCGTCTGCAGGGTCAAGTCGTCTTGTAGCGTGGGCCTTGTGTGGCCGTTGAGGCCAGAACACACACCCTTGTTGCGTTGTGAAGCTGTGTCTCTTTTCCTCTTGTTTCGAGTATCTGGACTTTTTGTCGGTAGCAGGGATGTTAGTGCGAGCAAGAGTTGCTTCTCGCGGGAGGTGATGAGTGAGGTATCCGTATCCCGGAGGCGTGGGAGTCCCTCGGCTCGGTCGGCCTCGCCGCTTACGCGTACCTTTACCCATCCATGAGGCCCTGTTACCGACTCGGTCGAGAAGGCTCGAAGAACCGCTTCAACAGAAGAGCTTCCGTACGTAAAGACTCGTTCGATCCGCGGAGTCACTTTGTCCGAGCGCGAGTTACTTATCGCAGAAGGTGATGAGTGAGGTATCCGTATCCCGGAGGCGTAGGAGTCCCTCGGCTCGGTCAGCCTTGACTGCTTACGTGTACCCCGTGGTTTCCAGGACCCACTTTCCGAAGTAGTCAAAAAGCACGAAAGATGTTCTGGTGAAAGAGGTTTTTTGTTCGAGGAAAATTTTGACGCAGAGGGGGTTAACCCCCTTTTAGCCCCCGAGGGAGGGTCGGGCTTTGCCGAGGCGAGGCCGACCCTTCCTTGTTGACTAAACTTTGCGTGGGTGCGAGGTATATGAACAACTTGGAAACATCTTAAGGGTAGAAGCGACGTAGCTGTTGGATGTTCCAAGCGTTGCCGTAGACCTCGCCTTGATTGTTGGCCAGCTTGTACGTTCCGGGTTTCAGAACTTTGGCGATGATGAACGGCCCCTCCCAGGGGGGCGTGAGCTTGTGCCTCCCTCGGGCGTCTTGCCGCAGCCGAAGCACCAGATCGCCCACCTGGAGTTCTCGGGGTCGGACCCCTCGGGCGTGGTAGCGTCGCAGGGACTGCTGATACCGTGCCGAGTGTAGTAAGGCCCTGTCCCGAGCCTCGTCCAGCTGGTCCAGCGAGTCTTCTCGGCTGGCTTGGTTGCTTTCTTCGTTGTAGGCCCTCGTCCTCGGGGAGCCGTATTCCAGGTCCGTGGGCAGGATTGCCTCGGCCCCGTAGACCAGGAAGAACGGCGTGAAACCCGTGGCTCGGCTTGGAGTCGTCCTCAGGCTCCAGACCACCGAGGGGAGTTCCCTCATCCATCGCTTGCCGAACTTGTTGAGGTCGTTGCAAATCCGAGGCTTGAGCCCTTGTAGAATCATGCCATTGGCACGTTCCACTTGCCCATTCGACATGGGGTGAGCTACGGCGGCCCAGTCCACCCGGATGTTGTGATCCTCGCAAAAATCCAAGAATTTTTTGCCGGTGAACTGGGTGCCATTGTCGGTGATGATGGAGTTCGGGACCCCGAAGCGATGGATGATGTTGGTGAAGAACGCCACCGCCTGCTCGGACCTGATGCTGTTTAGGGGTCGGACCTCGATCCACTTGGAGAATTTGTCGATGGCGACCAGCAGGTGCGTGTAGCCCCCGGGCGCCTTCTGCAGCGGGCCGACGAGGTCCAGACCCCACACAGCGAAGGGCCAGGTGATGGGTATCGTCTGCAGAGCTTGAGCGGGCAGGTGGGTCTGCTTCGCATAGAATTGGCACCCTTCGCAGGCGCGAACAATTCTAGTGGCGTCAGCTACCGCCGTTGGCCAGTAGAAGCCTTGGCGGAAAGCGTTCCCAACGAGGGTTCGAGGTGCTGCATGATGACCGCAAGCCCCCGAGTGTATTTCCCGCAGGAGGTCCTGACCCTCGGCGATGGAGATGCATCGCTGGAGGATGCCCGAGGGGCTGCGGTGGTAGAGCTCCTTCTCATCGCCCAGCAGGACGAACGATTTCGCGCGTCGCGCTATCCGCCGAGCCTCGTCTTGGTCGAGGGGCAGTTCTCCTCGGCGGAGATATTGCAGGTACGGGGTTTTCCAGTCTTGATCTGGTGCGACCCCGTTCTGCTCCTCCTCGATGTGCAGCGCTTCGCCCTCGGGCTCCGAGGGTTCCTCGGGTTGAGCCAAGGATGGCTCGGGCTGGGCCAAGGTTACCTCGGACGAGGCCGAGGGTGCCTCGGGCTCGGGCGCGTCGCCTATCTTGACGGAGGGTTGGTGCAGATCCCGGGTGAAGACGTCCGGGGGAACCGTCGTCCGCCCCGAGTCTATCTTCGCCAGCTCGTCCGCAGTCTCGTTGTAGCGCCGGGCGATGTGGTTAAGCTCGAGCCCGTAGAACTTGTCTTCCAGGCGTCGAACCTCTTCACAGTAAGCCTCCATCTTCGGGTCGCGGCAGTGGGAGTTCTTCATGACTTGGTCGATGACGAGCTGCGAGTCGCCGCGCGCATCGAGGCGTCGGACCCCTAGTTCGATGGCGATTCGCAACCCGTTGATCAGAGCCTCGTACTCAGCCACATTGTTGGACGCCGGGAAATGGAGGCGGAGCACGTAGCGCAGGTGTTTTCCGAGGGGCGAGACGAAAAGCAGGCCCGCGCCAGCTCCCGTCTTCATCAGCGACCCGTCGAAAAACATGGTCCAGAGCTCTGGCTGGATCGGAGCCGCTGGCAACTGGGTATCGACCCATTCGGCTACGAAATCCGCCAGTACCTGGGACTTGATGGCCTTCCGAGGGGCGAACGAGATCGCCTCGCCCATGATTTCCACCGCCCACTTCGCGATTCGTCCCGAGGCTTCTCGGCACTGGATGATCTCCCCCAGGGGGAAGGATGACACCACAGTCACCGGATGGGACTCGAAGTAATGTCGCAGCTTTCGCCTCGTCAGGATCACAGCGTATAGCAGCTTCTGGACTTGTGGGTAGCGGATCTTGGTCTCGGACAGCACTTCGCTGACGAAGTAGACTGGCCTCTGAATGGGCAAAGCATGCCCCTCTTCCTGCCTTTCGACTACGATCGCGGCGCTGACCACCTGAGTGGTTGCGGCGACGTAGACCAGGAGGGTTTCTCCATCCGCTGGGGGTACCAAGATGGGCGCCTGGGTGAGGAGCGCTTTCAGGTTCCCGAGGGCTTCCTCGGCCTCGGGAGTCCAAGTGAAGCACTCGGCCTTTCTTAAGAGGCGGTACAGGGGCAGGCCTCTTTCGCCGAGGCGCGAGATGAAACGGCTCAAGGCCGCGAGGCATCCCATGACCCTCTGTACGCCTTTTAAGTCTTTGATGGGCCCCATGTTTGTGATCGCTGCGATCTTCTCCGGGTTGGCTTCGATGCCCCGCTCGGAGACGATGAACCCCAAGAGCATGCCTCGGGGCACCCCGAAGACGCACTTCTCGGGATTGAGCTTGACGCCCTTCGCCTTGAGACACCGGAATGTCAGTTCGAGGTCGGAGAGAAGGTCGGAGGCTTTCCTCGTCTTGACTACGATGTCATCGACGTAGGCCTCGACCGTGCGACCAATGTGTTCGCCGAACACATGGTTCATGCACCGCTGGTACGTTGCACCCGCGTTCCTCAAACCGAACGGCATTGTGATGTAACAATACATGCCGAAGGGCGTGATGAAAGAAGTCGCGAGCTGGTCGGACTCTTTCATCTTGATTTGATGATACCCTGAGTAAGCATCGAGGAAAGACAGGGTTTCGCACCCTGCAGTGGAGTCCACGATTTGATCGATGCGAGGTAGAGGGTAGGGGACCTTCGGACATGCTTTGTTGAGACCAGTGTAGTCTACACACATCCGCCATTTCCCCCCTTTTTTCCTCACAAGCACAGGGTTGGCAAGCCATTCGGGATGGAATACCTCTTTGATAAACCCTGCTGCCATCAGCTTGTGGACCTCCTCGCCTATCACCCTGCGCCTTTCCTCGTCGAATCGGCGCAGAGGTTGTCTGACCGGTCGGGCCCCGGCCCGAATATCCAGCGAGTGCTCGGCGACTTCCCTCGGTATGCCGGGCATGTCCGAGGGACTCCACGCGAAAACGTCGGCGTTTGCGCGGAGAAAGTCGACGAGCACTGCTTCCTATTTGGGGTCGAGCCCGGAACCGATCCGGATCTGCTTAGAGGTGTCGCCACTGGGGTCGAGAGGGACGGCCTTAACCGTCTCCGCTGGCTCGAAGTTGCCGGCATGCCGCTTTACGTCCGGCACCTCTCGGGAGAGGCTTTCCAGGTCGGCAATGAGGGCCTCGGACTCGGCGAGGGCCTCGGCGTACTCCACGCACTCCACATCGCATTCGAAGGCGTGTTTGTACGTGGGGCCGACAGTGATGACCCCGTTGGGGCCCGGCATCTTGAGCTTCAGGTAGGCGTAGTTGGGGATGGCCATGAACTTCGCGTAGCATGGCCTTCCCAACACTGCGTGGTAGGTTCCTCGGAACCCGACCACCTCGAACGTCAAAGTCTCCCTTCGGAAGTTGGAGGGTGTTCCGAAGCAGACAGGGAGGTCGAGCTGTCCGAGGGGCTGGACGCGCCTCCCGGGAATGATCCCGTGGAAGGGCGCAGCGCCTGCTCGGACAGATGACAGGTCGACGCGCAGGAGCCGGAGGGTCTCGGCGTAGATGATGTTGAGGCAGCTGCCTCCATCCATCAGGACCTTGGTGAGCCTGACGTTGCCGATGACAGGATCGACGACGAGCGGGTACTTCCCCGGGCTCGGCACGTGGTCGGGGTGGTCGTCTCGGTCGAAGGTGATGGGCTTGTCGGACCAGTCTAGATAGACTGGCGCCGCCACCTTTACCGAGCAGACCTCCCGACGCTCTTGCTTACGATGCCGAGCCGAGGCGTTTGCCGCATGCCCTCCGCAGATCATGAAGCAATCGCGGACCTCTGGGAACTCTCCTGCTTGGCGATCCTCCCTTTTGTCGTCGTCGTGAGCCTTGCCACCCTCTGCGGGTGGCCCGGCCCGATGGAAGTGACGCCGAAGCATGACGCACTCTTCGAGGGTGTGCTTGACGGGCCCCTGATGGTAGGGGCACGTCTCCTTGAGTGCCTTGTCGAAGAGGTTTGCACCTCCGGGGGGCTTCCGAGGGTTCTTGCGCTCGGCGGCGGCGACAAGGTCTGCATCGGGAACGTCGCGTTTCGCTTGCGACTTCCTCCTGCCTCTCTTCTTGGCGCCGCGCGGAGTAGACGCCTCGGAAGCATCTTCCGACGGGCGGCCCTGGGGCTGCTTGTCCTTTCGGAAGATGGCCTCTACCGCCTCCTGGCCGGAGGCGAACTTGGTGGCGATGTCCATCAGCTCGCTCGCCCTGGTGGGGGTCTTGCGACCCAGCTTGCTCACCAGGTCGCGGCAGGTGGTGCCGGCGAGGAACGCGCCGATGACATCGGAGTTGGTGATGTTGGGCAGCTCGGTGCGCTGCTTCGAGAACCGCCGGATGTAGTCTCGAAGGGACTCTCCCGGCAGTTGCCGACAGCTTCGGAGGTCCCAGGAATTCCCAGGGCGCACGTACGTGCCCTGGAAGTTCCCGGCGAAAGCCTGGACCAGATCCTCCCAGTTGGAAATCTGCCCCGGGGGCAGGTGCTCCAACCAGGCACGAGCGGTGTCGGAGAGAAACAGGGGGAGGTTTCGGATGATGAGGTTGTCATCGTCCGTCCCACCCAGCTGACAGGCCAGGCGGTAGTCCGCAAGCCACAATTCCGGTCTCGTTTCCCCCGAGTACTTCGTGATAGTAGTCGGGGGTCGGAATCGGGGCGGAAACGGCGCCCGCCGAATGGCTCGGCTAAAGACCTGCGGACCAGGTGGTTCGGGCGAGGGACTCCGATCCTCCCCGCTGTCGTAATGTCCCCCACGCCTGGGGTGGTAACCTCGGCGCACCCTTTCGTCTAGGCGTGCCCGACGGTCGCGATGAGGGTGCTCGACGCCGAGGTGGCCCGGGGCCGCAGGCGCGGTGGTGCGCGTGCGCCCGGTGAAGGCCGAGGCTTCCCGCGTGAGTCGGGAAGTCGCGGCACGAGGTTCCGAGGGGTATCCCTGCCTGCGGGAGGCAGAGCTCTCGGCCGGCCGGGCCGCAGCGCCTTCCAGGAGATGCTTGAGTTCTCCCTGGATTCGCCGACCCTCGGTGGTTGATGACTCCGGCATCGCGCGGAGGAGCATTGCTGCAGCGACCAGGTCCTGGCCAGTCCCGCCGGATGCGGGTGGCGGTTTGTCCCTGGCATCGTTGGCGATGCGGTGCTGGAGACCTTGGGGCAGGTGACGTATTCCTCCGGCCGGGGGTTGGCTCGCCCATACCTGCCCGATGTTCTGGCGGATTGCCTCGAGCGCTCCTGCTCCTTCATCGAACCCGGCCTGCGCCCCGCGGACTTGCTCGAGCTGTGGGTCGTGACCCCCCGCCGGAACGGGGACCACAGCTAGCTCCCGCGGGATGTCGGCGCGAGGCGCTGGCCTAGGGGGATCACCGTCCTCCGGCATGCCGAGACAGCCGCCTCCGGAGGGATCCCCTAGCTCGATGTGGAAACATTCGCGACTCGGGCCGCAGTCCTTGTCGCCAAGGCTGCGGCTGCCGTCGGAACAGTCGGAGAGGCAATAGTCACATGCGGTCATGAAGTCCCGCATGGCACTAGGGTTGCCAGATCCGGAGAAATCCCAGCAGATGCTGGGGTCGTCATCTTCCTCGGACCCAGAGGGTCCGTAGGTCGAGACGCCCGTCAATCGGTCCCAAGGCGACCGCACACGAAACCCCAGAGAGGTTGCACTCGCCTCAATGTGAGTGCCCGCCAAAGCGAGGTCGCCAGGCGGGCTGAGGCCGAGTCGAAATAACGTAAGATGGGGAGCAGTCGGTACCTTTTCGTCGACGAGGAGCGATGAAGTCGTGTCGGGGGCTGACCGCGCCGTCGTCTTGGGTACGAGGGCGACGTCCTGCAGGCCCTCCGTGAGCGTGCTGGCGTCGTCCACTTGCTCGGGGTCGACGTGTTGCGGGGGGATGGCGCTCGCGTTTGCCTCGAACGCGAGGGCGACGCTTGGCGTGTCCTCCGCTGGGGCGCCGGGGATGTCGATTTGCTCGACAGCCGTCGGAGCGCGGCCTCCCGCTCGGCCCCGGTTGCCCCGCCTCCTCCTCCTCCGATGGCGAGGGAGAGGATGGGGCGAGCTCGAACGTTGTCCTTCCCCAACGCGGGAAAGACATCGTCGATTCCGCCGCCGGCGGGCGGGCTGTCCGCCACCAATGTCGTCGTCGCGCGGCGGTGGAAGGAGTATCATGTCGTAGTCGCCATCGAGAGACATGAACTCGAGGTTCCCGAAACGGAGCACCGTCCCGGGTTGAAGAGGTTGTTGGAGACTGCCCATCTGGAGCTTGACGGGAAATCGGACGTCAACACGCAGCGTGCCCCTACCTGGCGCGCCAACTGTCGGCGTTCCGAGACCGGGGGGTCCCCGAGCCGACGAGTGAGAGTGCCGCGTGCCCCAGCCCAGATGGGTCGAGCGCGTGGAGCGAGCGCGAAGGGGGGAACGGAGAGGGAGAGAGTCGGTGGCCGGAGCCGGGTCGTGAGGGAGTCGGAGGAATTCCCACGGCCTTCGTGTTCGTCCCGCGCCCAGGTCGGGTGCGCTTGCAGTAGGGGGTTACAAGCGTCCGCACGAGGTGAAGGGGGAGAGCGGCCCCGAGAGAGTGCCTGCCCCTGCCCTTCGTCCTCGCGAGGCCAACCTTCTCTAAGAAGGCCCTGGCCCTTCCTTTTATAGTCGCAAGGAGAGGGTCCAGGTGTACAAGACGGGGGTGTAGCAAGGTGCTACGTGTCTAGCGAGGGAGAGCTAGCGCCCTATGTACATGCCCAGGTGGCAGCCGGAGAGATCGTGGCACCCTGTTGGTGTGGTGTCGTGGCTGTTGGAGGAGTAACGGAGCCGGACGGGGGGACAGCTGTCGAGGTGGCTGGGTCCTTGCTGACGTTCTCCTGCTTTCGTAAGGGAGCTGGGAGCCGCCGTCGTCATGATCTAGCGGGGCGCTATCATGGCCTATCTGGCATAGCTGGCCAGATGGGATGCCGGTCTTGTTCTCTGCGACCCAAGTCGGCTCAGGGCAGGGTGATGATGACGCTTTCTGTTGACGTGGCGGTCTCGTGTCCTAGGTCGGGCGTCGTGGAGGCTCCTCCGAGGCTGAGGCCGAGTCCGTCCTGCAAGACAGAGACAGAGTCCGAGCCCGGGGTCGGGCGAGGCGGAGGTTATTCGGCAGAGGCCGAAGCGGAGTCCGAGCCCTAGGTCGGGCGAGGCGGAGGTCGCCGTCTTCCGGGGCCTTAGCCCGAGTCCGAGCCCTGGGTCGGGCGGAGCGGAGTTCGCCGTCTTCCGAGGCCTTAGCCTGAGTCCGAGCCCTGGGTCGGGCGGAGCGGAGTTCGCCGTCTTCCGGGGCCTTAGCCCGAGTCCGAGCCCTGGGTCGGGCGGAGCGGAGTTCGCCGTCTTCCGGGGCCTTAGCCCGAGTCCGAGCCCTGGGTCGGGCGGAGCGGAGTTCGCCGTCTTCCGGGGCCTTGGCCCGAGTCCGAGCCCTGGGTCGGGCGGAGCGGAGTTCGCCGTCTTCCGGGGCCTTGGCCCGAGTCCGAGCCCTGGGTCGGGCGGAGTCTCCTATGGCACCACTGGCGGAGTCTGGTCGCCCGTCGGTCTTACCTTTTGCGTTAAACGCCCCGGTGACTCGGTCGGTTGGTGCGGTGATTTAGTCAGGGTTTCTCCTTATCGGAGGCGGGGCCTAGGGCGAGCCGGAGATGCGTCTGCCGTGAAAGAGGAGACCTCAGGCGAGACGGAGTCATCTTAGGGTCGGCTGCCCTCGCCCGAGGCTAGGCTCGGGCGTGGCGAGGTCAAGTCACTCGTATGGACTGATCCCTGACTTAATCAAACCCATCAGGCCTTTGCAGCTTTATGCTGATGGGGGTTACCAGCTGAGAATTAGGCGTCTTGAGGGTACCCCTAATTATGGTCCCCGACACTACCATTCTATGATTGGTAGTTTATTATACCTTACCGCATCTAGGCCCGATATTATGTTTAGTGTCTGCATGTGTGCTAGATTTCAATCTAATCCTAAGAAAGCTCATCTTCGCGCTGTTAAGAGAATTCTTAGGTATCTCAGGCACACCACAAGCGTTGGTCTGTGGTATCCCAAAGGAGCTACTTTTGATTTAATTGGCTATTCTGATTCGGATTATGCCGGTTGCAAAATTGATAGGAAAAGTACTTCTGGGGGATGCCATCTGCTTGGTAGATCACTAGTTTCATGGACATCCAAAAAGCAAAACAGTGTTGCCTTGTCAACTGCCGAAGCGGAATACATTGCCGCGGGTGCTTGTTGCACACATATTTTATATATGAAACAAACCCTTCTAGACTATGGCGTAGTTCTAGAAAAAGATACCTTTGTTGTGTGACAATGAGAGTGCTGTTAAAATTGCTAATAATCCTGTTCAACACTCTCGCACCAAGCATATTGATATCCGTCATCACTTCCTTAGAGATCATGTTGCTAAAGGAGATATCATTTTAGAAGGAGTGAGGTCGGAAGATCAATTAGCGGATATTTTCACTAAGCCACTTGATAAGACCCGCTTTTGCATGTTGAGGAATGAACTAAATATTCTTGATCTCAGAAATTTTATGTAAAATATCAAATGGTGTTGTCAAGCCTGCATTGCATGTTTAAATTCCTTGTATTGCATCTAGGGCTTGTCTAACCTAGTTAAGATAACCGCCAACAAAGCGAGTGAAAAAGCTTAACTCGGGTCAAACTTGACAAGTCTTAGTCTTTAAGCTTTTAGCACTTAAATTCTTACTTTTTATGCAATTATTGGTTCTTGAAATATGCATGAGGTACTGCACTTAGGGGGAATATTCAAAACTCAAATCACTTATAAAAACCCCTTAGTGTAAACCAAAATGCAAATTTCACCATTTGCCTATTTTCTCGAAAAATTATCTAGCCTATGGCGAAATATTTTGAAAAGTATATGAGGGTGCCAATACCTGTCCCAACAAGTGTTATTTTGTGTGATTATAAGTTGGGATTTGGTTTGGTTGGGAGTTAGATAGAAATTCAAAATTTTCCAAACTCTCCTCTGTCTGGGCTCACCGGACAGTCCGGTGTGCACCGGACACTGCACTGTGCAATGTCCGGTGCATCGGCAGCCGCGCGCTAAATCAGATTTCCTGTGCGCTGTCCGGTGGTTCACCGGACAGTTACTGTGCGCTGTCCGGTGTGCACCGGACAGGCACTGTAGACTGTCCGGTGCGCCCATATCGCGTTTTAAAAAAAGGCCTCCAGCCCGCGACCGAGCCAGAGGCTCATTTCACCAGCGCCTTCTCTCTGTCTCTCTGGCGTCTCCCTCTCCTCCGCCGGCGACCTTCCCTCCACCGGCGGCCACCATCTCCGACTGTGCTCCGGCGACACCGTGCCCCTCTCCTTCCCCCCTTAGGTGAGCAGCTCTGGCTCCCTCTCCCTCCTCTCTATTTCTTTTTAGCAGAGCACCCCATTCCACCCCTTGTGCATCATTTCAAATTCTTGTGAAATCTTGTGAATCCAGTTGGTGGAATGTGTTCTATTATCCCTATTGTGTTTCCCTGCAGATTCTTGGCTCCTTCGGGAGGGTTTTCACTCCTCATATGGCCATTTCTCCGAAACCCTAATATCTCGCCCACCACGTGCTCGGTGAAATGTCCAAACCAGCCAAAAATGCTCCAATTGAACCCAAATTTTTCAGGCACCTTCACAACACTTCCAGTAACCTACTTGCCAAATTTCGCGCCAATCCGAGATTCCAGGCTTAAATTTCACTCAATTCCCCATTTCGAGCGATCGTTTCCGAGCCGAGTGCCCTAATCCCTTTTTCTTCGCCTAAATTCAAACCAAGCACACACTTTACTCATATTCACCTATATAAACCTATTCGTGAAGTATCGGCTCCATTCCATATCGTTTTGTGCCTCAATTCGAATTTCAAACATCCTATGACACTATTTATCCTTCAAACGTCGTTTTCACATCGTTTGACTTCTCGATCGTCTCGTCTCGTGCTTTCTGTGCCATATCATCTCTGTGTATGTATTTATTCACATTTCATATGCTTATGACTATGTGACTAATACGTGCTCACCTCTTCTGTCATTTCAGTGACCTTGTTTGACCGTGTGCCGTCTCCCGTCCTGCCTGGATCGTCACCTCTCGTGTGAGCTTTCCAGGTAGTCATCTCATTCTTTGCTCAATCTATCGGTGATTTTTTGCTCTGTGCTTAGTCTCTCTATCTCATTTGCAGACATTAGTTCAGGATGCCACGCACGAAGAATGTGTCGGCGCCAGGGGGAGGCGATGATGAGGATCATCGTCGCCCCTTCAGGCAGGTCAAGGGCAAGACCGTTTATTTGGAGCAGCAGGAAGGCCGCAAGAAGCGGCGTACGGACAGAGCAGCCCGTGCAGCGGCAGCAGCTGCAGCAGCCGCTGCGCAGGCCGAGCTTGGAGATCAGCCGCAGACTCCGTCAGATCAGATCGCATATCGTATTCGTCGTCTCGCCTCCCGGTGCTCCTCCACTCACACCACCACTGCTTCCACTGCGCCACCCACTCTGCCTGCTCCCGTCACTCCTGTTGCGCCATCCACCACTACAGCCATACCCACTACCTCCACCACGCCAGCTTCCACTGCTCCTCCTCCTCCCGCTCCCGCTTCAGCTCCACCTGTCCCTCCACCTCGATTCCGGGAGCGCGATGAGACTGAGGTTCAACCACTTGCTGCGGATCCTCGTCTGTTTGACCTTCACGTGCTACAGCGGCACGGGTACGTAGGTTCAGATACGTACCCGTGGAGTCTTGGCTACCAGCTCAGAGAGACCCTACAGCAGGTGACCTTTTCAGCACACGTACTCAGGAGTCGTTTTTCAGAGCTCAGATGTCTGCTCAGATAGCTCTGCGAGTGCACCGGCTTTTGGATCTTCCAGCCTTTTTGCTTGCAGCCGGTGCTGACTCTGAGGCGCACCTCACCTATCTGCCTGGCCTTCAGACCCTTTTGACTACCAGCGGCAGGTATGTTGAGGAGTGGGTACGTGTCTTCTACGCCTCTGTTTGGATTGACCCAGATCATCACTGGATGAGGTTTCGCTTTGAGCGCGAGGATGTCACTATTACTGCCAATCAGATCCGCCAGCTTTTTGGATTTCCCGAGTCGACGACTCGTCTTCACAGCCTTTGCTACGGCACTTCTGACCCTCCTCGTCGCCCTCACGGCGGTGTGGCTCCGGGTACAGCTCACATCGCGGCTCTGTTCCGCCCGCCCTTCACAGATGGGTCGCGACGTTCACCGGCAGATTTTACTACCGCAGCAAAGTACTTATATGAGCTTATCAGACGGACTCTTCTGCCGAGGATGGGATACAGGGAGGCTACCACTCATATTCAGCTTTGGCTCCTTGGTGCCCTGGTCTCCCACTCTGAGTTTGACGTTGTGGACTTCCTGATTTGTGAGATCGAGGACACCGTTTTGGATGGGATTCGTGCTCGTCGGCAGTTGCCCTATGCTCACTACTTGTGCCACATCTTTGCGCAGCTGATTCAGCCCCCTCGATTTCAGAGCATCCTTGAGGCCTCACGCCTCGTTTTTGGATCCTACCGTCCTGCGCCTGAGATTCCTGTGCCAGCTTCTGCTACTGTTTTTGACTCTCAGGACGAGGATGCAGCTCTTCGACAGTTTGACACTCAGGGTACAGCAGCTGATGATGATGATGATGATGATTTTGGGGTTCCTCCTCCGCCTCCTATGCCTCCACGCTCACATGATCATGAGGCTGGGAGTTCTAGTGCTGCCCCTGCTCCTCCTCAGGCTATGGACCCTGCTCTTGCTTCGATTCTCCAGACTCTCACTCAGCAGCAGGCTCACCTGGCAGCCGAGCAGGCTCACTTGGCAGCCGAGTAGGCCCGGTTATCCGAGAGGATGCTCTCGATGTTTTAGAACATGCAGGACAGGCAGGATGCGTTTCAGCAGCAGCTTCTTCAGGATCGGGCTGAGAGTAGGGCATTCATGGCTCTCATGCTACAGCAGTCTGGTGTCTCAGTTCCTCCGGTTCTGTCTGCTCCACCTCCTCTGCTTCTCGCTCCTGTGGTGCCATCGATTTTGTCAGGACCCCCTGTTGGTACCTCTCCGCTCCGGCTGGTCACTTTGGCGTTCACCTCTCCGGCTCTCAGCTCTGTCTGCCCGCAGCCGCCAGTGCCACCAGTATCTGCTGTTACCACTACCGCTGTGGCAGTATCTGTCTCCGCTTCTGTTCCGGTAGCTCCTGCAGCGTGGCCTCAGTCCGAGTCAGTACCAGCTCCAGCTTCTACCACAGATCCTGGATCCGAGACTGACTCTGACCCTCCGCCAGCGTTCGCTCTGCTGCATCGACCGCGACCGGATGCGCCCCCGCCGCCTCCTCCTGCTTCAGATGTTTAGGTTCAGGACCCTTTTGGTGTTTGACGCCAAAGGGGGAGAGATATGAGTTGTGAGAATTAGGGGGAGTTAGAGAGTTAGTAGAGAGTCATGTTGATGTAATATATGTGCTTGCTACTCTCTGTACTAGCTTGATGTTTTTGGCTCACAAACTCGTCATATACTCTCGTTGCTTGATTGACTGTGTGTATTATGTTTTCACCCTATATTTTATCACCAGTCTTCTAGTTCTTGTTTCATTGATTTAACTTCACTTTTATATGAACAAGAATCTTATGATGTGTATGCGCTCACTCTTATTATTTTGGTACACGTTTTTTCTGTCAAAGATTACTGAGTATAACTAACCATTCTTTCTATTGACAGAAACTTCAAAACAAACTACTCTCACAAAACTTGTAGGGTTGTCATCAATCACCAAAAAGGGGGAGATTGAAAGCATCTAGGCCCCTGGTTGGTTTTAGTGATTAATGACAACGTAATATTATATGTGACTAACGTGTGTTTTGCAGAAACAAATGGTAAGTTAGGTCGCATGACAGGTAGAAGTACTACAACGGTGAAAACAATCCCGGAGATAAGAACTCGAAGCGACGGCTAAAACGACGAAACAAAAGGTGAAGGTCTACAGAGTCCGAGTGTCAAGGAGATGTGGACACTCGCATTTTAGTTAGGTCTTTTATTCTCTTTTAGCCGTACTATAAAGAGGGGTTGTCGATGAGTAGTTTGACCAAGAGAGTTCTAGTGTAGTGTTGGTGCACAATCACACTCATACACAGTGCTAGGTGTCACTCTAGAACTCACACTCAAGTTAGAACGAAAACCGATTTGAAAATCAGCTGAAAAACAAGAGTTAGTGTTTCTGACGTTGGGGCACCGGACTGTCCGGTGTGCACCGGACTGTCCGGTGCACCCTCTGCCAGGTGGGGCCAGGCTGGTCCGCGGCAGAGGCTTTCCCCTCCGCAGAAACCCGAGAGCGCAGCTTTCAGAGTTGAATTTTAGTGGCACACCGGACACCGCACCGGACTGTCCGGTGTGCACCGGACAGTGGACTGTTCACTGTCCGGTGCGCCATGAGTCCAACGGCTACCTGTCAGAACTAGCCGTTGGAAAAGACCGTTGGCGCACCGGTGGCGCACCGTTGGCACACCGGTGGCGCACCGGACTGTCCGGTGCGCCATCGCGCAGTGAAATGCCTGTAACGGCTAGTTGGTGGGTGAGGGCTATTTATACCCCCCTCCACCCACCATATTCAATGACTTGCACTCCACATTTATTCCAGCACATTTATAGAGCTTTGCAAGCACCAAAAGCCTAGTGAGGAGATTAGAGAATCATAATCCACGTTTGTTCCTCATTAGCGCTAGTGAGAGCCACCTAGAGCACACACCACTTGCATTAGGCTTCTCTTGGTCAAGCGAAAGTCTACGGCTTGTTACTCTTGGTGATCGGCATCACCTAGACGGCTTGGTGGCGTTGGGAGCTCGGTGATCACCGTGAAGATCTTGTTGGTGACCCGACTCAAGTTTGTAAGCGGTCTCGAGGGATCCACCGCGCCGGAGTGGCAAAGGATCATCTCGTAGTGAGCACTTGGTTCTTGCGAGGACCAAGGGGGAGCGATACCCTTGCGCGGGTGCTCCAACGAGGACTAGTGGAGAGTGCCGACTCTTCGATACCTCGGGAAAAACTGGAGGAGTCTTCTAAACTTTGCTTTACATTCCGCACTTAATTCAAGCACTTTACATTGTGTATTTGTTTAGCAAGTATTTGAAGTATTATCTTAGCTTTGTTGCATTTCGAGTATTATATTCTTAGTGCTAGTTGTTGGGGTGAAGTTGGGCTCTTGCTTATCTCTTGCTTAGGTTTTAATTAGTGTTGATTTTTAGAAAAGCCCAATTCACCCCCCTCTTGGGCATCGTGATCCTTTCAATTGGTATCAAAGCCTTGTTGCTCATAGATTAGCTTAACCGCTAGAGTTACGATGTCCGGTGGGGATGGACCTCCTCCCGTTTTTGATGGTGACGATTTTCCTTATTGGAAAATTCATATGGAAGCATACTTAGAGGCTATAGACATTGGTGTCTATGAAGCCGCCACACAAGGGTTCCCCGAACCTAGAGATCCCACAAATCTTGTAGGTGATGAGTTCAATTATGAGAAATGGAATGCTAAGGCCAAAAACACCCTTTTTAGAGGCCTTTGCAAAGATGTGTTCAATAGAGTAAGAAATCATAAAAATGCTCATGATTTGTGGATGGACATTTGTGCTCTACACGAAGGAACTAGAAGTGAACGTGAGGAAAGATATCACATAGCCATGCGAAAGTTAAATTCTTTTGAAATGCTTACTAATGAAAATGCAAATGCTATGTACTCACGACTTAATATTCTTGTAGAGGAACTTAATGGATTGGGGCTTACTCAAATCTCACAACCGGATGTTGTGAGGAAGATTCTCATTGTCCTCCCAATAGACAAATATGGACACATTGTCACTGTGCTACATCAAATGGATCTTTCAGTTACCACACCTACACAAATTTTGGGAAAGATCAATGCCCATGAAATGTACATGCACATCAACGACAAAGAAGAATCATCTTCAAAAAAAAAGGATTTGGCTCTCAAAGCAAATCATGAAAGAAAAGGAAAAGCAAAAATACAAGTTGAGGAAGAATCCTCAAGTGATGATGACCTTGATGCAAACATTGCCTTGATGGTAAGGAAGACCACCAAGATGTTGAAAAAGCTAAATAGAGAAGGCATCAAATTTGATTCAAGGAAGAAGAAGTTCTCTTCCAACAAAAGAAAGCCCATTTCTGAGATGGACTGCTACAACTGTGGTGAGCTTGGTCATCTTGCTCATCAATGCAACAAGCCCAAGAAGAACAAGTTCAAGGGCAAGAAAGAAGATGACAGCGATGATGAAAAGAAGGAAAAGAAATTTTTCAAGAGAAAGGATGGGAAGCAAAAGAGGTTCCACAAGAAGAAGAATGGAAAGGCATATATTGTTGGCGACTGGCTCACCGATATCGAATCATCAAGTGGGTCTTCTTCAAGTGAAGAAGAGAATGATGAAAAAATTGCCGCCATCGCCGGGGACTTTTCTTCACCACCACCATCGCCATCATCCACTTCTCACCTATGCCTCATGGCTAGGGGTGAACGGAAGGTACAAAATGATATTGCTGATGATAGTGATAGTGATAGTGATGAGGAATTTGCTTCACCTTCATATGATGAGTTAGCTGACTTACTTAAAGAATATACTCAAATCATTAGAAAGTCAAAAGCTAAATGTGATAGGCTGAAAAATGAAAATGAATCTTTAAATGCCAAGTATGACATAGTTATAAAGGCTAGTGATGAAATAAAGGAAGAAAATAAAACTATGTCATCAACTGTAAATGAGCTCACAAACTCCCTAAAAGATGCTAAGGAAAAATATGACAAATTAAATAAAGCTAATAGGGAGATGCAAAAAAGACTAGTAAAGATCGAGGAAGACTATACTCAAATTAAATTTGATCATGACAACCTTCTTGTTGAAAATGAACTTTTATCTTGCAAAACACATGAGGCTATTAACCCTGTTGTTAAGCTTGATGTAGCAACCTCATGTGATGATTTGATTCAAGAAGAGCAAACTAGTCTACATGCTGAATTGACTGAAAAAGTTGAAGTCCTGACTTTAGACAACCAAAAATTGAAGAATTACTTGACTGATGCAACTACTAGAGGAAAAGTTGCTATTGAGAACAATGATTTCAACAATGAGTTGGTAGTGGATAATCAAAGGCTTAAGAATGAGGTCAAGAAACTAAAAAGTGAAAATGAACATCTTGCAACAAGTGTGCAAAAGTTCAACAAGGGTCAATACCTCCAAAATGAGCTGCTTATGAACACTGTTATGAAAAATAACAAGAGTGGTATTGGATACAATGCTTTTGTGCAAAAGAAAGCTACCACTCAATACAAGCCAAAGCAGACTCACAAGCCTATCAAATGCTTTGAGTGTGGAAATGAAGGTCACTTTGCCCACAACTGCAAAGCCAAACCACCAACTCCCTTGCCTAAGCACTCAAGACCATTTGCTTTCAATGCTCACTATGTTCTAAGAAAGGTTGCAAATGGAAAGGTTAAGGTTACATTCCTAGGTCCACCAAACAAGAATAGACCTAGACAAATCTGGGTGGCAAAGTCCTTAATTGAGAGAGTCACTGGTCCTATGCAATATAGGGCCCTCAAAACTCAAGCTTGAATTGTCCATGAATGTAGGTGAACTACAAGACCGGTGGGAGCCATTGGGTTATTGACAGTGGATGCACACAACATATGACAGGCAACCCACGGATGTTCACCTCACTAGATGAAAATGTTGATGGACAAGATAAAATCACATTTGGAGACAATTCAAAAGGAAAAGTGCAAGGACTTGGCAAGGTGGCAATCTCAAATGATTTATCAATATCAAATGTTCTCTTAGTTGCACCTTTGAGCTTCAGTTTATTATCAGTGGGTCAACTCTGTGATCTTGGACTTCAATGCTTATTCACTCCAACAGAGGTTATTGTAACAAAGATGGATGATGAATCAATGGTATTCAAGGGATTTAGATACAACAACCTCTACTTAGTGGATTTCACTTCAGAAGATGCAGACTTAAGAACTTGCCTCTTCACCAAAGCTTCTCTTGGATGGCTTTGGCATAGGAGGCTTGCACATGTTGGGATGAGCACACTCAAGAAGGTATTAAAGAAAGATATGGTTAGAGGATTAAAGGATGTGGTGTTTGAAAAAGACAAGCCATGCAGTGCATGTCAAGCTGGAAAGCAAGTTGCTAATACACATCCCACTAAAGCTTTCATGTCAACATCAAGGCCACTGGAACTACTTCATATGGATTTGTTTGGACCTACAAATTATGTCAGTGCCGGTGGCAACCTCTACTGTCTAGTGATTGTTGATGACTTCTCAAGATACACTTGGGTGTTCTTTCTCCATGACAAATCTGAAGTTGCATCTATATTCAAGAAGTTTGCCAAGAAAGCACAAAATGAATTTGATTGCAAGATTAAGAAAATTAGAAGTGACAATGGCAAAGAATTTGACAACACCAACATTCATGAGTACTGTGATGAAATTGGGATCAAGCATGAAGTATCTACCACATACACACCTCAACAAAATGGAGTTGTTGAAAGGAAAAACAGGACCTTGATCACTCTTGCAAGAACAATGATTGATGAGTATAACACACCGGAGAGGTTTTGGGCCGAAGCTGTCAACACTGCTTGTTATGCATCAAACAGGCTATTTCCTCACCGGCTACTTGAGAAGACTCCTTATGAACTGCTAAATGGGAAAAAGCCAGACGTCTCCTTCTTCCGGGTGTTTGGGTGCAAATGCTACATCTACAAGAAACGCCATCACCTAGGGAAGTTTCAAAGACGTTGTGATATTGGTTTTCTTTTGGGTTATTCATTAAAGTCCAAAGCATATCGAGTATTCAACCATGCCACTGGTATGGTAGAAGAAACATATGATGTGGAATTTGATGAGACTAATGGCTCCCAAGGAGCACTTGAAAATCTTGATGATGTAGGTGATGAGCCACTAAGGGAAGCAATGAAGAACATGCCTATTGGAGCTATCAAACCAAAAGAAGATGAAGAAGAAGTGCAAATCATTGACAGACCTTCTTCATCAAATGTACCACAAGATGATGAAAAAGATGAGAGGCATGCAAATGAAGATACATTTGTCTCTCATGAACAAGCAAGGGTACAAGCCGAAGATGTTGATGCTCCAGGATCTTCTTCCCAAGTGGTTGACAGGAGAAACTCATCACTACTTCAAGCTCATCCTCAAAACCAAATCATCGGGAGTCCTTCACAAGGGGTTATTACTCGATCACATAGACATGCTTCTTTTGTTGAACATCACTCTTTTGTTTCTTGTGTTGAGCCTACTTGTATAGATGAGGCGCTACAGGATCCGGACTGGGTGAATGCCATGCATGAAGAACTTAACAACTTCACCCGTAACGAAGTTTGGACCCTGGAGAAGCCTCCACAAGATGCAAGAATCATTGGAACAAAGTGGGTGTTCAGAAACAAACAAGATGATCAAGGTGTAATTGTAAGAAACAAGGCAAGACTTGTCGCGAAGGGATTCTCTCAAGTTGAAGGCTTAGATTTTGGAGAGACCTTTGCACCGGTTGCTCGACTGGAAGCCATCCGTATCCTACTTGCATATGCATCATGCTATGATATAAAACTTTATCAAATGGATGTAAAAAGTGCATTTTTAAATGGCTTCATAAATGAACTTGTATATGTTGAGCAACCGCCTGGATTTGAAGACCCTAGATATCCTAACCATGCTTATAGGTTGTCCAAGGCGCTATATGGGCTAAAGCAGGCTCCAAGGGCTTGGTATGAGCGCCTTCGCGACTTCTCATCAAAAAGGGCTTCAAGATCGGGACCGTCGACACAACTCTTTTCACAAAGAAACATAACGGTGATATTTTCATTTGTCAAGTATATGTTGATGATATAATCTTTGGCTCGACAAATGACTATCATTGCAAGGAATTTGGTGAGTTGATGTCGAAGGAGTTTGAGATGTCAATGATTGGTGAGCTAACGTACTTCCTCGGCTTTCAAGTCAAGCAAATGAAAGATGGTAACTTTCTCTCACAAGAGAAGTATACCAAAGACTTGTTGAAAAGGTTCAACATGGAGAAGTGCAAACCAATCAAGACCCCCATGCCTACAAATGGACATCTCGACTTAGATGAGGGAGGTAACCCGGTTAATCAAACTCTCTACCGTTCTATGATTGGTAGTTTATTATACCTTACCGCATCTAGGCCCGATATTATGTTTAGTGTCTGCATGTGTGCTAGATTTCAATCTAATCCTAAGAAAGCTCATCTTCGCGCTGTTAAGAGAATTCTTAGGTATCTCAGGCACACCACAAGCGTTGGTCTGTGGTATCCCAAAGGAGCTACTTTTGATTTAATTGGCTATTCTGATTCGGATTATGCCGGTTGCAAAATTGATAGGAAAAGTACTTCTGGGGGATGCCATCTGCTTGGTAGATCACTAGTTTCATGGACATCCAAAAAGCAAAACAGTGTTGCCTTGTCAACTGCCGAAGCGGAATACATTGCCGCGGGTGCTTGTTGCACACATATTTTATATATGAAACAAACCCTTCTAGACTATGGCGTAGTTCTAGAAAAGATACCTTTGTTGTGTGACAATGAGAGTGCTGTTAAAATTGCTAATAATCCTGTTCAACACTCTCGCACCAAGCATATTGATATCCGTCATCACTTCCTTAGAGATCATGTTGCTAAAGGAGATATCATTTTAGAAGGAGTGAGGTCGGAAGATCAATTAGCGGATATTTTCACTAAGCCACTTGATAAGACCCGCTTTTGCATGTTGAGGAATGAACTAAATATTCTTGATCTCAGAAATTTTATGTAAAATATCAAATGGTGTTGTCAAGCCTGCATTGCATGTTTAAATTCCTTGTATTGCATCTAGGGCTTGTCTAACCTAGTTAAGATAACCGCCAACAAAGCGAGTGAAAAAGCTTAACTCGGGTCAAACTTGACAAGTCTTAGTCTTTAAGCTTTTAGCACTTAAATTCTTACTTTTTATGCAATTATTGGTTCTTGAAATATGCACGAGGTACTGCACTTAGGGGGAATATTCAAAACTCAAATCACTTATAAAAACCCCTTAGTGTAAACCAAAATGCAAATTTCACCATTTGCCTATTTTCTCAAAAAATTATCTAGCCTATGGCGAAATATTTTGAAAAGTATATGAGGGTGCCAATACCTGTCCCAACAAGTGTTATTTTGTGTGATTATAAGTTGGGATTTGGTTTGGTTGGGAGTTAGATAGAAATTCAAAATTTTCCAAACTCTCCTCTGTCTGGGCTCACCGGACAGTCCGGTGTGCACCGGACACTGCACTGTGCAATGTCCGGTGCATCGGCAGCCGCGCGCTAAATCAGATTTCCTGTGCGCTGTCCGGTGGTTCACCGGACAGTTACTGTGCGCTGTCCGGTGTGCACCGGACAGGCACTGTAGACTGTCCGGTGCGCCCATATCGCGTTTTAAAAAAAGGCCTCCAGCCCGCGACCGAGCCAGAGGCTCATTTCACCAGCGCCTTCTCTCTGTCTCTCTGGCGTCTCCCTCTCCTCCGCCGGCGACCTTCCCTCCACCGGCGGCCACCATCTCCGACTGTGCTCCGGCGACACCGTGCCCCTCTCCTTCCCCCCTTAGGTGAGCAGCTCTGGCTCCCTCTCCCTCCTCTCTATTTCTTTTTAGCAGAGCACCCCATTCCACCCGTTGTGCATCATTTCAAATTCTTGTGAAATCTTGTGAATCCAGTTGGTGGAATGTGTTCTATTATCCCTATTGTGTATCCCTACAGATTCTTGGCTCCTTCGGGAGGGTTTTCACTCCTCATATGGCCATTTCTCCGAAACCCTAATATCTCGCCCACCACGTGCTCGGTGAAATGTCCAAACCAGCCAAAAATGCTCCAATTGAACCCAAATTTTTCAGGCACCTTCACAACACTTCCAGTAACCTACTTGCCAAATTTCGCGCCAATCCGAGATTCCAGGCTTAAATTTCACTCAATTCCCCATTTCGAGCGATCGTTTCCGAGCCGAGTGCCCTAATCCCTTTTTCTTCGCCTAAATTCAAACCAAGCACACACTTTACTCATATTCACCTATATAAACCTATTCGTGAAGTATCGGCTCCATTCCATATCGTTTTGTGCCTCAATTCGAATTTCAAACATCCTATGACACTATTTATCCTTCAAACGTCGTTTTCACGTCGTTTGACTTCTCGATCGTCTCGTCTCGTGCTTTCTGTGCCATATCATCTCTGTGTATGTATTTATTCACATTTCATATGCTTATGACTATGTGACTAATACGTGCTCACCTCTTCTGTCATTTCAGTGACCTTGTTTGACCGTGTGCCGTCTCCCGTCCTGCCTGGATCGTCACCTCTCGTGTGAGCTTTCCAGGTAGTCATCTCATTCTTTGCTCAATCTATCGGTGATTTTTTGCTCTGTGCTTAATCTCTCTATCTCATTTGCAGACATTAGTTCAGGATGCCGCGCACGAAGAATGTGTCGGTGCCAGGGGGAGGCGATGATGAGGATCATCGTCGCCCCTTCAGGCAGGTCAAGGGCAAGACCGTTTATTTGGAGCAGCAGGAAGGCCGCAAGAAGCGGCATACGGACAGAGCAGCCCGTGCAGCGGCAGCAGCTGCAGCAGCCGCTGCGCAGGCCGAGCTTGGAGATCAGCCGCAGACTCCGTCAGATCAGATCGCATATCGTATTCGTCGTCTCGCCTCCCGGCGCTCCTCCACTCACACCACCACTGCTTCCACTGCGCCACCCACTCTGCCTGCTCCCGTCACTCCTGTTGCGCCATCCACCACCACAGCCATACCCACTACCTCCACCACGCCAGCTTCCACTGCTCCTCCTCCTCCCGCTCCCGCTTCAGCTCCACCTGTCCCTCCACCTCGATTCCGGGAGCGCGATGAGACTGAGGTTCAACCACTTGCTGCGGATCCTCGTCTGTTTGACCTTCACGTGCTACAGCGGCACGGGTACGTAGGTTCAGATACGTACCCGTGGAGTCTTGGCTACCAGCTCAGAGAGACCCTACAGCAGGTGACCTTTTCAGCACACGTACTCAGGAGTCGTTTTTCAGAGCTCAGATGTCTGCTCAGATAGCTCTGCGAGTGCACCGGCTTTTGGATCTTCCAGCCTTTTTGCTTGCAGCCGGTGCTGACTCTGAGGCGCACCTCACCTATCTGCCTGGCCTTCAGACCCTTTTGACTACCAGCGGCAGGTATGTTGAGGAGTGGGTACGTGTCTTCTACGCCTCTGTTTGGATTGACCCAGATCATCACTGGATGAGGTTTCGCTTTGAGCGCGAGGATGTCACTATTACTGCCAGTCAGATCCGCCAGCTTTTTGGATTTCCCGAGTCGACGACTCGTCTTCACAGCCTTTGCTACGGCACTTCTGACCCTCCTCGTCGCCCTCACGGCGGTGTGGCTCCGGGTACAGCTCACATCGCGGCTCTGTTCCGCCCGCCCTTCACAGATGGGTCGCGACGTTCACCGGCAGATTTTACTACCGCAGCAAAGTACTTATATGAGCTTATCAGACGGACTCTTCTGCCGAGGATGGGATACAGGGAGGCTACCACTCATATTCAGCTTTGGCTCCTTGGTGCCCTGGTCTCCCACTCTGAGTTTGACGTTGTGGACTTCCTGATTTGTGAGATCGAGGACACCGTTTTGGATGGGATTCGTGCTCGTCGGCAGTTGCCCTATGCTCACTACTTGTGCCACATCTTTGCGCAGCTGATTCAGCCCCCTCGATTTCAGAGCATCCTTGAGGCCTCACGCCTCGTTTTTGGATCCTACCGTTCTGCGCCTGAGATTCCTGTGCCAGCTTCTGCTACTGTTTTTGACTCTCAGGACGAGGATGCAGCTCTTCGACAGTTTGACACTCAGGGTACAGCAGCTGATGATGATGATGATGATGATTTTGGGGTTCCTCCTCCGCCTCCTATGCCTCCACGCTCACATGATCATGAGGCTGGGAGTTCTAGTGCTGCCCCTGCTCCTCCTCAGGCTATGGACCCTGCTCTTGCTTCGATTCTCCAGACTCTCACTCAGCAGCAGGCTCACCTGGCAGCCGAGCAGGCTCACTTGGCAGCCGAGCAGGCCCGGTTATCCGAGAGGATGCTCTCGATGTTTTAGAACATGCAGGACAGGCAGGATGCGTTTCAGCAGCAGCTTCTTCAGGATCGGGCTGAGAGTAGGGCATTCATGGCTCTCATGCTACAGCAGTCTGGTGTCTCAGTTCCTCCGGTTCTGTCTGCTCCACCTCCTCCGCTTCTCGCTCCTGTGGTGCCATCGATTTTGTCAGGACCCCCTGTTGGTACCTCTCCGCTCCGGCTGGTCACTTTGGCGTTCACCTCTCCGGCTCTCAGCTCTGTCTGCCCGCAGCTGCCAGTGCCACCAGTATCTGCTGTTACCACTACCGCTGTGGCAGTATCTGTCTCCGCTTCTGTTCCGGTAGCTCCTGCAGCGTGGCCTCAGTCCGAGTCAGTACCAGCTCCAGCTTCTACCACAGATCCTGGATCCGAGACTGACTCTGACCCTCCGCCAGCGTTCGCTCTGCTGCATCGACCGCGACCGGATGCGCCCCCGCTGCCTCCTCCTGCTTCAGATGTTTAGGTTCAGG
This sequence comes from Zea luxurians, assembly GCA_029449295.1. Classification (NCBI taxonomy): domain Eukaryota; kingdom Viridiplantae; phylum Streptophyta; class Magnoliopsida; order Poales; family Poaceae; genus Zea; species Zea luxurians. The sequence goes on along the minus strand of JAOPSE010000026.1, from coordinate 35,150,649 downwards.
ACCCTTTTGGTGTTTGACGCCAAAGGGGGAGAGATATGAGTTGTGAGAATTAGGGGGAGTTAGAGAGTTAGTAGAGAGTCATGTTGATGTAATATATGTGCTTGCTACTCTCTGTACTAGCTTGATGTTTTTGGCTCACAAACTCGTCATATACTCTCGTTGCTTGATTGACTGTGTGTATTATGTTTTCACCCTATATTTTATCACCAGTCTTCTAGTTCTTGTTTCATTGATTTAACTTCACTTTTATATGAACAAGAATCTTATGATGTGTATGCGCTCACTCTTATTATTTTGGTACACATTTTTTCTGTCAAAGATTACTGAGTATAACTAACCATTCTTTCTATTGACAGAAACTTCAAAACAAACTACTCTCACAAAACTTGTAGGGTTGTCATCAATCACCAAAAAGGGGGAGATTGAAAGCATCTAGGCCCCTGGTTGGTTTTAGTGATTAATGACAATGTAATATTATATGTGACTAACGTGTGTTTTGCAGAAACAAATGGTAAGTTAGGTCGCATGACAGGTAGAAGTACTACAACGGTGAAAACAATCCCGGAGATAAGAACTCGAAGCGACGGCTAAAACGACGAAACAAAAGGTGAAGGTCTACGGAGTCCGAGTGTCAAGGAGATGTGGACACTCGCATTTTAGTTAGGTCTTTTATTCTCTTTTAGTCGTACTATAAAGAGGGGTTGTCGATGAGTAGTTTGACCAAGAGAGTTCTAGTGTAGTGTTGGTGCACAATCACACTCATACACAGTGCTAGGTGTCACTCTAGAACTCACACTCAAGTTAGAACGAAAACCGATTTGAAAATCAGCTGAAAAACAAGAGTTAGTGTTTCTGACGTTGGGGCACCGGACTGTCTGGTGTGCACCGGACTGTCCGGTGCACCCTCTGCCAGGTGGGGCCAGGCTGGTCCGCGGCAGAGGCTTTCCCCTCCGCAGAAACCCGAGAGCGCAGCTTTCAGAGTTGAATTTTAGTGGCACACCGGACACCGCACCGGACTGTCCGGTGTGCACCGGACAGTGGACTGTTCACTGTCCGGTGCGCCATGAGTCCAACGGCTACCTGTCAGAACTAGCCGTTAGAAACGACCGTTGGCGCACCGTTGGCGCACCGGTGGCGCACCGGACTGTCCGGTGCGCCATCGCGCAGTGAAATGCCTGTAACGGCTAGTTGGTGGGTGAGGGCTATTTATACCCCCCCTCCACCCACCATATTCAATGACTTGCACTCCACATTTATTCCAGCACATTTATAGAGCTTTGCAAGCACCAAAAGCCTAGTGAGGAGATTAGAGAATCATAATCCACGTTTGTTCCTCATTAGCGCTAGTGAGAGCCACCTAGAGCACACACCACTTGCATTAGGCTTCTCTTGGTCAAGCGAAAGTCTACGGCTTGTTACTCTTGGTGATCGGCATCACCTAGACGGCTTGGTGGCATTGGGAGCTCGGTGATCACCGTGAAGATCTTGTTGGTGACCCGACTCAAGTTTGTAAGCGGTCTCGAGGGATCCACCGCGCCGGAGTGGCAAAGGATCATCTCGTAGTGAGCACTTGGTTCTTGCGAGGACCAAGGGGGAGCGATACCCTTGCGCGGGTGCTCCAACGAGGACTAGTGGAGAGTGCCGACTCTTCGATACCTCGGGAAAAACTGGAGGAGTCTTCTAAACTTTGCTTTACATTCCGCACTTAATTCAAGCACTTTACATTGTGTATTTGTTTAGCAAGTATTTGAAGTATTATCTTAGCTTTGTTGCATTTCTAGTATTATATTCTTAGTGCTAGTTGTTGGGGTGAAGTTGGGCTCTTGCTTATCTCTTGCTTAGGTTTTAATTAGTGTTGATTTTTAGAAAAGCCCAATTCACCCCCCCCCCCCTCTTGGGCATCGTGATCCTTTCACAGTCGACAGAAGGCAAGATCTGCCTTCCAGGATTGCTCTCAATGGCTCCTAGCTGCCTTGGGGCTATAAAAGGGACCCCTAGGCGCATGGAGGAGTACACCAAGCATTCTTACAACATTCCTAAGCACCAAGACCTCGATTCCGCGCATTTGTTTCGTTGTGATAGCATATAGAGCTCTAGTGGAGTTGTGAACTCATTGGGTTGCGTTGCGAGCTCTTGTTGCGACTTGTGTGCGTATTGACACTCTGATTTTTGTGTCTTGTGTGCGTTGCTAATCCCTCCCTGGCTCCGTGCTTCTTTGTGAACTTCAAGTGTAAGGGCGAGAGGCTCCAAGTTGTGGAGATTCCTCGCAAACGGGATTAAGAAAAGCAAGCAAAACACCGTGGTATTCAAGTGGGTCTTTGGACCGCTTGAGAGGGGTTGATTGCAACCCTCATCCGTTGGGACGCCACAACGTGGAGTAGGCAAGCGTTGGTCTTGGCCGAACCACGGGATAACCACCGTGCCATCTCTGTGATTGATCTCTTGTTGGTTATTGTGTTTTGTTGAAGACTCCTCTCTAGCCACTTGGCGGTTATTGCGCTAACACTCAACCAAGTTTTTGTGGCCTAAGTTTTAATTGTTACAGGATCACCTATTCACCCCCCCTCTAGGTGCTCTCAATTGGTATCGGAGTCGTTCTCTTCACAAAGGGACTAATCGCCTGAAGAGATGGATCCTAAGGGGAAGGGAATCGTGATCAACGATAAAGAGAAGGAGTCCTTCGTCAACGAGCCGAAGGATGACAAGCCTACCGACTCGGGCTCGGGTCACAGACGCAAAGATGGGAAGAAGAAGAAAACGAGACGCATCAAGGAGATCGTCTACTACGACGACAGCGATGAGTCTACTTCTCCCCAAAAGGACGACGATCACAACGACTACGAGAGAAGGAAACCGATTAATTCGAACTTTTCTTTTGACTACTCTCGTATTCCGCAAAGTACAAATACTCATTTGCTCTCCATTCCACTTGGCAAACCTCCTCACTTTGATGGAGAGGACTACGGATTTTGGAGCCACAAAATGCGTAGTCACCTGTTCTCTCTCCATCCGAGCATATGGGAGATTGTGGAAAGTGGAATGAAGTTCGATAGCTCGGATAGTCCTATTTTCATTAATGAACAAATTCATAGAAATGCACAAGCCACTACTGTGTTGTTAGCCTCCTTGTGCAGGGACGAGTACCATAAAGTGAGCGGCTTGGACAATGCCAAGCAGATCTGGGACACCCTCAAGATTTCTCATGAGGGGAACGACGTCACCTTGCTCACCAAGATGGAGTTGGTGGAGGGCGAGCTTGGACGATTCGCGATGATAAGGGGCGAGGAGCCAACCCAAACATACAACCGGCTCAAGACCCTTATCAACAAAATAAGGAGTTACGGAAGCACGCGATGGACGGACCACGACGTCGTCCGACTGATGCTAAGGTCCTTTACCATTCTTGATCCTCATTTGGTGAATAATATTTGTGAGAATCCCAGGTACACCAAAATGTCGCCCGAAGAAGTCCTTGGAAAATTCGTAAGCGGGCGAATGATGATCAAGGAGGCGAGGTACGTGGACGACGCACTGAATGGTCCAATCAATGAGCCTCAACCCGCTGCTCTCAAGGCAACAAGAAGCAAGGAGGCGTTACCTAGCAAGGTGGCGCAAGTTGAGGCGGCAGGGCTAAATGATGAAGAAATGGCCCTAATCATCAAGCGCTTCAAGACGGCGCTTAAGGGTCGCAAGGGACAGCCAAGCAAGACCAAAGCCAAGGGGAAGCGCTCATGCTTCAAATGCGGTAAGATTGGTCATTTTATTGCTAACTGTCCCGATAATGAAAGTGACCAGGAACACGGGAGCAAGAGGGAAAAGAAGAAAAATTACAAGAAGGCCAAGGGCGAGGCACATCTAGGAAAGGAGTGGGATTCGGATTGCTCCTCCTCTGACTCCGACAATGAAGGACTCGCCGCCACCGCCTTCAACAAGTCATCCCTCTTCCCCAATGAGCGTCACACATGCCTTATGGCAAGGGAAAAGAAGGTATGTACTCGAAACTCTACTTATGCTTCTTCAAGTGAGGACGAATCTAGTGATGAGGATGAAATAGATTATTCATGTTTATTTAAGGGCCTAGATAGAACCAAGGTAGATAAAATTAATGAATTGATTGATGCCTTGAATGATAAGAATAGGCTTTTAGAAAAACAAGAGGATTTGTTGTATGAAGAACATGACAAATTTGTAGAAGCACAAAAATCTCATGCTTTAGAAGTTAAAAGAAATGAAATGCTTTCTTGTGAATTATCTTCTTGCCATGAGACAATTTCTAGCTTAAGGAGCATTAATGATGATTTGAATGCTAAGTTAGAAATAGCTAGTAAATCAACAACTTGTGTAGAAAATGTTGTTATTTGCAATAGATGTAAAGATTTTGATATTGATGCTTGTAGTGAACACATAGCTTCTATTGCAAAGTTAAACGATGAAATGGTTAGTCTTAATGCCCAACTTAAGGCTAGCAAAAGTGATTTTGATAAACTAAAATTTGCTAGGGATGCCTACACGGTTGGTAGACACCCCTCAATTAAGGATGGGCTTGGCTTCAAGAGGGAAGCCAAGAACTTAACGAGCCATAAGGCTCCCATCTCTGCCAAGGAGAAAGGGAAGGCCCCTATGGCAAGTAGTACTAAAAAGAACCATACTTTTATGTACAATGATAGAAGACAGTCTCATAGGAGTTGTAATGCTTTTGATTCACATGCATATGATTCTTATTCTATGTTTGCTTCCAGTTCTTCCTATATGCATGGTAGAGATATGCCTAGGAAAAATATTCATCATGTGCCTAGAAAGAATATTGTTCATGTTCCTAGGAAAGTTATGAATGGACCCTCTACAATTTATCATGATTTAAATGCTTCCTTTGCTATTTGTAGAAAGGATAGGAAGATAGTTGCTAAGAAATTAGGGGCAAAATGCAAGGGTGATAAAACTTGCATCTGGGTCCCTAAGACAATTGTGACTAACCTTGTAGGACCCAACAATAGTTGGGTACCTAAGACCCAAGCCTAAATTTGCCTTGCAGGTTTATGCATCCGGGGGTTCAAGCTGGATTATCGACAGCGGATGCACAAACCACATGACGGGGGAAAAGAGGATGTTCTCTTCCTACGTCAAGAACAAGGATTCCCAAGATTCAATTATATTCGGTGATGGGAACCAAGGCAAGGTAAAATGGTTAGGTAAAATTGCTATTTCATCTGAGCACTCTATTTCTAATGTGTTTTTAGTTGAGTCGCTTGGATATAATTTGTTATCTGTTAGTCAATTATGCAAAATGGGATATAATTGTCTATTTACAAATATAGATGTGTCTGTCTTTAGAAGATGTGATGGTTCACTAGCTTTTAAGGGTGTACTAGACAACAAACTTTATTTGGTTGATTTTGCAAAAGAAGAGGTCGGTCTAGATGCATGCTTAATGGCTAAGACTTGCATGGGCTGGTTGTGGCATCGCCGCTTAGCACATGTGGGGATGAAGAACCTCCACAAGCTTCTAAAGGGAGAACACGTGATAGGTCTAACCAATGTACATTTTGAAAAAGATAGACCTTGTGCAGCTTGTCAAGCAGGGAAACAGGTGGGAGGCTCTCATCACACCAAAAATGTGATGACAACATCAAGACCCTTGGAGATGCTTCATATGGACCTCTTCGGACCCGTCGCCTATCTGAGTATAGGAGGAAGTAAGTATGGTCTTGTTATAGTTGATGATTTTTCCCGCTTCACTTGGGTATTCTTTTTGCAGGATAAAACTGAAACCCAAGGGACCCTCAAGCGCTTCCTCAGGAGAGCTCAAAATGAGTTTGAGCTCAAGGTGAAGAAGATAAGGAGCGACAATGGGTCCGAATTCAAGAATCTTCAAGTGGAGGAGTTCCTTGAGGAGGAGGGGATCAAGCACGAGTTCTCCTCTCCCTACACACCTCAGCAAAATGGTGTGGTAGAGAGGAAGAACAGGACGCTCATCGATATGGCGAGGACTATGCTTGGAGAGTTCAAGACCCCCGAGCGCTTTTGGTCGGAAGCCGTGAACACGGCTTGCCACGCCATCAACAGGGTCTACCTTCACCGCCTCCTCAAGAAGACTTCATACGAGCTGCTAACTGGTAACAAACCCAATGTGTCTTATTTTCGTGTATTTGGGAGCAAGTGTTATATTCTTGTGAAGAAAGGTAGAACCTCTAAATTTGCTCCCAAAGCTGTAGAAGGGTTTTTATTAGGTTATGATTCAAATACAAAGGCGTATAGGGTCTTCAACAAATCATCGGGTTCGGTTGAAGTCTCTAGCGACGTTGTATTTGATGAGACTAATGGCTCTCCAAGAGAGCAAGTTGTTGATCTTGATGATGTAGATGAAGAAGACGTTCCAACGGCCACGATACGCACCATGGCGATTGGAGATGTACGGCCTCAGGAACAATTGGAGCAAGATCAACCGTCTTCCTCAACTATGGTGCATCCCTCAACCCAAGATGACGAACAGGTACCTCAAGTGGAGGCGCATGATCAAGGGGGAGCACAGGATGTTCAAAGTGAAGAGGAAGAAGCACCTCAGGCACCTCCAACCCAAGTTCGAGCGACGATCCAAAGGGATCATCCCGTCGACCAAATTTTGGGTGATATTAGCAAGGGAGTAACTACTCGTTCAAGATTAGTTAATTTTTGTGAGCATTACTCCTTTGTCTCTTCTACTGAGCCTTTCAGGGTAGAAGAGGTCTTGCTAGATCCGGACTGGGTGTTGGCCATGCAGGAAGAACTCAACAACTTCAAGCGCAATGAAGTTTGGACACTGGTGCCTCGTCCCAAGCAAAATGTTATGGGAACCAAGTGGGTGTTCCGCAACAAACAGGACGAGCACGGGGTGGTGACAAGGAACAAGGCTCGACTTGTGGCAAAAGGTTATGCCCAAGTCGCAGGTTTGGACTTTGAGGAGACGTTCGCTCCTGTGGCTAGGCTAGAATCAATTCGTATTTGCTAGCATATGCCGCTCACCATTCTTTCAGGTTGTACCAAATGGATGTGAAGAGCGCTTTCCTAAACGGGCCGATCAAAGAGGAGGTGTACGTGGAGCAACCCCCTGGCTTCGAGGATGAACGGTACCTCGACCACGTATGTAAGCTCTCTAAGGCGCTCTATGGACTTAAGCAAGCCCCAAGAGCATGGTATGAATGTCTTAGAGACTTTTTAATTGCTAATGCTTTCAAGGTTGGGAAAGCCGATCCAACTCTATTTACTAAGACTTGCGATGGTGATTTTTTTGTGTGCCAAATTTATGTCGATGACATAATATTTGGTTCTACTAACCAAAAGTCTTGTAAAGAGTTTAGCAGGGTGATGACGCAGAAATTCGAGATGTCGATGATGGGCGAGTTGAACTACTTCCTTGGGTTCCAAGTGAAGCAACTCAAAGACGACACTTTCATCTCCCAAACGAAGTACACGCAAGACTTGCTAAAGCGGTTTGGGATGAAGGACACCAAGCCCGCAAAGACGCCGATGGGAACCGACGGACACACCGACCTCAACAAATGAGGTAAGTCCATTGATCAAAAGGCATACCGGTCTATGATAGGGTCTTTACTTTATTTATGTGCTAGTAGACCGGATATTATGCTTAGCGTATGCATGTGTGCTAGATTTCAATCCGATCCTAAGGAGTGTCACTTAGTGGCTGTGAAGCGAATTCTTCGATATTTAGTCGCTACGCCTTGCTTCGGGATCTGGTATCCAAAGGGGTCTAACTTTGACTTGATTGGATACTCAGATTCCGACTATGCTGGATGTAAGGTCGATAGGAAGAGTACATCGGGGATGTGCCAATTCTTAGGAAGGTCCCTGGTGTCGTGGAACTCTAAGAAACAAACCTCCGTTGCCCTATCCACCGCTGAGGCCGAGTACGTTGCCGCAGGACAGTGTTGCGCGCAACTACTTTGGATGAGGCAAACCCTCCGGGACTTTGGCTACAATCTGAGCAAAGTCCCACTCCTATGTGACAATGAGAGTGCTATCCGAATAGCGGAAAATCCTGTTGAGCACAGCCGCACAAAGCACATTGACATCCGGCATCACTTTTTGAGAGACCACCAGCAAAAGGGAGATATCGAAGTGTTTCATGTTAGCACCGAGAACCAGCTAGCCGATATCTTCACTAAGCCTTTAGATGAAAAGACCTTTTGCAGGCTGCGTAGTGAGCTAAATGTCCTAGATTCGCGGAACATGGATTGATTTATAGCACACATGTGTTTATGCCTTTGATCATGTTCCTTATGCATTTTGTTGCTTACTATGGTGCTCAAGTTGTACAATCTCTCCCCGGACCTCACAAGTCCTTGTGCAAGTGATGCACATATTTAGGGGGAGTTGTGCTACAACTTGACCCTTTGAGACTAACCGTTTGCTTGAGTTTGCTTGATTTAGTCTCAAAGGAGTTTTGAAAGGGAAAAGGTGGACTTGGACCATGAAAGACTTCCACTGCACTCCGATGAGAGGGTAACTAATTCCAAGTTCATCTCACGTCCTCTTATTGCCTTTGTGTTCTCATTTGACGATTTTGGTGAGGCAATGGGGTTAAGGGGCCAAGATTGATTCCGTTTTGGTGCTTGATGCCAAAGGGGGAGAAAATAAAGGCCAAAGCAATAGATGGATCAGCTACCACTTGAGAAATTTTTGAAAATAGTAGATTAGAGCTTTTGGTTTGTCAAAACTCTTATTGTTTTTTTTGTCAAAAGTTGGTCTCTTGTGGGGAGAAGTGTTGATTATGGGAAAAGGGGGAGTTTTTGAGATTCTTGATCAATCTCTTTGGATTACCTCTCTTTATGTCTCTACAAGTGGATTTGACTTAGAGATAGGAATTTGAGTTTGATTTGCAAAAACAAACCAAGTGGTGGCATAGAGTGATCCATATATGTCAAATTTGATTCAAAACAACCTTGAGTTTTCATTTGCATTGATATTGCACGTATTCTAGTTGCTTTATGTTGTGTTGGCATAAATCACCAAAAAGGGGGAGATTGAAAGGGAAATGTGCCCTTGGGTCATTTCTAAGTATTTTGGTGATTGAGTGCCAACGCAAGTGCTCTTGTGTTGATCTACGCAATGCGGTGAACAAAGTATAAATCAAGTCAAAAGGTATGTTTCTAGACTTAGTACATTGTTTTATAGACTAATGTATTGTGTCTAAGTGCTGGAAACAGAAAAAATCGAGTTGGAGAAGAGATGGCCAAGTTCAGCCAAAGTCTGCTCAGTCTGGTTTCACCGGACTGTCCGGTGGTGCACCGGACAGTGTCCGGTGCGCCAGACTGGCTCTGGCGAACAGGCTGCTCTCAGGAGTTCGACGGCGGTGTACGGCTATAAATCACCGGACTGTCCGGTGGTGCACCGGACTGTCCGGTGAGCCGTTCACAGGCGAACTCGTCGCTCTCGGGAAACCATCAACGGCGTACGGCTAAAATTCACCGGTCTGTCCGGTGGTGCACCGAACTGTCCGGTGAGTCAACGGTCAGCCGGGGCAACAGTCGGCCGAGGATTCCGCGCGTGACGCGTGGGCGAGCCAACGGTCACATTGGTGCACCGGACTGTCCGGTGTGCACCGGACAGTGTCCGGTACGCCAACGGCTCTCAGACTCCAACGGTCGGCTTCGCCAAATAAGGAAAGCAATCTGCACCGGACAGTGAACAGTGGATGTCCAGTGGTGCACCGGACTATCCGGTGCGCCAGTCGACAGAAGGCAAGATCTGCCTTCCAGGATTGCTCTCAACGGCTCCTAGCTGCCTTGGGGCTATAAAAGGGACCCCTAGGCGCATGGAGGAGTATACCAAGCATTCTTACAACATTCCTAAGCACCAAGACCTCGATTCCGCGCATTTGTTTCGTTGTGATAGCATATAGAGCTCTAGTGGAGTTGTGAACTCATTGGGTTGCATTGCGAGCTCTTGTTGCGACTTGTGTGCGTATTGACACTCTGATTTTTGTGTCTTGTGTGCGTTGCTAATCCCTCCCTGGCTCCGTGCTTCTTTGTGAACTTCAAGTGTAAGGGCGAGAGGCTCCAAGTTGTGGAGATTCCTCGCAAACGGGATTAAGAAAAGCAAGCAAAACACTGTGGTATTCAAGTGGGTCTTTGGACCGCTTGAGAGGGGTTGATTGCAACCCTCGTCCGTTGGGACGCCACAACGTGGAGTAGGCAAGCGTTGGTCTTGGCCGAACCACGGGATAACCACCGTGCCATCTCTGTGATTGATCTCTTGTTGGTTATTCTGTTTTGTTGAAGACTCCTCTCTAGCCACTTGGCGGTTATTACGCTAACACTCAACCAAGTTTTTGTGGCCTAAGTTTTAATTGTTACAGGATCACCTATTCACCCCCCCTCTAGGTGCTCTCAGGGGTCGGCGAAGCGCACCAGGCTCATCGACGGGCCCGGGTCGGCAGGTGCCGATGTAGTGACGTGGCGGCGGCGGTAGACAAGCGCGGGGTCGGCGAAGCGAGCCGTGGGCGTCGACGGGGCCACGCATGGTGCGGGAGGGGTCGGCGGGGCCACGCGTGGTGCAGGCGTGGTCGACGGGGCCGCGCGTGGTGCAGGCGTGATCGACGGAGCCACGCGAGGCGCGGGAATAGGCGCGAGCCGCGGCGGCGGGGCCGCACGGGGTGCGGGTAACGGTGCAAGGCAGGGAGGCTGGGAGGGGTGGGGACCGGATCGGACTCGAGGAGGGAGTCAAGATCGGTACGTGGGGAGGGGCCAGCAAGGGGAAACACATCCTCGTCGAAGACGATGTGACGAGAGATGATGATGCGGTGGGAGGCGAGGTCCAGACATCGATACCCCTTGTGGTCAGATGAGTAGCCAAGGAAGAGGCAGCGGGTGGAGCGAGGAGAAAGCTTATGAGGGGCGGTAGCAGAAGTGTTAGGGTAGTAGGCACAACCGAACACACAAAGGTGGGCGTAGGTGGGGGCGGTGCCGTACAGGGCGAAGTAGGGAGTAGGGTGGCTCACCGCCTTGGAGGGAAGGCGGTTCAGAAGGTGGGTGGCGGTGTGTAGGGCCTCTGCCCAGTAGCCGGCAGGGAGAGACGCCTGGAAGAGAAGGCAGCGGATCATATTGGTGGTGGTGTGAATCATGCGTTCGGCCCGGCCGTTTTGGGCAGAGGTGTAAGGGCACGAGAGACGCAACTGGACGCCATGAGTGAGAAAGAAAGAGCGGGAGGCGTGATTGTCGAACTCGCGGCCGTTGTCACACTGCAGGGCACGGACCGGGCGGTGAAACTGGGTGGAGACCTAGGCGAAGAAGTGTGTGAGGGTGGTGAATGTGTCGGATTTCAATATAAGAGGAAAAGTCCAAAGAAAATGGGAAAAATCATCCAAGATCACCAAATAGTATTTATAACCAGAAAGACTGAGTACAGGAGAGGTCCAGAGATCACAATGAACCAAGTCAAAAGCCTGCTCAGCCCGAGAAGAAGAAGTGGTGAACGGGAGGTGAGTATGCCGGCCTAACTGACACGCATGACATATGCCTCCAAAATGTCCCCTACTACATGAAGGATCTAGGCTACTGGTAATCTTGGTCATGACGTCAGGTCCGGGATGTCCGAGACGACGATGCCAAGTGGTGGAGGAGGTGGTGGAGACCAGGGCAGGAGGCGGTGACGCGACGGAGGTGGATGGCCGGAGCGTGTAGAGGGGCCCCGAGCTGTCACAGCGGGCGAGGGGAGTCCTGGTGGCCAGATCCTTCACAGAGAAACCAGAGGGGTCAAACTCAATGGAATAAGAGTTGTCAGTGGTGAAACAACGAAGAGAAAGGAGATTATGAGTGATGTGGGGGGCAACGAGAACGTCGTTGAGGTAGAACGGTCCAGGGAGAACCGAGGCACCGACTGAGGTGACGGGCAGAGTGGAACCGTTCCCAACGACGATCGATGAAGAATGAGAGGAGTGGGGGGGATGGGAGCGAGAGAGCGTGCCTGTAGTGGGAGTGGTGTGGTAGGAGGCACCAGAGTCGATCACCCAGTCGGAGGAAGGAGGGGTCATCGCCATGGTGCTGAAAGCGGCGGCGAGGGAGGCGTTGTCCCAGCCTCCAGACAGCGGGGACCAAGTCGTCGTGGGGGTCCCCGGGGGCAGGAGGTGGGGCGGAGCCGGATGTGATGCAGGCACGCCATAGGGAGGCGTGGGAGGCACGCCGTAGGGTGGCACGCCGTAGGGTGGCACGGTCAGGAGGGCCGGCACTGGAGGACGGGAGGCACGTGGTGCCTGACCCGGCCACATGGCGATGGTCCCGGTCTAGGGGTTATAGAGTGACGGCCACGCCTGGCCGCCACCCCGGCCGGGGGGACCACCACGAGAGGAGCCGCCACCCCCACGGCCACCCTTGCGGGAACGACGACTGCCGTCAGCGACGGACGCCTGACGAGGGGCCGCAGGGACGACAGGTGTGGGGCGGGTAGGGGCCCCGGTCGACGGAGGGCGAGGGGCCTGTCCCCCGAAAGGTGCATGTTCACTGGGAGGAGCGTTGTAGAGCGCCGGAGCCAGAGCAGTGGCCTCATGTGCCATGGTGAGCTCCTCGAGGAGAAGCTCGTTCCTGACGGCATGGAATGTGGGAAAAGGAACGGTCCTCTTGATGAGAGCCTTCAGGTGGCCATAGAGGGGGCTGAGGCCACGCAGAAGGTTCAACACCAAGGTCCGGTCGGCGACAGGCTCGCCGAGGTCGCGGAGAGAGTCCGCCATGCCCTTCATCTGCGGCAGTACTCGTCCACAGAGAGGTCCCCCTAAGAGAATAGGTGGAACTGGGCGTCGAGGTGTAGAGCGCGAGCGTCCCGGTTCCCGAGGAACTGTTCTTCGAGGGCGAGCCACGCCTGGCGACCTGTGTCCGCCTGGTCGCGGATGATGTCCTGGAGCTCGACGGTGATGGTTCCGTGGAGCTAGGAGAGGACCACGGAGTCCATCAGGGACCAGGCCCGGGATGGCGGGGTGGCGACGTCGTCGAGGACGTGGTCGTCGAGGGCGTAGTGCCGCAGGGTGAGGACCTGCCCCTTCCAGCGAGGGTAGTGGGAGGACGCCGGGTCCAGAATGACGGACACGAGGGACCGGATGTTCTGAAGTCCGGCGGCCTGGGCGTGGAGAGCGGCGATGTGGTCGGCATCGAGTCCAGAGGCGTGGGGAGCCTCTGGGGTGGGCAGGAGTGTCTCCTGGTCGACCGGAGGAGGGCCGATGACGATGCGCTGCGCGGTGGCCATCTGGGCGGTCAGTGTGGCGGCCAGGGCGCGCTCCTGTTCCAGGGCGCGAGATGCAGCGCGCTCGCGCTCCTGAGAGGCGGCTAGGGCAGCCTGGATGGTCGCGATAGCCGATGACACGGTGGAGTCGGTGGAGAGCGTCGTGGAAGCCCAGGTGGTGTCGGCAACGAGCGGCCGAGTGGGGGAGAATCCAGGGGGCAGGTGTCGAGGAAGACGTGTCGGCGAGAGAAGACCGGTGAGGACACCGCTGCGCGTCGGGTAGCCCGGTAGGCCAAATCCGGAGGTGATGGGGCCGGCGACACGCGTGCTGACCGCGGTGGTGGCACCGGCAGCGCTAGGCAAGGGGAATCCGAGCTCGGAGTCGACGGGGTGGGCCGGGTCAGCGGCTGCAGTCGCGACAGTGGTCATGGCGGCGGTTGGGGGGAGGGACGCCATGGAGCACGAGGAGCAGGGCCGCAGTCGGAGCGCGAGGAGCCAGCAGCGGGCGCGGCCGGCAGGGAGACGGGACGGCGACGGACCAGAGCAGAAGGGCGCGGCCGACTTCGGCGAGGGCCAGGCGCGCGGGTCGGGCGAACCCGGTCGGCCGGGCGTCGGGGCGGATGAGCAGGGCGCGGTCCACGACGGCGTCCTGGCGCGGGGCTGCTGCGAGGAAGAGAGCAGGAGAGAGAGAGCCGGTGGGAGAGAGAGGAGGCGGCGGCGGCCGGAGCAGAGAGGGGCAGGGTCGGCGGCGGCCGGAGCGGGTGGAGCAGGGCCGCGCGGAACCGGCGGTGCAGGATGGCAGCGCAGGTGCTCAGCCCAGGCAGCCCGCGCGGAGGAGTCAGCCGGCGGCGCAGTGGAAGCAGGGGAGAGCAGAGGAAGGTGGCGGCAGCTGCTGTGGGAGAGAGGAGGGGAAAAAAACTGGCTCTATACCATATTGGAAACCCCAACCCTAACAGGGGTTGGGTGATCTATTAATACAGTAACTGGGCCAGACCTATTACAGAGGGTGAGAGGGTATTCTAACATTTTCCTATATGAATTCCAATACCCTGAAATTCCTCTATTTTTCCTTTGTTTCAAAGAGTTTCCAATAATCCCTGAAAGCTAGTTTGGCAACATTTTTTAGGAGATTTCTATTTTTCTAAAAAAAAATAGTTTATTTTCTCTTACGAAATAGAATCACTTAGAAAATGAAGTTGACAGTCTAGCCCTAAAGAGACATCGTTTGGGACCGTTTTCGGTTCCAGCACTAGTGTTGAACGGATCAGAAAAAGGAAAGCAAAAGGTAAAATAGGTTTTTTTTAATCTCCAATCACTTTTACTCGTAGACGAAAAGGCTGGAGTTACTTTAATTCAGCAAGGCAGCTAGAGTTCTTCACACTTGAAAAATCAATCTCAGCTCAATCAATCGCTTCGGCAAATCCACACCGCTAATTAATTAATGAACCCAACGCAGCATTCCAGCACCAGCTACTGCTCCTCTTGAGAGCCCAAGCACACTACGGAAAAGATGGAGAGGATGAACGAACAAAAAAAAAAGGAGTCCCAATTCCACCCAACAAAGGGGCCAGCGGGTAGATTCTTCCCAGCTAGACCATCCTGAGGAGCGCGGCGAGCACGGCGATGGCGGCGTAGATGACGGGCGCGTGGGACCTGGCGAAGGCGGCGATGGCGGCGGCGGAGCGGTCGCTGGCGGACGGCGGCGGCGACGGCGGCGGCAGCTTCTCGGCCTTGATGGCGAGGCGCATCCCGCCGAAGCAGTATCCGTAGCTGCAGATGAAGTAGTAGGTCTTGGTCTCGTTGAGCTGGAAGGCGAAGCTGCGCCCCTTGCTGTAGTTGTAGATGGCGTTGGTGGAGTCGCACTTGTTGTAGCCCACCTCGTCCACCTGCACCACGTCCGCCTGCCCCGCCGTGTAGTAGAACACTGCGCGCCGGTGGGGGGGAAAAGCTCAGATCTGAGAGGAAGAGGCGCGGGGAAGAGGAAAGGGAGGTGGCTGCGTGGGCGGCGCGAGCTTACCCAGCCAGTCGTCCTTGTAGAAGGGGCTGTGCTGCTTCAGCCAGTCGGTGTAGTTCACGTTGGGCTTCCAGTTGATGCTGATCTTGTTCGCCGCCGTTCTCGCCGGCAGAGCCCCGCACGCCGCCAGCACCAGCAGGGCCGCCGCCGCCGCCACGCTCGTCCGCCCCATCATTCCTCTCCCCTCTTCTTTCTCCTCCAAGGAGAGGAGAAGAAGAACAGATCAACAATGGCGGTGCAGTGGCCCGAACCAAGCAAAGCGACCGGAGCGCGGTGGTGGCGTTCGTTCTTGTTGCCTCTTGTTTGAACTCCCTGGTCGCTAGTGAGCTGTGCGGGGAGCGTGGGTGAACTCGTGATGCGGGTTGCTACTTGCGACTGCCAGTGATCTGGGGCCGGCAGTGGGGCGCCGGGTGCGGCCTGCGGCCTAATTAAAGGCGCGGGGGCGAGGCACATGGGGCGCCCAGGCGGTGTACCGCGCGCCGGTTTCATCGCGGCCGTCCGCACTTGGATCGTAGGCAGCTGCCCGGCGTGGCCGCGTGGGACATGTGGTGGCCTGATAGGCTGGGGAGGCGGGGCCCAATCACAATCGAGAAGTGGACCCCGTCAGGGTTTCGCGGTGTGCGGTGCACTGGTGTAGGCTGTAGCCTGTAGGCGTAGTGTGATCTGAAGGTTTGGACCGAATCATAATTCATATGGCCATATGGGATCGTTTAGACACGAACTGTCAAGGCAGCTCCTAAAATGACTTTGGCCGTTTGCCACACTGCTACGCAGCTCGGCGTCCTTAAAAACAATTTCGTTTCTAATTTTCCCTCAAACGTTTTACTAAAGGTATGAATCTAACTTCTACAAAACAAACGCTATTGTGAAGGTCTTAGAGTAAGTATAATAAATTGGTGTAGGCAAAGGTGTAAGAGATATTATATTAAATTTATAATGATGTGGAACAAATAAAATTGGAGCGAGAAAACGTGGGCTAATCGTTAGTAGAGTAGACTGCATATGGACTCCAAATCCCTATGCGAGACAGAAAGGTGGCCCAATATTAAATATAGATATGTATGAAATTTGATATTATTCTTTTTTGTGTTATTAAGCACATTATTATAGATAAGAATAAAATATTGTATAAATTAATTTATAAATTATTTACTCTTTTAAAAATGAAAAGTTATCCATATTTGTATTTGAATTGTATCCAAAATTAATATTTACCATTGGTTTACTTTTTATATGAAACTTTGTAAGCTCGATGCTAATAATAAGAATATAAATTTATATAGCGGATTTTATATTCTATTTATTTACAATTAAAAAGATAAAAAAAACTGATATTCGAACAAGACGTGGCAATTTGTCGTTGTGATCTATCCAGTAGATGTACATTGAATGTACAAAAATGGTTATAACAAATGTTGGGGGCCTTCGTCTTCCGAAGGTCCTCAAAAGTATGATTAACAATGTTTTCTAAGTACAATATATGCATAGGAACCTTCGGACATGGAACGAAGTTGTATATAATATGAAAAACATGGTCAGAACGAAGGTTCAACTAGCTCCGAAGCTACGCGCAAGGAAGTTTCGGCTCAGCAGCAGGAAAAGGAACCGACTTAAAGAGGAAAAGGCTATTTAGCCCTCGATAGATTGTCCTTAAGTCAATAGTGAACATGAAGGGCATGGATGTAATTTTACAATGGCTGCGTCCTGTGTCTATAAATAAATGAACGGTAACACCGTACTGTTCACGCTGGCTTGTATTCACTCGTGTGTCACGCTTGGACTTTTTATCTTCTGTCAAGCCGAAGGTACAAATATAATTCAATATTGTTCATGTTCATTAATGATGATATAAAAAAGATATATTAAGAATGTCACATGACTGTTCATGTTATTTCTCATGTTTTATATGCTTTTTCTTTCATTAATATATGTTGCGATGATAAAGGTACGTCCTTTATGACCTTCGTTTGAATATCATTATATCATAAGTGAGATAATGCTTCGAAGGACGAAGAACTTTAACCATTAACATTTTTGTGTTGTCTTGTTCTTGACTCATAGCATTTGAGAACAGAGTTTTTATGTGGTGCTAAAGATTTCATAACTATCTTTGTACCTTTAGAATGTTTCAGTTTATATTCCTATCTATTGTCTAGATATACCAAGAGAAATCTACGGTCTAATGAGGCTGCTATGAAATATATATTTCCTATGGGTGGGGCAAAAGCCCTCGTAGTTTTATACTCCGTCTCAAAATAACTGTACTTCTAATGTTAAAATTTTATTTATAGTAAAAACATTTTAAACTTGTGGACCACCTATATGCTACTAAACTTTTAAATTTTATCATTTTGAAAGTACAATCATTAATTGATACTACTTTTTATAGGGGTATGTCATGTAAAATTTTATAGTGTCATTAGTATCCCCCCCCCACATATCTTAAAAGCGCATTTATTTTAATAAGTACTATGGCCGTCTCAAAAAAAATGTGTATATCACTTTTCGAGAAGTTAAATATTTTTTATGTACTTGACATGTAGTACATAAAATAGTACCAGTAGTTGTGTCTGTAAAAAATGATATTATAAAAGTACGCATGCATGTTCAATCTAATAATACTCCAAGTGTCACCGAAAGAATACAATTTCAGCACAATGTCATGTTGTAATATTTTAGATTTGATCAACTATATATGAATATTTATGATATGAAATAAATATTATTATATCAACTATGAGATATATTTTTATAATAAATTGATTTGGAGCTATAAACATCAATATCGATCACTATAATTATGAAATCTATTTTTTATAATATTGGAGTTATAATAAAGATAAATATTAGTCACTATAAATTTGGTTAAATGTGAAACAGTTTTATTGTTATACATTTTATAATTGCGTTCTTTTTTTATTATAAGATAGAAGAAGTACTTAATCTCGAGTTTCATGGTGCGCTTACGCGCGTGCTTCTCGCTACCCGGTGATTTTGCGAAAATGGCCAAAAAAAAAAGAGGGAGGAGAGAGATGGGGCAGGATTGGACTTCAAACCCATGACCGCCAGCTTTCTCTACCACTACAATACAAATTCGTTTTGTGTTATAAAAGAAAAAAGATATTGAATATATACTATGTGTAAATATAATATATGTAGAACCTGTACATTGGTATATATGGGTACCTAGCTAATATACATCATAAATATTAGTACTTTTTATATAATTAGTCAAATTTTAATAGACTGGCTAATCGGTAAGTGAGATATACGTTTATTTTGGCATATATGCATTAATTTTTGGGATGAAAGAAGTAGTAGTATTTGTTTGCCCTTAAATTTATATGCCCGTGCTATTTGTACCATTTTGGTCTGAACTAGTATTATATTGTAATTTGTGTGAGATTGTTAGGCCGACAAAGCTGTCACGACAATATAACTGATCTAGATGAGACTCTATGATTTATTTTTTTTCTATTCTTTATAACTGGCATGACAGTTCAGGAAGTTTGCTAATATCTCAGTACAATAAATAAGAACGAAAGTCCCTCGTGTTGAGAAACCCTAATAAAGGGTTATGTGGGCAAATACCGAATATGCCCCTGAGGGCAATCACGTCTTTATATATAGAACATGTACCCCTCATATCGAATAGAGATCAGAAAGAGGTCAGAGGCCCAACCCTATATCCAGTGTCTCGTGTGTTTCCTCTGTCGTGCTTATGGGAAGGGAGACGGGTTCTCTACATCTTCTTGCACCTCTACTGCTGACGGGAGGAATGAGAGCGGATCTGGTGATTCGTGGTAACGTAGTTCTCAACACGTTATCAGCATGCTCTACCTCGACGTTGCTGCGAGATCAGATCTGCATCAACTCACCGTCAATCCGGCAGGTCTCCGGCCTAGCCGAACTGTCTTACGCGACAGTCTTCGAATTTTTCTCTACGTAGTGGAACGGTATGTTTACTGTTCTTAATCTGTTGTTGTGCACGAGCTGTGATCCATGCACGATGAACTACCATTGTCGTTGTGGACGCTCGTGTATGGTATTTCGATCCGGTCAAAAAGCCCCCTGCACGCATGCACTGGCCAGCAGACAGGTTGACCAGGATGCTCCTTGGTGGCATGGGGTCTGCTGCTCCTCTTGGTATGGCGGGCGCATGCTGCTTCACCTGCCTGGACTCACACTCCGGTTGCATGCTACAGGCTCGCCCATCACCACACGACTGGACTGAGTCAGGAACTCGTGAGATCCATCAGAATGTGTGAAGGAGTGGTGGTTTTGGCACGCAGCCATGCAATTTTTTAGGGGCACCCGCTTGGACGCGCTCTCCATTTTGGTGGACCAATGGATCTTCATGCGCGCAAACTGCCACTCCTCTTATCGGATAAGCGCGCTGCACTTGGACGCGGTCAAAGCGGTGCATGCATGTTTGCGCTAGACTGGACGTGCGAGTGGAGCATGCATGCGCTGAGGAGTTGAAAGAGAGAGAGAGAGAAGGCACCCTCTATGCATGCGCTGACAGCCTATCGTCCTTTATGCATGCGCAAGTGGGCTGCTTTTGCTAGAGTTCTGTCAAGCTGCGAACGTGTAGACTCGCAACACGCATGGTATATGTTTAAGATACTTGCATGATTGTGCCATATAAGCTTGGTTCTATGTATTATTACAACACAATTTATTGACTGTCTTATAGCTATCATCATGTTTTTCTGTCATATGTTACACTTAATTGATTATTTATTGTCGCAATTAATTAGTATAAAATGCATACTTAATTTTGGAAAAATGTGACGTAATGTGCGTAAGATTTCCCAAATAAATCACCACAATAGCATACATTGGCCACAACTAGATGATTGTGGTTGGGGATTTTATCTGTATGCTTTTAGAACATCTCGGCATTAGGGGGAGGAATGCCCATATAATGTAATGCCTCAATATTCTATTAAACGCACAAAAGCCAAACTGAACCTGTCGTTCAGTGTGTACTCCTGTGTATATGGAGTTTGCCAGAAATCGTTGAGGAGTAACCATATTGATCTGAATGCTTCTACCTGATGTAGATGTGGATATACCCGGGATTAATATCATATCCACATTTGACTTATTGGTATTTGATCTATTCTCGGGGACGCCTGCGAATATGGTCCATTAGCCTTAGTCAAAGCATATGTTCTGATTGCAGATTCATGTGGTCTATGATAACTCTCATCCGATTAATTCACCCTGATGGTGATTTGCCTCACGAAGAGGTTCATCTTGATGATGAAATTCCTAGCAATGCGCGCAATATCATTATGCTAGGAATACAGAACAATGAATCTTTTGTTTTGGGAAATAACAGAGATCATTATTAAATATGGGAGACAAATATGTCGACACCTATCTTGCTTCTATAGATTGCAAAGGGATCCAAAACAAAGTCCTAGGCATGAGTGGTTGAAGCTCTCTTATCGGGTCAATGATAAATGCAATCGAGGCTGAACCAATAATCGCAAAGTGGAAGTCGCGAGCTTGAAATTCGGACATTTATGGGCACTATCGAAATAATGTGTGGTGAATGCGATGGTTCAAGTGGTCTTGTGAGAGACTCATCCCACATATGTGTTGAGTAAACAATGTTCCACTATATGATATAATCTAGCAAATGACATGAATTAAACTATGCAGTTAATAGGATTCAGAAGATCCGTCATGAGATCTAAGGAGGACTCATATTCTTGAATTATAAATATGCAACATATAAATCTCATACCGAATAATACATTCCTGATGAATTATCACTCTCCTATGTAGGGAGAATATCTCCTAGTTTAGATCATCGTTCCCAGATGGAACCTATCCAGAAGAAACAAAGTCTGTGTTGAACACCAAAGTTTGATAACCCCTATAAAGGGATAAAGACCCATACAGACCCGGAAAGGAATAAGATGAGGTACCAAAGGACTTGAAGTTCACCGAATAAGCACATGTGCATTCCACGATCTTACTCATGGTATTTTCCACTAGATGAGGAATTACGGTATCCTCTAAAGCCCTGATGGCAGAAACCTATAAGGTTTATGTGTTACTGGCAAAATATCCCCATTGTGCCAGAATGACAGACTGTAACGATGTATCTGATCGATGAAAAATCTCTGATGGATTACGATCTTATATGGACTTTTGTTACACCATCATAGATGTTGCAATGGATGAACGCCTCGAGCGATGTGTCATATTTAAATATGTACTATTGCAACTATATTATCCCCTAAGTCCTATTGAATGACATGTTATTTGCTTTGCACAACTATGTATAAATTGTGGTGTAAGATAGAAAATGATAGCACCCCAACCTCATCCATTCTCGTTGTTCCAGATGAACAATGAGACATATATCTTGAAGAATATGCTTGAGTTATGAGGGATAACGACTTTGACAGATGTCATCGTCAGGGGGAGCGAATGCTCATATTGATCACAATCGTGAGACAATAAATGTCATATTCTATGTGAAAGGGAATTAGGCTTACACCTAGTCCCTAAATAATTTTGGTGGTTGAATTGCCCAACACAAATATTGGACTAACTAGTTTGCTCTAGTGTATAAGTTATACAGGTGCAAAAGGTTCACACTTAGCCAATAAAATGACCATGTGTTGGGTTCAACAAAAGGGCAAAGGAGCAATCAAAGGCTCCTCTGGTCTGGCGCACCGGACTGTCCGGTGTGCCACCGGACAGTGTCCGGTGCACCAGAGGACTTCAGCTCAAACTCGTCGCCCTCGGGAAATTTCCAGAGCCAGCGCACTAAAATTCACCGGACTGTCCGGTGTACACCGGACAGTGTCCGGTGCTCATTTGAGACGCGGCTCAGGAACTCGCCAGTCTCGGGAATTCGCAAAGGCTGCTCCGCTATAATTCACCGGATATGTCCGGTGTACACCGGACTGTCTGGTGCAACCTCGGGGCAACGGCTACTTCGCGCCAACGGTCACCTGCAGGCGCATTTAATGCGCGCCAGAAGCGCGCAGTCGTCAGTCACGCGGGAGCAGGCGCACCGGACACTCTACAGTGCATGTCCGGTGCGCCACCGGACATCAAGGCGGGCCCAGAGACAGAGCTCCAACGGTTGACCCAACGGCTATTTGGTGACGTGGCTGTCGCACCGGACATGTCCGGTGTGCACCGGACTGTCCGGTGCACCATACGACAGACAGCCTCCACCAACGGTCAAGTTTGGTGGTTGGGGCTATAAATACCCCAACCACCCCACCATTCATTGCATCCAAGTTTTTCAGCTTCCAACCACTATACAAGAGCTAGCATTCATTGCAAAGCACACCAAAAGAGATCAAATCCTCTCCCAACTCCACACAAAGCCCTAGTGACTAGAGAGAGTGATTTGTAGTGTTCATTTGAGCTCTTGCCCTTGGATCGCTTCTTTTTCTTTGGCATTCTTTCTTGTGATCAAACACTCACTTGTAATTGAGGCAAGAGACACCAATTGTGTGGTGGTCCTTGCGGGAAGGTTGATTCCCAAGTGATTTGAGAAAGAGAAGCTCACTCGGTCCGAGGGACCGTTTGAGAGAGGGAAGGGTTGAAAGAGACCCGGCCTTTGTGGCCTCCTCAACGGGGAGTAGGTTCGAGAGAACTGAACCTCGGTAAAACAAATCCACGTGTCTCACTTCATTATTCGCTTGCGATTTGTTTTGCGCCCTCTCTCGCGGACTCTATTATATTTCTAACGCTAACCCGGCTTGTAGTTGTGATTATTTTTGAGATTTTCAGTTTCGCCCTATTCACCCCCCCTCTAGGCGACTTTCAATTGGTATCAGAGCCCGGTGCTTCATTAGAGCCTAACCGCTTGAAGTGATGTCGGGAGATCACACCAAGAGGGAGATGGAGACCGGCGACAAGCCCACTACAAGCCAAGGGAGCACGTCATCGGAAGAGTCCCCCACCAAGAGGAGGGAGAAGAAGAAAGACTCCTCCAAACGGAAGGAGAAAAGATCTTCCTCTTCTCACCACAAAGAGAAGAAGAAAAAATCTTCTTCTCACAAGTCGCATCGGAAAGGCGACAAGCACAAGAGGATGAGGAAGGTGGTCTACTACGAGACCGACACTTCATCAACATCCACCTCCGACTCCGATGCACCGTCCGTAACTTCTAAGCGCCAAGAGCGCAAGAAGTTTAGTAAGATCCCCTTACACTATCCCCGTACATCTAGACATACTCCATTACTTTCCGTTCCATTAGGCAAACCGCCAACTTTTGATGGCGAAGATTATGCTAGGTGGAGTGATTTAATGAAATTTCATCTAACCTCACTCCACAAAAGTATATGGAATGTTGTTGAGTTTGGAGCACAGGTACCTTCTGTTGGGGATGAGGATTATGATACGGACGAAGTGGCCCAAATCGAGCACTTCAACTCCCAAGCCACAACCATACTCCTCGCCTCTTTAAGCAAGGAGGAATACAACAAAGTGCAAGGGTTGAAGAATGCAAAGGAGATTTGGGACCTACTCAAGACCGTGCACGAGGGTGATGAACTCACCAAGATCACCAAGCGGGAAACGATCGAGGGGGAGCTCGGTCGCTTCCGTCTTCGCCAAGGGGAGGAGCCACAAGATATGTACAATCGGCTCAAGACCTTGGTGAACCAAGTGCGCAACCTCGGGAGCAAAAAGTGGGATGACCACGAGGTGGTTAAGGTTATTTTAAGAGCTCTTATTTTCCTTAACCCCACTCAAGTTCAATTAATTCGTGGTAATCCTAGATATCCACTAATGACCCCCGAGGAAGTTATCGGGAATTTTGTGAGCTTTGAATGCATGATTAAGGGCTCAAAGAAGATCAACGAGCTTGACGAACCTTCCACATCCGAGGCGCAACCGGTGGCCTTCAGGGCAACGAAGGAGAAGAAGGAGGAGTCTACACCAAGTAGACAACCAATTGACGCCTCCAAGCTCGACAATGAGGAGATGGCCTTAATCATCAAAAGCTTTAGGCAAATCCTCAAGCAACAGAAGGGGAAGGATTACAAATCCCGTTCCAAGAAGGTTTGCTACAAGTGTGGTAAGCCCGGTCACTTTATTGCTAAATGTCCATTATCAAGTGACAGTGACAGGGACAACGACAAGAAGGGCAAGAGAAGAGAAAAGAAGAGGTATCACAAGAAGAAGGGCGGCGATGCCCACGTGTGTCGCGAGTGGAACTCCGACCAAAGCTCCACCGACTCCTCCTCCGACGACGAGGACGCCGCCAACATCGTCGTCACCAAGGGACTCCTCTTCCCCAACGTCGGCCACAAGTGCCTCATGGCAAAGGACGGCAAAAGGAAGAAGGTTAAATCTAACTCCTCCACTAAATATGAATCTTCTAGTGATGATAATGCTAGTGGTGAGGAAGATAATTTGTGTATCCTTTTTGCCAATCTCAACATGGAACAAAAGGAAAAATTAAATGAATTGATTAGTGCTATTCATGAAAAGGATGACCTTTTGGATTCCCAAGAGGATTTTCTAATTAAAGAAAACAAGAAACATGTTAAGATTAAAAATGCTTATGCTCTAGAAGTAGAAAAATGTCAAAAACTATCTAGTGAGCTAAGCACTTGCTATGACACTATTGCCAACATTAGAAATGAAAATGCTAATTTAATTGCTAAGGTTGATTCTCATGTTTGTATTGATTCAACTTCCTATCCTAGAAATGATAATGTTGATTTGCTTGCTAGGATTGATGAGTTGAATGTTTCTATTGCTAGCCTTAGAAATGAGAATGAGAAATTAATTGCTAAGGCTAAAGAATTAGATGTTTGCAATGTTACAATTTTCGACCTTAGAACTAAGAATGATATGTTGCATGCTAAGGTTGTAGAATTAAAATCTTGTAAACCATCTACATCTACCGTTGAGCACACTTCTATTTGCACTAGATGTAGAGATGTTGATATCAATGCTATTCATGATCACATGGCTTTAATTAAACAACAAAATGATCATATAGCATTATTAGACGCTAAAATTGCCGAGCATAACTTAGAAAATGAAAAGTTTAAATTTGCTAGAAGTATGCTCTATAATGGGAGACGCCCTGGCATCAAGGATGGCATTGGCTTCCAAAGGGGAGACAATGTCAAACTTAATGCTCCTCCAAAGAATTTATCTAACTTTGTTAAGGGCAAGGCTCCCATGCCTCAGGATAACGAGGGTTACATTTTGTACCCTGTCGGCTATCCTGAGAGCAAAATTAGGAGAACTCATTCTAGGAAGTCTCACTCTGGCCCTAACTATGCTTTCATGTATAAGGGTGAGACATCTAGCTCTAGGCAACCAACCCGTGCCAAGTTGCCTAGAAAGAAAACTCCTAATGCATCAAATGATCATAGCATTTCATTTAAAACTTTTGATGCATCTTATGTTTTGACTAACAAATCCGGCAAAGTAGTTGCCAAGTTTGTTGGGGGCAAACACAAGGGCTCTAAGACTTGTGTTTGGGTACCCAAAGTTCTTGTTTCTAATGCCAAAGGACCCAAAACCGTTTGGGTACCTAAAGTCAAGAACTAAAATTGTTTTGTAGGTTTATGCATCCGGGGGCTCAAGCTGGATACTCGACAGCGGGTGCACAAACCATATGACAGGGGAGAAAAAGATGTTCTCCTCATATGAGAAAAACCAAGATCCCCAACGAGCTATCACATTCGGGGATGGAAATCAAGGTTTGGTCAAAGGATTGGGTAAAATTGCTATATCACCTGACCATACTATTTCCAATGTTTTTCTTGTAGATTCTTTAGATTACAATTTGCTTTCCGTATCTCAATTATGTCAAATGGGCTACAACTGTCTATTTACTGATGTAGGTGTCACTGTCTTTAGAAGAAGTGATGATTCAATAGCATTTAAGGGAGTGTTAGAGGGTCAGCTATACTTGGTAGATTTTGATAGAGCTGAACTCGACACTTGCTTGATTGCTAAGACTAACTTGGGTTGGCTCTGGCACCGCCGACTAGCCCATGTTGGAATGAAGAATCTTCACAAGCTTCTAAAGGGAGAACACATTTTAGGACTAACCAATGTTCATTTTGAGAAAGACAGGATTTGTAGCGCATGCCAAGCCGGGAAGCAAGTTGGCACTCATCATCCACACAAGAACATCATGACTAGTGACAGGCCACTGGAGCTCCTACACATGGACCTATTCGGCCCGATCGCTTACATAAGCATCGGCGGGAGTAAGTACTGTCTAGTTATTGTGGATGATTATTCTCGCTTCACTTGGGTGTTCTTTTTGCAGGACAAATCTCATACCCAAGAGACCTTAAAGGGATTCTTGAGACGGGCTCAAAATGAGTTCGGCTTAAGGATCAAGAAAATTAGAAGCGACAATGGGACGGAGTTCAAGAACTCTCAAATTGAAGGCTTCCTTGAGGAGGAGGGCATCAAGCATGAGTTCTCTTCTCCCTACACTCCACAACAAAATGGTGTAGTGGAGAGGAAGAATCGAACTCTATTGGACATGGCAAGAACCATGCTTGATGAGTACAAGACACCGGATCGGTTTTGGGCCGAAGCGGTCAACACCGCTTGCTACGCCATTAACCGGTTATATCTTCATCGAATCCTCAAGAAGACATCCTATGAACTCCTAACCGGTAAAAAGCCAAATATTTCATATTTTAGAGTTTTTGGTAGCAAATGTTTTATACTTGTTAAAAGAGGTAGAAAATCTAAATTTGCTCCTAAAACTGTAGAAGGCTTTTTACTAGGATATGACTCAAACACAAGGGCATATAGAGTCTTTAACAAGTCCTCAGGACTTGTTGAAGTTTCTTGTGACGTTGTGTTTGATGAGACTAACGGCTCTCAAGTAGAGCAAGTTGATCTTGATGAGATAGGTGAAGAACAGGCTCCATGCATAGCTAAGGAACATGTCCATTGGGGATGTGTGTCCTAAGGAATCCAAAGAGTCTCCACATGCACAAGATCGACCATCCTCCTCCATGCCAGCATCTCCACCAACTCAAATTGAGGATGAGGCTCAAGATGTTGAACAAGAAGATCAAGAAGATGAGCCACCTCAAAATGACGGCAACGATCAAGGGGGAGATGCAAATGATGAAGACAAGGAGGACGAACAACCAAGGCTGCCACACCCAATAGTCCACCAAGAAATACAACGAGATCACCCCGTCGACACCATCCTCGGCGACATTCAAAAGGGGGTAACTACTCGATCTCGTGTTGCACATTTTTGTGAACATTACTCTTTTGTTTCCTCTATTGAGCCACACAGGGTAGAGGAAGCACTTCAAGATTCGGATTAGGTGATGGCAATGCAAGAGGAGCTCAACAATTTCACAAGGAATGAGGTATGGCATTTGGTTCCACGTCCTAATCAAAATGTTGTAGGAACCAAGTGGGTCTTCCGCAACAAGCAAGACGAGCATGGTGTGGTGACAAGGAACAAAGCTCGACTCGTGGCCAAGGGGTATTCACAAGTCGAAGGTTTGGATTTTGGTGAAACCTATGCACCCGTAGCTAGGCTTGAGTCAATTCGCATATTATTGGCCTATGCTACTTACCATGGCTTCAAGCTTTATCAAATGGACGTGAAGAGTGCCTTCCTCAATGGACCAATCAAGGAGGAGGTCTATGTTGAGCAACCTCCCGGCTTTGAAGACAGTGAGTACCCTAACCATGTTTATAGGCTCTCTAAGGCGCTTTGTGGGCTCAAGCAAGCCCCAAGAGCATGGTATGAATGCCTTAGAGATTTCCTCATTGCAAATGGCTTCAAAGTCGGCAAAGCCGATCCTACCTTATTCACCAAAACACTTGATAATGATTTGTTTGTATGCCAAATTTATGTTGATGATATTATATTTGGGTCTACTAACAAATCTACATGTGAAGAATTTAGTAGGATCATGACACAGAAATTCGAGATGTCTATGATGGGGGAGTTGAAGTATTTTCTAGGATTTCAAGTCAAACAACTCCAAGAGGGCACATTCATTTGCCAAACAAAGTATACTCAAGACATTCTAAGCAAGTTTGGAATGAAGGATGCCAAGCCCATCAAGACTCCCATGGGAACAAATGGGCATCTCGACCTCGACACGGGAGGTAAGTCCGTGGATCAAAAGGTATACCGGTCGATGATTGGTTCATTGCTCTATTTATGTGCATCTCGACCAGACATTATGCTTTCCGTATGCATGTGTGCAAGATTCCAAGCCGACCCTAAGGAATCACACCTTATGGCCGTAAAACGAATCTTGAGATATTTGGCTTATACTCCTAAGTTTGGGCTTTGGTACCCTCGGGGATCCACTTTTGATCTGATTGGTTATTCGGATGCCGATTGGGCGGGGTGTAAGATTAATAGGAAGAGCACATTGGGGACTTGCCAGTTCTTGGGAAGATCCTTGGTGTCATGGGCTTCAAAGAAGCAAAATTCGGTCGCTCTTTCTACCGCCGAAGCTGAGTATATTGCCGCAGGCCATTGTTGCGCGCAATTGCTTTGGATGAGGCAAACCCTGCGGGACTACGGTTACAAATTAACCAAAGTTCCTCTTCTATGTGATAATGAGAGTGCAATCCGCATGGCGGATAATCCCGTTGAGCATAGCCGCACTAAACACATAGCCATTCGGTATCATTTTCTTCGGGATCACCAACAAAAGGGGGATATCGAGATTTCATACATTAACACTAAAGATCAATTAGCCGATATCTTTACCAAGCCACTTGATGAACAATCTTTTACCAGACTTAGGCATGAGCTTAATATTCTTGATTCTAGGAATTTCTTTTGCTAAACTTGCACACATAGCTCATAAGAATACCTTTGATCATGTCTCTTTTATATGCTATGACTAATGTGTTTTCAAGTGTATTCCAAACCAAGTCATAGGTATATTGAAAGGGAATTGGAGTCTTCGGCAAAGACAAAGGCTTCCACTCCACTCTACTACTCATCCTTCGCCGTCACTCCGAGCATCTCTCCAACTTTGGTATAATCTTCACTCGTTTATTTTATGACCAAAGGAGGAGAAAGTACTTCGTTGGGTTCTAATAATTCCGTTTTTGGCGATTCATGCCAAAGGGGGAGAAAATATGAGTCCAAAGCAAAAGGACCGCACCACCACCTAACTTTAAAAATTTTGGAGATTTTCAATTGGTCAATTTCAAATTAATATCTTACTATGTTCAAAAGGGGGAGGAAGTAGTATTTCAAAAATGGTATATCAAAACCCTCTTGAACACTAAGAGGAGGATCTCATTTAGGGGGAGTTTTGTTTAGTCAAAGGAAAAGCATTTGGAACAAAGGAAGAAAATTTCAAAAACTTGAAAATGCTTTGCAAAATCTTATTCGTTTACCTTTGACTATCTTGCAAAAGGACTTTGAAAAGAATTTACAAAAGAGTTTGCAAAAACAAAACTTGTGGTGCAAATATGGTCCAATATGTCAAAAACAAAGAAAACAATCCATGCGCATCATGTAAGTATTTATATTGGCTCAATTCCAAGCAACCTTTGCACTTACATTATGCAAACTAGTTCAATTATGCACTTCTATATTTGCTTTGGTTTGTGTTGGCATCAATCACCAAAAAGGGGGAGATTGAAAGGGAATTAGGCTTACACCTAGTCCCTAAATAATTTTGGTGGTTGAATTGCCCAACACAAATATTGGACTAACTAGTTTGCTCTAGTGTATAAGTTATACAGGTGCAAAAGGTTCACACTTAGCCAATAAAATGACCATGTGTTGGGTTCAACAAAAGGGCAAAGGAGCAATCAAAGGCTCCTCTGGTCTGGCGCACCGGACTGTCCGGTGTGCCACCGGACAGTGTCCGGTGCACCAGAGGACTTCAGCTCAAACTCGTCGCCCTCGGGAAATTTCCAGAGCCAGCGCACTAAAATTCACCGGACTGTCCGGTGTACACCGGACAGTGTCCGGTGCTCATTTGAGACGCGGCTCAGGAACTCGCCAGTCTCGGGAATTCGCAAAGGCTGCTCCGCTATAATTCACCGGACATGTCCTGTGTACACCGGACTGTCCGGTGCAACCTCGGGGCAACGGCTACTTCGCGCCAACGGTCACCTGCAGGCGCATTTAATGCGCGCCAGAAGCGCGCAGTCGTCAGGCACGCGGGAGCAGGCGCACCGGACACTCTACAGTGCATGTTCGGTGCGCCACCGGACATCAAGGCGGGCCCAGAGACAGAGCTCCAACGGTTGACCCAACGGCTATTTGGTGACGTGGCTGTCGCACCGGACATGTCCGGTGTGCACCGGACTGTCCGGTGCACCATACGACAGACAGCCTCCACCAACGGTCAAGTTTGGTGGTTGGGGCTATAAATACCCCAACCACCCCACCATTCATTACATCCAAGTTTTTCAGCTTCCAACCACTATACAAGAGCTAGCATTCATTGCAAAGCACACCAAAAGAGATCAAATCCTCTCCCAACTCCACACAAAGCCCTAGTGACTAGAGAGAGTGATTTGTAGTGTTCATTTGAGCTCTTGCCCTTGGATCGCTTCTTTTTCTTTGGCATTCTTTCTTGTGATCAAACACTCACTTGTAATTGAGGCAAGAGACACCAATTGTGTGGTGGTCCTTGCGGGAAGGTTGATTCCCAAGTGATTTGAGAAAGAGAAGCTCACTCGGTCCGAGGGACCGTTTGAGAGAGGGAAGGGTTGAAAGAGACCCGGCCTTTGTGGCCTCCTCAACGGGGAGTAGGTTCGAGAGAACCGAACCTCGGTAAAACAAATCCGCGTGTCTCACTTCATTATTCGCTTGCGATTTGTTTTGCGCCCTCTCTCGCGGACTCTATTATATTTCTAACGCTAACCCGGCTTGTAGTTGTGATTATTTTTGAGATTTTCAGTTTCGCCCTATTCACCCCCCCTCTAGGCGACTTTCACTATGCCCTGAAGGCGTGAGCTTGATGATCAATATGTGAACCTTTATGGAACTTTCCATCAAATATATAGATCCAGTCGATCGAACACCATCAATCAAGGTGGCTTATTTATATTGATACGTGCACTTACCTCGTATATCCTAGAAGTGAGTAGAGGTAAAGTTCCTGAAATAGTCCTTGCAAGGATATGCAATCCGTTTGCTAAATCTTTATATGCATATACTTCCAGAAGAAGATGTTTTGCCTTATTGATACGGTTTTGCAAGGATCAGGGGGAGCACATTTCTAAAGTTAGCATTTATAGAAGATTCAATTGAATCTAGATATACAAGATCGAAATATGTCCTGATGACAGTTGTTGTACTCTTTTTACTTGGTGAGTTTTCCTGAAGTTTCTCACATGAGGTTTTTAACGAGGCAACAAAGTGCAAATGCAATATGCGTCACCATGCGCTCTTTCTCCATATTTTCCCACTGGGTTTTTTGGGAGTTTTAATGAGGCATGTGTTGGTCGCGGTATTCGCCCAAGGGGGAGTGTTGAGAAACCCTAATGAAGGGTTATGTGGGCAAATACCGAATATGCCCCTGAGGGCACTCACGTCTCTATATATAGAACATGTACCCCCTCATATGGAATAGAGATTAGAAAGAGGTCAGAGGCCCAACCCTATATCCAGTGTCTCGTGTGTTTCCTCTATCGTGCTTATGAGAAGGGAGACAAGTTCTCTACATCTTCTTGCGCCTCTACTGCTGACGGGAGGAATGGGAGCGGATCTGATGATCCGTGGTAACGTAGTTCTCAACACCTCGAAACTTCCATCTAGACTTTGGCTTAGCACTTCCCTTCTGATCATCTACGCTTTTGCCGCATTTATTCTGGGCTACAAATGAAGAGCATTTTGGACCTGGCGGGCCACTCGGCCTGCCACGTTCTTTCTTTCGTCCCACATCCATATGGGCTTTCGGCTTCATGGGCTCATTCCGAAACCAATAACCTTACTGGACTCCGAGGCGCCCGTAAATGCTGCGCCGTCCTTGCGATTCCCACACCGACACCGTACCAAGTACTACCAGCAGCACCAGCGCCGGGTCAGAACTCAGAACCCTCTAGCCTCTCGACCAGTCAACAGTTGTCAGGCACAGTTGTGGGCCAAGAAACAAAAAGCTGCAGCCCAAAAAAAAAAGTACGCGGTCGCCCCATCCCACAGTGACAGCGCTGGTCTTCCAGCAAGACGAGAGAGAGAAACACACTCAAACAGTGGCCGCGCCCGTCGAGCACGTTGGGAGCCGGAGAAAGTTTTTTTGTTGTTGTTGTTGCAGCCGCGAAAGCAGCAGACCAGAGTACCAGACCAGCACGGGCCGCTCCGCTACGGCGCTACTTGTACAGTTCTGGCCTCTCTCGTTTTCTGTGGAGGAGAAACGGAATGGCTCGCGTGTTTTTGCTGAAGCGGCGCCATCACGCCATAGCCTTTTTTTCTGTTCGCTCGCGCGCTCCATCCGCTGCTCGTCGCTCCTTGTGGCAAGACACGCGATGGTCCATGCCGTCCGGCGGCGAAATGCACTCGTGCTTTTTATCTTAAGGCGCAAGCTTTCTTCCCCGCACGCGGCGGTCGCTACCGGCCGGATTTAGATGGCTGCTCCTCCACCACCACCACGGTGCCGCCGGATTGGATGCGGCTCGCGTGGGCGGAGGGACATTCGTTGGATCCGAGGGCGAACCACGTGTGCGTTGTTTCCCCCCGCACAGTCACCATCAAAGGGCCTGGGCCTATTCGATACAGGCATGCAGCTAGTAAATTAGTTCCCTTTTTTTGTTGACTTTAACTTAACACCTGCGAACATGGGATCTGGTAGTAGGAGTTTTAATTAAGCTCTTCGTAGTTCTAGGACCCCGAGAGAAGCGTGTTCCAGCGTCCGATCGAGTTGCGAATGTTGAGCACCAAATTGACCAGGTGGACGGTCTGGCTCTGAGGTCGGATTGTCCGGATGGTCCATTATTGTAGCACGGAACGTTCATGCGTACGCAGAGCCAGATAAGGTTTCTTGTAGGTTTTATTAATTAAACCGTAGAATTAGCTCAAAAGACGCTTGTAATGGGTACAGACCAACTTCTCTATATATATGGAGGACTACAGCGGATTGGAAGACCAACAATCGATCAATCAATCAATATACATCCATCTCTGTATAATTTACCCTAGGAGTAGGCAGTAACTTAGATTTCTCTCTCTAAATCTCCACCTCTCTTCGTCTCTACGTCGATTAGAGACGTCTTTGTTAGCCTGCCGATCCAAAGAAAAGCCAAGGATCTCCTCTCCCCAACGAGCCTCTTTCGGGAGCGAGATTCAGACGTGCCAACGAACTCCGTTGCACCTGCACACGCGCAAACCGTCCGGCTCGTTAAGACAGGAACTCAGCCTCTGTGTCACGTCGCGGACCGTCCGATCCCTGACCACGGACCATCCGCGCCTTCGTAGAGAGCACCGCTGCCGGTTCTCATTACAGTGATTGGCGTCCGGATCGGCACCAACAAAGACCAATCGACACCTTTTTTCTGATTGGCGCTAAGGATTTTGAGGTAGCTGGCGTCAAGGTGGCTGTGGTGATGATTAAATCTAATTCTCGTCTATCTCACATCTAGAGGGGGAGTTACCGTGATATACTGATATTCAAGGGTGGACCATGACACGGTCCAAAAAGGACAATATAGTCACGACACGGCACTGTTTTTTTGGGGGGGCTATATATGTCTAGAATCTCAACACCATGCACTATATGATTCACGATGGACTATATGATTCGACCTGTATTTTGGGTTGGCACCACATGAAATATAGCATCAATACACTTATAGCACTTACTTCATCTGTCCTAATTTATAATTTATTTGATTTTTTTAATAAAGTTTAACCTGCTTATTTTATTCATTTTTTAGAAAACTAAAATCTAGAGCCATATATAAAGTATATTATATGATAAACGACATTAAAAAAAGCTAATAATAATCATGACATTTTCCGAATAAGACGAGTCAATTAAATTTAAGACAAAAAAATCAAAACGAATTATAAATTGGAAGCATACATTTCGTCTAATTCTCGAATAGATTATAAAAGTTATTATTTTTCTATACAAATAGAAGATATAATATATATTGTTTATTCCACGAGCAGGAAAAAAACTAGAAGAGATATTTTGGGGGTGTGCTTAGACACGTCCCAAATGCTTGGACCGAAGAAAAGATTTATCGTACCGTATCTACACGGGTTGATGTGCCTGAGGTTTGCTAGAGGAAAGGGTCACGAAACCGGTCAATAAAACCGGCTAACCGGCCCATTAATCGGTAATCAATCCCGGTCAGTTTAGTCGTATCACCGGTTTATCCATTTGAATTTAGGATATTTTATAAATTTTAAACAAATTTGATACAATTTTTCAATAAATACTATGAATTGTTTTTAAGACTTTCCACTGAAACCACATTTGAAAGCACGCTATGGATTTCAAACTAAAAATCAAACAAGTTTCGAAAAAAATATAAATCGATCGACTTTACCGATTAGTTGCCCCTGCTAGCCAATTAATCGGTCACAAGTTGAGATAAATCGGTAGCCTCTAGTTCAACTAGGTTTTGAGGATTTTATTTCTTTTAACTTCAACTCTTTTAACTTTTGATAACATTTAGGCTATCTTTTGTTTAAACTTTGTGACCCTGATATACTTTATTTGCCAAATGACAATTGGTTCGCTTTCTTCACACGTGTTGTCGATTTATCGATTTAATGACCAAGTTATCGGTCTTATCGATCGATTAATCTGTTTCGTGTCGTTTCAATTCAAAAATTGGTTTGGATGTGGAATTTGGCCGGTTTCTACTGATTAATCAGTTTCAAGCTGTTTCAATTAAAAAATTTGTTTGGATGTGAATTAGTCCACTTTCTACTGATTTGTCACGATTAATCGGATGTCGATTCTGATCAGTTTTGGGGAACCAATTTGTTGAACCTAGCTAGAGGGCCAATTTTTTTGCATTTTGGCTCTTTATCGGGAATAAAATCACGTTTAGACCCTAAAAAAAATTAATTTCATTTTTGGACCCTTAGCTCGGCGCCATAGGCTATGGCGCCAAGGTAACACATTTCGGCGCCATAGCCTATGGCGCCGAGCTTTGACGTGGCGGTGACGGCCACGGCTGATGTGGCAGCCCGCGTGGCACCTAGCTCAGCGCCACATATCTTGACGCCAAACTAGGATTTAGTCGCACGGTCAGTTCTTCACCACGTTTCTCTTCTCACCGCGTTTCTTCATCGTCACTTCCTCTCTTCTCTCATCGCGCCGCCTCTTCTCACCGGAGCCCAGACCGCCGCCGCCTCCCCTCTCAACACCGCGCCGCCTCTCCTCTCCACCGACCGCGGCCGTCGCCGCTCTCCCTACGCGCGGTGCCACCGCGTGCCCCGTCGCCCGGCTATCCGCCACCGCGTGCCCCTCGAACCAGCGCCCCGCCACCGCGCGCCCGCCGCCGCGGCCCCGGAGCTTCCTCCACGCGCGCCGCCAAGAGCTTCCTCCACCGCCAGGAGGTAATTTACTTAGTTTTACTTAGTTTTTAGTAATTAGTTAGCTAATTTACTTTGTTTAATGTATAGAATGATAGGTATTCACTTGTTAGTATAAATAGTTAGTTAGATATTTATTTGATAGTATATATAGTTAGTGATTATATAGTTAGTAAATTGTTAGGGTTTAGCATATTGTTAGCTATTGTTAGTGTTTAGTAAATAGTTAGCTATTCACTTATTTAGCATATTGTTAGTGTTTAGTAAATAGTTAGCTATTCACTTGAGAAAGTCGCCTAGAGGGGGGTGAATAGGGCGAAACTGAAATTTACAAAGTTAATCACAACTACAAACCAGGTTAGCGTTAGAAATATAATCGAGTCCGAGAGAGGGGGTGAAAAACAAATCGCAAGCAAATAAGGAATGAGACACAAGGATTTGTTTTACCGAGGTTCGATCTTGCAAACCTACTCCCCGTTGAGGTGGTCACAAAGACCGGGTCTCTTTCAACCCTTTCCCTCTCTCAAACGGTCACTTAGACCGAGTGAGCTTCTCTTCTCAATCACACGGGACACAAAGTCCCTGCAAGGACCACCACACAATTGGTGTCTCTTGCCTCGGTTACAATTGAGTGAATCTCAAGAAAGAATGAGAAAGAAAAGAAGCAATCCAAGCGCAAGAGCTCAAATGAACACAAGTCACCCTCTCACTAGTCACTATTGATTGGAATTGAACTAGAGACTTGGTAGAGGATTTGATCTCTTTGGTTGTGTCTAGAATTGAATGCTATAGCTCTTGTAAGGTGTGGAAGTCTGAAAACTTGGATGCTATTGAATGTGGGGTGGTTGGGGTATTTATAGCCCCAACCACCAAAATGTGGCCGTTGGAAGTCTGCTGTTGTGACGGAACCTCCCAAGTCATTAGGCCCACCTACAGTTGTCCTTGTCCAACAGACATCAGACAACCCTGTAGATGTTCCTGAATCACTTGACAAGTTCGGTATCTTTTCTTACCTTTCCAGGAACGTTTCACCCGTCTTGCGGACATTACAGAACATCAGAGAGATCGAAAAGCAGAAGTGATTACATAAACTTAGATTTATTTAAAAAGTAAGATCAAGTTGCTTATTACAGACCAGGCTATAAAACGAGTGCTAAATAGTATTATTACATTATCAAGGGAGGCAAAAACTCCTCCCAAAAAGTCTTTACATAAAAGTTTCTTATGGAGGACCATGTCCTCCCGCATCTTCACTCTTGTTTTTCCTCAT
The DNA here is from genome assembly GCA_029449295.1 of Zea luxurians. Taxonomy (NCBI): domain Eukaryota; kingdom Viridiplantae; phylum Streptophyta; class Magnoliopsida; order Poales; family Poaceae; genus Zea; species Zea luxurians. The sequence continues at coordinate 35,113,680 of JAOPSE010000026.1, read as the reverse complement.
GTGGAACCACCTTGGTACAGAAGCAACAGAAATCTGCTGCTTCCTCACCTAAAAACAACGAGGGAATAAACCCTGAGTATGGAATTACTCAGCAAGTCTTACCCGACTAAAGAAAAGACTCTCAAGGGTATGCTGGCTAGAGGGATTCAAGGTATGGCTTATCAAGAATCAAAGACTCTGTTTTGCAGAAAAGCTTACTACGAGTGGATCCTTAAAATCCAATTTTATTGTCAGGTTAGGTAAAGTTACCTGCATCTAGAGTTCTGACTACCCTAGTTCAAACACTTGACCTGCACTAGCCAATTTCTTAACAAACCTTCATCTTCACTGGATTGCTACGTGTAAGTCAGTGACCAAGTCTTCATAACCGCGAAGGTACGGCAATCTGAATCGATTATACTCAGCTGAGGATCTCCAATCACACGACATATGTAGCACTTAACCCTTGCATATGTCAACCCGCCACCGGGGTTCTGAAGACCAGATCAGGTTCACGCAAACCGAGAGTACAGATACACCACCGTCCAGCCTCTTGCTACGGAGGGTACACGCTACTCTCGCCACCGCTCCACGCCCATTTCGTGTTATCTTATTCTGGTCTTAGTCTGCCCGAGGCAAGGCTTACCCATGACGAGGCATGTGACCAGTTAAAGGGTCCTCGGTCATCAAGCCTACATCGACACGGTCCTTAATCGACTCAGACGGAGACACTACACCGAGACTCTCTTCTCGTGCAAGTCACCCGCCCGGTCTCAACTTAATCATTTCAAAACCCAAAACTTGGTACCTGGTAGAGGTACATCTTTTCCGGATGTTGAACCCATCAAAGCCTTTGACAGATTCACCATCAAGTTTTATTTTCGAAAACATCCCACCCACTTTTGCCACATCATATTTTGTAAAAACAAAACATTTTGTTTTTCTAAAGCAAGGCTAAGCATCAAAAATCTTTTGTAAAACGGGTGATCAAGGAAGGTAATCAAGTTCAAGGAAGGTAATGCAGTAATTGTTTTATCAATCAACTCCTATCACCTAATGCATCAAGCAAGTGAGAAAGATTTTAAAAACATCAAGGGGGGTGGCAAATGCACCGGGGCTTGCCTTCGTTAGTAGGTGAGTCAGGCTCAGGCCCGCAGATGTCAAAATAGAGACAAGATCCTGCCTGAGAGTCTGAAGGTGGTGGTGTTTTCTCCTCGGTCACTTCAATTTCTTCTTCGTTTTCTAAATATAATCACATATAAGTATATAAGAATGAATGTCATGTAATGCTCATGAGAGTGCAAAGATAATAAAAACTTATTATCAAAGGTCTTGAATACAATTTTCCTTCACGGGACTCCGAGAACTTAGGGTTTCCAGAGTCAGTAAAGGAGTTCATAGAGCAGGGGTGGGGTTTTGGGTTCTAGTTATCAAACAAGGTCCAAATCAACCCAAACTCTACCCAAGGCTTCTAAATAATGTAGAGAGCTCATATAAAAAGTTTGGATAATTTTGGAATTACTATATGTTTTCTAAAAATCCAGAACAAATGCTTTAAACTACTTTAAATGCCTTAAAATTTCCTATTTAACCTAAAAATCATGGAACTATTTTTATTAAATATTATGGAAAATAAGGAGCCTAGGAAAATTGGTTTCACATTTTTGGGATTTTTCTACAATTTTCTATGGATTTCTAAAGCTAGACTGAAAAAGAAAAAGGAAAAGACTGAATAGTATCGGGCTGGATTCAGCCCCAGCGGCCCAGTACCAGGGGAAAACGCGCGCGCGCGCGCCCGCTCCCTGGCGACTTTTGCACAGAGGCCCTTGGGTTTTCAGTTAACTGGGAACGAGTTCAGTTACTATTTAAATCAGTCACTGACAACTTGCACCGAGGTCCCTGAGGTTCTATTTCCCTACCCCGACTGGTCCACGACGGCGCTCAGCACGGAGAGCTCAACTCCGACGAGCTAGACCGGCCGGAGGGAGCTAAGACCGGCGCCCAGCTTCGGACTAAACCCAATTCAAGACCCAGAGAGGATTTTCCCCAACTTAATTGCACTAATGATCAAGTGGTTCGCTCTGGCCACAGTGACCGCGAGAACCATAGCAAGACTGCCGTGTTCCCGGCGACCAGAGGCTACTCCGTGCAATTGAGTGGGTCGATGGGCATCACAGGCATACGAGAGCACCTAAACACGGTTTGAAGTGGGCAGAGTTTTACCAGAACAGGCTGACCACGGCGAGCTTGGTTCGACGGTGGCAGAAACTTGATTTGGGGGAAACAAGAAATTCGGACACTCTGGTGATCGATGGCTAGCAATTTCTGGTGACTGGGTAGTTGATGATCTTGCGGAACTGGTGGAGGGCTCAATTTATAGAGAGAGAGCAAGCGGTGGTGATCAATTCGGCCAAGCCGTGCTGGCGGCCGGAGATGAAGAAGAAGCTTGGCGCAGTGATTTCGTGTCCACCGTCATGGCAGCCTCCCCGGCGACGATGGGACAGCAGTAGGGAGCCACAGCGACGCGGTGGAAAGGCAAGGCCACGTGGCGCAAGGCCGGGAGACGGTGGTTCACCGGCAAGCATATCAGCTCAAGCCGCGGGGTAGAGGGGAAGTATGGGGGGGATCATCGGAGTGGAGGCCAGCTCACCGGCGGCGACGATTTACACAACCCGCAATGTTATCCATCTGCCCCGAGCGCGAATCCTTACGCCGGCGACACGAATCACGGCGAGGGAGCGATCGTCGACGGTGAACTGTTCTGAATCTGAATAGTTACTGTACCATGAGCTTCTTTCATTCAGTCGACGTGACAGTCACAGTTTAGGCTTGATTTTCTCACAAACTTATATGGCAACATACTCCATGCTCTGCAGCAAAGTTGGAGAGCTATATACCATCTACAATTCGACTATAGGGATTGAACTCATTTGAGCACTAGATCAAGGTTGAATTCACACCCAAAGCTAGCTCTGTTACACTGAAAATCTGAATCTCAGAATGGAACCAGCCTGACAGCCAAACTTTAGGCTTAATTATCTCTGGATTCTTCTTAATAACTGAGCTCACACTCTTAAGCAAAGTTGTCCTCCAATAATTGGTCTACAACTTTGATGTGGTGACCTAGGACAAAAACCCTATATTTTGAAAGCTACAAGGCTCAAAAGTTTAGCAAAAATCTCTGAAATTCAGACTTAAGCCATTTGGGACATAAGAAGTGATTTTTGCAAATAGACCCAAAACTTAGAGTTTTACTTGCAAATTTACATTTGAGTGACCCAAATGACTCAAGATACTTATTTGACTTGGTTTTTGCACTTTAGTCCAAAAGTGGACTAATTTTGCACATAAGCCCCTAGGTTTTAGTTTTAGGGTTTTTCCAGGGTTCAAATGGGGTTTTTGGATATCCCAGGGGTATAAATGTAATCCAAGTTTATTTTTGGGAATATTTCATGACTATTTCCCCAAAGCTTTTAAGTTTTCTCAACTTGGGCTAGGTTTTACCCCTTTACTCCCTATTTAGGGTTAAGTTTCCTACATCAGGGGCCTATTTACAAAATGCTCTAACATTACAACTTGTTTGAAATTTTACCTAGTGAATGCACTCTAGGTGTGTCAAACATATGCAATGCCAATATTTATGATGTCATGCTCAAGTTTTAGTTGAAGTAACACCAGGGTGTTACAGCTGTCGCATGGCGCACCGGACAGTCCGGTGCGCCAGCCACGTCAGCCAGCCGTTGGGGTTCGACAGTTGAAGCTCTGACTTGTGGGGCCTCTGGCTGTCTGGTGGTGCACCGGACATCTCCTGTAGACTGTCCGGTGCGCCAACTGCGCGTCCTTTGACCTCTGCGCGCGCAGGCGCGCATTAAATGCGTTGCAGTCGACCGTTGCGCTTGAAGTAGCCGTTGCTCTGCTGGCACACCGGACAGTCCGGTGTGCCACCGGACACTGTCCGATGCATACACCGGACGGTCCGGTGAATTATAGCGGAGCAACCTCCATTTTCCCGAAGGTAGCGAGTTTAGCTTCGAGTTCCCTGGTGCACCAGACACTGTCCGGTGGTGCACCGGACAGTCCGATGCGCCAGACCAGGGTGCCTTTGGGTTGTCTTTGGCTCTCTTTGTTTGAACCCTTTCTTGGTCCTTTTATTGCTCTATTGTGAACCTTTGGCACCTGTAAAACTTATAATCTAGAGCAAACTAGTTAGTCCAATTATTTGTGTTGGGCAATTCAACCACCAAAATCAATTAGGAAAAGGTGTAAGCCTATTTCCCTTTCAATCTCCCCCTTTTTGGTGATTGATGCCAACACAAACCAAAGCAAATGTAGAAGTGCAGAATTGAACTGGTTTGCATAATGTAAGTGCAAAGGTTGCTTGGAATGGAATCAATAAATATTACTTGCTAAATGCGCATGGATGTCTTTTCTTTTTATTAATATTTTGGACCACGCTTGCACCACATGTTTTGTTTTGCTAAATGTTTTGGAAATTCTTTTTAAGGTTCTTTTGCAAATAGTCAAAGGTAAATGAGTAAGATTTTTGAGAAGCATTTTCAAGTTTTGAATTTTTCTCCCCCTGTTTCAAATGCTTTTCCTTTGACTAAACAAAACTCCCCCTTAATGAAATCCTCCTCTTAGTGTTCAAGAGGGTTTTATATATGAATTTTGAAGAGGGTGTACCAATTTGAAATTATATCAAAATAAGATATCAATTGAAAAACTTCTTTTAATACCAAATAAAAGACTCTATAATTTTTGAAATTGGTGGTGGTGCGGTCCTTTTGCTTTGGGTAATACTCTCTCCCCCTTTGGCATGAATCGCCAAAAACATATGTTTGAGTGAAATATAAGCCCTTTAAAACTACTCTCTCCCCCTTTGGACGGAAGTAAAGGAGTGAAGATTATACCAAAGTTGGAGAGTTGTGCGGAGCGACGGCGAAAGATGAATGATTTGATGGAGCGGAGTGGAAGCCTTGTCTTCGCCGAAGACTCCTTTTCCCTTTCAATCTATGACTAGCATGAAATGGACTTGAAAGAACACATTAGTCATAGCACATGAAAGAGATGATCAAAGGTATATATATGAGCTATGTATGCAAGACATCAATAAAAATTCCTAGAATCAAGAATATTTAGCTCATGCCTAAGTTTGGTAAAAGTTTGTTCATCCAAAGGCTTGGTAAAGATATCGGCTAATTGTTCTTTGGTGTTAATATATGCAATCTCGATATCCCCCTTTTGTTGGTGATCCGTTAGAAAATGATATTGAATGGCTATGTGTTTAGTGCGGCTATGCTCAACGGGATTATCCGCCATGCGGATTGCACTCTCATTATCACATAGAAGAGGAACTTTGGTTAATTTGTAACCATAGTCCCTAAGGGTTTGCCTCATCCAAAGCAATTGCGCGCAACAATGGCCTACGGCAATATACTCGGCTTTGACGGTTGAAAGAGCCACAGAATTTTGCTTCTTTGAAGCCCAAAACACCAGAGATCTTCCCAAGAACTGACAAGTCCCCAATGTGCTCTTTCTATTAATTTTGCACCCTGCCCAATCGGCATCGGAATAACCAATTAAATCAAATGTGGATCCCCTAGGGTACCAAAGGCCAAACTTAGGAGTATAAACTAAATATCTCAAGATTCGTTTTACGGCCCTAAAGTGAGCTTCCTTAGGATCAGCTTGGAATCTTGCACACATGCATACGGAAAGCATAATATCCGGTCGTGAAGCACATAAATAGAGTAAAGAACCTATCATCGACCGGTATACCTTTTGATCTACGGATTTACCTCCCGTGTCGAGGTCGAGATGCCCATTTGTTCCCATGGGTGTCTTGATGGGTTTGGCATCTTTCATCCCAAACTTGTTGAGTATATCTTGAGTGTACTTGGTTTGGCTAATGAAAGTGCCCACTTGGAGTTGCTTGACTTGGAACCCTAGAAAATACTTCAACTCCCCCATCATTGACATCTCGAATTTTTGTGTCATGATCCTACTAAATTCCTCACATGTAGATTCGTTAGTAGACCCAAGTATAATATCATCAACATAAATTTGGCATACAAACAAATCATTTGCAAGTGTTTTAGTAAATAAAGTAGGATCGGCTTTTCCGACTTTGAAGCCATTTGCAATAAGAAAATCTCTTAGGCACTCATACCATGCTCTTGGGGCTTGCTTGAGCCCATAAAGCGCCATAGAGAGTCTATAAACATGATTAGGATACTCACTGTCTTCAAAGCCGGGAGGTTGCTCAACATAGACTTCTTCCTTGATTGGTCCATTGAGGAAGGCACTCTTCACGTCCATTTGATAAAGCTTGAAGCCATGATAAGTAGCATAGGCAAGTAAAATGTGAATTGCCTCAAGCCTAGCTACGGGTGCATAGGTTTCACCGAAATCCAAACCTTCGACTTGTGAATATCCCTTGGCCACAAGTCGGTCTTTGTTCCTTGTCACTACACCATGCTCATCCTGCTTGTTGTGGAAGACCCACTTGGTTCCTACAACATTTTGGTTAGGACGTGGAACTAAATGCCATACCTCATTTCTCGTGAAGTTGTTGAGCTCCTCTTGCATCGCCATCACCCAATCCGAATCTTGAAGTGCTTCCTCTACCCTGTGTGGCTCAATAGAGGAAACAAAAGAGTAATGCTCACAAAAATATGCAACACGAGATCTAGTGGTTACCCCCTTATGAATGTCGCCGAGGATAGTGTTCACGGGGTGATCTCGTTGGATTGCTTGGTGGACTCTTGGGTGTGGCGGCCTTGCAACTTGCTCATCCTCCTTGTCTTGATCATTTGCATCTCCCTCTTGATCATTGTCGTCGTCTTGAGGTGGCTCATCTTCTTGATCTTCCTCTTCATCATCTTGAGCCTCATCCTCGTCTTGGGTTGGTGGAGATGCTTGCATGGAGGAGGACAGTTGATCTTGTGATTGAATGGGCTCTTCAGATTCCTTAGGACACACATCCCCAATGGACATGTTCCTTAGCGCTATGCACGGAGCCTCTTCATCATCTAATTCATCAAGATCAACTTGCTCTACTTGAGTGCCATTAGTCTCATCAAACACAATGTCACAAGAAACTTCAACTAGTCCAGTGGACTTGTTAAAGACTCTATATGCCCTTGTGTTTGAATCATATCCTAGTAAAAAGCCTTCTACAGCCTTAGGAGCAAATTTGGACTTTCTACCTCTTTTAACAAGAATAAAACATTTGCTACCAAAGACTCTAAAATATGAAACATTGGGCTTTTTACCGGTGAGGAGTTTGTAAGATGTCTTCTTGAGGATTCGGTGTAGATACAACCGGTTGATGGCGTAGCAGGCGGTGTTGACCGCCTCGGCCCAAAACCGATCCGAAGTCTTGTACTCATCAAGCATGGTTCTTGCCATGTCCAATAGAGTTCTATTCTTCCTCTCCACTGCACCATTTTGTTGTGGCATGCAGGGAGAAGAGAACTCATGCTTGATGCCCTCCTCCTCAAGAAAGCCTTTGATTTGCGAATTCTTGAACTCCGTCCCATTATCACTTCTAATTTTCTTGATCCTTAAACAGAACTCATTTTGAGCCCGTCTCAAGAATCCCTTTAAGGTCTCTTGGATTTAAGATTTTTCCTGTAAAAAGAATACCCAAGTGAAGCGAGAATAGTCATCCACAATAACAAGACAGTACTTACTCCCGCCGATGCTTATGTAAGCGATCGGGCCGAATAGGTCCATGTGGAGGAGCTCAAGTGGCCTGTCAGTCGTCAAGATGTTCTTATGTGGATGATGAGTGCCAACTTGCTTCCCGGCTTGGCATGCGCTACAAATCCTGTCTTTCTCAAAATGAACATTGATTAGTCCTAAAATGTGTTCTCCCTTTAGAAGCTTGTGAAGATTCTTCATCCCAACATGTGCTAGTCGGCGATGCCAGAGCCAACCCATGTTAGTCTTAGCAATTAAGCAAGTGTCGAGTTCAGCTCTATTGAAATCAACTAAGTATAGCTGACCATCTAACACTCCCTTAAATGCTATTGAATCAACACTTCTTCTAAAGATAGTGACACCTACATCAGTAAATAGACAGTTGTAGCCCATTTTGCATAATTGAGATACGGAAAGCAAATTGTAATCTAATGAATCAACAAGAAAAACATTAGAAATGGAATGGTCAGGTGATATAGCAATTTTACCCAATCCTTTGACCAAACCTTGATTTCCATCCCCGAATGTGATAGCTTGTTGGGGATCTTGGTTTTTCTCATAAGAGGAGAACATCTTCTTCTCCCCTATCATATGGTTTGTGCACCTGCTATCGATGATCCAACTTGAGCCCCTGTAAAGCCCTAAAATTAGTATAAGGTAAAATAATAATAATAAATACATGGATTTACATAAAAGTGTTTTGGGAATTATGTGTTTTTTCCCTTTTCTTTGTGCACATTCAACCAAAGGATTTTATACACTAGAAATCATCTTTCTAAAAATACCTATGGGTATGGATTGCATACTTAAAAGTCTTCGCAAAAAAAGACTTAATCTAAAAATATCTCTTAATAATTTTTTTAGAAAATGCCTTATCCCAAAATAAAACAAGCGAATATGAACTTTTGAATAAACCTTTAAATTTGACTTTCGAACGATATGTGTGTGCATTGCATATGTAAAATGGAAAGATTAAGGGATTAGTATGATAATAATTCATCCATGCTGAAATTTTCTTGTTTATGCATTCCATTTGAATTCAAATGTTAGTTGAATTCGAGTTTAATTTAGAACAAAAATCAGAAAAAAAAAGAAAACATAAATAAAAAATTAGAAAAAAGAGAAAGAAACTCACCTAAACTTACCTGGGCCGAATGTCCTTCCGCTGTGGCCCACTCCAGCCAAGGAGGGCGCCGACTGGGGGACCCTGGCAGGCGGCCTCACCTGCGCACCGTATGCCGCAGCGGTGTGGGTCCCGCTCGCCAGCCCTTGATTCTACGTGGGCCGCCAGGAGGGTTCCTTATTTGGTCACTGTATTTGGTCCCCATTTGTCAGACTATCTCCTCTCACGCGCGCACTCATCTCGCTGCCATCCGGGACCCACTTGACAGTTGTTTCCTCCCCAACGGAACGCGAACCTGGCGGGCAAAATCCCCTCCCTGCGTCGAGTTTTGTTCGTTCAAATCGCGAGATGTCCACGGGATTTTCTTCATCAGGAGTATAAATCCCTGTCGCCCTAGTCCCTTGGCCACCATCGCCGAACCGAGAGGGAGATGAGTGATGCGCAGAGAGGAGAAGACTGCCGCCGCGCTAGGAATCCTCAGACAATGCTCTTCGGGTCCCTGTGCGAGATCGGGGAGCTTCGCTACGATGCAAGGAAGATCCCATTGTGCTTCCTTAGCAGGATTAGCGGCTCAGGTTCCCGGAATTTCTCACCGGCGGTCGATTTCGCCTCCGTGCCGCGTTCCATCGTGAGCGTTCGTCTCTACGCCTGAATCCATGGTGAGAAACCTACACCTGTGTCCGCCTCTGTCTTCTCTGCGCGTTGCTCGCTTCCGGTAGGAATATAGGGCTCCGGGGCATCGGGCACGCCACTCACCGGCGGGAGCCGCCACACGGGCAGTGGGCGCCGTCGAGCTCAGCCACCAGGTAGAAGACAGCTTGGATGCCGTCGATCAAATCTCGAACGACCCAGTTTAAATCCCAGGATAACCCTTCGCGAAATCGAATCCGAGCCGTCGATGCGATCGCAAGCGGATCGGATGCCGCCGTGCTGTGGGCCGTAGATCCCAGATAGGGTGGCTAGGGTCGCGTACCGCTTCGGTCTGTACATAATCTAATCTGCGCCGCTCGTGCTGGATCGGACGGATCTCGTTTGACCATACCCCTTCATCCAGGCACATTAGCATAGGAGTCCTTACAATTCATTGAAACCAACCCGCAGTACTCGGGTGCTGTTCTCTGAGTCTAGGAAACCTTGCACAGAGGCCCCTGCTATTTCTGGATTCATGCGCCCATCCCTGGGAATTAGAGAATCAGAGAAATGGATTTAAAATAGATTTTTAATATGAAAATAATGGCTAGAATTTGTTTGATCCATAGAAAATTCATATGAGGTCCAAATTTATTCATTCCAATTCCTATAATTTTGTAATAATGTTGTTTATCATATAGTGTCTCTGTTTTGACATGAAAGTTACATTGAAATTAATATCCTAATTAATCTTATATCAATTACATAAAACCCTCAGAAATTCATAACTCCTCCGTTTTAACTCCGATTTGATCCATTCAAGTTGCGTTAGTCTCGTAGCAACACGTAGATTATTATTACGCAGTTTATGCATATGTTTGGTGTGATGATAATTTTGCATATACTATGTTTGTTTGTATTGCTACGAATAGCAGTGAGGTCACGTGTCGTCTGAAGAGCAAGTTGGTACCTGGAATCTGAAGTCCCAGGCAAGTTGTGCCCTTGATCACTTCTTTTACCCACTCATGTTCTAATTAATCATAATGATCTGCATAGGTTAATTTTTATGGGACCTAATAGGTTACCCTAGTTTGTCTATCTTTATGCCTTGTTTACCACTGAACTTTTTGGGTAGTACCTGCTAGTGCTTTATGTGGTTTTGGGTATGAAGATACATTATTCATGATCACACTTTTATTATCTATTTATCATTACTGTTCATGATAAGATCATTATGTTAATTGGAACATGGAGCGACCACCCGGGAAAACAGTGCTACCACAAGGGTTTAATGGGACGCCCTTGGCTGATTAATTAGGAAAGCTAGTGGAAGACTACCTTACCCGAAAGGGGCAAGGGCAGTAGGGGAGTGGTCAGTGTAGGGAGGTCCTTGGTTGATTTTGCTGCGATGGCGGTCAGGCAAGAACCCTGCATTGGAGCTTCCTATAAACTGTAGCGGGTTTTCTGAAGCTAGTGGAACTTTGTAAAGGCCTCGTAGTGTTACCCTGCCTCGCCTCCTCGGTAGAGGTGTATGGAAAGTCGCGATCCCTTGGCAGATGGGTAACATGACTTGTGGGTAAAGATGCGCAACCTCTGTAGAATGTAAAACTGGTATACTAGCCGTGCTCACGGTCATGAGCAGCTCGGACCCTCACATGATTAATTTATGGAACTAAATTCAATTAGTCATATGCATTGCATTGCAGGTGATGTTGTTACTTTTGTTCTACTACTTAATTGGGTTTGGTATTTACTTATACTTAGTAATTGCTAATAAAATTTTGACCAACTTTAAAAGCAATGCTCAGCTCTAACCATCATCTTTGGTAAGCCTTACACTTCACATGAACTCCCACCTTTGGCGAGTTCATTCACATTATTCCCCACAACTTGTTGAGCGATGAACGTATGTGAGCTCACTCTTGCTGTCTCACACCCCCCCACAGGTCAAGAACAGGTACCGCAGGATAAGGCGCATGGAGGATGCTGTGATGTGTTCGTGAGAGATCTAGGTCGTTGTCTCCCAGTCAACTTTGGGTTGCCGGACCGTTGTCTCCTTATAATGTAATTATTTATTTTGTATAGAATTCCTGTTATGTAGTAAAGATGTGACATTCGATCCTGTGCCATGATTCATCATATGTGTGAGACTTGGTCCCAGCACACCTGGTGATTATGTTCGCGCCCGGGCTTTGGACCCCTAAAATCCGGGTGTGACAGCCCCCGGATGCATAAACCTACAAAACAAGTTTAGTTCTTGATTTTAGGTACCCAAACAGTTTTGGGTCCTTTGACATTAGACACAAGAACTTTGGGTACCCAAACACAAGTCTTTGCTCCCTTGTGTTTGTCCCCAACATATTTGGCAACTACTTTGCCGGATTTGTTAGTCAAAACATAAGATGCATCAAAAGTTTTAAATGAAATGCTAGGTTCATTTGATGCACTAGGAGTTTTCTTTCTAGGCAATTTAGCACGAGTTGATTGCCTAGAGCTAGATGTCTCACCCTTATACATAAAAGCATGATTAGGGCCAGAGTGAGACTTCCTAGAATGAATTCGCCTAATTTTGTGCTCGGGATAACCGGCAGGGTACAAAATGTAACCCTCGTTATCCTGAGGCATGGGAGCCTTGCCCTTAACAAAGTTAGATAATTTTTTAGGAGGGGCATTAAGTTTGACATTGTCCCCCTTTTAGAAGCCAATGCCATCCTTGATGCCAGGGTGTCTCCCACTATAAAGCATACTACGAGCAAATTTAAATTTTTCATTTTCTAGCTCATGCTCGGCAATTTTAGCATCTAATTTTGCTATATGATCGTTTTGTTGTTTAATTAAAGCCATATGATCATGAATAGCATCAATGTCAACATCTCTACATCTAGTGCAAATAGAAACATGCTCAATGGTAGATGTAGAGGGTTTGCAAGTTTTTAGTTCAACAATCTTAGCATGTAAAATATCATTTTCACTTCTAAGATCGGAAATGGAAGCATTGCAAACATCTAAGTCTTTAGCCTTAGCAATCAATTTTTCATTTTCAAATCTAAGGCTAGCAAGAGAGGCATTCAAGTTCTCAATCTTAGCAATAGAAATAGCATGATCATTTCTAAGATTGGCATAAGAATCATCACAAACATTTGAATCAACCTTAGCAATTAATCTAGCATTTTCATTTCTAAGGTTGGCAATCAAATCATGACAAGTGCTTAGCTCACTAGTTAATTTTTCACACTTTTCCATTTCTAGAGCATAAGCATTCTTAACCTTAACATGTTTCTTATTTTCCTTAATTAGGAAGTCCTCTTGGCTATCCAAGAGTTCATCCTTATCATGAATAGCGCTAATCAATTCATTTAACTTCTCTTTTTGTTCCATGTTAAGGTTGGCAAAAAGAGTAAACAAATTATCCTCCTCATTACTAGAATTTTCTTCATCACTAGAGGATGCATATTTAGTGGAGGATTTAGATTTAACCTTCTTCCTTTTGCCGTCCTTTGCCATGAGGCACTTGTGGCCGACGTTGGGGAAGAGAAGTCCCTTGATGACGGCGATGTTGGCGGCGTCCTCGTCGGAGGAGGAGTCGGTGGAGCTCTCGTCGGAGTCCCACTCACGGCACACATGGGCATCGCCGCCCTTCTTCTTGTGGTACCTCTTCTTTTCCTTTCTTCTCCCCTTATTGTCGTCGCCCCTGTCACTAGAAACAGGACATTTTGCTATAAAGTGACCGGGCTTACCACACTTGTAGCAAACCTTCTTGGAGCGGGCTTTGTAGTCCATCCCCCTCCTTTGCTTGAGGATTTGTCGAAAGCTTTTGAAGATTAAATCCATTTCCTCATTGTCGAGCTTTGAGGCGTCGATGGGGAGCCTACTTGGTGTAGACTCTTCCTTCTTCTCCTCCGTTGCCTTGAATGCGACGGGTTGTGCCTCGGGCGTGGAGGAGGTGCCTTGCTCGATGATTTTCTTTGAGCCTTTAATCATTAGCTCAAAGCTCACAAACTTTCCTATAACTTCCTCGGGAGAAATTAGCTTGTATCTAGGATCACCTCGAATTAATTGAACTTGTGTAGGGTTAAGAAAAACGAGAGATCTAAGAATAACCTTGACCATCTCATGGTCATCCCATTTTGTGCTCCCGAGGTTGCGCACTTGGTTCACCAAGGTCTTTAAGCGATTGTACATGGCTTGCGGATCCTCTCCTTGGTGAAGCATGAAGCGACCGAACTCCCCCTCGATCGTCTCCCGCTTGGTGATCTTGGTCACCTCGTCTCCTTCGTGCGCGGTCTTGAGCACGTCCCAAATTTCCTTTGCACTCTTCAACCCTTGCACCTTATTATACTCCTCTCGACTTAGAGAGGCGAGGAGTATAGTAGTGGCTTGGGAGTTGAAATGATGAATTTGGGCCACTTCATTCGAATCATAGTCTTCATCCCCTACGGATGGTACCTGTACACCAAACTCAACAACGTTCCAAATGGTTGTGTGGAGTGAGGTTAGATGATGCCTCATTTTGTCACTCCACATATTATAATCTTCACCGTCAAAAACCGGTGGTTTGCCTAGTGGAACGGAGAGTAAAGGAGTACGCTTTGAAACACGAGGGTAGCGTAGGGGAATATTACTATACTTCTTGCGCTCATGGCGCTTAGAAGTTATGGATGGTGCATCAGAGCCGGAGGTGGATGGTGATGAAGAATCGGTCTCGTAGTAGACCACCTTCCTCATCTTCTTTTTCTTGTTGCCACTCCGATGCGACTTGTGGGAAGAGGATTCCTTCTCCTTCCCTTTGTTGCGGGACTCTCCCGATGGAGCCTTCCCGTGGCTTGTAGCGGGCTTGTCGGCGGTCACCATCTCCTTCTTGGCGTGATCTCCCGACATCACTTCGAGCGGTTAGGCTCTAATGAAGCACCGAGCTTTGATACCAATTGAAAGTCGCCTAGAGGGGGGTGAATAGGGCGAAACTGAAATTTACAAAGTTAATCACAACTACAAGTCGGGTTAGCGTTAGAAATATAATCGAGTCCGAGAGAGGGGGTGAAAAATAAATCGCAAGCAAATAAGGAATGAGACACAAGGATTTGTTTTACCGAGGTTCGGTTCTTGCAAACCTACTCCCCGTTGAGGTGGTCACAAAGACCGGGTCTCTTTCAACCATTTCCCTCTCTCAAACGGTCACTTAGACCGAGTGAGCTTCTCCTCTCAATCACACGGGACACAAAGTCCCCGCAAGGACCACCACACAATTGGTGTCTCTTGCCTCGGTTACAATTGAGTGAATCTCAAGAAAGAATGAGAAAGAAAAGAAGCAATCCAAGCGCAAGAGCTCAAATGAACACAAGTCACCCTCTCACTAGTCACTATTGATTGGAATTGAACTAGAGACTTGGGAGAGGATTTGATCTCTTTGGTTGTGTCTAGAATTGAATGCTATAGCTCTTGTAAGGTGTGGAAGTCTGAAAACTTGGATGCTATTGAATGTGGGGTGGTTGGGGTATTTATAGCCCCAACCACCAAAATATGGTCGTTGGAAGTCTGCTGTCGCATGGCGCACCGGACAGTCCGGTGTGCCACATGACACTGTCCGGTGCGCCAGCCACGTCAGCCAGCCGTTGGGGTTCGACCATTGAAGCTCTGACTTGTGGAGCCTCTGGGCTGTCCGGTGGTGCACTGGATATCTCCTGTAGACTGTCCGGCGCGCCAACTGCGCGTCCTCTGACCTCTGCGCGCGCAGGCGCGCATTAAATGCGTTGCAATCGACCGTTGCGCTTGAAGTAGCCGTTGCTCCGCTGGCACACCGGACAGTCCGGTGTGCCACCGGATAATGTCCGGTGCATACACCGGACGGTCCGGTGAATTATAGCGGAGCGACCTCCATTTTCCCGAAGGTAGCGAGTTCAGCTTCGAGTTTCCTGGTGCACCGGACAGTCCGGTGCGCCAGACCAGGGTGCCTTTGGGTTGTCTTTGGCTCTCTTTGTTTGAACCCTTTCTTGGTCCTTTTATTGGTCTATTGTAAACCTTTGGCACCTGTAAAACTTATAATCTAGAGCAAACTAGTTAGTCCAATTATTTATGTTGGGCAATTCAACCACCAAAATCAATTAGGAAAAGGTGTAAGCCTATTTCCCTTTCAACTTGTTTAGCATATTGTTAGTGTTTATTATATTGTTAGTGATTATATAGTTAGTAAATTGGTAGCATATTGATATTACATGTTTAGCATATTGTTTATTATGTAGCTATCGTGCAGTTTTCTGTGTTGGCAACCATCGTGTTGTTGTTTATTTGTAGGTTTTAGAAACATCACTTTACAGGGGAGGTGCTGCCGAATTTTTTATTGACAATAGTATTTTTTGTACATAGGTGTTCTTCCGACTTGACCTTCTCTACCATTAGCTGGACTCATACGCGATCTCAGGTATACATTGTTTTCGTACATTATTCATAGATTATGTAATTTTTTGATGTGGTCGTTTAATATTTACTATATAGTTATTTGTTAATAAGTAGTTACTATTTATTTATTACTTAGTAAGTATTTAGGCTTAAGTAGCTAGCCATTATTGAGTTAGTAATCCATTTTTGCAATAGATGGACACCCTAGTCACACTATACCATGGAGGAAGCATGGAGATAGATGCTTATGGGAAAGTTAGTTTTTATGGTATGAAGATCGTGACCATGATGTTCGATGAAAGACCATCTTTTGGCCAGATTTTCGCTCGAGCTTGTGAGGAGATTAGTTGCAACATAAATGACCCTAGAATATCAATTCAGGGTTTGTTGTCCCATATTACATATGGAACAGTTGTCCGACGGTTGATCTCCATTGCCTTAGAAGATGATTGGGTGAGATATGTAAGAATTGTGAAGCGATTGTTCCACCATATTTGGATGTGGTTGTTCAAAAGTTATCTGTTAGTCATTGTGATGCTCTAGTCGGGTTGTCTCCACAAATGCCAAATGCATGTCATATTGAAGCTCCTTTAACAGTAATCACATCTACTTTGCATACTAATGATTTTGTATTCGTTTGTCTTCCAATAGGTGGCGGCCAGAGATTCATACTTTCCACCTTCCCTGTGGTGAGATGATCGTGACGCTGGAAGATTGCCAGAAGATTCTTGGTCTCAGCATTATGGGTCGTCCAGTGACCGGTCAGGCAGCACCAGGTGGTTGGAGGCAGAGGGTGGAGGCCCTCCTTGGCAGACTACTTCCTCATGACCTACGAGGTAGCCACAACATCGGAGTCCCACTCACCTGGCTTAGGCAGGCTTTTGGGGAGTGTCCACCTGGTGCAGACGAGCAGATGGTTGGCTACCATTGTCGAGCTTGGATTCTCCACCTATTTGGTTCAGTTCTTTTTCCAGATGCGACAGGCGACATCGCGTCATGGATGTTTCTACCCTGCTTGACTGACTTGGGATACGACAGGAGGTTACAGCTGGGCTTCTGCAGTGTTGGCCTTCCTCTACAGGCAACTTTGCGAGGCTTGTCGTCGTGTCGAGGACCGCTAGCTTAGGTGGGTGTGTCTACCTACTATAGCTGTGGATGTGGGCACGCATACCCGTCGGCTGACCCAGAGAGTTTGCTCCTCGTCAGTGGTTCGTGGTAGCCGGCCATTGACTTAAGCCCACGGCTGCCTACCACTGGGACCAGGTCGAGGAGCCATTCGCACGACACCAGCGTGTGTACGTGGAGTACTCAAACGAGCTCGACGCACTTACTCCTTCGATGGTGAGTTGTGTACTTTTATCTTTTTACTTAAGAGGTTGGTAAAATGACTATAAACTTATATATGAATTCTAATACTTTCCAGGTGACCTGGCAACCATATCTTGAGCCATATTTCGCCAGCATACAGTTGAGTAGTGTGTGCTCAATAGACGAGAACATCTACCTAATGAGGTGTCCCCTCATTTGTTTTTATGTTGTTGAGTACCACTTGCCCCACAGAGTTGCTCGACAGTTCGGATTGCAATAGGAGTTTCCGGTGGAGCCCTTCTCGACTTCAGTACAACTTCACAAGTGAGTGACTTTGTCCACTAGTTATTCTAACTCTTATTTAAAATATGCAATGAGTTACTAATATATGTGTCTAACTTTTGCAGGTTCGATAGATAGAGGCAGAAGAAGGTCACGGACTTTGAGACCCACCACCGTGATTATATTGATGAATGGGATCAGCAGGGGGATCTAAACTATGTCAACGACCAGCCGCACACAAACTACCACTTCCGAAGGTATTTGATTTGGTATGCTGGTGTGACTAGGTGCAAGCTTAAGGGATAGTGGACAGCTGCTGACTATGCGGAGCAAGAATCGTCAGATGACGAAGACACTTCGTTCAACATATTGGCTCGGCTAGGGTCCCACATTGAGGCTGCTCTAATCCTTGACAGAGTGGTACCAAGTTCTTTACTAAAATTAGTTCTGTTAATTCAATGCATTATGTCTTGTTTTGTGCATCCTAATGTTCTAACTTGTGAATAGGGAAACTCTATGCTCGTATCTGTTGTTGAACTTGAGCATATCTCACAGAGAACTTCAGACAGTACTACGGTTTTGTTATTATCAGTGAGTGAAAGTCGCCTAGAGGGGGGTAAATAGGCAGAATCTGAAATTTACAAACTTTAAGCACAATTACAAGCCGGGGTTAGCGTTAGAAATAAAATCGAGTCCGAAAGAGAGGGCGAAAACAAATCACAAGCAAATAGCAAGAGTGACACGGTGATTTGTTTTACCGAGGTTCGGTTCTTGCAAACCTACTCCCCGTTGAGGTGGTCACAAAGACCGGGTCTCTTTCAACCCTTTCCCTCTCTCAAACGGTCACCTAGACCGAGTGAGCTTTTCTCTTCAATCAAACGAGACACTAAGTCCACTACAAGGACCACCACAACTTGGTGTCTCTTGCTTTGATTACAATGATCTTGGGAACAAGAAAGGAGGAAGAAGAAAAGCGATCTAAGCGCAAGAGCTCAAAAGAACACGACAAAACTCTCTCCTCTAGTCACTATTGCTTTGAGTGGAATTGGGACTTGGAGAGATTTTGATTCACTCTAATTGTGTCTTGTATTGAATGTGTTGGCTGAAAACTTGGATGCCTTGAAGTGTGGTGGTTGGGGGGTATTTATAGCCCCAACCACCAAAGTGGTCGTTGGGGATGGCTGCTGTCGTATGGCGCACCGGACAGTCCGGTGCGCCACCGGACACTGTCCGGTGCGCTAGCCACGTCACCCAACCGTTAGGGTTTAACCGTTGGAGCTCTAACTTGTGGGGCCACCGGACAGTCCGGTGGTGCACCGGACAGGTTCTGTTCACTGTCTGGTGCGCCTTCTGGCGCCTGCTCTGACTTCTGCGCGCGCAGTTGCACTGTTTACTGTTCACTGTTCACTTTTGCAGACGACCATTGGCGCAGATAGCCGTTGCTCCGCTGGCACACCGGACAGTCCGGTGAATTATAGTGGAGTGGCTCCCCAAATTCCCGAAGCTGAGCAGTTCAGAGTTGATCCACCCTGGTGCACCGGACACTGTCCGGTGGCACACCGGACAGTCCGGTGCGCCAGACCAGGGCAGCCTTCGGTTGTCTTTTGCTCTTTTTATTTGAACCCTTTCTTGGACTTTTTATTGGTTTGTGTTGAACCTTTGGCACCTGTAGAACTCATAATCTAGAGCAAACTAGTTAGTCCAATAATTTGTGTTGGGCAATTCAACCACCAAAATCATTTAGGAAAAAGGTTTGACCCTATTTCCCTTTCAATCTCCCCCTTTTTGGTGATTGATGCCAACACGAACCAAAGCAAATATAAAAGTGCAGAATTGAACTAGTTTGCATAAGGTAAGTGCAAAGGTTGCTTGTAATAAAACCAATAATTATTCCTACTAGATATGCATGGATGGTTTTCTTCTTATTTAAAATTTTGGACCATGCTTGCACCATAAGTTTTGTTTTACAAATTCTTTGTAAAATTATTTTCAAAATTTTTTGCAAATAGTCAAAGGTATATGAATAAGATTAAAAGAAGTATTTCAAGATTTGAAATTTTCTCCCCCTGTTTCAAATACTTTTCCTTTGACTTAAACAAAACTCCCCCTCAATGAAATTCTCCTCTTAGTGTTCAAGAGGGTTTTACAAATTTTTGAAGATACTTTCTCCCCTTTTTGAAAACTCATTAAGAACCAATTTGAAAACTTCATTTTAAAATTTGGTGGTGGTGCGGTCCTTTTGCTTTGGGCTAATACTTTCTCCCCCTTTGGCATGAATCGCCAAAAACGGATACTTGTGAGTGAAATGTAAGCCCTTTTACTTTCTCCCCAATGGCACACAAATAGATATGAGTGAAGATTATACCAAAGTGGAGAACTATGCGGAATACCGGCAAATACCAATGGAGTTGAGTGGAAGCGTCGTCGCTGCCGAATACTCCATTTCCCTTTCAATTCTATGACTAAGCATAAGAATATACTTGAAAACACATTAGTCATAGACATAAAAGAGATATGATCAAAGGTATATAAATGAGCTATGTGTGCAAAGAATCAATCAAAATTCCTAGAATCAAGAATATTTAGCTCATTCCTAAGTTTGGTAAAGGTTTTCTCATCTAATGGTTTGGTAAAGATATCGGCTAATTGTTCTTTTGTGTTAATATAGGCTATCTCGATATCCCCCTTTGTTGGTGATCTCTCAAAAAGTGATACCGAATGGCTATGTTCTTAGTGTGGCTGTGCTCAACGGGATTATCCGCCATGCAGATTGCACTCTCATTATCACATAGGAGAGGGACTTTGCTAAATTTGTAGCCATAGTCCCTGAGGGTTTGCCTCATCCAAAGTAATTGTGTGCAACAATGGCCTGCAGCAATGTACTCGGCTTCGGTGGTAGAAAGAGCTACTGAGTTTTGTTTCTTTGAAGCCCAAGACACCAGGGATCTTCCTAGAAACTGACAAGTCCCTGATGTGCTCTTCCTATCAATCTTACACCCTGCCCAATCAGCATCTGAATATCCTAATAAATCAAAAGAGGATCCCTTGGGGTACCAAAGGCCAAACTTAGGTGTATGAACTAAATATCTCAAGATTCTCTTCACGGTCCTAAGGTGGATTTCCTTAGGATCGGCTTGGAACCTTGCACACATGCATACAGAAAGCATAATATCTAGTCGAGATGCACATAAATAGAGTAAAGATCCTATTATCGACTGGTATACCTTTTGATCTACGGATTTACCTCCCGTGTCGAGGTCGATATGCCCATTGGTTCCCATGGGTGTCTTGATGGGATTGGCATCCTTCATTCCAAACTTGGTGAGTATATCTTGAATGTACTTCGTTTGGCTGATGATGGTGCCCTCTTGGAGTTGCTTGACTTTAAATCCTAGAAAATACTTCAACTCCCCATCATAGACATCTCGAATTTTTGGACCATGATCCTAATAACTCTTCACAAATAGATTTGTTAGTAGACCCAAATATGATATCATCAACATAAACTTGGCATACAAACAAATCATTTGCAATTGTTTTAGTAAAGAGAGTAGGATCGGCTTTACCGACTTTGAAGCCATTAGTGATAATAAAATCTCTTAGGCATTCATACCATGCTCTTGGGGCTTGCTTGAGCCCATAAAGCGCCTTAGAGAGTTTATAGACATGGTTAGGATACTCACTATCTTCAAAGCCTGAAGGTTGCTCAACATAGACTTCTTCCTTGATTGGTCCATTGAGGAAGGCACTCTTCACGTCCATTTGGTAAAGCTTAAAGCCATGGTAAGTAGCATAGTCAAGTAATATACGAATTGACTCAAGCCTAGCTATGGGTGCATAGGTTTCACCAAAATCCAAACCTTCGACTTGTGAATAACCCTTGGCCACAAGTCATGCTTTGTTCCTTGTCACCACACCATGCTCATCTTGCTTGTTGCGGAAGATCCACTTAGTTCCTATAACATTTTGGTTAGGACGTGGAACTAAATGTCATACCTCATTCCTCATGAAGTTGTTGAGCTCCTCTTGCATCGTCACCACCCAATCCGAATCTTTAAGTGCATCCTCTACTCTGTGTGGCTCAATAGAGAAAACAACAGAGTAATGTTCACAAAAATGAGCGACTCGAGATCGAGTTGTTATCCCCTTATGAATATCGTCGAGGATGGTGTTCACGGGGTCATCTCTTTGAATTGCTTGGTGGACTCTTGGGTGTGGCGGTCTTGGATCTTATTCATCTTCCTTATCTTGATCATTGGCATCTCCCCCTTGATCGTTGTCCTCCTATTGAGGTGGCTCATCTTCTTGATCTTCATTTTCATCATCTTGAGCTTGATCCTCATCTTGGGTTGGTGGAGATGCTTGTGTGGAAGATGAAGGTTGATCTGGTGCTTGTGGAGGTTCTTCGGATTCCTTAGGACACACATCCCCAATGGACATGTTCCTTAACGCAACGCACGGAGCCTCTTCATCATCTAGCTCATCAAGATCAACTTGCTCTACTTGAGAGCCGTTTGTCTCATCAAACACAATGTCACAAGAAACTTCAACTAGTCCAGTGGACTTGTTAAAGACTCTATATGCCCTTGTGTTTGAGTCATAACCAAGTAAAAAGCCTTCTACAGCTTTAGGAGCAAATTTAGATTTTCTACCTTTTTTAACAAGAATAAAACATTTGCTACCGAAGACTCTAAAATATGAAACATTGGGCTTTTTACCGGTGAGGAGTTCATATGATGTCTTCTTGAGGATTCGGTGAAGGTAGATGTAAGGAAAATGGACCCCGGGCCACTTGGCTAATTGAGTTTTGGTGTTTGATGAACAACACAATCCGTCAACTAATAAGTTTTCTAGTGTTTAAGTTTGTAGTTCACAGGATGCAAGATTTACTTGGACTAAGGAATTGAGGAAAGCAACACCTCAAAAGAAGACATTAAGAAGATCCAAGAAAAGTCCAAGTGTGCTGCTGCGGACTGTCTGTGCGAGGCGCACCGGACTGTCCGGTGCCCACACGCCGGACTGTCCGGTGCACCCGGGAACTCCAGCCCAATGGCTAGTTCCAGGTGGCACCCGGCGAGAAGACCACCGGACTGTCCGGTGTGAGCACCAGACTGTCTGGTGTGGAAAAGCCTGCGGCGCCAACGGTCACCTGCTCTGACAGGGCAACGGCTAGGCGCACCGGACAGGCTACAGTGCGCTGTCCGATGCACCACCGGACTGTCCTGTGTGCCGCAGAGAACTATAGTTTTTCTCCAACGGCTATTTTGGAGTTGGGGCCTACATATACTTCACCCAACCGGCCATCTAAAGGTGTGGGAGCTCAAGCAACATACCAAGGCATATAGTGCACATTCCCAAGAGCACAAACACCCAAGTGCTTAATAGAATCACTCAGTGATTAGCGTAGGTGCTTTGCGAAGTGCTTAGGTTAGTTAGACTGCTTTAGCGCTTGCTCTAGGTGAACCCTAGTTAGTTGAGAGTGAGTTTAGAAAAACCACACAACCCCTCGGCTCTTGCGTGAGTCGTTGTAATTGTACCGAGTGGGGCGAGAGTCTTGCGAGACCGTGACAACCGCGTTTGTGTCACGGCCACCACCGTGTACCGGAGGGAACGAGGCCCACGACGTTTCGGCCGGAAGCTCGATAGTGGAGACGGCGGGGAGCGTCCGAGAGGAGCCGGAAGCGGAGCACCACTTGCGCGTGGAGAAGGCCCATGGCTCTCTACATAGTTACTCGACCGTGGTGCTTGGCCCTCGCGTGGGCTTCCCTTTGCGTAGGGGCACCAACGAGGATTAGTCGGGACCTTGCGTGGTTCCAGATACCTCGGTAAAAATACTGGCGTCATCCACGAGAGTTTGCTTCTCTACTTTGCTCTTTAAGTTTCCACATTTATATTAAGCATTTAAGTTTCAATCTTGTATAAATACTTATCTAGTGTAGATTGAAACTTAGCCATTGCGGTAGAGATAGCAACACTTAGACAAAACCTAGTTTGCACATTCTAGTTTGATTATTTGCATAGGTTTTGCTCTAGGGATTTAATTATGGCCTAGTTTACTAAAAGTTTTAGAAGTCCTAATTCACCCCCCCCCCCTCTTAGGCGTCACTCATTTCCTACAGTAGAGACGGTTGATGGCGTAGCAAGCGGTATTGATTGCTTCTGCCTAAAACCGGTCCGAAGTCTTGTACTCATCAAGCATGGTCCTCGCCATGTCCAATAGAGTTCTATTCTTCCTCTCCACTATACCATTTTGTTGAGGTGTGTAGGGAGAAGAGAACTCATGCTTGATGCCCTCCTCCTCAAGAAAGCCTTCAATTTGAGAGTTCTTGAACTCTGTTCCATTGTCGCTTCTAATCTTTTAGATCCTTAAGCCGAACTCATTTTGAGCCTGTCTCAAGAATCCCTTTAAGGTCTCTTGGGTTTGAGATTTTTCCTGCAAAAAAGAACACCCAAGTGAAGCGAGAATAATCATCCACAATAACTAGACAGTACTTACTCCCGCCGATGCTTATGTAAGCAATCGGGCCGAATAGGTCCATGTGGAGTAGCTCAAGAGGCCTGTTAGTTGTCATGATGTTCTTGTGTGGATGATAAACACCAACTTGCTTCCCTGCTTGACATGAGCTACAAATCCTGTCTTTCTCAAAATGAACATTGGTTAGTTCCAAAATGTGCTCTCCCTTTAGAAGCTTGTGAAGATTCTTCATCCCAACGTGGGCTAGTCGGCGATGCCAGAGCCAACACATGTTAGTCTTAGCAATTAAGCAAGTGTCGAGTTCAGCTCTATTAAAATCAACTAAGTATAGCTGACCCTCTAACACTCCCTTAAATGCTACTGAATCATCACTTCTTCTAAAAACAGTAACACCTATATCCGTAAAAAGACAATTGTAGCCCATTTTACACAACTGAGAAATAGAAAGCAAGTTATAATCTAAAGAATCTACAAGAAAAACATTGGAAATAGAATGGTAAGGTGATATAGCAATTTTACCCAATCCTTTGACCAAACCTTGATTTCCATCCTCGAATGTGATAGCTCTTTGGAGATCTTGGTTTTTCTCATAGGAGGAGAACATCCTTTTCTCCCCAGTCATGTGGTTTGTGCACCCGCTATCAATGATCCAACTTGAGCCCCCGGATGCATAAACCTACAAAAAAAATTTAGGCCTTGTTCTTAGGTACCCAAACGGTCTTGGGTCCTTTGACATTAGAAACAAGCACCTTGGGTACCCAAACACAAGTCTTTGACCCCTTGTGTTTGCCCCCAACATATTTGGCAACTACTTTGCCTGATTTGATAATGAGCACATAAGAAGAATCAAAAGTCTTAAATGAAATGTTATGATCATTTGATGCAATAGGAGATTTCTTTTTAGGCATTTTAACATGGGTAGAACGCCTAGAGCTAAAAGCCTCATTCTTATAAATAAAAGCATGGTGAGAAACAGAATGAGTCTTTTTAGCATGAATTCTCCTAATCTTATCCTCAGGATAACCAGCAGGATATAAAATATAGCCCTCGTTAACCTGAGGCATGGGAGCCTTACCCTTAACAAAATTAGACAATCTTTTAGGAGGGGCATTAAGCTTGACATTGTCTCCCTGTTGGAAGCCAATGCCATCCTTAATGCTAGGGCGTCTCCCATTATAAAGCATACTACGAGCAAATTTAAATTTTTCATTCTCTAATTCATGCTCGGCAATTTTAGCATCTAGTTTAGCTATATGATCATTTTGTTGTTTAATCATTGCAAGGTGATCATGAATAGCATCAACATTAATATCTCTACATCTAATACAAATAGTAACATGATCAACACTAGATGTAGATGGTTTGCAAGCATCAATCTTAGCATGTAACATGGCATTCTCATTTCTGAGATTGGAAATAGAAACATTGCAAACATCTAATTCTTTAGCCTTAGCAATTAATTTTTCATTCTCAATCTTAAGGCTAGCAAGAGAGGTATTCAATTTATCAATCTTAGTAATCAAACTAGCATTATCATTTCTAAGATTGGCAATTGAATCATTGCATACATTTGATTTCTCAACCTTAGCAATCAAATTAGCATTCTCAATTCTAAGGTTAGAAATGGTGCCATGGCAAGTGCTTAGCTCACTAGTTAATTTTTCACATTTTTCTACCTCTAGAGCATAGATATTTTTAACCTTAACATGCTTCTTGTTTTCCTTAATAAGGAAGTCCTCTTGGCTATCCAAGAGTTCATCCTTCTCATGAATAGCACTAATCAATTCATTCAATTTTTCTTTTTGTTGCATGTTTAGGTTGGTAAAAAGAGTGAGCAAGTTATCCTCATCATCACTAGAATTATCCTCATCACTAGAAGTTGCATACTTAGTGGAGGATCTAGATTTTACCTTCTTCTTCTTGCCGTCCTTTGCCATGAGGCACTTGTGGCCAACGTTGGGGAAGAGGAGGCCTTTGTTGATAGCGATGTTGGTGGCGTCCTCATCGTCGGAGGAGTCGGTGGAGCTCTCATCGGAGTCCCACTCCTGGCAAACATGGACATCGCCGCCCTTCTTCTTGTAGTATCTCTTCTTCTCCTTCTTCTTCCCCCTCTTGTCGTCGCCCCTGTCACTAGAAATAGGACATTTTGCTATAAAGTGACCGGGCTTACCACACTTGTAGCAAACTTTCTTGGAGCGGGGCTTGTAGTCTTTCCCCCTCCTTTGCTTGAGGATTTGGCAGAAGCTCTTGATGATGAGCGCCATCTCCTCGTTATCGAGCTTGGAGGCGTTGATGGGAAGTCTACTTGATGTGGACTATTCTTTCTTCTCCTCTGCCGCCTTGAATGCAACGGGTTGTACCTCGGGTACGGAGGAGGCGCCTTGCTCGATGATTTTCTTGGAGCCTTTGATCATCAATTCAAAGCTCACAAATTTTTCTATCACTTCCTCGGGAGACATTAGCTTATATCTAGGATCACCATGAATTAATTGAACTTGAGTAGGGTTAAGAAAAACAAGTGATCTAAGAATAACCTTGACCATTTCATGGTCACCCCATTTTGTGCTCCCGAGGTTGCGCACTTGGTTCACCAAGGTTTTGAGCCGGTTGTACATGGCTTGTGGCTCCTCCCCTTGGTTGAGCATAAACCGATCGAGCTCCCCCTCGATCGTCTCCCACTTGGTGATCTTTGTAACCTCATCTCCTTCGTGTGTGGTCTTGAGCACATCCCAAATCTCTTTGGCGCTCTTCAACCCTTGCACCTTATTATACTCCTCTCAACTTTGAGAGGCGAGGAGTATAGTAGTGGCTTGGGAGTTGAAGTGCCGGATTTGGGCAACCTCGTCCGAATCATAGTCTTCATCCCCTACGGATGGTACCTGTACTCCAAACTCAACAACAACCCAAATGCTAGTGTGGAGTGAGGTTAGATGGTGCCTCATTTTATCACTCCACATATTATAATCTTCACCATCAAACTCAGGTGGTTTGCCTAATGGGACGGAAAGTAAAGGAGTACATTTGGAAATGCGAGGATAGCGTAGGGGATCTTACTAAACTTCTTGCGCTCATGGCGCTTAGAAGTGACGGACGACGCGTCAGAGCTGGAGGTGGAGGGCGACGAAGAATCGGTCTCGTAGTAGACTACCTTCTTCATTTTCTTCTTCTTGTCGCCACTCCGGTGCAACTTGACGCGAAGGGGATTCCTCCTTGTGCTTGGTGCCGGACTCCCTTGATGGAGCCTTCCCGTGGCTTGTAGCGGGCTTCTCGCCGGTCAACATCTCGTTCTTGGCGTGATCTCCCGACATCACTTTGAGCGGTTAGGCTCTAATGAAGTACCGGACTCTGATACCAATTGAAAGTCGCCTAGAGGGGGGTGAATAGGCGGATTCTGAAATTTACAAACTTTAAGCACAACTACAAGCCGGGGTTAGCGTTAGAAATAAAATCGAGTCCGAAAGAGAGGGCGAAAACAAATCACAAGCAAATAGCAAGAGTGACACGGTGATTTGTTTTACCGAGGTTTGGTTCTTGCAAACCTACTCCCCGTTGAGGTGGTCACAAAGACCGAGTCTCTTTCAACCCTTTCCCTCTCTCAAACGGTCACCTAGACCGAGTGAGCTTTTATCTTCAATCAAACGAGACACTAAGTCCACTACAAGGACCACCACAACTTGGTGTCTCTTGCTTTGATTACAATGATCTTGGGAACAAGAAAGGAGGAAGAAGAAAAGCGATCTAAGCGCAAGAGCTCAAAAGAACACGACAAAACTCTCTCCTCTAGTCACTATTGCTTTGAGTGGAATTGGGACTTGGAGAAATTTTGATTCACTCTAATTGTGTCTTGTATTGAATGCTATAGCTCTTGTATTGAATGTGTTGGCTGAAAACTTGGATGCCTTGAAGTGTGGTGGTTGGGGGTATTTATAGCCCCAACCACCAAAGTGGCCGTTGGGGATGGCTGCTGTCCTATGGCGCACCAGACAGTATGGTGCACCACCGGGCACAGTCCGGTGCGCTAGCCACGTAACCCAACCGTTAGGGTTCGACCATTGGAGCTCTGACTTGTGGGGCCACCGGACAGTCCGATGGTGCACCGGACAGGTCCTGTTCACTGTCCGGTGCGCCTTCTGGCGCCTGCTCTGACTTCTGCGCGCGCAGTTGCACTGTTTACTGTTCACTATTTACTTTTGCAGACGACCGTTGGCGCAGATAGCCGTTGCTCCGCTGGCACACCGGATAGTCCGGTGTTACACCGGACAGTTCGGTGAATTATAGCGGAGTGGCTCCCTAAATTCCCGAAGCTGAGCAGTTCAAGGTTGATCCACCCTGGTGCACCGGACACTGTCCGGTGGCACACCGAATAGTCCGGTGCACCAGACCAGGGCAGCTTTCGGTTGTCTTTTGCTCTTTTTATTTGAACCCTTTCTTGAACTTTTTATTAGTTTGCATTTAACCTTTGGCACCTGTAGAACTCATAATCTAGAGCAAACTAGTTAGTCCAATAATTTGTGTTGGGCAATTCAACCACCAAAATCATTTAGGAAAAAGGTTTGACCCTATTTCCCTTTCAGTGAGTATGAATGTTTAGAAGCGAAATTGTTTATTTGTATGTTCTAACATATGTGTGTAACTCATCTTTCAATTACAGAGGGTATCACGTCGTCTTCGTCGTGCAGCGGCTCGTTGTGGATGCCGATCTCTGGCGAGCGTTGATGTGCAGCTGCCTGTGCCTCCTATGCAACCGGACATTCAGCGTCCCATTTCTGCAGTTGGACCATCTACAGCTGGACTGAGATCCTCGCGATCGACGCGAGATACGTTTCAAGACGTGCACCACGACGACGACGACGACACTGGCGCCGCAGGTCAGGAGGAGATTGGACCATCACAGCCGCAGGATGCTCCTACAACTCAGCCATCACAGCTGACACCACGTAGAAGGCGTCCACGAGACTGAGAGCACCTAGAGGGGGGTGAATAGGTGATCCTGTGAAACTTAAACTTATAGCCACAAAAACTTGTTAAGTGTTAGCACAATAATCGCCAAGTGGCTAGAGAGGAGTCTCAACCAAAACACAATACCACAAGAGATCAAACACAGAGATGACACAGTGGTTTATCCCGTGGTTCGGCCAAGACCAACGCTTGCCTACTCCACGTTGTGGCGTCCCAACGGACGATGGTTGCAATCAACCCCTCTCAAGTGGTCCAAAGACCGACTTGAATACCACAGTGTTTTTCTTTGCCTTTCAATATCCCGTTTGCGAGGATTCTCCACAACTTGGAGCCTCTCGCCCTTACACTTGAGATTCACAAGAAATACGGAGTAAGGGAGGAAAGCAACACACACAAATCCACAGCAAAATGCGCACACACACGGCCAAGAATCGAGCTCAAAAGACTATCTCAAAGTTCTCACTAGAACGGAGCTCGAATCACTGAGAATGACAAACGAATGCGCAAAGACTGAGTGTGGATGATCAAGAATGCTCTAAGGTTGCTTGGGTGTCCTCCTCCATGCGCCAAGGGGCCCCTTTTATAGCCCCAAGGCAGCTAGGAGCCGTTGAGAGCAAATCTGGAAGGCCAATCTTGCCTTCTGTCGTCGGGCGCACCGGACAGTCCGGTGCACACCGGACACTGTCCGGTGCCCGATTTCCTTCCTAAAATGGCGCTGCCGACCGTTGCAGATCAGAGAGCCGTTGGCGCACCGGACATGTCCGGTGCACACCGGACAGTCCGGTGCCCCCTTCCGACCGTTGGCCCGGCCACGTGTCGCGCGCAGATTCCGCGGCCGACCGTTGGCCCGGCCGACCGTTGGCTCACCGGACAGTCCGGTGAATTTTAGCCGTACGCCGTCGGCGAATTCCCGAGAGCGGCCACTTCACGCCGAGCCAGCCTGGCGCACCGGACACTGTCCGGTGCACCACCGGACAGTCCGGTGTGCCAGACTGAGCCGAGTCTTGGCTGCTCGAGCCAAGACATTTCCAATTAGATTTTTCCTGTTTCCAGCACTTAGACACAATACATTAGTCCATAAAACAATGTACTAAGTCTGAGAAACATACCTTAATTCTTGATTTGTACCTTGTCCACCTTTTTACACTTAGGCACTTGTGTTGGACACTAAATCACCAAAATACTTAGAAATGGCCCAAGGGCACATTTCCCTTTCAATCTCCCCCTTTTTGGTGATTTATGCCAACACAACATAAAGCAAGTAGAACAAGTACAAAGACAAATCAAATAAGAACTCAATATTGTTTTGATTCAATTTTGACATATATGGATCACTCTATGCCACCACTTGGTTTGTTTTTGCAAATCAAACTCAAATTTCTATCTCTAAGTCAAACACACATGTTAAGACATAAAGAGAGTCATTCTAAGAGAAATTTATTTAAGAAAAAAAACTCCCCCTTTTTCCCATAATCAATACTTCTCCCCACAAGAAGCCAACTTTTGACAAGAGAGACAACAAAAGAGTTTTGACAGACCAAAAGCTCTATTCTACTATCCTTTTTCCCATAATCAATACTTCTCCCCACAAGAAGCCAACTTTTGACAAGAGAGACAACAAAAGAGTTTTAACAGACCAAAAGCTCTATTCTACTATTTTCAAAATCTCTCAAGTGGTAGCTGATCCATTTATCGCTTTGGCCTTTATTTTCTCCCCCTTTGGCATCAAGCACCAAAACGGGATCAATCTTGGCCCTTTAACCCTATTGCCTCACAAAAATCTTCAATTAAGAGCAAATGGCAATAAGAGTTCATTAGATGAACTTGGAATAGGTTACCCTCTCATCGGAGTGCAGTGGAAGTCTTTCATGGTCCAAGTCCACCTTTCCCTTTCAATTCTCCTTTGAGACTAAAACAAGCAAACTCAAGCATATGGTTAGTCTCAAAGGGTCAAGTTGTAACACATCTCCCCCTAAAACTGTGCATCACTTTGCAACGGACTTGTGAGGTCCAGGGAGTGTTTGTACAACTTGAGCACCATACTTAACAAAATGCAAAAAGGAACATGATCAAAAGCATAAATACATGTATGCTACAATTCAATCCAAGTTCCGCGAATCTAAGATATTGAGCTCACTACGCAGCCTGCAAAAGGTCTTCTCATCTAAAGGCTTGGTAAAGATATCGGCTAGCTGGTTCTCGGTGCTAACATGAAACACTTCGATATCTCCCTTTTGCTGGTGGTCTCTCAAAAAGTGATGTCGGATGTCAATGTGCTTTGTGCGGCTGTGCTCAACAGGATTTTCCGCTATCCGGATAGCACTCTCATTGTCACATAGGAGTGGGACTTTGCTCAGATTGTAGCCAAAGTCCCTGAGGGTTTGCCTCATCCAAAGTAGTTGCGCACAACACTGTCCTGCGGCAACGTACTCGGCCTCAGCGGTGGATAGGGTAACGGAGGTTTGTTTCTTAGAGTTCCATGACACCAGGGACCTTCCTAAGAATTGGCACGTCCCCGATGTACTCTTCCTATCGACCTTACATCCAGCATAGTCGGAATCTGAGTACCCAATCAAGTCAAAGTTAGACCCCTTTGGATACCAGATCCCGAAGCAAGGCGTAGCGACTAAATATCGAAGAATTCGCTTCACAGCCACTAAGTGACACTCCTTCGGATCGGATTGAAATCTAGCACACATGCATACGCTAAGCATAATATCCGATCTACTAGCACATAAATAAAGCAAAGAACCTATCATGGACCGGTATGCTTTTTTATCAACGGACTTACCTCCTTTGTTGAGGTCGGTGTGTCCGTCGGTTCCCATCGGCGTCTTTGCGGGCTTTGCGTCCTTCATCCAAACCTCTTTAGCAAATCTTGCGTGTACTTCATTTGGGAGATGAAGGTGCCGTCCTTGAGTTGCTTCACTTGAAACCCAAGGAAGTAGGTCAACTCGCCCATCATCGACATCTCGAATTTCTGCGTCATTACCCTGCTAAACTCTTCACAAGACTTTTGGTTAGTAGAACCAAATATTATGTCGTCGACATAAATTTGGCACACAAAAAGATCACCATCGCAAGTCTTAGTAAAAAGAGTTGGATCGGCTTTCCCAACCTTGAAAGCATTAGCAATTAAAAAGTCTCTAAGGCATTCATACCATGCTCTTGGGGCTTGATTAAGTCCATAGAGCGCCTTAGAGAGCTTACACACGTGGTCGGGGTACCGTTCATCCTCGAAGCCAGGGGGCTGCTCCACGTACACCTCCTCCTTGATCGGCCCGTTGAGGAAAGCACTCTTCACATCCATTTGGTACAACCTGAAAGAATGGTGAGCGACATATGCTAGCAAGATACGAATTGATTCTAGCCTAGCCACAGGAGCAAAGGTCTCCTCAAAGTCCAAACCTGCGACTTGGGCATAACCTTTTGCCACAAGTCGAGCCTTGTTCCTTGTCACCACCCCGTGCTCGTCTTGTTTGTTGCGGAACACCCACTTGGTTCCCACAACATTTTGCTTGGGGCGAGGCACCAGTGTCCAAACTTCATTGCGCTTGAAGTTGTTGAGTTCCTCCTGCATGGCCAATACCCAATCCGGATCTAGCAAGGCCTCCTCTACCCTGAAAGGCTCAATAGAAGAGACAAAAGAGTAATGCTCACAAAAATTAACTAATCGAGATCGAGTAGTTACTCCCTTGCTAATGTCACCCAAAATTTGGTCGACGGGATGATCCCTTTGAATCACCGCTCGAACTTGGGTTGGAGGTGCCGGTTGCGCTTCTTCCTCCATCACGTGATCATCTTGTGCTCCCCCTTGATCACACGCCTCCTTTTGATGAACCTGTTCATCGTCTTGAGTTGGGGGATGCACCGTTGTTGAGGAAGAAGGTTGATCTCGTTCATCTTGTTCCTGTGGCCGCACTTCTCCAATCGCCATGGTTCGTATAGCGGCCGTCAGAACATCTTCTTCATCTACATCATCACAATCAACAACTTGCTCTCTTGGAGAGCCATTAGTCTCATCAAATACAACGTCGCTAGAGACTTCAACCAAACCCGATGATTTGTTGAAGACCCTATACGCCTTTGTATTTGAATCATAACCTAATAAAAACCCTTCTACAGCTTTGGGAGCAAATTTGGAATTCCTACCCTTCTTCACTAGAATGTAGCATTTACTCCCAAATACACGAAAGTACGATACATTGGGTTTGTTACCGGTTAGCAGCTCATACGACGTCTTCTTGAGGAGGCAGTGAAGGTAGACCCTGTTGATGACGTGGCAAGCCGTGTTCACGGCTTCCGACCAAAAACACTCGGGGGTCTTGAATTCTCCAAGCATAGTCCTCGCCATATCTATGAGCGTCCTGTTCTTCCTCTCTACCACACCATTTTGCTGAGGTGTGTAGGGAGCGGAGAACTCGTGCTTGATCCCCTCCTCCTCAAGAAACTCCTCCACTTGAAGGTTCTTGAATTCGGACCCGTTGTCGCTCCTTATCTTCTTCACCTTGAGCTCAAACTCATTTTGAGCTCTCCTTAGGAAGCGCTTGAGGGTCCCTTGGGTTTCAGACTTATCTTGCAAAAAGAACACCCAAGTGAAGCGGGAAAAGTCATCAACAATAACTAGACCATACTTACTTCCTCCTATGCTCAGATAGGCGACGGGTCCGAAGAGGTCCATATGTAGCAGCTCCAGGGGTCTTGATGTTGTCATCACATTCTTGGTGTGATGAGAGCCGCCCACCTGTTTCCCTGCTTGACAAGCTGCACAAGGTCTATCTTTTTCGAAATGTACATTGGTTAGACCTATCACGTGTTCTCCCTTTAGAAGCTTATGAAGGTTCTTCATCCCCACATGTGCTAAGCGGTGATGCCACAACCAGCCCATGCAAGTCTTAGCCATTAAGCATGCATCTAGACCGGCCTCTTCTTTTGCAAAATCAACTAAGTAAAGTTTGCCGTCTAGTACACCCTTAAAAGCTAGTGAACCATCACATCTTCTAAAGACAGACACATCTACATTTGTAAATAAGCAGTTATATCCCATATTGCATAATTGACTGACTGATAGCAAATTATATCCAAGAGACTCTACTAAAAACACATTAGAGATAGAGTGCTCATTTGAGATTGCAATTTTACCTAACCCTTTTACCTTGGCTTGATTCCCATCACCGAATATAATTGAATCTTGGGAATCCTTGTTTTTGATGTAGGAGGTGAACATTTTCTTCTCCCCCGTCATATGGTTTGTGCATCCGCTGTCGATTATCCAGCTTGAACCCCCGGATGCATAAACCTGCAAGGCAAATTTAGACTTGGGTCTTAGGTACCCAACTCATGTTGGGTCCTACAAGGTTAGCACATATATCCTTAGGGACCCAAATGCAAGATTTATCTCCCTTGCATCTTGCCCCTAACTTCCTAGCAATTACCTTCTTACCCTTTCTACAAATAGCAAAGGGAGCATTGCAAGCATAATAAATGGTAGAGTGACCATTCATAACTTTTCTAGGAACATGAACAATATTCTTCCTAGGCACATGATGAATATTTTTCCTAGGCATATCTCTACCATGCTTATAGGAAGAACTCGAAGCAAACATGGCATGAGAATCATAAACATGTGAATCAAAAGCATTATAAGCATTTCTAACATGTCTCCTATTATGATACATAAAAGCATGATTCTTTTTAGCACTACTAGCCATAGAGGCCTTCCCTTTCTCCTTGGCGGGAATGGGAGCCTTATGGCTTGTTAAGTTCTTGGCTTCCCTCTTGTAGCCAAGTCCATCCTTAATTGAGGGGTGTCTACCAATTGTGTAGGCATCCCTTGCAAATTTTAATTTATCAAAATTACTCTTGCTAGTCTTAAGTTGAGCATTAAGACTAGCCAATTCATCGTTAAGTTTGGAAATTGAAACTTGGTGTTCACTACAAGCATCAATGTCAAAATCTTTACACCTATTGCAAATTTCAACATGTTCAACACAAAAGTTAGATTTACTTGCTACTTCTAGTTTAGCAGTTAAATCATTAATTTCACCTTTTAAAGAAGAAATGGTTTCATTACAAGTAGAAAGTTCACAAGAAAGCATTCCATTTCTTTTAACTTCTAGAGCAAGTGAATTTTGTGCACTAACAAATTTATCATGCTCTTCGTATAAAAGATCTTCTTGTTTCTCTAAGATTCTATCCTTCTCATTCAAGGTATCAATCAATTCATTAATCTTAGCTATCTTAGTTCTATCCAGTCCCTTGAATAAGCTAGAATAATCTATTTCATCCTCACTAGACTCATCATCACTAGAAGAATCATAAGTATTGGCATTATGAGTGATTACCTTCTTCTCCCTTGCCATGAGGCAAGTGTGATGCTCGTTTGGGAAGAGAGCCGATTTGTTGAAGGCAGTGGCGGCGAGTCCTTCGTCGTCGGAGTCGGACGAAGAGCAATCCGAATCCCACTCCTTTCCTAGATGTGTCTCGCCCTTTGCCTTCTTGTATGCCTTCTTCTTCTCCCTCTTCCCATTTTTCCCTTGCTCCTGGTCACTATCATTTTCGGGACAGTTAGCAATAAAATGACCAACCTTACCGCATTTGAAGCATGAGCGCTTCCCCTTTGTCTTGGTCTTGCTTGGCTGCCCCTTGCGACCATTTAGCGCCGTCTTGAATCTCTTGATGATGAGAGCCATCTCTTCATCATTGAGCCCGGCCGCCTCAACTTGCGCCACCTTGCTAGGTAGCGACTCCTTGCTCCTTGTTGCCTTGAGAGCAATGGGTTGAGGCTCGTGGATTGGACCGTTCAACGCGTCGTCGACGTATCTTGCCTCCTTGATCATCATCCGCCCGCTTACGAATTTTCCAAGTACTTCCTCGGGCGTCATCATCGTGTACCTGGGATTCTCACGAATATTGTTCACGAGATGAGGATCAAGAACGGTAAAGGACCTTAGCATTAGGCGGACGACGTCGTGGTCCGTCCATCGCGTGCTTCCGTAGCTCCTTATTTTGTTGATAAGGGTCTTGAGCCGGTTGTACGTTTGAGTTGGCTCCTCTCCCCTTATCATGGCGAATCGTCCAAGCTCGCCCTCCACCAACTCCATTTTGGTGAGCATGGTGATGTCATTCCCCTCGTGTGAGATCTTGAGGGTGTCCCATATTTGCTTGGCATTGTCCAAGCCGCTCACCTTGTTATACTCTTCCCTGCACAAAGACGCTAAGAGAACAGTAGTAGCTTGTGCATTTCTATGAATTTGTTCATTTATATGCATGGAATTATCCGAGCTATCAAACTTCATTCCATTCTCTACAATCTCCCATATGCTTGGATGAAGAGAGAATAAGTGACTACGCATTTTGTGACTCCAAAATCCGTAGTCCTCCCCATCGAAGTGTGGAGGTTTGCCAAGAGGAATGGAAAGCAAATGCGAATTCGAACTATGTTGAATACGAGAATAATCAAATGAAAAGTTCGAATTGACCGTCTTTTTGTAGTCGTTGTCGTCGTCCTTTTGGGAAGAAGTAGACTCATCACTATCGTCGTAGTAGATGATCTCCTTGATGCGCCTTGTCTTCTTCTTCTTCCCTTCCTTCCGTCTATGGCCCGAGCCGGAGTCGGTAGGCTTGTCGTCCTTCGGCTCGTTGACGAAGGATTCCTTCTCTTTGTCGTTGATCACGATTCCCTTCCCCTTAGGATCCATCTCTTCGGGCGGTTAGTCCCTTTGTGAAGAGAACGGCTCTGATACCAATTGAGAGCACCTAGAGGGGGGGTGAATAGGTGATCTTGTGAAACTTAAACTTATAGCCACAAAAACTTGTTAAGTGTTAGCACAATAATCGCCAAGTGGCTAGAGAGGAGTCTCAACCAAAACACAATACCACAAGAGATCAAACACAGAGATGACACAGTGGTTTATCCCGTGGTTCGGCCAAGACCAACGCTTGCCTACTCCACGTTGTGGCGTCCCAACGGACGAGGGTTGCAATCAACCCCTCTCAAGTGGTCCAAAGACTGACTTGAATACCACGGTGTTTTTCTTTGCCTTTCAATATCCCGTTTGCGAGGATTCTCCACAACTTGGAGCCTCTCGCCCTTACACTTGAGATTCACAAGAAATACGGAGTAAGGGAGGAAAGCAACACACACAAATCCACAGCAAAATGCGCACACACACGGCCAAGAATCGAGCTCAAAAGACTATCTCAAAGTTCTCACTAGAACGGAGCTCGAATCACTGAGAATGACAAACGAATGCGCAAAGACTGAGTGTGGATGATCAAGAATGCTCTAAGGTTGCTTGGGTGTCCTCCTCCATGCGCCAAGGGGCCCCTTTTATAGCCCCAAGGCAGCTAGGAGCCGTTGAGAGCAAATCTGGAAGGCCAATCTTGCCTTCTGTCATCGGGCGCACCGGACAGTCCGGTGCACACCGGACACTGTCCGGTGCCCGATTTCCTTCCTAAAATGGCGCTGCCGACCGTTGCAGATCAGAGAGCCGTTAGCGCACCGGACATGTCCGGTGCACACCGGACAGTCCGGTGCCCCTTCCGACCGTTGGCCCGGCCACGTGTCGCGCGCAGATTCCGCGGCCGACCGTTGGCCCGGCCGACCGTTGGCTCACCGGACAGTCCGGTGCACACCGGACAGTCCGGTGAATTTTAGCCGTACGCCGTCGGCGAATTCCCGAGAGCGGCCACTTCACGCCGAGCCAGCCTGGCGCACCGGACACTGTCCGGTGCACCACCGGACAGTCCGGTGTGCCAGACTGAGCCGAGTCTTGGCTGCTCGAGCCAAGACATTTCCAATTGGATTTTTCCTGTTTCCAGCACTTAGACACAATACATTAGTCCATAAAACAATGTACTAAGTCTGAGAAACATACCTTAATTCTTGATTTGTACCTTGTCCACCTTTTTACACTTAGGCACTTGTGTTGGACACTAAATCACCAAAATACTTAGAAATGGCCCAAGGGCACATTTCCCTTTCAGAGACCCTTACACTCCAGGCACCGACGCTCTTGGGGCCAAGGGCAAGGGTAAGACTAGGAGAAAATGAAAACTACGTCATGTGGTCTTATGCTGAAAACTTTGTGATATGGACTCATGATGAAAACTTTGTGATGTGAACGATGTATTTTGGACTATGTTATGTGGACATTGTATTAAGCACTATGTCATATAGGTTTTGTCATATTTTATGTTATTTTGTGATGTATTATATGTTGAAATGTGGTGATGTTTTATAATATATGATTATTTTAACTGTGGATGTTAATAAAACAAGGGGAACTCTTGCGAATTTTTTTGTGAATTGCAAAAAACATGAAAAATACAATAAAAACTATAGGGTTTTGAAACATTAGAGTTCTAAAATATTTTGGATATGAAAGTACTACATAACAGGCTTCAAGTTTGTTCAATCAGAATCACAATCTATGAGAAACTCATCTTCGGAGTCATCCGTCGCGTAATCCTCAACGACAACCTCGTTCCACTTACTGCATTGTCCTGCATCACACTTGTCAGCAGTTCTCTTGTAATAATTAGCTTCTGCTTCATCTGCAACTTGGGAGAATAGCTCATCCTTAGCTTGAGCCTCATCAGACTTCTGCTTGTAATAAGCCGCCTCTACCTTTTCGGTGGCCTGAGACATAAACTCGTCCTCCTCCTCTTGAGCACGTAATCCTGCCTCAGCTAGTGCGATGAGCTCACTCAACCTTGATGTGTCGTCCTCCTCTTCCCCATGTAATCTTGCCTCTGCGAGAGTGATAAGCTCACTCAATCTATATGTGTCGTCGTCCTCCTCCATCAGCTCCACCGTGGCCATTTTTTTCTGAACATATCTTGCATGTGCCTCATCAGCCATATAGTTTACGCCACATCCTATCTCTGCAAATATAATGAGAAAAATAAGTTAGCAAAGTTAGGATAAATAAATTGTACTAACAAAATTATAATATCATTTTTCTCACTCACTTCCCTTGAGACGATCAGCAAGATTATCCAATATCTGTTTCTCGGCTCTAGCCGCCTCCCATTCCCTTGCATCCTGTGCTCTCTTCTCATTTGCCGCCTTCAACCTCCTCTGCTCTGCACGCATCGGGCTATCAAAATGGGCAGATTTCGTGTACCTACGCATGTCGCGTATGCGATCGTTAATGTACGAATCGACGAGCTGAGATCCACAATGCATCTTCTGTCCCATTAGTCTCTTGGACTTTATTGTGCGCATCACCTCTCTTTTGTCGTCATAACTCTCCCAATTATATTTCCTCGTCTCCTACAAAAAATAGTAAGTACCGGTATAACATTATAGGTAGTGCAAAACAATAAATAAATACCAACCTCATCGTAATCTACCATATGTCCACAAAAATATCCAACACCAAGCTCGGAAGGAACTAATCCATACTTAGCTTCAATGCCACATTTGCAGAGTATTAGATCAAACTTCAACTCTTCCGCCCACTCATTTTTTCTTTTCCTTTACCTCTGCCTCTGGTCAATGGGACAAAGGACCACACAACCACTCTCTGAAATAACACTTACGCCACCCGTATGGCTACAAGAGAATAAATTAGTAATTTATTATAAAAAATAACAAGTTTATACATTTAGCGCATCGATGGGCTCACATAATCAATGTTCGGACACATGAAGTACTTCGCAGTGTCTTCATCGATGACAGCACGATCTCCACAATCGCATCGAGGCGGCGAGTCCATCCTTCTTTCTGTTGCTACCTCCTTCTCCGCATCAGTCACTGGTGGAGGATTCGGGGGAGGAGGTACCCAACGCTTAAAACACTCATGACTAGTCTTTCCAGACAACCAATTAGCGAAAAGAAGATATCGAGGGTCAAATTTATCAGGACTGTCGATCTACCGGAAAAAGAAACACCTCAGGTGCTCCTAAAACAATGGAACGAAGCACTATTACACATCTAGTAAACAAAAAATTCGAATAAAATTAAGTCACAAGTCATAAGCTACGTACGTTAAAACCGCCACAAAGGTAGAAGTAGCGAGCAGCCGTGTCTGGATGTTTGGATTAACATACCCAAGCCAGTCTCCCACAGTCACGGTTAGACACAGGAAGTTAAAGAGGAACAGGAGCATCCTTACTAGATACGTCCGGATATAACTCAAGAGGACGACCTCTCTTCTGCCACAACGCCTCCCGGTACATGTCTTTCATCTAATAAACGATTATAATTATCACTTGTACCTAATGGACTTTATAATCGATTTACACAAACCATCAAATGAAATGTACTCATCGTATTAACGATACTATATATTTTATGAGCAACATTGGAAACTAATAATCGAAAAATTGCAACCCAATATACAAAACGAAACAGTGAGACATCATACCTTTGTTTACGAAGTGTTGCAACTCGAAACTTTGAATACAACAACTTTTGACGAAGTTTTGAAATGAGAGGAGATGAGGCCTTCTCGGCCAGCAGCGCGACCATTTTATAGGCCTCCGTAGCTTGGCGTCAAGATCTGTGGCGCCGAGCTACGAGGCCGCGTCGGCACCGTGTTGTCAAGTTAGCCCTAGCCGCAAGTGCCGCATCATAGCTCGACGCCATAAGCTATGGCGCCGAGTGTCGGGTCCAAAAATACATATAAAGTTTTTAGGGGTCTAAATGTAAATATTTTTTGTAAATAGTGCTAAAAACAAAAAATTCAGGCTAGAGGGCATGGCCCAAAGTGGCATGCAGTATGAGAGGGCAATGCTGTGTCACTGTGTGGTCCGGCGTGGCCAAAGTTCCATCTCTACTCACATCAATCAAGACGCTTCCAATGATAGGACCAAATGCTAGAAACTAGATGTGATTTTCATATGTATTAATTTATATAGACACTATATATAGAACTGTTCTAATAAAGGATCGTCTGTTACATAACGCTTTGTCCGTCCCAGATAATTGCATCTTTGCCATTAAAAAAATTGTTTAAAAGAGAGGTGTACGTGTACAGGAGAGGTCGAGTTCCCTCCATCAGCAGTACCAGGACTTCCAGACAGAGGTAACATGTTCATCTGAGAGGTAAAAAAACAGCTTAGGGCTCGTTTGATTATCTGTAATCTATATAAATTGGAGTGAATTGATATGAGAATTAGAAAGAATTTTGGCTTACTAAATAATTAATCCCACTAAATCCTCTTTAATCTATATGGATCAGGATGGAAGGGAACAAGCGACTACCTGAAAAGCCTGCGACGGGAGCTCAAGCAAACAGCAAGATGGTGGTGGTGCACTGGTGGCGCTGTATGCCGAAGCCTTGCAGGTGGTGGACTGGTGGCGTCGACAGCTGCATCGCAATTTTTTTTTTATTTATTCGGAAGCAGGGACCGCAGGAACACCAGTACCGGCCTACCGGGATAGGGACACAGGGTACTAGTGACATTATACTGGAAGCACCGGTTTGTGTTCCTCATTTATCTATGACATCTTTTTTTTGTACATTTGGCCTAAAATACTGAAACAAAAATATAGCTTTAGGCTTTGTTTGGAAGTGTAGTATTTTTGCTGTTTTGAAACAATACTATGGTATTTAATGATACTATAGTATTATAACTCAAAAGGTGTTTGGTTTGTGCAGGCAAAACACAGTTTTAAATACCATGGTTTACCTAAAACCGTGGTATTTTTGGAGTTTTCGAAACTCCACTCCGGACCTCAGTTTTCTTTTCTTCTCTCTACATATACTTTGTTTTTCCAATGGAACCAAACATATCTCGGTTTTGAGCAATACTGTGGTTTTACTGTGGTAAAGTAATACCATAGTATTTGTGTCATGTACAATTGTAAACTGTGGTATCTCAAAATTACAGTATTTCAAAACCGCATTTCCAAACAGGCCCTTAGTTTCCATGTTTATCAATTTATGGACTAAAATTGAATAAAATTGATGGAGTAAAAATTAGTGGCTAGAAACCAAAAACTCTCTAAATCTAGCAACCTGGTCTCTAAACGAACTAATAAATTGGCTAATTGTTAGTCGCAGGGCTGACAAACTATTTGCTCGTTAGGCATTTACACTTGCTAATAAGGTAATAGCTAATTATTTGCCAGGAGAATCTAAACAAGGCCTAACTAATAATATATATGAAAATCATGATAGTTTCTATTAGTAGCAAAAAGTGCCCTCACGTTCCTGTCTTATAAATTCGCTAAGCAGAGGATATCGAGCTGCCTGCTTAGTACGACCAAAACTGGAAAATCATCAGGGCGACGCAGCTTTGGCCTTTGGCCAGGGCCAGGCGGCAGCACAGGACTTGGGCTGTCCGGTCCGGTACTGCGACCCTGTCTGTCAGCCTGAATCGATCAGCTCTTTGACCCGGAGCAGGGATGGATTCGGATCGGATACGCATGGAAACGGATTCGAATGTCACTATTTACCATATTTTAATTCGAATACGGATACGAATACGAATACTATCGGATACGAATACAAAACGGATAGTTCGAATTCGGATTTATATTCGGATACTTACTTGATTTAGAACATAGCATCATAACAAGTATTAATTTGTTTTATCGATGGATTTATAGTTGATAAAAATCACATTACAAGTAAATTATGAACAATAGTACATATACATTATTTAGTTGAAACTTAGTTGAATATCATATTTTTAAATAAAATATTTATATTTTGGACTCTAATTATAATCTTTTTGTATATTAAGTATATTTGTATTTTGGACTCAAACTCCAATAATCTAATGTATTCAAAATTAGAATTTTTAATATTATTAAAATTTATCATTGTATATCACTAGTACTGTAAGATTAACACAGTCATTTGTTTATGATATAAATATTTTTAACATTTTAAATGGTGTACTTCAGTTTTTAGTATATTATTTAATGTTTAAAATCACTTGTAATTAGTAATTAGTAATAAAAGTAAGTTTAAATTGATTTTATTAAGTGTGTTTTTCTTTCGGATACGAATAGTATCGGATATTTCACGGTTTTGTCGAATGTTGTCGAATACGAATCTTAAATCGGATAGAGAAGAAACGAATTCGGATATGTCTATTTAACATCCATATTAAAATCGAATACGAATACGGATATCCATATTAGCGCTTTATCCGAATACGAATACGGATATTTCGGATCTCCAGACATCCGAATCCATCCCTAACCCGGAGGGGAGGGGAGGGTCGGCAGCGCCCAGCGGGCACCGCGCCGCACGGCAGTCTGTCAGGTTCTGGGACCAAGCGACCGGACAGGGACAGCAGCTGAGGGGAATTTAATACGTAACCTAAATTCGCCAGTTCCTCTCAGGCAGGCGGGCCCCACCGCGAGGTACGTGAAGTCTACCCTTTTTTATAATTTTTTATTATTATTATTTGTGGATCTCGTGGTCCATGGCGTCAGCGGATTAGTAGAGGAGATGAGATAGACACACTTTCCTCGTCGTGGCCTACTTGCATATATTTGACAAGCGTCAAGGAGTCGAGTGTGACTGACTGCACAGAGGCGTGTGATCCATCTGTGTTTTAGTAGCACTAAGAGCATCTCCGACAACGTGACCTATAAAAATGTCTTATAATTTAAAAATAAGTAAATTTTATAGAATTTAGGGCACCAATAAAGCACCCCGCTCCAACAGTAAAGCCTCAAATCTAGATTATAGGGCAGCCCACTACGGTGTAGTATATTTGAGGCACTTGAGAGAGTGCCCTATAGTTTTTTAACAAAATTTGTTGAATTGAGGCACTGTTGGAATGATTTTTCCTGTGTAGAGCCCTATATTTCAATTTGAGGCACTAGTTTGAGGCATTGTTGGAGATGCTCTAAGTGCCTGTGTGTAGTACTTACCTTACGGGCCTTCCCCGAATCAGGCCTAGAAGGAGACGCGTGCTGCTGCTGGTACTTCGGCCGGCGTCACTCACTGGAAAAAGGC
The DNA here is from genome assembly GCA_029449295.1 of Zea luxurians. Lineage (NCBI taxonomy): Eukaryota > Viridiplantae > Streptophyta > Magnoliopsida > Poales > Poaceae > Zea > Zea luxurians. The sequence goes on along the minus strand of JAOPSE010000026.1, from coordinate 35,069,897 downwards.
AAAGGAGGATAAAGCGCCTCAGCCACTCGACCAAATGCTCATCTCCCCCATTCAGCAGGGCCTTTTTGCCCGTTCGCCTTTCCTCTATCTCCCTGCCCATCAGAGGCAGCAACCCACATGAGCCCTAGATCTGCTGGACGCCTTTTGACCCAACCAACCAACCAACAAACATCAATGAACAGCTCGTAAAAGACGAGAGGAGCGATGTAAAGTAAAGCAAGCCTGCGACGCAAAGCTAGCTTATATATTAGCTGCTGCTACTACTACTCACTTCAGTTCAGGCGTCCCCGGCCGGACCGGATGGCGGGGCCTGCCCGCCAGTGCAGAAATGATTAGACGCCGGACGCCGCCGGGGACGGCAACGGAAACTGCTGGGCCTCGATTGCTTGCGCCAACCAGTCCTCTCGATGCATCATGACTACTCTAGCCGGCCGGCCGGCCGGGGTTTCTCTCTACCGTCTGTTTGTCACGAAAACCATCTCGTCCAGCCCGCGCAACTCGAGCTACATGCATGCATCTTACGTTGTTCGCTTAGGGATTAAAGCAGACTATTCGGATAAAATCCATCATTGCTGAAAGTTTGTAACGACCTAAACAACCGTCAAGGGATAGTTCTCGCTAAGACAACCATTTCACTCCATTTTTTCTTTCATTGCTGACTTTTCTTAAACTTTTTTTCATATATGTTCTTTAATGACGCAACAATTGTAATACATGTAGCGACAATATACAATATATATATTTTCTACATTTTTTTTTAAGTTTTAACCAGACACGATTTGATCATGATATCTGTCTACGAGAAATATTAATTAATAAAACTGTATGGATGCCTATGTGGAATAATAACAGGCTTATTCATAAGGGACTCTATTTTTTTTCTATGTAATAAACACCCACTCCTTTGTAGTAATAAAATAGTTTTTCGATGATAACACAACGATTATAATAAGCTAGTTATTCGATAAAATGTTATAGCACAACGATCACATGAAAACGATATTTATATGAGATATATGCCCATTGATGCATATGTTATCTTTTATCATAAGTATTTGCATAATCTGTTTTTGTTTTCTTACTTATTTTAGTAGGGGACCGGCGACTCCGTGACTCGAGAGGAGGATGATGATGTGGCGTGTGTACTGCTTGGGGCAATTGTGTTAACCCATTACGGGGGAGAGAGAGAGAGGGATTAACCACATGACCTACGCGTGAAGAGACAATTTTCACCGTATAAACGGATACTTTATATAGTAGAGATTTAATACAGAAAAGTTCATCTAGCAGTGTGTGTTATTTTTTTTATTTCACTTGCATCATTGTGAGAGGAGACCGAAAAATGAGTCTTTTTTCTTATGTCTCTACTGTTATATGATGTTTGGTTTGAGGAATAAAGTGATCCATCTTCTTCTCACTCCTCACTTTTTTATTTGGTTTGTGGAATAAAATGGGTTGATCCATCACCACCTCATTCCTCATAAGCTAATAATTAGTATATACATGAGGAGTGGGTTGATTCCACCAAAATTGATGGAATGAACTTATGATGCATCACTTCATGAAGCATAAAGTGACTCCACAAACCAAACACACTGTTAATGAATGGACTTGACATATATATATATCTACATAATGTTTTTCTGCTCTCCTACACGATTTGTTTACCAAACACTCTAAACTCCAGCAACTTTGCTCTCTAAAAACGTAGAGTTGGGGTAAATTCCACCATTTTAGTAGAGCAGCAAAAAGGTACTCCACAAAACTTGTTTTCATATGTAAAATATGGAGTTCAGAGTTAATTACCCACCAATGCCACTCGTTATAGAGAAAATAACATTTGATTTTCTCTTATGTTCTTTCATCATATTGCCCTATCTCGTCACATCTTCTCCGTTGTTCCCTAGCGACAATCTAGCGGACCCAACCGCTTCTGTCCCACTACCAGCATCAGGCCTAGCGATGAAAACAGACGGAAACGGACAGAAAAACCCTTCTCCCGTTTCCGCTCCCGCAATTCTTCATCGGAAATGGGAGCGGGAGCGGAACAACCACGGGCGGAAACGAGTCCGGGTTATACGGGTTTACGGAAACGAACCAAAACGACCGAAAATTAACCGAAAACGAACGGAAATTACCTCAACGGAAAAATTAACCGGAAAATAAGTCCACATCACCACATGATTACATGACCAGTTGACCACATAGCCATTGAACAACATGAAAATAAGTCCACAATAGTACATGAGCACATAGCACAATTCCAAATCCAAGTATCCAACAAGTAAACTTACACTCACTCAGCCCACATAAATCCAGTCCATACACAATAACAGTTAACAGAGTAATAGATTTATAGTCACACTCACACACTGACACACACATATGGACACAATATAAGTTCTTCAATGTCTTCATGACATCAAACACACATTTGTAAGATTTCTTCACAGCTCGCCATCTTCATTCATGAATAGGGAATCACTATCCCGGTCATGTTCCTACATTTTAGAATACATCTGTATAAGTATTTGCAAATGATAGGTAGCAGCCTCGCAGGAAGCATCAAGTAGCAAGCAACCTGCAACAAGAAATGTATGTATGGGGCTGCAGCAAGCCAGCAAGCAGGAAGCAAAAGCACTAGCAGCAAGCAAGCATGTATGATTGTGGGCTGAAAAGCATCAAGCAGCAAAGACAGTAGGAACATGACATTGACAGCATGGTAGCAAGCAATAATGTAGCAGCAATCAATAAGTTCTAGGCTCTATGACCATAAAACTTGATAATAGCAAGCAACAATGTAGAAGCATAAAAGCTATACAACTTCCTTAAAACACAACGGGGACTAGGCCTTCGAGGGCCGAACCTCGGTAAAACAAATCCCTGTGTCTCGTGTGCTTATTGCTTGTGATTTGTTTGTTCTTTCCTTTTTCAAAGTTTCTTCTTGCACTATTCTTTGCTAATACTATTTGGTGTTGTTTTAAGTTAAATTCTCATTTTGTGAAGCAACACTTTGCAAGAAAGAACTTGTGTTATTACTCTTCTTATCTCAGCCCTCTTGCTTTATTGTCATAAACTTATTAGTAGTATTGATTTATCAATTCCGCACTATTTAAAAGCAATACTCTTTACAAGCAAGGACTTAGTTTTATACTCCGATAACTGTGTATCTTGTTCTAACCACTAATCAAGGGATCTAGGTGGGGTGTAAAGTTATAATTTTCAGGTTTCGTCTATCCACCCCCCTCTAGGCGACTTTCATGAAGTCAACCTCCTCTTGAGGTTATAAAGACAAAACATAATCAATACTTTACTTTATCATTTTCATGTGGAGACTTGAGGTTATATTTTTATAAAATGTTTATTAGTCTTGGTAACTTATTTGCATTTTGATGATTTTATGCAAAATAAATCAATAATGCGCACATAGCCTAAAAATTCATGATTTTTTTAAAAACGCGACATATGTACACATATAATGCTAAAAAATGTTTGGACTCAAGGAGTGGATACATGATTACAATCATAATATGTGTGGAATGATGTCTTACATGGTATCCGACAAAAATTTCGTTACCGACAATATCTGTGTCCGACTAGTTCCGCATTCGACACACATCTATCCGTATTTGTATCCGAGAACATTCATATTCGTATTCGTATCCGAAGTTATCCGTATTCGAATTCGATTCCGAATAAAAATATAAAAACAAATATGGTTTCGATGATATCCGCCTGTATCCGATCCGATTACATCCCTGCCAGCAGCACTGACTCACCTGTGTTTAGAGGTGTTAATAAGCTCTAATTTTTTTACACTATAAACTTTAACAACTGGATCAAACTAGAATCGTACTCTATTTATATTTATTTTTGAACTAAAATTAGTTAAGAGTCTGTAAAACCCAAAATTGGTAAAAGAAAAAAAATAATAAAATGAATAAACAAAATAATTTATAAGTGAGCATTTTGGGGAAACTCCTTGAATGTTTTTATTTTCCTTTGCATACTCAACTAATGGCATTAAATTATGCAAATAACAAGTAAATAAATAAAGAAATGTACACCTCATGCCGATGTTATTTCCATGATGCATCTTATTTGAATCAAGGAATCATAACTTAAATTGACCTCAAATGAAAATATAAAACAATGGGAGAAAGGAAATTATAATAAAGTCATTCCTTTCTTCCATATGTAAATAATAGGGAGAAGAATAAATAATAATAAATAAATAAATAAATAATTTCAGTGCAAGTAGTAGAAGTATTAGAATTTGGTTTGATATTTGAAACCTATATATTGAAACCAAAATTCGAATTTAGTTTGAATTTTTGATTTGGAAATAAAACAGAAATTATAAAAGAAAAAAATAAAACAAAATGGGAAAAATGCGCCTGGGCCGATTCTGGCGCCCTCGGCCCAGCTTCCTCCACGCCGGCCCAACTCGCGCGCCTCGCGCTTGCCCACGCGCGCGCCGCGCCACTCTCGGTGGAGCCCACTGGTCAGGTCTCAATGTGGCGCGTCTGTATCAGCTCTGTGACGCTGGCAGGTGGGGCCATCATGTCAGATCTATCCCCTCCCGAAGCTATTCCCTCCCAACTGAACGTCGAAGCTCCTGGGTCGGAAATCCGATCTTGTTTCCCCCTTTCTCGGGCCGTTGCAAAGTCTTCACAGGGTTAAATACCAGGCGCCCGATAATCCTTCGTACATCCACCCCATCTAGTTATGTTTCGACGTGCACCGTCGCTATGCGCCACCATGTCCACGGATGAAGAAACAGGCTGCGCGCGGACCACTCACTGGCGGCACTGCTCTGGGCTTGGTGCACGGTGCGGGTAAGTCGCCTGGTCCCCAGGAAGAAGTTCATGGCCACGTCGTGCGTGATTGGGTGGCGTCGACGCAGGAATTCCTCGTCGGAGTCTGGGCGCGGCCGTAGATCCGCCCTGTGCCATGAACCGCGCGGTTGTCGCCATGATTCGAGGTATGGATGTCGCCTATGTGTTCGCCTGGGTCGCCTCTAGGTGTAGGAACCATTCGGGGGTACGTATTGGTCACGGGGGAGGACAGTTCGACTGGCGCCGGTGAGATCGCCGCCGCGTCTAGCGGACGGCGTAGCTCGGGTGGATGATGGGAGGAAGACCGGCCTGCAACCGTTGATCCAGAAACGGACTGTCCGGATTAGATCTAGCTTGTCGTTTGGGCAGATTGTGCCCTAGCCGTCGATCGGATGATGGGTGGCCACGATGTGATTCCGATGTTTTAAATCCAAGCCGTGCATTGCGGATCGTGTGGCACGGATCCGAGCCAGCCTAACCCTTGGCGCGATGTAATCTGGGCCGTCCGAATCTAATCCAACGACCGGTCTCTTTTCGTACCCCTTCGTTGAAAACCGTTTTGCAAAAGAGACCCCACGGTTTATACAAAACGACCCGCAGTCCACATCTGTGTTGTCTGTGTCTGGTGGATTTTATAGAATAAACCTCGACCTTCTCTGTATTAGTGCGCCTAGTCCAGGAATTAAAGAAAATAGGAAAAAGATATTTAGAAATTGATTTTGAGTATAGAAATACTTGTAAAACTTGTATAATCCATGGAAAAATCTTTTTAATTCTAAATTAATCCATTCCAATTTCTATAATTTTATAATATCATTGTTTGTCACCTAGTGTCTCTGTTTTGACATGAAAACAGGAATAAAATTTATTTCTTAAGTTAATCTTGTATCAAATACATAAAACCTTTGGAAATTCATAACTTAAAATCCATAACTCCAAAATTAATAACTCATGTTCCTGTGATCTTATTTCAATATGTAGATTATTAATATGTATTTTGCATATATGTTTGGTGTAATGTTAATTTTGCCTATACACTGTTTGTTTGTGTTGCTACGACTAGCGCGAGGTCACGAGTCATCTGAAAAGCAAGTTGGTACCTGGAATCTCAAGTCCCAGGCAAGTTGTGCCCTTGATCACTTCTTTTTACCCACTCATGTTCTAATTAATCATAATGATCTGCATAGGTTAATTTTGATGGGACCCCAATAGGTTACCCTAGTTTGTCTATCTTTATACCTTGTTTACCACTGAACTTTTTGGGTAGTACTTGCTAGTGCTTTATGTGGTTTTGGGTATGAAGATACATTATTCATGATCACACTTTTATTATCTTTTTATTATTACTGTTCATGACAAGATCATTATGTTAATTGGAACATGGAGCGACCACCCGGGAAAACAGTGCTACTACAAGGGTTTAATGGGACGCCCTTGGCTGATTAATTAGGAAAGCTAGTGGAAGACTACCTTACCCGAAAGGGGCAAGGGCAGTAGGGGAGTGGTCAGTGTAGGGAGGTCCTTGGTTGATTTTGCTGCGATGGCGGTCAGGCAAGAACCCTGCATTGGAGCTTCCTATAAACTGTAGCGGGTTTTCTGAAGCTAGTGGAACTTTGTAAAGGCCTCGTAGTGTTACCCTGCCTCGCCTCCTCGGTAGAGGTGTATGGGAAGTCGCGATCCCTTGGCAGATGGGTAACATGACTTGTGGGTATGAGAGCACCTAGAGGGGGGGGGGTGAATAGGTGATCCTGTAAAAACTTTAAACTTAAGCCACAAAAACTTGTTAAGCGTTAGCACAATTAATGCCAAGTGGCTAAGATGAAGTCTCAACAAAACACAATACCACAAGAATCAAGCACAGAGGGACACAGTGGTTTATCCCGTGGTTCGGCCAAGCCAATGCTTGCCTACTTCCACGTTGTGGCGTCCCAACGGACGAGGGTTGCAATCAACCCCTCTCAAGCGGTCCAAAGACCCACTTGAATACCACGTTGTTTTGTTGTTCCTTTCACTATCCCGTTTGCAAGGAATCTCCACAAATTGGAGTCTCTTGCCCTTACAATTATATGATCACAAAGAAAGCACAGAGTAAGGTAGGGAAGCAACACACACAAATCCACAACAAAAGCGCACACACGCGGCCAAGACTCGAGCTCGAATGACTATCTCAGAGTTCACACTAGAACAGAGCTCGAATCACTTAGAATCACAAACGAATGCGCAAAGAACTTGTGTGGATGATCAAGAATGCTCAAGAGTTGCTTGTGTCTTTCCTCCATGCGCCTAGGGGCTCCTTTTATAGCCCCAAGGCAGCTAGGAGCCGTTGAGAGCAATTCTGGAAGGCTATCCTGGCCTTCTGTCGTCGGGGGCACCGGACAGTCCGGTGCACACCGGACATGTCCGGTGACCGATTTGTTTCCTTTTCAGGCGCTTCCGACCGTTGGAAGACTGCCGTAGATCTGCGAGCCGTTGGCGCACCGGACAGTCCGGTGCACACCGGACAGTCCGGTGCCGTCTTCCGACCGTTGGCTCGGCCACGTGTCCCGCGCGGATTGCGCGGCCGACCGTTGGCCCTGGCCGACCGTTGGCTCACCGGACAGTCCGGTGCACACCGGACAGTCCGGTGAATTATAGCCGAAGTCGCCGGAGAAAAACCCGAGAGCGGCTGGTTTGCTCCGCGCTGGTCTGGCGCACCGGACACTGTCCGGTGCACACCGGACAGTCCGGTGCCCCAGCCCGAATTAGCCTTTGGCTGCACACAGCCAACTCTCCTCTCTTCTTCTTATTCCTGTTTCTATCACTTTGGACAAGACATTAGTACACAAAACCAATGTACTAGGACTTAGAAACATACCTTAACTTGTGATTTGCACTTTGTTCATCCTTGTACACAAATTCACAATTAAACACATGTGTTGGCACTCAATCACCAAAATACTTAGAAATGGCCCAAGGGCACATTTCCCTTTCAATCTCCCCCTTTTTGGTGATTTATGCCAACACAACATAAAGCCACTAGAACAAGTGCAAACTCAATTCAAATAACACTTAAATTTATTTTGAATCAATTTTGGCATATATGGATCATCCTTTGCCACCACTTGGTTTGTTTTTGCAAATCAAACACAAATCTCTATCTCTAAGTTAAACACACATGTTTAAGCATAAAGAGAGTCATTCAAAAAGAGATTGATCAAGGATTTCAAAAACTCCCCCTTTTTCCCATAATCAATACTTCTCCCACAAGAAGCCAACTTTTGACAAGAGAGACATCAAAAAGAGGTTTGACAAACCAAAAGCTCTATTCTACTATTTTCAAAATCTCTCAAGTGGTAGCTGATCCATTTATCACTTTGGCCTTTATTTTCTCCCCCTTTGGCATCAAGCACCAAAACGGGATCAATTGTGGCCCTATAACCCCATTGCCTCACCAAAATCTTCAATTAAGAGCAGATGGCAATAAGAGTTCAGAGATGGACTTGGAATAAGTTACCCTCTCATCGGAGTGCAGTGGAAGTCTTGCATGATCCAAGTCCACCTTTTTCCTTTCAATTCTCCTTTGAGACTAACACAAGCAAACTCAAACATATGGTTAGTCTCAAAGGGTCAAGTTGTAACACATCTCCCCCTAAACATGTGCATCACATTGCAACGGACTTGTGAGGTCCAGGGAGTGTTTGTACAACTTGAGCACCATACTAAGCAACAAAATGCAGAAGGGAACATGATCAAAGGCATAAATACATGTATGCTACAATTCAATCCAAGTTCCGCGAATCTAAGACATTTAGCTCACTACGCAGCCTGCAAAAGGTCTTCTCATCTAAAGGCTTGGTAAAGATATCGGCTAGCTGGTTCTCGGTGCTAACATAAAACACTTCGATATCTCCCTTTTGCTGGTGGTCTCTCAGAAAGTGATGCCGAATGTCTATGTGCTTTGTGCGGCTGTGCTCAACAGGATTTTCCGCTATCCGGATAGCACTCTCATTGTCACATAGGAGTGGGACTTTGCTCAGATTGTAGCCAAAGTCCCTGAGGGTTTGCCTCATCCAAAGTAGTTGCGCGCAACACTGACCTGCGGCAACGTACTCGGCCTCAGCGGTGGATAGGGCAACGGAGGTTTGTTTCTTAGAATTCCATGACACCAGGGACCTTCCTAAGAATTGGCACGTCCCCGATGTACTCTTCCTATCGACCTTACATCCAGCATAGTCGGAATCTGAGTACCCAATTAAGTCAAAGTTAGACCCCTTTGGATACCAGATCCCGAAGCAAGGCGTAGCGACTAAATATCTAAGAATTCGCTTCACCGCCACCAAGTGACACTCCTTAGGATCGGATTGAAATCTAGCACACATGCATACGCTAAGCATAATATCCGGTCTACTAGCACATAAATAAAGTAAAGACCCTATCATTGACCGGTATGCTTTTTGATCAACGGACTTACCTCCTTTGTTGAGGTCAGTGTGTCCGTCGGTTCCCATCGGAGTCTTTGCGGGCTTGGCGTCCTTCATCCCAAACCGCTTCAGCAGATCTTGCGTGTACTTCGTTTGGGAGATGAAGGTGCCGTCCTTGAGTTGCTTCACTTGGAACCCAAGGAAGTAGTTCAACTCGCCCATCATCGACATCTCGAATTTCTGCGTCATCACCCTGCTAAACTCTTCACAAGACTTTTGATTAGTAGAACCAAATATTATGTCATCGACATAAATTTGGCACACAAACAAATCACCATTACAAGTCTTAGTGAAAAGAGTTGGATCGGCTTTCCCAACCTTGAAAGCATTAGCAAGTAAGAAATCTCTAAGGCATTCATACCATGCTCTTGGGGCTTGTTTAAGTCCATAGAGCGCCTTAGAGAGCTTACACACGTGGTCGGGGTACCGCTCATCCTCGAAGCCAGGGGGTTGCTCCACGTACACCTCCTCCTTTATTGGCCCGTTGAGGAAAGCGCTCTTCACATCCATTTGGTACAACCTGAAAGAATGGTGAGCGGCATATGCTAGCAAGATGCGAATGGACTCTAGCCTAGCCACAGGAGCAAAAGTCTCCTCAAAGTCCAAACCTGCGACTTGGGCATAACCTTTTGCCACAAGTCGAGCCTTGTTCCTTGTCACCACCCCGTGCTCGTCCTGTTTGTTGCGAAACACCCACTTGGTTCCCACAACATTTTGCTTGGGACGAGGCACCAGTGTCCAAACTTCATTGCGCTTGAAGTTGTTGAGTTCCTCCTGCATGGCCAACACCCAGTCCGGATCTAGCAAGGCCTCCTCTACCCTGAAAGGCTCAATAGAGGAGACAAACGAGTAATGTTCACAAAAATTAACTAATCGAGATCGAGTAGTTACTCCCTTGCTAATGTCACCCAGAATCTGGTCGACGGGATGATCCCTTTGAATCATCGCTCGAACTTGGGTTGGAGGTGCCGGTTGCGCTTCTTCCTCCATCACTTGATCGTCTTGTGCTCCCCCTTGATCACACGCCTCCTTTTGATGAACCTGTTCATCGTCTTGAGTTGGGGGTTGCACCGTCGTTGAGGAAGAAGGTTGATCACGTTCATCCTGTTCCTGTGGCCGAACGTCTCCAATCGTCATGGTTCGTATAGCGGCCGTCGGAACATCTTCTTCATCTACATCATCACAATCAACAACTTGCTCTCTTGGAGAGCCATTAGTCTCATCAAATACAACGTCGCTAGAGACTTCAACCAAACCCGATGATTTGTTGAAGACCCTATACGCCTTTGTATTTGAATCATAACCTAATAAAAACCCTTCTACAGCTTTGGGAGCAAACTTAGAATTTCTACCCTTCTTCACTAGAATGTAGCACTTGCTCCCAAAAACACGAAAGTAAGATACATTGGGTTTGTTACCGGTTAGTAGCTCATATGACGTCTTCTTGAGGAGGCGGTGAAGGTAGACCCTGTTGATGGCGTGGCAAGCCGTGTTCACGGCTTCCGACCAAAAGCACTCGGGGGTCTTGAACTCTCCAAGCATCGTCCTTGCCATATCGATTAGCGTCCTGTTCTTCCTCTCTACCACACCATTTTGTTGTGGTGTGTAGGGAGCGGAGAACTCGTGCTTGATCCCTTCCTCCTCAAGAAACTCCTCCACTTGAAGGTTCTTGAACTCGGACCCGTTGTCGCTCCTTATCTTCTTCACCTTGAGCTCAAACTCATTTTGAGCTCTCCTGAGGAAGCGCTTGAGGGTCCCTTGGGTTTCAGACTTATCCTGCAAAAAGAACACCCAAGTGAAGCGGGAAAAGTCATCAACAATAACTAAACCATACTTACTTCCTCCTATGCTTAGATAGGCGACGGGTCCGAAGAGGTCCATATGCAGCAGCTCCAGAGGTCTTGACGTGGTCATCACATTCTTGCTGTGATGTGCTCCTCCAACTTGTTTACCTGCCTGACAAGCTGCACAAGGTCTATCTTTTTCGAAATAAACATTGGTTAGACCTATCACGTGTTCTCCCTTTAGAAGCTTGTGGAGGTTCTTCATCCCCACATGTGCTAAGCGGCGATGCCACAGCCAGCCCATGCAAGTCTTAGCCATTAAGCATGCATCTAGACCGGCCTCTTCTTTTGCAAAATCAACTAAATAAAGCTTGCCGTCTAGTACACCCTTAAAAGCTAGTGAACCATCACATCTTCTAAAGACAGACACATCTACATTTGTAAATAAACAATTATATCCCATTTGACATAATTGACTAACAGATAGCAAATTATATCCAAGACTCTCCACTAGGAATACATTTGATATAGAATGCTCATTAGAAATTGCAATTTTACCTAACCCTTTTACCTTGCCTTGATTCCCATCACCGAATATAATTGAATCTTGGGAATCCTTATTCTTGACGTAGGAGGTGAACATCTTCTTCTCCCCCGTCATATGGTTTGTGCATCCGCTGTCGATAATCCAGCTTGAACCCCCGGATGCATAAACCTGCAAGGCAAATTTAGGCTTGGGTCTTAGGTACCCAACTCATGTTGGGTCCTGCAAGGTTAGCACAAATGTCTTTAGGGACCCAAATGCAAGATTTATCTCCCTTGCATCTAGCCCCTAATTTCCTAGCAACTACCTTCTTACCCTTTCTACAAATAGCAAAGGGAGCATTACAAGCATAATAAATGGTAGAAGGTTCATTCACTACTTTCCTAGGAGCATGAATAACATTCTTTCTAGGTACATGAGCAATATATCTCCTAGGCATATGTACAACATTTCTCCTACACATATCTCTACCATGATCATAAGAAGAACTAGAAGCAAACATTGCATGAGAATCATAAACATGTGAATCAAAATGATTATAAGCATTTCTAGCATGTCTCCTATCATAATACATAAAAGCATGGTTCTTTTTAGCACTATTAGCCATAGGGGCCTTCCCTTTCTCCTTGACGAAGACGGGAGCCTTATGGCTTGTTAAGTTCTTGGCTTCCCTCTTGAAGCCAAGCCCATCCTTAATTGAGGGGTGTCTACCAATCGTGTAGGCATCCCTTGCAAATTTTATTTTATCAACTTCATTCTTGCTAGTCTTAAGTTGGGCATTAAGACTAGCCACTTCATCATTTAATTTGGAAATTAGAACTAGGTGTTCACTACAAGCATTAACATCAAAATCCTTACACCTAGTACAAATTTCAACATGTTCAACACAAGAATTTGATTTACTAGCTACTTCTAGTTTAGCACTTAAATCAATATTAACACTTCTTAAGGTAGAAATGGTTTCATGACAGGAAGATATTTCACTAGAAAGCATTTCATTTCTTTTTACTTCTAAAGCATATGATTTTTGTGCCTCTACAAACTTATCATGTTCATCATACAATAAATCTTCTTGCTTTTCTAAAAGCCTATCCTTTTCATTCAATGCATCAATCAATTCATTGATTTTATCTATCTTAGATCTATCTAAGCCCTTGAACAAGCAAGAATAATCTATATCATCATTACTAGACTCACTATCACTAGAAGAAGCATAAGTGGAGTCTTCAGTACTTACCTTCTTCTCTCTTGCCATAAGACAAGTGAGACGCTCGTTGGGGAAGAGAGCCGATTTGTTGAAGGCAGTGGCGGCGAGTCCTTCGTTGTCGGAGTCGGAGGAGGAGCAATCCGAGTCCCACTCCTTTCCTAGATGCGCCTCGCCCTTTGCCTTCTTGTATTGCTTCTTTTTCTCTCTTTTGTTCCCCTTTTCCTGGTCACTTTCATTATCGGGACAGTTAGCAATGAAATGACCAAGCTTACCGCATTTGAAGCATGAGCGCTTCCCCTTGGCTTTGGTCTTGCTTGGTTGTCCCTTGTGACCTTTAAGCACCGTCTTGAATCTTTTAATGATGAGAGCCATCTCTTCATCATTAAGGCCAGCCGCCTCAACTTGCGCCACCTTGCTAGGTAGCGACTCCTTGCTCCTCGTTGCCTTTAGAGCAATGGGTTGAGGCTCGTGGAGTGGTCCGTTCAATGCGTCATCGACGTATCTCGCCTCCTTGATCATCATCCGCCCGCTTACAAATTTTCCAAGCACTTCCTCGGGCGTCATCATCGTGTACCTGGGATTCTCACGAATATTGTTCACGAGATGAGGATCAAGTACGGTAAAAGACCTGAGCATTAGGCGGACGACGTCGTGGTCCGTCCATCGCGTGCTCCCGTAGCTTCTTATCTTGTTGATAAGAGTCTTGAGCCGGTTGTACGTTTGCGTTGGCTCCTCGCCCCTTATCATCGCGAACCGTCCAAGCTCGCCCTCCACCAACTCCATCTTGGTGAGTAAGGTGACGTCGTTCCCCTCATGAGAAATCTTGAGGGTGTCCTAGATTTGCTTGGCGTTGTCCAAGCCGCTCACCTTATGGTATTCATCCCTGCACAAGGAAGCTAGAAGAACAGTAGTAGCTTGTGCATTTTTATGAATTTGTTCATTAATGAACATGGGACTATCCGAACTATCAAAGTGCATTCCACTCTCTACAATCTCCCATATACTAGGATGGAGAGAGAATAGGTGACTACGCATTTTGTGACTCCAAAATCCGTAGTCCTCTCCATCAAAGTGTGGGGGCTTGCCAAGTGGAATGGAGAGCAAATGAGAATGTGAACTTTGCGGAATACGAGAGTAATCAAAGGAAAAGTTCGAATTAACCGGTTTTCTCCTCTCGTAGTCGTTGTGGTCCTCATCCTTTTGGGAAGAAGTAGACTCGTCGCTGTCGTAGTAGATGATCTCCTTGATGCGCCTGGTCTTCTTCTTCTTCCCTTCCTTTCGTCTTTGACCCGAGCCGGAGTCGGTAGGCTTGTCGTCCTTCGGCTCGTTGACGAAGGTCTCCTTCTCTTTGTCGTTGATCACTATACCCTTCCCCTTAGGATCCATCTATTCGGGCGGTTAGTCCCTTTGTGAATAGAACGGCTCTGATACCAATTGAGAGCACCTAGAGGGGGGGTGAATAGGTGATCCTGTAAAAACTTTAAACTTAAGCCACAAAAACTTGTTAAGCGTTAGCACAATTAATGCCAAGTGGCTAAGATGAAGTCTCAACAAAACACAATACCACAAGAATCAAGCACAGAGGGACACAGTGGTTTATCCCGTGGTTCGGCCAAGCCAATGCTTGCCTACTTCCACGTTGTGGCGTCCCAACGGACGAGGGTTGCAATCAACCCCTCTCAAGCGGTCCAAAGACCCACTTGAATACCACGTTGTTTTGTTGTTCCTTTCACTATCCCGTTTGCAAGGAATCTCCACAAATTGGAGTCTCTTGCCCTTACAATTATATGATCACAAAGAAAGCACAGAGTAAGGTAGGGAAGCAACACACACAAATCCACAACAAAAGCGCACACACGCGGCCAAGACTCGAGCTCGAATGACTATCTCAGAGTTCACACTAGAACAGAGCTCGAATCACTTAGAATCACAAACGAATGCGCAAAGAACTTGTGTGGATGATCAAGAATGCTCAAGAGTTGCTTGTGTCTTTCCTCCATGCGCCTAGGGGCTCCTTTTATAGCCCCAAGGCAGCTAGGAGCCGTTGAGAGCAATTCTGGAAGGCTATCCTGGCCTTCTGTCGTCGGGGGCACCGGACAGTCCGGTGCACACCGGACATGTCCGGTGACCGATTTGTTTCCTTTTCAGGCGCTTCCGACCGTTGGAAGACTGCCGTAGATCTGCGAGCCGTTGGCGCACCGGACAGTCCGGTGCACACCGGACAGTCCGGTGCCGTCTTCCGACCGTTGGCTCGGCCACGTGTCCCGCGCGGATTGCGCGGCCGACCGTTGGCCCTGGCCGACCGTTGGCTCACCGGACAGTCCGGTGCACACCGGACAGTCCGGTGAATTATAGCCGAAGTCGCCGGAGAAAAACCCGAGAGCGGCTGGTTTGCTCCGCGCTGGTCTGGCGCACCGGACACTGTCCGGTGCACACCGGACAGTCCGGTGCCCCAGCCCGAATTAGCCTTTGGCTGCACACAGCCAACTCTCCTCTCTTCTTCTTATTCCTGTTTCTATCACTTTGGACAAGACATTAGTACACAAAACCAATGTACTAGGACTTAGAAACATACCTTAACTTGTGATTTGCACTTTGTTCATCCTTGTACACAAATTCACAATTAAACACATGTGTTGGCACTCAATCACCAAAATACTTAGAAATGGCCCAAGGGCACATTTCCCTTTCAGGGTAAAGATGTGCAACCTCTGCAGAGTGTAAAACTGGTATACTAGCCGTGCTCACGGTCATGAGCAGCTCGGACCCTCACATGATTAATCTATGGAACTAAATTCAATTTGTCATATGCATTGCATCGCAGGTGATGTTGTTACTTTTGTTCTGCTACTTAATTGGGTTTGGTATTTACTTATACTTAGTAATTGCTAATAAAATTTTGACCAACTTTAAAAGCAATGCTCAGCTTCAACCATCTCCGTTGGTAAGCCTTACACTTCACGTGAGCTCCCACCTTTGGCGAGTTCATGTACATTATTCCCCACAACTTGTTGAACTATGAACGTATGTGAGCTCACTCTTGCTGTCTCACACCCCCCACAGGTCAAGAACAGGTACCACAGGATGAGGCGCATGGAGGATGCCGTGGCGAGTTCGTGAGAGGTCTAGGCCGTCGTCTCCCAGTCAACTTTGGGTTGCTGGACCGTTGTCTCCTTATAAGTTAATTATTTATTTTGTATAGAACTCCTGTTATATAGTAAAGATGTGACATTCGATTCTGTGTCATGATTCATCCACTACCGGAATCGCGTTCTTTGCCGAGTGTCTAAGACACTCGGCAAAGGCTATTTTACACTCGGCAAAGAACACTCGGCAAAGATTTCATCGGCAAAGGGTTCTTTGCCGAGTGCTTTTTTTCGGACACTCGGCAAAGACTTTGCCGAGTGTCAAAAAGCACTCGGCAAAGAAAAACACTCGGCAAATTAAGAATCGAAAAAATTTAAAAAAAAACAGCAAAACATTTTTTAAATTCTAGGAACAACTCTCCAACCCTACCCTATTACCTTACCTGTTGCCCTATCATTTTTCACTATTATTTTGAATCAAACTTATATGTTTTGTAAATGGTGAGATTCGAACTCGCAACCTCTCTCTCGCGCATACCCTCCTATACCACTACACTACTACACCAATTATGTTTATATTACGTTTCCATTCCCCATGTACTATAACAAATTGAGAGTAATTTGATTATTTAAGGCACTAAATGAGTTCATTTGAAAATGTGACCAACTATAAAGTTGCATAACTTTTTGAGATCTAAAAGTTTTATTCTAATAGTTTCTACATCCGAGACCGTTTTTAAAATTTGAATTTTAAATTTAAAAACTTCACATGAAATTTTCAATGATAAGATGATTTCAAATCAAAAAATTGTCAACTACAAAGTTTCATTACATTTCAAGACCTACAACTTTTATTTTGGTGGTTTTTCCATCCGAGACAGTTTGAAAAATTCAAATTTCACAATTCAAATATTGTTTTGCATAACAAGATGATTTCAAACTAAAACATTGTCAACTACAAAGTTTCATAACTCTTCAATACCTACAACTTTCATGTTGGTGGTTTTTCCTTTCGAAGTCGTTTTCAAAATTCAAATTTTAAAATTTTTAAATTCAGACGTAGTTTTCGTTGACAATATGACTTCAAATGAAAAAGTTGTCAACTATAAACTTTTATAACTTCTCAAGATCTACAAAGTTTATTTTGGTTGTTTGATAATTTGTTTATCTCAGATGATGGTTCTAACAATATGCACAAATTCTATACGTCTCTCTCGTAGTTTCATAAACTACGAGAGAGATATAGGTTTTATAAACAAATTTATTTTTATTTTGTCATATGAAGAAATGTTCAATATATAAATTGTACATCATGATGAGTTATACAAATTTGTAGTTGAAAACTTTTTCATTTGAATTAATTTACTACTTTAAAATGTGAATTTTAAATTGTCTTTGCCTAGTGTTGGAGAAAAAACACTCGGCAAAGAGCTCTTTGCCGAGTGTTGTATTTGTGACACTCGGCAAAGAGCCCTTTGCCGAGTGTCAAAAAAAGACACTCGGCAAAGAAACTCTTTGCCGAGTGTCAAAAATAAAACACTCGGCAAAGAGCTTCTTCGCCGAGTGTTTTCTTTTACCGAGGGTTTTTTGCGTGGCACTCGGCAAAGAGCTCTTTGCCGAGTGCCCGAAATAAAACACTCGGCAAAGAATATGACACTCGGCAAAGAGCCAAATTCCGGTAGTGATCATATGTGTGAGACTTGGTTCCAGCACACCTGGTGATTATATTCGCACCCGGGCTTTGAACCCCTGAAACCCGGGTGTGACAGAGTCTAAATAAAATGGGAATAGACATTAAATGACCCGTTAGCACCCTACGTATACCCCCACGAGCAGACCTACTGCTAGCTTCCAATATCTATTGATCGTCTATTCGTTTGGTTTTTTCTGTACCGGCTTCTACTGTTTCTATTATATTTTGTCTTTATAAATTACAGTTACAACAGTTTAAATAACTTACTTTAATATGAAGCTGAGATGGATAAAAAGAAGGGGCTCAAGATCAGATAGCATCTCCGTCGATCAGCGATCTCCGTCGCTAGCCTATCGGTTGGCCTTCATTCATAGCATAGGCATGATGATTTGCTATGAATTTGGGATTGGGTAATATTTATATTTTTTTAATAAAATATAAATTTGCTGGAGTTGTAGTTGGGTTACAAGACAAATATATAAAAATATTATTAAACTCTAAAATAGAGTTGCTCCATGGCAGAATTGATGGAGAGCTCCAAGTCTATATAATATTATATCCAAGAGGATTATCAATAGCAGGACAGTCTATGAGGCAATTACAAACAGAAAATGGATCTCTGATATTAAAGGTCCTCTGACAATGGGAGTCTTAACAGAGTATCTTCAGTTATGGGACATGATTTCAGATTGGCAGCTGCAGCCTGAGGTTGAGGATAAACATGTTTTCAGTATTGCCCCCAATGACATCTACTCAGCAAAGATTGCTTACGAGGGTTTCTTTTTGGGGTCTGTAATTTCCCCTCATTACAAGAAAATTTGGAAAACTTGGGCCTTACCAAAATGTCGTTTCTTCATTTGGCTGGTTGCACAAAATCGTCTCTGGACAGCGGATAGACTTACTAAAAGAGGGCTGAGTCATCCTGAGAAGTGCCCCTTTTGTGATCAAGAAGATGAAACTATTGATCATCTCTTTGTTACCTGTTCCTTCTCCAGGGATTTCTGGTACCGGTTGTTACAGAATTTTGGCCTGCACTCTTTGGCTCCTCAACCTGATGTTGGCTCATATCTAGGCTGGTGGGAGTCGGTGGGGAATATTGCTGCTGGGCTCACTAGAAAAGGGCTTGATTCCCATATAATTCTGGGAGCCTGGACCTTGTGGAAGCACAGAAACAAATGTGTTTTTGATGGCTGCAGCCCAGTGTTGTCATGAGTCTTAGAGCTGCTAATGAGGAAAGGATGCAACGGGAGATTGCTGGTGCCAAGGGGCTCTGCCAGCTAGCTGTCCCGTTAGCTGAGAGATAAGTAGAGTCTAATGGATTCTTTTTTGTATGCTTCTTACTGGCCTCCGTAAGAAGGTGGTTTTGTTTTGTACTGGCCTTTCTTGGCCCCCTTTTACCTCTTCTTAATATATTATGAGGCGCAGTTCTCCTGCGCTTTCGAGAAAAAAAGAATTGGTGGACAGAGTTGTAGTTAGTAGAGTAGAGCAGTTCCAAACACCGTCTAACACTAGCGAGTCTTTGTAGCTCACTCGGAGCGCGATGCAACAGGACAAAGAGCATGATCTAGACGGTGGCGCTCCGTCTAGGATGGCAACGGATAAACTATCTGCGAATAGTGTATCTAGACATCCATATCCGCGACTTATATCCGAGATTCGAACCGTACCTGTTGCCCGCTACGGATAAAAAATAGTATTCACATTCGCTACCCGAGGGTAATGGATATCCACAAATATGTCCATTTGCCCACTACACATTACAACATATTTAAATGCAGCAAATTCAAATATGATAACATATTTGTCCAGCAAATTTAAATATGATAAAAACACGATTGAGGATTTGGGGAGGCTAGGACTTGGACTGGTTGTGGTCCGTGTAGTGATTCCAAACTCCAGTGGCCCACATGTCATGTTACTTTAACTGATATTCGGGTATGGATACTGATTTTTTATACCTATTTAAAAAATATCCATAGATATCAAATGCTACATGTATCAGTATCCACGCGTACAGGCTCATACCTAAAACCGTGCCCAACGGATTTTTTATCCACGGGTACACGGATAAATTATATCCATTGTCATCTCTAGCTCCGTCTGCCACCCATACTAAGAGCCACGTGCGCCACTGGCACATAGGAGACACCGCTGATATAGAAATAGAGAAGAGATAATTGGTTCAACATATTTGTTCTAAGACTACTGTAAGCATTTGTCTACTTTTTTTTTAAACTTTGAAGGGTCTTTTCTATCAGTCAGTAACGTAAACACGGACTAAATGGCCTACATTAATTTTGGTTGGTGCTATGAACTCGGACTATACCAAACGATACTAAAGATCCTCTGATGAGTTAATTAGTTTTTAAAAATATCTTATCTAAGGATACATGTGCTATGTATTAGGATAAAAAAACTATAGGCAACATAATATATTAAATATATGAGACCTTGAGTTCAAGTCCATGAATCATAGTGGCAGGAAAGTTTTTAACTTTTTTTTAGCCTTGCCGAAATTAAACCCGTTATCAGAGCGGCACTAAAGCTTGTTTCCCGCGTACAGGAGATCTGATGTCCACCGGGAAGGAAGGCCGGAACAAGAACAAGTGGGCAGCATCTGGGCGGGCCAGCGCCAAGCAAGGCTCCAGACGAGAGAGTTGGTTGCTTTCACTGACAGAGGGGCGACACTGCGACAGTGCCGCTGCCAGCAACCGGACGCCAGTAGAGGCGGACGTGTCCTGCGAGGCTGCGACACGAGTGCACACGGAGATACGAGACACTGCCACTGCCCGTGGGCCCCGCGCGCAGGGACCATGGGCTGGAGCTTCCTGTCCTGCGGTTGCCATCCCTGGCCATCAATGCGAGCGTGAGCTCCTCGTCCTCGTCCTCCTCGCGCCAGGCGGACAGGCCGTTCTGGGTAGCTGGTCGCTGCTGTGCGTTTGTAGTGTACGCGCAGCGCAGGCATGGGCTGGGCCCGGGCGCAGGGCGAGACGAAGCATAACGTAGTGCAGGAGCCTACTACAGGCCAAGACATGGACGCCCGGTCTCTTGCACAGTAAAGCACGAGGCTGCACGCAGCACGCTGCACACTGCACTAGTTTGGACTTTGGAGACTCCTGCCGTCCTGCGTGCAGCAGTGCACATCTGAGGATGGTTTTTTTCTTTTTCGTTTTCCAGCACCTTATTTATTCCTATCTCCTATTTTAAACCTGCTAGTCAGTTGTCTGTTAATTGCTATATATTATATGAATAGATTTTATTTTAATAAGACAAAAATATATATGTACATTCTATTGAATAGGTGGTGTAAATGTTAAGCTAAAAACTAAGGTTCAAGCTCTTATTTCTGAATAATTTTTTTTTGTAATAGGCAGAAAAGGTGCCACGTGACGATGTGCTCTATATACAATAGAGACTATATGAATAGTGCTCTCTACACATAAATGTTTCAAATAGTGCTCTCCTCCCTTTATTATTTACCATTACCATTCCTAGTTACTTAGATTCAGGTTTTGAAGGGGTGGGCTCACAAATGCTTCACCTGCACCGTTACCATTCCTAGTTACTTAGCATCAATTTTTTTTTTTTTGCTTGTAAAAATATAGTGCAGGCACAGAAATAAACACTGACGTGTGTGCGCGCGCGCACTCACCCAGTCACCCATACGAACAAAAGCACAAATATATCATATGTTCAGTTTCGAAACATTAAAAGAGTTACTGTATACATCTTGTTATCCAAGGACATGTATGACATATCGTCTAATACTTTTTAAAAAATAGCACCCCTAATTTAAACACAAACATAGAACATACGGACCTTCTTGTATGAAATCGATAGCTTGAATCCGAGTAGTCATAATTATAGCTCCTACCGACAGTTACTACTCCCAGCACAAATCAGTAATTTAAGTTCAAAAGGCTCAAACAAATCCCCCCTCCCGTGCCGCCGTGTGGCCCCCACTTTCCAGTCAGCGTGGTTAAGCTAAGCCCAGATGATGTAGTAGCAGTAGTAGTACGTGCGGCCGCCTTTATTCGTTCCCGCAATTTGCTCCTGGGCGAGCCTATGAATGCGAGTGACGTGACGTCCCTTGTGCTCGAAGCATACGTACCGCTGTGCGCTGGGACCCGGGCCATTAGTGCGACGGAACGCAACCGAAAGGATCTCTGGTAGGAGTAGGGAGTATTCTCTGTACTACTAGAGTATTCCGAAGTTCCAACCGAGCCGATCGCTTGGGGATTGGGATTGGGACTGACTGCAGGCAGCAGGCAGCCGGCAGCCCACGACCGTCGGATACTCGGACAGGGCACGCAAACAGACGGGACGGCGGAGCCGCAGAGGGAGAGGGTTTGGAATTTGGATCCTCCACTCCCCTCTCCTCTCCTGGTCGCGAATCCCGCGCCCGGATGGACGGCCCAGATCACACTGGAATATTCTGCCAGTTGATTAGCGTGTGGTGGCCGTGCGGGGCCCGCAAGTCAGGCCCAGGTATCGGGATGGAATTGGAACCAGCCGGGCCGCGCATCGACATCGGAGCGCATCGCATCCCAGTAACTCCCGCACACACTGCGGTACTCACTCACAGACTCACAGTCACAGTCTCTCCAGGCGGTTGGGGGCATCTGCGGCCGACCGGCCGTGGCCATTGGATTGGATCGATCAAAACAGGAGAGAGAGAGAGAGTGCTGATTACTGAATGAAGTGCTGATGTGCACTGTTTGCTGTTAATGGGGGGTTTTCCCTTTATTAAAAAAAAGAGGAGAAAGGGGGTCAGCCGGACTGGGCCACTAGAAGGCCTTACAGCCGAGCAACCCAGCTGGTGACTTAACCTAGACGCAAAGGTTGTATCCCGAGAGGCAAGGAAAAAAAGAGGGGCAGAGAGCTGGGCGGCGGCTGAACGGATCTCCGTTTTCAGTGGCTTGCTCGGCCGTAGCTTTCGCCCTCTTCTTGCGCGACTAGCTCCTGCTCGGCTCCTTATAATGGGAGTTCGATTTTCTGACTTGGGATGGGTATACGCGATATTCCTTCTCCTCTCTCCCTGTTCACTGCTCCAGTTGAGAACTGGATCGATTGACTCGATCGCTGGCCTTCCTGTGGTGATTCTTGCTGGTTGTGATTGGAAGGAAGCTGTAGCTGGTGCTGCGCACGTGCAGCAACGGTTCCTTGTGCTTTTCTTCTGTGCTCTGACGCCTGTGTGGTGTTGTTCTCTGATCTTTGCCCACCGTGGCCTAGTGTTTGGGCTCCCTACTGTGCGATGTTCCTCTTCTCGGGCTGGTGCCGTGGACGTCTCTCTCGGCTCCGGCAGCGGCTCTAGTATCTCCGTCAACCTCCCGTCGTGCAGGCCCGGACGTGGGCGGCGGAATTGGTTTTCTGGGACAGAACTTCGTGTTCGCTGAGCTGATCTTCCCACGTAGACAATCTACGTGCTGTGAGTTATTCGTTACCTCACTTTATTTACTGTTTAATTTTGTGCAATCTGCTAGTATTAAATACTTGGGTGTGATTGCACTGTTGTGGGCGGATTTAATTGCTCGATGATGATAGCGGTGTAGTGAGACAACGTGACAGTCTAAGTTTTAGTGTATTATCATTTTCAGTATTGATATTATTTGTGCCTAATTAAATCTCTTTTTGTTGAGGCTGTTTACCTGTGCTAAATTCTGTTAATTCATTTAGTACACAGCTCCTTTCTATCAGTATTTATATTTGATTATTAGGCTTATTACATCTGATCTAAAACTCTGATTTGGTAAGATAGAACTGTCACGTTAGTCGAGGATCTCTGATCACCTTTTAGCGTTGGAGGGCTATTTATTACAGCAACCCGCTATTTTGAGAGCAATAGTTTAAGATAAACAATCATGTTTATTTGTTTAATCTGCCTTCTTCATCTGCAAGCCATGTTTAATTATAAAATGGACCTGAGATGCTATTTTACATGTTTACATGTTTTAGAATTGCTACTGTTCATTGCTGCAATAATTATATATGACATTTGTCTGAGTTATATGCTTGTTTTATTCGAAATTAGAATATTTAATCTATTTAAATATGTAGAAAGCATGTCGCTTATTTCTCTAATATTACAACACTGTTCATCAATCTTCTGCCAAGCCTAGTGCACACACGTAGATAGCCTAGCCTCGATGACCCCCTCCCATATTTGTTCGGTATCGCTTAACAACAACTCGTGATGTCGCCTTGTTTATAATCACACGACTCCAACCAGCCAGGATCTTCTCGGCTCGAGCCGGTGCCGCCTTACCTGCCGTCCTTTTCATTTGCATCCTCCGTCCGCAGCAACCCATCATTCGACACAGTAGGTTGGTTGTGTTTTCCAGATACTCATTTATTACGACGCCCGGCTAGAACATGTGGCGCGGCGGCAAAGATTATTATGAAAGCGATCGGTTGTTCCGTTTGGACTCTAATCTACTGTATATTCTAATCTATATGAATTGGAATAACCGAACAAGACATAATCGCCCCGACAAACAAGAGACTAGAACACCAATGAAGTATAAAAAAACCTGGAAAAAACCAGTACTATCTGATTGAATGATGAATATAGCCCAATTACTATAAAGCACAGAGATCTCTGATCCGATAAGTACCGGTAACTCGAAAGGTTCATTCAGCGTCAGCGCCAGTGACCTAGCCGCCGGAAGAGCCAGCCGGGGTACGGACGCTGTGCGGGAAGGGGAGGCGTCATGTGATGGAGTTGGGGAGGGGGAAAAAAGTGTCACGAGGAGTAAAGACGGCCGATTATTTTAAAGCTCTGGAAAGGAGGTTTGGTGCTGCGATCCTCATGGGATTTTTTTTTATGTCAAAGCTGCTTCTCTCTCTCCCCTCTCCCCACCCCCCACCAGCAAGCAAAGGGGAGCGGACAGATTCTCTCTCTCTCTCATGACGAGTCGCGATCGCCGATCGCCTCCGGACGGAGTCCTTGTTGTCTTTCTACGGCCACCGAGGGGAAACACGGAGATAATCACGACACGGTTTTTGAATCAGCTGGATATTTTCGTTCCAGTTATATTGAAACAGGTTGGTTATATCAGCTACCACGGTCGACGATGACGGAGAATGCGTGGTGTGATGCTACGTACTTCACTAGAGTTTAGTGGGGTCACATCGTGTGGGCAGATGCCACTTAGTGTGTGTGTATATATATATATGTAAGGCTAATAATTAATTTACGACTAGTATATATTTACATCCTTGAATTATGAATCCATTAGGTTAATAAATTTATCGTATAAACTAGTCACGACTTGTACGACAAGTTTTGCGATAATATTGTAACTAGCCTTTCTAATCAGCCTCAAACATTCAAAGTGACCAGAATAAAATTTAGATCTAAGGATCCCATGGCTAGTAGTTCCGGAGGGAAAAAAATTCTGATGGAGACACCAGCAGGTGGGGGGGGGGGGGGTGGGAAAACAAGTGTCTGTCTGTTTTATTTCCATTTATTCTGGCGAGGAATGGGTGGGGAGCGTAGAGATGGGGGGATAAAAGTGGGCGAGGATCAGCAGAGGAGAGAGAGAATACAAAGACCAGATGTCAACAAATCTGCCTGTCCTTGCACGTAGTTTAGATACAAGGTCTCGTTCCATTCCCTTCCTCAGAGGGGAGAGAGAGAGAGAGCGAGCAAGAGAGAGACAGTAGGCAACGCCCCCACAGAGGCAGAGAGAAAGCCAGAGGCAGTAGGCAGAGCACATAACCAAACAACACCCATCCAAAAACCCCAAAAGGAAGAGAGAAAGGAGTGAGAAAACCACGCAGTCGTTTGTCCAGACAAAACAAGAACAAGAACCCAGCAGCAGCAGTACGCACTTCCTCCTCTCTCTCCTCCTCCTCCTCCTCCTCCTCTTCCTCTCTCTCTCCCTCTCGCTCCCCCAGTCCGCCTCCCTGGCCCATCAGATCCAATTCCTTCCCCGACCCCCATCCCGGATCCGCCGCAATTCCTCCGTGCGTCGAGCTCGATTGCTCCCCGCCCGTGGAATTTGCTCCTTTCTCCCGCAAGAATCCCACCTCGGCCGGCGACTTGGGGGACCTGCCAAGGTTTGAGGGGGCGCTCCTGCTTGGCGTAGCGGGCCATGGGCGTGCTGTTGCCAGCTAGGCTGTTCGTGCGCCGGATGCTCAGGGTTGTCAGGCTCAACCCGTTGCAGCGCAGCGCCAAGAGTGGATGAGGTGAAAATTTTTACTCCGCTGGTCTTAGCTCGCTTCTTGTGAAAAAGACGCAGCTTTTTTCCGCCTTTTTTTTCCCTCTCTTCTTCTTTGAGCCGTCCAAGGTTCCGTTTTTTTTTTCTTTTCTTTTCTTTTCTTTTCTAGAGATTGGGTTTCTGCTGAAGTTAGTTCGCGTGTCAAATTCGGGTTCGATTGGCGGCAGGAAGCTGTTAATTGCATCTAACCTTCGCGGCCTTTCGGTTTCCACGTTTGGTAATGATAGGCCCAGTTGTGAGGGAACTGGTTCTTAGGATTTATCAAGTGCGTTCAACTGTCGGGGGTTGACTTGTCTTCTCTCCTTCACTTCCAGTCTCGCGAGTTGGCATCCAAACAGCTGCACATGTATAGATTCTTTTTCGTTGTTTTGGGCCTTCTGTCCTGTTTCTTTTGATCTTCTGCGTGTTTGCTTGATCATGGAAAGGGGTAGCGTGTATCGATCTTGCATTGTGTGTGTGTGTGTGACACAACGCATTGTGCATCTTGTTCCTTAGATCTTTTACCTTACTCACTGCAGTGTCTTAATCATTTGATGGGCAGGTAATTTCTCGCGAGCGCATTCAGCACAGCAGGTTACTATTGGCTGCTCGTCCACTTAAGCAGGTTGAGCTATCCATTTGGTTCGACACAGTGAAGAACTGAAGATACGCATTGTGCTTGCTTGTCTTGCGGGGCTCACAAACAACCTGCTGGTGTGCTGTGCTGGGAAGGTCACATAATCCACTTGGCTATATGCCGGGGTGGGAATGTGAATCGGGGCTTGATTAGTGCAGGCAGCAGGCTTGTTAACTTGGTAATTAGTCAATGAAACCCATACTCTTTAATGACTTCTTTTGACCACTGTTAGCCTGTGTTTGATATAATGTAGCTGGTCATTTGTGCTTCCTTCCAAAAGTTCCATATTTTATTCTTTATTGGATCATCAATTTTAGATGGCAATGTATACCTGAACATCTTCAAACTGTTTACACAATATGTCTGCATTGTTTTTGTGCTTATGCCAGTAGAATTAACAATTAACAAGTAGTATCTGTTCATTACTTGAGTTCATGTTTTGTGCCCCATGAAATTGGTAATGGAATTGCAAATTGGAGTTAGACATCATGCTTTGAAATGCACAAACTGCCACAATAAAGTCGTGACATCCAGCTGGGTGAAACTGTCTTTTCATGCATATACTCAGTAATCATCACTAAATTTATCTGGAGGAGTTTATTGTTCTATTGTAAGCTGCCAATGTCTTTGTTTCTTCTGTCAATCAATGAATATTGCACGCTTGTCTTTTTTCCACATTTAGGTCGATATTTCAGAACCTTTTGTGATCTATTTTATTATACAGTTGAGGGTTTGATTCACTAGTCTCTTGCACAGTTTTGCAACAAGCATGGGGGCAAAAGTTGAAGGGGAAAGCTATATGCCTGGATATTATGCCACAGGGGATCTCAACGTGGAAGCAAGTGGTAGGTGGTCTCCATACTATGAGGAGATGACATCAAATGGCCAGTTATGCAACGGCTTCGCAACAAAACCAACAAGTGGTTATTCAGAATTTGACAAAGAAATACTCAAGCATCAAATTCTTGAACATGAAGCTGTGTTCAGACAACAGGTGACTTTACCCTAATTCTAAGAAACAAAGTACATCGTATCATAATTATTTTTTTCTTATCATATGTTTTTTTCCTGTCAAGCCTCACAACCCACTCGCTATCCAGGTGTATGAACTGCACCGAGTTTACAAAATACAGAAGGATATGATGAAACAACATCAAAGAAAAGAGGTATATTCATACCCAACTTTGGCAGGTGCATCACATACTAATTCACCGTCACAAGTGCCACCAAACGGTGCAAAGATGATGTGGCAGATGCCAGTTCCTCCTGTGTCTACAACATACAGGAAAGCTATTGGAGAGCATAATGATACAAACCAGTCATGCATGAAGTTCCTTAGAGAAGGCAGTGTGCAGTCTTCTCCAAATGGATTTCTATCAAGTGATGCTGCTCCAAGAACCAGACAAGGCACTTTTGACCTTCAACTTCCAGCCGATCATTATATAGATGACGATGACACATCAGATAACAAGCCCATAGATTTCCTTGGTTTGGCATCAGATGCAAAACCCCAGAATGATGCTGAGCTTACATTAGTTAGTGCAGAACGCTTGGGCAAGTTCAGTGATAATAGTTCATCCTCAGGTTTGCGGACTACAAATAATCTTGGAAGCCGGCAAGTTACCAACCTGAATGAATCAAATACTGGCTTCTTTATGGGTAGAGCAAATGGATATGTTTCCAGAGGCCTTCCGCATACCCTCGAGAACTCGTGGCACCAACCGATATTGAGATCAAGCACAACTACTTTCAGTTTCAGTAAAGAATACTCCAAAGAAAAGCACACAAATGAAGGCACAAGCTCAAATTTTTTTGACACAAGTGCGAAACTAACACATGACGACAAGCCAACAATCAATAAAGGTAACAATAAGGTTCACTTATAACACCTTTGTTTGTTTTAGGCATACATTACTGGCTGCAGAGTTCTTTTCATGGTCCAGTATATATGTTATTACTTAATATCTTAGTTACCATATTTTTTTGAGGGGAATAGTTACCATATTTGTCAGCTACGACACAGTTTGCGGTAAAAGCATATGTGTTCACTGTAGATTCTGGGAGGGAAATTGGCTTACCTGTACTCTCATACATTGTTGCCTTGCTGGCAACATGGTTAACCAATGACATAACATGCAAACTGTATCTTTTTACTATTTACCTTAACCATGCCAGCTTTTTATTTGGTTCTAGGCATCTTTTTATTCTTCCTTGCTGTAGTCTACTGGATTGCAGCATGAACACCTTCATGGGTTTTAGCTTATGTTTTCAACCAGTGGTGGCCTGTGATATGTCTACTGTCAAATCTGGGACATACTATATTGCAGGCTTCTCTAGTCCATATTTGACTCCAATCTGTACTAGAACATATACTCATTTATCTGGTCTACTGGTTTACCAAATCATATTACAGAATAGTTGTGTGTATTTTGTGTTCCAGCACTTTGTTCACTGAAATTTGAAATCCCAGTTTCTTACTCACATTAATTAACTTGCATTTTCCCCTCAAGAAAGTGGGTGGAAAAAGTAAGACAAGGGTAATGCTGGACTACAGCTTGCTTCTTTTCCTTTTATGCTTGGTGATGCTTGGTAATATCATGCTGAGAACTTAATTAGTTCTATTGATCTTTTTTATAACTCTCACATTCTTCCACTGCAACTGTATTTTCAGTTATCTTAGATCTTAGTCCTGCCTTATAATTGTTCTCCTTATCTTCAACCCTTCAGGTAAACAAGTCAGCAGTATAACTTTTTTAGCACCCAGATATAATGATGCTGATCCCCCCAAATACTTCAAAGCTGCTGATGGGAGGCCTGCCAGTTATAACCAATTTCTTTACCAAGGTCAGAATAGTTCAGCTGGATGGATTGCACGAAGTCCTCTGGAACCTTCTGTTATCAATAATTTTGCTAGAGTTGACCGTCCACATCATTCGAATCTGGGTACATTTACTGTCCCCATCTCTATTCCTCAAATAGACAATCCTTCAATTGTCTCCCCGATGGGTTCTTGCACAGCAGACCCAAGGAGCAGCATTGTCAACAATCCTGCTTTAATTCCAAGATTCAATGGGTCGTCAACTGTGAATTCGTACGCCAGTCTTAGTGCTGTGACACAGAGCATTGGAACTTCAATCCCAAAGCTGAAAAATGTGGATAACTTAGATAAACGCTATCCTGGTTTTCCACTTGATTCGTTTTCTGTGTCCCACTCACGTCATCAGGTAGCAATTTCAAGTAACCTGGAGCAAAAGAACTCCCAGAAGTTTGAAGATTCAGATCAACAGTCCCATGGCAAGGGTATGAAGAACTTCAATTTGAATGAGACACTGTCAGATTGTCAGGAAGATGGTCTTGTAGAACAAGATGGGAGATGTGCTGCCAGTTTTCAGCATGGTAAAGATGGGGGGTCAGTGTTCGGGATCTCTTGGCTCAAAAATAAAGCTGTGTCTGCTGATCCAACAGCTTTGGAGAAGGCAGGGAAGATTTTTGGCCATTCGTTTGGAACTACAATGGAGCTGAAAAATGCTAAAGACCAGAACGAACCAGCTGTGACTATTCGAAATTTGTCAGACTCTGCTTCGACATCTCTTGGCTGTGGAATTAAGAAGGATGGGCCTTCAGAAGACATTGCCACTGGAACTTTGTTGGTTTGTAATAAAGCCCAAGAGGATGCTACATGTTTACCGCTTTCATGCCAGAAACATGTGCCTAAAGATGGACAAGATGCTGATGGAGTCATCAAGATAAGTGGTGCCTCCATCAGGAATTTCATTGATCTCAATGATGCTGTGCCAAACGATGACAATTCTGAGGAATCAGTAGTGTCACATGAATGCCAGGCGGAACCTTCACGGAACAACCATCCTAAACGAGCATTTGTGATTGATCTAGAGGTGCCGGCTTGTGAAGAGGATGCTGCTTGGGATTTTGATCAAGAATGTGCACAGCCTAAACCTGATGCACACCAGGAAGTTGACGACAGATCTGATACATCTGCTCTAGCTGCAGCTGAGAACATCGTAGCGTTGTCAAGGATTATTCCAACAGCTCCAGAGGCATCTGATGACATGTTGCAGTGGTTTGCAGATCTCGCTGTATTGAACATCAAGGACCTTGCTGAGCAAGCTGAACTCCAAGCTTGTACCAATGATTCCAGTACCGACGAGTCAGATTCATTCGAATCCTTGACACTGAAGCTGGAAGAGACCAAGATTGATGAGTACTGGAGCAGGCCACTGGAACCTGAAATCACAACCGATGAACAATTAATTTCAACTGCTCACCTTCTCACCAAGCCCAGAAGGGGCCAGCAAAGGAGGCGACGGCAGAAGCGGGATTTCCAGAAAGATATCTTGCCTGGCCTTTCGTCACTTTCCCGGCCTGAAATCATAGAGGATGTCCAGTTGCTTGAGGGGTTAGTCCAGGCTTCTGGTGGATCCTGGGAGTCGAGTTTAACTAGACGAGGACGTTATGGTGGGCGGACTCGAGGTAGGAAACCTCGGAAAACTGTAGTAACTGTAATTGTAGAAGAGGAGGTCGAGGTTAGCCCACTGCCGAAACCTGCTGGCACTGGCGACCTCGAAGCCGATGATAGGGGTATGGTTGGATGGGGCAGAACAACAAGGCGGTGTCGCAGAGCGAGATGTCCGTCAGGTAACAACTTGGCTGCTGCGTCTTGAGAAAGGGTATTGCCAGCAAGCATTGGACCTGATTAGGTACTTGGTGGTTCACAATTGTTATAGACTCCGATGGATGGACTGGTATAAGGTGATCACAGTCATGAGTGTACATACTCTGTCGGCCTATTGGCCTCACCCCAACTTTCATGCTTTTGGGTCGAAACATGGTTTACGTTCTTATAATAAGTTCCGTAAATTAGCTGGTAAGACATTTCTGCGACAGCATTGTATTAAGCTGTTCCAGGTTATGAGGTCCGGTATAAATTCATTGTGAGAAAAAAAAAACTGCAATGCCTGTAAACCACCTTGATCTCTGAAGATTAGCTCATCGCATGCGCAACAAAGGGTGTGAAAGACTTCGGGTCTGTATTCTTTTTTAGCTTATATATGCTCTGCCTAATTGGCTAGTACATATTCAGTATCCGAAATGCCCATTTATTTTTGTTTAGAGCCTGATTGGAAGCACCCAAATTTTAAGAACCTGTTTTATGAAAATTAAGGTGGTTCCAAATATAATAGTTTATATCCCAGTCTATGTCTATAAAAACTTAATTCTTTCTTAAAAAAAATCCAGAAACTAGTCTCCTAACTAAAACCTGTTTATGAAAATTATGGTGGTTTCAAACACTACTAACTAGTTTTTTTTATAAACCAGTTTCTAAAAACTAGAGATAGAAATTAGATTCTTAAAAAAACATATCGATTTATATATCAGTTTATAGGGATTGGATTCTCATTTTTTTTAAAAACCAAGCTGGTCTAAAAATAATAATAATAAAAACTGGTTTTTTTTAAAAACTAGGTCCAGGTCGCATCCCAATGTTTCCGTTCCCTTCGGCCTGCATATGCTTCTGCTATATATATGGCGGATGTTGTATTTGTTCAAATATTCGTCAAACTCCATTAAGGAAAATAATTCAGAACTACCGGTAACTAATCTCACGGTTTTTATTGTTTTGGAAAACACGACAACTAATCATTGGTACCGGAGGCCCTGAACTACTGGGCCTAATCCGATTCAATATCTCGGCCCACGATGCAACGGGTGATCAGTTTTTCCGTTCGAATTTCGGAGCCCTCCTCTACTCCCCGCTCCAGCGCCCCTGCAGTTCTCGCTCCACTGACAGCTCGCCGAGGGGCCGCGCCGCGCTCGAGACCCGTCGATGGCGAGGCGGAGCCTGGCGGTCGACGCAACCGCAGGCGCCGCATCCCGGGTTCGGTTCGCGCCCACCTCCAACAACCTGCTCGTCTCCTCATGGGATTCGGTGAGAGCTCTCTCCCCGCCTCGCGGTTCCTTTCGGCTTAGGCATCCTCTCCTTGCCAGTTCTGCTTGGGTCGAGTTTGAGGGAGATGCGAACAGTTCTAAAATTTCTTTGAGGTTGGGGGGTGGGGTGGGTGGGTTGTATTTTCAGTAAATCGCACCGGGTCCAGCTCATTTCGAATTCCAATTTGGGGCGCGCTCAGGTCGATTTAAAATTTTGGGGAGTTCGTTAGCAGTGTCTGATAGGGTTTTGCGTCGTCGTCGCAGGGGCTGCGGCTGTACGATGCCGACGAGGGCACGCTCAGGGTCAACGTGGAGTCAGAGGCGGCGTTCCTCGACTGCTGCTTTGAGGATGAGTCTGCAGCGTTTGCCTGCGGCTCTGATGGATCTGTGAGAAGGTAAGATTTAAAATAGTTGCAATTCGTTACTGTCTCTGGCTGCATGATAGCATGAGTGTGCATCTTGTACTGACGGCCAACTTCTACATAATTTATGTCTTTTGAAGTGGTAGCAATTAAGCAAAGGTCTACCAGTTACAATCTGTTAGGAGTAATCACAAATCTACAATTTGAACTTTTGTTGACTTCTTGAGATGACATTTGATGTTAATGCATGACAGTGCAAATAAGGTATGACAGTTCCATTTATCCATGTTTGTTTGCTTCATGACATTCTTTAAGTGGGACATTTATAAGATAAACATAAACAATAATAATACTTACTCCACTAGCACTTTCTATGTGCAACCGCAACTACATTGAATCAGAGACGATTGTTGTTCGCCGCCTGCTGCTGCTGCTGCTTACTCTGTCAAGTACAGCCGCATTGCCCATGTTAACTTAGTTTAACTTGGAAACTGTATACCATCCATTTACTTTACGGGCAACATTCTCAGGTACGACTTCCACTCAGGTTCGCAGGATACGATGGGGCTCCATGAAGATGCACTAGCCTGCATTGAGTTCTCTTCGCTGACGGGTAAACAATCTTATATCTTGACGATTTTGTGTTTATTACCTGGATCTTTTGGCACCGAATAACGCTATAGCACCCTATGTACTAGAGATGGCAACGGGTACAAACCCGCTGGGTTTTACCGTCCCAAACCCGTACCCGTGTATGCCCATTAAAAAACCCGTACCCATGACGGGTTTGAGATTTTGCCCAAACCCATACCCATTGGGTTAGCGGGTACCCATGGGTTACCCGTGGGTTTCATCTCCAATATAATTGTTCTTCTCATAATCAATAATTATCGTAATGATTAATGATATCATGATCCAAAATCTATGTAATGAACAACGAGTTCATGATTTGGTATAAATATTATTAGTAGAGAGAATGAAATACAAATAATAAGTTATATAATTAAGTGACCTTACACTAAGTTATCCATCCACCACATATATAACACTAGTAAAAATATAATAGCAAGCAAGCAACACTCTCACTGACTACTGATACATTCACCAATTGATAAAAATTATGAAGTAAATAAGGAATAACAAGTTTGTTGTTCGTTTATAAAATAAAATGACAATATGCACTAGGTTTGGTCGGGTTTAAAAAACCCACGGGTTCATGGGTTTGGGTACTATAGGAACAAACTCGTACCCATAAACCCGCCGGGTATAGATTTATGCCCATTAACAAACCCATGGGTATGAAAATTGACCCAAACCTGTACCCTAATGGGGTAAAAACCCATCGGGTTTCGGGTACCCATTGCCATCTCTACTATGTACATGTTCTCATCTCATCACCTGGTCCTGAAGTATCTGTATTGACATGATGTTTATTTTTGCATCAATTTTTTTTGGGTACTCAATTTTAAGACCAATGTTGTATCTGTTAGACTGCTGTATTTGTATTTATAGTATGTCTAATATTGGTAGTTAGTCCTTGATTGTAGGCCCTTGATTAGAGGCCCTTGATTGTAGGCATGTAGGGCTGTGCGTTGCCATGTGTGCCACGACGCACAACCTATGTATACTGTACATCTCCATGGAATACAATCAAGCAATTCCCAATCAATCACACTTTTATGGTATCTCACGCGGTTCCGATCCGCACGCTTCCGTAACCCACGACTGCGCTGTCGCTGATCCGATCGCCGCTCTTGTCGAGCTCGTCACCCAGAGCGCCGCCGATCCCATCGCCGCGCTGTCTGTGAAGATCGCCTGTCCCGTCGCTGGATCAGCCGGGTGCGGCCGCTGGTCTCCCCAAATCTGCTCGCGCCGCCGATCCGCCAGCAGGCGCGACACTTCTTCTCCTACAGGCTCCAGCCAGGCGAGTTGGATCTGCTCGCGCCGCCCCACTGCTCTTCCAGCAGGCGCGGCGTCTTTTCACCTCCTGCCAGGCGAGGTCGCGCGCCCCTCTGCTCCTCCAGCAGGCGCGACACCTTTTCTCCTCCTGCCAGCCGAGGTCGCGCGACTCTTCTCCAGCCAGGCGCGCTCCCGATGGCGGCCGACGATGCAGCAGCCGCCTAGGCCGCGGAGGACCGCCGCCTCGCAGTTGAGGCCGAAGCCCGCCGCGCCGAAGAAGCCCGCCTCCGTGCTGCCGCTTTGGACGAGTTTGAGCGCGCCCATGAGGCCCTCTGGGCGCAAGCCACTGCCGTCGTCAACGTCAAGGCGCTCATCCCTGTCATCCTCGACCAGGCAACAAACACCTACACCAAGTGGCGCGACATGTTCATCACCGTCCTCGGCAAATACGCCCTGACTCGTCACGTCCTTGAGGATGAAGCCTTCCCATCACGCCCGGCATGGGTTCAAGCCGATTGCTGTGTCTTGACATGGATCTACAACACCATCTCCGGCGACCTGCAACAATCTCTGATGATGCGGCAGGGCCTTGCTCGCGGGGCGTGGTGCTACCTCGAGGATGAGTTCCTTGGCCAAAGGGAATCCCGGGCGCTTCTACTTGAGACAAAATTCCGCAACTTCCGCCAAGAGTCCTTGAGCATCACTGACTACTGCCGCCAGCTTGAGTCAATGGCGGCATCCCTTGCCGAGTTCGGCGATCCCATCGGCGACAGGCAGATGGTGCTCACGCTCCTTCGCGGCCTCGGCGGCAAGTTCCGTCACATGGTGTCCATCCTCAAGATGCACTGGCCGTTCCCCACGTTCGCAGAGGCTCGTGCGCACCTGCTGTTGGAGGAGCTGGAAATCGACGCACGACCTCCATCACCGCCATCGGCACTTGTTGCTGCAGCGCCGCGGCATGCGACTCCGGGGGCCCCAGTACCTCCACGTCCAGGGGCGCCTCCTCCAGCATGCCCCCCGGCACCAAACGGCCAACGCACCGGCCGTCGTCGCGGTCGTGGTGGTCGCAATAGCCACCAGCAAGGCCAATCAGTGCCCCATGGTGGCGCACTCCCTGCTGGACAGGGAGGTGCAACCCCCGCCATGCATCCGTCCTTCGCGCATCCATGGGCTGGCACTGTCCGGCTGTGGCCATATGACCAGTTCGGGCGCCCACCACCGCCGCCAGCGTTCAACGCCCTTCCACAATACAGCAGCTTCGGCAGCACACCCAGTGCCTATGGAGGCTTCTACGGTGCTCCTCCCCCTCCGTATGGCACGCCCTACGGGGGAGCTGCACCCCCTGGTTTCCAGGCGCCCGCACCAGCATACCAAGCGACGCCCTGGAACCCCACTCACGGTGGTGCATGGCATCAGGACGCCCTTGCACACTCCTTCAACACTATGACGCTCAATCCACCGAACGCTACTTCCGAGTGGTATGCCGACTCCGGTGCAGGATCACACATGACCTCGGACGCTGGTAAACTCTCTGCTATTTCATCGCCCACTTCATTCACTCCTACATCTATCATTGTGGGAAACGGTGCCTTGCTTCCTGTCACAGCCACTGGATCACACACTTTTTCTTTCCCGCATCGCAATTTAGTTCTCAATAATGTGCTGGTGTCTCCTAACATTATTAAGAATTTAATTTCCATTCGTCGCTTCCCCACCGACAATAATTGCTCCATTGAATTTGATCCCTTTGGCCTTTCTGTGAAGGATTTGCAAACCAGGAACGTGATCGCCAGGTGCAATAGCTCCGGTGACCTCTACCCGTTCCATGCACCCTACACCAGCACCTCTGCATTACTCGCTGTACCCACCTCCCTGTGGCATCGTCGTCTCGGTCACCTTGGGCATCAAGCCTTGTCCAAACTCATTACCTCCAGTGTCATTTCCTGCAATAAAGATGATGTCAACCACATATGTCATGCGTGCCAACTTGGTCGTCATACACGTTTGCCGTTCAATTCATCTAGCTCTCGAGCTTCTCACAATTTTGATTTAATACACTGTGATTTATGGACCTCCCCAATTGTTAGTGTGTCGGGCTATAAATATTATTTGGTAATTCTTGATGATTGCTCCCACTACATTTGGACGTTTTCGCTCCGCCTCAAATCCGAGACTTCTTCCACGCTTGCAAATTTTTTCACTTATATTCGCACCCAATTCGGCATCACCATCAAGAGCGTCCAGTGCGATAATGGTCGTGAATTTGATAATTCCCAGGCCCGCACATTCTTTCTCTCCCACGGCATTACCTTACGCATGTCGTGCCCCTACACTTCTCAGCAAAATGGGAAAGCAGAACGTTCACTTCGCACCATAAATGACATTCTGCGTTCCCTTTTGTTTCAGGCAAGTCTCCCTCCGGCTTATTGGGTTGAAGCCCTTCACACTGCTACATATCTTGTGAATAGGCTCCCCACTAAAACCCTTGCCTTCTCCACACCATATAGTGCTCTTTTTTCCTCCCAACCCTCCTATGATCATCTAAAAGTTTTTGGGTGTGCCTGTTATCCTAATATGTCCTCCACCGCACCTCACAAACTTGCCCCCCGCTCTTCCTTATGCGCTTTTCTTGGCTATTCCTCCGAACACAAAGGCTATCGATGTCTCGAGCTCGAGTCAAACCGCATTCTTATTTCTAGACATGTCGTTTTTGACGAGTCCTTCTTTCCTTTTGCCGACATGTCTACTACTCCCATGGCATCCTCCTCCTTGGATTTTCTCCTTGATGAACATGATCTAACCGCTCCTATTCCTGGAGCAAGACTTGTGCATGCAGGTACACCTCACGTCGCCCATGAGCGGGTAGCGACACCCACGCCTCCTCCAGCGCAGATGAGTGCTGGATTGGGCAACCCCAGTACCGACGCTGCTGCCCCTGTGCACCCTGCACAGACTGCTGCTAGTAGCGCCCCCGCCGCCTCGCCGACCGCCTCACTGGGTCCTGCTGCCCCTGTGCATCCTGCACAGGCCGTTGCCAGCAGCACCGTGGCCACCGGTCGCACGGCCGGCACTCGCCCGATCTCCATCACGCCTGTCACCAATGCGCATCCCATGCGCACTCGTGGCAAAGCTAGCATTGCACAGCCCGTGGATCGCATCAACCTCCACGCTGTGCCTATGTCGCCACTGCCTCGCTCCGTTCGTGCTGCTTTGTCAGACCCCAATTGGCGCTCCGCTATGCAAGCTGAATATGATGCTCTACTCGCCAATGACACCTGGAGTTTAGTAGCACGGCCTCCTGGAGTCAACGTGGTAACTGGCAAGTGGATTTTTCGCCATAAATTGCTCGCCGATGGGTCTCTTGATCGATACAAGGCTCGCTGGGTCCTCCGAGGGTTCACCCAGCGTCCCGGTGTGGATTATGATGAGACTTTCAGTCCGGTTGTCAAGCCTGCGACAGTTCGAGTTGTTCTCTCTTTGGCTCTCTCTCAGGACTGGCCCATTCATCAGCTAGATGTGAAGAATGCATTCTTACATGGCACCCTCACAGAGACAGTATACTGCGTACAGCCCGCTGGTTTTGTGGATTCCTCTCATCCGGATCTTGTCTGTCGGCTCAACAAATCTTTATACGGATTGAAACAGGCTCCTCGTGCTTGGCATCATAGGTTCGCATCCTACCTTTTTTTCCATTGGATTTGCTGAAACCAGGTCAGATAATTCACTGTTCATCTATCGCCGTGGGTCCGACACTGCCTATTTGCTGCTATATGTGGATGATATTGTCCTCACTGCCTCTTCTGCCAAGTTTCTTCAACACATAATTGGTGCTCTTCAGCGTGAGTTTGCTATGACGGACATGGGCCAGCTTCACCATTTTTTGGGCATTTCTGTGACACGCTCCGCCAATGGCCTATTTCTCTCTCAACGACAGTACACTCAGGATATTTTGGAGCGCGCCGGGATGAGTGCGTGCAAGCCGTGCAGCACACCTGTTGATCTCCACTCCAAACTATCTGCAGATGGACCTCCTGTTGATGACGCTACTCAGTACCGCAGCCTGGCAGGTGCTCTACAATATCTGATTTTCACCCGTCCGGACATAGCTTTTGCTGTTCAACAGATTTGTCTCTATATGCATGATCCTAGAGAGCCCCACCTCGCGGCCCTCAAGCGCATCTTGCGCTACCTACAGGGCACTCTGTCCCTTGGACTAACTATGCGTCGGTCTTCCCCTACGGAGCTCGTTGTCTACACGGATGTTGAATGGGCTGGTTGCCCCGATACTCGACGATCCACCTCTGGCTACGCAGTCTTCCTCAGAGACAACCTGGTGTCGTGGTCCTCCAAGCGCCAGCACACGGTTTCCCGGTCCAGCGCCGAGGCCGAATATCGTGCTGTGGCAAATGGTTTTGCTGAAGCTACTTGGTTACGTCAGCTACTCATTGAACTTCAGCAACCGCCTCCCCGTGCCACCCTAGTCTACTGTGACAACATCAGTGCTGTATATCTCTCCAGCAATCCAGTGCAGCATCAGCGGACGAAACATGTTGAGATTGATCTCCATTTTGTTCGAGAAAAGGTCGCCCTCGGTCACGCTCGGGTTCTTCATGTTCCTACAACATCACAGTACGCAGACGTCTTCACCAAGGGGCTACCCACCTCGTTGTTCCAGGAGTTTCGGTCCAGCCTGACCGTTAGCGATGCTCCCGATTAGACTGTGGGGGAGTGTTAGACTGCTGTATTTGTATTTATAGTATGTCTAATATTGGTAGTTAGTCCTTGATTGTAGGCCCTTGATTAGAGGCCCTTGATTGTAGGCATGTAGGGTTGTGCGTTGCCATGTGTGCCACGACGCACAGCCTATGTATACTGTACATCTCCATGGAATACAATCAAGCAATTCCCAATCAATCACACTTTTAGTATCTGGACCATCTCAAATGGGATCACTGAAATGTGCTGCTGAAGCTAAGGGGTGTTTGGTTCCCAACCTCCTAAAACTTTAGTCAGTTCAGTCACTTTTAGTCCCTAAAATACCAAATGGAGTGACTAAAATAAGTCTTCCAAATAGGATTTCTAGGGACTAAAGTTTAGTCCCAAAATTTAGGAGGGGGACTAAAGGAACGAAATACCCCCTTACTCTATCCGTCTCAAAATAAGCGTACTTCTCGCTTCCTAAGGAGTTAATCTTTTTAGATTTGATCATATAAAAGAGTTACTAATATATTTTTACGATGAACTTATCTAGAGATATAGATATTGATAGTATTTTTTATATACTTAGTTTTAAAAGTTTAACTTCTTAAATAAGAGATGTATTTATTCTGGAACGGAAGCGCTGCACTTCCGCTTTAGGTTTATCTGCCTTATATTTATTTTAGTGCCCAAAACCAGTTTGACTACTGCGTGTCCTAGTCAGATAATTGGGAGGGTGTGTGTGTGTGGGCATTTGTTTGGTTTTGGGATGACTTAAGATTGGTTGAATCTGTTTTAGGTCAGGTTTAATTTAATTTTTTTGTTGTTGAAAAGGATGGATCCATTTTAGTTTCATGTTTAGTTGGAAGAAATTCAGGAGTAGGTTGAGTCATTCACATGCAGGACCCATTTGGCAACCTCTAACGGTCTAACCCTTTACATATCCATTAGTACGTACTGGGATGATCCGGCCCAAGCATGGCTTGGCCCGACACGGTTAAGACCGGGCTGAGCTCGGCACACCAACAGTTCAGTGCTGGGCCAGGCTGCATTACGGGCTATGACGAAGGTCATTAAAACGATAAAACATTGAAACACTCATTGATGAAGTTTTGACTTCTAAACGTTTAAATGTAGTTTTAAAAAACATAGGGAAAATACCAATATATCATAATTTCGGATAATAACATGAAGTTAAATACCAAAATAGAGAGGTTAGTAACTTACCAAAATAGAGGCAGAGAGGATGAGAGGCGTCGACTGCTGGGTGCTGAGCACCGGCTGCTAGCAAATCGAGGCGCAGAGGGAGAGGCCAGCGCAAAGGTAGAGGAATGCCACGAACAACGCGGACGACTCACACTGCGGAGAAGCGGTTGCACACACCGCGAAAGGAGGGCACACTCGTCGCGGAGGGAGAGGACGCACAAGGTGTAGCAGACGACAGGAACAACACCTTCGGGCGACGACGACGATAAAGAGCAGAGCTATGTGCTACTAGCCATTGGGCTTCAGGGCATGGGAGTAGGGCAAGCGTGTGGAGATTGGGCTGCATTGGACCCAAAAGTAACTAATAAACTGGGCCCAAAAGTAGCTAATGGTCTAAAACGCATGAAACAATGTTTTACAGTTTAGAACGCCAAAATGCAGTTTCAACCTCTAATTAGCGTTCTGACGTTTAAACGACGTTTAAATGTAGTTTTAATAACATTGGCCGTGACCAAGGCCTAGGCCTGGCACGCCTAACTCGTAATCAGGTAGGGCCGTGTCGGGGGCACGATTAGCCTGTCCGTGCCGGGTAGCCTGACAGCCCGGTTAGCACAATACACAAGACTTTTATATATAACATTCACAAATTTAGATTACATCAAAATCATCCCAAAAATCAATATACATGCCAAATTCATCACAAATCCAGAATCCATATCAAGATATCACAAAATTCACAACATTTAGATCAAATCAATATTCATGACATAATAATCACGAATCCAGATTCTAGCTTGATAAAATCACCGTAATTCACAACATTCAGATCAAGATCATCACAACACAAAGGGGGCATACCCAGTGCTGTAGGCTTTTCGCACTGTGCGGGGTTTGGGAGAAGGGTATCTTTAAGCGCCAAGCCTTACCCACATAATATGTAGAGGATGGGGCTCGAACCCGAGACCTTCAGGTTACAGACTGTAGGCTCTACCGCTGCACCAGGCCCGCCCTTCAAGATCATCACAACACGAGTGAATAATAATGGAGCCTTAGTACAATGTTGCCTCGTTAAAAACCTTCCTAGATAAAAACTCACACCTCGTGAGAAAACCCTAAAAAAAGAGTATAGCCAGCTCCTTATAGGTTTTAGTTCAAATGTTCAACAGTCCATGTCCAACACTTCATAGACATTACAAGAGGTCTATAGAAATAAATAAAAAAACTCCAACAGGTAGCAACAATCCTAAACCACCACTGCAATGCACCAGCACTCTAGCATGCATCTTCAAAGGGTCATCACTCTTGCTTGGGTCTTCATCCAGGTACATAGCATCAAGCCATCAAGGTAGGTTCAAGTTCTTTGGTTTCCTTGTCCACTGTGTGCTGCTTATGTTGGTCTGCTAGTTCCTAGTCCTTGATGCAAGAGAGAACATCCACCATGTTTGTTGTTAGGCGTCGTCGTCGCTCCTCGAGCACCCTGCCAGCTAGACTAAATGTACCACCTACTGGCTAGGGATTGGTATTCAAGCAAACCAGTGCAACACGTTCAACAATATTAGTACCAGTATGTGCTACTTCAATAGGTTTTAGACCAAGCAATCTCTTTTCTAACCCCCAATCAGAGTGAACTAAATGAGCAACCACACTGAGGTAGTCCTCTTTAGCTTTACCACTCCAAATACCAGAAGTAAGCGCAACTGAAGAAATAGAGGTTTTCAACACCTCAACAAGCTTTTCCACACGATCATTGTAAAGCTTGATTAAGTCCCTAGCAGTAGTTTGCCTAGATGATTTAACAAATTTAAGGTTATGAGCATTTGTAATATAGTCTTGAAAAGCATTAGATTCTCCAAAGCAAAGAGGCAGATCTAATCTAATTAAACGACAAAGTTCAGTTCTTGCAACTACAACAGAGTACTCCCAACGCATAACACTACCATCTGTGTTATACTTAAGAACTGACTGAACAATGCCAGATCCTTCCTTTTCTTTCTTAGCATGACAATGATCAAGATGCCTAAGCAAATGCCCAGTACCAGAACTGAATTTAGCAGATAAAGTCTCCCTACAATGATGGCAAATGGCAGAGATCCTTACCTTGCTCCATCACGGTCACCTCTTCAAAGTCCACCTAGACCTTAGAAGTAGGTCCCCTCCTCTTGCATCACCGTCGCAGGGAGTGCTTGCCACGATGGTCAGAATCGAGGATCCTATGCGAGTGCTCGTTCCAGTCCTAGCCTCTGCCGCAGCGGCGTCATCACCATCGGTGGCTAGAGTGCTATCGATGATGAAGCGCATGGCATCCTCCTCGTTATGGTCTTCAAGTATGCACTCCTCGGCGTCCAGATCTAAATCCATGGCCACCTCCTCCTCGGCATGTCCAGCTCCTCACGGACGACATGATGTGCAAACTGCAACTACAACAAAAACCACAAAAACTACAAAAAATGTTAATACCAACAAAGAACTAGAGAGACAAGACTCGAGAGGGAGAGAAGATGGTTCTAGCACCTGCGCTGCGTAGCCGGAGCACCAGATTCGCCGGCAAGGGGAAAATGGAGCGGAGATCTTGAAAGATCAAGGATTTAGGTTTCTAAACAGAGAAGGTAGGAGATAATGAAGGGGTAGCTAGAAGGCAAGAACACTGGAGAACACGGCACTGGAAGCCGCCAGCCGGAGCAGATCTGAAACCTAGAGCTGGAAGTGGAGCAATGATGGAGACTCAGAGACAAAGATGACAAGGCCGAGCAATCGTGGCGCCAAGCGACTGAGGAGGGGGTAATACCAAAAGAGTAGGGTTTCTGGAAGCCGCAGACAATCACAATCGGTCGATTACTCGATTCTGATAGAGCAACAGCCGGTCGAAGCATCGGATTCTCGAGGAGGGGACACCGGGGCGGATGAGTGTAGCTCGAACCTGGACGTGGAACAGCGATGGAGTCGGAGACGGCGACGCGAGCGAGAGCGACTGCCCTTCTGCGCGAGGTGGCGAGGAGGGGAAGGCACGACGAGGGAGGGGAAGACATGAGGCTGAGGATAGGGTTTTCTGGAAGATGCAAGTGGGAGGAAAACCGGGACACCGAGTTATGCATTGGTCAAACGGGGAGCCGAGCCGTTGCCGGGCCGGGCCGTGCTTGCACTACGGGCTACTTCAACAGCAAAAGCACGACCCGTGCATCGTGACGGGGCGGTCAAGCACACTGTCTACCGGGCTGGGTCATGCCGTGTCGTGTCGGGTTCTAGGCGGGTCGGGCCGTATGGACATGTATATCTAACCCCTTCCTTTTCCTTACGCTGAGACCGCATGCGCCACTCCACGCGGGCTTTTCTCGCGGGCCCCAGCCGCTGTGCGTGCTCGCTGCTCCGCCGGCCGCAACCACCACGTGTCAGCCGGCCATGCCACGGCACACTCCCCTTCCTCGTCGGCCGCAGCCATCGCGAGCGCATGCTCACAGGTCACGCGGAGGCATCGGGCCTATTTGGTTCAGCTTTTCTCTGACGAGTTTTTCTGAAAAGCTGGATGTGGGGAGAATCTGGCTGTGAAGAATCTGAGTGTTT
Organism: Zea luxurians; assembly: GCA_029449295.1. Lineage (NCBI taxonomy): Eukaryota > Viridiplantae > Streptophyta > Magnoliopsida > Poales > Poaceae > Zea > Zea luxurians. Next base: position 35,025,778 of record JAOPSE010000026.1, on the reverse strand, counting down.
GGTTCAGTTGCTGTGGGAAGAAGCTGGTGGTTAGAATCTGGGTGTTTGGATAGCTAGATTTTGAGATCTTAGAATCTAGGGAAAATTAGCTTAATTTTCCCATCAATCTTCGGGAATCTCAGAGGGGATTTAAGTGTCCAAACTAGCTCTAATTGTAAAATACATGACACTAATGTGGCAACAATTAGTATAGCATTCAAACTCCTTCACGTGAGTTTTTCCAACTCATAATTGTAACTAAAGTTTCGGCTGACAGAAAGAGGGGGCTAAGGTGCTACAAGGGTGCTGGATTAAGACAATAAACACGGGTTTCAAATGTAGATTTAGGAAATAAACACGGATTTGCATAGTTCAAAATAATTTAAGTAGAGATAAATGGAATGGGTCACGGGCACGGGAAAAGTGGCTCGGCTTCCCGAGGACGTGGGTCACGAGCCGCTTCTTTCTGGCAGTTGGCGACAAGCTTTTGCGCGATGCGCTTTCACCAAAAGCTACGGTCGAAGCTACGCGTTTGGGAAGCTACCACGGATTTTGGCGGACAGAATCTGTGTAAAAGCCGAACCAAACATGTCTATCATCTGGGTTGGAGCAGTTAGGTCGATTTTGAGGAATCCGTTGAACCCAGATCTTGCACGGATACTCCCTTGTGGATTCGACCGAGGTTGGATGGACTCCGAACCAAACACCTGGGAAACGGGGTTCAACCCACTCCTACCCGGGTGAACCAGTATCTAAACACACACGCTAGCAGTTTTTTTTGGCTAAGAAATGGAACCGATCTGACCTGCCACTCCCTATTGCCGTGGACTTGCTACTGGCTGGTACAGTACAAAAACAATTTGTCTTCTGACTGTTCTCTACCTTAATAGCTTAGAAACTAGAGTAACTAGGCAAAATATGTGTTGCCGAAACAAGGATTATACTACACAAGGTTTATTTTCTAGTACCACATTTAGAAAGGAATCGTCTCATTCTTGAATCTTATACATGTAACTTCACACCATCAGAATTTATGTTTACTATTGGTATTTTCTTAAATGTTTTCTAGGTCAGATTATGACAGGCAGCCTTGACAAGAAGCTAAAGCTTTGGGATTCAAAAACAAGAAATGTAAGCCCGAGCGGCACCATAACCTTAAATTCAGATGTGGCCTCAATTTCTATATGCGGCATTTACATATTAGCTGCAGTTGAGAGAAATGTTTATCTTTATGACATGAGGAATCTAACAAGACCAGTTGATGAAAAATACTGTCCTCTGGATTATCAAATTCGATGCCTTCATACTTCTCTAGAGTGGAATGGTATATGCTCCCCCCTGACCCCACCCCACCCACCCATATCTTTTAGCATTTCCTTTACAAAAACAGTTCTTTTAATATTTCTCTGCTGTGTTTCTTCAAACTAAGATCTTGAGTCTGTCTTCATGACAGCATTCACGATAATCACTAAGTTTTTGCAATATGTTGTTAACCTTTGTTGTTTAAACAAACACTAGTGCATATCTTATCTTGGGGTCTTCTATGAGTAAGAACTACTCCCTACATTCTAAATTATAAGATGTTTTAGCTTTTTTAGATATGTAGATTTTGTTATGTATTTAGATATAAAAAACTCGACCTTTGTGGGGGTAAGACAGCCCCGGACATATTAAGAAGATCTTCTCACACTATTTAGAATTTTAGATATACACTATGTCTAGATTTATAGTAAAAATAATGTATCTAGAAAAGTTAAAACGTCTTATAATTTGGAACTTATGGAGTATTTCTTACCTTTGAATGCTTACCAAGAGAACTGTCAAAACTGCACTCTTCATTCAACCATAGATTTTAGATCCATACATCCAGGTTCTACATTGTATTTAAGTCATTAATGTTCAGCCTTTATTACTGTTCTTTTTTCTTAGCTTATGTTGCTGGCTCTGTGGATGGAGTTGTTGCATTGAAGTATCTTGATCGTGGAACAGATAGAGATTTGGGGTTAGTATTGATACTTTCTTCCATTCTTTTATTTTTTGTATGTTCCTATATATAATCAAATATGATTAAAAATAAGGTACTGAAAGCTACCATGTTATGGAAATACAACAATTTCTGATATATTCATACGATATATGAATTGCAAATAGCATTTTGACTATATTTTCTCATATATCCTATCATTTCTTATGAACTTGGTGAATTGTCTTTTTTGCATTCATGGAAACCCGTTTCATATCTATAGTTGATTTTCCTTGATTTTCTATCCATATGTTTTGCAAAAGGACCATTCAGAACCAGTATAAGCTAATACAGAATCAAATTCAGACATCTTAGATGTAGAGGGAGTAAAGTATGTCCCTGGAGAAAGTATAGGCATCGAAGTGCAAATGATCCTCTGCAATTCACTGAAAATACCTGTATTTTTGCAGATATGCATTTCGTTGTCATCCAAATTCCAGAAACGGAAAATGGAATCTGGTCCCTGTAAATTGCATCTCAGTTCATCCCTGGTATGCTTTGTTTAAAGATTTCTAGTTTTGAGTTTTCTCAACTAAAGATAATTTCATATGTTTCTGGTTACCAGCAACAGAACTTTCGTTACGGGAGATGATAAAGGATGCACTATTGTTTGGGATGCTCAATTGAAAAAGAAGCTGATTGAGGTGATAGCAAGTTTTTCTTGAAAATGATAATTTTTTTCTTAAGAAGTTTTTGTTACTGGTACTTGGATAGATCATTTGAGTGAGACGAATCTAGTCTCTACCCATATTCTCTCCTGCTAAATCGTGTGGCAATACTCTCCTTTCTTACACTAATTTGTAACTTTCAAAAAATACTATTACCATTTGTGCTGTTGAATCAGTGGCAAAAGTTATTTCTTAATTAGAGAAGGATGAAGCACAACATTTGTTAGACAACCAAATATGGCTTGTGTGTGGGTCCTGCGCCAGGCGTTAACCGCTGGCCAGTCCTGTGTATTTTTGGTTACAGAGATTTGAGAAGATCTGATTGAGTGATTGGTGTTATTTCTCTATAAACCACAAGGTCTCCTCACCCCTATACACACACTAGATCTCAATCAATCTACTAATTCCACACACTCATTCTCTTTCAATGTTGACTCCCACCCGTCACTAGTCTTTTCTCCTAGCGTTTATGTTTTTTGCCCTCTCATTTAATTATTCACAGCACACCTCTTTTTTTTTGGATTAGTGACCAAAAACTAACAGTGTTTTTACCATAACAGCTTCCAATGTATTTGGGCAGTGTGGCGTCAGTGGCATACAACCATAATGGTCAACTTCTGGCGGTTGCCTCAAACTATTTTTTAGAAGTGGATAAAGAGTGAGTGGCTTCTAAACTTACAAAACGATGCTAATTTTATTCATTAATAACATTTGGTTTATCTTAAATGTTGTAAAAAGCCACAAAGCAGCAAAATGTATCCATGCTCACACTTGTACTGTAGACATCTCCAGTAGGGGTGCCTTTGAGCAATCAGCTATATAAACACCTTAGGGCCTGTTTGGGAATGCAGTTTCAAAATACTGTAGTTTTGAGATACTATAGTTTACAATTGTATATGACATAAATACTACGGTATTGCTTTACCACAATAAAACTACAGTATTGTTCAAAACCGAGATCTGTTTGGTTTTATTGTAAAAACAAAGTATATGTAGAGAGAAGAGAAGAAAACTGAGGTCCTGAGTGGAGTTTCAAAAACTCCAAAAATACCGCAGTTTTGGGTAAACCATGGTATTTAAAACTAAGTTTTGACTATACAAACCAAACACCTTTTGAGCTTCAATACTATAGTATCATCAAATACCATAGTATTGTTTCAAAACTGCAAAAATACTACAAATCCAAACAGGGCCTAAATAGGTGCTTAACACAAGAAAGTCCGTTCTAACCACATGTGGGATATACTGTGCTCTTATTTTGTTCTCTTCATGCCTAAGATCAGCACACCACACTAGCTATTGCTTTGTCTTCTCCCTAAGCATCCATGCTTTTGTGAGCATCATTTGACAATGGAATGGTAAAGTAATAATAACCATTTCTGAAACAGTGATGTCCTTTATTGTTTGCCAAATCGTTGGCTTCAATTTAGTTATGGAATGCACATATGAGTTTTGTTGCGTTCGCAGCAAATTTTTGCATCCTACCTTGAGCATTATATGTTCATCTCAAAGAAAACACCGAGCATGACTGATGAACACTTCATTTACTTGCACGTTTTTTTTTGGCCAGGGAGCAACACCACCAGGTATTCATTGAAACTGTGGAGAACTTCAAAGGCAAGTCCCGTGTGGGATAGAACCTTCTAACAAAACATGTTCTGTTCATCTGTTGTATTGTATTTTGTCTACCATACATGTTTAAGGTCACCAAGATGTGACAGCATGTTGTATTATGTTGTATGACTAAGCATTTTTTAGGAAACGACATAATATGGCTAAGCAATACTTGTATATATTGGTTACATCTAGTCTGAGACAGCTGTGGTGTGTTGTAACTCTTTTGAGCTTTTGCAACCAGTATTGCTGTTCTGGTAACCGCAGCTATCCCTGCTATGTTAATGAACTGTTATTTGCTTTCAGTAAAACCACTAACGAACTCCTCTCTCTCTCTAAAAAGTATAGTACCTGAGTTCTGAAATATAGTTCACTTTAGTTTAGTCTTAAATAAAAATTCTTTGATCAAGTTTTCTGAAAAAATATAGTAGCAAATATAAGCTCAAATAAATACGCAATTATATCTCATGAATACACAATTATTTTGGTTGAGCCGACGACCTTTTTGACTTGCTTTGAAAGATTCTGGCTCACCCGGGCTAGCAAAGGAAGGCTTGCTTGCACAGGTGAGGCGAGGCAAGCCAGCCAAAGAACCAAAATCTGCCCTTGGGTTCGTGCTAGATGGCTGGAAGTGAAACTGTGATTTTTCTTTTCGCTGAAGTCTATAAAAGATGGCCGGAAGCAGGAAAGGGGTATTGCAGGCTATGTCCGTGGCAGCGGCAGGCGATGTTGCCTTCGTCTGGAATCTTTGTCGCGTTTCAGACTTTCAGTGCAGTGGGGATCCAGCAGATGTGCACTAGTCCGAGCGTGCGGCTAAGGGGTTGTTTGGTTTCTAGGAACTAATCTCAATCATTCCATTTTATTCTATTTTAGTTTCTAGATTGATAAACACGGAAACTAAAACTTTATTTGAGTTTTCATATTTGTCAGTTTAGGTTCTAAAATAGAATAAAATAGAGGGACTAAAAATTAGTCACTAGAAACCAAACACCCTCTAACAGCCGTTTTCAGCCTCGAATGAAGATGATCAGGCCTCCACCTCTTCCTCCATTGTTGAGAAAGAAACAATAAACAAATTTAGAAGGTGATGAAGACGATTCACAAGACAAATCTAATTGACGTGCTCATCCAACCAAGTTGGAGACATCCAGGTCACAGTTGAAAAAAACAGGAAAAAAAGAAGGGATGTTATGGTTATGGCAAGAAGGGGAATTTTATAAAGGATTGTCCAAACAACCCAAGGATAAGAAAAAGAGATGTAAGGCTAAGTCTCTTACAACAATTAAGACTTGAGATGATTTATTTAGTGAAGATGAATCCTAATATCAGAGACACAATCACAAACATTCATCATCACGTTCTTCTCACAAGCGTCTTATAGCATGAGGTAAAACTAAAGACTCATCCTCTAGTGAGAGTGATAGTAGTAGTGATAATGATGATGAAAAACCTTCTACGAAGAACTTGCCTGTGCCATCAAATTCTTCAAAGAAGTTTGCACTAAGTAAAAACATAAAATAAAAGTGCTAAAATAAAAGCTAGATAGCTCATAAATGGCTTATCAAAATTTGTTGAACAATATGAAACAACTGCAAATCTTAATATTGAGCTAACTAATAAAAATGAGCAACTTGAAGCTAGTGCAAGCTCACATATCGATGAGAAACTAAATAAGGAAAATGATAAACTAGTAGTAAATGTTAGACATATACGGGCGCGTCCCACGCGCACGGACGCCCGCGCATCACGCGCTGCCGTTGTCAGCGCAATTAGCAAGTCTAGATTAGGCAGATGCAATCAATCTCTCCTGTAATCTCTCCCTCGATTGTATCTCTCCTGTATGTATGCCTGATGGCCAATGGAAGTGATATCGCGTGAACTTTCTTCCGCTTTCATGGTATCGCGAGACCGGACTCATCCTATGTCTCTTCCGCTGCGCATCCCTCTACCGCTCCGATCCACCTGATCGCCGCCTCTCCACCGTGCCATCGCGCTCCTACCGGCACGTCCACTATCCTGTGCTCCCCAATGGCTGGTGACGCCTTCGAGCTAGACCGTCTCCGCCAAGAGGTTGCAGCGCTCCGCTCGGCCGCGGCCATCCGCGCCGCCGAAGATCAACGTCGTGCCGATGAAGAACGCCGTCTCGCTGAGGCTGAGGCTGAGGCTGCTGCCGAGCAGCAACGTCTCGCAGCCGAGCACGAGGCCGCGGAACGCCGCCGTCGCGAAGATGAAGCCGACGCCCTTCTCATCGCCAATCTGCACGCTCAGGCCGTCGCCCTCACCAACATCAAGTCTCTTGTTCCGCTGACCCTCGACGTCGGATCCACGGCCTATCCCAAGTGGCGCGGACTCCACATCATCACCCTCGGCAAATACTCTCTCACCAACTACGTCCTCTCCGACGAAGTCCATCCGGATCTCGCTCCTTGGCATCGCCTGGATTGCGTCGTCGTCTCTTCGCTGTTGGGCACCGTCTCTCCCAACCTCCTTGAGATTGTCATGACCTCCAGCGACATCAACCACCAACCCACCAGCCGCGCTGTATGACTTCTTCTGGAGGACATGTTTCTTGGCAACAAGGAGGCACGCGCCCTCCTCCTCGACACTGAGTTTCGGACGTTCGCGCAAGGTGATCTCTCCATCTCTGATTATTGCCGCCGTCTCAAGTCCATGGCCGACCAACTGGGCAGCCTCCGTGAACCTGTTCTCGATCGGACCCTCGTTCTCGCTGCTCTTCGTGGCCTGAACGAACGGTTTGCGCACCTGGCGTCCTTCACCAAGCGCCAGACGCCCTTCCCGACGTTCGACAAAGTCCGCAATGATCTGCTTCTTGAGGAGCTTACTCTCAACGACAAGGTGAAGACACCCTCTGTGGCCCTCCTCTCCACCGGAAGTCGTCCCTCCTCCGGCAAACCCACTGCGGGCGTGCTTGGCACCATGCCACAGCACACCGGTGGTCCCTCCGTTGCTAGCCACGGGAACGGCGCCGGAAGCGGCAACACTGCTACCTCTGGCAGGAATCGACAGAACAACCGCCGATGCCGCAACAACCGCACTGGACAGCAACAGCATCTGGGAGGTTGGGGGGCTTCGGTCTTCAACCCATGGACTGGCACGTTCCAGGTCTGGCCTACTCGGCCTGGCGCGACTGGCCAGATGCCCAGGCCTCCCCCTCCTCAAGCGCACGTCACTACTGCTACTGACAGGCGCGGTATCTCTGGCGCTCCTTCTGCTTGGTCGCCGTACGCCACCCCCTTCGCGTCAGGACCTGGCACTGGTGCTGCAGTTCCTGGATTTCCAACGCCAGTCGCCTACGCTCCTCCACCGAACACGGCTGGCTGGGACATAGGAGCACTGCCCAGTGCGTTCAGCACCATGCAGTTGACGTCGCCACCATCTACAACATGGTACATGGACTCGGGTGCAAGTAATCACTTGACATCCGACCCTGGTAATATCACCATCCCTCATACTGTCTCTTCCTCCTCCCCCTCTAGTATCGTTGTTGGCAACGGTTCTCTCATCCCTATTACCTCTGTTGGCTCCACATCTATTCCTACTGCTCATGGTCCTTTTTCTCTTAATCACGTCTTGGTTACTCCTCAAATTATCAAAAATTTAATTTCTGTTCGCCGCTTTACAATTGACAATAATTGTTCAGTTGAGTTTGACCCTTTTGGTCTCTCTGTGAAGGATCTTCGCACCAAGACCGTGATCGCCAGGTGCAATAGTTCTGGTGATCTTTACCTGTTGCTACCATCACCACCACGTCCCCACGCCTTGGTTGCTACCTCCACGACCCTCTGGCACAACCGTCTCGGTCACCTTGGATCAGAAGGCCTTCGTCACCTCGTCCATTCAGCTGCTATTTCATGTACTCATAGCACTTGTGATTCCCTTTGTCTTGCTTGTCAATTAGGCCGCCACACTCGTTTACCTTTTACTTCTTCCACTTCTCGAGCATCACGCCATTTTGATTTAATACATTGTGACTTATGGACATCTCCTGTTGCTAGCGTCTCTGGTTACAAGTATTATTTAGTTATCATCGATGATTGCTCTCACTATTTTTGGACATTTCCCTTGCGCCTCAAATCCGACACCTTTCCCACCCTCTCTCATTTTTTTGCATACGTCCACACCCAATTCCACACCACCATCAAAGCCGTGCAGTGCGACAACGGTCGAGAGTTTGACAACCACTCCTCCCGTTCCTTCTTCCTCACTCACGGTGTTTCACTTCGCATGTCGTGTCCCTACACATCCCAGCAGAATGGCAAAGCCGAGCGCTCTATCCGGACCATTAACAATGTCATCCGCACCCTTCTCTTCCACTCCAGCATGCCCCCACACTATTGGGTCGAAGCTCTCCATACCGCCACCTATCTCATCAACCGACACCCCACCAAAACTCTCAATTTCTCCACCCCTCACCATGCGCTTTTTGGCTCCCCACCCACCTATGACCACCTTCGGGTTTTTGGATGTCGTTGTTATCCTAACCTCTCCGCCATCGCCGCCAACAAACTTATGCCTCGCTCCACGTTGTGCGCGTTTCTTGGTTACTCTCCTGAACACAAAGGTTATCGATGCCTCGACATGGCCTCCAATCGGGTCATCATTTCTCGCCATGTCACCTTCGACGAGACCTCCTTTCCGTTCGCCGAACATACAGTCGCGAGCTCTCAAGAATCTAACCTTGATTTTTTACTTGATATGGTGACCCCGACGCTGCCCATTGGGTCGCGCTCTCTTGCAGGTCTCTGTTGAGAACTACGTTACCACGGATCACCAGATCCGCTCCCTTCCCTCCCGTCAGCAGTAGAGGCGCAAGAAGCTGTAGAGAACTCGTCTCCCTTCCCATAAGCACGATAGAGAAAACACACGAGACACAGGATATAGGGTTGGGCCTCTGGCCTCTTTCTGATCTTTTTTTCCATATGAGGGGGTACATGTTCTATATATAGAGACGTGATTGCCCTCAGGGGCATATTCGGTATTTGCCCACATAACCCTTCATTAGGGTTTCTCAACACTCCCCCTTGGGCGAATACCACGACCAACACATGCCTCATTAAAACTCCCAAAAAAACCCAGTGGGAAAATATGGAGAAAGAGCGTATGGTGACGCATATTGCATTTGCACTTTGTTGCCTCGTTAAAAACCTCATGTGAGAAACATCAGGAAAACTCACCAAGGAAAAAGAGTACAACAACTGTCATCAGGACATATTTCGATCTTGTATATCTAGATTCAATTGAATCTTCTATAAAGGCTAACTTTAGAAATGTGCTCCCCCTGATCCTTGCAAAACCGTATCAATAAGGCAAAACATCTTCTTCTGGAAGTATATGCATATAAAGATTTAGCAAACAGATTGCATATCCTTGCAAGGACTATTTCAGGAACTTTACCTCTACTCACTTCTAGGATATACGAGGTAAGTGCACGTATCAATATAAATAAGCCACTTTGACTGATGGTGTTCGATCGACTAGATCTATATATTTGATAGAAAGTTCCATAAAGGTTCACATATTGATCATCAAGCTCACGCCTTCAGGGCATAGAATATGACATTTATTGTCTCACGATTGTGATCAATATAAGCATTCGCTCCCCCTGACGATGACATCTGTCAAAATCGTTATCCCTCATAACTCAAGCATATTCTTCAAGATATATGTCTCATTGTTCATCTGGAATAACGAGAATGGATGAGGTTGGGGTGCTATCATTTTCTATCTTACACCACAATTTATACATAGTTGTGCAAAGCAAATAGCATGTCTTTCAATAAGACTTAGGGGATAATATAGTTGCAATAGTACATATTCTAAATATGACACATCGCTCCAGGCATTCATCCTTTGCAACATCTATGATGGTGTAACAAAAGTCCATCAAGATCGTAATCCACCAGGGATTTTTCATCGATTAGATATATCGTTATAGTTTGCCATTCTGGCACAATGGGAATATTTTGCCAGTAACACCTAAACCTTATAGGTTTCTACCATCATGGCTTTAGAGGATACCGTAATTCCACATCTAGTGGAAAATACCATGAGTAAAGATCATGGAATGCACATGTGCTTATTCGGTGAACTTCAAGTCCTTTGGTACCTCATCTTATTCCTTTTCGGGTCTGTATGGGTCTTTATCCCTTTATAGGGATTAACAAACTTTGGTGTTTAACACAGACTTTATTTCTTCTGGAAAGGTTCCATCAAGGAATTATAATCTCATCTAGGAGATATTCTCTCTATATATGAGAGTGCTCATTCGTCAGGAATGTATTATTCAGTACGAGATTTATATGTTGCATATTTACAATTCAAAGATATGAGTCCTCCTAGGATCTCATGACGGATCTTTAGAATCCTATTAACCGCATATTATAATTCATACCATTTGCCAGATATATTACATAGCGGAACTGTGTTTATTCAACACATATGTGGGATGGGTCTCTTACAAGACCACTTGAACCATCGCATTCACCACACATTATTTCAATAGTGCCCATAAATGTCCGAACTTCAAGCTCGTGACTTTCATTTTGCGATTATTGGTTCAGCCTCGATTGCATTTATCAATGACCCGATAAGAGAGCTTCAAGCACTCATGCCTAGGACTTTGTTTTGGATCCCTTTGCGATATAGAGAGGCAAGATAGGTGTCGACACATTTGTCTCCCACATTTAATAATGATCTCCGTCATTTCCCAAAACGAAAGATTCATTGTTCCGTATTCCCAGCATAATGATATTGCACGCATTGCTAGGAATTTCATCATCAAGACGAACCTCTTCGTGAGGCAAATCACCATCAGGGTGAATTAATCAGAGGAGAGTTATCACAGACCACGTGAATCTGTAATCAGAACATATGCTTTGACTAAGGCCGATGGATCATTTTCGCAGGCGTCCCCGCAGAATAGATCAAATGCCAATAAGTCAAATGTGGATATGATATTAATCCCGGGTATATCCATATCTACATCAGGTAGAAGCATTCAAACCAATATGGTTACTCCTCAACGATTTCTGGCAAACTCCATATACACAGGAGTACACTCTGAACGACGGGTTCAGTTTGGCTTTTGTGCGTTTAATAGAATATTGAGGCATTACACTATATGGGCATTCCTCCCCCTAATGCCGAGATGTTCTAAAAGCATACAGATAAAATCCCCAACCACAATCATCCAGTTGTGGCCAATGTATGCTATTGTGGTGATTTATTTGGGAAATCTTACGCACATTATAGATAGGGGTTTTATGCAGTGAGCTTTGGACTTAGATTAATGTAGTGACATGAATACTACATATTTGTCCTTCACATGAAGGGTTAGTCTCAACATCCAGCGAGACACGCAATAACAAGTTGCTTCATAGTTACAATTCTGCAAACTTATTGTTATTATTACCAAATGCACAGTCAATCATTAAGATTTAGACTGATATACGCAACACTATTTTATGCATAAGGGTCCCTCAGAGGCTCATGCACACCATTCATCGTTTGGAGCTAGTAGTTGACTTCAGATCAACAACTAAAATGACCATCAGGGTCTAGCGCTCACAAGGACATTCACTGGTTGCATTGTGCTTTCAAGCACATAGGAGAATATGTGCGTATATAATGGTGGTAAAGTGCACGGCATCAGGCCAATGCTGCCAAGCAGAGATTTTTATATGCAGAGATGTATAGTCCAGCTCGTTTTATTATTGCCCATGGTTTACCCAATTACTCATATCGATATAAAATTGGGTATCAATTTATGCAACATTTTTAGGTATTATAATTTTGAGAGAGAATTTATAACAATAGTTAATAATTTGTGGTGCTGCCAACAGGGCAAATATTTCTCCTCATATGATATACCAATTTGTTCTATAAAGCATTATTTCGATCTCTTCGTTGTTCGGCAAAAAGAGAAGATTTGGAATAGAACAGGCAAGGCCAAGAATTCATTTTATCTGGGAAAATCACCATATAACTAGCTTTTGATGAAGCAAATGATGATAACTGCTTGGCAAGAACGAAACAATACTGGTATCCGCCTAGGATCCATCTTCAACAACAGATAATACTGCTTTCATACGAATGAGTCGTCAAGATTAGGGAGAATACATCTGGTCTCCATAAGATCTTCATATTTTTATCACAAATTACCATCACCAATAGCTTAGTGGTCAAGAATTACGGATCTTCCGGTGCCAAGGACCAATGACATATTAATGCCTATTTAGCTTCAAGCTCTGTGGTAATGTGGAATTTCATGGTTATTTTTTACTCTTCTTACTTCTGGTAGATCAGAGATAGATTATGTTAAGCATGTCAAAGGGTGGAATCAAATGTAGTTTTGCTACATAAACCCCAATTTTATTTCCATTCAGTACTAACCTTTACCATTTGGCTTACTGTATACCATACCAGTCAAAGGACTATTCCAAGTCAATTCAACTACTATAAGTATTTACAATTCTGAGAGATGTATGCAACACAAGCATAGAGGTCCTAGATAGGACGAGTAAAGTGGTTCGACGGGAACACACAATGGTTTTTCACACAAACATTGTGAAAAATTTCTCAGAATTACCTTTCGATGTACTCGCAACTTCGTGTTGCTAATGTACTAGTCATTTATCTTAAAGTCTGCTCCATGTCATTCAGCAACAAATAGCAATTTGCCAACATCTGGTTGAGCAATATATAACTAAGATTTATAGCCTTTATTCATTTGGTAAGGCCTTTTGCTTACTAATAGAATCCCAATGTGTGATATCTTCTATGCCAAAATGGCTTTCATGCATTATATTATATATCTTCAGGTTACTTCGGGTAAAACTTTATGCATGAGGAGAGAGCAGAAAATTAACTTATCTGTGTTTAATTATATTTCAATTTAATTTCCCAGATTTCCAAGCACTATAGAGCTTGTTATAGTTGTTATGGCCACTTGGCGATATATAAATATGATGCCACACAACACAGTCAAATAAGATATAAAGCCAAATAAAATTGTTTACGAAGGTTGCGCATAATGTGACTTCAGGGGCTTGAACAACCCACCACAATCCACGCGAGTACAAGCTCTAGCGTATATGGCGTCAACACGTGTGCGGCCATCATGCACAATTATGGCTCGATAATCGGGGTATACGATAAGTCCACGCAACGTGCGCAACAGACACAATTGTGGTTCGATGATCACGGCAGACAGACAGTGCCTACAGGGCATGCGAAAAAATACGCGACCCGGTGATGGTGGTCCGACTCAACGGGAGCGGTCCGATTAAACGAGAGTGCAACATAACAATCACATGACGCAACCAAGTTCGTACGACACAAATACTACGTCGTGTTGCCAGGGCACAGCCAATGCTTAGCCAATGTCAAAACTCATCCTATTAATAATTTAGTCTGATCGACATATCCGGATACCCACTATACAATTTAATCGCTCGACGTGAATTTGAAGGCTCCACGTATTAGAAATATTTAGAGCGATATGAAAAAAACGTAGCATAGCCTTCACATGTATTTTAATAATTTACTGCTAATTATTTACTATGAGAAATAAAAAGCAGAATTAATGTATGAACAACTCATTAGGTGAAAGAAGCAATTTACCATATTTAAGTATGTATTTTTTCACTAATTATTTGCAATAGGAAATAATTAACGAAGATGTAAACTGCGACAGAAAAACATGTTTAATTTTATTTATTATTTGCATCTGGAAAAATAGCCCAAGGTGATACGCTGGACGTGGCTACGGGCCATGATGCACTGTGGTACTTGGCTCCCCACGTTGACTAGACTTGGTCACCTGGCGTGCGCGTAGAACGGGTACAGTACATTCAACTATCATGCACAAAGAACGGGTACGCAACTACCAGCCCTTGCATGGCATGCGCATCATGCATGTGGGGTCCAACGTGCGGCTGGGGCACCTGGTCTGACTGAGTCACCGAGAGCCAAGGGCATATGGCATGCGCATCATACATGTGGGGTCCACTAGGCTTTTTGCATGCGACCATGCTGGAGATCAACAATGCATGCAACTGATCGTGGTCTACTTTTTTTTCTTTAACCGCCACTCGCAACGTCCTCACGGTAGGCTGGAAAGTCGGATCTCAAAACTGCCTGTATGCGCATACCGAGACAAACTCCATCCTACAGCAGCAACAGTGGCGATCTTCGAGTCGTGCTCGTTGCTCTATCTAGCCGTCGTGGTGCTCCTCGTCTGCATGCTGGTAGACGAGTGCCGCCAGCTCCCACCACATGTGCCAGAGCTCTATGGCGAGGCCGTCAGCCATGAGCTATGGGCTCTGCAGGGCCGCCGCCAGCCATGGCATGTTCAGCGCAAGCCACGTCATCGTCACGTGGGCGCGCGACTTCGATGAAGTGTGCGGGCGCGGCTCTGGCGAGGTGCAGCCCCGGTGCGAGCACGCGGCCACCGGGACGTCCCTGTGCGGCTTCGACAACCAAGGCGATTGTACTAGTGCGCGTACACGAAAGAGTAGATTCGATCTCACCGTTCCGTTGCAGAGGAATCGAAGCCTGTCGCGTAGGACAGTTCGGCTAGGCCGAAAGACTTGCCGGTTTGACGAAGAGTTGGTGCAGATCGGCTCCGCAGCGACATCGAGGTAGAGCATGCTGATAACGTGTTGAGAACTACGTTACCACGGATCACCAGATCCGCTCCCTTCCCTCCCGTCAGCAGTAGAGGCGCAAGAAGCTGTAGAGAACCCGTCTCCCTTCCCATAAGCACGATAGAGAAAACACACGAGACACAGGATATAGGGTTGGGCCTCTGGCCTCTTTCTGATCTTTTTTTCTATATGAGGGGGTACATGTTCTATATATAGAGACGTGATTGCCCTCAGGGGCATATTCGGTATTTGCCCACATAACCCTTCATTAGGGTTTCTCAACAGTCTCGACGTTGCACCTGTTGGACTGGAACCAGCAGCCGGTGCTCGTGGCCAGCTCACTGTTGCCCCTGCTGGGCCATCGACTACATTTGGTGCTAGCAGACCGCTCGCCAGTGCCCCTGCTGGGCCATCGTCCGAGGCTCGTACCAGCGGGCCACTCGCCGCTACTCCTGCTGCATCACCGCTCGTGGTCGGTGCTGACGGGCCTCCTCTACACCGCTCTTCACCAGCGCCACCGGCTCATCAGCCCAGCCCTGCTGTACCCCCGTCAGGGGATATTGCCAGCGGAGCCGACCCAGGAGGCGTGGTTCTGTCGCCAGGTGCTGCAACCGCTCCACTGCCGACTATGGCTCCTGCTGCCTCTAGTCGCACGGGCCAACCTCCAGTTGTGGTTCCAGTCACACCAGTGGCCAACACCCACCGCATGACCACCAGGGGAAAAGATGGTTTTCGGTTGCCTGTCACACGGATGAATCTACACGCTGCCACCCTGTCATCGATACCTAGGACATACCGTGGTGCTCTAGCAGACCCCAATTGGCGTGCCGCTATGACTGACGAATTTGAAGCTCTCAAGACCAACAGAACCTGGGATCTGATTCCCCGGCCTCCAGACGTTAATCTCGTCTCTGGCAAATGGATATTCCGTCACAAACTCAACCCTGATGGCTCTCTTGCTCGCTACAAGGCTCGTTGGGTACTTCGCGGTTTCACTCAGCGACCTGGAATCGACTTTGATGAAACATTCAGTCCTGTTGTCAAACACACTACAATTCGGACGGTACTGACTTTGGCTCTTGCTCGTGATTGGCCAATTCATCAGCTTGACGTCAACAATGCATTTCTTCATGGAACTCTGTCTGAAACAGTATACTGTGTTCAACCTTCTGGTTTCGTTGATCCTCATTTCCCAGACCATGTCTGCCGCCTCAAGAAATCCCTCTACGGCCTCAAACAAGCTCCCCGCGCCTGGTTTGGTCGGTTCGTTGCTCACCTACTCTCATTGGGTTTTACTGAAGCAAAGACAGATGCATCACTTTTCATTTTTCATCGTGGGACTGACATAGTATACTTGCTACTCTATGTTGATGACATTGTTCTCACTGCGTCCTCTGATGGTCTACTCCGGCGCACCATTGATGCCCTCCAGCAGGAATTCTCGATGAAAGACCTCGAACCACTTCACCATTTTTTGGGATTGTCAGTGACCAGACAACATGGATCCATGCACCTCTCTCAGCGTCACTATATCTTGGAGATTTTCGAGCGTGCTGGTATGAGTGATTGCAAGCCCTGTAGTACACCCATTGACACCCACTCCAAGCTCTCTGCTAATGGTGACCCTGTCGACGACGCCACGGACTATCGGAGCATTGCAGGTGCCTTACAGTATCTCACCTTCACTCGCCCCGACATTGCCTACGCCGTGCAACAGGTCTGTCTTTTCATGCATGACCCCCGGATGCCTCACCTAGCCTTGATCAAGCGCATTCCTCGTTACCTCCGTGGCACTCTTGATCATGGGCTACTCCTTCATCGCACGGACCCCTCAACATTGGTCATCTACACCGATGCTGACTGGGCTGGCTGCCCTGACACTCAGAAATCTACCTCCGGCTATGGTGTCTTCCTTGGTGACAACCTTATCTCTTGGTCTTCCAAACGTCAACAGACTGTGTCCCGTTCTAGTGCTGAAGCTGAATACCGTGCTGTTGCAAATGGTGTTGCCGAGGCATCGTGGCTCCGCCAGCTCTTACTGGAACTTCACTCCCCACTCACTCGGGCCACCGTGGTCTACTGCGACAACATTAGTGTAGTCTACCTCTCCACAAACCCAGTTCAGCATCAGCGGACCAAATATGTGGAGATCGATCTACACTTTGTTCGTGAGCGCGTGGCGCTTGGACATGTCCGTGTTTTTCATGTGCCAACCTCGTCACAGTATGCCGACATCTTCACGAAAGGGCTACCGACATCCGTCTTCATGGAATTTCGCTCCAGTCTCAACGTTCGACCATCTACCGTTTTGACTGCGGGGGAGTGTTAAACATATACGGACGCGTCCCACGCGCACGGACGCCCGCGCATCACGCGCTGCCATTGTCAGCGCAATTGGCAAGTCTAGATTAGGCAGATGCAATCAATCTCTCCTGTAATCTCTCCTGTAATCTCTCCCTCGATTGTATCTCTCCTATATGTATGCCTGATGGCCAATGGAAGTGATATCGCGTGAACTTTCTTCCGCTTTCAGTAAAGTTAGCTAGCTCTCAAGAAGCTTATGAAAATTTGCTTTGCAAAATGGAAACTCTTTCTAAACTATATTTTAGTTAGTTCATCATTATGAACTAAATAACAAGCTTGATGTTGTAGATAGTAACACTTATGCACCTAAAATTAAAAAATAAAATTGTCAAAAAGGATGTCTCTACTTCTTACAATGATTTAATTCATTTAGACACATCCTCTTGCAAACAAGTTTGTTTTAAGAATGTGTTTGTAGAAACATGTTCACAAAAAGTTGCAATGGATAATGAGAAACTAAAGCAAGAAGTGGCTCGCCTCACTAAGTACTTAATTCAAGTAAACGATAAAACAAAATCAATCGACCATATCAAGATAACACCATGGAGGAGTGAAGAAGCTTTATGAGGGAGCAACCATGATTTGCTATGTGTGCCACAAGGAAGTCCATAAATCCTATGAGTGAAAGGTGAAGAATTGGAGAGAAAAGAAGAAAGAAAATAAAAAACAATCAAGATTTCAACACCTACACCAACAAGGTTGACAAGATCAATACACCATACTTATTGAATAAAAATAAGAATGCAAGGTGGTGAACACCAAGGTGAACAAGCAAGCCAACACAAGAGGGGACAAACAATTTTGGGTTCCAAAGGAAATTACTTCGATCATGAAAAATAACCAATAAGGTTTAGATCCCAAAGGGGATTCGAGAAATATGATGAACTTTAAGGAATTAGAGACTTGGCAAAGGGAGGATGAATATCATGGAGTGCATAATTTGGATCTTGTCATTGTCAAGTAGGTTAGTGAATAATATGGACTAAAATCCCCCTTCCCATGTTATAGGTAACTAGATTTAAATTATTACAATTTAAACTAAAATATAGTTCCTTTTATATATAGGTTTGCTTGTTTAAATTCTTGTTATGCATACACTAGGTAAATCATATGGTAGGAATTCTTAGTTTTACTCTTAACCCTTAGAGCAAACCTAAATGACTTAAATTGTGTAGGAGCATGCATGGCACATAGCTATAGCTTCTTACTTAAATTGGTTCATCTTATAGCCAAAGTCCAAATCAACACCTCACCCTAAATATCAACCACAAATGATGTTTGCTTTCATGTAACATCATCTTTCAAAGCTGCATATTGACATTAAAACTTTGAATGCATGTCTCCTGCAAGTATTTGACACTTGTATGCACACTTTTAGGGGGGCAATCTACAAGTTGGAACCTTTGCAGCTAACATCTTTTAAAGTTTATCATGTTTGTAGTAGTCTAATGAAAGAGAAATGGAGTCCTTTGAGCTAAGCATGGATAATCACTTTCAAGTGGTATTACATATCCTTTGTACTACCACATATCATAAAAGTTTATATCAAATCTTATTGGATTTTTACATGTGGTATCCCTAAACAAATGCTATTATGTTGTCATTTAATTGGTACCTTTTACATGATTACTTGTGCTTAAAATTCTGGTTATGCATATAATTTTCCATCCATCATATGTATGCATTTACTTAGGGAGAGTTTATCTATGTAATGTGAGAGTCAAGTTTGTTCACTTTATTTTCACAAAATTCAACCCTCCCTTGTGCTACTAATACCTTCCTTTTTGTGTTTGATTTCAAAGGGGTAGTTTGAAGGACCAAAACAAGCCCAACCCATAATAAATATAAAAATAACAAATTCAAAGTTTTCAAGCTTGCAAATGATAATGAATGGGGGAGAATTTTATTTTGGGAGATGGTCTGAAAATGGGAAGAAGTAGATTATGGAGTTAGGGGGAAGCTAAAATCCATAATGCCACATAAAGAAATATTTATACAATGGCAAGAGCAAGATAAGTATTCAAAGTTACATCCAATTGATATTCTTTAGCATTATAAGTTCTTTTCAAATGATATTTTTTAGGATTCTATGAGCTTGCTCTTGCATTGTACCCTAGCAAGTAGATAATGTGCTTTATTCCCAACTAAGATAACTTCCACAAAAATTTTTAGAAGTTTCTAAGGAATTTAAATATGAACCCATGTAAAGTCATCGGAAATATTTATGTAAGTTATGGATCCACATTAGAGTGCTCAGAAAATTCATAAAATATTTATATAAGCTATTTTAGCAGATAAGAGGGCTATGTACAAATCTAAAACGTTGTCACCTTGTTATAGTTACCATGTGTCTATATATCGTCGATTTATCTATGTCTATGAAATTTGGGTCTGATGATATTTTACGAACATGTTTTGTTGTATTCTCTCCATAGTGAAATAATTAAAATTGTCATTTGAAATATTGACACCTTGTTATAATTACCTTGGTGTCTATTAATTATAAGTCCAACTATATCTATAAATGTGTGTTTGATGGTAATTTTACACACGTGTTTAGTTGTAATTGTAATGACAAGTATCAGATTTACTCCTTAGCTGTGGCCGATAGCCGGTAGCCCGATAAGACTCAGGTAATCAGTTGGACACGTAGCACTAGCACATCTATTCCGCTTCCCTCTCCCACTCCACTCGCCATGGCGGAAGCGCTCGTGGGCCTCCGCATCGCTGCCCCCGCCGTCTCGCAGCCGCAGCCTAGGTTTCATGGCAGCCAGCTTCTTCCCGTTGTGCACCTCGCCGCGTCCCGGCGCAACCGACTGTGCACCGCCCGTGCGGCCGTCTCAGGGCCACCGGAGGTGGACGAGGACGATTCCATGAGCATCGACAACTTGCATCGCTTCTTCGACCTCAACGTCGGGAAGTGGGATGGCCGGTTCTACGTATGCTCCGCCCTCTGCCAGTTCGCATCTAATCTTCGAGCCTTTCTGCATTTTCCGGATACGTGATCTGGCTGAGTGTTGTGCGCGCCTGTGCTTGTGTTCTGTGTAGCAATTCGACGCGCACGGGAAGGTTCTTCAGGAGATTAGCACGCGGCTGTCCGTGAGCACGTACGGGGAGGACAAACTCATCAGCCTCCTGCAATCGTAATATTCATTCCCAGAGTGCCAGTGAATAATGATAACTATCATCATTATCCATGTTAATTGGGAACGTTTTCGGTTGTCATACTATTTTTCAATCATCTCTTATGTGTATATATATGTCTAGTTTATGTCAGGTCTGTGACAATAAATCAATCATAATGCTTTTGCTTGTTGCATTTGCCTGAATCATTATATTTACATGTTGAGATTTTAGGTTGTACATTAAGCAAGGATCCTCTGCAATATCGATTGTGGACGAAGAGGATTCTGAACCTGAATGGGTGGAGTACAAAATCAAAGAGACGAACATGTTCACTGTGGACAAATATCAGCAGGTGCGCTGAAATTTGTATTTTGTCCATGATCCCGTCTTTCTTATAGTTGCAAATTCTGTACATCTGGGCTTAGTTAATGAGTGGTATTGTTTAGTGTACAGATAGGGTTCTTTCCTGAACAAAAGGCATTTGCTCTGAGGTACCAGACTGCTGGAATGCTGGAGACTGTCCTTCGGATTGGTGTGCTTGGAGAAGATGATACTGGTGAAGAATCCCCCAAGTAAGTGATAGCGACGAATTTAGTTGCTTATTGTCTAGTGAAACTCTTATATGAGGTGTAACTGAGCTATCTTGTCTTCACCAGAAACTTGAAGATACCTTCTCGTAAGCCATCTATTGTATGTGAAAATTGTCTTTACTCCCTTGAAGGCAATGGTAGAATCAGGGCTTTTCACATAATGGATCCAAAGGGAGTGCTCGACACACTTCTTTTTTTTCATGAGAAGAGGCAGGGATCTAAAGTGCCACAGCCACTTACAAACTATTCAGTTGGTACCAAGGTGAGTTCAGTTCAGTCATTGGAACACTGAAACCTTCATGTATAATTATCTTATGCCAGGATTGTTGGGGCCATGCTTCGTTGCGCCGAAGGTCTTGTAGGAAGAAGCAGCTTCGGCTGAAGTTGTCTCCAGGAGATGACCGAAGGTTCCTCTTCATGAAGCTTCGGTATTACAAACCGACTTAGAGATAGAATGACCTTTTAATCCATAAAGGTCTGAGTCAATGTTGTAAACTTTTATGAGGGGCATAATTGTAATTCTTCACAGGCTGTGTCCTGTGTCTATAAATAGATGAACAGTATCCCCGTACTGTTCACGCTGACTTGGCATTTGCTTTGCGTCATCCTCGTACTTTTGCCTTCCTGCAATCCGAAGGTACACTTGTAATCTGAAATCATTTCTATTTTTATATGATAATAAAATAGAAATGACGTTGTGATAATATTTAAATGTTTATATTACTTCTTATGTTGCATGTAAATTCTTCGTCACAGTTTATTATGCTTACGAAGATATGTTGTTTGTGACCTTCGTCCGTAATACATTATATCCCGAAGGGAAATAATGTTTCGAGGGACGAAGGACTTTATCATTTAACACTTTTTATGTTGCCTTGTTCTTAATCCGAAGCATTTGAGAACAAGTCCACAACATTGGCGCCCACCTCCGGTGAACTCACTTCCACTTTTTTGAGCTGATGGCTTCGTTCAACAATCAAGCTGGAGCTGCTTCGGCTCCGAAGCTGCTGTTTCCGATAACGGGCGGTTCATGTTCAGGGCCAGCCAACAAGAAGCAGAAGAAGGAAGCACAGAGAAGGGTACAGCATGTTGGGGTGCAAGGACCCTTCATCAAATCAAGATGGTCTCATATTCCTATTACCTTCTCTCAAGAGGACCTTCAACTCAAGGATTACCCACACAACGATGCCATGGTTATCTCTTGTGTTATCAAAGGATTTCTGGTTCACAATGTCTTGGTTGATACAGGCAGTGCAGCTGATATCATATTTGCTAAGGCCTTCAGACAAATGCAAGAGCCCGAAGACAAGATCCATGATGCTACGCACCCTCTTTGTGGCTTCGGAGGGCGACAGATTGTAGCACTTGGGAAGATTACCATGCCAGTAACCTTCGGATTTGTTAACAACACAAGGACTGAGCAAATTGTGTTTGATATTGTTGACATGGAGTATCCTTACAATGCTATCATTGGTCGTGGTACTCTCAATGCCTTCGAAGCAATTCTCCACCCAGCTTACCTCTGCATGAAGATACCTTCGGACCAAGGGCCTATTGCTATTCATGGAAGCCAGGAAGCTGCTAGAAGGGCCGAAGGAAGCTGGACTGACTCCAAAGCAATCCATAACATAGATGGAGCTGAAGCTTGTGAACAGTACAAATTCAGAAGGGAGAAAGCAGCTTCAGCAGATCAGCCGAAGCCCATGCTCTTATGTGAGGACATAGCAGAGCAGAAGGTGCTGATGGGCTCTCAATTATCCGAAGAGCAGGAGAAAACCTTGATAAGGTTTTTGTTCAACAACAAAGATGTTTTTGCATGGTCAGCTAATGACCTCTGCGGAGTAAATCGGGATGTTATTGAACACTCGCTCAATGTTGACCCATCCTTCAGACCCCGAAAGCAGAGGCTTCGGAAAATGTCCGATGATAAGGCCGAAGGTGCTCGTAATGAAGTAAAAAGACTCCTCAGTGCAGGAGTTATCAGAGAAGTAAAGTACCCAGAATGGCTAGCTAACACTGTTATGGTAAAGAAGGCAATAGCAAGTGGAGAATGTGTATCGATTTTACAGATCTTAACAAGGCTTGTCCGAAGGACGAATTCCCATTGCCAAGAATAGACTCTTTAGTTGATGCAGCAGCTTCTTCAGAGCTCATGAGTCTGCTAGACTGTTACTCAGGTTATCACCAAATCTGGATGAAAAAGGAAGATGAGCCGAAGACTAGCTTCATAACCCTAAGTGGCACATATTGCTATCTTCGGATGCCTGAGGGACTCAAAAATGATGGAGGAAGTTTTAGCAGAATGACTGCGAAGGTCCTCCAGTCTCAGATAGGCAGAAATGTGCTAACTTATGTTGATGACATCATTGTAAAAAGCACGAAATAGGAAAATCATATTGCTGATTTGCAGGAGACCTTCGCCAGTTTCAGACAAGCTGGCTTAAAGCTGAACCCAGAAAAATGTGTCTTCGGAGTAAAGAAGGGGAAATTTCTTGGATGCTTGGTTTCAACAAAGGGAATTGAAGCCAATCCAAATAAAATTGAAGCTATACTTCGAATGGAGCCACCAACTACAAGAAAGGGGGCCCAAAGATTGACAGGGAGGCTGGCATCTCTCAATAGATTCATATCCAGATCAGCAGAAAGAAATTTACCATTCTTCGAAGTGCTGAAATCAGCCGAAGTCTTTCAATGGGATCAAATCAACAAAAAGCCTTTGAAGAGCTGAAGCAATATTTGATAGATCTAACAACATTAACTCCACCAACGCCAAGGGCTCCTTTGTTGTTATATGTGGCAGCTTCGCACTCAGCAGTAAGTGCAGCACTTGTCCAGGAGAAGCTTGATGGCCAAGTCAAGATGCAGGTTCCAGTGTATTTTGTATCTGAAGTCCTTAGTGTATCAAAGAAAAATTATACAGAACTGGAGAAGGTATTATATGCCGTTTTGATGGCATCCAGGAAGCTTCGGCATTATTTTCAAGCATACAATATTGTCGTTCCTTCTTCGCAGCCGTTGAAGGATATTATGAGAAATAGAGAAGCTACTGGACGGATTGGAAAATGGGCTGCAGAGCTCAATGAATTTTGCATTGATTATGTGCATAGATTCTCGATCCAGTCTCAAGCGTTGGCAGATTTCATTGCCGATTGGACGCCAGGGGCTCAGGATGAAGAAACAAATAAGGATGCCGAAGTGTGGACAGTGTTTTGTGATGGCTCTTGGGGAACCTTCGGAGCAGAAGCAGCCGCTGTGCTGGTCTCACCATCCAAAGTTAAAACTTGTTATGCAGCAAGACTTGATTTTAGCTGTACAAACAATATTACTGAGTACGAAGCCCTGCTTTTGGGCCTTCGGAAATTAAAAGCAATGGGAATCAGAAGGGCCATCCTTAAAACTGATTCCCAGGTTGTTTCGGGTCATATCGACAAGAGTTGCAAGGCTAAAGATCCGAAGCTTGAAAAATATCTGGACACGGTCCGAAGAATCGAAGCTTCCTTCGAAGGATTTTCTGTCAAAAATATCCCTCGAGGACAAAATGAGCATGCTGATTTGCGAGCTAAGTCAGCAGCACAGGGGCTGCCTTTACCTTCGGATGTGTTTTTCGAAACAATAAAGGCACCTTCAGTGGAACTCCTTGAAAGAGCAGTCCTCAACATATCTCCTGTTTATAGCGAAGATTGGAGAACTGAGATCATCTCTTACCTTCAGGGTAAGTTCCTTTCAGATGACGAAGCTTATAACAGGAGGATAGAGGCAAGAGCTCGTCCATATGTCATGATAGAAGGGGAGTTGTATAAGCATGGAGTTTGCGCTCCGCTGCTCAAGTGTTTATCTAGAACCGAAGGTATAGAGTTGATGAAAGAAATACATGCAGGCCTGTGTGGATCTCACATTGGATCTAGGCCGTTACTTGGAAAAGTTTTCCGTCAAGGGTTTTATTGGCCGAAGGCAGCTTCGGATGCAGCGGAATTGGTTCAAAAGTGCGAAGGTTGTCAGAAATGTGCAAGAGATCAAAAACAACCTTCGTCTTTAACACAGCTCATACAACCCATCTGGCCATTGCAAAGGTGGGGTCTTGACTTGTTAGGTCCATTACCACCGGCTCAAGGGAATTTAAGATATGTTGTAGTAGCTGTGGAGTATTTTTCTAAATGGATTGAGGCAAAGCCATTAGCCACAATAACTTCGGCCACTGTCCAAAAGTTTTTCTGGCAGAATATTATTTGTCGTTTCGGGGTACCGAAGGCCATCACTGTAGATAATGGAACACAGTTCGACTCCGAAGCTTTCAGAAATTTCTGTGATCAAATTGGTACGAAGATCCATTTTGCATCAGTCAGGCATCCGGAGTCAAATGGGCTCGTTGAAAGAGCCAACGGCATTATAATGACAGGAATAATGAAGTTAATCTTCAATCAACCCAGGGGAAAATGGCCAGATCAGTTAACCAAAGTGGTGTGGAGCCACAATACAACAACATCAAGGTCTACAGGCTTTACTCCATTCAAGTTATTATTCGGTGACGAAGCAATAACTCCGGAAGAAGCTAAAACTGGATCAATAAGAGTAGTAGCTTCGACAGAATCATGTCCCGAAGGTGCTTGTTTTGTGGAAAAAGATGCTTTAGAAGGGATCAGGCTTCAAGCTGTGGAGAATATCAATAAATACCAAGCTGAAACAGTCAAATGACGAGATAGAAAAGTTCGGCTAAAAAATATTGAGCCGGGACACTTGGTGCTTCGGAGAGTGGCCAACCCAGACACAGTGGGCAAGTTACAGTTGAAATGGGAGGGACCTTTCTTGGTAGTATCTTCGTCAAGACCTGGTTCATACAGATTGAAGGACATGGACGGCAACAACATTCCAAGATCTTGGAATGCGGATGAGCTTCGGCGATATTATGTGTAACTTGATGTAACTTTTTTATGTTTTTTCTTTTTCATGGCACCCTTTTCCTTTCTAAAGGGGGAGAAAGGTTTTTAATGGGGCCATCACATGTAATTTCCTTTTTTAGTTCTATAAGAGCAAAATCCCCCAAGGAATGTAAATGTAAAAGCTGAGAGCGCACCATCGAGTGCCGAAAACTGAAAAAGCGAAGAAGCTCCAAAGACGTTCCTAAGGGAATGCAGAGCTTACAGCGAAAAGTCAACGCTGATTCCGCCGAAAGTAAAAGGCGAAGAAGCTCCAAAGACGTTCCTAAGGGAATGCAGAGCTTACAGCGAAAAGTCAACGCTGATTCCGCCGAAAGTAAAAGGCGAAGAAGCTCCAAAGTCGTTCCTAAGGGAATGCAGAGCTGATGTGTGATTGTTTCTAAGGAAATAATGGCTAAGGGTATGCCTTCGGATATGTGTTTGGACATTCATTCGCACATCACATTACATCATAGCATTTGCATTCATAAACATTCAGGCATATATAGGATAATCATCATCATGGCATAAGTGGTTGTTTCGGCAAAAAGAAGAAGCGGTCTTTATGCTTCGTTGTGTACAGAAAAGAAAGGTTTCGGCAAAAAGAAGAAGCGGTCTTTTATGCTTCGTTGTGTACGAAAAGAAGGGAAGGTGTTTTTTCGCCTTCGGCTCAAAATACTAATTTCGTCCACATCAAAGCGCCTCAATGGAAGGATAAGGATATATTACAAGGTATGAACAAAGTTCATTAAGAACAGTTTAGCTGTATTTACAAAAGTTATTACAAAAGTCTCTTGAGTTTTTTCTACAGTCTACTCCTACTGATCTTCACCGGGCTTCAGCTTCGGCGGTATATTCTTTAAGCATCAGTTTCAGCTTCGTCATCCTACATGAATCAAGGTATTGTGAGTAAAAATCAAGTTTGAAGGAGAAGGTAAGCACAAGGTATGATTTCTAACTGGTTCAAGATGACTTCGAGCTTCGTCTCCAGCTTTTTCTCGCCCGCCTTTTGTCCATATCATTTTTATAAATCTGTTTGAAATGCTTCGGGCGAGGTCAGGAATATCGTCTAGAATTGATGGAGATAGAGTGAAATTGGGCCTGTTGACGATTTTTCCATGATCACAGCCAGCCTTCAGAAATGCTGCAGCAGTGCCCCGAGAAGCTACCCAGGCACAGAAGTCACCATGCCCGGCTATAACTTCGTCAAGCTCATCAATTTCAGCTTCAATATGTTCGAAGGTTCTTGGCAAATTTTCAGCTGAAGGAGTGAACTTTCCACTGCTGGCTCCAACTGAATAAAAGATCTTTTTTAGTTGTTGAATACAGTTGTTACTAAATTCCAAACATTTGTCCTGAAGGCTTGTCAATGATTTTTTCAAATCTGAGTTTTTTTGGACCTCGGCCTCAAATTTTGAATTAAGCTCTTGCTTCTCTTGTTCAAATTGTTTTGATTGGCAGAGAAGCTTCGTATTCAATTCTGCTACTTTAGCTTCAGTCTCTGCGAATAAGCCTTCAGTTGTTTGGAGTTCGAAGTCCTTCTTTTCAATAGTAGCTGATTGCTCTTTTATTTTGCTCTCTAAGTTTTCAATTATAACCTCGTGCTTTTTGTCTTCCAGATCTTGCTGCATTTTCAAAGCTTTGCTCAGTACCATGCTCTGCACATAAGCAACCTTCGTTAGAAACATTTTCATTATTAAAAACAATAAAAGTCAGAAAAAAGCTGTTTACCTTGAAATTGGAATAAAATAAGCTACCAACGATATGTTGTCGTCGGTAGCGGCTGATATCCGTTTCCAGCTTCGGAAAACCGATACTCTTTGATAGAGTACCGATGACCTTAGCTCCAGTTTGATCCCGGATGCAGTCCAATTTCTCATCGTCAATACCTCCGAAAAGAAGAGCTCCTGGCTTATATCCGCAAGATTTGGCATATTCTTTAAGCTCTTCTATTTCGGCCTTCGACAGTTCTTGCCCAACTAAATTTTGAAATATGAAGGCTTCGTCCTCCGAAGTATCTTCGGCTATTTCCTTTCCCTTCCCAGGCACTGTGGCCATGGTTTCTTCGGCAGCAGTGGTAGCTTCTTCTGCAGCCATGTCTAGCAGTATTTTGTCGATGTCTTCAATTGTAGTTTCCAAGTTCAAACCTTCGGCCGAAGCGGCTTCGGTAGCCGCGACCTCCGAAGGTGCGACTTCGACATTTGTTGTGCTCTCAATCGCTGGCGCTTTCCGAGTTGAAGCCCTCGGTGGCGTCTTGTCAATGACTTCGGTCACTGCAATAATTCTTTGTCTCTTTGTTTTGGTTATCTTCTTCGTTTTTTCGGGCTCCTCCACCTTTCGAAAAAGCTTCGTCAGTTGAGGCCCTAATGGACTTAGCTTCGCGGGCAGGGGTTCAGTCATTACCTTTAAGATGTCCTCCACGTCGGTGGTAGAGGGTGATGCAGGAGTCCCCTCTTCGTCAGATACTTTTCGCTTCGGAGATGATATTTTCTTCTTCGGAACATTCTTCTTTTTTGGTGGTTTTTCCTCATCTTCATTTAAAGCTTCGGCTCCCCTTTTCCTTTTTTGGCCCCCGGCACCTTTGCTCAGATTTTCATAATCAGGGTACTCAAAACCCAGGGCGTCCAGCACTCGATTGAGTCTTCGCTTCGGACGGGTGCCGAAGGCCGCAGTCATTAGCTGATCTTATTTTTTTGAGTAATTCCCAAGAATTTCATTGCACATTACTTCAACTGTGTCCAGCCACTCTTGGCAAGGTTTTTTAAAGTATTTCTTGAACTTGAAATGGTAAGGAAGCCGGACAAGTTCCCCTTCTTTCTTCTCCCCTTCCAGCTTCGGCATTTTCCATTCTTTTAAAGTAGGGAAAACCTTGAAGGCCAAGAACTCTTGAACCAGGTCCCTAGTACTGATATGCTCTGAAATAATTTTAAATTCACCCAGTGCAGCCCAGGTGGGACCTTCTAATGTCATGTGGCATCGCGGTCTTGTTTCTCCGAAGATCAATTCAAGTGGGCTTTGTACCAACTTCTCTTTGTCTTCGTCAACCTTCACATAAAACCACTCTGACTTCCAGCCTGCCGGCCATTTGCTTCGGTAGCTAATAACAGGAAACTTTGTGGTTTTCCGATAGGCAAAATTGTAGCAACCAAAGTTATCATGTAATCCATCTTTTCTAGCCTTCGTCTGGTAATGTAGCTCATGAACTCGACAAAAGCTGTCGGCAAACGGTTCCACCGCCTGGCTTCGGAGGGCCCAGATATAAACACTAAGCCTAACGATAGCGTTAGGAGTCAACTGGTGAAAGTAGATACCAAACTTTTTCAATACATCTGCAATAATTCCATGAAGGGGGAATCTTAACCCAGCCTTTAGAAAGCTCTTGAAAATAACTATTTCATCCTTCTCTGGCTTCGGGGTAGTTTCTTCTCCCCCGAAGCGAAGTAGCTTCTTCTGGTTTTCACTGAAATAACCTGACTTTACCATCTTGGAGAGATCAGCCTTCGAAACGGTCGACTTTCCGAAGTCCAAGTGGCTGGGCTTACTTGGCATGGCAATCCGATAATCATCTTCGGGATCAGTTTCTTCAATGATCTCATCTTCTGCAGTTGCTTGTTCTGCCTCAACAGTGGGGATTTCCTCCGAAGTTACCAGTCCGGATCATTGCATTGCTTCGGAGATGGGAACAGTCTCCGAACCTTCAGCTTCGTCTCCTTCACGCTCAACCCTGGCAGTAGATCGTACTCTGGCCATTTAATTCTGAGTTTGTGGAAATTGAATACTTTTTTCTCCCGAAGCTTTTCCTTCTGACGAAGCACACTTCGAATTGGACCTTCGTTCGATTCCGGGAGTCAAGCTTCGACTATGGTTAAAAATTTCGGCAGCAAAACAGTGCAAATAGCAATGAATGCTGTGGTAACTTCACACCTACCCGTCTGTTTATATAGTGCTGCAGGTAAGAAGGCGAAACGCCAGGATTTTTACACCAGGCGGACAGTCAATTGCACTCGCTGCGCGGTGGACCGCAGAGACCAAACAGTAACTCTGCAAGGTGGGCCTGACACGCGCTCGGAAACTGAATCGTTTCTCGGCAACGAGCTTAGGGAAGGTGTTTTTTGGACCTTCGGCTTCCCGAAGCTTAAGAGGCTTTTTTCACGGATCAAGCTCGTTACGAAAAACGATCTAGCGCCGCGAAAGGGGCTACTGTTGGGGCCATGCTTCGTTGCGCCGAAGGTCTTGTAGGAAGAAGCAGCTTCGGCTGAAGTTGTCCCCAGGAGATGACCGAAGGTTCCTCTTCATGAAGCTTCGGTATTACAAACCGACATAGAGATAGAATGACCTTTTAATCCATAAAGGTCTGAGTCAATGTTGTAAACTTTTATGAGGGGCATAATTGTAATTCTTCACAGGCTGTGTCCTGTGTCTATAAATAGATGAACAGTATCCCCGTACTGTTCACGCTGACTTGGCATTTGCTTTGCGTCATCCTCGTACTTTTGCCTTCCTGCAATCCGAAGGTACACTTGTAATCTGAAATCATTTCTATTTTTATATGATAATAAAATAGAAATGACGTTGTGATAATATTTAAATGTTTATATTACTTCTTATGTTGCATGTAAATTCTTCGTCACAGTTTATTATGCTTACGAAGATATGTTGTTTGTGACCTTCGTCCGGAATACATTATATCCCGAAGGGAAATAATGTTTCGAGGGACGAAGGACTTTATCATTTAACACTTTTTATGTTGCCTTGTTCTTAATCCGAAGCATTTGAGAACAAGTCCCCAACAAGGATCTTGCTGAATTAGCCCCAACTTTTTATTCTTTTGTCATTAGAGTGCTAGCAGCGATAGGATAAATGCACTACTTGGAAGATGGGAGGGGCATTCTGTGACTAAGCGGAGTGGGGTGTATGGAGCAACACTTGTTGAGGCAGATACAGCTATTGTTCTCAAGATGGACAGTAATGGCCAATTAATTCAGGTATGTTTCAGAGCTTCTTAATGCAATTGAAACATAATCCCACTGTTTGAATCGCTACTTGTCCATGCATGAATGGAGGGATAGTTGATTGGGTCCACTGTGCCAAAATATTACTCTCTCCGTTTCGTTTCAGTTGTCGCTGGATAGTGCAAAATTGAACTATCCAGTGACAACTAAAAAGAAACGGAGGGAGTAATATTTTGGCACAGTGGACCCAATCAACTATCCCTCCATTCATGCATGGACAAAATGATTGTACTTTTGCTTTATTTTAATCAAACTTCTACTTTACAAGAACCACCAAAAAGTAGTGAACAAAACTTTTGCACATACCGTTTGGTTCTGCATCAGAACATGTTTATAGGGGGAAAATGCCCATTTAGGGCTAGTTTGGGAACTCCATTTTCCCATGAGATTTCTATTTTCCCAAGGGAAAATGAACTAATTTCCCTTGGGAAAATTGAAATCCCTTGGGAAAATATGGTTCCCAAACTAGCCCTTAACGTAGTTATTTGTCATCGTAGGATACTTTATCAACTAAATTCGGAACTGGAACAACAACGGTCAACTGGACAGGATCAGCAAATGACAACTTGCTTCAGTTTGATGGAGGATATGAAATAACATTGCTACCTGGTGGGATGTACATGGGATATCCGTCAGACATTAGCAAATCTGTTGCCCAATTAGATTCTTTTCATTTGGAGTTCTGTTGGATGGAATCACCTGGAAAGAGGCAGCGGCTTGTCCGAACTTACGATTCAGCTGGTTTGGCTGTTTCGTCGACCTATTTTTCTGAAACCAAAGTATGAGTCACAGTTTCCTCTTACAAAATGTATTGCAACGAATTTTGTAAGTGATCCAATAATCTCACTAACTATTTTTGTTGTTCCGTGCATGATACTTGAGTGTATATTCTCAGATTTTTTTTTCTCTATCCAAAAGGCAGAAATTTATTAACCAAGCAGCATTGTTTTTTTTGAAAAACCAAGCAGCACGTTCTTGTTTTACTCAAATTCTATTGTTGTGGAGGTCTGGTCATTTGGGTTACCCGATTTTTTTGGGTCGGGTAATGAGAATTAGGATTCGAAATATACCCGTTCGAAACCTTTACCTGAGATTTTGGATATCCGGAAATTCGGGTTCGAGTAGTCCCAATTTTTCTAATTCTAGTATTAAGCAATAAAGACAATAAAATTGAAGTGGATATTATATGTAGCAAATCAATATAATTTTTCAACAAGCTACTTGTCTGTTTTTAGTCACACCACACTACTCACAAGTCTCACACATATTATTAAATTAGAATAGATCTATATTAATTTGTTTTAAATAATATATTCATATTAAATATTCGAGATATTTCAAGTAAGTCGGGTAGTTCGGGTACTGGGTAACATTACCTAAATTACTCAGACTAAATTCGAGTTTTTACAATTGCTATACAAAATTGTGATTGGATATTTTAGATTCAGGTTCAGGTAATTTAGGTTTGAGGTCTGGTATCGGATATTTTGCCCATCCTAGCCTGTAGTCATTCGCCTCTGTGATAACCGAGGGACAGCATAAAATTCAGCAACCTGATTTCTCATAAATATACACTGAAACACCTTGTGCGCATGAATGAAAAACCTCACCTAAACTTAAACCTATAAAACCACAAGCTGTTCAAAATTCCAAAAAATAATAAACTTGCATAAATTAATTCACTAGGACATCAACGCTCATCTCAACGTAGAAGTATCACGTGTAATGTCAACTCATCCATAGAAGCAACCACTTCATATATGAAACAATAGCAAACAAGATGTGACTTACGTTGTGCTTCTTCAACTTTTAGAACCAACTTCTATTTTGAAAAGGTAGAAAGCTGAATCAAAGGTCTCTCATCTAACCCTTGCTTTTCTCGCCGTAGCTGCTTTTTCGTAGTTCAAGTGTTCAACTTACGAAGCAGTTAGGCTCCTGTTCTTCCAGGGATGGCAGCGAACCAAGTTCAAA
Source organism: Zea luxurians (assembly GCA_029449295.1). Classification (NCBI taxonomy): domain Eukaryota; kingdom Viridiplantae; phylum Streptophyta; class Magnoliopsida; order Poales; family Poaceae; genus Zea; species Zea luxurians. The sequence continues at coordinate 34,992,851 of JAOPSE010000026.1, read as the reverse complement.
GAAATTGCCCACTTATCATCGATTAGAGGTACCAAACTATTATTTCTTTTTTTCACAGTAAGCAGCAGAAAGTATTTTTTTCTCACAACAGATAATAGAACCAAATGCACCTTTAGAGTGTGTTTGGTTGTCCTTGTGCTCTGTCATTCTGTTAACAATTCAACGTGCACGAGAAGGTTCTTTAGGAGATTAGCACGTTGTCAATGGTCCTTATAACTTAATTCCAACCATCAACGTACCAACAAGTTCAACATAAAGATATCATAAAATCAATGTTTTTTATAATTTTACTTGGTTCCACTTGTATTTAGAGAAGTTATCTATATGACTAGAGTCTAATATAGAGAGATCTTAAATCTCTAGAATAAAGATACAACAGTCTGTCTAACTCTTTGACTTAGCTGGGGCCTCGGTGGCTCAGTGGCTACACTCATCGCGTGCGCTTGCTCTCACCCTCTGGTAAAGAGGGATAACTCGGTAGCCTGCAGATGGTCGCCTTACGAGGAAGTCTTTGATATCAGAAGTATGAGACAAAGAGGATCAAACCCCTGTTCATGATGCACACGCTCATGGATTGGGGGCTCGGTGACAACACAGGGATTCTCGGTCCGAAGGGAGTTCCAATCAAACAACGAGTCGCATAGTCGCCCCAACCTTAGCTCAAGGTGAACACTTGTCTCTGACCAAGCCAGAAGCTAACTTTTGAATCTCTTAGGTGCTCAAAGCTTGACAAATGTAAAAGCATCATACCATCATCCCATTCCATAGCCATGGGGCATTGTCAATCACTCCCTCAACAGGGTCATGCCTAGGGCATGAGGCGTCGATACAAGGAAGTCTCTAGAACCCACAAAGTGAGGGGGCTTCGGGCCCATTTGATAGGATCTAATGGCAGGCTACAGGGGTGAATAATCTTTTTTAAAAACTTCAATGCATCGGCTAACCAAAACAAGTGTAAAGTTTAAATAATTAGTCTAGCGAGCACTAAACCCATATATCTATCACATGCACCTTATAAAGGTTCTAATTAAGAAACTAAGTTGCAAGCCTAGGTAGAGCTCACCTACATAATTAGTCAACAAGGTCACACAAAACTATGCAACTAGCATTCAAACAATCAGGGGTCTTCTACACACGCTAGTGAACAAAGCGCATACATTCTAAGCACACTAGCACTATTCAACTAGCAAAGCTACACAAGATAAACCAAAGAGCTAAATAACTTAACTACCCAAGCTAAGCAAAGCTAGTAAGCTACACATGCTTACTAGCACAAGAGAGCAACTAATTTACTACACAAGTAAATAAGTTACAAGAACAACACTAACCCCTTCTACAAGTATGAACATATAACAACAAGCTATTTTTAGGTAGTTAGAAACCAATGAAAAGATAAATGTTAACATGATGATTTTTCCTTAGGTTCGATGGTTCGCCAACCACTTACTCCCTGTTAAGGCAAGCCTAAGGTTGTTGACGATCCTCTTGCTAGTAGTGACCCACAAGTCACACTATAATGTGGAGTGCTCACAACTAAGCTCTAGCACTTGATCCAGCCAGACCACTTAGTGCTCTTCACACCTCGCTCTACTAGTGTTGCTCTTTAAGTCTCCCATCGGGTGAGCATGGTACCCTTCACAACGTCTTCTTCGAAGCCATGCACTTCACACAGGCTTCCACGAAGCCACAACCTCCAAGCCATCTAGTGAATGGCAACCTCGAACAGTAATAATCACCATTAACTTACAACTCGACCACTTAGTGTCAATTGATGCAATCACTCACTGCAACACACTAGGAATCGCTCTTATACGCAATCATATGTGATCTCTAGCAATCATATGTGAGTAGAGCTCCCTATTGATAATAACCGACTAACCAACTATTTGTAGAGGGAAGTCCTTAACTAGTCATTGGGCAAAATCTATCAGATGCGAGGACACAAGACATTTCTGATGTACCACCGACTCCCACACCAGACTGTCTAGACATGCCCAGTGCCTTTGTAATGACTACCTCTCCAATAGTTATAAACTAGTTGCCCCTGTAAGATGTCTGATGCAACCACCATACATACGACCATACACAATCGATGTGTATTAGTGTTAAAGTTCCTAGAAAACATGCTCTTTAGGTAACTTGTCAGGTGTGGTGTTCGGTGCCACACTAGATATGGCTGATGTACTCTTTTGCATTCTCAAAATCATGTCTAGTGTCACACCTAGTGATTTACCGAACATATTTGATGAGGTACGTCCGGTCCATACCAGACTCACCAGTACTTAGCTCTAGCACATCAATTGCAGAACAGTATCACGTCCGATGACACATTGGACACATACTTTGCTACACTATTGAAAGCTCTCTTGTGGGTTTTGGTGTTTGGATGACAATCCAATTAAAGGACTAACAAGTGTGTTAAGTGTTGAACAGGTGTTGAATGCAAAGCTAACAGGGTTCAACACAAGTAAACAGGTGTGATGGTCCAAAGACGGAATTATCTATAGATAATGGACATCATAGGAAAGGTGGACACTGCTTAAGTGAGACTTGATGTGCATAACTCGGAGACAACTGATCAAACCAAGGATGGAAGCAAGAAGAGCTTCGAGGTACCAAGTGCACGGGAGAAAGTCAAGGAGACCAGGAACCCAAAGCCAGGGGTGAAGAAGGAGACTTGCGGAATCAGGGTTGATCGAGTTAAGAAGAGTTATGGTACATCAAGGAACACTACATAGGGACATGACTTACAACCAATGAGGTAACATCTACAATTATGTGGTGTAAGTCATAAGGCTCAAGACCAAGCTCAAAAGGGAACAAGGTCACTGGAAGGAGAACAAATGTCAAAATCAGAATCGGAAGCAGCCCAAAAGAGCTAAGTGCACCTTGACCTTTAGTTTGGGTTGTTCCTACGTTTGGAGATATTCTATGTGACCTTTGCAGGATGTTGGAGCTCAGAAATAACAATCTAGATCAAGTTAAGCTGACTTGATGATTTGAGTCCAACATCAATCTTAGTCATGCTAAATGGTAAAGTGTAACACCCGGTTTTAAAGAACAAAGCCGGGTGCATCTCATACATGCGCCAAGAAGACAACATATATAATAACAGAGTGTATAGAGATAAATGTCATAAATCATCAGAGTATTTATTACATAGCGGAAGACTTATTACAAAATAAAGTAATAAAGATAAAACGAACTAAGGATCGTCGGCGCCAATGTCGACTGGGAAACGCCACCTAGATCAGATCGAACTCCTCAGTGTTAGGCGGCTCCTCCTGAACCACCTGATCATCTCCTGTGGGGGGGTGTGAGACAGTAAGGGTGAGCTCACACATGATCATAGCTCAACAAGTTGTGGGGAACCAGTGGACATAAACTCACAAAGGTGTGAGTTCATGTGAAGTGTAAGGCTGATCAATGATAAGGGTTAAAGCTGAGCATTGCTTTTAAGTAGTTGGTCAAAATTTTATTAGCAATTACTAAGTGTAAGTGAATACCAAACCATAAGTAAAGTAATAGAACAAAATTAATAATAAACCCATGCAATGCAAATGACAAAATTGAATTTAAGTTCCATAATTTAAACATCAGAGAGTCCTGAGCTGCTCATGACCGCGAGCTCGGCTAGTATACCAGTTTTACACTCTGCAGAGGTTGTACCCTTTACCCACAAGTCATGTTACCCATCTGCCAAGGGGTCATGAATCCCATATACCTCTACCTAGGAAGCACGGCAGGGCAACACTACGAGGCCTTTACAAAGTTCCACTAGCTTCCGAAAACCCGCTACAGTTTATGGGAAGATCCAGTAAAGGGTTCCTGGCTGATAGCCATCGCAGCAAAATCAACCAGGGACCTCCCCGCACTGACCTCTCCCCTACTGCCCTTGCCCCTTTCGGGTAAGGTAGTCTTCCACTAGCTTTCCTAATTAGTCAGCCAAGGGCGTCCCATTCCACCCTTGTGGTGGCACGTGGTTCTCAAGTTAAGCTCTATGTTCCAATTAACATTAATGATAACAATATGAACATAAACAGAATAACAACAAGAATTGGAACATAGAGGTAATAAATGATTATCCCAAAACCATATAAAGCAATAGCAAACTACCCAAGTGATTCAGGGGTAAACAAGGTAATGAGATAAACAATCTAGGGTGACCTATTGGGTCCCATCAAAATTAACCTATGCATGAGTATGTGATATTAAAGAACATTATTGGGTAAAAAGTGGTCAAGGGCACAACTTGCCTTCAATGAGCTCCTGCTCAGCTACTTCAACCTGCTGCTCACCAGGATCCTCAGCAACGGGCTCTTCTACTCGCCACAATACAAACAAGCACAGGATATAGGGAAAATTAACATTACACCAAGCATGTAAACAAAATACACAGAGTTATTCTACATATTAAAATAAAATCCTAGGAACAGAAATCATAATTTTCTGAATTATAGATTTTAAGTTATGCATTTTCAAAGGTTTTATGTGCTTTAAATAGGGTTAAGTGATAAATAAATTTCCTTACTGTTTTTATGCCAAAACAGAGACACTAAGTGAAAGAGGATAAAATTACAAAATTTTAGGAACTGGAATGAATTAATTTGGAGTTAGTATGAATTTTCTATGAATTTATAAAGTTCTAGCAATTATTTTCCTATTAAAAATCTATTTAATAATCATTTTCTCTGGTTTTATAAAGTCCTGGACTGGGCCTCAATTCTGGAGAAACCCAGGGGTCTCGGTGTAAATTTCTACAGACACAGCGCATAGTAACATATGGACGGCGGGTTGATTCACTGGTTTCCAGGGGGTTCTTTAACAAATGTTACGGCCGAAGGGGTATCCATCCATATGGGCCGTCCGATCGGCAGTCAATGCGCCAGATTAGATCTCAGACTTAATGAATCGGTATGCGACGACAGTCGTTGGATCCTAAACCCACGGCCCAGATTTAATGAGTCGCGGATCCACTCCGCGCCACTGGATCACGCATCTACGGTCTCTGTGCGATCGAGCGAAGGGGTATCCCATGGCCGAATCTCGGCCGCTCATCGCTGAAGCGTCCCGATCCTTTGGGACTCAAATGTGAAACAATTACTAGTCCCAGGAGGCTAGTAAACACATTTCTTACTTCAAATAGTACAGAGTTCTTGATAAATTTATTACAATACCGGGGTACAAGCTCGAGAGAGCCAAATAGAGAAGCGCAGCAGGAAAAATATACTAGCCCAAGCCACAGGCAGAACTGGGTGCAGACACAGCCCTCTTAATCAAGCAATGCAGAAAAGAAGTCCTCGGCCGCTGAAAAACATAAATAAATCTGGGTGAATACACTAGGTATTCCGCAAGCCCACCCCGCTCCCGTAGAGAGAAAGAGACCTATGATGTACATGCTCAATTTGGTGGAGTTGTAGTCACTCATTATTTTCTCAGAGCAAGACAGTTGCTTGAAGGTTTTCCCATGCTATTATAAGTAACCAAAAACTCAACTGCCACTGAGCTTCCCGCTCCAGAGGCTTTATCTTTTTTTTGAAACCCATTTAAACACACCTTTCCCTTGATAAGAAACTTTAGAGAAAAAGGTCTAATTGCCATACCATACCAGACTCATCCATACCAGTGGACACGGACTATTCGAATAGGTTTCAACTCTGCGCAGAGGGGTACACTTTACCCACTAGCCCGGTTTCTGCGATCTCACCGTCGCGAGACCCGAATGCCGGATCTCTTTCCTTACTCGTGCATCCTAACCTTAACGGTTATCCGGAAGGAATCAGGCCACCACCATGCCCAAACCGGACAAAACTTTCCCCTTCCTTATCCTCCGGTGCTCCCCAGCCTTCTTAACCCTGGGGTCGGACCACACGAGTTCGGATCGAGTGACTGCCCACACAGTCTCGAGTGGTTGTACGACAAAGGAGTACAGGTAGTGAAGATGACAAACCGGTCCTTATACGAGGGGACAATCCTTCTGCTCACGCCTAAACCAGCTGAGCCAACACCTTAGGCCCTCCCCTAAACCAGGGAGTCCCTGATCATCCCACTCTCAGGTGATGAGGGTGAGTACCCTTCATCGCATAATTTTTCAAAAGAGATTTTATTTGGAGATACACATAGCCTTTCTTCCCAATCCACTTTACGTATCCAGAAAGTGTATGTTAATGCGGGCCATCTCTCACTCACAATGCAATATTCCCCATAATTCCCGGCCTAGGCAGTGGTAAAGAGAATAGGTAATTTATGCATCAAGGGAAGGATGGACTTGCCTTCGTCGAAGCTTTCCTGGCACAGAAGATCTACTTCCGGAAGTTCGGGTTCTGGCCCTTCTTCCGGGGCTACGGGTTCTGGATCAACGATCCCCGCTTCTTCTAGGAAAACAGGCAATAAACAACACATCAACAGGGATTTACCAATTATAGTGTGTCATTTTCTAGCATCATTGCTATATGAGTTCTTTAGAAATTATTTGGATAATTTTTGGTGCATAAAATATTGAAGAATACTAATTAAAGGAGGAAATGCAAAAAGAAAAAGAAAAAGAAAAAGGGTTTTAGCTCTGGTGGGCTGGGGAAAAGGAATCTGGCCCAGCCAGGCGCGAGTGCGCGCGGGCGCGAAGGCGCCGGCCCAGTTGCGGCCCAGGGCAAGGGAGGGCGCGGGCGCGCGAAGGTGACGGCGTCGCCGCGGGCCCTACGTGCCAGAGAGAGCGGGAGGGGGAAGGGAACGGCGTCAGGGTGACGGGGGGGGGGGGGGGGGGGGTGAACCGGCTGTCCGCGACGAGGACCCGGTCGCCGGTGGGCTCGGCGGTGATTCACCGCTGGTGGCCCGGTTCTTGGGCAACGGATGGGTGCCTTAGCTTGGGGAGGGGCTGGCGAACCTAGGGGTGGGCTCAATTTGGCCAGCGGGGGCAGGGAGGGGGCTGCCCGCGGGGAGGTGGCGGAGCTTCACGGCGGGGTCGCCGTCGGTGAGTTCTGGGCGAGGAATTGGGGTGGAGGAGTGGTGTCCCGAGTTCGTGGCGGTGTGGCGAAGCTGAGAGGATTGAGCAATTGCTTGATGGTCCAACAGAGGGGAAAGGAGAAGAGAGGGAAGGGCTCACCGGGGAGGAAGACGACGACGGCTCCTCTGCGAAATTGGACTCGGGCGAGGGAGGAGGATGGTGGCTGAGGCCGGTGCGAGGGAGAAAGGAGCTCGGGCGAGCTTTTTATAGGCGCTCGGGGGCAAGGGGGGGGCGGTGGAGCTCGGCGGACGCCGGCGAGCCTCACAGTGCCGGCATTAATGCCGCACAGCGCCGCCAAGGGGATGCTACGGCGGGGCGGTACCGGCGAGGACGCGGTCACGGGGAGGAGGACGGAGCGGTGCCAAACTTCCCTGTGCGGCCGGACGGCAGGGGGAAGGACGGAGGCGACGGCGGAGGCGATGGCCAGAGGTGACCGCGGCGAAGAGACGGCGGAAGGACGACGAAGCAGCTGACAAGCGGGGCCGATCTGCCAGCGGAAGCGAGCGCGCGAGAGAGGGCGGCTGGCAGGTGGGGCTGGCTTGTCAGTGGAAGCGAGGGCGAAGGCGAAGGCGCGGGCGAGCGGGCGAAGGCGGCTGACGGGTGGGGCCGGTCGGTCAGCGAGAGCGAGGGCGAAGGCGGAGGCGCGGGCGAGCGGGCGAAGGCGGCTGACGGGTGGGGCCGGTCGGTCAGCGAGAGCGAGGGCGAAGGCGGAGGCGCGGGCGAGCGGGCGAAGGCGGCTGACGGGTGGGGCCGGTCGGTCAGCGAGAGCGAGGGCGAAGGCGAAGGCGCGGGCGAGCGGGCGAAGGCGGCTGACGGGTGGGGCCGGTCGGTCAGCGAGAGCGAGGGCGAAGGCGGAGGCGCGGGCGAGCGGGCGAAGGCGGCTGACGCGCGTTCGGAAGCGGGCCGGAGGTGGGCCGCGGGAGGAGGAGCGCGGGCGCGAGAGAGAGGGGAGGCCGCGGGTTTGGGCCGGGAGTCGGCCCAACAGGGTAGGGGAGGGTTTTCTCTTTTTCTTTTTATTTTTCCAAAACCTATTCCCCTTTTTGCATCTTTTTCTTTGGAACCAAAATATTTTGTAGACACCCTAAGTGTTTAGAAAATAGAATCTAAGTGAGGTGCTTTTGTGATCAAACAAAATGTATGCATATGATGAAGGAAAGTTTTGGGGGAGGATTTTTAGAATTAGAGGATGAAGGGAGGGGTAAAAGGTGGATTAGGGTTTCAAACCTGGATTAGGATTTTGGGATGCTACAAACCTACCCCACTTAAAGGAATCTCGCCCTCGAGATTAGACGGGGCTCGAGAAAAGGTAAGGGTATTCCTTCCTCAGAGAGTCCTCACTCTCCCAGGTGGCTTCCTCTTCCCCATCTCTGCTCCACTGGACCTTACAGAGTCTCACTTCTGAATTGCGGGTTCTTCTGACTGCTGAGTCGAGAATCTTCACTGGCTTTTCCCGGTACTGGAGATCTTTCTGAATCTGAATTGATTCTGCCTCGATACGGGTTTCTGGTACTTTTAGACATTTGCGGAGTTGAGATACATGGAACACATTGTGAATATCTGACATGGATTCTGGTAGCTCAAGACGGTAGGCCACAGGTCCTATTCGGGAAATGATAGGGTAAGGACCGACGAAACGGGGTGTTAGCTTTCCCTTCATTTGGAACCTTCTGACACCACGCATTGGAGAAACCTTGAGATAAACAAAATCTCCTTCCTCAAATCTGAGTTCCCTTCGCCTATTGTCTGCGTAACTCTTTTGTCGACTCTGAGCTTCAAGTAACCTTCTGCGGATCAAGGCAACTTTTTCTTCAGCTTCTTTAACGAAGTCGGGCCCTTCTAGTGTCCTTTCCCCTACATTGGACCACATTAGGGGAGTCTGGCATTTTCTTCCATACAGTGCTTCGAATGGTGACATTTTGATGCTGGCCTGATGGCTATTGTTGTAAGAGAATTCTGCGTACGGCAAACTAGACTCCCAATCCCTGTTGAAGGCCAGTACGCAGGCTCTGAGTAAATCTTCAAGGACCTTGTTAACTCTCTCTGTCTGACCATCTGACTGGGGGTGATATGCAGTACTGAAATCTAGCTTGGTGCCCATTGCTTGCTGAAGGCCCTTCCAAAACTTTGAAGTGAACTGCGTTCCTCTATCTGATACTATCTTCCGTGGAATGCCATGTAGCCTGACTATCTCTTTAAGGTATAATCGGGCGAGGACTGCTCCCCCAAAAGTGGTCTTCACTGGAATGAAATGGGCCACTTTGGTGAGACGGTCGATTATTACCCATATGGAATCATTTCCTCTTTGTGATCTGGGCAATCCGGTTACGAAATCCATGCCTATTTCTTCCCACTTCCATTCGGGTATTGGGAGGGGTTGAAGCAGGCCTGCAGGCTTCTGATGTTCGGCCTTTGTTCGCTGACAGGTGTCACATTGGGCCACATACTGTGCTATTTCCTTCTTCATCCCTCTCCACCAATACCTGGTCTTGAGGTCCAGGTACATCTTGGTGGTTCCTGGGTGGATAGAGTAAGCTGAGTTGTGGGCTTCATCAAGCAGGGTCTCCCGTGCCTTTCCAACAGGCACGCACAGATGGTTCTTGAACCAGAGGGCTCCTTGCTCGTCTGTCCTTAGGTCCGGAAGTTGCTCTTTGCGTGCTCTTTCCTTAAGCTTGGTTGTTTCTGCATCGAGGCATTGGGCCTTGTATATGAGATCTTCTAGGTCTGGCTTGACTTCCAGGCCACCGTTGTCTCCCAGACATGCATTTAGCTGAGCTGATTCTTTCTTCCAATCTTCTAGGAAGTTTGTTCCTCTAATCCCGAAAGGTTTCCGGCTGAGGGCGTCTGCTACCACGTTGGCCTTTCCGGGGTGGTAGTGGATTTCGAGGTCATAATCTTTGATCAATTCGAGCCACCTTCTTTGACGGAGGTTGAGGTCCGGTTGCGTGAAGATGTACTTTAGACTCTTGTGATCAGTGAAAATGTGGCATTTGTTTCCAATCAGATAATGCCTCCATATTTTTAGAGCGTGCACTATGGCTGCCAATTCCAGATCGTGGGTAGGATAGTTCTGTTCGTGCGGCTTGAGTAATCGGGATGCATAAGCAATGACTTTCTCATTTTGCATTAAGACACACCCTAAGCCTTGCTTGGAAGCATCACAAAAGATGACAAACTCCTGGTGTATGTCTGGTAGAGTCAAAACTGGCGCGGTTGAGCTTGGCAGGAAACTGCCTTTCCTTGGTGATCTATGAGAAGGACAGTTCTGCTTGCGCAGCTGATAACACCCTTGTGCTTAGCTAGCCAATCCATTCCTAGGATTACATCAATACCTTGGGATGGCAAGATGGTTAAATCTGCCAGGAATACTACCCCACTTAAAAGAATCCTGACTTGTGAACATCTGAGTTTGCATAGGAGGTCTGATCCCGGGGTTCGGGTGACCAAAGGGATAGCTAGAGGTGTAGAGGGTATGCCATGCTTTTCCACAAATTTAGCGGCTATAAATGAATGGGATGCTCCTGAATCAAAAAGCACAGAAGCGGGAGTAAATTCGACGAGGAACTCACCGAGCACTACTCCCGGAGCCTGCTGGGCTTCCTGAGCGTCGACGTGGTTGACTCGGGCCCTGCCCTGGTACTGAGCCCTGCTCTGCTGGCTGCTGGAAGGAAACGCCTTGGAGGTAGGTGCTGATGGGAACTTGGGGCCATTCACCGAGTTGGAGTGGGTTGGTCCGGGTGCCTTCAGCTGAGGGCAGTTGTTCTTGAAGTGCCGGGGGTCTCCGCAGTGCCAACAGGCGTTTGCTGGCGGCTGGTTGCTTGCAACGGAGGGTGCCTGATGGGAACTCTGACTCTGCTGACTGTAGCGCGATGGAGAGGGTCCAGATTGTTTATCGAAGCCTAGACCCCTGGGTGGGAGCCCAAAGGGTCGAGCTCTCTGGTGACGCTCTTGCTGTTGAGCTCGCAGGACCTGGAACTTTCTCTTGATGTGCCCTTTTTCTTCCTCTTTAGCTCTCTCCACTTGGATAGCTTTGTTGGAAAGGTGAGAGAAGCTGTGGAAGTCCTGGCTGGCGAGGATGGTCTTAAGCTCGGGTCTTAATCCTCTCAGGAAACGGGCCATTTTCCTGGCCTCGGTGCTGACATCCTCCGGCGCGTAGCGGGCCAGCTCTGTGAACTTGTGTACATACTCACTGACTGATCGCCCACCTTGGGTTAGCTCTCGGAATTCATCCTCCTTGAGTTGGACTATCCCTTGGGGTACATGGTGCTCACGGAAAGCTGTCTCGAATTCTGCCCAGGTAGCATCTCTGACGGCTTCACTGAAAGTGTCCCACCATGCCAAAGCCATTCCTGAAAGCTGATGAGCTGCCAGCTGCACACGCTGATTCTCAGGGCAAGCGATGGCTTCCATCTTCCTCTTGATCGTGCGAAGCCAGTCATCTGCATCGAGGGGATTGCTGGACCCCGCGAATGTGGGAGGCTTAAGTCTCAGGAATTCTCCCATCCTGTCCTGGGGTCTTCCACCACCTGGGCGCTGGTTCTCCAGACTTCGAGTGAGGACTTCAATGAGTCTGGTTTGATGGGCTAGAACTTGGGCCAGATCTAGTGGTAGTTCCGGAGGTGCGGGGAGGTGGGTCCCATCCCCTTCTCCACCGGCTCCTCCTTCAGCTCCTAAGGGAAAACCTGCTCCAATCCCGGAGGCGGTAGGCGTGGTTTTATCCGAAGCCATCTGCCATGGGAAGAGAGTTACTATTATGCACATGCCATTTTTTTTAACTGGTTATTTTATTCATTACATCAAGCCATTACATGACACGACATCCTGCCATCACAAGTTCGTTACACGCGAGTGCTATCTAGGGTACTCCCGCAGTCCTTCTCTAATGTGTCCCCAAATTCCTTGAGAAGATCATCAAGGCTAGCCAGGGACATATCATCGGTGTCGGATAGGTTCCTTGGAGGGTTTTCTTCCTTCTGCTCAGTCTGGCATCCTTGGCTCTTGGTCTTCTTGCGGATCTTCTTTGCGGGGGCAAGCTTCTTCATCTTCTTGTCGTAGTCCATCTTCAGTGTGCGGTAGGCTTCTCGGGTATTGGTTTCCTCACCTTCAGCTATTGCAAGGCTCTCTTGAAGGGACACTTTTTCTTCTGAGAGTTCCCTGACTTTCTGCTCCAGGCTTTCCACCCGGGAGGTTAGAGAGGTGCAGTGGAGGGCGAGGTCATCATATTGGTTATCAAGGGTATGAAGGTATCCAGCCATGTAGACAATGGTGGGATCGTTCTCGGCAGGATCTCCTCCTGATAGGGCCTGAAGTCGTTTCCTCCAGGTGGGGGTGTTCTTGTTGCTGGGTGGAAAGTAGCGAAGGGGGGTTTCGATGATTACTTTGTTGTAGTTTTGACATAGCTGACGGAGGGCCTTCCGAGCGACATTTTGGCAGGCATCTAGGAAATGAACTCCGGTAAAAGTGACTTGGAAGGAACGGTGGTTTGGATAGCTGTGGCTTTCCTCCAGGTAGACTGCCATAGAGCATTTTATCATCCCGCCCTCGAAATGTTCCGTCCAGACGTATTCCGGCTTCTTGCGGATTCCCAAGCGGAGCGCACAGCTTCGCAAGAGGCATGGGAACCCTTCCACTTCTGAGCAGTAGGATGTCTTAATGGCCAGAGAGTCTTCCATCTGGAATAGGGAAAGAAGGGTCTTGTTAACACCGGGGAAAGGAAGAGAAAACTTTTCTTGAGGTGAGAGGTATTTTCTGGTTAAGGTAGTTTTTAGGGTCAGGGCTGCGACCTACGGCCAGTCCTATGGCTCTGATACCACCTGAAGCGTCCCGATCCTTTGGGACTCAAATGTGAAACAATTACTAGTCCCAGGAGGCTAGTAAAACATTTCTTACTTCAAATAGTACAGAGTTCTTGATAAATTTATTACAATACCGGGGTACAAGCTCGAGAGAGCCAAATAGAGAAGCGCAGCAGGAAAAATATACTAGCCCAAGCCACAGGCAGAACTGGGTGCAGACACAGCCCTCTTAATCAAGCAATGCAGAAAAGAAGTCCTCGGCCGCTGAAAAACATAAATAAATCTGGGTGAATACACTAGGTATTCCGCAAGCCCACCCCGCTCCCGTAGAGAGAAAGAGACCTATGATGTACATGCTCAATTTGGTGGAGTTGTAGTCACTCATTATTTTCTCAGAGCAAGACAGTTGCTTGAAGGTTTTCCCATGCTATTATAAGTAACCAAAAACTCAACTGCCACTGAGCTTCCCGCTCCAGAGGCTTTATCTTTTTTTTGAAACCCATTTAAACACACCTTTCCCTTGATAAGAAACTTTAGAGAAAAAGGTCTAATTGCCATACCATACCAGACTCATCCATACCAGTGGACACGGACTATTCGAATAGGTTTCAACTCTGCGCAGAGGGGTACACTTTACCCACTAGCCCGGTTTCTGCGATCTCACCGTCGCGAGACCCGAATGCCGGATCTCTTTCCTTACTCGTGCATCCTAACCTTAACGGTTATCCGGAAGGAATCAGGCCACCACCATGCCCAAACCGGACAAAACTTTCCCCTTCCTTATCCTCCGGTGCTCCCCAGCCTTCTTAACCCTGGGGTCGGACCACACGAGTTCGGATCGAGTGACTGCCCACACAGTCTCGAGTGGTTGTACGACAAAGGAGTACAGGTAGTGAAGATGACAAACCGGTCCTTATACGAGGGGACAATCCTTCTGCTCACGCCTAAACCAGCTGAGCCAACACCTTAGGCCCTCCCCTAAACCAGGGAGTCCCTGATCATCCCACTCTCAGGTGATGAGGGTGAGTACCCTTCATCGCATAATTTTTCAAAAGAGATTTTATTTGGAGATACACATAGCCTTTCTTCCCAATCCACTTTACGTATCCAGAAAGTGTATGTTAATGCGGGCCATCTCTCACTCACAATGCAATATTCCCCATAATTCCCGGCCTAGGCAGTGGTAAAGAGAATAGGTAATTTATGCATCAAGGGAAGGATGGACTTGCCTTCGTCGAAGCTTTCCTGGCACAGAAGATCTACTTCCGGAAGTTCGGGTTCTGGCCCTTCTTCCGGGGCTACGGGTTCTGGATCAACGATCCCCGCTTCTTCTAGGAAAACAGGCAATAAACAACACATCAACAGGGATTTACCAATTATAGTGTGTCATTTTCTAGCATCATTGCTATATGAGTTCTTTAGAAATTATTTGGATAATTTTTGGTGCATAAAATATTGAAGAATACTAATTAAAGGAGGAAATGCAAAAAGAAAAAGAAAAAGAAAAAGGGTTTCAGCTCTGGTGGGCCGGGGAAAAGGAATCTGGCCCAGCCAGGCGCGAGTGCGCGCGGGCGCGAAGGCGCCGGCCCAGTTGCGGCCCAGGGCAAGGGAGGGCGCGGGCGCGCGAAGGTGACGGCGTCGCCGCGGGCCCTACGTGCCAGAGAGAGCGGGAGGGGGAAGGGAACGGCGTCAGGGTGACGGGGGGGGGGGGGGGGGGGGGGGGGGGGGTGAACCGGTTGTCCGCGACGAGGACCCGGTCGCCGGTGGGCTCGGCGGTGATTCACCGCCGGTGGCCCGGTTCTTGGGCAACGGATGGGTGCCTTAGCTTGGGGAGGGGCTGGCGAACCTAGGGGTGGGCTCAATTTGGCCAGCGGGGGCAGGGAGGGGGCTGCCCGCGGGGAGGTGGCGGAGCTTCACGGCGGGGTCGCCGTCGGTGAGTTCTGGGCGAGGAATTGGGGTGGAGGAGTGGTGTCCCGAGTTCGTGGCGGTGTGGCGAAGCTGAGAGGATTGAGCAATTGCTTGATGGTCCAACAGAGGGGAAAGGAGAAGAGAGGGAAGGGCTCACCGAGGAGGAAGACGACGACGGCTCCTCTGCGAAATTGGACTCGGGCGAGGGAGGAGGATGGTGGCTGAGGCCGGTGCGAGGGAGAAAGGAGCTCGGGCGAGCTTTTTATAGGCGCTCGGGGGCAAGGGGGGGGCGGTGGAGCTCGGCGGACGCCGGCGAGCCTCACAGTGCCGGCATTAATGCCGCACAGCGCCGCCGAGGGGATGCTACGGCGGGGCGGTACCGGCGAGGACGCGGTCACGGGGAGGAGGACGGAGCGGTGCCAAACTTCCCTGTGCGGCCGGACGGCAGGGGGAAGGACGGAGGCGACGGCGGAGGCGATGGCCAGAGGTGACCGCGGCGAAGAGACGACGGAAGGACGATGAAGCAGCTGACAAGCGGGGCCGATCTGCCAGCGGAAGCGAGCGCGCGAGAGAGGGCGGCTGGCAGGTGGGGCTGGCTTGTCAGTGGAAGCGAGGGCGAAGGCGAAGGCGCGGGCGAGCGGGCGAAGGCGGCTGACGGGTGGGGCCGGTCGGTCAGCGAGAGCGAGGGCGAAGGCGGAGGCGCGGGCGAGCGGGGCGAAGGCGGCTGACGGGTGGGGCCGGTCGGTCAGCGAGAGCGAGGGCGAAGGCGGAGGCGCGGGCGAGCGGGCGAAGGCGGCTGACGGGTGGGGCCGGTCGGTCAGCGAGAGCGAGGGCGAAGGCGGAGGCGCGGGCGAGCGGGCGAAGGCGGCTGACGGGTGGGGCCGGTCGGTCAGCGAGAGCGAGGGCGAAGGCGGAGGCGCGGGCGAGCGGGCGAAGGCGGCTGACGCGCGTTCGGAAGCGGGCCGGAGGTGGGCCGCGGGAGGAGGAGCGCGGGCGCGAGAGAGAGGGGAGGCCGCGGGTTTGGGCCGGGAGTCGGCCCAACAGGGTAGGGGAGGGTTTTCTCTTTTTCTTTTTATTTTTCCAAAACCTATTCCCCTTTTTGCATCTTTTTCTTTGGAACCAAAATATTTTGTAGACACCCTAAGTGTTTAGAAAATAGAATCTAAGTGAGGTGCTTTTGTGATCAAACAAAATGTATGCATATGATGAAGGAAAGTTTTGGGGGAGGATTTTTAGAATTAGAGGATGAAGGGAGGGGTAAAAGGTGGATTAGGGTTTCAAACCTGGATTAGGATTTTGGGATGCTACAATCGCCATCCGACGGCGCACGGTTATCGCCCCAACTGGGCAGACACGCGCAGCGGCGCCGCCCAGGCCGACGGCGGCGTTCTCACCGGAGATCGGCCATCCGGCGCGGCGGAGGTCCATTTCCTATCCCGACTAGTGCTACGCGAACAGGAGTACATAGCGAACTGATTGAGGTACATCATACCGGTGTTGAGGTCGGCGGTGACCACTGGCCACGGTACGGGCGGATCCGCAGCGAGGATTGTACTCCGGTGAGAAATTCACGTCGCCCTGGCGCCCGATCCCGCACGCTGAGGCCACGGTCGAGTCACACACCGCAGGGCGAAGCTCCCCGGTCCCAATCCGAGGCCCGAACGGCAGCACAAGCGGGGTTCCGCGGCGGCGGGCGAAGCTCTATCCTGGCGGCGGTGATTTTGTGCACTGCGGGATGAAAGAGTGGTCGGGTTCTCGGCGATGGGGCGGGGTCTTTACTACTTGTAGCCGCGCGACCGTTACGCGGACTCCGAGGTCACCGGAGGGCTCCCCACACGAGTTAGCGCGGTCAGCGCGGCGAGGATCGCGCGAGCGTCGTTGCGAGGGAGAGAAGATGACCTGACAGCCAGGGCCCGCATGTCCGAGAGAGGTTCCCAGCTGAGCCGATGAGCTGGTGGTCCCACCTGTCTGCGTAGTAGCGAACGAGTGAGGCTGTGCCGTGGACCCCGTCTGTCGGCGCGCATGGAATGCTCAGTTGGGCCGCGCGGTAGGGTTAGGGCACATGGGCCGAAAAGGAGGTATGGCGGCCCAGGTAAGGCTTTTTCTTTTTCCCTTTTTATTTTCTGTTTTCTTTCCTTTTACTTTTTAAATCTAAGTTTTGAATTTCAAATTTGTGATGAACTTGTACTCAAATTTTTTCTAAGTATATGATTTTGGATAAAGCATTGTGGAACAAATCTTCCCATTTATAAGTTTTATTTCTTTGTATTACATAGCATTTTTCTTTCTCTCTTTCCAAATTTTAGCCTTTCTTTTAGGATTTAATTTCTCATTTGGAATTTTAATATTTTTCTTGTCACAAAATGCACACAAAAATAAAATATCCAGCATGATGCAACAATTTAGTAGCACATTTTTTTATTAATTGCTCTTGGACATGGTGTTCTCATATGATGATGCATAAAGATCAATCCCACATAAAGAGTAAATGTTTCCCTATTGATGTTATTCCTAGCACTTACAAAGTGGGTGTTACAAATCCTACCCCCCTTAAAAATAATCTCGTCCTCGAGATTTAAGAAGAACTAGGGAAAAGGTGGGGAAAATCTATGCGAAGCTCTTCTTCTCTTTCCCAAGTTGCTTCATCTTCACTATGGTGACTCCATTGAACTTTGCACATCTTTATCACCTTATTTCTTGTAACTCGAGTCAATGTATCCAAAATCTTGATCGGATACTCCGTGTAAGTCAAATCACCTTGAACACTGAGCTCTTCCATGGGTAACTGTTCCTCGGGAACACGGAGACACTTCTTAAGTTGAGACACATGAAACACATTATGCACATCCGATAGACTAGCAGGTAACTCGAGTTGGTATGCCATCTCCCCAACTCTTCTAAAGATCAAGAATGGTCCAATATAGCGAGAGGACAATTTGCCCTTGACTTTAAATCTCCTCATTCCACGCAGTGGTGACACCTTGAGATACACATAATCTCCTTCTTCAAATTCCAGTGGTCTCCTTCTATTATCAGCATAACTCTTTTGCCTGGTTTGAGCCACTCTCAAATTCTCTCGAATTATACGAACTTGTTCTTCTGCTTCTTGAATCAATTCAGGCCCAAAGAACTGTCTTTCTCCAGTCTGATCCCAATATAGAGGAGTCCTGCACTTCCTCCCATATAAAGCTTCAAAAGGTGACATCTTCAGACTGGCCTGGTAGCTATTATTATACGAGAACTCAGCATAAGGCAGAATCTTTTCCCAACTTCCTCCATGCTGAAGGGCACATGCTCCCAACATATCTTCCAAAACTTGATTAGTCCTTTCAGTCTGTCCATCAGTCTGAGGGTGATAAGCTGTACTAAAATTCAACTTTGTACTCATGTTCTCATGAAAGCTTCTCCAAAACCTTGAGGTAAACTGCGAACCTCGATCAGACACGATCTTCTTTGGCGCTCCATGTAGAGACACAATCCAAGCCATATATACTCTGTCAAGTGAGATCCCTTATAAGTAGTCTTGATTGGAATGAAATGAGCCACTTTGGTCAGTCTATCCACAATAACCCATATAGAATCATATCCTTTCGAGGTGTGGGGCAACCCAGTAATGAAGTCCATACCAATCTCTTCCCACTTCCACTCGGGTATCTTCAGTGGGTATAATAGTCCAGCTGGTCTTTGGTGTTCGGCCTTAACTCTTTGACATACCTCGCACGTAGCCACATCTTGTAGCCACATCTCCCTTTAATCCATACCACCAGTACTTCTGCTTCAAATCCTGATACATCTTAGTGCTACCAGGATGAATAGGATAATCCAAGTCATGGGCCTCCTTTTTAATAGTCTCATGAAGGCTTTCAATCTCAGGAACACATATCCTATACTTGAACCATACGGTGCCTTGCTCATCTTCCGTGAATTCCGGAACTCGATCTTCAGTAATCAGATCCTTAATCTCTTGTATCTTAGCATCACCAATTTGTCCTTTGCGGATCTCTTGCTCCAAAGTAGTTTCCACATCAATAATAACTCCTTTAGTGTGAGTAACTATCCCCAGGTTAAGTCTCCTGAAATTCTCAACAATCCCATCGAGTAGCTGGGCAACAACAGCTGAATGAACATGCTCCTTGCGACTCAAGGCATCTGCAACCAAGTTTGCCTTGCCCGGGTGATAGTGAATTTCCAAATCATAATCCTTAATAAGCTCCAACCAACGGCGTTGCCTAAGGTTAAGATCCTTCTGAGTGAATATGTACTTCAAACTCTTATGACCCGTATATACTTGGCACTTCTCGTCCCACTTGAATTCTCTTTCCTTCTCCAGAAGTGAGGTCATAGGCTTAGCAATCTTAGAGAATCCTTCAATAAATCTCCGATAATATCCTGCAACTCCCAGGAAACTCCGGATCTTCGTAACAATAGTGGGTATGCTCCACACCACTATCACCTTGACTTTAGTAGGATCCACTGATATCCCTCCATTAGAAATGATATGTCCAAGAAATGGCACCTCGCCAATCCAAAACTCGCATTTGCTGTACTTAGCGTGGAGTTGGTTATCTCGTAACTTCTGTAGCACCAACCTTAGATGTTCTTCATGGTCACTCTCATTCTTAGAATAGATAAGAATATCGTCGATGAACACCACGACGAATCTGTCCAAATACTCCAAAAACATCTTATTCATCAAATCCATAAAATAAGCTGGTGCATTAATTAATCCAAACGACATAACGATGATCTCATATAATCCATATCGAGTCGAGAAAGCCGTCTTAGGAATATCTGATGGTCCAGTCTTCATCTGATGGTACCCCGATCGGAGATCAATCTTCGAGAATACCCTGGCTCCTCTCATCCGATTAAATAAATCCTTAATGCGGGGTAACAGAAACTTGTTCTTCACAGTGACATCATTAAGGGACCTTTAATCCACGCACATCCCTTGCAATCCATCTTTCTTCTTTACAAACAAAACTGGTGCTCTCCAAGGTGAAGACTCGGACGAATGTACTCAGCCTCTTGCAACTCCGTTAAGTGCTTCTTGAGTTCTTTTAACTCTTCTACAGACATTCTATACTGCTTGGCTCCAATATTATAGCAGTAACTCCAAATTCTCTACCCATAATGGCCAATGTCAATCTACGTGTCATTTGATTCACCACAACAGGCCCTTTAGGTGTAATTATTCTCATGGGTTTTCTCATATTGTCCAACACGTTTGCACAAACCCAAAATCTCAGCATGACGCATAATTTTATTAGCAACTCATGGGGACGAATAGACCTTTTTATTCCTCCTAAAATGGTATCACACCGAATACTAACTAAAGGAACATGTAGATCCTACAAATAGTAGTAATTTACATATATGTTTATGTAGCTTGGTGGAGCCGGTGGTGGTGGAGATGGTGGTTGCTCTTGTTGTTGTCTCTCCAACCGTGATTGCCTTATTTCTTGCTGTATCTCCAGACGGGCCTGACGTATTTCCTCGCGTTCTTGTCTTATCTGGCTTTGCATTTCGGTCATCATGTCTGTCAATTGCTGTATTACCAGCCTTTGGGTTGCGATCACTTGCTCGGTGTCAACAGGTGGGGGATTTGGAGGATTCATTTCTGTTTGCTGTTGCGTGATAACCTTTCCTTTCCTGGTATTGACCATCTGAGTTAGATACATAAGGTAAGAAAGAGCAGTAGACAAGGCAGTAATTACAATCATGTTATTTTGGGGGACTTATTAGCTAAGTAGATTAGGGTGTCACCTACTAAAGCTAATACAATACCTTATAGTGGTACATGCTAAAATGCCCATCTATACTATTTCAATCAATCAAAGAAGCAAATCAGGCACTGATCATCAGAACAATCAACCAATATTTTTAATAGAGAAAATAGTTTTGATTTGGTCTTAGGCCTCCTATCTCTTAAATTGTCATAGGGGTAGGGATTCCAAGGTGTGAAATCCATCTTGTTATAGAGTAGAAAAGATAAGAATGATCAGAGTGGAACAGTAGAAGGTGAGACAGGATCAAGATAAGTATAGGAAGAATCAGAGTAAGATAAGTAGGTAAGGGTTGTCCATTTCTATCTAGGTTTCGTCCTACAGTCAACATTTCCTCTGATACCACTTCTGTAACACCCGGTTTTAAAGAACAAAGCCGGGTGCATCTCATACATGCGCCAAGAAGACAACATATATAATAACAGAGTGTATAGAGATAAATGTCATAAATCATCAGAGTATTTATTACATAGCGGAAGACTTATTACAAAATAAAGTAATAAAGATAAAACGAACTAAGGATCGTCGGCGCCAATGTCGACTGGGAAACGCCACCTAGATCAGATCGAACTCCTCAGTGTTAGGCGGCTCCTCCTGAACCACCTGATCATCTCCTGTGGGGGGGGGGTGTGAGACAGCAAGGGTGAGCTCACACATGATCATAGCTCAACAAGTTGTGGGGAACCAGTGGACATAAACTCACAAAGGTGTGAGTTCATGTGAAGTGTAAGGCTGATCAATGATAAGGGTTAAAGCTGAGCATTGCTTTTAAGTAGTTGGTCAAAATTTTATTAGCAATTACTAAGTGTAAGTGAATACCAAACCATAAGTAAAGTAATAGAACAAAATTAATAATAAACCCATGCAATGCAAATGACAAAATTGAATTTAAGTTCCATAATTTAAACATCAGAGAGTCCTGAGCTGCTCATGACCGCGAGCTCGGCTAGTATACCAGTTTTACACTCTGCAGAGGTTGTACCCTTTACCCACAAGTCATGTTACCCATCTGCCAAGGGGTCATGAATCCCATATACCTCTACCTAGGAAGCACGGCAGGGCAACACTACGAGGCCTTTACAAAGTTCCACTAGCTTCCGAAAACCCGCTACAGTTTATGGGAAGATCCAGTAAAGGGTTCCTGGCTGATAGCCATCGCAGCAAAATCAACCAGGGACCTCCCCGCACTGACCTCTCCCCTACTGCCCTTGCCCCTTTCGGGTAAGGTAGTCTTCCACTAGCTTTCCTAATTAGTCAGCCAAGGGCGTCCCATTCCACCCTTGTGGTGGCACGTGGTTCTCAAGTTAAGCTCTATGTTCCAATTAACATTAATGATAACAATATGAACATAAACAGAATAACAACAAGAATTGGAACATAGAGGTAATAAATGATTATCCCAAAACCATATAAAGCAATAGCAAACTACCCAAGTGATTCAGGGGTAAACAAGGTAATGAGATAAACAATCTAGGGTGACCTATTGGGTCCCATCAAAATTAACCTATGCATGAGTATGTGATATTAAAGAACATTATTAGGTAAAAAGTGGTCAAGGGCACAACTTGCCTTCAATGAGCTCCTGCTCAGCTACTTCAACCTGCTGCTCACCAGGATCCTCAGCAACGGGCTCTTCTACTCGCCACAATACAAACAAGCACAGGATATAGGGAAAATTAACATTACACCAAGCATGTAAACAAAATACACAGAGTTATTCTACATATTAAAATAAAATCCTAGGAACAGAAATCATAATTTTCTGAATTATAGATTTTAAGTTATGCATTTTCAAAGGTTTTATGTGCTTTAAATAGGGTTAAGTGATAAATAAATTTCCTTACTGTTTTTATGCCAAAACAGAGACACTAAGTGAAAGAGGATAAAATTACAAAATTTTAGGAACTGGAATGAATTAATTTGGAGTTAGTATGAATTTTCTATGAATTTATAAAGTTCTAGCAATTATTTTCCTATTAAAAATCTATTTAATAATCATTTTCTCTGGTTTTATAAAGTCCTGGACTGGGCCTCAATTCTGGAGAAACCCAGGGGTCTCGGTGTAAATTTCTACAGACACAGCGCACAGTAACATATGGACGGCGGGTTGATTCACTGGTTTCCAGGGGGTTCTTTAACAAATGTTACGGCCGAAGGGGTATCCATCCATATGGGCCGTCCGATCGGCAGTCAATGCGCCAGATTAGATCTCAGACTTAATGAATCGGTATGCGACGACAGTCGTTGGATCCTAAACCCACGGCCCAGATTTAATGAGTCGCGGATCCACTCCGCGCCACTGGATCACGCATCTACGGTCTCTGTGCGATCGAGCGAAGGGGTATCCCATGGCCGAATCTCGGCCGCTCATCGCCATCCGACGGCGCACGGTTATCGCCCCAACTGGGCAGACACGCGCAGCGGCGCCACCCAGGCCGACGGCGGCGTTCTCACCGGAGATCGGCCATCCGGCGCGGCGGAGGTCCATTTCCTATCCCGACTAGTGCTACGCGAACAGGAGTACATAGCGAACTGATTGAGGTACATCATACCGGTGTTGAGGTCGGCGGTGACCACTGGCCACGGTACGGGCGGATCCGCGGCGAGGATTGTACTCCGGTGAGAAATTCACGTCGCCCTGGCGCCCGATCCCGCACGCTGAGGCCACGGTCGAGTCACACACCGCAGGGCGAAGCTCCCCGGTCCCAATCCGAGGCCCGAACGGCAGCACAAGCGGGGTTCCGCGGCGGCGGGCGAAGCTCTATCCTGGCGGCGGTGATTTTGTGCACTGCGGGATGAAAGAGTGGTCGGGTTCTCGGCGATGGGGCGGGGTCTTTACTACTTGTAGCCGCGCGACCGTTACGCGGACTCCGAGGTCACCGGAGGGCTCCCCACACGAGTTAGCGCGGTCAGCGCGGCGAGGATCGCGCGAGCGTCGTTGCGAGGGAGAGAAGATGACCTGACAGCCAGGGCCCGCGTGTCCGAGAGAGGTTCCCAGCTGAGCCGATGAGCTGGTGGTCCCACCTGTCTGCGTAGTAGCGAACGAGTGAGGCTGTGCCGTGGACCCCGTCTGTCGGCGCGCATGGAATGCTCAGTTGGGCCGCGCGGTAGGGTTAGGGCACATGGGCCGAAAAGGAGGTATGGCGGCCCAGGTAAGGCTTTTTCTTTTTCCCTTTTTATTTTCTGTTTTCTTTCCTTTTACTTTTTAAATCTAAGTTTTGAATTTCAAATTTGTGATGAACTTGTACTCAAATTTTTTCTAAGTATATGATTTTGGATAAAGCATTGTGGAACAAATCTTCCCATTTATAAGTTTTATTTCTTTGTATTACATAGCATTTTTCTTTCTCTCTTTCCAAATTTTAGCCTTTCTTTTAGGATTTAATTTCTCATTTGGAATTTTAATATTTTTCTTGTCACAAAATGCACACAAAAATAAAATATCCAGCATGATGCAACAATTTAGTAGCACATTTTTTTATTAATTGCTCTTGGACATGGTGTTCTCATATGATGATGCATAAAGATCAATCCCACATAAAGAGTAAATGTTTCCCTATTGATGTTATTCCTAGCACTTACAAAGTGGGTGTTACATAAAGAAGTGAAAATCAAAGAGAAGGTATGATTCTAGACTTAGTACATTGGTTTTTGTATACTAATATATTTGTCTAAGTGTTAGAGATAAAAAGGAGAAAAGAAAAGAGATGCAAAAGGCTTGGCTATGTACAACCAAGACTTTGCTCAGTCTGGCACACCGGACTGTCCGGTGGTGCACCAGACAGTGTCCGGTGCGCCAGACTGAACTCTGGTGAACAGGCCGCTCTCAGGAGAAGCTTGGCGACGTACGGCTATAATTCACCGGACTGTCCGGTGGTGCACCGGACTGTCTGGTGAGCCAACGGTCGACTGCGCCAACGGTCGGCAGCGCGATCAGCGGGCGACGCGTGGCTTGGGCCAACGGATAGTTGGCGCACCGGACTGTTCGGTGTGCACCGGACAGTGTC
The DNA here is from genome assembly GCA_029449295.1 of Zea luxurians. Classification (NCBI taxonomy): domain Eukaryota; kingdom Viridiplantae; phylum Streptophyta; class Magnoliopsida; order Poales; family Poaceae; genus Zea; species Zea luxurians. Next base: position 34,968,358 of record JAOPSE010000026.1, on the reverse strand, counting down.
CGGTGAGCCAAGACGACCGTTGCTCCAACGGTCAGCTATGCCCGATTTGGAAGAAGATCGCGCACCGGACATGCTACAGGACCTGTCCGGTGGTGCACCAGACTGTCCGGTGCGCCACCTGACAGAAAGCAAGTATTGCCTTCCAAATTGGATTGCAATGGCTCCTAGGCCCCTTGGGTCTATAAAAGGGACTCCTAGGCGCCTCCAAGAGTGACACAAGTGCAGCCAACAAGTGTAGACATCACTCGGATCATTTCTCTCTCCCTCTTGTGTGAATCTCTCTAGTTTGTGTAGAAGGCAAAGCTATAAGCCTTTAGAGAGTGGAGAAGTGCTGCTAAGAGCTAGAGCATAGTCTTGAGCATATCGTTACTCTGCCGGAGTGCTGCCAAGAAGATTGTAAGCAACCGCGGTTTCGTTGTAACCAACTCAACATAGTAGAAGGCTCTATCTGTCATACTGACAGATCTGAGCAAATAGAGGAAGGAGTTGAAATAGACTCCAAGCCCAGGTGTGGCTAACTCCAACGAGGACTAGGCAAGCATTTCAGGCTTGGCCGAACCTCAGGATAAATCCCTGTGCCTGTGTGCTTCGCTCTGTATTGTGTGCTGTCTCTCTGCATATCTACTCTTTATATCTGCACTTCAATACTTATCTGTTGCACAAGCTATTTGAAGTGCAGGGCATTTTGAGACAGGATCTTCTATTCCGCTGCAACCTACTCGAAGGGTCTTTCATTCCACTGCGATCAGGTCTTCGAGTAGAGTAAGAACTAAAGTTTGAAGTGATAATTTTTATTCGCCTATTCACCCCCCCTCTAGGCAACATCCGGATCATGTTCCCGGGCAAAGGGAACTTTCAATTGGTATCAGAACTAGGCCTCTCCAGTATGGGCTTAGCCGTACGGAGATGACGATGTCGTCACAAGAGGTAACTCTAGAACTTCTTCTAGGTGATGGTTCTAATTATAAATCTTGGTCTGTCTCTATTTATAATGCTTTCATGCATATTGATCCTGATTTGAGACAGATCTTTAGCAGAAGTATTTTTCCCTCTAATATTAGTCAAAATCCTTCTAATGATGAACTAAGATGTCTATCTCTTAATCACCATGCTTGCAACATCTTAGTTGAGTCTCTTTCTAGAGGTGCCTATTTTTCCATCATGAGTAGTGATAGTGATTTATTTGTTAATGCTCATGATCTATGGACTAAAATTAAGTTGAAATTTTTTAAGTCTATATGCACTGCTTCTGCACCCTCTATTGTCTGTGATACTAACTTGCCTAAGGGAGAAGAACAAAAACGATGGCAACCAAACGATGAATCTACCTCATCGAAAGGTTCGTCTTCCACTAGTTATAAATGTCTTATGGCTAACAATGATAGTGGAGACGAAAGCAATGATGAGGAGGAGTATGAGGATGATAGCGAGGATGAATCTTCATCACCACAAGGTACATTTTCCTGTATTGCTTCTACTGATATTAATGACAGGGAAAATGAGACCGACGATGTGGAAGAAGAGGATATTCGTCGTTCTACACCCATCTCAACAAAGAAGACAAAGCGTTCTTGATTAAGCTATTGAGAAGGAACAAGAAACAAGGCGAGACGCTTCTCAGGCTAGAAGAGACCCTCATCAAAACCAACGACAGCCTGGAGAAGATGACCAAAGAACATGAGGAGCTAAAGTGCTCTCATGATGATTTGGTCCAACGGTATGATTCAGTTTTAATTGAGCAAAGAAATAATGATGATGCTTTATCTTGCGTTGCTCAACTTAAATTGGAAAATGCCATGCTTGAGAGGCAAGTAGAAGTGCTAAGTCATGATAAACTTGCTCTTATTGAAAAATATGATTTATTGTCTTGTTATCATAATAATCTCTTGGATAGACATATCATGCTTGATGTTGCTCATAAGGTTGTAATTGCAAACCTAAATTCATGTGAACCTCATTCTTGCACATGTGCACATCTAGATAATATATCATCATGTGCTAACCTCGGTTGCTCAAAACAAAGACAACTCTTGGATGAGCATCAAGCTGCAGGATCAAAAGAAAAAGTGCTCATCAAAGAAAGGAACAAGGAAACAAAGCAACTAAGGAGAAGACGCATTGCTCAACCTTCTCAAGATATCCACGAGAGTGTGGTGAAGAAGCTTGAGACGGGAAAAACTGCAGCAAGTGTTAAGCTCCATAAGAAGGATGTTCCTAAAGCAAAAAATGAAGAAATCAACATGAAATTGGAAAAATGTAAAGATTCAATTAGTCGTGCTGTTTGCACTGACCATTTCTCTATGTCATCCAATAACAAAAAGAGAAAAGGGAAAAGGAGGTGCTTTAAGTGTAATAAGTCAGGACACCTCATTGCGTCGTGTCCATACAACAACAAGGATGAAGGGATAAGGAGATGCTTCGGATACAATAACAAGAACCATACGATCACTTCTTGTCCGCTAATGACAAATCAAGCATGTGCACTCTTCGGGATGACCCCCACTAAGAAAGAAGACAAACAACAAGCGTCATGTCAGGTTAAGCAACACTTCTGCTACAAGGGTGGTGAGCAGGGTTATCTATCCAAGGTATGTAAAAAGGGTAAGGTTCCTAAGAAAGTAAATCTATCTCAATCTTATTCACTTAGGAGACCTAAACCACACACTTGTGCTAGATCAGTAATGAGATCACCTAGAACTAGTACAATTGCTATTTGGGTACCAAAAGCTCTTATGGATGATCGTTATGGACCCATCCCGAGATGGGTACCAAACTGTACCAACTAGACCGTGCAGGTGCCTCGAGATGGACTGGAGACCATGGGAGAGCTTAAGATGATTAATTCAAACTCTATGCTTAAGCTGTTGATTTTTTTGTCTATTCATTGACCCAAGGTTGAATGATTGTGCAATTCTAATCCCATGTTCATCTCAAGCTAAATAAGTTGTAGAGGTCTTGAATCATTATTGGTGAATCAAGCAAAGGACCTTGATGAGAATATGTAACTTGCTCTCCAAAGGACGGTACCCGGGTATTTTAAGTACATTATTGCAAATCAGTATTGCTCTGAAGTCTGATTGTTGTATCTGTCCTAGGAGTAGTTATGCTTTTGAGATTGCTTGTGTTGAATACTCTTTGATCATTGATTCATGATTTCAAAGATCACATTGATGCCTGTTTAATCATGATTGTGTGTTATATCTCTTGAATCATTCAATAAGTACCTTATCATTTGATATATTTACCATGATTGACTCTTTATGTGTTCATGGATAAACCTGTATCTTTTTAAAGTCATGCTATATGGTGTTTAATGAGTAACCTATGTGTGCAAGCATGACTAGTCCATGTTCACATAATTACCCAATTTTGATACTGGGTGTATACCAAATCCATGTTGTGCCACTAATGCACCTTCTTGAGTTATGAGGTGCATGAGCAAAAGGAGCCCTAAATTGGTGACAACAGGTGCTCTCACTCGACACTACCTAAAAGAATGGATCTCATGGTATTCAGGTAAAAGGCAAAGGTATGGAGAATAGAACCGTGTAATTTTATTGAATATTGTCGGTGTTTCGAAACCCGGGGGGTCCCTGGACCGACGAGTGAATTGTCGTCGCGTGCCCCAGCCCAGATGGGTCGACGCGAGGCGGAACGCGAAGGGGGGAAGAAAGCAGCCGGAGGGAGACAGGCGTGGGAGAGTGGAACCCGCGGCCTTCGTGTTAGCCCCGCGCCCAGGTCGGGTGCGCTTGCAGTAGGGGGTTACAAGCGTCCACGCGGGAGGGAGCGAGCGGCCTTGCGCGAGCGCCGTCCTGTCCTTCCCCGCGCGGCCAACCCTCTGTAAGAGGGCCCTGGTCCTCCCCTTTATAGGCGTAAGGAGAGGATCCAGGTGTACAATGGGGAGTGTAGCAATGTGCTAACGTGTCTAGCGGTGGAGAGCTAGCGCCCTAAGTACATGCCGTCGTGGCAGCCGGAGAGGTCTTGGCACCCAGTTCGCGTGGTGTCATGGCCGTCGGAGGAGCGCTGGAGCCTGGCGGAAGGACAGATGTCGGGGCTGTCGAGTCCTTGCTGACGTCCTCTTGCTTCCGTAAGGGGGCTGAGAGCCGCCGTCGTCACAGGGCATGCGGGGCGCCATCATTACTCGTATGGTGGAGCGAGCCAGATGGGACGCCGGTCTTGTTCCCCGTAGACTGAGCCAACTCGGGGTAGGGTAATGATGGCGCTTCCTGTTGACGTGGTCGGTCCGTGCCCTAGGTTGGGCGAGGTGGAGGCTCCTCCGAGGTCGAGGTCGAGTCTGTCTTCCGAGGTCGAGGTCGAGTCCGAGCCCCCGGGTTGGGCGAGGCGGAGTTCGTCGTCTTCCGGGGCTGAGCCCGTGTCCGAGCCCTGGGGTCAGGCGGAGCGGAGTTCGCCGTCTTCCGGGGCTTAGCCCAAGTCCGAGCCCTGGCGTCGGGCGGAGCGGAGTTCTCCGTCTTCCGGGGCTGAGCCCGAGTCCGAGCCCTGGGGTCGGGCGGAGCGGAGTTCGCCGTCTTCCGGGGCTGAGCCCGAGTCCGAGCCCTAGGGTCGGGCGGAGCGGAGTTCGCCGTCTTTCGGGGCTGAGCCTGAGTCCGAGCCCTGGGGTCGGGCGGAGCGGAGTTTCCTATGACGCCTGAGACCGGACTTGGCCGCTGTCAGCCTCACTCTGTCGAGCGGCTCAGCAGTCGGAGCGGCGCAGGCGGCGCTGTCCTCTTATCAGACCGGTCAGTGGAGCGGCGAAGTGACTGCGGTCACTTCGGCTCTGTCGACTGGAGGGCGTGCGTCATGATAAAGGTGTCAGGCCACCTTTGCATTAAATGCCCCTGCGATTTGGTCGGTCGGTGTGGCGATTTGGCCAAGGTTGCTTCTTGGTGAAGACTGGGCCTCGGGCGAGCCGAAGGTGTGTCCGTTGCTGGAGGGGGGGCTCGGGCGAGACGTAGGTCCTCCGGGGTCGGCTGCCCTTGCCTAAGGCTAGGCTCGGGCGAGGCGTGATCGCGTCCCTCGAATGGACCGATCCTTGACTTAATCGCACCCATCAGGCCTTTGCAGCTTTGTGCTGATGGGGGTTACCAGCTGAGATTTAGGAGCCTTGAGGGTACCCCTAATTATGGTCCCCAACAGTAGCCCCCGAGCCTCGAAGGGAGTGTTAATACTCGCTTGGAGGCTTTTGCCGCACTTTTTTGCAAGGGGACCAGCCTTTTCTTGGTTGCATTTTGTTCCGGTGGGTGCGCGCGAGCGCACCCGCCGGGTGTAGCCCCCGAGGCCTCGGAGGAGTAATTTTACTCCTTCGAGGTCTTAGTGCGTTTCGCAATACTTCGGCTGGTCTAGTCGTTCCCTCATGCGAGTTGGCCATAGCTCGGGTGCACGGTCGGGTCCCAAGTTCTCGGGCTAGTATGTTGACGCTGTCAACAGGTCGGCCGGAGCCGGGTTTGCGAGAGCAGCCCCCGAGCCTCTGCACAGGGCGAGAGGACGGTCAAGGACAGACTTGACTTTTTTTCATATGCCCCTGCGTCGCCTTTCCGCAAGGAGGGGGGAAAGCGCCATGTTGCCCTCGGAGGGCGCCGAACATGGTGTTTCCGGTGAGCTGCTAGCGGGTAATCCGAGCGAACGCCCGTGCCCCATTTGCTAGGGGTCGGCTAGAGGCCCGGAGGCGCGCTCCAAAAGTACCTGCGGGTGATCTGCCGGACCTGGTCCCCTTTGACGGGGTCCGAGGGCTCGATGCCTCCCTCTGATGGGATTCCGTTACAAGATCGCTCCCGCTGGTCTCGGAAATGTCCTAGGGTACCTCGGGAGCGTAGCCCGAGCCTTGGTTATGTATCGAACATACCCGGGGTCATCCCTCGCTTTGTGTCTGAGGCGACTGTGAACCCTTCGAGGGCCAGCCTACGAACCCCTGATCAGTAGTGGGCGCGGAGCCCGAGTGGCCTGAGGCGGCCGTTGAACCCTTCCGAGGGGTCGGCCATCGAACCTCTGACCAGTAGTGGGCGCAGAACCCAGGTGCTCTGAGGCGACCGTTGAACCCCTCCGAGGGGCCAGCCTTCGAACCTCTAATCAGTAGGGAGGCTCGGGGCCTGTTTCCTTCACGGAGAAGGATCCTTTTCAGGGTATCCCCCTTTCCCGGTCCCTGTTGTAAGAGAGAGAAAGAGGAAAAAGGAAAAGGATACGAAATCGAATGACGCGGTGTACCTTTTTCGACGCGGTCATTATGGCGAAGGCGAAGCGTCGCTTGCTTCTCCCGCCTGAGGCGCCGCCTGTCCCGCCGTGAAGTTAACGCGACGGGGCGAGTGGTTCGTGAGGCGACTGTTGCGCATGCGCTGCCGTTCGAGAAACGGATCACGGGCGCGCCGTCTTCACGCCGTGAGAGTGGGTTCTCTCGCTGCCCCTGGATGGGACGTAAGCTTGCCTGACGACGTGACCGCTGCTCCTGCCCGCCTGCCACCGCCATTACTGCCGGCCCATTTTTGACCGTATTTGATCGTCGCGCCTAGCCGGCACTGCTGGGTCACACGCAGGGTTTCCTCGAGTCACGGTATTGGCTCTGCAGTCGAGGAGGCGCGGTAGTGGCGCGAGTGGCGGTGCAGTTGCTCGCACGTAGCAACCGGCGTGCCGGTTGCATGACGTGTGGGCCTGGGCCTCCATGCTGGGCGCGTTGGAGTCGAAGGGGTGCGCCCACTTGGCGCGGTTGCATGCCGACTGCATGGCTGTCCACCCTTTCACCCGTTGGTCTGGGTGAAAGTGGAGGAATGCTTGTAACCGCTGGGCAGTTGCGTGCCCTGCGCGCGGCGGTTTGGCTCCCTCTGCCCTGGACCGGCTTGCATGACGCGTGGGGCCCAGCCCCCGCGCCGTAGGGGGGAGGACCTTGGAGTGTGTTGGAGAAGACTCAGCCCACAACGGCTGAGGACGCAAGTGGGGAGAGTCGCCTTTAAAAGGAGGGCGACCCCCTTGGAGGGCAACCATGTCTTCGCGCTCCCCTCATGCATTGTGTCTTTCCATCTTTCGAGCCCCCCAGATGGGGGTCGCCCGCAATCCTTCCGTCTTGTCGTCGGAGAGACGCAACTTCGAGGAAGTTGGTACCTTTCAGCCATCATTCGGCTTCAAGGATTTTCATCAGGCAGCTCGGCTGCATCCCCTCGCCGGTGGTCACCCAAGACGGTGACCTCCGGCTTGATGGTGGGGAGAAGCAAACCGGGCTGCGGCCTCTGCCCCTCCCTTAGCTTCAAGGATGTTCATCATCAGTGCTGGGGAGGGGAGTGTGCCGAGTTGGGGTCGGTTCCTGCGCGGGCGGTGGCCCGCTCCTTCCCTCAGTGATCGAGGGGAAGGGCGTTCGCCGTTCGTGGCGTTGGCAGCTGCCGCGTGCCCGACTCTCTGAGCTGAGTGGCTTCGGAGCCGCTCCCGGCGCCGCCTTCCGCCACGGCAGCCGGAAGAGGTTCCTCCGCCGGCGAGCTAGTCGGTGCTGCCCATGGACTGACCTCCAACTCTACGGCCTTCTGCCCGTCCTTGCCTCTCGAGTTGGGGGCATGGGCGAGGGCCTCATGGCAGCAGCATCCGCCCTGAGGTCATCACTGCTGCTGTTCGACCCTCCGGAGCAGAAGTCATCGTCGTCGCCACTGCTGGGGCGGGTGACGACGAGCCGTTCGTCGGTGTTCTGTTGCTCCGCATGCCCCCCAATCATGTGGGGTTGTTCGTACCTGCGGAGGTGGAACCGGAGTTCCGTTTGTAATGGCACTTTGAATGCCGATGTTCTGTTCATTGTGGCTGTCGAGGCCTGAACATGTATGTATCTTCGGCGCGGAGCCGTGTTTTTTCTTCATTTCGAGCACTAAGACTCGCCTGTTGGTTATCTGAACCGCTTCACCAAGCGTGAGTCGCCCCGTGCGAAGGTAACGAGTGAGGTATCCGTATCCCGGAGGCGTAGGAGTCCCTCGGCTCGGTCGGCCTTGCTGTCCGAGGCTTCTCTTGCTTAGTTAAAGGAACCCCTCGGCCGCCCTTCGATGAGCCGAAGCCGGAGGTAGCGGTGTCAGCACGGGCAGAGGAAGAGTTGGCTTCGAAAAAGAAGATGTGGTCGGCCGGAGCCTGGTCAGGTCGTCCGCGGGCGGAACCGACGCCGGAGTTGAGCTGCCGAGGCCTCAAGCCAGGCTGATGTCTTCGGGGGACAGCTGGCTGAGGCCTCGGGGTGGCCGGCCGAGCCATCTGCTCGAGCCGGATTCCTGGAGAAGACCCTAGCGGCGATGGCCCGGGTGTGGTGCTGATGTCGTCCTTCAGAGTGGGGATCCTCCGACCGCGTCGCCGTCCGAGGCTAGGTCAGACCCTTTCGAAGGTGTAGTTGACGTCGAGGGTGCTGCTGCCCTCTTCAACTGTCGACGTCCGAGCCTGCAGAATCGGGTTGTCTTGTAGTGTGTGTATGCTTTCTGCGGCCGCCGAGGCCCAAACATACCGTCGTCGTGTTGTAAAGCTATGTCCCTTTTCCTCTTGTTTCGAGTATCCGGACTTATTTGTCGGTAATAGAATTGTTTGTGCGGGCGAGAGTTGCTTTTCACGGAAGGTGATGAGTGAGGTATCTGTATCCCGGAGGCGTAGGAATCCCTCGGCTCGGTCAGCCTTGCTGCTTACGCGCACTCTTACTCATCCATAGGATTCTGTCACCGACGCAGTCGAGAAGGCCCGAAAAAACCGTTCCGGCAGAGGAGCTTTCGAGCGTGAAGACTTGTTCGGTCCGCAGAATCACTTATCCGAGCGCGAGTTACTTATCGCAGAAGGTGATGAGTGAGGTATCCGTATCCCGGAGGCGTAGGAGTCCCTCGGCTTGGTCAGCCTTGGCTGCTTACATGTACTCCGTCGTTTTTAGGATCCACTTTCGAAGTAGTCGAAAAGCACGAAAGGCATTCTGGCAGGAAAGATTTTTTTGTTGGAAAATTTCGACGCAGAGGGGGTTCCCCCCTTCTAGCCCCCGAGGGAGGGTCGGGCTTTGCCGAGGCAAGGCTGACCCTTCCTTGATGACCAGACTTTGTGTGTGAACGAGGTATACGAACAACTTGAAAGCATCTTAAGGGTAGAAGCGACGTAGCTGTTGGATGTTCCAAGCGTTGCTGTAGACCTCGCCTTGGCTGTTGGCCAGCTTGTATGTTCTGGGCTTCAGAACCTTGGCGACGACGAACGGCCCTTCACAGGGAGGCATGAGTTTGTGCCGCCCTCGGCCGTCTTGTCGCAGCCGAAGCACCAGGTTGCCCACCTGGAGGTCTCGGGACCGAACCCCTCGGGCGTGGTAGCGTCGCAGGGACTGCTGGTACCGCGCCGAGTGTAGTAAGGCCATGTCCCGAGCCTCTTCCAGCTGGTCCAGTGAGTCTTCTCGATTAGCTTGATTGCTTTGGTCGGCGTAGGCCCTCGTCCTCGGGGAACCGTATTCTAAGTCTGTGGGCAAGATGGCCTCGGCCCCATAGACTAGAAAGAACGGTGTGAAGCCCGTGGCTCGGCTCGACGTTGTCCTCAGACTCTAGACTACCGAGGGGAGTTCCTTCATCCACCGCTTGCCGAACTTGTTGAGGTCGTTGTAGATCCGAGGCTTGAGTCCTTGCAGAATCATGCCGTTGGCACGTTCTACTTGCCCATTCGTCATGGGGTGAGCCACGGCGGCCCAGTCCACCCGGATGTGGTGATCCTCGCAGAAGTCCAGGAACTTTCTGCCGGTGAACTGGGTGCCGTTGTCGGTGATGATGGAGTTCGGGACCCCAAAGAGATGGATGATGTTGGTGAAGAACGCCACCGCCTGTTCGGAGGGTCGGACCTCGATCCACTTGGAGAATTTGTCGATGGCGACCAACAAGTGCGTGTAGCCCCCGGGTGCCTTCTGCAAGGGGCTGACTAGGTCCAGACCCCACACAGCAAACGGCCAGGTGATGGGTATGGTCTGCAGAGCCTTGTCGGAAGTCGTTTCCAACAAGGGTTCGGGGTGCTGCGTGATGGCCGCAAGCCCCCGAGTGTATCTCTTGTAAGAGCTCCTGACCTTTGGCGATGGAAATGCATCGCTGGAGGATGCCCGAGGGGCTACGGTGGTAGAGCTCCTTCCCATCTCCCAGCAAGATGAAAGACTTGGCGCGTCGCGCCACTCGCCGAGCTTCGGCTTGGTCGAGGGGCAGCTCTCCTTGGTGGAGATATTGCAGGTATGGGGTCTGCCAGTTTTGATTAGGCGCGACCTCGCTCTGCTCCCCCTCGACGCGCAGTGCCTCGCCCTCGGGGGCCGAGGGTACCTCGGGCCGAGCCGAGGGTACCTCGGACCGTGCCGAGGGTACCTCGGACTAATCCGAGGGTACCTCGAACTGAGCCGAGGGTGCCTCGGGCTGGGCCGAGGCCTTCTCGGGCTCGGGCGTGTCGTCGGTCTTGATGGAGGGTTGATGCAGGTCTCGGGAGAATACGTCCGGGGGAACCGTTGTTCGCCCCGATGCTATTTTAGCCAGCTCATCCGCAGTCTCGTTGTAGCATCGGGCGATGTGGTTGAGCTCGAGCCTGTAGAACTTGTCTTCCGGGCGCCGAACCTCATCGCAGTAAGCTTCCATCTCCGGGTCGCGACAGTGGGAGTTCTTCATGACTTGGTCGATGACGAGCTGCGAGTCACCACGAGCATCGAGGCGTCGGACCCCTAGCTCGATGGCGATTCGCAACCCGTTTACCAGAGCCTCGTACTCAGCCACGTTGTTGGACGCCGGGAAGTGGAGGCGTAGCACGTAGCGTAGGTGCTTCCCGAGGGGCGAGATGAAGAGCAGGCCCGCGCCGGCCCCCGTCTTCATCAGCAACCCGTCGAAAAACATGGTCCAGAGCTCCGGTTGGATCGGAGCTGTCGGGAGCTGGGTGTCGACCCATTCAGCCACGAAGTCCACCAAGACCTGGGACTTGATGGACTTCCAAGGGGCGAATGAGATCGTCTCGCCCATGATCTCCACCGCCCACTTTGCAATTCTACCCGAGGCCTCTCGGGACTGGATGATCTCCCCCAAGGGGAAGGATGACACCACAGTCACCGGATGAGACTCGAAATAGTGTCGCAACTTCCGCCGCGTCAGGATCACTGCGTACAGCAGCTTCTGAATTTGTGGGTAGCGGATCTTGGTTTCGGATAGTACCTCACTGATGAAGTAGACTGGCCTCTGGACGGGCAATGCATGCCCCTCTTCTCGTCTCTCGACCACAATCGCGGCGCTAACCACCTGAGTGGTCGCGGCGACGTAGATCAAGAGGGCCTCTCCGGCAGCGGGGGGCACCAAGATGGGCGCGTTCGTGAGGAGCGCCTTCAGGTTCCCGAGGGCTTCCTCGGCCTCAGGAGTCCAAGCGAAGCACTCGGCCTTCCTTAAGAGGCGGTACAGAGGCAGACCTCTTTCGCCGAGGCACGAGATGAAGCGGCTCAGAGCCGCGAGGCATCCCATGACCCTCTGTACGCCTTTCAAGTCCTTGATGGGCCCCATGCCGGTGATGGCAGCGATCTTCTCCAGGTTGGCCTCGATGTCCCGCTCGGAGACGATGAACCCCAAGAGCATGCCTAGGGGGACCCCGAAGACACACTTTTCGGGATTGAGCTTCACGCCTTTCGCCTTGAGACATCGGAATGTCACTTCAAGGTCGGAAAGGAGGTCGGAGGCTTTCCTCGTCTTGACTATGATGTCATCGACGTAGGCCTCGACCGTTCGGCCGATGTGTTCGCCGAACACATGGTTCATGCATAGCTGGTACGTTGCACCCGCATTCCTCAAACCAAACGGCATGGTAACATAGCAGTACATGCCGAAGGGTGTGATGAAAGAAGTCGCGAGCTGGTCAGACTCTTTCATCCTGATCTGGTGATACCCTGAGTAGGCATCGAGGAAAGACAGGGTTTCGCACCCAGCAGTGGAATCCACGATTTGATCGATGCGAGGCAGAGGGTAGGGAACTTTCGGACATGCTTTGTTTAGACCAGTGTAGTCTACACACATCCGCCATTTCCCCCCTTTCTTTCTCACAAGCACAGGGTTGGCAAGCCATTCGGGATGGAATACCTCTTTGATGAACCCTGCCGCCATTAGCTTGTGGATCTCCTCGCCAATGGCTCTGCGCTTTTCTTCGTCGAATCGGCGCAGAGACTGCTTCACGGGTCGGGCTCCAGCTCGGATATCCAGCGAGTGCTCGGCGACTTCCCTCGGTATGTAGGGCATGTCCGAGGGACTCCACGCGAAAACGTCGGCGTTTGCATGGAGAAAGTCGACGAGCACTGCTTCCTATTTGGGGTCGAGCTCGGAGCCGATCCAGATCTACTTGGAGGCGTCGTTGCAGGGGTCGAGAGGGACGGACTTAACCGTATCCGCTGGCTCGAAGTTGCCGGCGTGGCGGTTCACGTCGGGCGCCTCCCTAGAGAGGCTCTCCAGGTCGGCGATGAGGGCCTCGGACTCGGCGAGGGCCTCGGCGTACTCCACGCACTCCATGTCGCATTCGTACGCGTGTCGGTACGTGGGCCCGACGGTGATGACCCCGTTGGGGCCCGGCATCTTGAGCTTGAGGTAGGTGTAGTTGGGGACAGCCATGAACTTGGCGGTAGCATGGCCTCCCCAACACTGCGTGGTAGGTTCCTCGAAACCCGACCACTTCGAACGTGAGGGTCTCCCTTCGAAAGTTGGAGGGTGTCCCGAAGCAGACGGGTAGATTGAGTTGTCTGATGGGTTGGACACGCTTCCCGGGGATGATCCCGTGGAAAGGCGCAGCGCCCATCCGGACCGAGGACAGATCGATCCGCAGGAGCCCGAGGGTCTCGGCGTAGATGATGTTGAGGCTGCTGCCTCCGTCCATGAGGACCTTGGTGAGCCTGACGTTGCCGATGATGGGGTCGACAACGAGTGGGTATCTCCCCGGGCTCGGCACGTGGTCTGGATGGTCGGCCTGGTCGAAGGTGATGGGCTTGTCGGACCAGTCTAGGTAGACTGGCGCCGCCACCTTTACCAAGCAGACCTCCCGACGCTCTTGCTTGCGGTGCCGAGCCGAGGCGTTCGCCACTTGCCCCCCGTAGATCATGAAGCAGTCGCAGACCTCGGGGAACTCTCCTGCCTTGTGATCTTCCTTTGTAGCGTCGTCGAGAGCCTTGCCACCCTCTGTGGGCGGCTGGGCCTTATGGAAGTGTCGTCGAAGCATGGCACACTCCTCAAGGGTGTGCTTGACGGGCCCCTGATGATAAGGGCACGGCTCCTTGAGCATCTTGTTGAAGAGGTTGGCACCTCCCGGAGGTTTCCGAGGGTTCTTGTACTTGGCGGCGGCGACAAGGTCCGCGTCGGTGGCGTCGCGTTTCGCTTGCAACTTCTTCTTGCCTTTCTTCTTGGTGCCGCTGAGTTGACGCCTCGGGAGCATCTTCCGGTGGGCGGCCCTGGGGCTGCTTGTCCTTCCGGAAGATGGCCTCAACCGCCTCCTGGCCAGAGGCGAACTTGGTGGCGATGTCCATCAGCTCGCTCGCCCTGGTGGGGGTCTTGCGACCCAGCTTGCTCACCAGGTCGCGGCAGGTGGTGCCGGCGAGGAACGCGCCGATGACATTCGAATCGGTGACGTTGGGTAGCTCGGTGCGCTGCTTTGAGAATCGCCGGATGTAGTCCCGGAGAGACTCTCCCGGCTGCTGGCGGCAGCTTCGGAGATCCCAAGAGTTCCCAGGGCGCACGTATGTGCCTTGGAAGTTGCCGGCGAAGGCTTGGACTAGGTCGTCCCAGTTGGAGATCTGCCCCGGGGGCAGATGCTCCAGCCAGGCTCGAGCGGTGTCGGAGAGAAACAGGGGGAGGTTGCGGATGATGAGATTGTCATCGTCCGTTCCAACTAGTTGGCAGGCTAGCCGATAGTCCGCGAGCCATAGTTCCGGTCTCGTCTCCCCCGAGTACTTTGTGATAGTAGTCGGGGTTCGGAACCGGGTCGGGAACGGCGCCCGTCGTATGGCGCGGCTGAAAGCCTGCGGACCGGGTGGTTCAGGCGAAGGACTCCGATCCTCCCCGCTGTCGTAGCGTCCCCCACGCCTGGGGTGGTAGCCTCGGCGCACCCTCTCGTCGAGGTGGGCCCGACGGCTGTGGTGATGGTGCTCGTTGCCGAGGCGACCCGGGGCCGCAGGCGCTGTGTTGCGCGTGCGCTCGGTGTGGACCGAGGCTTCCCGCATGAATCGGGAAGTCGCGGCGCGATGTTCCGAGGGGTACCCCTGCCTTAGGGAGGCAGAGCTTTTGGCCCATCGGACCGCGGCGTCCTCCAGGAGATTCTTGAGCTCTCCCTGGATACGCCGCCCCTCGGTGGTTGATGGCTCCGGCATCGCGCGGAGAAGTATCGCCGCTGCAGCCAGGTTCTGGCCGACTCCACTGGAATCCGGGGGCGGCCTTACCCTGACGTCGTCGGCGATGCGGTGCTGGATGCCCTGGGGGAGATGACGTGCTTCTCCGGCCGGAGGTTGGCCCGCCCATTCCTGCCCGATGTCCCGGCGGATCGGCACAAGCGTTCCTGCTCCCTCGTCGAGCCTGGCCTGCCTCTCGCGGATTTGCTCGAGCTGTGGGTCAGGACCCCCCGCCAGGACGGGGACCACAGCTAGCTCCCGAAGGATATCAACGCGAGGCATGGGCCTAGGGAGATCACCATTCTCCGGCATACCTAGATGGTTGCCTTCGCCGGGACCCCCTAGATCGACGTTGTAACACCCCTGGTGTTACTATAACTAAAACTTGAGCATGACATCATAACATTGGCATTGCATATGTTTGATACACCTAGAGTGCATTCACTAGGCAAAAATTTGAAACAAGTTGTATTGTTTAAGTGTTTTTGCAAATAGCACCCTGGATAGGAAACTTAACCCTAAATAGGGATTAAAGGGGTAAAACTTAACCCAAGTGAGAAAACCTAAAGACTTTGGGGTAAGAGTCATAAAATATCCCCAAAACAAAGTGGAGTCACATTTATACCCCTGGGATACCAGAAACCCTAATTGAAACCCTGGAAAACCCTAAAACCAAACCCTAGGGGCTTATGTGCAAAATTAGTCCACTTTTAGGATAAAGTGCAAAAACCAAGCCAAATAAGTTTCCTAAGTCCCTAGGTTCACACATGTGTGGACTTGAAAGCCAAATGTTGAGTTTTGGACTCAAATGCAAAAAGGACCCCCAATTGAGATTTCTCTAAGTCTGAATTTTAGATTAGTAAGCTCAACTTTGGAGCATTGGATCTTCCAAATTATTGAGAATTTGTCCTAAGTCACCACATCAAAGTTGAAGACTAAACATAGGAGAACAACTTTGTTTAAGGATTCAAGCCATGATCTTATGAGAAATTTGGAGAAAAACCCAAGCAAAGATGGACTGTCAGACTGATTCAGTCTGAAATACAGATTAACAGTGCTGTGAGATCAACTTTGAGCTCGATTTTGATAGGGATCCAGAGACTTTTTGTGAGTACACATTATAGAAAAGACATAGATGGATTATAGCACTACAACTTTGCTATAGATCACTGGGTGTGTTGCCATTTGAAAATCAGAGAAATAATGGCCCAAACATTGACTGTCAGGCGACTGAATCAAGTTTTAGCCATGGTACAGTGCTCTGTCGAAGATCAGACCGCCAGCGCCATATCCTCACCGCCGGCGACCTCTCTGCGCGAAGATTTGCGCCGCCGCCGTCCTGATTCGAGCACCGGGCTTGAAGATAACGATTTGGGTGGAAAAATATCGTCTCCCCTGCGCTGGACGCCACTCCGGCTCGTCGCCGTGCCTCCCCCCTGGTTACAGCCGTGGATAAAGCTTTTCACCGCCATCGTGCCTTCGCCGTGGTCTGCCGCGTGGCTTTGGTTTCCACCGCGTCGCCGTGGCTTCTCACAGCCGTCAAATCAACGCCGGTGAGCTTGCCACGCCGTTAGCCACGAACTCACTGCGCCATGGATTCTTCCCTATCTCCGGCCGCCGCCCATCTTCGTTCAAATTAGCGGCCACCGCCCGCTAACACTATAAATTGACCCCTCCCTGAACTCCGTAGGGTAGTAAGCTGTCCAGCCACCACGAATCAGCCGCAGTCGTTCACTGGAATCCGCGAATTTGGAATTCTCCCCAAATCCACTTTCCGCCACCGCGAAGAACACCTCGCCGCGGCCAGCGCAAATCAGGTCCGATACTGTCATCCTCAGTCTTGTTCTAGCATTCTCATGTGCCCTTGATGCTCTCCAAACCATCCAATTGAACTAGACTGCCATGAATCGACGGGAACACATTCATCTGCCCGCAAGGTCCACGGTCACTGCGGCCAGAGCAAACCTAGTAGCCATCCTTGCAATTAATTTGGGGAAAATACTCAGGGTAGTACCGATTTCGTGTCCGCTGCTCGGAGAACCCTGCCGTTGTCCTAATCGGCCGGCGCTAGTGCTCGCCGGAGCTCGGCTGTGCACGAGCGCCGTCGTGGACTTCCAACCATGAATAGGTAGATGTGCAGGGGTCTTTTTGTAACGGTCAGTGACTGTTACAAATAGTGTCCGAACCCATTCACAGTTTAACAGAAGCGCGGGGGCCGTTCTGCAAAACCTCCCGGGCGCGAGCGCTTTCTCCCTCTGTGCTGGGCTACTGGGCTGAAAGCAGCCCAGTACTATTCATCAATTTGTCTTTTTCTTTTATCTCCAAAGCCAAAATAATTATAGAAAAATGTAGAAAATTGCTAAAATTGTGAAACTAATTTTCCTAGGCTTGTTATTTTCTCTAGTATTTAGTAAAAATAGTTTTGTGATTTTTAGTGGAAATAAGAAATTTTAGGGTATTTAAAGTAGTTAAAAGTATTAGTTATGGATTTTTAGAAAATAATTGGTAAGTCCAAAAATGCCCAAACTTTTTATGGGCACTTAAACCAATATTTAGAAGCCTTGGGTAGAATTTGGGTTGATTTGGACCTTGTTTGATCACTAAACCCCAAAACCACCCCCTGCCCTATGAACTCCTTTACTGACTCCGGAAACCCTAGGTTCTCGGAGTACCGTGAAGGAAAGTTGTACTCAAGACTTAGATAATAAGTTCATATTATCTTTGCATCCTCATGAGCATCCCATGGCATCCATTCTTATGCATATATATGGTTATGTTAGAACACGAAGAAGAAGAAGAAGTCACTGAAGAAGGGATACCACCATCCTCAGATCCTCAAGCAGGCAACTGCTTTTATTTCGATATTTGTGGATCCGAGCAAGACTCACCTGATAACAAAGGCAAGCCCCGGTGCATTTGCCACCCTCCTTGTCGTTTTTAAAATCTTTCTCACTTGCTTGATGCATTAGGTAATAGGAGCTGATTGATAAAACAATTCCTGCATTACCTTCCTTGAATTTGATTACCTTCCTTGAGCACCCATTTTATAAAAGATTTTTGATGCTTAGTCTTGCTTTAGGAAACAAAATGTTTTGTTTTTACAAAATATGATGTGGCAAAGGTGGGTGGGTTGTTTTCAAAAATAAAATCTGATGGTGAATCCATCACGGCCGTGATGAATTCAACATTGGAAAAGATGTACCTCTGCCAGGTACCAAGTTTTTGGGTTAAAAAGATTAAGCTGAGACCGGGCGGGTGACTTGCACGAGAAGAGAGTCTCGGTGTAGTGTCTCCGTCTGAGTCGATTAAGGACCGTCTCGATGTAGGCTTGATGATCGAGGACCCTTTAACTGGTCACATGCCTCGTCATGGGTAAGCCTTGCCTCGGGCAGACTAAGGCCGGAATAAGATAACACGAAATGGGCGTGGAGCGGTGGCGGGAGTAGCATGTACCCTCCGTGGCAAGAGGATGGACGGTGGTGTATCTGTGCTCTCGGTTTGCGTGAACCTGATCCGGTCTTAAGAACCCCGGTGGCGGGTTGACATATGCAAGGGTTAAGTGCTACATATGTCGTGTGATTGGAGATCCTCAGCTGAGTATAATCGATTCGGATCGCCGTACCTTCGCGGTTATGAAGACTTGGTCACTGCCCTACACGTAGCATTCCACTAAAGATGATGGGTTTTTGTTAAGAAACTGGCTAGTGCAGGACCAGTGATTGAACTAGGGTAGAAAGAACTCTAGTTGCAGGTAATTGAACCTAACTTGACAAATAAAATTGGATTTTTAAGGATCCACTTTAGTAAGCATTTCTGCAAAATAGAGTCTTTGATTATTGAAAAAGCCTTACCTTGACTCCCATATACCCAGCATACCCTTGAGAGTCTTTTCTTTAGTCGGGTAAGTCTTGCTGAGTAATTCCATACTCAGGGTTTATCCCTTCGTTGTTTTTAGGTGAGGAAGTAGCATATTTCTGCTGCTTCTGTGCCAGGGTGGTTCCCAAAGAAGAAACCCAAGACTGAAGTGCGGGAGGACTTGGTCCTCCATATAGATCTTTTGCTTGTGACTTTTCGGGAGGAGTTTTTGTCTCCCTTGGTTTGTATAATATTATTACTCTGCACTCGTTTTTAGTTCTGGTCTGTATTAAAACAACTTGAGCTTGCTTTTAAATAAATGTGAATTATGTAATCGCTTCCGCAATTCTTTATCTCCGATGTTCTGTAATGTCTACAAGACGGGTGAAACGTTCCTGGTAAGGTAAGAAAAGATACCGAACTTATCAAGTAGTTTAGGGGCACCTACAGGGTTGTCTGAAGTCCGTTGGACAAGGACAACTGTAGGTGGGCCTAATTACTTGGGAGGTTCCGTCACAGCTGGTATCGGAGCGTAGCCCTTCTTTGCAGATATTATGAGGCATCTTCAAAAGGATTTTCGAAAATCTTACCCAAAAACTCTTTTCTCTTCTTACCTAAGTACTCTGAAGAGTTTATCTTAAAGACCAGATAGGAAGAGTGCAATGTATAGAAGGTTGAATCGGCTAAGGTTGATTCTGTATTTACACATGCATCATGCTAAGAATTATATTAATAAATTTTCCCCTTAGAAAGATGCCGCCACGCACAAGGCTAATAGCACGTAAGTCAACGGGACCAATTGGAGTACCCGGGCATCAACTAGCCCCTCGACACGAAAGCAGTAGCAGCGGAAGTAATGACCCCATAGGAAACCTTGAAGCCCAAGTGAGTCGACTTCAAGCAATGCTGCAACACAGGACCAATGCTTGGATCGCAGGCGGAGATAGAATCAATGAACTAAGAAGGGACATCCGTCACCTGCAGGATCAGCTTGCTGATCGAGACTTAGCACTTGACTGGGCAGTACAGTCTCATATGCTGGCATGTGCTAAGGAAGCGAGGGCTCAGGCCCGAATTAAAGAACTTAGCTCAGCTGTCGACAACCTGCAGGTCTACTGCAATACGTTGCATGAGGAAGTCCATATACTATACTCACAATTACACCCTAGTGTGCCCGCACACTCTGCTGAGACGGAAGCCGGACCCTCTCACGTTGCGAGACGCGCGCTGGGTGGTGTTGGGGTCACGCTTCGTTGCGCCGAAGGTCTTGTAAGAAGAAGCAGCTTCGGCTGAAGTTGTCCCCAGGAGATGACCGAAGGTTCCTCTTCATGAAGCTTCGGTATTACAAACCGACTTAGAGATAGAATGACCTTTTAATCCATAAAGGTCTGAGTCAATGTTGTAAACTTTTATGAGGGACATAATTGTAATTCTTCACAGGCTGTGTCCTGTGTCTATAAATAGATGAACAGTACCCCCGTACTGTTCACGCTGACTTGGCATTTGCTTTCCGTCATCCTTGTGCTTTTGCCTTCCTACAATCCGAAGGTACACTTGTAATTTGAAGTCATTTCTATTTTTATATGATAATAAAATAGAAATGACGTTGTGATAATATTTAAATGTTCATATTACTTTTTATATTGCATGTAAGTTCTTCGTCATAGTTTATTGTGTTTACGAAGATATGTTGTTTGTGACCTTCGTCCGAAACACATTATATCCCGAAGGGAAATAATGTTTCAAAGGACGAAGGGCTTTATCATTTAACACTTTTTATGTTGCCTTGTTCTTAATCCGAAGCATTTGAGAACAAGTCCCCAACATTGGCGCCCACCTCCGGTGAACTCACTTCCACTTTTTTGAGCTGATGGCTTCGTTCAACGATCAAGCTGGAGCTGCTTCGGCTCCGAAGCTGCTGTTCCCGATAACAGGCGGTTCATGCTCAGAGCCAGCCAACAAGAAGCAGAAGAAGGAAGCACAAAGAAGAGTACAGCATGTTGGGGTGCAAGGACCCTTCATCAAGTCGAGATGGTCTCACATTCCTATCACCTTCTCCCAAGAGGACCTTCAACTCAAGGATTACCCACACAATGATGCTATGGTTATCTCTTGTGTGATCAAAGGATTTCTGGTCCACAATGTCTTAGTTGATACAGGCAGCGCAGCTGATATCATATTTGCTAAGGCCTTCAGACAAATGCAAGAACCTGAAGACAAGATCCATGATGCTACGCACCCTCTTTGTGGCTTCGGAGGGCGGCAGATTGTAGCACTTGGGAAGATTACCATGCCAGTAACCTTCGGATTTGTTAACAACACAAGGACTGAGCAAATTGTGTTTGATATTGTTGACATGGAGTATCCTTACAATGCTATCATTGGTCGCGGTACTCTCAATGCCTTCGAAGCAATTCTTCACCCAGCTTACCTCTGCATGAAGATACCTTCGGACCAAGGGCCTATTGCTATTCATGGAAGCCAGGAAGCTGCTAGAAGGGCCGAAGGAAGCTAGACTGACTCCAAAGCAATCCATAACATAGATGGAGCCAAAGCTTGTGAACAGTACAAATTCAGAAGGGAGAAAGCAGCTTCAGCAGATCAGCCGAAGCCCATGCTCTTATGTGCGGACATAGCAGAGCAGAAGGTGCTGTTGGGCTCTCAATTATCCGAAGAGCAGGAGAAAACCTTGATAAGGTTTTTGTTCAACAACAAAGATGTTTTTGCATGGTCAGCTAATGACCTCTGCGGAGTAAATCGGGATGTTATTGAACACTCGCTCAATGTTGATCCATCCTTCAGACCCCGAAAGCAGAGGCTTCGGAAAATGTCTGATGATAAGGCCGAAGGGGCTCGCAATGAAGTAAAAAGACTCCTCAGTGCAGGAGTTATCAGAGAAGTAAAATACCCAGATCTGGCTAGCTAACACTGTTATGGTGAAGAAGGCCAATGGCAAGTGGAGAATGTGTATAGACTTTACAGATCTCAACAAGGCCTGTCCGAAGGACGAATTCCCATTGCCAAGAATAGACTCTTTAGTTGATGCAGCAGCTTCTTCAGAGCTCATGAGTCTGCTAGACTGTTACTCAGGTTATCACCAAATCTGGATGAAGAAGGAAGATGAGCCGAAGACTAGCTTCATAACCCCAAGTGGCACATATTGCTATCTTCGGATGCCTGAGGGACTCAAAAATGCTGGAGGAAGTTTTAGCAGAATGACTGCGAAGGTCCTCCAGTCTCAGATAGGCAGAAATGTGCTAACTTATGTTGATGACATCATTGTAAAAAGCACGAAACAGGAAAATCATATTGCTGATTTGCAGGAGACCTTCGCCAGTTTCAGACAAGCTGGCTTAAAGCTGAACCCAGAAAAATGTGTCTTCGGAGTAAAGAAGGGGAAATTTCTTGGATGCTTGGTTTCAACAAAGGGAATTGAAGCTAAGCCAAATAAAATTGAAGCTATACTTCGAATGGAGCCACCAACTACAAGAAAGGGGGCCCAAAGATTGACAGGGAGGCTGGCATCTCTCAATAGATTCATATCCAGATCAGCAGAAAGAAATTTACCATTCTTCGAGGTGCTGAAGTCAGCTGAAGTCTTCCAATGGGGACCAAGCCAACAAAAAGCCTTCGAAGAGCTGAAGCAATATTTGATAGATCTAACAACATTAACTCCACCAACGCCAGGGGCTCCTTTGTTGTTATACGTGGCAGCTTCGCACTCAGCAGTAAGTGCGGCACTTGTCCAGGAGAAGCTTGATGGCCAAGTCAAGAAGCAGGTTCCAGTGTACTTTGTATCTGAAGTCCTTAGTGTATCAAAGAAAAACTATACAAAACTGGAGAAGGTATTATATGCCGTTTTGATGGCATCCAGGAAGCTTCGGCATTATTTTCAGGCATACAATATTGTTGTTCCTTCTTCGCAGCCGTTGAAGGATATTATGAGAAATAGAGAAGCTACTGGACGGATTGGAAAATGGGCTGCAGAGCTCAATGAATTTTGCATTGATTATGTGCATAGATCCTCGATCCAGTCTCAAGCGTTAGCAGATTTCATTGCTGATTGGACGCCAGGGGCTCAGGATGAAGAAATAAATAAAGATGCCGAAGTGTGGACAGTGTTTTGCGATGGATCTTGGGGAACCTTCGGAGCAGGAGCAGCCGCTGTGTTGGTCTCACCATCCAAAGTTAAAACTTGTTATGCGGCAAGACTTGATTTCAGCTGTACAAACAATATTACTGAGTACGAAGCCCTGCTCTTGGGCCTTCAGAAATTAAAAGCAATGGGAATCAGAAGGGCCATCCTTAAAACTGATTCCCAGGTTGTTTCAGGTCATATCGACAAAAGTTGCAAGGCTAAAGATCCGAAGCTTGAAAAATATCTAGACACGGTCCGAAGAATTGAAGCTTCCTTCGAAGGATTTTCTGTCAAAAATATCCCTCGAGGACAAAATGAGCATGCTGATTTGCTAGCTAAGTCAGCAGCACAGGGGCTGCCTTTACCTTCGGATGTGTTCTTCGAAACAATAAAGGCACCTTCAGTGGAACTCCTTGAAAGAGCAGTCCTCAACATATCTCCTGTTTATAGCGAAGATTGGAGAACTGAGATCATCTCTTACCTTCAGGGTAAGTTCCTTTCAGATGACGAAGCTTATAACAGGAGGATAGAGGCAAGAGCTCGTCCATATGTCATGATAGAAGGGGAGTTGTACAAGCATGGAGTTTGTGCTCCGCTACTCAAGTGTTTATCTAGAGCCGAAGGTATAGAGTTGATGAAAGAAATACATGCAGGCCTGTGTGGATCTCACATTGGATCTAGGCCGTTACTTGGAAAAGTTTTCCGCCAAGGGTTTTATTGGCCGAAGGCAGCTTCGGATGCAGCGGAATTAGTTCAAAAGTGCGAAGGCTGTCAGAAATGTGCAAAAGATCAGAAACAACCTTCGTCTTTAACACAGCTCATACAACCCATCTGGCCATTGCAGAGGTGGGGCCTTGATTTGTTAGGTCCATTGCCACCGGCTCAAGGGAATCTAAGATATGTTATAGTGGCTGTGGAGTATTTTTCTAAATGGATTGAGGCAAAGCCACTAGCCACAATAACTTCGGCCACTGTCCAAAAGTTTTTCTAGCAGAATATTGTTTGTCGTTTCGGGGTACCGAAGGCCATCACTGTAGATAATGGAACACAATTCGACTCCGAAGCCTTCAGAAATTTCTGTGATCAAATTGGTACGAAGATCCATTTTGCATCAGTCAGGCATCCGGAGTCAAATGGGCTCGTTGAAAGAGCCAACGACATTATAATGACAGGAATAATGAAGTTAATCTTCAATCAACCCAGGGGAAAGTGGCCAGATCAGTTAACTAAAGTGGTGTGGAGCCACAATACAACAACATCAAGGTCTACAGGCTTTACTCCATTCAAGTTATTATTCGGTGACGAAGCAATAACTCCGGAAGAAGCTAAAACTGGATTAATAAGAGTAGTAGCTTCGGCAGAATCAGGCCCTGAAGATGCTTGCTTTGTGGAAAAAGATGCCTTAGAAGGGATCAGGCTTCAGGCTGTGGAGAATATCAATAAATACCAAGCTGAAACAGTCAAATGGCAAGATAGAAAAGTTCGGCTAAAAAATATTGAGCCGGGACACTTGGTGCTTCGAAGAGTGGCCAACCCAGACACAGTGGGCAAGTTACAGTTGAAATGGGAGGGACCTTTCTTGGTAGCATCTTCGTCAAGGCCTGGTTCATATAGATTGAAGGACATGGACGACAACGACATTCCAAGATCTTGGAATGCAGATGAGCTTCGGCGATATTATGTGTAACTTGATGTAACTTTTTTATGTTTTTTCTTTTTTCATGGCACCCTTTTCCTTTCTAAAGGGGGAGAAAGGTTTTTAATGGGGCCATCATATGTAATTTTCTTTTCTAGTTCTATAAGAGCAAAATCCCCCAAGGAATGTAAATGTAAAAGCTGAGAACGCACCATCGAGTGCCGAAAACTGAAAAAGCGAAGAAGCTCCAAAGTCGTTCCTAAGGGGATGCAGAGCTTACAGCGAAAAGTCAACGCTGATTCCGCCGAAAGTAAAAGGCGAAGAAGCTCCAAAGTCGTTCCTAAGGGGATGCAGAGCTTACAGCGAAAAGTCAACGCTGATTCCGCCGAAAGTAAAAGGCGAAGAAGCTCCAAAGACGTTCCTAAGGGAATGCAGAGCTAATGTGTGATTGTTTCTAAGGAAATAATGGCTGAGGGTATGGCTTCGGTTATGCGTTTGGACATTCATTCGCACATCACATTACATCATAACATTTGCATTCATAAACATTCATTCATGGCATAAGTGGTTGTTTCGGCAAAAAAGAAGAAGCGGTCTTTTATGCTTCGTTGTGTATAAAAAAGAGATGTTTCGGCAAAAAAGAAGAAGCGGTCTTTTATGCTTCGTTGTGTACGAAAAGAAGGGAAGGTGTTTTTTCGCCTTCGGCTCAAAATACTAATTTCGTCCACATCAAAGCGCTTCAATGGAAGGGTAAGGATATTGTCGGGGACCATAATTAGGGGTACCCTCAAGACGCCTAATTCTCAGCTGGTAACCCCCATCAGCATAAAGCTGCAGAGGCCTGATGGGATTGATTAAGTCAGGGATCAGTCCATACGAGCGACTCGATCACGCCACGCCCGAGCCCAGCCTCGGGCAAGGGCAGCCGACCCTAAGATGACTCCGTCTCGCCTGAGGCCTCCTCTTTCACGGCAGACGCATCTCCGGCTCGCCCGAGGCCTTGCCTTCGATAAGAAGCAACCCTGACTAAATCACCGCGCCAACCGACCAAGTCACCGGGGCGTTTAGCGCAAAAGGTAAGACCGACGAGCGACCAGGCTTTGCCAGAGGTGCCATAGGAGGCTCCGCCCGACCCAGGGCTCGGACTTGGGCTAAGACCCCGGAAGACGGCGAACTCCGCTCCGCCCGACCCAGGGCTCGAACTTGGGCTAAGACCCCGGAAGACGGCGAACTCCGCTCCGCCCGACCCAGGGCTCGGACTCGGGCTAAGACCCCGGAAGACGACGAACTCCGCTTCGCCCGACCCAGGGCTCGGACTCCGCTCTGGCCTCTGCCGAACGGCCTCCGCCTCGCCCGACCCAGGAGCTCAGGTTCGGCCTCGGCCATGCAGGACAGACTCGACCTCGACTTCGGAGGAGCCTCCACGCCGCCTGACCTAGGACACAAGACCGCCACGTCAACAGGAAGCGTCATCATCACCCTGCCCTGAGCCGACTTGGGTCGCAGAGAACAAAACCGGCGTCCCATCTGGCCAGCTCCGCCAGATAGGCAATGATGGCGCCCCGCTAGCCCATGACGACGGCGACTCTCGACTCCCTTACGAAAGCAGGGAGACGTCAGCAAGAGCACAGCTGTTCCAACAGCTGTCCCTCCATCAAGCTCCACTGCTTCTCCGACAGCCACGACGCCACACCAACAGGGTGCCAAGATCTCTCCGGCTGCCACCTTGGCATGTACTTAGGGCGCTAGCTCTCCCTCGCTAGACACGTAGCACCTTGCTACACCCCCATTTTGTACACCTGGATCCTCTCCTTACGCTTATAAAAGGAAGGACCAGGGCCTTCTTAGAGAAGGTTGGCCTCGCGGGAACGAGGGCAGGGGCAGGCGCTCTCTTGGGGCCGCTCGCTCCCCTCACCCGCGCGGACGCTTGTAACCCCCTACTGCAAGCGCACCCGACCTGGGCGTGGGGCGAACACGAAAGGCCGCGGGAATCTCCGTCTCCCTCGTCACGACCTGGCTCCGACCACCGACCTCTCGCTCTCTTTCCCCCCTTCGCGCTCGCCCACGCGCTCGACCCATCTGGGCTGGGGCACGCGGCACTCTCACTCGTCGGCTCGGGGACCCCCCCCGGTCTCGAAACGCCGACAGTTGGCGCGCCAGGTAGGGGCACGCTGCGTGTTGACGAGCAGTTTCCCGTCAAGCTCCAGATGGGCAGTCTCCAACGACCTCTCCAACCCGGGACGGTGCTCCGTTTCGGGAGCCTCGAGTTCATGTCTCTCGACAACGGCTACGACATGGTACTCCTTCCACCGCCGTACGGCGGCGACAATGGCGGTCGACAGCCCGCCCGCCGACGGCGGAACCGACGACGTCTTTCCCGCCTGGGGGAAGGACAACTTTCGAGCTCGCCCCATCCTCTCCCTCGCCATCGGAGGAGGAGGAGGCGGGGCAACCAGGGCCGAGCGGGAGGCTGCGCTCCGACGGCTGTCGAGCAAATCGACATCCCCAGTGCCCCAGCGGAGGACACGCTAGGTGTCACCCTCGCGTTCAAGGCAAAGGCGAGCGCCATCCCCCCGCAACACGTCGACCCCGAGCAGGTGGACGACGCCAGCACGCTCACGAAGGGCCTGCAGGACGTCGCCCTCGTACCCAAGACGACGGCACGATCAGCACCCGACGTGACTTCGTTGCTCCTCGTCGACAAAAAGGTACCGACTGCTCCCCATCTTTCGTCATTTCGACTCGACCTCAACCCTCCTGGCGACCTCGCTTTGGCGGACACTCACGTTGAGGCGGGTGCAACCCCTCTGGGGTTTCGTGTGCGGTCGCCCTGGGACCGATTGGCGGGCGTCTCGACCTACGGGCCCTCTGGGTCCGAGGAAGATGACGACCCCAGCATCTGCTGGGATTTCTCCGGATCTGGCAACCCTAGTGCCATGCGGGACTTCATGACCGCGTGCAACTACTGCCTCTCCGACTGTTCCGACGACAGCCGCAGCCTTGACGACAAGGACTGCGGCCCGAGCCGCGAATGTTTCCACGTCGGGCTAGGGGATCCCTCCGAAGGCAGCTGTCTCGGCATGCCGGAGGATGGTGATCCCCCTGGGCCAGCGCCTCGCGCCGACATCCCGCGGGAGCTAGCTGTGGTCCCCGTTCCGGCGGGGGGTCACGACCCACAGCTCGAGCAAGTCCGCGGGGCGCAGGCCGGGCTCGACGAGGGAGCAGGAGCGCTCGAGGCAATCCGCCGGGACGTCGGGCAGGTATGGGCGGGCCATCCCCCGGCCGGAGAAATACGTCACCTGCCCCAGGGTCTCCAGCACCGCATCGCCAACGAGGCCAGGGACAGGCCGCCACCCGCATCCGGCGGAACTGGCCAGGACCTGGCAGCCGCAGCGATGCTTCTCCGCGCGATGCCGGAGTCATCTACCACCGAGGGACGGCGAATCCAGGGAGAGCTCAAGCATCTCCTGGAAGGCGCTGCGGCCCGGCGGGCCGAGAGCTCTGCTTCCCGAAGGCAGGGGTACCCCTCGGAACCTCGTGCCGCGACTTCCCGACTCGTGCGGGAAGCCTCGGTCTACACCGGGCGCACGCGCAACACCGCGCCTGCAGCCCCGGGCCGCCTCGGCGACGAGCACCCTCATCGCGACCGTCGGGCACGCCTCGACGAAAGGGTGCGCCGAGGCTATCACCCCAGGCGTGGGGGACGCTACGACAGCGGGGAGGATCGGAGTCCCTCGCCCGAACCACCCGGTCCGCAGGTCTTCAGCCGAGCCATTCGGCGGGCGCCGTTTCCGCCCCGATTCCGACCCCCGACTACTATCGCAAAGTACTCGGGGGAAACGAGACCGGAATTGTGGCTCGCGGACTACCGCCTGGCCTGTCAGCTGGGTGGGACGGACGACGACAACCTCATCATCCGCAACCTCCCCCTATTCCTCTCCGACACTGCTCGCGCTTGGTTGGAACACCTGCCTCCGGGGCAGATTTCCAACTGGGAGGATCTGGTCCAAGCCTTCGCCGGCAACTTCCAGGGCATGTACGTGCGCCCCGGGAATTCCTGGGACCTCCGAAGCTGTCGGCAACTGCCGGGAGAGTCTCTTCGGGACTACATCCGGCGATTCTCGAAGCAGCGCACCGAGCTGCCGAACATTACCGACTCCGATGTCATCGGCGCGTTCCTTGCCGGCACCACCTGCCGTGACCTGGTGAGCAAGTTGGGTCGCAAGACCCCCACCAGGGCGAGCGAGCTGATGGACATCGCCACCAAGTTCGCCTCCGGCCAGGAGGCGGTCGAGGCCATCTTCCGAAAGGACAAGCAGCCCCAGGGCCGCCCGTCGGAAGATGCTCCCGAGGCGTCTGCTCCGCGCGGCGCCAAGAAGAAAGGCGGGAGGAAGTCGCAAGCGAAACGCGATGTTCCCGATGCAGACCTTGTCGCCGCCGCCGAGCACAAGAACCCTCGGAAGCCCCCCGGAGGTGCCAACCTCTTCGACAAGGCACTCAAGGAGACGTGCCCCTATCATCAGGGGCCCGTCAAGCACACCCTCGAAGAGTGCGTCATGCTTCGGCGCCACTTCCACCGGGCCGGGCCACCCGCAGAGGGCGGCAGGGCTCACGACGACGACAAAAGGGAAGATCGCCGAGCAGGAGAGTTCCCCGAGGTCCGCGACTGCTTCATGATCTACGGAGGGCATGCGGCGAATGCCTCGGCTCGGCATCGTAAGCAAGAGCGTCGGGAGGTCTGCTCGGTGAAGGTGGCGGCACCAGTCTACCTAGACTGGTCCGACAAGCCCATCACCTTCGACCGGGACGACCACCCCGACCACGTGCCGAGCTCGGGGAAGTACCCGCTCGTCGTCGACCCCGTCGTCGGCGACGTCAGGCTCACCAAGGTCCTGATGGATGGGGGCAGCTTCCTCAACATCATCTACGTCGAGACCCTCAGGCTCC
Organism: Zea luxurians; assembly: GCA_029449295.1. Lineage (NCBI taxonomy): Eukaryota > Viridiplantae > Streptophyta > Magnoliopsida > Poales > Poaceae > Zea > Zea luxurians. The sequence goes on along the minus strand of JAOPSE010000026.1, from coordinate 34,939,462 downwards.
TGCGCGTCGATCTGTCATCCGTCCGAGCAGGCGCTGCGCCCTTCCATGGGATCGTCCCTGGGAAGCGCGTCCAGCCCATCGGGCAGATCGACCTCCCTGTCTGCTTCGGAACACCCTCCAACTTCCGAAGGGAGACTTTGACGTTCGAGGTGGTCGGGTTCCGAGGAACCTACCACGAGGTGTTGGGAAGGCCATGCTACGCAAAGTTCATGGCCATCCCCAACTACACCTACCTGAAGCTCAAGATGCCAGGCCCCAACGGGGTCATCACCGTCGGCCCCACGTACAAACACGCGTTCGAATGCGATGTGGAGTGCATGGAGTACGCCGAGGCCCTCGCCGAGTCCGAGGCCCTCATTGCCGACCTGGAAAGCCTCTCCCGAGAGGTGCCGGACGTAAAGCGACACGCCGGCAATTTCGAGCCAGCGGAGACGGTCAAGGCCGTCCCTCTCGACCCCAGTGGTGACACCTCCAGGCAGATCCGGATCGGTTCCGGACTCGACCCCAAATAGGAAGCAGTGCTCGTCGACTTTCTCCGCGCAAACGTCGACGTCTTTGCGTGGAGTCCCTCGGACATGCCCGGCATACCGAGGGATGTCGCCGAGCACTCGCTGGATATTCGGGCCGGGGCCCGGCCGGTCAGACAGCCTCTGCGCCGATTCGACGAGGAAAGGCGCAGGGTGATAGGCGAGGAGATCCGCAAGCTGATGGCAGCAGGGTTCATCAAAGAGGTATTCCATCCCGAATGGCTTGCCAACCCTGTACTTGTGAGGAAGAAAGGGGGGAAATGGCGGATGTGTGTAGACTACACTGGTCTTAACAAAGCATGTCCGAAGGTCCCCTACCCTCTACCTCGCATCGATCAAATCGTGGACTCCACTGCAGGGTGCGAAACCCTGTCTTTCCTCGATGCCTACTCAGGGTATCATCAAATCAAGATGAAAGAGTCCGACCAGCTCGCGACTTCTTTCATCACGCCCTTCGGCATGTACTGTTATGTCACCATGCCGTTCGGTTTGAGGAACGCGGGTGCAACGTACCAGCGGTGCATGAACCATGTGTTCGGCGAACACATCGGTCGCACGGTCGAGGCTTACGTCGATGACATCGTAGTCAAGACGAGGAAAGCCTCTGATCTTCTCTCCGACCTCGAACTAACATTCCGGTGTCTCAAGGCGAAGGGCGTCAAACTCAATCCCGAGAAGTGCGTCTTCGGGGTGCCCCGAGGCATGCTCTTGGGATTCATCGTCTCCGAGCGGGGCATCGAAGCCAACCCGGAGAAGATCGCAGCCATCACAAACATGGGGCCTATCAAGGACTTAAAAGGCGTACAGAGGGTCATGGGATGTCTCGCGGCTTTGAGCCGTTTCATCTCGCGCCTCGGCGAAAGAGGCCTGCCCCTGTACCGTCTCTTAAGGAAGGCCGAGTGCTTCACTTGGACCCCCGAGGCCGAGGAAGCCCTCGGGAACCTGAAGGCGCTCCTCACCCAGGCGCCCATCTTGGTACCCCCGGCTGATGGAGAAGCCCTCTTGGTCTACGTCGCCGCCACCACTCAGGTGGTTAGCGTCGCGATCATGGTCGAAAGGCAAGAAGAGGGGCATGCATTGCCCATTCAGAGGCCAGTTTACTTCGTCAGCGAAGTGCTGTCCGAAACCAAGATCCGCTACCCACAGGTTCAGAAGCTGCTGTATGCAGTGATCCTGACGAGGCGAAAGCTGCGACATTACTTCGAGTCTCACCCGGTGACTGTGGTGTCATCCTTCCCCCTGGGGGAGATCATCCAGTGCCGAGAGGCCTCGGGACGAATCGCAAAGTGGGCGGTGGAAATCATGGGTGAGACAATCTCGTTCGCCCCTCGGAAGGCCATCAAGTCCCAGGTACTGGCGGACTTCGTAGCCGAATGGGTCGACACCCAGTTGCCGACGGCTCCGATCCAACCGGAGCTCTGGACCATGTTTTTCGACGGGTCGCTGATGAAGACGGGAGCCGGCGCGGGCCTGCTCTTCGTCTCGCCCCTCGGGAAACACCTGCGCTACGTGCTACGCCTCCACTTCCCGGCGTCCAACAATGTGGCGGAGTACGAAGCTCTGATCAACGGATTGCGAATCGCCATCGAGCTAGGGGTTCGACGCCTCGATGCACGCGGCGACTCGCAGCTCGTCATCGACCAAGTCATGAAGAACTCCCACTACCGCGACCCGAAGATGGAAGCCTACTGTGAGGAGGTTCGACGCCTGGAAGACAAGTTCTATGGGCTCGAGCTCAACCACATCGCCCGGCGCTACAACGAGACTGCGGACAAGCTGGCGAAGATAGCCTCGGGGCGAACGACGGTTCCCCCGGACGTCTTCTCCCGGGATCTGCACCAACCCTCCGTCAAGATAGGCGACGCGCCCGAGCCCGAGGTGCCCTCAGCCCCGTCCGAGGCGACCTCGGCCCAGCCCGAGCAACCCTCGGTTCAACCCGAGGAACCCTCGGCCCCCGAGGGCGAAGCACTGCGCATCGAGGAGGAGCAGAGCGGGGTCATGCCAAATCAAGATTGGCAAACCCCGTACCTGCAATATCTCCACCAAGGAGAACTGCCCCTCGACCGAGCCGAGGCTCGGCGGGTAGCGCGACGCGCCAAGTCGTTCGTCTTGCTGGGCGATGAGAAGGAGCTCTACCACCGTAGCCCCTCGGGCATCCTCCAGCGATGCATCTCCATCGCCGAAGGTCAGGAACTCCTGCGGGAAATACACTCGGGGGCTTGCGGCCATCATGCAGCGCCTCGAACCCTCGTCGGAAACGCTTTCCGCCAAGGCTTCTACTGGCCGACGGCGGTGGCTGACGCCACTAGAATTGTCCGCGCCTGCGAAGGGTGCCAATTCTATGCGAAGCAGACCCACCTGCCCGCTCAGGCTCTGCAGACGATACCCATCACCTGGCCCTTCGCTGTGTGGGGTCTGGACCTCGTCGGCCCTCTGCAGAAGGCGCCCGGGGGCTACACGCACCTGCTGGTCGCTGTCGACAAATTCTCCAAGTGGATCGAGGTCCGACCCCTGAGCAGCATCAGGTCCGAGCAGGCGGTGGCATTCTTCACCAACATCATCCATCGCTTCGGAGTGCCGAACTCCATCATCACCGACAATGGCACCCAGTTCACCGGCAAAAAATTCTTGGATTTTTGCGAGGATCACAACATCCCGGTGGACTGGGCCGCCGTAGCTCATCCCATGTCGAATGGGCAAGTAGAGCGCGCCAATGGCATGATCCTACAAGGGCTCAAGCCTCGGATTTACAACAACCTCAACAAGTTCGGCAAGCGGTGGATGAAGGAACTCCCCTCGGTGGTCTGGAGCCTGAGGACGACGCCGAGCCGAGCCACGGGTTTCACGCCCTTCTTCCTGGTCTACGGGGCCGAGGCCGTCTTGCCCACGGACCTGGAATACGGCTCCCCGAGGACGAGGGCCTACGACGATGAAAGTAACCAAGCTAGCCGAGAGGACTCGCTGGACCAGCTGGACGAGGCTCGGGACAGGGCCTTACTACACTCGGCGCGGTACCAGCAGTCCCTGCGACGCTACCACGCCCGAGGGGTCCGACCTCGAGACCTCCAGGTGGGCGACCTGGTGCTTCGGCTGCGGCAAGGCGCCCGAGGGAGGCACAAGCTCACGCCCCCCTGGGAAGGGCCGTTCATCATCGCCAAAGTTCTGAAGCCCGGAACGTACAAGCTGGCCAACAATCAAGGCGAGGTCTACGGCAACGCTTGGAACATCCAACAGCTACGTCGCTTCTATCCTTAAGATGTTTCCAAGTTGTTCATATACCCCGCACCCACGCGAAGTTTAGTCAACAAGGAAGGGTCGACCTCGCCTCGGCAAGGCCCGACCCTCCCTCGGGGGCTAAAAGGGGGGAAACCCCCTCTGCGTCAAAATTTTCCTCGAACAGAAAATCTCTTTTATCAGAATATCTTTCGTGCTTTTTGACTACTTCGAAAAGTGGATCCTGGAAACGACGGGGTACACGTAAGCAGTCAAGGCTGACCGAGCCGAGGGACTCCTACGCCTCCGGGATACGGATACCTCACTCATCACCTTCTGCGATAAGTAACTCGCGTTCGGATAAGGTGAATCCGCGGATCGAGCAAGTCTTTACGTACGGAAGCCCTTCTGTCGAAGCGATTCTTCGAGCCTTCTCGACCGAGTCGGTGACAGGGCCTCATGGACGGGTGGAAGTACGCGTAAGCGGCGAGGCCGACCGAGCCGAGGGACTCCCACGCCTCCGGGATACGGATACCTCACTCATCACCTTCCGCGAGAAGCAACTCTCGCTCGCTCTAACATCCCTGCTACCGACAAAAAGTCCAGATACTCGAAACAAGAGGAAAAGAGACGCAGCTTTATAACGCAGCAAGGGTGTGTGTTCTGGCCTCGACGGCCGCACAAGGCCCACGCTACAAGACGGTTTGACCCTGCAGGCTCGGGTCTTGACGCTGGAAGAGGGCGATGACACCCTCGGCGTCGACAGCACCTTCGGCGAGGCCCGACCTAGCCTCAGACGGCGACGCGGTCCGAGGGCCTCCGCTCCGAAGGATGACGTCGTCACCGCGCCCGAGCGATCGCCGTCAGGGACTTCTCCGGATCCGGCCCGAGCGGGCGGCTCGGCCGGCCACCTCCGGGGCCTCGGCCGACCACCTTCCGAGGGCGCCAGCCCGGTCCGAAGCCTCGGCTGGTCAACTCCGACGTTGATCCTGCCAACGGACAACTCGGCCAGGCTCCGGCCAAACAGGTTTCATTCTCGGGCCGACTCCGCCTCTGCTCGTGCTAATATCGCTACCCCTGGCCTCGGCTCGTCGAAGAGCGGCCGAGGGGTCTCTTTAACTAAGCTAGAGGAGCCTCGGACAACAGGTCCGACCGAGCCAAGGGATTCCTACGCCTCCGGGATACGGATACCTTTCGTCACCTTGACACGGGGCGACTCACGCTTGGTGAAGCGGTTCAGGCAAACAACAGGCGAGTCTTAGTGCTCAGAAATGAGGAAAAAACACGGCTCCGTGCCGAGGTTACATACATGTTCAGGCCCCGAAAGCCGAAATGAACAAAAAACCCGGCACCCGAAGTGCCATTACAAACGGAACTCCGGTTCCCCCCTCCGCAGCAGCGCAGGCCCCAGGAGTAGGCACTGCTGCAGTCTTGCCCTCGCCCATAACGCCACCCGAGGGGCGAGGACAAGTACAAAGAGCCGGAGGCCCGAAGCGCGGATAGTGGTGGTAACCCCGCCGGCGACGGGGGCTTCTCGAGCCGCCTCCACCTCGACGCTGACGGCAGAAGCCATCAGCCCTCCGGCAGATCCCCACTCAAATCCTCCCAGATGAGTGGGGCACCGGCCTCTGCGTGAGGACGTCGCCCTGGTGCAAAGGCAGGGCCACCCCAGAACACGAGCGCCGCCCTAGCGACGTGCGGCGTCTAGGGTGGACCTCCCGTGTACACGACGCGGCAGCCGCCCCCCGACAGAAGGGGCCGCCGGAGCCAAGCCAGCAGACCCGACACGTTGGAGGTGACGGCGTTCGCCGCCGATCCATCCCACGTTGTCGAAGTCCAGGCCGCCCGCAGGGTCAGTGAGCGCCCTCTCCCACGAACGTAGTGGGAGAGGATGACCCACCAACCCACGCGGGAGGTAGAGCGCCGGCTCAGTCCGGCACCCACCCCAGCGAGGATGATGAACATCCTTGAAGCTGAGGGTGGGACCTAGATTGCAGTCCGGTTTGCCCCTCCCCACCATCAAGCTGGAGGTCACCATCTTGGGTGACCGCCGGTGGAGGGGTGCAGCCGGGCTGCATGATGAAAATCCTTGAAGCCGAACGATGGCTGAAAGGTACCAACTCCCACGGAGTTGCGTTCCTCCAACGATGGGGCGAAGAGACGGCGGTTTCCCCCATCCGGGGGCTTGGAAGGTGGAAAGACGCGATGCATAAGGAAGGAAGAAGACATGGTCGCCTTACGAAGGGGGACGCCCTCCTTTTAAAGGCAACTCCCCCTGCTTGCGCTCCCAACCGTCACGGGCCGAGTCTTCTCCAACACGCCTCCAAAGCCCTCCCCCGCGGCACGGGGGCTGGGACCCACAAGTCATGGAGACCGGCTCCGAGCAGAAGAAGCCGGACCGCCGCGCACGACGCGCGCAACCACCCAGCGGTTACAAGTAACCCTCCACTTTTGCCCGGACCAGCGGGCAAAAGGGGCAGGCAGCCATGCAGGCGGCATGCAACCATGCCAAGTGGCCGCGCTCCTCCGACTCCTGGCAGGCCAGCGCGGAGGCCCAAGCCCACGCGTCGTGCAACCGGCGCGCCGGATGCAGCATGCAAGCCGCTGTACCGCTTGCACCACCACCGCACCTCCTCGATTGCGGAACCGATACCGCGATTCGAGGCGACCCAGCACGCGACCCAGCAGCGCCAGCCCGGCGCAGCGGTCAAACGCGGTTAAAAGTGGGCCGGCAGTAATGACGGTGGCAGGCGCGCGAGAACAGCGGCCACAGCCAAGCTCATGTCCCATCCGGAGGCAGCGAGAGAGCCCCCTCTCACGGTGTGAAGACGACGCGCCCGTGACCCGTACCTCGAACGGCTCGCGCACGCGCAACGGCAGCCTCGCCAACTACTCGCCCCGGCGCATTAACTCTGCGGCTGGACGGGCGACGCTTCTAGCAGGAGCGGCTGGCGACGCTTCGCCTTCACCAAAACGACCATACCAAAAAAGGTACGCCACGTCGTTCGATTTTGTACCTTTTTCCCTTTTTCCTCTTTCTCTATCTCTTGCAACAGGGACCGGGAAGGGGGATACCCCCAAAGGGATCCTTCCCCGTGAAGGAACTAGGCTCCGAGCCTCCCTACTGATCAGGGGTTCGAAGGCTGGCCCCCCGAGGGGTTCAACAGCCGCCTCAGATCGCGTGGGCTCGACACCCACTACTGGTCAGGGGTTCGAAGGTCGGCCTCCCGAAAGGTTCCACGACCGCCTCAGGCTACTCGGGCTCCGCGCCCATTACTGATCAGGGGTTCGAAGGCTGGCCTTTCGAAGGGTTCACAGTCGCCTCAGACGCCGAGCGAGGGATGACCAGGGGTACGTTCGATACATAACCAAGGCTCGGGCTGCGCTCCCGAGGTACCCTAGGACATTTCCGAGACCAGCGGGAACGACTCTGTAACGGAATCCCATCGGAGGGAGGCAACGAGCCCTCGGACCCCGTCGCCAGGGGACCGGGTCCGGCAGATCACCCGCAGGTACTTTTGGGCGTGCCTCCGGGCCCCTAGCCGACCCCCAACGAACGGGGCACGGACGTCCACTCGGATTACCCGATTGCAGCTCACCGGAGACACCATGTTCGGTGCCCATCGAGGGTAACATGGCGCTCTCCCCCCTCCTCCTTGCGGAAAGGCAACGTAGGGGCGTATGTAAAAAGTCGAGTCTGTCCCTGATCGTCCTCTCGCTCCGTGCGGAGGCTCGGGGGCTGCTCTCGCAAACCCGGCTCCGGCCAAACCGTTGACAGCGTCAACATACCAGCCCGAGAACTTGGGCCCCGACAGTGCACCTGGGCTACGGCCTGTTCGCATGAGGGAACTACCAGATCGGCCGAAGCATTGCGCAAGGCATTAAGACCTCGAAGGAGTGAAACCACTCCTCCGAGGCCTCGGGGGCTACACCCGGCGGGTGCGCTCGCGCGCACCCACCGGAACAGAGAGCAACCGAGAAAGGCTGGTCCCCTTGCAAAAAAGTGCCTAATCAGGGCCAGGCGAAGAGGCAACGGTTCGTCATCCGGCCTTCTAGCCAAAACCGTACTTTTTCCCGTCCACCAGCATTCCCTTTCAAACAACCCATTATTATCCGCCCCAACAATACCTCCACTTCCCCAAATCAGCCGGGTGCCCCAGGCACTCGATTCCCTGCCTTGCCCAGCTCTTCAACTGGGTGTTTCAATTGCGGCAAGTCAGGACATTTTATCAAAGACTGCCCATACCCCAAGCAAAATCAATCCAATGCTCAGCAAGGAACTGGGAAGTCTACTCAGCCCAAGGGTAATGCTGTGGGGAAAAATACCAAGAAAACGGGGCGTGTATATTACACTCAAGTGGCCACTACACCGGAAGGAGAGCCGGTGATGATGGGTACGTTTCCCGTGGCCAGTCACCCTGCAATTATTCTTTTTGATTCTGGTGCTTCGCATACCTTCATTAGCAAGAAATTTGTGGAGCAACATCACATTGCATGTCATGAATCAAAAGAGGGATTTAAAATTCATTCACCTGGGGGACACATTTTTACTAGAGAAGTGGCCTATGAAGTGCCAGTAACAATGGCCGGACGGAACTTTCCTGCTAACATGATTGTTCTGAAAGGCCAGGATATAGATGTAATTTTGGGTATGAATTGGTTAACCCAACACAAGACAATCCTCAACACTGAACTCAGAACTGTCAGGTTGAGCTATAATCAAGAAGAAATTCTTTTGTCTCTCCCCAAAACCAATCCAGCCAAAGCTTCTGGTAGAATATTTGAAGCCATTGTACCGGAGATCAAGAACATTCCGGTAGTATGTGAGTTTCCAGATGTATTTCCGGAAGATTTGCCTGGACTACCCCCTGAAAGAGATGTAGAATTCGTAATTGAGCTAAAGCCCGGTACAGCTCCTATCTCCCGAAGATCGTACCGTATGCCCCCTAATGAGTTGGCATAATTGAAGATTCAATTACAAGATCTACTGAATAAGGGATTTATCCGGCCAAGCTCGTCCCCATGGGGTTGCCCCGCTATTTTTGTTAAGAAGAAGGATCAAACCTTGCGGATGTGCGTGGATTATCGACCCCTGAATGAGGTCACCATCAAGAATAAGTACCCTCTTCCAAGGATCGACATATTATTTGATCAACTGACTGGGGCAAGGGTATTTTCCAAAATTGATCTCAGGTCGGGCTATCATCAAATCCGTATTCGGCCCGAGGATATACCGAAGACCGCATTTACTACGCGGTATGGATTGTTTGAATACTTAGTAATGTCTTTCGGGCTCACAAATGCTCCTGCCCACTTCACTTATTTGATGAACTCGGTGTTCATGCCCGAGTTGGACAAGTTCGTGGTGGTCTTCATCGACGATATCTTAATATACTCTAAAAATGAAGAGGAGCATGCTCAGCATCTACGGATTGTATTAACGCGCCTGAGGGAACATCAGCTGTATGCCAAGTTCAGCAAGTGCGCGTTTTGGCTGGAGGAAATTCAATTTTTGGGGCACGTGTTATCAGCTAAAGGAATTGTGGTAGATCCTAGCAAGGTCAAAGCTATTCTGGAATGGAAACCCCCAACCACTGTTCACCAGGTCCGGAGTTTTCTTGGACTAGCTGGATATTATCGCAGATTCATACCCGATTTTTCTAAGCTTGTGAAGCCAATCACAAGTTTATTGAAGAATGATATTAAGTTCAATTGGTCTTCTAAGTGTAATGAAGCCTTTGAGCAATTGAAGACATTATTAACCACTGCTCCGGTATTGGCTCAACCGGACATCACTAAGCCTTTTGATGTATATTGTGATGCATCTGGCAGTGGGCTCGGCTGTGTACTGATGCAAGAAGGCCGAGTAATTGCGTATGCTTCAAGGCAGTTGCGCCGACATGAGGAGCATTATCCAACTCATGATCTGGAGCTAGCTGCTGTGGTTCATGCCCTGAAAATATGGCGTCACTATCTGCTGGGAAATATCTGTCACATATATACAGATCATAAAAGTTTGAAGTACATCTTTACCCAGTCAGAGTTAAATATGAGGCAAAGACGATGGCTTGAGCTCATTAAAGACTATGAACTAGAGATCCATTATCACCCAGGCAAGGCCAATGTGGTGGCAGATGCATTGAGTCGTAAGACTTCCTGCCACTGTCTTATGGCAAAGACCTCCGAGAACACCTTATGTCAAGAAATGGAGAAGCTAAACCTGGGGATAATCCAGCAAGGGACTCTAAATCAGCTAAAGCTTGAGTCAATTATTCTGCAAAAGATAATTGATGCTCAAAAGGATAATCTGGGTATGAAGCACATACGAGAGAAGATAAGGGCTGGAACAGCCAAATGTTTCAAGGAAGATGATCAAGGTGTGTTATGGTTTAACAACCGCATAGTAGTGCCAAAGAATGAAGAACTCCGCCAGCAAATCTTAGATGAAGCGCATCTTAGTCGCTATTCTATTCATCCGGGAAGCACTAAGATGTACCATGATCTAAAGCAGTACTACTGGTGGACGAAGATGAAAATTGAAATTGCACGCTATGTGGCTAAGTGTGACACTTGCAGACGTGTCAAGGCCATACACATGAAAACTGCCGGTCCATTGCAGTCATTACCAATACCAACATGGAAATGGGAAGACATAAGCATGGACTTCATTGTGGGATTGCCCAGGACCACAAAAGGATATGACTCTATTTGGGTTATCATTGATCGACTTACCAAGATCGCCCACTTCCTCCCTGTCAAAGTAAAATATCCCGTCATTACCTATGCGGAGTTGTACATCGCCCGTATTCTCAGTTTGCATGGTGTTCCAAAGACTATAGTGTCGGATCGTGGACCACAATTTGTATCTAAATTCTGGGAAGAACTTCATAAATTCCTGGGTACTAAACTGCTCCACAGTTCGGCCTATCATCCTCAAACCAGTGGACAAACTGAGAGAGTGAATCAGATACTTGAAGATATGCTGCGGGCATGTGTCCTGGATTTCTCACAGAAATGGGATGAATGTTTACCTTTGGCGGAGTTTTCATATAATAATAGCTATCAAGACAGTATCCAGATGGCACCCTTTGAAGCTTTATATGGACGACGGTGTCGGACTCCGCTAAACTGGTCTGAACCTGGTGAGAGGTGCTTCTTTAGACCTGATCTGGTGAAAGAAGCCGAGGATAAGGTTCAGAAAATTATTCATAATCTAAAGAAAGCACAAGCTCGTCAGAAGAGTTATGCAGACAAACGGCGAATGCCCTTATACTTCTTAGAAGGAGACTACGTCTACTTAAAGGTTTCACCAATGAAGGGAGTATCGCGTTTCGGGGTAAAGGGAAAACTTGCACCCAGGTACATTGGTCCATTTCCTATTCTCAAAAGATATGGGCCAGTGGCGTATCAACTTCAACTTCCCGAAACATTGTCTGCTGTACATAATGTGTTCCATGTATCGCAATTGAAGAAGTGTCTACGGGTTCCCGATCGAACCATTGAAGTGACAGATGTTGTCCTGGAACCAGACTTAACATACTCGGAACATCCTATTCGAGTTCTGGATCAAAAGGACAGGGTTACCCGGAGAAAGACTCTCAAGTTCTACAAGGTACAATGGAACCAACATTCTGAGGAAGAGGCTACGTGGGAAACTCAAGACTTCTTGAATAAGAATTTCCCAGGCTTTCTAGCCTCATGTAATTTGTAAAGTGTACATAGTTATTGCAATAAAGGAGTGAATCCTACACCACCCTGCCTTGTACCAGAAATGAGGAAATAAAAAGATGACACATTTCCTTTTCCATTACTCACCTTAGGACTTTAAATCTCGGGACGAGATTCTTTTATGGGGGGAAGGATGTAACACCCCTGGTGTTACTATAACTAAAACTTGAGCATGACATCATAACATTGGCATTGCATATGTTTGATACACCTAGAGTGCATTCACTAGGCAAAAATTTCAAACAAGTTGTATTGTTTAAGTGTTTTTGCAAATAGCACCCTAGATAGGAAACTTAACCCTAAATAGGGATTAAAGGGGTAAAACTTAACCCAAGTGAGAAAACCTAAAGACTTTGGGGTAAGAGTCATAAAATATCCCCAAAAACAAAGTGGAGTCACATTTATACCCCTGGGATACCAGAAACCCTAATTGAAACCCTGGAAAACCCTAAAACCAAACCCTAGGGGCTTATGTGCAAAATTAGTCCACTTTTGGGCTAAAGTGCAAAAACCAAGCCAAATAAGTTTCCTAAGTCCCTAGGTTCACAAATGTGTGGACTTGAAAGCCAAATGTTGAGTTTTGGACTCAAATGCAAAAAGGACCCCCAATTGAGATTTCTCTAAGTTTGAATTTCATATTAGTAAGCTCAACTTTGGAGCATTGGATCTTCCAAATTATTGAGAATTTGTCCTAAGTCACCACATCAAAGTTGAAGACTAAACATAGGAGAACAACTTTGTTTAAGGATTCAAGCCATGATCTTATGAGAAATTTGGAGAAAAACCCAAGCAAAGATGGACTGTCAGACTGATTCAGTCTGAAATACAGATTAACAGTGCTGTGAGATCAACTTTGAGCTCGATTTTGATAGGGATCTAGAGACTTTTTGTGAGTACACATTATAGAAAAGACATAGATGGATTATAGCACTACAACTTTGCTATAGATCACTGGGTTGCCATTTGAAAATCAGAGAAATAATGGCCCAAACATTGACTGTCAGGCGACTGAATCAAGTTTTAGCCATGGTACAGTGCTCTGTCGAAGATCAGACCGCCAGCGCCATATCCTCACCGCCGGCGACCTCTCTGCGCGAAGATTTGCGCCGCCGCCGTCCTGATTCGTGCACCGGGCTTGAAGATAACGATTTGGGTGGAAAAATATCGTCTCCCCTGCGCTGGACGCCACTCCGGCTCGTCGTCGTGCCTCCCCCTGGTTACAGCCGTGGATAAAGCTTTTCACCGCCGTCGTGCCTTCGCCGTGGTCTGCCGCGTGGCTTTGGTTTCCACCGCGTCGCCGTGGCTTCTCACAGCCGTCAAATCAACGCCGGTGAGCTTGCCACGCCGTTAGCCACGAACTCACTGCGCCAGGGATTCTTCCCTATCTCCGGCCGCCGCCCATCTTCGTTCAAATTAGCGGCCACCGCCCGCTAACACTATAAATTGACCCCTCCCTGAACTCCGTAGGGTAGTAAGCTGTCCAGCCACCACGAATCAGCCGCAGTCGTTCACTGGAATCCGCGAATTTGGAATTCTCCCCAAATCCACTTTCCGCCACCGCGAAGAACACCTCGCCGCGGCCAGCGCAAATCAGGTCCGATACTGTCATCCTCAGTCTTGTTCTAGCATTCTCATGTGCCCTTGATGCTCTCCAAACCATCCAATTGAACTAGACTGCCATGAATCGACGGGAACACATTCATCTGCCCGCAAGGTCCACGGTCACTGCGGCCAGAGCAAACCTAGTAGCCATCCTTGCAATTAATTTGGGGAAAATACTCAGGGTAGTACCGATTTCGTGTCCGCTGCTCGGAGAACCCTGCCGTTGTCCTAATCGGCCGGCGCTAGTGCTCGCCGGAGCTCGGCTGTGCACGAGCGCCGTCGTGGACTTCCAACCATGAATAGGTAGATGTGCAGGGGTCTTTTTGTAACGGTCAGTGACTGTTACAAATAGTGTCCGAACCCATTCACAGTTTAACAGAAGCGCGGGGGCCGTTCTGCAAAACCTCCCGGGCGCGGGCGCTTTCTCCCTCTGTGCTGGGCTACTGGGCTGAAAGCAGCCCAGTACTATTCATCAATTTGTCTTTTTCTTTTATCTCCAAAGCCAAAATAATTATAGAAAAATGTAGAAAAATGCTAAAATTGTGAAACTAATTTTCCTAGGCTTGTTATTTTCTCTAGTATTTAGTAAAAATAGTTTTGTGATTTTTAGTGGAAATAAGAAATTTTAGGGTATTTAAAGTAGTTAAAGTATTAGTTATGGATTTTTAGAAAATAATTGGTAAGTCCAAAAATGCCCAAACTTTTTATGGGCACTTAAACCAATATTTAGAAGCCTTGGGTAGAATTTGGGTTGATTTGGACCTTGTTTGATCACTAAACCCCAAAACCACCCCCCCTGCCCTATGAACTCCTTTACTGACTCCGGAAACCCTAGGTTCTCGGAGTACCGTGAAGGAAAGTTGTACTCAAGACTTAGATAATAAGTTCATATTATCTTTGCATCCTCATGAGCATCCCATGGCATCCATTCTTATGCATATATATGGTTATGTTAGAACACGAAGAAGAAGAAGAAGTCACTGAAGAAGGGATACCACCATCCTCAGATCCTCAAGCAGGCAACTGCTTTTATTTCGATATTTGTGGATCCGAGCAAGACTCACCTGATAACAAAGGCAAGCCCCGGTGCATTTGCCACCCTCCTTGTCGTTTTTAAAATCTTTCTCACTTGCTTGATGCATTAGGTAATAGGAGCTGATTGATAAAACAATTCCTGCATTACCTTCCTTGAATTTGATTACCTTCCTTGAGCACCCGTTTTATAAAAGATTTTTGATGCTTAGTCTTGCTTTAGAGAAACAAAATGTTTTGTTTTTACAAAATATGATGTGGCAAAGGTGGGTGGGTTGTTTTCAAAAATAAAATCTGATGGTGAATCCATCACGGCCGTGATGAATTCAACATCGGAAAAGATGTACCTCTGCCAGGTACCAAGTTTTTGGGTTAAAAAGATTAAGCTGAGACCGGGCGGGTGACTTGCACGAGAGGAGAGTCTCGGTGTAGTGTCTCTGTCTGAGTCGATTAAGGACCGTCTCGATGTAGGCTTGATGATCGAGGACCCTTTAACTGGTCACATGCCTCGTCATGGGTAAGCCTTGCCTCGGGCAGACTAAGGCCGGAATAAGATAACACGAAATGGGCGTGGAGCGATGGCGGGAGTAGCGTGTACCCTCCGTGGAAAGAGGCTGGACGGTGGTGTATCTGTGCTCTCGGTTTGTGTGAACCTGATCCGGTCTTAAGAACCCCGGTGGCGGGTTGACATATGCAAGGGTTAAGTGCTACATATGTCGTGTGATTGGAGATCCTCAGCTGAGTATAATCGATTCGGATCGCCGTACCTTCGCGGTTATGAAGACTTGGTCACTGCCCTACACGTAGCATTCCACTAAAGATGATGGGTTTTTGTTAAGAAACTGGCTAGTGCAGGACCAGTGATTGAACTAGGGTAGAAAGAACTCTAGTTGCAGGTAATTGAACCTAACTTGACAAATAAAATTGGATTTTTAAGGATCCACTTTAGTAAGCATTTCTGCAAAACAGAGTCTTTGATTATTGAAAAAGCCTTACCTTGACTCCCATATACCCAGCATACCCTTGAGAGTCTTTTCTTTAGTCGGGTAAGTCTTGCTGAGTAATTCCATACTCAGGGTTTATCCCTTCGTTGTTTTTAGGTGAGGAAGTAGCAGATTTCTGCTGCTTCTATGCCAGGGTGGTTCCCAAAGAAGAAACCCAAGACTGAAGTGCGGGAGGACTTGGTCCTCCATATAGATCTTTTGCTTGTGACTTTTCGGGAGGAGTTTTTGTCTCCCTTGGTTTGTATAATATTATTACTCTGCACTCGTTTTTAGTTCTGGTCTGTATTAAAACAACTTGAGCTTGCTTTTAAATAAATGTGAATTATGTAATCGCTTCCGCAATTCTTTATCTTCGATGTTCTGTAATGTCTACAAGACGGGTGAAACGTTCCTGGTAAGGTAAGAAAAGATACCGAACTTATCAAGTAGTTCAGGGGCACCTACAGGGTTGTCTGAAGTCCGTTGGACAAGGACAACTGTAGGTGGGCCTAATTACTTGGGAGGTTCCGTCACAGACGTGGAAACATTCGCGACTTGGGCCGCAGTCCTTGTCGTCGAGGCTGCGGCTACCGTCGGAACAGTCGGAAAGGCAGTAGTCGCATGCGGTCATGAAGTCCCGCATGGCACTGGGGTTACCAAGTCTAGAGAAATCCCAACAGAGGTCGGGCTCGCCATCTTCCTCGGACCCCGAGGGCCCGTAGGACGAGACGGCCGTCAGTCGGTCCCAGGGTGACCGCACACGATACCCCGGAGGGTTTGAACTCGCCTCTATGAGAGTGTCCACCGAAGCGGAGTCGCTTGGCGGGTCGTGGCCGAATCCAAAAGATGCGAGATGGGAATCAGTCGGTACCTTTTGGTCGACGGGCGGTGACGAAGTCACGTCAGGGACGGACTGCACCGTCGTCTCAGGTATGAGGGTGACGCCCAGCAAGTCATTCGCGAGTGTGCTGGCATCGTCCGTTTACTTGAGATTGGCGTGTTGCGGGGAGATGGCGCTCGTCTTCGTCTCAGACGCGAGGTCGATGCCCGACACGCTCCCCGTTGGGGCGCCGGTGCCGCCGACTCGCTCGACAGCCAACGAGGTGCCGCCTCCTGCTTGGCCTTGGTTGCCCCGCCTCCTCCTCCGTCGGCGGGGGCGGGGACGGGATAAGCCCGAATGTCGTCCTTCCACCACGTGGAGAAGGCGTCGTCGATTTCCTCGCTGGCGAGCGGGTTGTCGACTGCCATTGTCGCTGTCGCACGGCGGGGGAAGGAGTATCATGTCGTAGCTACCGTCGAGGGACATAAACTCAAGACTCCCGAAACGGAGCACCGTCCCGGGTTGGAGAGGTTGCTGGAGACTACCCATCTGGAGCTTGACGGGAAGCTGTTCGTCAACACGCAGCAGGCCCCTACCTGGCGCGCCAACTGTCGGTGTTTTGAAACCCGGGGGGTCCCTGGACCGACGAGTGAATTGTCGCTGCGTGTCCCAGCCCAGATGGGTCGACGCGAGGCGGAACGCGAAGGGGGGAAGAAAGCAGCCGGAGGGAGACAGGCGTGGGAGAGTGGAACCCGCGGCCTTCGTGTTAGCCCCGCGCCCAGGTCGGGTGCGCTTGCAGTAGGGGGTTACAAGCGTCCACGCGGGAGGGAGCGAGCGGCCTTGCGAGAGCGTCGTCCCGTCCTTCCCCGCGTGGCCAACCCTCTGTAAGAGGGCCCTGGTCCTCCCCTTTTTAGGCGTAAGGAGAGGATCCAGGTGTACAATGGGGAGTGTAGCAATGTGCTAACGTGTCTAGCGGTGGAGAGCTAGCGCCCTAAGTACATGCCGTCGTGGCAGCCGGAGAGGTCTTGGCACCCAGTTCGCGTGGTGTCGTGGCCGTCGGAGGAGCGCTGGAGCCTGGCTGAAGGACAGCTGTCGGGGCTGTCGAGTCCTTGCTGACGTCCTCTTGCTTCCGTAAGGGGGCTGAGAGCCGCCGTCGTCACAGGGCATGCGGGGCGCCATCATTACTCGTATGGTGGAGCGAGCCAGATGGGACGCCGGTCTTGTTCCCCGTAGCCTGAGCCAGCTCGGGGTAGGGTAATGATGGCGCTTCCTGTTGACGTGGTCGGTCCGTGCCCTAGGTTGGGCGAGGTGGAGGCTCCTCCGAGGTCGAGGTCGAGTCTGTCTTCCAAGGTCGAGGTCGAGTCCGAGCCCCCGGGTTGGGCGAGGCGGAGTTCGTCGTCTTCTGGGGCTGAGCCCGTGTCTGAGCCCTGGGGTCGGGCGGAGAGGAGTTCGCCGTCTTCCGGGGCTGAGCCCAAGTCCGAGCCCTGGCGTCGGGCGGAGCGGAGTTCGCCGTCTTCCGGGGCTGAGCCCGAGTCCGAGCCCTGGGGTCGGGCAGAGCGGAGTTCGCCGTCTTCCGGGGCTGAGCCCGAGTCCGAGCCCTGGGGTCGGGCGGAGCGGAGTTTCCTATGACGCCTGAGACCGGACTTGGCCGCTGTCAGCCTCACTCTGTCGAGCGGCTCAGCAGTCGGAGCTGCGCAGGCGGCGCTGTCCTCTTGTCAGACCGGTCAGTGGAGCGGCGAAGTGACTGCGGTCACTTCGGCTCTGTCGACTGGAGGGCGTGCGTCAGGATAAAGGTGTCAGGACACCTTTGCATTAAATGCCCCTGCGATTCGGTCGGTCGGTGTGGCGATTTGGCCAAGGTTGCTTCTTGGTGAAGACTGGGCCTCGGGTGAGCCGAAGGTGTGTCCGTTGCTGGAGGGGGGCCTCGGGCGAGACGTAGGTACTCCGAGGTCGGCTGCCCTTGCCCGAGGCTGGGCTCGGGCAAGGCGTGATCGCGTCCCTCGAATGGACCGATCCTTGACTTAATCGCACCCATCAGGCCTTTGCAGCTTTGTGCTGATGGGGGTTACCAGCTGAGATTTAGGAGCCTTGAGGGTACCTCTAATTATGGTCCCCGACAAATATGTTCTTGCCTTTCAATTGGTAGTATCTTGGCGTAGGTGCCTTATGCCTTAAAATGTTGTTTCCCTTGGTGTACCTAAGAAAATTCTTCTTAATCTTGGTGTACTTAGACATTGCGCTTTATCTTGTCGTTTTCAATTGGTGTATGTATTGCAATAATCATCATGTGTGAACCGTGCCTAGGTTGCTCGTAAAATGTTATATATCTTGAGGCATGCATTGTTTCCACTGGTAATAAGCTGTATTATGTCATCTATCCAATTGGTATCCCTTTGTGATGAAATTGATAGAGTATGCCTTGACCAAGATATGTTGTGATCCCCTCTAGTTCTGAGGGAGCTAGAATGTGCAAAGTGCAAGTCATTCAAATACTTGATGCACAACTTTAGGGGGAGCACACATAACTTGTGTCTTTTGAGACTAATTGTTTCTTGAGTGATCTTGTATAGTCTCAAGGTGGAAAAGGGGAGATGAGCAAGAAATGGAGCAATCAGGACTTGGGTACCTCCATAAGTCAAGTATTTGGTATTACATATTTTTAGATTGCTCATAAATATTTGGTGACACTAGATGCTTATCTTTAAATATCATGGAGCTATGACAATAATGATTTTTCAATTGGTAGCCGTGGTAGTTTGCTTCAATTGATATCTTTTGGTAATCACTAGAATAGAAGCTTCATCTTGTGCCACAATACTATAACTTGCTCTAAGCTTGGTGTCTTAGCCACAAGAAAAGGTTAGGATAAAGGATCAGGAACAAGTGTGGAGAAGCTCCCGAGAGATTAAACCTTCAAGATGGAAAGTACACCACAACAGGGTAAAGGTACAAAAGGAAGTGTTGATATTTTGCGTATTTGTACCTAAATTTTCCTCCAATACTTGGGTTGCATATGTCTACTGAGTAAGGGGGAGCAATGTTTGTGTGTTGTATTTTACCTGCTTAATAACCTGCTGTCCCTTGACATCATCCTATATTCTTACTCGAATGTGGTTTTGGTGTTTGATGTCAAAGGGGGAGAATTTTGTGCATTAAAGCTTCAGTTAGTTTGCTGTTATAGATAATTCTTAATTCTTATCATATGCTTCTTGTTTTATTATATGGTGATGATGCAAGCTTCTTGTTGTATTATATGGTTGTGGGGGACAGATATCCCCCGGGTCCACCAGAAGGATAAAAGACCTCACAAAAGGCCCAAGGGCCCCATAATTCGTAAGGTCATCCCCCTCATGGGCCTGGAGAGGAACGACCAATGAAGCAAATCGACACAAGGCTGTATCGGCACGAGCCCAAGACGGCCCAACGAATTCGAGCAGTAATCACAACAGAGGCCCGACCTCCCCGTGTAGGAGCCCCGTACAACAGAACCAAGCGAGAATGGGTCGGCAGGATTATAGGAGGATAAACTCAGTTGGTTCACTATTTCTTAGGTACCCGTTGTTGTCATATCTACATGTACCGCCCCACGGTCGAGTATATAAGGCATAGGGGGCACCCCTTCAGATCAGAGGCTCGCTACTTAGCCTCCCGCCCAACTCTCTACGTTTTCAGCGCTAGAGAATCCTCTTGTATCCCACCACATAAAGCACTCTCGACAGGACGTAGGGTGTTATGCATCTCAAAGCGGCCCAAACCTGTAAACCGCTGTCCACTGTTTCTCATGCATCCAGCACGAACCATCAAGCTACAGTCGATAACACCGTCCTACTCCTGAAAGCACCTTGAGGGGTAACCCCGGGTGCGCAGTCGGACCCAAAACACCGACAGCTAGCGCACCAGGTAGGGGGTGTGTCATCGATCCAAGCTAGCTCAATGACCGTCACCTTCCAGCACAAGATCATCCTCCGTCCTGGGTCCACATTTTGCTTCGGAACTATCTCATCTGTAGCAGATGAGGAAGGAACTCTGCATCGCGTTGCGGATCCACCGGAGAGAAAATCTTCCTCAGAAATCCCTAGGAAAATCGGGGAAAGCAGGAAAAGGCACAACCTCCAGCGCCCCGGAAAAAGATCACCTTCAGCAAACTAGGAGCCCAGGGCTCGTCAACCCGGAGAACTCCATTGTCCACCTCTCCGACGAGAGAATGGACACGGATCACGAGGAAGAAAGAAACGAATGAGATCGAAAGGCGGCAAGCTGTTCTTTCTGTACCTTCGTCCTCAAAGGAGGGCAGAAAGAAGGTCGCCACGACAACTGTTCCATTCTACCCTGACGTCCTCTTCATTGGAAGGGCAGAGTCGCCCCCCATCTTTGACGACGAATTGACCGTACCTGGAGAAAAACTTCCTCAACGGGAGTCCCGCCGACGAAGGAACCGACGTCGAAATATCCGACGACATCACAAGGCCGGAGAACTGGACCCGGCGCAGCCTATATCGCGAGACGAGGTCTCGGAGATAGGAGAAACTTTGGAAGAACGTGTCTTCAGGGAAAGAAGGTATTCCCGACGACGCGATCGTCGACGAGCTCAAGAACAGGCCGAGCAGGAAACAAGGCAACGCCGGGAAAATCCACTCTTCGGACGCAACCTGAACCCCGATTTCGCCCGAGCCATGAACACGCCGAGTGAAGTCGGTGGAGTATTGGCTCGGATAGCAGATGGCCTCCCACGGACTCCCGATGCCGAGGGCTATCGGCGGCTGTTCACTCAAGCAGCCAATCATCTCCTACCCCTCGCTCACCCGCCGAACGATCTACGACACGCCATCAACAGTCGGCGAGACGCACAGAGCTCCATCAACGCTTCGCGCGAACGACGACACGAGAACGAAATTCTTCGCCGGGAAGAGTACGACCGGGATCACGGCGTCCCAGCGCGAAGTCAGGCTACCAGGACCGAGTCGGCCACGGCTTCAACTGGTGGCACCACCCGGGGACGGTCGAGGCACCACGACAACCATTCTCCTCCCCGGGACCGACATCATCATCAACGACAGGAGGACACATGCAGAGTATCAGCACTTACTCCACGCCTCAGGGCCATTCAATGCCCCCCTAACTTCAAGGTCTCCAACGTCGACAAGTACGAACCTAAGCAGGATCCGGGAGGCTGGCTGGCCGTCTACACCACCACTGCCCGAGCAGCTGGGGCAACCGAGGACGTGATGACCGTGTACTTGCCTATCGTCCTTGGGCAAGACGCGCTGCAATGGCTGCGACACCTACCCCGACACTGCATCGACGACTGGAGCGATTTCAGTCGGCGCTTCACCGCCAACTTTTAGTCTCTCTCCGACAGACCGGCGCAACCATGGGACCTCAAATCCATCAAGCATCGAGGGGACGAAACTCTTCGGTCGTACCTAAAAAGATTCTAGACCATGAGAAATCGTATCCCCGAGGTCGCGGAGGCAGCAGTGATCGAGGACTTCTACAGGGGATCCAATGACTCGGCGTTCGTCCGAACCATATTACAGAAGGCGCCGACTACCTCCGAGCAGCTGTTCCGGGAGGCCGACCTTTACATCACCGCGGATGAATGAGCTCAGGACCTCATCGGAGGAGCGAAGCCTGCACCAGCGGTGCCACGATGCGACACGAACTAGCAACCCGACAAGCGCTAGGAGAAGAGGCCTCGCAAGGAGGTCCACGCCGCTGGACCACCCGCCTCTCGCGCTCGAGGAGGACCTCGCGGAGGCGAACGCATGCTAGACGACATCCTCGACGCCCAGTGCCCATACCACAAGGACATGCGCCACACCCTCCAGAACTGTAGGGACTTCAAACATTCCGTTGGGCACGGTCGACCTTTTCAACCTCTACCTCCTCCCCCGCTGCGAGGAGGACCGGGAGAAATGCAACAACCCCAGCAGCAGGAGGAGGGAAGAGGAGGAGCCTTCCCACGCGTCGACAGAGAAGTCAACGTCATCTTCGGCGGACACGGGTCACAAGAAAGCAAGAGACAACAAAAGCTCAACGATCATCAGATACTGGTGGCGGCCACCGGTCCTCCCGCCCCGTACCGATGGTCTGAGCACCCGATCACCTTCACCCGGGTAGATCAATGGCTTAACTTCGATCACCCAGGCAAATACCCGCTTCTCGTCGATCTGGTGATCCGAGAGAGCAGGGTAAAGAAGGTACTAGTGGACGGGGGAAGCAGCATCAACGTCACCTTCCCCCGGACGCTCCAAGGCTTGGGAGTTCCCCTCAAAGAGCTCCACGAGTCGGACACACCCTTCTTCGGCATCGTGTCGACTGAAGGAGAGTACCCGCTGGGCCACATCTACATGCCAGTCACCTTCGGAACTCCGGAAAACTACAGAACCGAGTTCCTGAGGTTCGAGGTGGCAAACTTCGACTGTGGATACAACGCCATCATCGGGAGGCCTGGATTAGCGAAATTCATGGCTATTCCACATTATACGTACATGATATTGAAGATGCCAGGACCACAAGGGATCATAACTGTGCGCGCCGACTTCCAAGGCGCCGCAGAATGTTTCCGAGTGGCCATTCAGGTGGCCCTCACCACCAAACCATCGGCAATTTCCTCTGCACGGGCAAACTCAAAGCCTGAGGAAGACCTCGCGGTCCCCGCGAACGAAGCTCAAGTCGTGACCTCTATGCGGCCGACTGAAGAAACCAAAAGGATCAACCTCGGGTTCGCTGACGAGCGCAAAACTGCCATCATCAGCTCCAGCCTGGATGACAAATAGGAAAGCGCGCTCGTCCAGTTTCTGCAAGATAACCGAGACGTATTCGCATGGCAACCTGCGGATATGCCGGGAGTCCCAAGAGAGCTAGCCGAGCACAAATTGAAGGTCTACCCCCAGGCGAGGCCAATACGACAAAAATTACGTCGCTTTACGCCCGACAAGAGAGAAGCCATCCATGCTGAGCTGGCTCGCTTGGTCGCGGCCGGATTCATTAGAGAGGTGTTACATCCTGAAAGGTTAGCCAACCCTGTTCTTGTACTCAAAAAGAATAAAGTGGATTGGCGCATGTGCGTTGACTATACGGATCTCAACAAACACTGTCCGAAGGATCCCTTCGGGCTTCCTAGAATCGACCAGGTGGTGCACTCAACCACCGGATGCTCTATGCTGTCTTTCTTGGATTGCTACTCTGGGTATCATTAGATTAGTTTGGCAAAAGAAGACAAGGAAAAACGGCATTTATCACCCCGTTTGGAGCCTTCTGCTATACCTCCATGTCGTTCGGCCTCAAAAACGCTGGAGCAACTTATCAGAGGGCTATTTAGACATGCTTAGCCGATCACTGTGGCAAGCGTGCGGAAGCCTACGTGGATGACGTGGTGATCAAGACAGAGGATTTAGAAAATTTCATCGAAGATTTACAGCTGGTCTTCAATAGTTTACGATGATACAGATGGAAGCTTAATCCCGAAAAGTGCGTTTTCGGAGTGCCGGCAGGAAAGTTGCTAGAGTTTATTGTTAGCCACCGGGGAATTGAAGCCAATCCAGAAAAGATCGAAGCTATCATGAGGATGGAAGCACCATGATCACAAAAGAAAGTTCAAAGACTCACCGGGTGTATGGCAGCCCTAAGCAGGTTCATATCAAGGCTGGGAGAAAAAGGCTTACCATTCTATAAGTTACTCAAGAAGGTGGACAAATTTCAGTGGACTTCAGAAGCACAAGAAGCTCTAGATGCGCTGAAAAAATTCTTGACAACACCACCAGTGCTGAAACCGCCACACCGAGGCACGCCGACTCAACCAGCAGAAGATCTGCTATTATACATCTCTTGCACGACTCACGTGGTGAGCACCGCGTTAGTAGTCGAGCGAGCGGAAGGACATGCATACCCAGTACAGCACCCTGTCTATTTCATCAGTGAAGTTCTGGGCTCTTCAAAGAAGAAATATCCTCAGGTTCAAAAGCTATTGTATGCAGTACTTCTAACTGCACGCAAGCTTCGACACTACTTCGACGACCACAAAGTCATAGTAGTCACTAGATTTCCAATAGGGGATATTCTCCACAACAAAGAAGCCATCGGAAGAGTAGCCAAGTGGGCCTATGAATTGGGATCTCATGACATCGAATTTCGACCTCGCACTGCTATCAAAACTCAAGCACTGGTTGACTTTGTATCGGAGTGGACCGAGCAACAGGTACCGGATAACCCGGAAACCGCAGAAGTATGGCGAATGTATTTTGACGGCTCATTGAAGGTACAGGGAGCAGGTGCAGGGATCCTCTTTATTGCACCTGGAGGCGAACAACTCAAGTACGCTCTTCAATTGTTATTCTCGGCATCTAACAACGCAGCCGAGTACGAAGCTCTGATTCACGGGCTGAACATTGCCATATCACTGGGCATCAAGAGACTGATGGTATATGGAGACTCTCTGGTGGTCATAAGTCAGATAAACAAAGAATGGGATTGCTCGAATGATTCCATGGGAAAATATTGCACTGCTGTCTGGAAACTAGAAGATAAATTTGAAGGTTTGGAATTTCATCATGTGGAGAGAGACCGCAACGCGGCGGCTGATGCATTATCTAAGCTGGGGTCTAGTCGGACTTAGGTCCCGCCTAGAGTTTTTGTCCAAGAAGTGCCGCCACGCCTGTCACACCCGGTTTCAGAAGGCAAACCGAATGCGAACTATGTACGTGCCAGGATCAGAACTCACGTACACAGCGATTACATAAATGAACATCATCGCACAATGCTCGAATAATAACATAAAAGAGTAAAAAAAAAACTTATTACATCACAGAGTCATAGACATCCACATAGTCATCGACTTAACAGTTAGATCAAAGTGCTAAGCGAAACGCAGTAAAGATAAGGCCTTCACAGGCAGCTGACTGGGGGTTGCCACCAACCCACACCTAGAATTCATCGTAGTCTTGAAACTCCTGGAAATCTCCTTCCACGGCTTCGCCTTCTCCGGAGCAGTGGTTACAATGCGGACAACCTGGTGTTTTGTGGTAAAGCAAGGATGAGTACACATCAACGTACTCAGCAAATGTCCCGTTTGGCTGAAGTGGACTAGCTTTATATGGGGTTAGGCTCAAGCAGTTGCTTTTAGTTGGTCAGGTATTTATCATTAGTAGAAGCCAGATTTTATCATTAACCAGCCCATGGACCCTTTCCTCATCGAGGAACAACATCATCATATTCGAACCAAAACCATAACATAATCCTTGTATCTCGAACCATTTGTATCTCTAATCAAAGAGGATCCCAAGGCTGCTCTTAACCGTGAGCACGGTTGATATATCAGTTTCACTACCCTCTGCAGAGGTCGCACACTTTACCCATGAGTCATGATTCCCTTTCTGCCCGGGGAGAGCTAATCCCCATTGACCACTACCTAGGTGGTCCGGCAGGGTATCACTACGTAGCTTTTACAAAGATTCCCTAGAGATCATAGCTGCCCGTTAGGTTTCTCCAGTTTGATAAACACAGTACTCCTCCCCGCAGGAGAGTGACTAACAAAAGCAAAACGAAAGAACCTCGGCACTCAGCCTCGGCAGAGCAAGCACTGTGCCTGGACCCCATTGACGGCACGACGGCGAAGCAACTACACCTCTAGTTCCTCTAATTATTTAGCTAAGGGCGCCCCATTTCACCCTCATGGTTGCACTGTTATCCCGGGTGGTCTCTCAACGAACAGGTCCTTACGGAGAGGTACTCAGGAAACAGCCTGAGCCCCCTAGAGTATCACAAGATCATCAACATAACCAGGATAACAGTATCATAAATATTCACATCATGTTCATTGATTAAGTTAAGGCAGTAGCAGAATGCTAACCATAATAGCCCATAAGGTCATCAAGGATAAAGTAAAGTGTAAAGCTAGTCAATCCTTAGGTTTCAAGTAAGTAATGCGGGACAGTGTATTATAAAGTAAATGGGACATAATGGGACTGAGGACACTTGCCTTCACCAAACTGCTGATCAGGGACTTCCTCTGCAACTGCCTCGGGAAACACAGACTGCTCGTTGTCTACGTAAAGCAATCATTCACACTATGCACTTGGGAAAATAACAAACAAAAACAATAAACCAAACATATGCAGCAGAGAGTGGTCACAAGCTCATAACAGAAAAGGGATAGGCACTTTGGTGTTCCCTAGGTCTGGGGTAGAGGACTATACAAAATGAGTCATTATCCACTACTCAGGTTTAAGTCAGGGGTGGAATTAAATAATTATCTGGTTTAAGTTCCTAAACTTAAGGGTTTGAGTCCATAAACTTAAGTGCTCCAACTTTTATTAAAGTCTACTACCTTTCATTTATCCCAAAATAGAGTTCCAATAACCTTAATCCTATCCTAAAGATTAACCATTAGTTGGAACATGGAAACAGCAGGAAAACAGTGCATAATCAGATAGATAATAATTTTATGAACATTTTGCAATTTGAAGCACCTAATTTGGAGTTCATATGGCAAAGTTATGAATTTTACAAGTTTAGGGGTTAAAAATATGCCCTAGGGACCTATTTTGAATTAAGTAAAAGGGCTGAGGACTTAACTGCGAGAAACCAGGGACGGCGGGCGCAAAATCCAGGAAACCGAGGGGTCTTTTAAGAAAAGGCGCGGGCGAAGGGGTATCGGGCGCTTACAGCCGTTAGATCTCAGATCAACGGCTAGGATTAGATCCTGCGGCGGGCGCGCGGGCGCGCGGCGGCTCGGGGTGGCTGACAGGCGGGGCCGGGCGGGCAGAGCGCGCGCGGGCGGCTGGCAGGTGGGACCGGGCGGGCAGAGCGCGCGGGCGGACCGACAGGCGGGGCCGGGCGGACAGCGCGAGCGCGCGGGCGAGCTGACAAGCGGGGTCGGGTGGCAGAGAGGCGGGGCTAATTAAATCAGGGCCGCCCGATCTCGGGTGAACGGCGGGGATTGGGTGGCCAGGCTGAGCCTCTCCTACGGCTAGCTGGGGCGGCGGCGCTCGCGCCAGTGGCGGAGGAGCTCGCCGGAGACGAGGGGAGCGGGGGCCTGGCGGGCTCCCGGGGCGACCTGAGTGGCCGGAGAGGCTGGGGAGGGCACGGGGAACTCTCTGGTGGGGTTTGGGCCGGGGCAGGGGCACCGGAGGGGCGATTCACGGCGGGGCGGCTCGGCGGCGGGGTTTCTCTACTCCGGCGAGCAATCACATGCAACAGAGAGCAAGACAAAGGGCAATAGGGGCGGGGGAGGTTCCTTACCTCACGGCGAAACCCAGGGACCTCTCGGCGGCGACGGAGACGCGACGGTGGCCCGAGGCGACGGCGGCGGCTGCACGGCGGACGACGGGTGAGCGCGGGCAGAGAGAATTAGGGAGGGGAAGAGGGAATTGGGGCGCGTTCCGGGTTGCGGACGCCAGAGCGGAGCTCACCGGGGCTACGGGCGCGGCGGAGCTCCACCGGCGACGAGGAACCGAGCTCGGGACGGCGGGGGTTATGGCGGCGGTGCTCTGCGCGTGCGCGCAGCGAGGGAGAGGGCGAGAGAGGGGGCCGGTTGGTGCGCAAATGAGGGAGGGGGCGAGGGCGAGTGGGACTCGGGGCTCAAGTGGCCGAGGGCGAGGTGGGGCGAGCTCCCCACGCGCGACGTGGGCGCGGAGACCGCGGGCGCGCGCGACTCGGCGGCGGTTACGCGAGGAAGACGGGGCTGACACCCCGGGCCCGCGAGCAGAGAGAGAGCGAGGGAGCGAGCGCGCACGGGGAAAGCGGGCGCCGACAGGTGGGGCTGGCCGAGCAGAGAGAGGGAGAGCGGGCGCACGGGAGGCCGCTGCGCCGACAGGCGGGGCCCGCTGCGCAGAGAGAGAGAAGGAGCGGGTACGCGGAGGGCGGGAGCGCCGACAGGTGGGGCCCGCTGCGCAGAGAGAGGAGGGGAGGGAGGCGCGCGCGGGAGAGATGGGCCGGCTGGGCCGAAAGGCCGGGGGGGGCGGCTGGGTTGGGCTGTTTTACCTTTTTCTTTTATTCTGAATTGTTTCTCCCTTTTCTTTTATTTATTCTATTTGATTCAAATTCAAATAAGCCCCAAATTCAAATTAGACCTTTTGAGAATTATGCACCAAACAAAAGTGAAATCTAGGGTTCAACATGATGCAACAATTCATACTCCACTAGGGTTTAACATAATAGACTATAATTACAAGTAAAACAAGCACTTAGCTCCTATAGAATTGAGAGAGAAAAGAAAGAGAAAGGATGAGAAAAGGAAGTAACACCTGAATTTGTGAATATGAGCAAAGAAATTTTATACCCCCAAATTCAGGGTGTTACAAACCTATCCCCCTTAAAAGAATCTCGCCCCCGAGATTCAAGGTTGGTCAGCAAAGAGTTCAGGGTATTTGGCCTTCAGGTCATCTTCTCGTTCCCAGGTTGCTTCTTCCTCCGAATGGTGACCCCATCTGACTTTGCACATTCTGATGGTACTCCTCCGGGTGACTCTGTCTGCAAACTCCAGAATCTGCGTTGGCTTCTCTATGTATGTCAGATCCTCCTGGACTTCCAAACCCTCCACTGGCAACTGTTCTTCTGGTACTCGTAGACACTTCTTCAGTTGCGACACGTGGAACACATTGTGTACTGCCGACAAACTTTCTGGTAGGTCGAGTTGATAAGCCACTTCTCCACGCTTTGCTTGAATCTGATATGGTCCAACGTACCGGGGTGCTAACTTGCCTTTAACTCCGAACCTTCTGACTCCCCTGATAGGTGACACCTTCAGATAGACGTAATCTCCCACTTCGAAACTCAGTTCTCTTCTCCTTCGGTCCGCATAGCTTCGCTGCCTTGATTGTGCTATCTTCAGATTCTCCCGAACCATTTTGATATTCTCTTCGGCTTCACGCAAGATGTCGGGGCCAAACACCTGTCTCTCACCAGGCTGGTCCCAATGCAGTGGAGTCCTACAACTCCGTCCATAGAGTGCCTGAAACGGCGACATCTTCAAGCTGGCTTGGTAACTATTGTTGTAGGAGAATTCTGCATAAGGTAACCTTTTATCCCATCCTGACTTGTCTTGCAACGCACAGGCTCTCAGCATATCCTCTAGGATCTGATTAGTTCTTTCAGTCTGACCGTCTGTCTGCGGATGATAAGCCGAGCTGAAGTTCAAATGGGTGCCCAAAGCTTCTTGTAGCTGCTGCCAAAAATGAGAGGTGAACTGCGTTCCTCGATCTGACACTATCTTCTTCGGCACACCATGAAGGCAAACTATCCGTGACATGTATAACTCAGCTAATGTTGCTCCGGTATATGTGGTCTTCACAGGTATGAAATGGGCCACCTTTGTCAATCGGTCCACAACCACCCAGATGGAATCATAACCGGCCCGGGTACGAGGTAGGCCAACTATAAAATCCATCCCGATCTCATCCCACTTCCACTGAGGAATCCGCAATGGCTGCAACAATCCGGCGGGCCTTTGATGCTCTGCTTTGGTTCTCTGACAGCTATCACAGATGGCAACATATTCTGCGATCTCTCTTTTCATGCCATACCACCAAAACCTCCTCTTTAAATCCTGATACATCTTTTCACTTCCCGGGTGTATGGAGTAGGCTGTCTCATGAGCTTCCTTTAGGATCAGCTCCCGAATAGGTTTGAGGTCGGGGACACACAATCGATCCTTGAACCATATTACCCCCTCTTCATCCTCTCGAAAGTCTTTGCCTCTTCCTTCTAAGATTAGCTGCCGGATTTTGTTGATGCTTTCATCATCCTTCTGTCCTTCTTTGATCTCCCGCTCTAGGGTGGGCTCTAATTCCACTGTTACTCCTTGCGTGCTGTTCAGGAAACCGAGACTCAGTCTGTCGAACTCCTTGGCTAACTCATATGGCATTGGGTACATGGCCAACATATTGACTTGACTCTTCCTGCTCAAAGCATCTGCAACCACGTTGGCCTTGCCTGGATGGTAATGTATCTCCAACTCATAGTCTTTGATCAATTCCAACCATCTTCGCTGCCTCATGTTTAACTCTGACTGGGTAAATATGTACTTCAGACTTTTATGATCTGTATAAATGTCACACTTCTGCCCATACAGGTAATGTCTCCAGGTCTTCAAAGCATGAACTACTGCTGCCAACTCCAGGTCATGTGTGGGGTAATTTTTCTCATGGATCTTCAGCTGTCGAGATGAATATGCTACAACTCTTCCTTCTTGCATTAGCACGCATCCCAATCCGGTGTAAGAAGCATCACAATACACTGAGAATGGCTTGTGAACATCAGGCAGGACTAACACCGGAGCTGTGGTCAATCTATTTTTCAGTTCTTCAAATGCTTCCTGACACTTTTGGGTCCACTTGAACTCAACTTTCTTCGCTAGTAACGCTGTCATTGGTCTTGCAATCTTTGAGAAGCCTTCGATGAAACGCCGGTAATACCCAGCCATTCCAATGAAGCTCTTGATCCCACGAACATCCTTTGGTGCTTTCCAGTTCAGGATATCTGCCACTTTCTTTGGATCCACTGCCAACCCATCTTGATTTATGATGTGACCCAGAAACAAGACTTCATGAATCCAGAACTCGCATTTGCTTAGCTTGGCATACAGCTGTTGCTCTCGTAGCCTTTGCAATACCATCTTCAAATGCTCCACATGCTCTTCCTCACTTTTGGAATATATGAGAATGTCATCGATAAACACTACCACAAACTTGTCCAGATAATCCATGAACACACTGTTCATCAGGTACATAAAGAAAGCTGGCGCATTTGTCAAACCAAAGGACATAACTGTGAATTCATATAACCCATACTTGGTGATGAATGCTGTCTTCGGTATGTCCGAGGGTCGGATTCTGAGTTGATGGTAGCCTGACCTCAGATCTATCTTCGAGAATACGCTGGCACCTCTGAGCTGGTCGAACAAATCTTCTATCCTCGGCAGGGGGTACTTGTTCTTGACTGTGACTTCATTCAAGGCTCTGTAGTCTATGCACATCCTTTTGGTACCATCTTTCTTCTCTACAAACAACACCGGAGCGGCCCAAGGCGAGGTACTTGGTCTGATGTAACCCTTCTCTAACATCTCATCTATCTGCTTCTTGAGTTCCACCAATTCTGGTCCAGACACTCGGTAGGCCCTTTTGGAAATGGGGGCGGTACCAGGGATAAGCTCTATGGCAAACTCAACCTTTCTCTCGGGTGGCATGCCCGTTAGCTCCTCGGGAAATACGTCCGGAAAGTCCGACACTACCTTGATAGTCTCGAGCGGGTTGGGTTCCTTACTATCAACTGAGATCTGGTGACAGACACCCTCCGCTGATTTAGGCATCCTTAGCTCGGCCACTACCTCCTCTCCCGACGGGGACTTTAATGTTACGGTCCTCTTGTCACAGCTAATATTCGCTTCATACTTCATTAACCAATTCATCCCTAGAATAACATCTATCCCAGGGGTGTCTATTACTATTAAGTCACTGGGGAACCCTATCCCCCTTATTTCCACCCTTATATTTGAGCATATTTTATCTGTTTGCACCTTGCCACCAACTGAATTAATCCTCATGGGCGGCATCATTGCCTCTACTGGGATGTTATGCAATTCTACCCAGGTTGCAGTGACAAATGAATGAGTTGCACCAGTATCAAATAGCACTTTCGTGGGATGAGATTCGACTGAAAACATACCTACTGCCACATCTGGTGCATCCTGGATCGCTTCGGCCTCCAAGTGGTTCACCTTTCCACGGTTGTACGCTTGGTTACGATTGCCTGCTACCGGCTGCAGTACACCTTGCCTTGTTGGAGCATTGGGGTTGGTCTGCTGCTGCGCCGCCTTCTTTGGGCATTGCATCGCCCAGTGGCCTTGTTCTCCACAGTGGAAACATCCTCTGCCTCCTCCTTGTGCTGGGGCTGCCTGGTTGCTCTGGTTTGCTGCTGAGGCAGGAAGGCGAGGTACCTGGTTGTTCTGCTTCTGATACTGATTACCTCCCTGCTGGCTGTTCTGACGATACTGCTGCTGCTGCTGCTGATACTGCCTCTGAAACTGCTGCTGATGCGGACGCTGGTTCTGATTCTGATATCCTTGTGGGTGACCAGGCCTGCCTTGCTGAGATGAACTGCCTGAGAAACGTGGACGGCTGATGCCTCCGGTCTGGGGTCCACTCATCTTGCGCTTCCGATCTTCCATATCCTTACGCTTCTTCTCAGTCATAATTGCCCTATCGATCAGGTGCTGGAAGGTGGGGAAGGTGTGATTCATCAGCTGGTAATGCAGGGGATCCACCAAACCCCTCATGAACCTGTACTGCCTTTTAGCATCAGTGTTGACATCCTCAGGTGCATAACGAGATAGCTGCAGAAACTTGTCTCTGTATTCACTAACAGACAGGGGTCCCTGCTTCAGAGCCAGAAACTCCTCCTTCTTCACGATCATCAGTCCCTCTGGCACATGGTATCTGCGGAAACTCTCACTGAATTCCTCCCAGGTGATGGCCTCGGGGTCAGCATGGGTGGCGAGGTAGGACTCCCACCAGGACTGGGCTGCTCCCCTTAGCTGACGGGGGCCATACAGAACCTTCTCCCTGTCGTCACATTGAGCGGTGCGCAGTTCTCTCTCCACTGCGCGCAGCCAGTCTTCTGCATCCATGGGGTCAGCAGAATGGGCGAAGGTAGGAGGGTGCCCTCTCATGAACTCACCACGCTTATCTCGTGGCATCTGGGGCATCTGCACTTGCAATTGGGGTTGAGGTTGCTGTTGAGCCTGCTGCATGGCCGCCAGAGTCTGCCCAATGGCCTGCACTGCCTGAGTCTGCATCAAGAACATCTGCTCCACTGTCATCGGGGGTGGTGGGGGAGGCTGCCTCTGGTGCTCCTCCTGCTGGTCATGCTGCTCTTGCTGAGCACGCCTGTTGCATCGGTGCCTGTTGTCAGACATCTGTGGAAGACATTCATACATCAGCATTGATCTTACAACCCTCCAGCATAAGAAAAGGGAATTCAGAATTCTTCATGACACTGAGTGAACAAAAAGCTTCACTGATCCTCATTATGATTCAACACAGCTTCTCAGATAAGAAGGAAAGTAGAAGTAAATGGCTTCCCAACTAAATAACTGACTTCATTAATATTACTAGCTAAGCCAAACTGCAGGGGAAACCCACAGGTTGGCAACAGTCATTACAAAGACCCAAATCCAGCACAAGTTCATCATAACAAGCATGCAAGCAACTGATAAGCAAACTAAACTGAATGGAAGCAACTGATAAGCAAACTAAACTGAATGGAAGCAACTGATAAGCAAACTAAACTGACTACCTAAGACTGAGACATCTGACTTAAGAATTATTACAAACTTCGACGCTAACGATCTAAGGATCCAAATCTATCCTGGTCTTACAGACAGGGGAACCATAAGTGTGGTGACCACGTGGCGGCGAGCGGTATGGGTGCTGAGTCCCAACAGGAGCGGGAGAACCACCCTCCTGGTGATGGCGCTCCGCCAGCTCAGCACGCAACTCCGCAATCTCCGTTCGAGCCCTGCTCAGCTCGTCCAGAGAGTGGTCCAGCTCAGTGTTAAGCACTGCGACTAGGTTGACTGTGCTGCTCAACCTAGGGTTAGCCTCACCAACAGGTGAGACAACCACACTCTCTGTGCTGCCAGTAGGGCGGCGGGGGTAGTACCGAAGGTTAAGACCGTCGGCCACCCCACCGAACAAAGAACAGTACTGAGAGAGTGCACGCCGTGCTGCATCCTGCATAGCCGCCTCTGCAGTGTCCCTCTCGGAGATGGAATAGTGCTCCGAAACGGCCTCCGCACCCCGGAGGTCATCCTCCGGACGGCGAACTAGGCAGGTAGCCTCCCAGCGGTCCGGGTACCTCCCGCGACTGTGCTGGTAAACCACACAACGATACTCGATCGACCAGGTGTGCCGGTCGAAAGCCTGGCGCAGCAAGGTGTCGAGTGCGTCGTGGAAGTGACAACCGCGAGCGGCGTCACGGGTGATGGGTCGGGCGACCCATCCTTCCGCCTCCTGCGGCTCAGAAGACTCCGAGCTGTGGTCTGAGTCGTCGTCGTCGGGATCTCCTCCAGGTCCTCCTCCAACAGCCGGAGCGTCCCGCGGTGGTGCAAGGGGCGCCTCCAGCTGGGCAA
Source organism: Zea luxurians (assembly GCA_029449295.1). Classification (NCBI taxonomy): domain Eukaryota; kingdom Viridiplantae; phylum Streptophyta; class Magnoliopsida; order Poales; family Poaceae; genus Zea; species Zea luxurians. Next base: position 34,905,430 of record JAOPSE010000026.1, on the reverse strand, counting down.
CAGAGGAACGGGGCCTCACGGACTCCACCTCATGCTGGGATGAGGAGGAAGAGCCCTGCTGCTCTCCGTGCTGGCGTCGGCGTTCCTGCTCCTCACGCAGGCGGTGGTGCAGCCTCTCCAGGTGACTCGACTGACCGGTCACAGTGCGGTGCAGAGGACGCTCCGCAAGTCGAGACGGCAGGAAAGGAATCACCGACTTACGTGCAGTGTGTCTAAGACGAGCCATCTACAAAAGACACCGTAAGCATAAGAGTAAGAGCAGAACTAATATGACAAGTGAGTAAACCATAGACAGAATAAGATAAAAATTTTAACAAGGCATAATATAGTACATATATATGTAGTAAAACATAGGGTTGGTCGAGGTGACCGACTTTTGAAGTAACATCAGAGGTCAAGGTGAGAGGGAAGGTCAATAGTCCTTAATACGACCAGTGCTACTCTAGGTCAGCGGTCCTACAGTCAGCACGGCTTTGATACCACTTATGTCACACCCGGTTTCAGAAGGCAAACCGAATGCGAACTATGTACGTGCCAGGATCAGAACTCACGTACACAGCGATTACATAAATGAACATCATCGCACAATGCTCGAATAATAACATAAAAGAGTAAAAAAAAAACTTATTACATCACAGAGTCATAGACATCCACATAGTCATCGACTTAACAGTTAGATCAAAGTGCTAAGCGAAACGCAGTAAAGATAAGGCCTTCACAGGCAGCTGACTGGGGGTTGCCACCAACCCACACCTAGAATTCATCGTAGTCTTGAAACTCCTGGAAATCTCCTTCCACGGCTTCGCCTTCTCCGGAGCAGTGGTTACAATGCGGACAACCTGGTGTTTTGTGGTAAAGCAAGGATGAGTACACATCAACGTACTCAGCAAATGTCCCGTTTGGCTGAAGTGGACTAGCTTTATATGGGGTTAGGCTCAAGCAGTTGCTTTTAGTTGGTCAGGTATTTATCATTAGTAGAAGCCAGATTTTATCATTAACCAGCCCATGGACCCTTTCCTCATCGAGGAACAACATCATCATATTCGAACCAAAACCATAACATAATCCTTGTATCTCGAACCATTTGTATCTCTAATCAAAGAGGATCCCAAGGCTGCTCTTAACCGTGAGCACGGTTGATATATCAGTTTCACTACCCTCTGCAGAGGTCGCACACTTTACCCATGAGTCATGATTCCCTTTCTGCCCGGGGAGAGCTAATCCCCATTGACCACTACCTAGGTGGTCCGGCAGGGTATCACTACGTAGCTTTTACAAAGATTCCCTAGAGATCATAGCTGCCCGTTAGGTTTCTCCAGTTTGATAAACACAGTACTCCTCCCCGCAGGAGAGTGACTAACAAAAGCAAAACGAAAGAACCTCGGCACTCAGCCTCGGCAGAGCAAGCACTGTGCCTGGACCCCATTGACGGCACGACGGCGAAGCAACTACACCTCTAGTTCCTCTAATTATTTAGCTAAGGGCGCCCCATTTCACCCTCATGGTTGCACTGTTATCCCGGGTGGTCTCTCAACGAACAGGTCCTTACGGAGAGGTACTCAGGAAACAGCCTGAGCCCCCTAGAGTATCACAAGATCATCAACATAACCAGGATAACAGTATCATAAATATTCACATCATGTTCATTGATTAAGTTAAGGCAGTAGCAGAATGCTAACCATAATAGCCCATAAGGTCATCAAGGATAAAGTAAAGTGTAAAGCTAGTCAATCCTTAGGTTTCAAGTAAGTAATGCGGGACAGTGTATTATAAAGTAAATGGGACATAATGGGACTGAGGACACTTGCCTTCACCAAACTGCTGATCAGGGACTTCCTCTGCAACTGCCTCGGGAAACACAGACTGCTCGTTGTCTACGTAAAGCAATCATTCACACTATGCACTTGGGAAAATAACAAACAAAAACAATAAACCAAACATATGCAGCAGAGAGTGGTCACAAGCTCATAACAGAAAAGGGATAGGCACTTTGGTGTTCCCTAGGTCTGGGGTAGAGGACTATACAAAATGAGTCATTATCCACTACTCAGGTTTAAGTCAGGGGTGGAATTAAATAATTATCTGGTTTAAGTTCCTAAACTTAAGGGTTTGAGTCCATAAACTTAAGTGCTCCAACTTTTATTAAAGTCTACTACCTTTCATTTATCCCAAAATAGAGTTCCAATAACCTTAATCCTATCCTAAAGATTAACCATTAGTTGGAACATGGAAACAGCAGGAAAACAGTGCATAATCAGATAGATAATAATTTTATGAACATTTTGCAATTTGAAGCACCTAATTTGGAGTTCATATGGCAAAGTTATGAATTTTACAAGTTTAGGGGTTAAAAATATGCCCTAGGGACCTATTTTGAATTAAGTAAAAGGGCTGAGGACTTAACTGCGAGAAACCAGGGACGGCGGGCGCAAAATCCAGGAAACCGAGGGGTCTTTTAAGAAAAGGCGCGGGCGAAGGGGTATCGGGCGCTTACAGCCGTTAGATCTCAGATCAACGGCTAGGATTAGATCCTGCGGCGGGCGCGCGGGCGCGCGGCGGCTCGGGGTGGCTGACAGGCGGGGCCGGGCGGGCAGAGCGCGCGCGGGCGGCTGGCAGGTGGGACCGGGCGGGCAGAGCGCGCGGGCGGACCGACAGGCGGGGCCGGGCGGACAGCGCGAGCGCGCGGGCGAGCTGACAAGCGGGGTCGGGTGGCAGAGAGGCGGGGCTAATTAAATCAGGGCCGCCCGATCTCGGGTGAACGGCGGGGATTGGGTGGCCAGGCTGAGCCTCTCCTACGGCTAGCTGGGGCGGCGGCGCTCGCGCCAGTGGCGGAGGAGCTCGCCGGAGACGAGGGGAGCGGGGGCCTGGCGGGCTCCCGGGGCGACCTGAGTGGCCAGAGAGGCTGGGGAGGGCACGGGGAACTCTCTGGTGGGGTTTGGGCCGGGGCAGGGGCACCGGAGGGGCGATTCACGGCGGGGCGGCTCGGCGGCGGGGTTTCTCTACTCCGGCGAGCAATCACATGCAACAGAGAGCAAGACAAAGGGCAATAGGGGCGGGGGAGGTTCCTTACCTCACGGCGAAACCCAGGGACCTCTCGGCGGCGACGGAGACGCGACGGTGGCCCGAGGCGACGGCGGCGGCTGCACGGCGGACGACGGGTGAGCGCGGGCAGAGAGAATTAGGGAGGGGAAGAGGGAATTGGGGCGCGTTCCGGGTTGCGGACGCCAGAGCGGAGCTCACCGGGGCTACGGGCGCGGCGGAGCTCCACCGGCGACGAGGAACCGAGCTCGGGACGGCGGGGGTTATGGCGGCGGTGCTCTGCGCGTGCGCGCAGCGAGGGAGAGGGCGAGAGAGGGGGCCGGTTGGTGCGCAAATGAGGGAGGGGGCGAGGGCGAGTGGGACTCGGGGCTCAAGTGGCCGAGGGCGAGGTGGGGCGAGCTCCCCACGCGCGACGTGGGCGCGGAGACCGCGGGCGCGCGCGACTCGGCGGCGGTTACGCGAGGAAGACGGGGCTGACACCCCGGGCCCGCGAGCAGAGAGAGAGCGAGGGAGCGAGCGCGCACGGGGAAAGCGGGCGCCGACAGGTGGGGCTGGCCGAGCAGAGAGAGGGAGAGCGGGCGCACGGGAGGCCGCTGCGCCGACAGGCGGGGCCCGCTGCGCAGAGAGAGAGAAGGAGCGGGTGCGCGGAGGGCGGGAGCGCCGACAGGTGGGGCCCGCTGCGCAGAGAGAGGAGGGGAGGGAGGCGCGCGCGCGGGAGAGATGGGCCGGCTGGGCCGAAAGGCCGGGGGGGGCGGCTGGGTTGGGCTGTTTTACCTTTTTCTTTTATTCTGAATTGTTTCTCCCTTTTCTTTTATTTATTCTATTTGATTCAAATTCAAATAAGCCCCAAATTCAAATTAGACCTTTTGAGAATTATGCACCAAACAAAAGTGAAATCTAGGGTTCAACATGATGCAACAATTCATACTCCACTAGGGTTTAACATAATAGACTATAATTACAAGTAAAACAAGCACTTAGCTCCTATAGAATTGAGAGAGAAAAGAAAGAGAAAGGATGAGAAAAGGAAGTAACACCTGAATTTGTGAATATGAGCAAAGAAATTTTATACCCCCAAATTCAGGGTGTTACAACGCCCGAGCATTTCAGTGGATCGGGTAGAAGAATGCAATACTCTGAGCCAACCAGAGTCAAATCCTGATGACTGAAGGGAGCCGATCATCAGATATATAAGGAATGAAGAGGAACCAGATGACAAAAATACCACCGAGCGCATTGCAAGGCAGTCAGCTCACTATACACTCATTGGGGAAACGCTATACAGAAGGGGCGCATCAGGAGTCCTCATGAAATGTATTCTCTCAGCTACTGGAAAGCAACTTCTGGATGAGGTCCATGCTGGGCAATGTGGAGTGCATGCAGCATCCAGGACCCTGGTTGGGAAAGTCTTCAGGTCGGGTTTCTAATGGCCAACAGCAAAAAGTGATGCAGCCAAGTTAGTTCAGAGGTGCGAAGCCTGCCAGTACTTGTCAAAACAGCAGCATCTACCGGCACAGCAACTACAAACCATACCCGTAACTTGGACATTCGCATGCTGCGGATTGGATATGATTGGACCTTTCAAAAAACCTCAAGGAGGATACACTCATGTACTGGTTGCCATCGACAAATTCACTAAGTGTATAGAATTCAAACCCATTGCTTCCCTAACTTCAGCTAAGGCAGTGGAATTCATACAAGATATAATATTCAGGTTTGGAATACCAAATAACATCATAACCGACCTAGGATCCAACTTCACAAGCTCAGAGTTCTTCGATTTCTGCGAGCAAAAGAGCATTCAGATCAAATATGCCTCGGTGGCACACCCAAGAGCCAACGGGCAGGTAGAAAGAGCCAATGGGATGATATTGGAGGCGCCCAGAAAGAAAGTTTTCAACAAAAATGAAAAGTTCACAGGAAAGTGGATCAGAGAACTGTCGTACGTCGTTTGGAGCCTGAGAACTCAACCTAGTCGAGCCCTGCATGGAAACACTCCTTTCTTCATGGTCTATGGTTCGGAGGCAGTGCTACCTGCTGATCTCAAGTTTGGGGCACCAAGGTTGATCTTTGAAAACATAGCAGAAGCTGAGGCTACTAGGCTGGACGATGTTGATGTACTCGAAGAAGAACGACTGAACACAGTGATTAAATTAGCACAGTATCAGCAAACTCTGAGGCGCTATCATGATAAGGCCATACGACCTCGATCCTTCGTAGTGGGAGATCTCGTCCTCCGCCGAATTCTAACGGGGAAGGACAGCACAAATTGTCACCTCTATGGGAAGGACCATTCGTAGTAGCTGAAGTCATTTGACCGGGATCATACCGCCTCACTCAGATGGACGGCACGGAAATTGGGAACTCATGGAACATAGAACACCTCAAGAAGTTTTATCCTTAGCTATATTTCAAAAACTATTGGGGCGCAATGTATTCTGTAAACTGGGAAATACATCATCAATAAAAAGACTTCAAGGATTGTTCATTGTCAATCTGCATTCTTGCTCAACTCGGGGTGACCACTATACCCTACTAACAGAACAATCGGCTTAAGTCAACGATGACTTAAGACGGTGCGACATGCTCACGCTTACTTAACTCGGGGTGACCACTATACCCTACTAACGGAGCAATCGGCTTAAGTCGGCGATGACTTAAGACGGTGCGACATGCTCATGCTTACTTAACTCGGGGTGACCACTATACCCTACTAACAGAGCAATCGGCTTAAGAAGGCGATGACTTAAGACGGTGCGACATGCTCACGCTTACTTAACTCGGGGTGACCACTATACCCTACTAACGGAGCAATCGGCTTAAGTCGGCGATGACTTAAGACGGTGCGACATGCTCACGCTTACTTAACTCAGGGTGACCACTATACCCTGCTAACGGAGCAATCGGCTTAAGTCGGCGATGAATTAAGATGGTGCGACATGCTCTCGCTTACTCGACTCGGGGTGATCACTATACCCCTGATAACGGAACGATCGATTTAAGTTGGCAACGACATAAATTAGCATGGCACATTCAGCACGTTCGTGACTATTCATCTCAGGGCGATCTCTATGCCCCACGAAAAAATTCAAAACCATCATAATGCACTTACTTTTACGACTGTAGATACCGTTGAATTCTAGCAATGGGAAAACAATAACAGCATTCAGTACCAAAAAGTGTTTTCTAACGAAACATCCAAGCACACTAACCATATACTCAAGGCATTCAGTGTTTTCTATCTGGAAATGTTTTTCTCAGGAGCAACCGATGAGGAAGGACGACTCGAAGAATCGGGAGCGGCATTCACATCTACCACTATGTCGTCGGGAACAACCACGCCGGGTCTCCTCATCAGAATTCGCCCCGCGCGAACGGCTTTGTCCATGGCTTTGTCGCGCTGGGCCTTCAAAGTAGCAGAAGTATCTTCAGCGGCCTTGACAGCCAACCGAGCGGCTTCTAGCTCCCGAACCACCAACTTTTTGGAAGCACGCAGATCCTTGATGACAGTATCCTTATTCGAAACCAATTTCCTGAGGCGAATCATATCATCTAGAGACTCTTGCAGCTTGTAGCGATGGTTATCCAAGTCCTCCATGGTAAAACGATGAGTTCTCTCCAAGATATTCAACGAGTTGCTGGCATCGCGGTATAACTTTTCCAGATTGTCGCGAGAAGTAGCAAGAGCACGTTTCTCCTCCTGCAGACAAGAGTCAGTTTCTCCAACGTCAAGCAAGCACTAAAAACATAACAGACAAGGGCAAGTGAAAGTTCAATTCAGTGGCCACCTTTTCAGAATCAAGTTGAGCACGGAGAGTGGAGTTAGCATAATTCAGAGAGGCAGAAACCTGGGCCAATGCAGCCTGACTTTGAGAATACCTTTCTTCAAGGTCAGAATATCGTCGGGCCATATCTGTCAGGAAACAGTCAAGCAAGGGTGTTCAGCTATAAAGCAGATTACTCAAATAGCCAATGAAGGAACAAAGGGCACTAACCAGCATTTGCCATTTCCAAGTCAGATACTCGCCGCTGAAGCAACACTGGATTCCAATGCGTTACGGACAAAGCCCCTTCTGGGATAGAGGTCCCCTGTGATTTCAACTGGCCAACCATTTCGTCCACCAATGCCTGACATTAAGAACAGATGAGCATAATAACAACAGTCTACCTGAAGTAAAAGTCAGGACAGAAGAAACCAAGTTACCTGGAGGTTGGAGAAGAATGAGGGAACCCCCAAGTCGTGGGAAATCAACTGACGGCTTGCTGAAGGGTCACCAACTGGAACAACCCGCAATGCATCATTAGGAACCAAGTCAGTGTCACCAACAGAAGTCAGAACTCTGTCATCAGGGACGCTGGCCTCTAAAGCGACCTCTAGACATGAAACCCGTGCTGCTGCCATACAGAGTGCGGAGGAGAAGATCCCACGTGAACATCCATGGAAGTGTTAGAGGGAGAACCAACTCGAACACCCTCGGGGGCTAGGTCATCGCTCGCGCTACCCATCCGAGTCGGATCATCCCCGGCAACACCCTCGAGGGCTGGGTAAGCACCAGCGCTATCTTTGAAGGCCGAGCCCTCCGAGGCAGCCACCTCTAAGGCCAAAGGACCTTCAACCACTTCCATAGAAACAGTGCAATTCGGGCCAGCCCCCTGACCCTTAAGACTGCGCTCCAAGGTCGATGAGGTGCGGGACACCGCCCGGGACAACTCCAGCCCAGCATCAGGCACATCAGCGCAAACGTCCATCATGCCACCATCTGCTAGCTCGGACAACAGGTCTTCTGGGATCATATCCTCAAGAGTCTGATCAAAGTTGGCCAGAGACAATTCTTGTAGACCAACAAGAGCAGACAGGGCTGGAGAAGGAACACCACTACTTTCGCCACTGGCAATATAGCGTCGGCTGTTCTTCCGAGTTAGAGGGATTTCATCCTCCTCCTCCTCACCCTCATCAACAACGCGGACAGTACACCCATTGGGGTCAGCGTCATCCAGGTCACACCCATTGGGGTCAGCATCATCCAGGTCACACCCATTAGGGTTAATAGCAGGCAGGTTACACCCATTGGGATCAGTTTCAGCAAATGCAGGCACTGGCACTTCCTCAGTAGCAGGAACAGAAGGACCAGCATCCTGATCCAAACTAGACACTCGACGAAGACGTCTCTTCTTCTATTTCTTCCCCTCAGCAGGAGAAGCAGGCTGATTGGCTCGGTGAGAACGCTTCGGACGAACATTGTCAGACTTCTGAATATCTAAAGCTTCGCTAGCCTCTGGGATGGGCGCTACCGCCAATGTTTTAGCAGGGACTGCATCAGAAGAATCTTCAGCTAACATATCCAGCATGGCACTTATCTCTACATCACTTGGATTTAAAGGCACCTCAAAATGAACCTGCCTCTCGTCGTCAGGAATTTCTTCAAGTGAGGCAACCAAAGCACTAACCTCTTTGGGAGAGGGTCGCACTCTAAGGCCCAAACTGCTATCACCAGCAGGAGGATTTGACATAAAACTGGTAAAGGCCTTGGAAGGAGGCAGATTCCAAGCCGAGTATGCAACAGGAGCGCCGACGTTTGACACCTTGCCTCTGAGTATCATCTCGAGCCGGCCCACCAAGTCCACGACAGGAATTCTTCTGTTGGTTACCTGAGTTGAATCAGCAAAGCCTCGATACAGATAGGCTGGGTATGCTCTGTCTTTCAGCGGTTGAATGTTCTTGAAAACAAAGTCAGCGACCACAGCTTCTGCAGTCATACCCCTTTCTTTCAGCAATCCAACTTCAGCTAGCAAAGCCCCTGCTTCAGTTACTTCCTGGTCTGTGGGGGATTCGGTCCAGCTTGGAGTGCGAACATCTGGCTGTCTTCCTGACCGTGGGGGAGAGAATTCCCATGATTCTCCACGATGAACCATTCCAAATGCCATACCTTGATGCTATCCTTGAGCGGGATGTCGATGTAATCAGCCTTCCTCCCACGGTGCATCTCCAAGCTCGCGCCCCCACTAGCTGGTGCTGCCCTCCGGGCATCCCAGGGTGACAGTGGTACAAATACTTCCACAGGCCAAAGTGTGGCAGAACTCCGAGAAAAGCTTCGCATAAGTGAACAAAGATAGAAACTTGCAGAACAGAATTGGGATTCAGATGGGTCAGATTCGAGCGATAGAAATCAAGGAGAGCGCGGAAAAAAGGAGAAATGGGAAGAGCAAGGCCGTGGAGGAGAAAAGGAACGTAGATGATGGATTCGTGAGTGTCCTCTGTTGGAACAGTGACCCCACGGCAGATCCGCCAGGAACAGAGCTCCTTCGGAGGAAGAACCCTGATAGATACAAGATGGAGAAGGTCGGATTCAGAGACAACAGATATATGGTTACCTGCGAAAGGCAACTGACTGTTGGGGTCGATGGGGGGGATGACTACGATGGACGAACTCGAAGCTTTCCGCTTGGGCGCCATTTCAACCTCGCCGGCGAACGGAGCGGAAGCAGCGTTGCAAGAGAGTGGAGAAGGCCTGGGTGCAGAAAAGCAAGAACTAGGGCACGGAATGCGGAGGCACACGACAGTATAGTGCATATGGGGTTTTTCGAAGCTAGATGCCGAATCTAAAAAGCGCCCAGTCATCACCCAGCTGTTATCTCTAAAACGCTGGCGTGCAACGTCATCACCCGGCCGTTATTTCTAAAGCGCGGGCATGCCACGTCATCACTCGGTCGTTATTTCCAAAACGGCTGACGCGGTCCATTTTAACTCAGCGGTTATTTCTGAGAACGCTGACGTTACCAAACTCCACTTGGCCACTATCTCCAAAGCGGCCGGCGTGGCCCGTTATCACTCGGCTGTTACCTCTAAAACGCCGACGTTGCCATCGATCACTCGGCTGTTACCACCAAAACACCGACGTCGTCATCAGCCGCCCGGTTGTTATTCCTAAAGCGGTGACGCAGTTCCAAGGGATTCGGGTGTTACCTCTAAAACACTGACAACACCAGTAACCGCTCGGTCGTTATCTCTAAAACACTGACGTGGCCGCTATCGCTCATCCATTACTTCAAAAAGTGCCAACATCATCAGTAATAACTCGGCTGTCACTCCTAAAGCAACAACGTGACTTCAGATGACTCGGTCGCTATCACCAAAGTGTTGACATCGCGAAGAAAATAGTCAGAAGCGTGATTCGTTGATTCCAAACATCCCTCAGGCATTAATGAGATCGGCGAATGACAGGAAAGCAAAATAAAGCACACAGAAGTGAGGCGAAATCACTCTTCATTATAAGGGAAGCATTACCGAACTTACAAACCAACTCATTATGAGTTGATGACCTCCCTACTACTACACTATACTTCACTACTCTATACTACTAACTACTACTACATTATTTTATTATACTACTACTAATCTATACTAATAATTAAAACCAGTGGCATCTAGCCACTGGCCTTGTTGCTGCCCTTGCTGCTACCCCTGCTGCCGCCCTTGCTGCCGTCGCCACCGTCGCCGCTGCCACCCTTGCCGTCGCCGTCGCCATCACCTTCGCCGCCATCACCGCTGCCGTCGCAGTCGCCTCCATCGCCGTCGCCGTCACCGCCATCGTCGTCGCCACCCGCCCTCCTCGGACAAGTCCGAGGAGTTCTCCTCATCTGAGGAGTACTTCGACTCATCCGAGCCCGCGAGCCCGGCACGCTCGACGGACCAGATGTAGGTCCAGACCTCTGCGGCAATCCCATGGGAGTCGTCTGAATCATCAGACGACGCCGGGGGAGAGGCAGGAGCCGGAGAGCCCTCGGACTCGAAGGAGAACTCCTCCTCCGAGTACTCCGAGTCACCGAAGTCCTCCGAGGGAGGAGTCGGCTCACGCTTGCGTTTGTCACCAGAGCGATGCGAAGAACTACCACCTTTCTTACTCTTGCCCATGTTGGAAATGGAAGGAAGAAGAGGAGGGTAAACAGCAAGCAGCAGTAAGAGATGTGAAAATGTCGGAGAAGCAAGAGCACTATTTATAGAAGAAGAAGGCAACCGCTCACCTCCTACCACGGCCACTGAACAGTCGCAAAAATTCAATATGCAATTCAAATCGTCTGAATACACGTCAGGCGACTGACGCCGTTTCACGTAACACGACACCCATTGGGACTCCAGTCAACTGCGCGGGCGATATGATTACGCCCGCGGTCACATCAAGTTACTACTCAGAAGCAGTTTGCTAAACGCTCAGCGTACCAAGCCGTCCCTTGCCTACACCCATTGGGGGGACGCCCAGGAATTATCAGTATATTTTCAACACTGTCACATCCGAACAGTATATGCAATGAATACTTCAAGACAGAAGAAAGATATCAGCAGGGATCAAAGGAAAGCCAAATATAGCCGATGAGGTACAAGTCTCATCGACAGAAGCATCAAAGCATGAAGTGACATGAAGACTTGCCAAGGGCCATCTGTCGAACGTCAAATCAGTCGCAGATCAAATAAATGGCAAGACCTAGCAAGATATGGGCAGATCGCGTACTTGGCCTCAAAGACAAAAATGTACGCTGACTTCTAAAGCGTAGTATCAATAATATAATGCTGATCTCCAAGGCATTCAGCAAAGGGGAAGGATGATTCCCGGAAAAAAGGCACGAATTGAAGACCTTCGAGTGGATTATTTTCAAAAATCCACTCGAAGCTCGGGGGCTACACCCATTGGGTGCACCTTCGGTGCATCCAATGGATCATCATCCCCGAAGAAGTAAAGTGCTGACTTCTAAAGCATAAGGCAAGATCAAGACAAGGTTGACCTCTGAAAAAGCGCAGGTGGAAGATAAAAATGATCTCTGATAATACTTGAAGTAAAGACCTTCGAGTGGATTATCTGCAAAAATTCACTCGAAGCTCGGGGGCTACACCGGTGCACCCAATGAAATTTGAAGTCCTACGGTACAAAAATGCTGACTTCCGAAGCATGAGTCTGAGACAGAACACCAAATTTTGAGTAATAAAGGCAGAAAAAGACAGTGAAAACTTGTTTCTACTGGATCATTCAGAACTCAGAAGCAGTGGCCCGGCAGGCTTATCTCCAAGGCATCCCTTGTTAAAGTCAAAGACTGCAAGCTGGACCTTGGGCCGTTTATTTCAGAACTGACTGCAAGCTGGACCTAGGATTCTTGGGCCGTTTATTTCAGAATCGACCCAAAGATCGGGGGCTTGTGGGGGACAGATATCCCCCGGGTCCACCAGAAGGATAAAAGACCTCACGAAAGGCCCAAGGGCCCCATAATTCGTAAGGTCATCCCCCTCGTGGGCCTGGGGAGGAACGACCAATGAAGCGAATCAACACAAAGCTGTATCGACACGAGCCCAAGACGGCCCAACGAATTTGAGCAGTAATCACAACAGAGGCCCGACCTCCCCGTGCAGGAGCCCCGTACAACAGAACCAAGCGAGAATGGGTCGGCAGGATTATAGGAGGATAAACTCAGTTGGTTCACTATTTCTTAGGTACATGTTGCTGTCATATCTACATGTACCGCCCCACGGTCGAGTATATAAGGCCTAGGGGGCACCCCTTCAGATCAGAGGCTCGCTACTTAGCCTCCCGCCCAACTCTCTATGTTTTCAGCGCTAGAGAATCCTCTTGTAACCCACCACATAAAGCACTCTCGATAGGACGTAGGGTGTTACGCATCTCAAAGCGGTCCGAACCTGTAAACCGCTATCCACTGTTTCTCGTGCATCCAGCATGAACCATCGAGCTACAGTCAATAACATCGTCCTACTCCTGAAAGCACCTTGAGGGGTAACCCCGGGTGCGCAGTCGGACCCAAAACACCGACAATGGTAATGATGCAAAACTAGTGCTTCCGCTGATATGAATTAATTGGCATCTATAGTATTTATCCTGTAATAGATACTCATGTGGGTAATGGTGCATGTGGTTAATGGTGCTTTGAAATTGCATGTGGTTAATGGTGCTTTGAAATTGCATGTGGTTAATGGTGCTTTGAAATTGCTTTAAATTGGTATCTTAATGGTGAATAGTGGTAGGTTGATATTCCTGCGATATATCCACTCAATTGATTGGTGTTTAACTCTGATTCTGTGCATTTGTATGTTATACGTGTTGGGTACCATAATTAGGGGTACCCCCAACACTCCTATTCACGGCTGGTAAACACCCTCAGACCAACTGACGGGCGCGGTTCAAGTCAAGGCTTTGTCTACCCAAGGGACGCGACCTCGCCCGAGCCCAGCCTCGGGCTGGAGCAGTAGTCCCAGACGAGTTCACGCCTCGCCCGAGGGCCTCCTCAGGCAGCGGGCACCCCCTCGGCTCTCCCGAAGTCCGGCTCAGGCAGGCTTCATTGTGAAGCAGCCTTGGCCAAACCGCCTCACCAACCGACCACATCGCAGGCGCATTCAATGCGAGGATCGTCTGACACCATATCCTGACACACGTGCCTCAGTCGGCAGGGCCAAAGTGACCGCAGTCACTTCGCCCCCCTTTTACTGTCCGATCTGACGGGAAAACAGCGCCGCTCGCCCCGCTCCGACTACTGTGCCAACCACCCAGGCGAAGCTGACAACAAGTCACGATCAACCACCGAGTTCGGCCTCGGGCGCAACAGGAAGCTCCGCCTCGCCCGACCTCAGGCTCCGGCCTCAGAAGGAAGTCTCCGCCTCGCCCGACCCCCAGACTCGGCCTCGACCTCGGTCTCGGGAGGAATCGCGTCCTCGCCCGACCCCGGCCTCGGCCTCAAGAGAAGTCTCCACCTCGCCCGACCTTAGGCTCGGACCGACCGCGCCAACAGGGGATACATCATTACCCTATCCCTAGCCAGCTCAGGCTATAAGGAACAAGACCGGCGTCCCATCTGGCTTACCCTGGCGACGGGTAATGATGGTGCCCCGCGTGCAACCATGACACCGGTGGCTCTCAGCCCCCTACGACAGCAAGGAGACGTCTGCAGGATCCTTGCCGCGCTGCTAGCTGTGCTCCTACAGGGCTCAGGCGCTTCTCCGACGGCCACGCTATCACGTATATAGGGCTCAAGCTCTTCCCCGACAGCCACGTTGGCATGTACACAGGGCTTAGGCATTTCTCTGCCAGGCACGTTAGCGCATTGCTACACCCCCCATTGTACATCTGGACCCTCTCCTTGCATCTATAAAAGTGAGGTCCAGGGCCTTCCCGCGGAGGAGAAAAGAGAAAAGAGGGCTCTCGCGCAGAGGGGACGGCGGGCTGACGGACCAGCTCTCTTCTTCCCTCTCGCGACGCTTGTAACCCCTACTACGAGCACCCTGGTGTAGGATAATACAAGGCTTGTCCCACCTCTTGTGTTCCATCCCGCGCCAAACCATCTGGGCAGGGGCACGCAACGACAATTTCACTTGTCGGTCCAGGGACCCCCCGGGTTCGAAACGCCGACAGCTGGCGTGCCAGGTAGGGGCCTACTGCGTGTTAACGAACGCCTTCCCGTTGAGTTCCAGATGGGGAGTCTTCAGCAACCTCTTTAGCCCGGGACGGTGCTCCGCTTCGGGAGTCTCGAGTTCATGTCCCTCGGCGGCAGCTACAACATGGTACTCCTCCCCTCGCGGCGCAACGACAATGACGGTCTCTGACTCGCCCGGCGATGGCGAGCTCGGCGACAGCATCTCCCCGCGGCAGAAGAGGAGCACTCCGATCATCCCCGCCACCCTCCTCGCCGGAGGAGGCGGAGACGGGGCAACCATGGCCACGCAAGAGGCGGCACCTTGTCGGCTGTCGCACCAGAGCGAGTCGACGACGCCGGCACTCCCCCGGGGGACATGTCTGGTGTTGTCCTTGCACCTGAGACGACGGCGGGTGTCACTTCCCCGCAACGTGTCAACCCCAAGCAGACTGATGACGCCAGCACCCTCGCAAAGGATCTGCTGGGCGTTATCCTCGTACCTGAGATGACAGTGTGCTCCGCCCCCGACGCGACTTCACCACCGTCCATCGACCAAGAGGTATCGTCCGTTTTCCATCCCGTACCCTTTCGATTCAGCTTCCATCCACCTAGCGACCCCGCTACGGTGAGTGCTTTCGTAAAGGCGTATCCAAACCTTCCGGGGTACCATATGTGGTCGACCTGGGACCGACTGACAGCCGTCTCAACCTTCGGATCGGCGGGTTCCGAGGAAGAGGATGGCCCCGACTCCGGTTGGGATTTCTCCGGCCTCAATGACCCCGGTGCCGTTCGGGACTTCATGTCCGCATGTGACCACTGCCTCTCCGGTTGTTCTGACGATGGCCACGGCCTTGACGACGAGGGTTACGGCCCAAGTCGCGAATGTTTCCACGTCGATCAGGGAGATCACAACGAAGGCAACCACCTCGGTATGCCGAAGGTTGACGATCCCCCTGGGCCCGCATCTCGCGTTGACATCCCGTGGGAGCTAGCTGTGGTCCCAGTCCCTGCGGGGGGTCGGGACAAACAGCTCGAGCAAATCCATGAGATGCAGGCCCGGGTCGACGGGGAAGCAGGCCGGCTTGTGTAGCTCCGATAGAACATCGAACAGGAGTGGGCAGGCCGAACACTCATCGGAGGAGCTTGTCATCGGGCCCAGGACATCCAGCGCCGCATCGTCGACAATGCCAGGGCAACGCTGCCCCCGGCTGTCAGCGGGTCCGGCCAGGACCTAGCTGCAGCGGCGATGCTACTTCGAGCCATGCCAGAGCCATCCACCACCGAGGGACGGCGTATCCAGGGCAAACTCAAGGATCTCCTGGAAGGCGCCGCGGTTCGACGAGCCGAGAGCTCTGCCTCCCGGAGGCGAGCCGGCCCCTCGGAGCATCGCGCGGTGTCCTCCCGACGCATGCGGGAAGCCTCGCTCCGCCCCGAGCGCACGCGGGACGAGGCGCCTGCCGCCCGGGATCGCCTCGGCAACGAGCACCACCATCTCGACCGTCGAGCCCGCCTCAAGGAGAAGGTGTGCCGAGGCTATCATCCTAGGCGCGGGGGACGCTGCGATAGAGAGGAGGATCGGAGTCTTCAGCCGGGCCATACGACGAGCGCCGTTCTCCACCCGTTTCCGAGCCCCGACTACCATCACCAAGTACTCGGGGGAGACGAGGCCGGAGCTGTGGCTCGCGGACTATCGACTGGCATGCCAGTTGGGAGGTGCGGATGATGACAACCTCATCATCCGTAATCTACCCCTTTTCCTCTCCGACGCCGCCCGAGCCTGACTGGAGCATCTGCCTCCTGCGCAGATCTCCGACCGGGACGATCTGGTCAAGGCTTTCGCGGGAAACTTCCAAGGCACGTACGTGCGCCCTGGGAACTTGTGGGATCTCCAAAGCTGCCGCCAGCAGCCAGGGGAGTCCCTCTGAGAGTACATCCGGTGGTTTTCGAAGCAGCGCACCGAGCTGCCCAACATTACCGACTCGGATGTCATCGAGGCTTTCCTTGCCGGCACCACTTGCCAAGACCTGGTGAGCAAACTGGGGCACAAGATTCCCACCCGTGCGAGCGATCTGATGGACGTCGCCACCAAGTTCGCCTCGGGTCAGGAGGCGGTCGAGGCCATCTTCCGGAAAGACAAGCAGCCTCAGGGGGAGCCGAAGGAAGACACCCCTGAGGCATCCGCCCAGCGGGGCACGAAGAAGAAGGCCAAGAACAAGTCGCAAGCGAAGCGCGACGCCGCTGACGCGAATCTCGTCGCTGTGGCCGAGCACAGGAACCCTCGGAAACCTCCTATAGGGGCCGGCGCGTTCGATAAGATGCTCAAAGAGCCGTGCCCCTATCACCAGGGTCCCGTCAAGCACACCCTCGAAGAATGTGTCATGCTTCGGTGCTACTTCCACAAAGCTGGGCCCCGGCGGAAGATGGAAAGGGCCATGACAACAACAAGAAGGAGGGTGACAAGGAAGAAGAGTTCCCGGAGGTCCACAACTGCTTCATGATCTACGGCGGGCAGGCGGCGAACGCCTCGGCTCGGCACCGCAAGCAGGAGCGCCGAGAGGTCTGCTTGGTGAAGGTGGCAGCGCCAGTCTACCTAGACTGGTCCGACAAACCTATCACCTTCGACCGAGGCGACCACCCCGACTTCGTGCCAAGCCCAGGGAGGAACCCGCTCATCGTCGATCCGATCATCGGCAACGTTAGGCTCTCCAAAGTCCTCATGGACGGAGGCAGCAGCCTTAACATCATCTACGCCGAGACCCTGGTACTCTTGGGGGTTGATAGGTCTGAGGTCCGGGCCGGCGCGGCACCCTTCCATGGGATCGCGCCCGGAAAGCGAATCCTGCCCCTCGGACGGATTGACTTACCCGTCTGCTTCGGGACTCCCTCCAACTTTCGAAAGGAAACCCTCACCTTCGAGGTGGTTGGGTTCCGAGGGACCTACCACGCGGTGTTGGGAAGACCATGCTATGCCAAGTTCATGGCCGTCCCCAACTACACCTACCTCAAGCTCAAGATGCCGGGCCCGAACGGGATCACCACCGTCGGATCCACGTACTGCCACACGTACGAATGCGACGTGGAGTGCATGGAGTACGCTGAGGCCCTCGCCGAGTCCGAGGCCCTCATCGCCGACCTAGAACGCCTCTCCAAGGAGGCGCCCAACACGAAGCGGCACGCCGGCAACTTCGAACCAGCCGAGGCGGTCAAGTCCGTCTCTCTTGACCCCAGCAACGACGCCGGCAAGAAAGTCCGCGTCGGCTCCGAGCTCGACCCCAAATAGGAAGCAGTGCTCGTCGACTTTCTCCGCGCGAACGCCGAAGTTTTTGCGTGGAGTCCCTCGGACATGCCAGACATACCAAGGGATGTCGCCGAGCACTCACTGGACATCAGAGCTAGAGCCCGACCCGTGAAGCAAACCCTGCGCCGTTTTGACGAAGAAAAGCGCAGGGCCATAGGCGAGGAGATCCACAAGCTACTCGTGGCAGGGTTCATCAAAGAGGTATTCCATCCTGAATGGTTAGCTAACCCTATTCTTGTAAGGAAGAAGGATAGGAAATGGAGGATGTGCGTAGACTACACTAGTCTAAACAAAGCATGTCCGAAGGTTCCCTACCCTCTACCTCGCATCGATCAAATTGTGGACTCCACTGCTGGGTGCGAAACCCTGTCATTCCTCGATGCCTACTCAGGCTATCACCAAATCAAGATGAAAGAGTCCGACCAGCTCGCGACTTCTTTTATCACACCTTTTGGCATGTACTGTTACACTACAATGCCATTTGGTTTGAGGAATGCAGGCGCCACCTACCAGAGGTGCATGAACCACGTGTTCGGAGAACACATCGGCAGAACGGTCGAGGCTTACGTCGATGACATCGTAGTCAAGACGAAGAAAGCGTCCAACCTCCTCTCTAACCTTGAAACGACATTCAAGTGTCTGAGAGCGAAAGGCGTGAAACTCAATCCCGAGAAGTGTGTCTTCAGAGTCCCCCGAGGCATGCTCCTGGGATTCATCGTCTCCGAGCGGGGTATCGAGGCCAATCCGGAGAAAATCGCGGCCATCACCAACATGGGATTGATCAAAGATTTGAAAGGAATACAGAGGGTCATGGGATGCCTTGCGGCTCTGAGCCGCTTCATCTCACGCCTTGGCGAGAAAGGCTTGCCTCTGTACCGCCTCTTAAGGAAGGCCGAGCGCTTCACTTGGACCCCCGAGGCCGAGGAAGCCCTCAGAAACCTTAAGGCGCTCCTTACAAATGCACCCATCCTGGTGCCCCCCGCTGCAGGAAAAGCCCTCTTGATCTATATAGTCGCGACCACTCAGGTGGTCAGCGCCGCGATCGTAGTTGAGAGACGAGAAGAAGGGCATGCACTGCTCATCCAGAGGCCAGTCTACTTCATCAGCGAAGTGCTTTCCGAGACCAAAGTCCGCTACCCGTAGATCCAGAAGCTGCTCTACACAGTGATTCTGACACGGCGAAAGTTGCGACACTACTTCGAGTCTCATCCGGTGACTGTGGTGTCATCCTTCCCCCTGGGGGAGATCATCCAGTGCCGTGAGGCCTCGGGTAGGATAGCAAAGTAGGCTGTGACAGAACCTTCCAAGTCATTAGGCCCACCTACAGTTGTCCTTGTCCAACAGACATCAGACAGCCCTGTAGATGTTCCTGAATCACTTGACAAGTTCGGTATCTTTATCCTTACCTTTGCAGGAACGTTTCACCCGTCTGGCAGACAATATGTTCATCGGAGATGCGGAAATGCGGAAGTGATTACATAGACTTACATTTATTTAAAAGTAAGAGTAAGTTATTTGTACAGACCAGGGAGTGCTAAAAAGTATTATTACAATACCTAGGAGGTAAAAACTCCTCCCATTAAGCTCTTTACACAAAAGTTTTTAAGGAGGACCCGGTCCTCCGGCAGCTTCATTCTTGATTATCTTCACTTTTCACCACCTTGGCACAGAAACAACAAAAGTTTGTTGTCTCCTCACCTAAAAACAACGGGGGAATAAACCCTGAGTATGGAATTACTCAGCAAGTCTTACCCGACTAAAGAAAAGACTCTCAAGGGTATGCCGGTTATATGGGAGTCAAGGTAAGGCTTTTCAATAATCAAAGACTCTGTTTTGCAGAAAAGCTTACTATGAGTGGATCCTTAAAATTCCAATTTTACTTGTCAGGTTAAGTAAGGTTACCTGCATCTAGAGTTCTGTCTACCCTAGTTCAAGCACTTGTCCTGCACTAGCCAATTTCTTATCAACCCTTCTTCTTCACTGGATTGCTACGTGTAAGTCAGTGGCCAAGTCTCCATAACCGCGGAGGTACGACGATCCGAATCGATTATACTCAGCTGAGGATCTCCGATCACACGACATATGTAGCACTTAACCCTTGCATATGTCAACCCGCCACCGAGTTTCTTAAGACCAGATCAGGTTCACGCAAACCGAGAGCACAGATACACCACCGTCCATCCTCTTGCCACGGAGGGTACACGCTACTCTCGCCACCGCTCCACGCCCATTTCGTGTTATCTTATTCTGGCCTTAGTCCACCCGAGGCAAAGCTTACCCATGACGAGGCATGTGACCAGTTAAAGGGTCCTCGGTCAGCAGGCTTACATTGAGACGGCCCTTAATCGACTCAGACGGAGACACTACACCAAGACTCTCTTTCTCGTGCATGTCACCCGCCCGGTCTCAGCTTAATCACTTAACCCCAAAGGTTGGTACCTGGCAGAGGTACATCTTTTCCGATGTTGAATCCATCACGGCCGTGATGGGTTCACCATCAAGTTTTTATTTTCGAAAACATCCCACCCACTTTTGCCATATCATCTTTTGTAAAAACAAAACATTTTGTTTTTCTAAAGCAAGGCTAAGCATCAAAAATCTTTTGTAAAACAGGGATTTCAAGGAAGGTAATCAAATTCCAAGGAAGGTAATGCAGGAATTGTTTTAGCAATCAACACCTATCACCTAGTGCATCAAGCAAGTGAGAAAGATTTAAAACACAAGGGGGGTGGCAAATGCACCGGGGCTTGCCTTTGTTTATGGGTGAGTCAGGCTCAGATCCACAAATATCGAAGTAGAAACAGTTCTCAGCCTGTGTTTCCAAAGGTGGTGGTACTTGCTCTTCAGTGGCTTCCACTTCTTCGTGTTTTAATCATAACCATACATATGTATAAGAATGAATGCCATGGGATGCTCATGAGGGTGCAAAGATAATATAAACTTATTATCTAAGTCTTGAATACAATTTTTCTTCACGGGACTCCGAGAACTTAGGGTTTCCGGAGTCGGTAAAGGAGTTCACAGGGCAGGGGGGTGTTTTGGGGTTTAGTGATCAAACAAGGTCCAAATCAATTCAAACTCTATCCAAGGCTTCTAAATAATGTGGAGAGTTCATATAAAAATTTTGAACATTTTTGGCATTACTATTAATTCTTTAAAATTCCAGAACCATTTCTTTAAGCTATTTTAAATGCCCTCAAATTCCCTGTTTAACCCAAAAATCATGAAACTATTTTTATTAAATTCTAGGGAAAATAAGAAGCCTAGGAAAATTAGTTTCACAATTTTACCATTTTTCTACAATTTATAACAAATTTCCCAAGCTCTTCTGAAAAAGAAAAAGAAAAAAGATTCAACAGAACTGGGCCGGTTTCAGCCCAGGCGGCCCAATCCAGAGGGAAAGGCGCCCACGCCCGCGCGCGCGCTGGCGACTTTGCACAGGGATCCCCGGGGTTTTGGCTAACTGAACACGAGTTCCTATTACTGTTTCTTGTGTCACTGACAGATTGCAGATAAGCCCTCCACCTTCTATCTCTTCGCAGACCAAAGTCCACGACGGCGTTCATGCGCGGAGAGGCTCCGGCGAGGTCCTGGACCGGCCGATTGGGGCTATGACCGGTGCTCAGCTTCCGCCTAAATCAAATTCACTACCTGGGGAACGTTTCCCCTAACTTAATTGCACAAATAACCAACTACTGAGCTCTGGCCACGGTGACCGAGAGCATGGCGGCTCAAGTGTTGTGTTCCCGGCGATCCCAGGTGATTTGGTTCGATTAAAGGGGTCAGGGAGCATCACCAGCATGTAAGGGTGCTAGAACAAGAACGAGAAGGGAATGAGCAGACCTGGGGAAGGTTGGCCGCGGTGAGGTGAGTTTACGGTGGCGGAGAGTGGATTTGGGGCGAATCCAAAATTCGCGACTTCTAGCGAAGGACTGCAAGCGATTAGCGGTGGCTGAGTGCGTGAGGATGTGGTGAAGCTCACTGCTGGGTCAATTTATAGATCCCCGGGGCGGTGGAGCTTAATTTGAGCGGATAGCGGAGGCGGCCGGAGATGAGGAAGAGGCCTGGCGTCGTGGTTACGTGTTCCCAGCCGTGGCGAGCTCATCGACGATGATGGGACGGCAGTAGGGAATCACGGCGGTGCTGTGGAAAGGCTCGGACACGCGGCGGGCACAGAGATGGCACGATGGCGGCGAGCGGCTTTATCTATGGCGGTGAACAAAGGGGAGGGGTGCCGCGGCTGGCCGGGGTGGCATCCAGCTCACCGGCGATGAGGATTTGTTTATAGAGCTATGTTTATCTAAAGACCACGATGCACGAATCACAGCAAAGGATCGACCACCGGCGACGAGCCCGTTGCGCTGGCGATCTAATCCCCAATGGTCTACTGTACCATCGTGAACTGCTTATCAGTGTGCCTGACAGTCAACATTTGGGTCAATTTTGCTCTCAAATTCACATGGCAGCTAATCCGAGGCTCTGCAGCAAAGTTGTAGACTAACATACCATATCCATCTTTGTTATAGCAGCCATGGGCAAATTCTCAATAGATTAGTCATAATTTGTCTCCAAAGATGGTCCAATGTCACTGATCATATAATCATCAGCTTATTTTATTCTGACAGCCCATCTTTGGGCTCACTTATTTCCAAATTTCTCATAAGAACATGATTTGCTCTCTTCAGCAAAATTGTTCTCCTTTGATTGGTCTACAAACTTATTGTGGTCACTTAGGGCAAAAACCCTATATTTTAAAAGATACAGGGCTCCAAAGTTGAGCCCACTAAACTGAATTTCAGACTTAGAATAGAGCTTAAGTGAGGTCCATTTTGCATTTAAGCCCAAAATCCAATATTTGGCTTACAAGTCCACACATTTGTGAACCAAATGATTTAAGATACTTATTTGACTTGGTTTTTGCACTTTAGTCCAAAAGTGGAGTAATTTTGCACATAGGTCCCTAGGGTTTGGATTTAGGGTTTTCCAGGGTTCTAATTGAGATTTTTGGTATCCCAGGGGTATAAACGTGATTAAATTTTGTTTTTGGGGACATTTTATGACTCTTCCCTAAAGCCTTTAGGTTTTCTCACCTTGGGTTATGTTTTACCCCTTTGAGCCTGATTTAGGGTCAGGTTTCCTATCCAGGGTCCTATTTGCAAAACACCAAAAACAATACACTTGTTTGAATTTGTTACCTAGTGAATGCACTCTAGGTGTGTCAAACATATGCAATGCCAATGTTTATGATGTCATGCTCAAGTTTTAGTTACAGTAACACCAGGGGTGTTACATCCTTCCCCCCATAAAAGAATCTCGTCCCGAGATTTAAAGTCCTAGGGTGAGTAATGGAAAAGGAAATGTGTCACATCTTTATTCCCTTATTTCTGGTACAAGGCAGGGGTGGTGTGGGGGTTCACTCCTTTATTCAGTAACTATATACACTTTACAAATTACATGAGGCTAGAAAGCCTGGGAAATTCTTATCTAAAAAGTCTTGGGTTTCCCATGTAGCCTCTTCTTCAGAATGTTGGTTCCATTGTATCTTATAGAACTTGAGAGTCTTTCTCCGGGTAACCCTGTCCTTTTGATCCAGAACTCGAATAGGATGTTCCGAGTATGTTAAATCTGGTTTCAGAACAACATCTATCACTTCAATGGTTCGATCGGGAACCCGAAGACACTTCTTCAATTGTGATACATGGAACACATTATGTACAGCAGACAATGTTTCGGGAAGTTGAAGTCGATACGCCACTGGCCCATATCTTTGAAGGATAGGAAATGGACCAATGTACCTGGGTGCCAGCTTTCCTTTTATCCCGAAACGTGATACTCCCTTCATTGGTGAAACCTTCAAGTAAACATAGTCCCCTTCAAGAAAATACATGGGCATTCGCCGTTTGTCTGCATAGCTCTTCTGCCGAGCTTGGGCTTTCTTCAGATTATGAATAACTTTCTGAACCTTTTCCTCGGCCTCCTTCACTATGTCAGGCCTAAAGAAATACCTTTCTCCAGGTTCAGACCAATTTAGCGGAGTTCGACACCGTCGCCCATATAAAGCTTCAAAAGGTGCCATCTTGATACTTTCTTGATAACTATTATTGTATGAAAACTCCGCCAAAGGCAAACATTCATCCCATTTTGGTGAGAAATCCAGGACACATGCTCGCAACATATCTTCGAGTACTTGATTAATCCTCTCAGTCTGTCCACTGGTTTGTCGATGATATGTCGAACTATGGAGCAACTTAGTACCCAAGGATTTGTGAAGTGCTTCCCAAAACTTGGCTACAAATTGAGGTCCACGATCCGACACAATGGTCTTCGGAACACCATGCAGACTAAGAATACGAGCAATGTACAATTGGGCGTAGACAGTAACTGGGGAATCTATCTTGATCGGCAGAAAGTGAGCAATCTTCGTAAGCCGATCAATTATAACCCAGATAGAATCATGCCCTTTTGCAGTCCTAGGCAATCCCACGATAAAGTCCATACTTATATCTTCCCATTTCCATGTTGGGAGCGGCAAAGATTGTAATGGACCAGCAGTTTTCATGTGTATGGCTTTGACACGTCTGCAAGTGTCGCACTTAGCCACATAGCGTGCAATTTCAATTTTCATCTTCATCCACCAGTAGTACTGCTTTAGATCATGATACATCTTAGTGCTTCCCGGATGAATAGAATAGCGACTAAGATGCGCTTCATCTAAGATTTGCTGGCGGAGTTCTTCATGCTTTGGCACTACTATGCGGTTATTGAACCATAACACACCTTGATCGTCTTCCTTGAAACATTTGGCTGTTCCAGCCTTTATCTTCTCCCGTATGTGCTTCATACCCAAATCATCCTTTTGAGCATCAATTATCCTTTGCAAAATGATTGACTCAAGCTTTAGCTGATTCAGGGTCCCTTGTTGGACCATCCCCAGGTTTAGCTTTTCCATCTCTTGACATAAAGTGTTGTCAGAGGTCTTCACCATAAGACAGTGGCAGGAAGCCTTACGGCTCAGTGCATCTGCCACAACATTGGCTTTGCCTGGGTGATAATGAATTTCCAGTTCATAGTCCTTAATAAGCTCAAGCCATCGTCTTTGTCTCATATTTAATTCTGACTGGGTGAAGATATACTTCAAACTTTTATGATCTGTATATATGTGACAGATATTTCCCAGCAGATAGTGACGCCAAATTTTTAGGGCATGAACCACAGCAGCTAGCTCCAGATCATGAGTTGGGTAATGCTCCTCATGTCGGCGCAACTGCCTTGAAGCATATGCAATTACTTGGCCCTCTTGCATTAATACACAGCCGAGTCCACTGCCTGATGCATCACAGTATACATCAAAAGGCTTAGTGATGTCCGGTTGAGCCAATACCGGAGCAGTGGTTAATAATGTCTTTAATTGCTCAAAGGCTTCATTGCACTTAGAAGACCAATTGAATTTAATGTCATTCTTCAATAAACTTGTGATTGGCTTCACAAGCTTAGAAAAATCTGGTATGAATCTGCGATAATATCCAGCTAGTCCAAGAAAACTCCGGACTTGGTGAACAGTGGTTGGGGGTTTCCACTCCAGAATATCCTTGACTTTGCTAGGATTTACCGCAATTCCCTTGGCAGATAACACATGCCCCAAAAATTGAATTTCCTCCAGCCAGAACGCGCACTTGCTGAACTTGGCATACAACTGATGTTCCCTCAGGCGCGTTAATACAATCCGCAAATGTTGGGCATGCTCCTCTTCATTTTTAGAGTATATCAAGATATCGTCGATGAAGACCACCATGAACTTGTCCAACTCGGGCATGAACACCGAGTTCATCAAATAAGTGAAATGGGCAGGAGCATTTGTTAGCCCGAAAGACATTACCAGATATTCAAATAAACCATACCGCGTAGTAAACGCAGTCTTCGGTATATCCTCGGGCCGAATACGGATTTGGTGATAGCCCGACCTGAGATCAATTTTAGAGAATACCCTCGCTCCAGTCAGTTGATCAAATAAGATGTCGATCCTTGGAAGAGGGTACTTGTTCTTGATGGTGACCTCATTCAGGGGTCGATAATCCACGCACATTCGTAAGGTTTGGTCCTTCTTCTTAACAAAAATGGCGGGACAACCCCATGGAGATGAGCTTGGCCAGATGAATCCCTTATTCAGTAGATCTTGTAATTGAATCTTCAATTCCGCCAACTCATTAGGGGGCATACGGTACGATCTTCGGGAAATGGGAGCCGTACCGGGCTTTAGCTCAATTACAAATTCTACATCTCTTTCAGGGGGCAGTCCAGGCAAATCTTCCGGAAATACATCTGGAAACTCACATACTACCGGAATATCCTTGATCTCCGGTACAATGGCTTCATATATTCTACCCGAAGCTTTAGCTGGATAGGTTACGAGGAGGGACAAAAGAATCTCTTCTTGATTATAGCTCAACCTGACGGTTCTGAGCTCAGTGTTGAGAATTGCCTTGTGTTGTTTTAACCAATTTATACCCAAAATCACATCTATATCCTGGCCTTTCAGAACAATCATGTTAGCAGGAAAGTTCCGTCCGGCCATTGTTACTGGCACTTCATAGGCCACTTCTCTAGTAAAAATGTGTCCCCCAGGTGAATGAATTTTAAATCCTTCTTTTGATTCATGGCATGAAATGTGATGTTGCTCCACAAATGTCTTGCTAATAAATGTTTGCGAAGCACCAGAATCAAAAAGAATAATTGCAGGGTGACTGGCCACGAGAAACGTACCCATCATCACCGGTTCACCTTCCGGTGTAGTGGCCACTTGAGTATAGTATACCCGCCCCGTCTTCTTTGCATTCTTCCCCACATTATTTCCCTTGGGCTGAGCTGATTTCCCAGATCCTTGCTGCGCATTTGATTGATTCTGCTTGGGATATGGGCAGTCTTTGATGAAATGTCCAGACTTGCCACAATTAAAACACCCGGTTGAGGAGCTGGGCAAAGCAGGGAATCGAGTGCCTGGGGCACCCGGCTGATTTGGGGTAGTGGGGGCATTGTTGGGGCGAATAATGATTGGCTGCTTGAAGGGAAATGAGGGCGGTCGAGAAAAAGAGCGGTTTTGGCTAGAAGGCCGGATCACAAACCGTTGCCTCATTGCCTGACCCTGATTAGGCTTCTCACCACCAAATCCCTTGTTCTTCCCGGAACCTGCATATTTTGCTTCAACAAATAGGGCTGTGCTGACAGCCTTTCCATACGTGAGATCTATGCAGGTGGCCATTTTTCTCTGCAATCGATCATTCAGACCCCTCATAAAGCAGTTCTTCTTCTTTAAATCAGTATTCACCTGATCGATGGCATACTGCGACAGGTGATTGAACTTGTTGAGATATTGATTGACAGTATCTCCTCCTTGTTTCAGTTTCATGAACTCTTCCTGCTTCATATGCATAACACCTTCGGGTATGTAGTGCTCGTGGAAGGCCACTTTAAATTCTTCCCATGTGACTTGATGGTTGGCAGGTTGAATAGCCACAAAATTCCCCCACCAGGTACTGGCAGGGCCGCGCAGTTGTTGCGCTGCGAACAACGGCTTTTGTGTCTCTAAACAGCGGAGAAGACCAAATTTTTGTTCAATAACCCGTATCCACTCATCAGCTTCCAACGGGTCCTCAGCCTTGACAAATAGTGGTGGACGGGTTTCAGAGAAATCCAGATATCTGGTTTCACGGGGGCCTTGCTGATAACCCCTTCCACCCTGCTGCTGGAATTGTTGGCCCGCCATTTCTCTAAGAAAGCGGGTATTGTCTGCAGTTGCGTTCACCAAGGCGGCAATCGCCTCGGCCAATGTGGGAGGAACCGGGGGTGGATTTGGGGTAACATCCCTTCCCCCAGAAGTTCCTGCTGCATCCTGTCCTCGAGTCCTGGTAGGCATCTGAGGCAAAGAACATTTGAAGTAAACATAATATGCCAGAGAAACCTTCCATTTTACATTACTATAAAAAGTAATGATACAGACTCGATGTTATACAACAGGATACATTACCCATTATACAAGAGTTCAACCTATTGTACAACATACTACTTTTATTTCTACAGCTACACTACTACTCCTGCTTCTGGTTGCTCTCGGTAGCTTCGTCGTCAGGTGTGGGAGACCATACGTGTAACACCCAAATTCTGAATTTGGAATTGGTAGAAGAAATCTGAACAAAGTATCATTGGGAAATAAGAAAATGAGGAGAAAAAGAATTTTTCTTTTAAAACCATTTATACATTTCATGAAATAAATAAACAAGGAGAATAAAACTTAAACTAGTAATAATAAAATAGTATGGTTTATATTCACCCTTGGGTTTCAATTGATACATTTGAAAAAAAAAATGAAAACTAAAATAGAAGTATAAATTTGAATTTGGAATAGAAAATAGAAAATAAAAGAGAAGGGAAGAACTAAGAAAAATATTACATAAAATAAAATAAATAAACAT
Source organism: Zea luxurians (assembly GCA_029449295.1). NCBI lineage: Eukaryota > Viridiplantae > Streptophyta > Magnoliopsida > Poales > Poaceae > Zea > Zea luxurians. The sequence goes on along the minus strand of JAOPSE010000026.1, from coordinate 34,877,221 downwards.
CCTTCACACTTATATTAATAAATTATACCTTTCAAACTGAGGACAAGTTATTCACAAAGTTTAAACTCAAACTTGAATTCAAATTGGATTTGAAATTGGAGAAAAGAAAATACAAAATAAAAAGAAAAAAAGATAAAAACCTTACCTGGGCCCTGGAACCAGAATTCGGCCCAACACGCCTTTCTCTCTGCGCAGCCCATCAGCTCACGAGCGTGCGCCGACATGCGGGCCCCGCATGTCAGCCACTCTTAACTCTCACGCGCGCGCTCCGGATCTCTGACGTACGGGACCCACCCGTCATTCGCTGTTTGCGCCGCGCTCTCCTCCTCTCGGTTACTCCCACAGACGCGTGGGCCCGCCTTGTCACTCGCTCAGACGCGCGGCGACTTGTTCGTCCTCCTTTCTCGCTAACAGCCCGATGCCGTCGCCGCCATGGCCGGGAGCGGGGCAACCTCCTTCCCTCCGTTCGGACCTGGACTCCAGGAGATAAAAGGGATCCCCGTGACCCGTTCCTTCGCCCACAACCTTCTCGCGCAAGCTTGGATTTCCCCAAACGATTTTGCGCCGCCGCCAAGGCATAACACCATCCGCCATAGCTGACCGGCCAAATCACCGACGTGCGTGCCTCGGTGCTTGAACCGAGTGATCGCGACGTCGTCTCGGTGGTGTCCCCGGGTCTCTCATCCCCTGGATTGGCCCTACCCCGCCGGAATTGCTCGTCGTACCTCGCCACCGCCGCGGATCCGCGCCACCGCGTAGTCAGCTCGGTGTACACCACCATCCTCGGTGAGTCCTCCTCCCCATGCTTCGCTTGAACCTCTAGCACATTTAGAGTAGCTCGGGATGGGCCGAGGCGCGTTAATTCTCGTGATCGCCGACGACGGCTTAGGCGCCGCCGCGGCACGCCGGGGGCCGGGTCCTACGCTCGACCTCGGCCAAAATTAGTGGGAGCATTAAGTTCTGGGGATCGTCAATTGTGCGTGGGCGGATTGAATCGGGTTATGGCGCTCGTGCTGGCCGGAATTGGGAGCTCCGATCGGGCGGGCCGCCGTGGGTGGGCGGCGTTTTCCGTCGCTCGTCAGGTGAGTTGGGAGAGATGGCCGCGGGCCGTTGATCTTTGGATGAACAGCCGGGATTAGAACGAGCGTACCCCTTCGCCGCGTTGGACCGTGAACCGTTGGATATTGATCGGAGGGCTCAGGGTAGATCTCGGTCATTTAGAATCTGAACCGTAAGATCTTGATCCGACGGTTCGGAGCGCGTACCGGTTCATTATAATTCAGATCTAATCCGGGCCCCTGATTTCCGATCGGGCGGCCCAGATTGCACCGTACCCCTTCGCGGGTCATTTTGTTAAAGAGTCCTCGGGCTTCCGGGAAATAAACCCGCCGTCCATTTGTCACTGTTCTCTGTGTCTTGGATAAATTACGCCAGACTCCCTGAGTTTTCGGGAATTTGGCGCCCAGTCCAGAGGGTATTAAAAACAGAGAAATTAATATTAAAATTCATTTTTAATACAAAAACAAATCTAGAAACTTGTAAAATGCATAGAAAATTCATTTTAGTTCCAAATTAAGTCATTCCAATTCCTAAAATTTTGTAATAATATTCTCTACCATTTAGAATCACTGTTTTGACATGAACTCTGTCAGAAAATTTATTTATCATTTAATCATATTATAATCACCTTAAACCTTAGGAAAATCATAACTTGAAATCTACAACTCCAAAATTAATAATTCTTTTTCCTGTGATCTTATTTTTATATGTAGATTATTAATATGTATATATGTTTGGTGTAATGTTAATTTTGCCTATACCATGTTTGTTTGAATTGCTACGACTAGCAGTGAGGTCACGAGTCACCTGAAGATCATCCTGGTACCTGGAATCTCAAGGCCCAGGCAAGTTGTGCCCTTGATCACTTCTTTTTACCCAGCCATGTTCTGATTAATCATAATGATCTGCATAGGTTAATTTTGATGGGACCCAATAGGTTACCCTAGTTTGTTTATCTTTATACCTTGTTTACCACTGAACTTTCTGGGTAGTACTTGCTAGTGCTATATGTGGTTTTGGGTATGGAGATACACTATTCATGGTTATACTTTTGTTATCAGTTGTTATTTATTGTTCATGTTGAGATCATTATGTTAATTGGAACATGGAGCGACCACCCGGGAAAACAGTGCTACCACAATGGTGGAATGGGACGCCCTTGGCTGATTAATTAGGAAAGCTAGTGGAAGACTACCTTACCCGAAAGGGGCAAGGGCAGTAGGGGAGAGGTCAGTGCGGGGAGGCCCTCGGGAGGATTTTGCTGCGATAGCGGTCCTGCAAGGGATTCCTGTACTGGATCTTCCTATAAACTGTAGCGGGTTTTCGGAAGCTAGTGGAACTTTGTAAAGGCCTCGTAGTGGATCCCTAGCCATTCACCTCGGAAGTGTCTAAGGGCCTTGCAAACCCTGGCGACATGGGATACACGACTTGTGGGTAAAGATGCGCAACCTCTGCAGAGTGTAAAACTGGTATACTAGCCGTGCTCACGGTCATGAGCAGCTCGGACCCTCACATGATTAAATTATGGAACTAAATTCAATTTGTCATATGCATTGCATCGCAGGTGAAGTTGTTACTCTTGTTCTACTACTTAACTGGGTTTGGTATTTACTTATACTTAGTAACTGCTAATAAAATTTTGACCAACTTTAAAAGCAATGCTCAGCTCTAACCATCTTCTTTGGTAAGCCTTACACTTCACGTGAGCTCCCACCTTTGGCGAGTTCATGCACATTATTCCCCACAACTTGTTGAGCGATGAACGTATGTGAGCTCACTCTTGCTGTCTCACATACACCACAGGTCAAGAACAGGTACTGTAGGATGATGCTCTTGGAGGATGCTGCGATGAGTTCGTGAGAGGTCTAGGTCGTCGTCTCCCAGTCAATTTTGGGTTGCTGGACCGTTGTCTCCTTATAATGTAATTATTTATTTTGTATAGAACTCCTGTTATATATAAAGATGTGACATTCGATCCTGTGCCACTATACATCATATGTATGAGACTTGGTCCCAGCATACCTGGTGTTTATGTTAACCCCGGGTTTTGGACCCCTAAAATCCGGGTGTTATAGAAGTGGTATCAGAGGAATGTTGACTGTAGGACGAAACCTAGATAGAACTGGACAACCATTGTCTACTTACCTTTGCTACTCTGATTCTTTTCTAAACTTATCTTAATTTTTTTTTCTCATCTATTTCCGCTTACTCTGATTATTCTTATCTTTTCTTTCTAAAGACAAATGTGGATTTCATATTTGAAATCCTATGCCTAAATTGACCTTTAGGAATAGGAGACCTACTACTAGGAATAAAAACAAAACTATTTTTATCTAGATATCTATGAACTTGAATGTTTGTTCTTACGATACTTGCTTGATTTGGATCTTTGATTGAGTGTGATGGGTTGTGGAGTGATGTCCACAATTGCATCTGCATATACACATAGGTATAAAAATATATTCATAAAATAACTAGACAACCTAGATTATCCCCATTGGAACGTATCTAGCTTAAGAGATTTATCTTATCCTAAAAGATCTCATTCCAACCAATTCATCTTAGATTCTCTCTTATCTTAATAGATCCATCCTATCTTAAGAGGTTCTCTCTTAATGGATTTATCTTACCTTGAAGGATTCATCTTATCCTAACCACTTTACTTATCCCATCTTGATAGAAATAACTGACCCTAAAAGACTCTACCTTATTCTTATGGATTCATCTTGCCCTAATTAGCATATTGACCCCACTCTAGAATAACAAACCATGATTTAAACCCAATTAATTGGATCTTATCTAGATTAATCTGGTCATACCTAGACCCCATTCAACCTAAACTACTCTAAAATTAATTAGGTCTTATCTAGTTATGCTAAACTAATCTAGTTGCCATCTAATTTGAACTAACCCAATGTGACCCACTCAAACAGGTTAGTTAAATACTTGTAACAGGGATTAGACCCTACTAGCCATGTATTAACTTAACTTAGCACATTGGATCAATTCAACCATGAGCTAACCCAACCCATAGAACCATGATGAATGGTATAACCTTTCTATTCCCACCTAATAACAAACAAACTTTTAACCTACATCTTGTAGTCTATCTCACCCATATATATCTCTCATCTTGACTGATTCTATCTTACCCTTGGATATTCACCCTATACGATTGGTTACCCCAATCTGGACATAAAACAAAGATTAAGCCCTACCAAAGAATCTTTAGAATATAACCAGCTACTAGCTTATTCATTCCGCTTATTGAATAATTCCCTTTGCAAAACTATTACCATATGCTTCTAACTTTCATGGTCAATACCAGGAAAGGGAAGATTATCACGTAACAACAAACAGAAAATGAATCCTCCAAATCCTCCACCTGTTGAGATCGATCAAGTGGTTGCTACCCAAAGACTGGTAATACAACAGTTAACAGACCTGGTGACCGAGATGCAGAATCAGATAAGACAACAACGCGAGGAAATACGTCAGGCCCGCCAAGAAATAAGACAAGCACGGTTGGAGAGACAACAACAACAACCTCCACCACCACCACCAGCTTCACCAAGCTACATAGATATAGATTATGATGATTTGTAAAATCTAGGTGTTACTTTAGTTAGTAGATGATATGATAATATTTTAGAGGAAATAATAAGGTCTATTGACCCTATGTTTTGTTAAAAGAAATATACCTCATGCTGAGATCTCTTTGTTTGTGCATATGTTCCGAGAACAATATGAGTATACATCCTTTTTCTTACAAATCTCGAGGACGAGATTATTTTTAAGGGGGGTAGGATTTGTAACACCCAAATTCTGAATTTGGAATTGGTAGAAGAAATCTGAACAAAGTATCATTGGGAAATAAGAAAATGAGGAGAAAAAGAATTTTTCTTTTAAAACCATTTATACATTTCATGAAATAAATAAACAAGGAGAATAAAACTTAAACTAGTAATAATAAAATAGTATGGTTTATATTCACCCTTGGGTTTCAATTGATACATTTGAAAAAAAAATGAAAACTAAAATAGAAGTATAAATTTGAATTTGGAATAGAAAATAGAAAATAAAAGAGAAGGGAAGAACTAAGAAAAATATTACATAAAATAAAATAAATAAACATCCTTCACACTTATATTAATAAATTATACCTTTCAAACTGAGGACAAGTTATTCACAAAGTTTAAACTCAAACTTGAATTCAAATTGGATTTGAAATTGGAGAAAAGAAAATACAAAATAAAAAGAAAAAAAGATAAAAACCTTACCTGGGCCCTGGAACCAGAATTCGGCCCAACACGCCTTTCTCTCTGCGCAGCCCATTAGCTCACGAGCGTGCGCCGACATGCGGGCCCCGCATGTCAGCCACTCTTAACTCTCACGCGCGCGCTCCGGATCTCTGACGTACGGGACCCACCCGTCATTCGCTGTTTGCGCCGCGCTCTCCTCCTCTCGTTTACTCCCACAGACGCGTGGGCCCGCCTTGTCACTCGCTCAGACGCGCGGCGACTTGTTCGTCCTCCTTTCTCGCTAACAGCCCGATGCCGTCGCCGCCATGGCCGGGAGCGGGGCAACCTCCTTCCCTCCGTTCGGACCTGGACTCCAGGAGATAAAAGGGATCCCCGTGACCCGTTCCTTCGCCCACAACCTTCTCGCGCAAGCTTGGATTTCCCCAAACGATTTTGCGCCGCCGCCAAGGCATAACACCATCCGCCATAGCTGACCGGCCAAATCACCGACGTGCGTGCCTCGGTGCTTGAACCGGGTGATCGCGACGTCGTCTCGGTGGTGTCCCCGGGTCTCTCATCCCCTGGATTGGCCCTACCCCGCCGGAATTGCTCGTCGTACCTCGCCACCGCCGCGGATCCGCGCCACCGCGTAGTCAGCTCGGTGTACACCACCATCCTCGGTGAGTCCTCCTCCCCATGCTTCGCTTGAACCTCTAGCACATTTAGAGTAGCTCGGGATGGGCCGAGGCGCGTTAATTCTCGTGATCGCCGACGACGGCTTAGGCGCCGCCGCGGCACGCCGGGGGCCGGGTCCTACGCTCGACCTCGGCCAAAATTAGTGGGAGCATTAAGTTCTGGGGATCGTCAATTGTGCGTGGGCGGATTGAATCGGGTTATGGCGCTCGTGCTGGTCGGAATTGGGAGCTCCGATCGGGCGGGCCGCCGTGGGTGGGCGGCGTTTTCCGTCGCTCGTCAGGTGAGTTGGGAGAGATGGCCGCGGGCCGTTGATCTTTGGATGAACAGCCGGGATTAGAACGAGCGTACCCCTTCGCCGCGTTGGACCGTGAACCGTTGGATATTGATCGGAGGGCTCAGGGTAGATCTCGGTCATTTAGAATCTGAACCGTAAGATCTTGATCCGACGGTTCGGAGCGCGTACCGGTTCATTATAATTCAGATCTAATCCGGGCCCCTGATTTCCGATCGGGCGGCCCAGATTGCACCGTACCCCTTCGCGGGTCATTTTGTTAAAGAGTCCTCGGGCTTCCGGGAAATAAACCCGCCGTCCATTTGTCACTGTTCTCTGTGTCTTGGATAAATTACGCCAGACTCCCTGAGTTTTCGGGAATTTGGCGCCCAGTCCAGAGGGTATTAAAAACAGAGAAATTAATATTAAAATTCATTTTTAATACAAAAACAAATCTAGAAACTTGTAAAATGCATAGAAAATTCATTTTAGTTCCAAATTGAGTCATTCCAATTCCTAAAATTTTGTAATAATATTCTCTACCATTTAGAATCACTGTTTTGACATGAACTCTGTCAGAAAATTTATTTATCATTTAATCATATTATAATCACCTTAAACCTTAGGAAAATCATAACTTGAAATCTACAACTCCAAAATTAATAATTCTTTTTCCTGTGATCTTATTTTTATATGTAGATTATTAATATGTATATATGTTTGGTGTAATGTTAATTTTGCCTATACCATGTTTGTTTGAATTGCTACGACTAGCAGTGAGGTCACGAGTCACCTGAAGATCATCCTGGTACCTGGAATCTCAAGGCCCAGGCAAGTTGTGCCCTTGATCACTTCTTTTTACCCAGCCATGTTCTGATTAATCATAATGATCTGCATAGGTTAATTTTGATGGGACCCAATAGGTTACCCTAGTTTGTCTATCTTTATACCTTGTTTACCACTGAACTTTCTGGGTAGTACTTGCTAGTGCTATATGTGGTTTTGGGTATGGAGATACACTATTCATGGTTATACTTTTGTTATCAGTTGTTATTTATTGTTCATGTTGAGATCATTATGTTAATTGGAACATGGAGCGACCACCCGGGAAAACAGTGCTACCACAATGGTGGAATGGGACGCCCTTGGCTGATTAATTAGGAAAGCTAGTGGAAGACTACCTTACCCGAAAGGGGCAAGGGCAGTAGGGGAGAGGTCAGTGCGGGGAGGCCCTCGGGAGGATTTTGCTGTGATAGCGGTCCTGCAAGGGATTCCTGTACTGGATCTTCCTATAAACTGTAGCGGGTTTTCGGAAGCTAGTGGAACTTTGTAAAGGCCTCGTAGTGGATCCCTAGCCATTCACCTCGGAAGTGTCTAAGGGCCTTGCAAACCCTGGCGACATGGGATACACGACTTGTGGGTAAAGATGCGCAACCTCTGCAGAGTGTAAAACTGGTATACTAGCCGTGCTCACGGTCATGAGCAGCTCGGACCCTCACATGATTAAATTATGGAACTAAATTCAATTTGTCATATGCATTGCATCGCAGGTGAAGTTGTTACTCTTGTTCTACTACTTAACTGGGTTTGGTATTTACTTATACTTAGTAACTGCTAATAAAATTTTGACCAACTTTAAAAGCAATGCTCAGCTCTAACCATCTTCTTTGGTAAGCCTTACACTTCACGTGAGCTCCCACCTTTGGCGAGTTCATGCACATTATTCCCCACAACTTGTTGAGCGATGAACGTATGTGAGCTCACTCTTGCTGTCTCACATACACCACAGGTCAAGACCAGGTACTGCAGGATGATGCTCTTGGAGGATGCTGCGATGAGTTCGTGAGAGGTCTAGGTCGTCGTCTCCCAGTCAATTTTGGGTTGCTGGACCGTTGTCTCCTTATAATGTAATTATTTATTTTGTATAGAACTCCTGTTATATATAAAGATGTGACATTCGATCCTGTGCCACTATACATCATATGTATGAGACTTGGTCCCAGCATACCTGGTGTTTATGTTAACCCCGGGTTTTGGACCCCTAAAATCCGGGTGTTATAATACGTCGACCAACCTCAAAGAAGGAGGGGGCCTAAAAAGGTCTAACTCCCCACCAAGCGCTTCTCCCGCAGTATGCGAGGGTCCGGCTTCTGACCTGACAGGATCCGCAGGGACATGTGGGTGTAATTGCGAATACAGTACATGAACTTCCTCATGTAAAGTATTGCAATATACCTGCAAGTTATCAATAGCAGTGCTAAGCTCTTCGACTCGTGCTCGAGCCTTCGCTTCCTTAGCCCAAGCTACTGAACGAGACTGTACTGCCCAATCAAGTGCCAGATCTCGATCAGCGAGTTGATCTTGCAGGGTACGGATGTAACTTCTTAACTCATTTATTCGGTCACCATCTGCAACCCATAAATTGGTCCTGCGTTGTAACTCTGCTTGAAGTTGATTCACGCGAGCTTCGAGATCACCAATAGGATCGTTGCTCCCGCTACTGCTATCTTGTTCCCGTGGGGCAAGTTGGTGTCGAGGTACACCGATAGGCCCAATATGCTTTCGCGCCGTTTTCCTTGTACGTGGTGGCATTTTATAAGGGGGAAATTTATTAGTACGATTCTTAGCATGATGCATGAATAATTACAGAATCAACCTCAGTTGATTCAACCTTCTATCCATTGCACTCTTCCTATCTGGTCTTTGAAATAAACTCTTCGGAGATGATTAGGTAAGAAGAGAAGAATTTTTCTAGATAAGTCTTAGAAAATTCTTTTGAAGATGCTACATAATATCTGTCAAGAAGGGCTACGCTCCGATACCAGCTGTGACGGAACCTTCCAAGTCATTAGGCCCACCTACAGTTGTCCTTGTCCAACAGACATCAGATAGCCCTGTAGATGTTTCTGAATCACTTGACAAGTTCGGTATCTTTATCCTTACCTTTGCAGGAACGTTTCACCCGTCTGGCAGACAATATGTTCATCGGAGATGCGGAAATGCAGAAGTGATTACATAGACTTACATTTATTTAAAAGTAAGAGTAAGTTATTTGTACAGACCAGAGAGTGCTGAAAAGTATTATTACAATACCTGAGAGGTAAAAACTCCTCCCATTAAGCTCCTTACACAAAAGTTTTTAAGGAGGACCCGGTCCTTCGGCAGCTTCATTCTTGATTATCTTCACTTTTCACCACCTTGGCATAGAAACAACAAAAGTTTGTTGTCTCCTCACCTAAAAACAACGGGGGAATAAACCCTGAGTATGGAATTACTCAGCAAGTCTTACCGGACTAAAGAAAAGACTCTCAAGGGTATGCCGGTTATATGGGAGTCAAGGTAAGGCTTTTCAATAATCAAAGACTCTGTTTTGCAGAAAAGCTTACTATGAGTGGATCCTTAAAATTCCAATTTTACTTGTCAGGTTAAGTAAGGTTACCTGCATCTAGAGTTCTGTCTACCCTAGTTCAAGCACTTGTCCTGCACTAGCCAATTTCTTATCAACCCTTCTTCTTCACTGGATTGCTACGTGTAAGTCAGTGGCCAAGTCTCCATAACCGCGGAGGTACGGCGATCCGAATCGATTATACTCAGCTGAGGATCTCCGATCATACGACATATGTAGCACTTAACCCTTGCATATGTCAACCCGCCACCGAGTTTCTTAAGACCAGATCAGGTTCACGCAAACCGAGAGCACAGATACACCACCGTCCAGCCTCTTGCCACGGAGGGTACACGCTACTCTTGCCACCGCTCCACGCCCATTTCGTGTTATCTTATTCAGGCCTTAGTCCACCCGAGGCAAAGCTTACCCATGACGAGGCATGTGACCAGTTAAAGGGTCCTCGGTCAGCAGGCTTACATCGAGACGGCCCTTAATCGACTCAGACGGAGACACTACACCGAGACTCTCTTTCTCGTGCAAGTCACCCGCCCGGTCTCAGCTTAATCACTTAACCCCAAAGGTTGGTACCAGGCAGAGGTACATCTTTTCCGATGTTGAATCCATCACGGCCGTGATGGATTCACCATCAAGTTTTTATTTTCGAAAACATCCCACCCACTTTTGCCATATCATCTTTTGTAAAAACAAAACATTTTGTTTTTCTAAAGCAAGGCTAAGCATCAAAAATCTTTTGTAAAACAGGGATTTCAAGGAAGGTAATCAAATTCCAAGGAAAGTAATGCAGGAATTGTTTTAGCAATCAACACCTATCACCTAGTGCATCAAGCAAGTGAGAAAGATTTAAAACACAAGGGGGGGTGGCAAATGCACCGGGGCTTGCCTTTGTTTATGGGTGAGTCAGGCTCAGATCCACAAATATCGAAGTAGAAACAGTTCTCAGCCTGTGTTTCCAAAGGTGGTGGTACTTGCTCTTCAGTGGCTTCCACTTCTTCGTGTTTTAATCATAACCATACATATGTATAAGAATGAATGCCATGGGATGCTCATGAGGGTGCAAAGATAATATAAACTTATTATCTAAGTCTTGAATACAATTTTCCTTCACGGGACTCCGAGAACTTAGGGTTTCCGGAGTCGGTAAAGGAGTTCACAGGGCAGGGGGGTGTTTTGGGGTTTAGTGATCAAACAAGGTCCAAATCAATTCAAACTCTACCCAAGGCTTCTAAATAATGTGGAGAGTTCATATAAAAATTTTGAACATTTTTGGCATTACTATTAATTCTTTAAAATTCCAGAACCATTTCTTTAAGCTATTTTAAATGCCCTAAAATTCCCTGTTTAACCCAAAAATCATGAAACTATTTTTATTAAATTCTAGGGAAAATAAGAATCCTAGGAAAATTAGTTTCACAATTTTACCATTTTTCTACAATTTATAACAAATTTCCCAAGCTCTTCTGAAAGAAAAAGAAAAAAGATTCAACAGAACTGGGCCGGTTTCAGCCCAGGCGGCCCAATCCAGAGGGAAAGGCGCCCGCGCCCGCGCGCGCTAGCGACTTTGCACAGGGGTCCCCGGGGTTTTGGCTAACTGAACACGAGTTCCTATTACTGTTTCTTGTGTCACTGACAGATTGCAGATAAGCCCTCCACCTTCTATCTCTTCGCAGACCAAAGTCCACGACGGCGTTCATGCGCGGAGAGGCTCCGGCGAGGTCCTGGACCGGCCGATTGGGGCTATGACCGGCGCTCAGCTTCCGCCTAAATCAAATTCACTACCTGGGGAACGATTCCCCTAACTTAATTGCACAAATAACCAACTACTGAGCTCTGGCCACGGTGACCGAGAGCATGGCGGCTCAAGTGTTGTGTTCCCGGCGATCCCAGGTGATTTGGTTCGATTAAAGGGGTCGGGGAGCATCACCAGCATGTAAGGGTGCTAGAACAAGAACGAGAAGGGAATGAGCAGACCTGGGGAAGGCTGGCCGCGGTGAGGTGAGTTTACGGTGGCGGAGAGTGGATTTGGGGCGAATCCAAAATTCGCGACTTCCAGCGAAGGACTACAAGCGATTAGCGGTGGCTGAGTGCGTGAGGATGTGGTGAAGCTCACTGCGGGGTCAATTTATAGATCCCCGGGGCGGTGGCGCTTAATTTGAGCGGATAGAGGAGGCGGCCGGAGATGAGGAAGAGGCCTGGCGTCGTGGTTACGTGTTCCCAGCCGTGGCGAGCTCATCGACGATGATGGGACGGCAGTAGGGAATCACGACGGTGCTGTGGAAAGGCACGGACACGCGGCGGGCACAGAGATGGCACGACGGCGGCGAGCGGCTTTATCTACGGCGGTGAACAAAGGGGAGGGGTACCGCGGCTTGCCGGGGTGGCATCCAGCTCACCGGCGATGAGGATTTGTTTACAGAGCTATGTTTATCTGAAGACCACGATGCACGAATCACAGCAAAGGATCGACCACCGGCGACGACTCATCGGCGACGAGCCCGTCGCGCTGGCGATCTAATCCCCAATGGTCTACTGTACCATCGTGAACTGCTTATCAGTGTGCCTGACAGTCAACGTTTGGGTCGATTTTGCTCTCAAATTCACATGGCAGCTAATCCGAGGCTCTGCAGCAAAGTTGTAGACTAACATACCATATCCATCTTTGTTATAGCAGCCATGGGCAAATTCTCAATAGATTAGTCATAATTTGTCTCCAAAGATGGTCTAATGTCACTGATCATATAATCATCAGCTTATTTTATTCTGACAGCCCATCTTTGGGCTCACTTATTTCCAAATTTCTCATAAGAACATGATTTGCTCTCTTCAGCAAAATTGTTCTCCTTTGATTGGTCTACAAACTTATTGTGGTCACTTAGGGAAAAAACCCTATATTTTAAAAGATACAGGGCTCCAAAGTTGAGCCCACTAAACTGAATTTCAGACTTAGAATAGAGCTTAAGTGAGGTCCATTTTGCATTTAAGTCCAAAATCCAATATTTGGCTTACAAGTCCACACATTTGTGAACCAAATGATTTAAGATACTTATTTGACTTGGTTTTTGCACTTTAGTCCAAAAGTGGACTAATTTTGCACATAGGTCCCTAGGGTTTGGATTTAGGGTTTTCCAGGGTTCTAATTGAGATTTTTGGTATCCCAGGGGTATAAATGTGATTCAACTTTGTTTTTGGGGACATTTTATGACTCTTCCCTAAAGCCTTTAGGTTTTCTCACCTTGGGTTATGTTTTACCCCTTTGAGCCTGATTTAGGGTCAGGTTTCCTATCCAGGGTCCTATTTGCAAAACACCAAAAACAATACACTTGTTTGAATTTGTTACCTAGTGAATGCACTCTAGGTGTGTAAAACATATGCAATGCCAATGTTTATGATGTCATGCTCAAGTTTTAGTTACAGTAACACCAGGGGTGTTACATAGGCGGTGGAGCTCATGGGCGAAACGCTATCATTCGCCCCTCGGAAGACCATAAAATCCCAGGTCTTGGCAGACTTCCTGGCTGAGTGGACTGACACCCAGTTACCAACAACTCCAATCCAACCAGATCTTTGGACCATGTACTTCGATGGGTCACTCATGAAAATAGGAACAGGCGCTGAGCTTGCTCTTCGTTTCACCCCTCAGAAAGCATCTTTGCTACGTCATACGCCTCTATTTTCCAGCATCAAACAACGTGGCTGAGTACGAGGCTCAGGTTAATGGGCTGCGCATCGCCGTCGAGCTAGGGGTCCAGCGCCTCGACGCTCGTGGCGACTCGCAGCTTGTCATCGACCAAGTCATGAAGAACTCCCACTGTCGCGACCAGAGGATGGAAGCCTACTGCGACGAAGTCCGGCGCCTGGAAGACAAGTTCTACGGGCTGGAGCTCAACCACATCGCCCGACGGTACAACGAGACTACAGATGAGCTGGCGAAGATAGCCTCGGGGCAAACGATGGTTCCCCCGGACGTCTTCTCTAGAGACCTACATCAACCATCCGTCAAGATCGACGACACGCTTGAGCCCGAGGAAGCCTCGGCCCAGCTCGAGGTGCCCTCGGTCGAGCCTGAGGAAGCCTCGGCCCAGCCCGAGGTACCCTCGGCCGAGACCGAGGAGGCCTCGGTCGAGCCCGAGGTACCCTCGGCCATCGAGGAGGAGGCCTTGCCCGTCGAGGGGGAACAGAATGGGGTCACGCCAGATCCGAACTGGCAGACCCCGTACCTAGAATATCTCCTCCGAGGAGAGCTTCCCCTCGACAAGACCAAACCTCGGCGACTGTCTTGGCGCGCCAAGTCGTTCGTCTTGCTGGGTGATGAAAAGGAGCTCTATCACCGCAGCCCATCAGGCATCCTCCAACGATGCATATCCGTCGCCCAAGGACAAGAGCTGTTGCAAGAAATACACTCGGGGCTTGCGGCCACCATGCAGCACCTCGAGCCCTCGTGGGGAATGCCTTCCGACAAGGTTTCTACTGGCCAACTGCGGTGGCCAACGTCACTAGGATTATACGCTCCTGCCAGGGGTGTAAATTCTACGCAAAGCAGACACGCCTGCCCGCTCAGGCCCTGCAGACGATACCCATCACCTGGCCGTTTGCAGTATGGGGTCTGGACCTCGTCGGTCCCTTGCAAAGGGCACCCGGGGGCTTCTCGCACCTGCTGGTCGCCATCGACAAATTCTCCAAGTGGATCGAGGTCCGACCCCTGACCAGCATCAGGTCCGAGCAGGCGGTGGCGTTCTTCACCAACATCATCCATCGATTCGAGGTCCCAAACTCCATCATCACCGACAATGGCATGCAGTTCACCGGAAAAAAGTTCCTGGACTTCTGCGACGACCACCACATCCGTGTGGACTGGGCCGCCGTAGCTCACCCCATGACGAATGGGCAGGTGGAGCGTGCCAACGGTATGATTTTGCAGGGACTCAAACCGAGGATCTACGACAACCTCAACAAGATCAGCAAGCGATGGATGAAAGAGCTACCCTCGGTAGTCTGGAGTCTGAGGACGACGCCGAGCCGAGCCACGGGTTTCTCGCCGTTTTTTCTAGTCTATGGGGCCGAGGCCGTCCTCCCCACGGACTTAGAATACGGCTTCCCGAGGACCAGGGCGTACAACGACCGAAGCAACCAGACCAGCCGAGAGGACTCGCTGGACTAGCTCGAAGAGGCTCGGGACGTTGCCTTACTACATTCAGCGCGGTACCAGCAGTCACTGCGACGCTACCACGCCCGAAGCGTTTGGCCCCGAGGCTTCCAAGTGGGAGACTTGGTGCTTCGTCTGCGACAGGACGCCCGAGAGCGCTACAAGCTCACTCCTTCCTGGGAAGGGCCCTTCATCATCACCAAGATTTTGAAGCCCGGAACATACAAGCTGGCCAACGACCAAGGCGAGGTCTACAGCAATGCTTGGAACATCCAACAGCTACGTTGCTTCTATCCTTAAGATGTTTTAAGTCGTTCATGTACCTCGTTTTCTTTACATACACAAAGTCTAACCGTCAAGGAAGGGTCGGCCTTGCCTCAGCAAAGCCCGACCCTCCCTCGGGGGCTAGAAGGGGGAACCCCCTCTGAGTCAAAACTTTCCTCGGAAAAAATTTTCTACCAAAACGACCTTTGTGCTTTCGACTTCTGTATCGATAGCAGGATCTTGAAAACGACGGGAGTACACGTAAACGGCAAGGCCGATTGAGCCGAGGAACTCCTACGCCTCCGGGATACGGATACCTCACTCATCACCTTCCGCGAGAAGTAACTCACGCTCGGATAAGCGATCCTGCCGCCGAACAAGTCCAAACACTCAGGTAGAAAACGACTTCCATGCCTTCTCGACTGTATCGATAACGGAATCCTACGACCAAATGAGAGTGCACGTAAGCGGCAAGGCCAACCGAGCCGAGGAACTCCTACACCTCCGGGATATGGATACCTCACTCATCACCTTCTGCGAAAAGTAACTCTCACTTGGATAAACGATTCTACTACTGACAGAGAAGTCATGATGCTCGAAACGAGAGGAAAGAAAACGCAGCTTTTAAACATGACGATAAAGTGTTTGGGCCTCAGCAGCCGCGAAAGAACACACGCATGCTACAAATAAACTGCTCCAGCAGGATCAGGCATCGGCAGGGGAAGCAGTTGTGCCCTCGGTGCCGTTTCCGCCTTCGGCGAGATCTAGCCCAGCCTCAAACGACGACGCGGGCGGAAGGATCTCCACCTCGAAGGAGGAGGCCAGCACCGCACTCGGGCCCTCGGCGGCCGCGTCAAGCCTCTGGACCTCGGCTAAGGTAGCCTCGTCTTCGTCGGGTAGACAGTACCCCTCGCTGACCCGCTCCAAGTCCACGTCGTAGTGGGAAGCGAGCACGGCGAAGGCCCGCCTAACGCCGTGGTGCAGCGCCCTGTGGAGTCTGCTGCGCACATGGCCGCCCAAGGCCCACAGATGACTCTGGGGGAGCTACCCGAGGGGACGTCGTCAAGGTCAAAGGCTCAGCAAAAGCCCGAGATAGCCTCGGACATAGCCACACGGTCGGCCTCATTCTGCTCAGCCGCCCGGGCGTGCGCCTTGACGGACTCATTAAGAGCCGTCTCGAGCTCTGCAGATAGCCGATCAAAATTCTTCAGACACGAGTTGAAGAATGAAGCTGAATTGAAGTCGCAAAGCAGGCGAAACATACCTTCGGCCCGGGCACGCTCCTGCGAGGCCACGACTTGGGCAGACTGGGCAGATCCGACGGCCACAGCCAGGTCCACCGCAAGGGCCCTGGCCCGAGCAGACACCTCGGCCAGCTGACCCGCAAGGGCCTCAGCCCAGCCCACGGCCTCGGCAGCCTGGCTCCGAGATTGGTCCCGCTCGTCGATGGCCTGGCCAAGATCCAGCTGCCGCTGCTGCGCCTCCATCCATGCTAATGCCGCCTCTGCCCACGCTGCCGCTGCCTCCGCCTTCAGATCATCACAGAGCAGCCAAAGGTCCGCTAGCTCGGTGCTCGGTTGGGCAAGGCGCTCATTAGCCTTGTCAAACGCGGCCCTCTGGGACCGCAGCGAACCCCAGATGTCGTTCTCGTGGCGGATGAACAGCGACTTGGCGGTGCTCACATCCGCCAGTTCCTGAGCAAGGAAAACAAGGTATTGCAAAGAATGCCCTGGCCACGCAAGGTATGCGCCTGAAATCCTTACCTGGAGGACCCTGGGAACGTCCCTGGAAAGGATCTCCATGGTCGACCGAAGCGACCCCATCGCCGCCTCGACATACTCGTGGAGCTCATCCCGAGACTGCTCCTCCTGCTCATCGTTGAGGACGAGGAGGGGTTTCGAGGCGCCGCAGCTCCAGAACTGGAACGTCTGCCCGCACCACTCATTGGGGTTGCGCTGCACGGGGATGAGGACGCCGCCTCCCAAGACGGGTCGTGGTGTTGCGCGCTCCTCCGCCAAGGCGTCGGGTTCCCCTGCAGTCAACATGTCGGGCACCATCGCCATCAACGCGCTGGGCTTCCCCTCAGCTAAGGTGGCGGGTTTCCGATCACCAACCTCGGCAACAGCGTCCGCCCCCTCCTCAGGGCCAGGAACGGGAGGTCGAGGACGACCGCGAGCGGCGACGCCCCAACCATCCCAACGTCGGGAGCGATGGACGGCCCCGTGGGCGAATCGGCAACGACCGCGGCGGGAGTCGAAGCCAGCACCGACGACACGTCAGGCGGGCTCGGGGCCGCGGTCGTGTCAGCAGCCTCCCCCGGCATGACAACCGCCCCGACGGAGGGGTCGGCCTGGGAGGCTTGCTCCATGGCAGCTCGTGCCGCCTGGGCCCCCCGCTCGAGAGCATCCTGTGCGGAGGCCGGCCAACCGGCATGGCGCACCGCGGCACCGGCTGCAGAAGCCGGCACCGTCTTAAGGGCCTTCGTGGGGGCCAGGCCGATCAGGCCCTGCCTCCACTTGCTGAAAGGAAGAGAGAAAGCAAGTTCAAGACACGCGACGAAAGAAGCCAAAACATAGGCATTCTCAGGCACTTACCCGCTCCGGACCAAGGCTAATCAAGCCTGCGGGGAGGCCCCTCGGGTCTCGGTCCCAGCAGGCGCTGCCAAGGGTTGCCCCGCTACTGACTTCGGCGCCGCTCCCACCTCGGGCGCCCGGGGCGCCGAAGCAGCGGCCTGCCCTGGCGTCGCCGCAGCGGCCGGAGGATCGACCTCCTGCACAGCCGGCACGGGCGCTTGCTCTTGGGGGATAGAGGGGTCGGCCTGACTCCCCGGAGTCAACGCAGTTACCTCGTCCAAGGGGTCAGGCACCCCCTCGGCCTGCCTACGCTCCTCGGACTGGGACCCCGATGTCCCGGCCCCGGGCACTGATGGTACTGGCCCACTTGGAGGCTAACACGGCAACCCCTAGCCCGGCCCCGGGTCCGGGCTAAGGCCAAGATGGGCTGCCATGTCGTCGTCCTCGTCATCATCATCGTCATCATCGTCGTCGGGCATCTCCAGCGATGGCTCCCTCGGGAGCCCATCCCTCTCTTGCCTCCGACGACGCTTCTCCAAGGCGTCCTGAGCTCGCATCCGCTCGCGAGCCCGAGCCTTCTCCGCATCCTTCTTCTCCTTCTTCTTCTCCGTGGTGACCCTCCGTGCGGCTCGGTCCACCTCGTCCTCCGGGACCGGCGGCAGGGCGGGTTTATAAAAACTTAACCCCTAGGGAAGAGCAAAGATCCCAACAGTGGGAATCGAAGGCAACTCGGCGCAATACAGGAGAAGGATTGGATACTTACCAGGGAAACATACCCATGGTCAGGACGCATCACAGGCTGGGTAAGGGCGCCGGCATCCAGCCTCCCTACCGTACCCGCTTGCGGAGGTCGTCGTCAGGGAGGGAGGCCGAGGACATCTGTGAGCCCTCCAGATCGACCCCCGGTCTCATCTCCGAGAGCTGCAACCGCCGCTCTGTCAGAGGGAGCACCCTCCAGCGATGGATGGCGGCAACAACCCCCGCAGCGGTAAGGCCCCCATCTCGTAACCTCTGCAAAGCCTACAGAATAGGCTGGAGCTTCTCCTGTCTCTCGCGCGTGGCACCCCAGCGCCAGTTGCTGCCGGCGGCGGTCACCACTCGTTGAGAAAACGACGGAAGCCTCCCGTCGTCGTTCCGGAGATAAAACCATCGGCGCTGCCACCCCTTGTTCGAAGACACAAGGGTGGCAGCGATGTACTGCTACGCGCGCCCCTGCCTCAGCTGGAGGGTGCAGCCACCGGCCCGCACTGCCATACGGACCTTCTTCGCATCCGTCGTCAAGGCAAAGAGCTCCGCGGATAAGAGGTGGGTCCATAGATCCCAGTGAACTTTGATCCCCAGAAAACCCTCACAAACTGCCGCGAAGATGGCCGCTTGCGCAATGGAGTTGGGGTTGAGGTTGTTGAAAGTCGCCTAGAGGGGGGTGAATAGGGCGAAACTGAAATTTACAAATATAAACACAACTACAAGCCGGGTTAGCGTTAGAAATAAAATCGAGTCCGCGAGAGGGCGCAAAACAAATCGCAAGCAAATGAAGTGTGTGACACACGTATTTGTTTTACCGAGGATCGGTTCTCGCAAACCTACTCCCCGTTGAGGAGGCCACAAAGGCCGGGTCTCTTTCAACCCTTCCCTCTCTCAAACGGTCCCTCGGACCGAGTGAGCTTCTCTTTCTCAAATCACTTGGGAATCAAACTTCCCGCAAGGACCACCACACAATTGGTGTCTCTTGCCTCAATTACAAGTGAGTGTTTGATCACAAGAAAGAATGCCAAAGAAAAGGAAGCGATCCAAGCGCAAGAGCTCAAATGAACACTATAAATCACTCTCTCTAGTCTCTAGGGCTTTGTGTGGAGTTGGGAGAGGATTTGATCTCTTTAGGTGTGCTTTGCAATGAATGCTAGCTCTTGTATAGTAGTTGGAAGTTGGAAAACTTGGATGCAATGAATGGTGGGGTGGTTGGGGTATTTATAGCCCCAAACCACCAAAAGTGGCTGTTGGGAGGCTGTCTGTTCGATGGCGCACCGGACAGTCCGGTGCACACCGGACATGTCCGGTGCCCCCGCCACGTCATCAATGCCGTTGGATTCTGACCGTTGGAGCTTCTGACTTCTGGGCCCGCCTGGGTGTCCGGTGCACACCGGACAACCACTGTTCATTGTCCGGTGCGCCAGTATGGGCGCGCCTGACCTCTGCGCGCGCTGCGCGCGCATTAAATGCAGCGCAGGTAGCCGTTGGCGCCGAAATAGCCGTTGCTCCGCTGGTACACCGGACAGTCCGGTGCACACCGGACATGTCCGGTGAATTATAGCGGAGCGGCTGCCACGCGAACCCGAGGCTGGCGAGTTGCGGAGGTCGCGCTTCCTTGGAGCACCGGACACTGTCCGGTGTACACCGGACAGTCCGGTGAATTATAGCGGAGCGCCTTGAGAAATTCCCGAAGGTGGCGAGTTCGAGTTGGAGTCCTCTGGTGCACCGGACACTGTCCGGTGTACACCGGACAGTCCGGTGCCTCCAGACCAGAGGTGCCTTCGGTTGCCTCTTTGCTCCTTTGTTGAATCCAAAACTTGATCTTTTTATTGGCTGAGTGTGAACCTTTTGCACCTGTATAACTTATACACTTAGAGCAAACTAGTTAGTCCAATATTTGTGTTGGGTAATTCAACCACCAAAATTATTTGGGGACTAGGTGTAAGCCTAATTCCCTTTCAATCTCCCCCTTTTTGGTGATTGATGCCAACACAAACCAAAGCAAATATAGAAGTGCATAATTGAACCAGTTTGCATAATGTAAGTGCAAAGGTTGCTTGGAATTGAGCCAATATAAATACTTATATGATGCGCATGGATTGTTTTCTTTGTTTTTGACATATTGGACCAAATTCACACCACAAGTTTTGTTTTTGCAAACTCTTTTGTAAATTCTTTTCAAAGTCCTTTTGCAAGATAGTCAAAGGTAAGTGAATAAGATTTTGCAAAGCATTTTCAAGTTTTAAAATTTTCTTCCTTTGTTCCAAATGCTTTTCCTTTGACTAAACAAAACTCCCCCTCAAATAAAGTCTCCTCTTAGTGTTCAAGAGGGTTTTAAGACATCAATTTTGAAAATACTACTTGCTCCCCCTATAGAGCACAAAGAGATACCAATTTTGAAATTTTTCATCCGATTGACAAATATTTAGTTTTTAAAATTAGGGTGGTGGTGCGGTTCTTTTGCTTTGGGCTCATATTTTCTCCCCCTTTGGCATGAATCGCCAAAAACGGAATTATTAGAGCCCTAAGAAGTACTTTCTCCTCCTTTGGTCATAAAATAAATGAGTGAAGATTATACCAACGTTGGAGAGTGATGCGGAGCGACGGCGAAGGATGAGTAGTAGAGCGGAGTGGAAGCCTTTGTCTTCGCCGAAGACGCCAATTCCCTTTCAATATACCTATGACTTGGTTTGGAATACACTTGAAAACACATTAGTCATAGCATATAAAAGAGACATGATCAAAGGTATTCTTATGAGCTATGTGTGCAAGTTTAGCAAAAGAAATTCCTAGAATCAAGAATATTAAGCTCATGCCTAAGTCTGGTAAAAGATTGTTCATCAAGTGGCTTGGTAAAGATATCGGCTAATTGATCTTTAGTGTTAATGTATGAAATCTCGATATCCCCCTTTTGTTGGTGATCCCGAAGAAAATGATACCGAATGGCTATGTGTTTAGTGCGGCTATGTTCAACGGGATTATCCGCCATGCGGATTGCATCCTCATTATCACATAGAAGAGGAACTTTGGTTAATTTGTAACCGTAGTCCCGCAGGGTTTGCCTCATCCGAAGCAATTGCGCGCAACAATGGCCTGCGGCAATATACTCGGCTTCGGCGGTAGAAAGAGCGACCGAATTTTGCTTCTTTGAAGCCCATGACACCAAGGATCTTCCCAAGAACTGGCAAGTCCCCGATGTGCTCTTCCTATTAATCTTACACCCCGCCCAATCGGCATCCGAATAACCAATCAAATCAAAAGTGGATCCCCGAGGGTACCAAAGCCCAAACTTAGGAGTATAAGCCAAGTATCTCAAGATTCGTTTTACGGCCGTAAGGTGTGATTCCTTAGGGTCGGCTTGGAATCTTGCACACATGCAAACGGAAAGCATAATGTCCGGTCGAGATGCACATAAATAAAGCAATGAACCAATCATCGACCGGTATACCTTTTGATCCACGGACTTACCTCCCGTGTCGAGGTCGAGATGCCCATTTGTTCCCATGGGAGTCTTGATGGGCTTGGCATCCTTCATTCCAAACTTACTTAGAATGTCTTGAGTATACTTTGTTTGGCAAATGAATGTGCCCTCTTGGAGTTGTTTGACTTGAAATCCTAGAAAATATTTCAACTCCCCCATCATAGACATCTCGAATTTCTGTGTCATGATCCTACTAAATTCTTCACATGTAGATTTGTTAGTAGACCCAAATATAATATCATCAACATAAATTTGGCATACAAACAAATCATTATCAAGTGTTTTGGTGAATAAAGTAGGATCGGCTTTGCCGACTTTGAAGCCATTTGCAATAAGGAAATCTCTAAGGCATTCATACCATGCTCTTGGGGCTTGCTTGAGCCCATAAAGCGCCTTAGAGAGCCTATAAACATGGTTAGGGTACTTACTGTCTTCAAAGCCAGGAGGTTGCTCAACATAGACCTCCTCCTTGATCGGTCCATTGAGGAAGGCACTCTTCACGTCCATTTGATAAAGCTTGAAGCCATGGTAAGTAGCATAGGCTAATAATATGCGAATTGACTCAAGCCTAGCTACGGGTGCATAGGTTTCACCAAAATCCAAACCTTCGACTTGTGAATACCCTTTGGCCACGAGTCGAGCTTTGTTCCTAGTCACCACACCATGCTCATCTTGCTTGTTGCGGAAGACCCACTTGGTTCCTACAACATTTTGGTTAGGACGTGGAACTAAGTGCCATACCTCGTTCCTTGTGAAATTGTTGAGCTCCTCTTGCATCGCCATCACCCAATCCGAATCTTGTAGTGCTTCCTCCACCCTGTGTGGCTCAATAGAGGAAACAAAAGAGTAATGCTCACAAAAGTGTGCAACACGAGATCGAGTGGTTACCCCCTTATGAATGTCGCCGAGGATGGTGTCGACGGGGTGATCTCGTTGTATTGCTTGGTGGACTCTTGGGTGTGGCGGCCTTGGTTGTTCATCCTCCTTGTCTTCATCATTTGCATCTCCCCCTTGATCGTTGCCGTCATTTTGAGGTGGCTCATCTTCTTGATCTTCTTGTTCAATATCTTGAGTCTCATCCTCAATTTGAGTTGGTGGAGATGCTTGCATGGAGGAGGATGGTTGATCTTGTGCATGTGGAGGCTCTTCGGATTCCTTAGGACACACATCCCCAATGGACATGTTCCTTAGCGCTATGCATGGAGCCTGTTCTTCACCTATCTCATCAAGATCAACTTGCTCTACTTGAGAGCCGTTAGTCTCATCAAACACAACGTCACAAGAAACTTCAACAAGTCCTGAGGACTTATTAAAGACTCTATATGCCCTTGTGTTTGAGTCATATCCTAGTAAAAAGCCTTCTACAGTTTTAGGAGCAAATTTAGATCTTCTACCTCTTTTAACAAGTATAAAACATTTGCTACCAAAAACTCTAAAATATGAAATATTTGGCTTTTTACCAGTTAGGAGTTCATAGGATGTCTTCTTGAGGATTCGGTGAAGATATAACCGGTTGATGGCGTAGCAAGCGGTGTTGATCGCTTCGGCCCAAAACCGATCTGGTGTCTTGTACTCATCAAGCATGGTTCTTGCCATGTCCAATAGAGTTCGATTCTTCCTCTCCACTACACCATTTTGTTGTGGAGTGTAGGGAGAAGAGAACTCATGCTTGATGCCCTCCTCCTCAAGGAAGCCTTCAATTTGAGAGTTCTTGAACTCCGTCCCATTGTCGCTTCTAATTTTCTTGATCCTTAAGCCGAACTCATTTTGAGCCCGTCTCAAGAATCCCTTTAAAGTCTCTTGGGTATGAGATTTGTCCTGCAAAAAGAACACCCAAGTGAAGCGAGAATAATCATCCACAATAACTAGACAGTACTTACTCCCGCCGATGCTTATGTAAGCGATCGGGCCGAATAGGTCCATGTGTAGGAGCTCTAGTGGCCTGTCACTAGTCATGATGTTCTTGTGTGGATGATGAGTGCCAACTTGCTTCCCGGCTTGGCATGCGCTACAAATCCTGTCTTTCTCAAAATGAACATTGGTTAGTCCTAAAATGTGTTCCCCCTTTAGAAGCTTATGAAGATTCTTCATTCCAACATGGGCTAGTCGGCGGTGCCAAAGCCAACCCAAGTTAGTCTTAGCAACTAAGCAAGTGTCGAGTTCAGCACTATCAAAGTCTACCAAGTATAGCTGACCCTCTAACACTCCCTTAAATGCTATTGAATCATCACTTCTTCTAAAGACAGTAACACCTACATCAGTAAATAGACAGTTGTAGCCCATTTGACATAATTGGGATACGGAAAGCAAATTGTAATCTAAAGAATCTACAAGAAAAACATTGGAAATAGTATGGTCAGGTGATATAGCAATTTTACCCAATCCTTTGACCAAACCTTGATTTCCATCCCCGAATGTGATAGCTCGTTGGGGATCTTGGTTTTTCTCATATGAGGAGAACATCTTTTTCTCCCCTGTCATGTGGTTTGTGCACCCGCTGTCGAGTATCCAACTTGAACCCCTGGATGCATAAACCTACAAAACAATTTTAGTTCTTGACTTTAGGTACCCAAACGGTTTTGGGTCCTTTAGCATTAGAAACAAGAACCTTGGGTACCCAAACACAAGTCTTGGAGCCCTTGTGTTTGCCCCCAATAATTTTGGCAACTACCTTGCCGGATTTGTTAGTTAAAACATATGATGCATCAAAAGTTTTGAATGAAATGGCATGATCATTTGATGCATTAGGAGTTTTCTTTCTAGGCAACTTAGCACGGGTTGGTTGCCTAGAACTAGATGTCTCACCCTTATATATAAAAGCATGGTTAGGGCCAGAGTGAGACTTCCTAGAATGAGTTCTCCTAATTTTGCTCTCAGGATAGCCGGTAGGGTACAAAATGTAACCCTCGTTATCCTGAGGCATGGGAGCGTTGCCCTTAACAAAGTTAGATAAATTCTTTGGAGGGGCATTAAGTTTGACATTGTCTCCCTTTTGGAAGCCAATGCCATCCTTGATGCCAGGGCGTCTCCCATTATAAAGCATACTTCTAGCAAATTTAAACTTTTCATTTTCTAAGTTATGCTCGGCGATTTTAGCGTCTAATAAAGCTATATGATCATTTTGTTGTTTAATTAAAGCCATGTGATCATGAATAGCATTGATATCAACATCTCTACATCTAGTGCAAATAGAAGTGTGCTCAACGGTAGATGTAGATGGTTTGCAAGATTTTAATTCTACAACCTTAGCATGCAACATATCATTCTTGGTTCTAAGGTCGGAAATTGTAACATTGCAAATATCTAATTCTTTAGCCTTAGCAATTAATTTCTCATTCTCATTTCTAAGGCTAGCAATGGAACCATTCAACTCATCAATCCTAGCAAGCAAATCAACATTATCATTTCTAGGATAGGAAGTTGAATCAATACAAACATGAGAATCAACCTTAGCAATTAAATTAGCATTTTCATTTCTAAGGTTGGCAATAGTGTCATGACAAGTGCTTAGCTCGCTAGATAGTTTTTGACATTTTTCTACTTCTAGAGCATAAGCATTTTTAATCTTAACATGTTTCTTGTTTTCTTTAATTAGAAAATCCTCTTGGGAATCCAAAAGGTCATCCTTTTCATGAATAGCACTAATCAACTCATTTAATTTTTCCTTTTGTTCCATGTTAAGATTGGCAAAAAGGGTAAGCAAGTTATCCTCCTCATCACTAGCATTATCATCACTAGAGGATTCATATTTTGTGGAGGATTTAGATTTAACCTTCTTCCTTTTGCCGTCTTTTGCCATGAGGCACTTGTGGCCGACGTTGGGGAAGAGAAGTCCCTTGGTGACGGCGATGTTGGCGGCGTCCTCGTCGGAGGAGGACTCGGTGGAGCTCTCGTCGGAGTCCCATTCCCGGCAAACATGGGCATCACCGCCCTTCTTCTTGTAGTACTTCTTCTTTTCTCTCCTCTTTCCCTTCTTGTCGTCGCCCCTGTCACTGTCACTAGACATAGGACATTTTGCAATAAAATGACCGGGCTTACCACACTTGTAGCAAACCTTCTTGGAACGGGATTTGTAATCCTTCCCCTTCCGTTGCTTGAGGATTTGCCGAAAGCTTTTGATGATTAATGTCATCTCCTCATTGTCGAGCTTGGAGGCGTCAATTGGTTGTCTACTTGGTGTAGACTCCTCCTTCTTCTCCTCCGTTGCCTTGAAGGCCACCGGTTGCGCCTCGGATGTGGAAGGTTCTTCAAGCTCGTTGATCTTCTTTGAGCCCTTAATCATGCATTCAAAGCTCACAAAATTCCCGATAACTTCCTCGGGGGTCATTAGTGGATATCTAGGATTACCACGAATTAATTGAACTTGAGTGGGGTTAAGGAAAATAAGAGCTCTTAAAATAACCTTAACCACCTCGTGGTCATCCCACTTTTTGCTCCCGAGGTTGCGCACTTGGTTCACCAAGGTCTTGAGCCGATTGTACATATCTTGTGGCTCCTCCCCTTGGCAAAGACGGAAGCGACCGAGCTCCCCCTCGATCGTTTCTCGCTTGGTGATCTTGGTGAGTTCATCACCCTCGTGTGCGGTCTTGAGTAGGTCCCAAATCTCCTTTGCATTCTTCAACCCTTGCACTTTGTTGTATTCCTCCTTGCTTAAAGAGGCGAGGAGTATGGTTGTGGCTTGGGAGTTGAAGTGCTCGATTTGGGCTACTTCGTCCGTATCATAATCCTCATCCCCTACAGAAGGTACCTGTGCTCCAAACTCAACAACATTCCATATACTTTTGTGGAGTGAGGTTATATGAAATTTCATTAAATCACTCCACCTAGCATAATCTTCGCCATCAAAAGTTGGCGGTTTGCCTAATGGAACGGAAAGTAATAGAGTATGTCTAGATGTACGGGGATAGTTTAAGGGGATCTTACTAAACTTCTTGCGCTCTTGGCGCTTAGAAGTTACGGACGGTGCATCGGAGTCGGAGGTGGATGTTGATGAAGTGTCGGTCTCGTAGTAGACCACCTTCCTCATCCTCTTGTGCTTGTCGCCTTTCCGATGCGACTTGTGAGAGGAGGATTTTTCCTTCTTCTCTTTGTGGTGAGAAGAGGAAGATCTTTTCTCCTTCCTTTTGGAGGAGTCCTTCTTCTTCTCCCTCCTCTTGGTGCGGGACTCTTCCGATGAAGTGCCCCTTGGCTTGTAGTGGGCTTGTCGCCGGTCTCCACCTCCCTCTTGGTGTGATCTCCCGACATCACTTCGAGCGGTTAAGCTCTAATGAAGCACCGGGCTCTGATACCAATTGAAAGTCGCCTAGAGGGGGGGTGAATAGGGCGAAACTGAAATTTACAAATATAAACACAACTACAAGCCGGGTTAGCGTTAGAAATAAAATCGAGTCCACGAGAGGGCGCAAAACAAATCGCAAGCAAATGAAGTGTGTGACACACGGATTTGTTTTACCGAGGTTCGGTTCTCGCAAACCTACTCCCCGTTGAGGAGGCCACAAAGGCCGGGTCTCTTTCAACCCTTCCCTCTCTCAAACGGTCCCTCAGACCGAGTGAGCTTCTCTTTCTCAAATCACTTGGGAATCAAACTTCCCGCAAGGACCACCACACAATTGGTGTCTCTTGCCTCAATTACAAGTGAGTGTTTGATCACAAGAAAGAATGCCAAAGAAAAGGAAGCGATCCAAGCGCAAGAGCTCAAATGAACACTATAAATCACTCTCTCTAGTCTCTAGGGCTTTGTGTGGAGTTGAGAGAGGATTTGATCTCTTTAGGTGTGCTTTGTAATGAATGCTAGCTCTTGTATAGTAGTTGGAAGTTGGAAAACTTGGATGCAATGAATGGTGGGGTGGTTGGGGTATTTATAGCCCCAAACCACCAAAAGTGGTCGTTGGGAGGCTGTCTGTTCGATGGCGCACCGGACAGTCCGGTGCACACCGGACATGTCCGGTGCCCCCGCCACGTCATCAATGCCGTTGGATTCTGACCGTTGGAGCTTCTGACTTCTAGGCCCGCCTGGGTGTCCGGTGCACACCGGACAACCACTGTTCATTGTCCGGTGCGCCAGTATGGGCGCGCCTGACCTCTGCGCGCGCTGCGCGCGCATTAAATGCAGCGCAGGTAGCCGTTGGCGCCGAAATAGCCGTTGCTCCGCTGGTACACCGGACAGTCCGGTGCACACCGGACATGTCCGGTGAATTATAGCGGAGCGGCTGCCGCGCGAACCCGAGGCTGGCGAGTTGCGGAGGCCGCGCTTCCTTGGAGCACCGGACACTGTCCGGTGTACACCGGACAGTCCGGTGAATTATAGCAGAGCGCCTTGAGAAATTCCCGAAGGTGGCGAGTTCGAGTTGGAGTCCTCTGGTGCACCGGACACTGTCCGATGTACACCGGACAGTCCGGTGCCTCCAGACCAGAGGTGCCTTCGGTTGCCTCTTTGCTCCTTTGTTGAATCCAAAACTTGATCTTTTTATTGGCTGAGTGTGAACCTTTTGCACCTGTATAACTTATACACTTAGAGCAAACTAGTTAGTCCAATATTTGTGTTGGGTAATTCAACCACCAAAATTATTTGGGGACTAGGTGTAAGCCTAATTCCCTTTCAGTTGTGCAGCTCCACCCCGTAGTGGTGCAGGAGCGCCCGCATAAAGCGGCTCGCTGGCACTCCAAACCCCCGCTCATGGAAGGGGACGAAGCTAACCACGTACCCCGGCGGCGGGGAAGGGACGGCCTCGCTCGGGGCCATCCACTCTGGCTGCGCCCCACCAGAGAGGGGACGGAGCAGACCATCGGCGATGAGGACCTCCAGATCCTTCGCAACGACCGTGGAGGAGGGCCACGGGTCGCGCGGTGGGACAACGGTCACCCTGTCAGCCATCACCGAACAGAGGTGGTGGAGGCGGAGGAGATGAGGTGCGCGGTTTCCTTTTCCCTGGCTATTCTCTTAGGTTGCGAAAACCAGAGTAGAAGGCAGGCGCAAATGGCAGAGTGATGAACCACTGCCGGCACCCCTTCCGAGCATATAAAGGCCCGGGCGAGAACCGTTCAAAACTTCACCTGAACTCGCGGTAAAATTCAAAACTCGGAGGTAAAACGATCTTTTCATTCCTCGAACGGCTCGCACGCGCAACGGGCGCCACGCGAATCGCCCGTCCCGTCGCATTAACTCCCTGTCAGAGCAAGCGACACCTCTGGCAGGCGAGGCGGGCGTCGTTTCACCTCCGCCATGACGACCGCGTCAAAAAAGGTGCGCCACCTTATTTAAATTCATATCCTTCCCCTCCTCTCTCTCTCTCTCTCTCTCTTGCTACAGGGACCGGGAAAGGGGATGTTGTGGAAAGGATCCTTCTCGGCGAAGGAAGCGGGCCCTGAGCCCTCCTACTGATCAGGGGTTCGAAGGCTGGCCCCTCAGAAGGGTTTCGACAGTCGCCCCAGAGCACTCGGGCTCCAAGCCCATTACTGATCAGGGGTTCGAAGGCTGGCCCCTTGGAAGGGTTTCGACAGTCGCCCCAGACCACTCGGGCTCCGCGCCCATTACTGATCAGGGGTTCGAAGGTTGGCCCCTCGGAAGGGTTCGAGAGCCGCCCTAGAGCACGCAGAGTGAGGGATGACTCTAGGTACGTCCGATACATGGCCGAGGCTCGGGCTACACTCCTGAGGAACCCTAGGACATTTCCGAGACCAGCGGGAACGATTTGTAACGGAATCCCACCGGAGGGAGGCATCGAGCCCTCGGACCCTGTCGAAGGGGTCCAGGTCCGGCGAATCACCCGCAGGTACTTTTGGAGCGCGCCTCTGGGCCACCAGCCGACCTCTAACGAACGGGGCATGGGCGTCCACTCGGATCACCCGTTAGCAGCTCACTGGAAACACCATGTTCGGCGCCCTCCGAGGGCGACATGGCGCTTTCCCCCCTCCTCCTTGCGGAAAGGCGACGCAGGGGCGTATGATAAAAGTCGGGAAAGTCCTTGATCGTCCTCTCGCTCCATGCAGAGGCTCGGGGGCTGCTCTCGCACCCGGCTACGGCCAAACTGTTGACAGCGTCAACAAACCAGCTTGATAACTCGGAACCTGACCATGCACCCGGGCTACGGCCAGGCCACATGAGGGAACGATCAGACCGGCCGAGGCACCACGAAAAGCATTAAGACCTCAGAGGAGTCAAACCACTCCTCCGAGGCCTCGGGGGCTATACCCGGCGGGTGCGCTCGCGCGCACCCACCAGAACAAAGCAAAACCGAGAAAGGTCGGTCCCCTCACCAAAAATGCGGCAAAAGCCTCCAAGCGAGTACCAACACTCCCTTCGAGGCTCGGGGGCTACTGTCGGGTACCATAATTAGGGGTACCCCCAACACTCCTAATCACGGCTGGTAAACACCCTCAGACCAACTGACGAGCGCGGTTCAAGTCAAGGCTTCGTCTACCCAAGGGACGCGACCTCGCCCGAGCCCAGCCTCGGGCTGGAGCAGTAGTCCCAGACAAGTTCACGCCTCGCCCGAGGGCCTCCTCAGGCAGCGGGCACCCCCTCGGCTCTCCCGAAGTCCGGCTCGGGCAGGCTTCGTTGTGAAGCAGCCTTGGCCAAACCGTCTCACCAACCGACCACATCGCAGGCGCATTCAATGCAAGGATCGTCTGACACCGTATCCTGACACACGCGCCTCAGTCGGTAGGGCCGAAGTGACCGCAGTCACTTCGCCCCCTTTTACTGTCCGATCTGATGGGAAAACAGCGCCGCTCGCCCCGCTCCGACTACTGTGCCAACCACCCAAGCGAAGCTAACAACAAGTCACGATCAACCACCGAGTTTGGCCTCGGGCGCAACAGGAAGCTCTGCCTCACCCGACCTCAGGCTCCGGCCTCGGAAGGAAGTCTCCGCCTCGCCCGACCCCCGGACTCGGCCTCGACCTCGGTCTCGGGAGGAATCGCGTCCTCACCCGACCCCGGCCTCGACCTCAAGAGAAGTCTCTGCCTCGCCCGACCTTGGGCTCGGACCGACCGCGCCAACAGGGGACACATCATTACCCTATCCCTAGCCAGCTCAGGCTACAAGGAACAAGACCGGCGTCCCATCTGGCTTACCCCGGTGACGGGTAATGATGGTGCCCCGCGTGCAACCATGACGCCAGTGGCTCTCATCCCCCTATGGCAGCAAGGAGACGTCAGCAGGATCCTTGCCGCACTGCCAGTTGTGCTCCTACAGGGCTCAGGCGCTTCTCCGACGGCTACGCTATCACGTGTACAGGGCTCAAGCTCTCCCCCGACAGCCACGTTGGCATGTACACAGGGCTTAGGCATTTCTCTGCCAGGCACGTTAGCGCATTGCTACACCCCCATTGTACATCTGGACCCTCTCCTTGCATCTATAAAAGGGAGGTCCAGGGCCTTCCCGTGGAGGAGAAAAGAGAAAAGAGGGCTCTCGCGTAGAGGGGACGGCGGGCTGACGGACCGGCTCTCTTCTTCCCTCTCGCGACGCTTGTAACCCCTACTACGAGCACCCTGATGCAGGATAATACAAGGCTTGTCCCACCTCTTGTGTTCCATCCCGCGCCAACCCATCTGGGTAGGGGCACGCAACGACAATTTCACTCGTCGGTCCAAGGACCCCCCAGGTCCAAAACGCCGCCAATACGCATCATGGTTTGATCCATGACACAATGCATCCCACAGGTGCTAAGGTGTAGCAATGCTTCGAATTAGCCTAAGTATGTGCATTTTGGCATTTAAGGCCAAAGTTAAGATTTTAATGTAAGCACATATTTAGGGGGAGCATTCTATAAACTTAGAATTTGTGCTTTAAATCTTATTCTTATGTAAGCTTTAATTATGTTGCCATCAATCACCAAAAAGGGGGAGATTGAAAGCTCTCTTGTGGGTTTTGGTGTTTGGATGACAACCCAATTAAAGGACTAACCAGTGTGTTAAGTGTTGAACAGGTGCTGAATGCAAAGCTAACAGGGTTCAACACAAGTAAACAGGTGTGATGGTCCAAAGACGGAATTATCTATAGATAATGGACATCATAGGAAAGGTGGACACTGCTTAAGTGAGACTTGATGTGCATAACTCGGAGACAACTGATCAAACCAAGGATGGAAGCAAGAAGAGCTTCGAGGTACCAAGTGCATGGGAGAAAGTCAAGGAGACCAGGAACCCAAAGCCAGGGGTGAAGAAGGAGACTTGCGGAATTAGGGTTGATCAAGTTAAGAAGAGTTATGGTACATCAAGGAACACTACATAGGGACATGACTTACAACCAATGAGGTAACATCTACAATTATGTGGTGTAAGTCATAAGGCTCAAGACCAAGCTCAAAAGGGAACAAGGTCACTGGAAGGAGAACAAATGTCAAAATCAGAACCGGAAGCAGCCCAAAAGAGCTAAGTGCACCTTGACCTTTAGTTTGGGTTGTTCCTATGTTTGGAGATATTCTATGTGACCTTTGCAGGATGTTGGAGCTCAGAAATAACAATCTAGATCAAGTTAAGCTGACTTGATGATTTATAAGTCCAACATCAATCTCAGTCATGCCAAATGCTAAAGAAGTGAAAATCAAAGAGAAGGTATGATTCTAGACTTAGTACATTGGTTTTTGTGTACTAATATATTTGTCTAAGTGTTAGATACAGATAAAAAGGAGAAAAGAAAAGAGATGCAAAAGGCTTGGCTATGTACAGCCAAGACTTTACTCAGTCTGGCACATCGGACTGTCCGGTGGTGCACTGGACAGTGTCCGGTGCGCCAGACTAAACTCTGGTGAATAGGCCGCTCTTGGGAGAAGCTTGGCGACGTACGGCTATAATTCATCGGACTGTCCGGTGGTGCTCCGGACTGTCCGGTGAGCCAACGGTCGACTGCGCCAACGGTCGGCAGCGCGATCAGTGGGCGACGCGTGGCTTGGGCCAACGGATAGTTGGCGCACCGGACTGTTCGGTGTGCACCGGACAGTGTCCGGTGAGCCAAGAAGACCGTTGCTCCAACGGTCAGGTGTGCCCGATTTGGAAGGAGATCGCGCACCGGACATGCTACAGGACATGTCCGGTGGTGCACCAGACTGTCCGGTGCGCCACCCGACAGAAAGCAAGTATTGCCTTCCAAATTGGACTGCAACGGCTCCTAGGCCCCTTGGGTCTATAAAAGGGACTCCTAGGCGCCTCCAACAGTGACACAAGTGCAGCCAACAAGTGTAGACATCACTCGGATCATTTCTCTCTCCCTCTTGTGTGAATCTCTCTAGTTTGTGTAGAAGGCAAAGCTATAAGCCTTTAGAGAGTGGAGAAGTGCTGCTAAGAGCTAGAGCATAGTCTTGAGCATATCGTTACTCTGCCGGAGTGCTACCAAGAAGATTGTAAGCAGCCGCGGTTTCATTGTAACCAACTCAACATAGTGGAAGGCTCTATCTGTCATACTGACAGATCTAAGCAAACGGAGGAAGGAGTTGAAATAGACTCCAAGCCCAGGTGTGGCTAACTCCAACAAGGACTAGGCAAGCATTTCAGGCTTGGCCGAACCTCGGGATAAATCCCTGTGTCTGTGTGCTTCGCTCTGTATTGTGTGCTGTCTCTCTGCATATCTACTCTTTATATCTGCACTTCAATACTTATCTGTTGCACAAGCTATTTGAAGTGCAGGGCATTTTGAGACAGGATCTTCTATTCCGCTGCAACCTACTCGAAGGGTCTTTCATTCCACTGCGATCAGGTCTTCGAGTAGAGTAAGAACTAAAGTTTTAAAGTGATAATTTTTATTCGCCTATTCAACCCCCCCCCCCCTCTAGGCGACATCCGGATCCTGTTCCCGGGCAAAGGGAACTTTCAACTATAAGCACTTTGAGTTCTGTTTCACAACCCTTCTGCAAATGTGCTAACTCCAAAGTGTTCCACCAACTTTGTGCAAGTGAGTTATCTTTTCACAAACATTTTTCTAAAGGATTTTGACTGCCTTTTCACCATTCCACTCAATCTAAGTATGTCACAAATTAGATCCCACAAAGTGGCACTAGACAACTGATATGCAAACAAGTTTTCCCCTCATAATAGTATAGCCATATATCCTAAACTCGGTCATGCTCTTCACAACACAATCTTTGAGAAATATATAACATAAAATGAACTTGTGTGAAACATGTATTCTTGTTTGTACATAATTGTCAATGATCTCAACTCCATCGGTTTGATAAATAAGCTCAAAGATGTAGACGTTATGAGTAAGATCATCTTGGTGCTACCATCTAACAAATATGCATTAATCATCATCATCATCATCATCCATAATATGGAATACTTGAGAATAAAGACCCTGAAACCTATCATTGGCAAGTTAGTGGTATTTGAGATGTCATAAAAGATGGATCAAGAAGAAGTCGTGTCATCAAAGTAAACACATAACTCTCACATGTGATGAGCACAAGAAAATGAAGATCAAGAAGCAAGTTGGGACAAAATCATGTTCATCAAGTGATGATCAAACCTTCACCTCCTCCTCTGATGATTAAGTCATACAATTGATAGGAGTGAAGAGGATGCTTCGCAATATGAGAGCCAAGGGTGTGACATCAGCCCATCACAACTAAAGATGTCAAGTTATACACTAAAGAAGAATAGAAAGATAGAATGGATGCTTTAGTTTGTGGTAAAAAGAAACACTTTATAGATGATTGTCCAAACAAGCCACATCTAAGGACAAGAAGAATGCATGCAAGGCCAAAGCCAAAGCTTTTATATCAAGCACGAGAAGGACGACCACAAGCACTCATTGTCAAGCTTTTCACACTGTGCCTTATGGCACAAGGCAACAGTGAAATCTCAAACTTTAGTAAGAACAACAATGATGATGAAAAACTTTCTTATGAAAATGTTACTAAAACCTTCATGTTTTTCTAAGAAGATTGTCATAAGCAAAAGAAACAACGTAATCAATGAAAATCAAAACTAGCTAGCTCAACATCTACTTATGAAGAACTAGTTGGAAAATTCAAGGTCTTTACAAATTTAAATGTTGAGCTAATTAGCAAGATTAACAAATATGAATATAGTGCAAACATCGCTACTTAACACCTAAAAAGAGAAGAAACTCAATTTTTGGCACACCTAAAAATGATGTGTCTACTTCTTCCATTGATTTAATTAAATTAAACTCATCCATGTGCAACTAAGTTTATATTGTGGATGCTATTACAAATTTGTCCTCAAAATATTTCATAAAAATGTGTACTTTAGATAAGAAATGGCTCACTTGTTTAACATCACGAACATAGCACCGTCAAAAGTATGAAGAATCTTAATAAAGGGTGCGCTGGTGCTAAGCTCTTAAATCTAATGATCTAAGTAATGACGCCTAAAAGTCTATGCTCTGAACCAATGGGAGCCCAATGTCAACGTTGTTTGAGACCGTGCATGCAACGTTGCCTGTTGCCACTCGTAATGGTCGACCACAATTTAGCGCTACAGCTCGCGCAAATCGCAGATGAGCCTCGCTCGTAAACAATTCAGCTTAGTTGTAGACAGCATGGTCTCTGTAACAGCTAACACTGAAAGCTAGCCTGGCGATCCATTTGGCAAATTTTGAGATAATCTCAAGCGTGGCATAGACTACAGTTCAGAGACTTTTGAAAATTGAAATGCGCCTCATTGGTAGAGCAGTAGAGGTAATCGAAGACGAATCCAGTTTAGAATTCAGAGACAGTTAGAGTTCAGAGAGGCGGTCGCTTCGGCAGCCGTGCCGGGTGTTGCACTAGAGTACTAGACACTAGACAGGAAACAGGAACTAACGCTCGCAACCCTCGCGCGGCCCTCTATCTCTCTCGGCCTCTCTATTTGTCGCTGGTCGCTGGTCGGCCGCCGTCCCTGTCATTACCACCGCCCAGTCGTCCTTGGCTTGTCCAGAGAAGCAAGAAAGGTCTCGCGGCAATGGACGACCGGCGCGGGCGCGGCGACGCGTTGGGCCAGAGGCCGTTCGCGTCTGCTGCTCAGAGACAGGAAAGGGTGTTCGATGGTGGAGGCGGTGGCGGCGGCCATGGGCCAGCGTTTGGCGACGAGTTTGATCAGGGGTCGTCCCTCATGGCGCTTCTCAGCGCTGGCGCACGTGCAGTCAGCTCCCAGCCACCGCCGCCGACGTGGGGCGTGGAGGAGGTGACCGCGGCGCCTGCCATTAACCTGGTGCCTCAATCGTTCTCCATGGTAATTAAACTCTATGTCGTCTTTAATTAATTTATGATCTCTCATCTTTATGTATGTTCATTGCAAGGCAAGCAAGTTCCTCTTTGAATCTGAGTTCATTTTTTTAGGGTTACCGTGGTATATGTGTGTTCACTGACAATCACGGTATATATCTGAGTGTCCATCGACTATATACGATCAGATTATCAGAACCATGTCTTCTTTCAGATGCAGTTGATTTATATGCTCGTTAATCTTATGCTTGCATGCTTCACTGTTCCTAATTCTGCAAACTACAATGCTCTGGAGTTCCATTCTACCGTACCGACTAGCTAGGCAGTGATTTGCCCATCACTGGTTGGAGTTCTCTAAACAATCAACTGGCCGGCAATACAGCAGGCTGCAGTTGTACAAGTACATGGCAATGGACTGTCAGCTTTGCACGTTCTAGCATTGGATTATTATATATATACAAATACAAATTCATGCCTCCAATCTTAGGTTCTAACTTCTAAGTGACAACGGTTAAGGTCTGCTTGGATTCACTCCTCTAAACTTTACAGGTCTAAGCTTTCTAACTAAACCTCCAAACAAACGAACTAAAGTTGGCTTTAAACTACAGCCAATATCATGTAGAGTGTAAGAGTTTAAAAGTAAGATAAATTGCTCTAAACCCTTTTAGAGCTTTAAAGTTTAGAAAAGATGATCCAAACGTCAAACATGCAATTATCACATGCAGTATTTCAGTGCAATTGACAATATATAGCACCTCAAAGATCACAACAGTATGACACGTTTCCTCTCAATGAAGGCAAACTACGCGCCACCGCCGCCGTCCTACCAGTACCACCAGCAACCGACCTCATTCGTCCCATCGCCGCTGGGCGGCAGAATGGATCCGTCGTACCCGCCGTACCTTCACGCAGACCAGCCGCCGCAATGGCCTCCTCCCCGAGCGGCGGCTGTTCCTTCCTCCCTGCCGAACTCCAACTTCACCGTCCTCTTCCCCAGCAATCCATACGAGCATGACATGCAGCTGCGAGCGACCGCGCTATTCGGCGGCGGCGGCTCATACTCATACACGCTGCCGCCGCCGCCGGCGGCCATCGAGCAGCCAGCTAAGGACGGTTACACCTGGCGCAAGTACGGGCAGAAGCAGCTCAAGGACGCCGAGTCACCACGAAGCTACTACAAGTGCACCCGCGACGGGTGCCCCGTCAAGAAGGTCGTGGAGCGCTCCTTCGACGGGCTCATCAAGGAGATCACCTACAAGGGGCGCCACAACCACCCGCGCCCGCAAGAAGGCGGCCTCGCCGGCGGTGGGAACGATGCCCTCGCTGCCGCCGGCGCCGAGGAGGACGCGGAAGGCCCGAGCGACGACGATGACGACGCGTCGATGCATGAGGATGACGTCGAGGGTGCTCCTGGCATGTGAGTTATGCTCTGCCTCTGCATGCATGGTCCTACTGTCGCCCGGCCTGCGCGCGGGCAACGTGAACCGTGTGACAGGCTGTCGGTTGTCTGGTCTGGTGGTCAGGGGCGCGGACGGCGTGGCCGGGCAAAGGGTGGTGAAGAAGCCCAAGATCATCATCCAAACGCGGAGCGAGGTGGATCTCCTGGACGACGGCTACCGGTGGCGCAAGTACGGGCAGAAGGTAGTCAAGGGCAACCCCCGGCCGAGGTGAAATCTTCAATTGGACTATCTCATTCTGAACCATTTATCTGTGATGGTGCTCAGTAGTCACTAGTCAGTGCATGCTCACTGCTCTGCTCAATGATGCGCATGCAGGAGCTACTACAAGTGCACCGCGGATAACTGCAACGTGCGCAAGCAGATCGAGAGGGCGTCCACCGACCCCAGGTGCGTCCTGACGACGTACACCGGCCGCCACAACCACGACCCGCACCCGCCGGGCCGGGGCAACGAAGCCGCTGCCGGCGGCTCTTCGGCTGATCCGGCCCCTTCATCTGCGAACACGGCTAGCGGAACTGGGGGCTCGGCAGCTGATGGAGGAGTGCTAGCCGAGAAATGAGTGACTGGCCATTGGGCCTCTGTAGTGTGGCTTTGCTGGGTGTGTGAATAAGAGAGGCTGCATCATTGATTCTTTTGGGCAGGTGTTTTCTGCCGGATAATTGTTTATTCGATTAGATTTCAACTGTTGAAGATGAGCTGACTTGTTGGTTTCGGCTAAACATGTGATTGTGCTGCATGGTATGTACATTTGTTTCCTCTTTATTTGTCTTTTCTTTTCACGTTTTTATGTCTTCTTCTCATGGGAAGAAATTTTCTGACTGAAGGATGGAAGGAACAAGGAAAGAACTGGTGTGGTGATATACCTGAAACATTAGTAAGCCTGAACTGGAAATACAGACATGTATTTCGTTTCAAAAAAAAAACACAGACATGTATATACATCGTCTTCAGAGTTCAGAATGCAGATTGCTGCAATATCTTCTTTTCCCCTCCTCAGTGATTAGGTGTTTCTTAGCTCGCAAACTTGAGTTAGTCCCTACAACTATCTGCCGATCTATACAACAGCATCTCGAAAAGCAACAGTCTCTTTTGCTTTTCCAGAAAGTTAGCGCCTTACAGTAACAGGACAGATTTACTCATCAGCTGCAGTTATCAGCGTCGGTATCTGCCCGTTGTTGGCGAAGTCGATCTTGTTCAGCCTCATGCAGCACAGGACATGCTCTGGCAACTCCTCAGCCTTCTGTGCCTGTAACCAGTATCAGACCATGGGTTAAGCTACAGACACTCGGTCAAGGGGTCACTTTTCTTTTTTTTTTTTCCTTTTTTTCTTTTTCTTGAAACAAATCAAGCGGTCACTTTTCAGCCAGCAGCAGAAGAAAACTGTGTACCTGGATAGTTAGACCAAGATCAAGAACGCCATGCTTGAGCCGCTCCTGGAAGGTCTCCAGCCCTTTCCGTGATATGAAGCTGAACCGATGGACATCCAGATCGATCTCAAAGTAGTTTGAACCCTACATTATTATCAATGAAAAAGACACGCATTTTTTTTATGTTTGTCAGAGTTGGAAACACGGTTCACTATTTCAGCACCTGTTTGTCTATAAATAAACTAGCGAGGAAATGCAGCCGTCGGTTAGACTGTCTGCAGCGCTTGCTGTGCGAGTCCCCCTCCCCTTGCCCTGTAGCATGCATGGGGCTACAGGGCACCCGCTATAGCCGCAGCGGCGTCCTCTGCCAGGCTCTCTACGCGGGAGAAGGCAGCATCAGAACGCCACAGCCAGCATAAGTTCGCGGGCTACTCTAAACACTGTTCACGTATTTAATAGTTGAAGAAAAAATGGTAATAGATGATAAATAGAGTTGAATAATGATATTTTATAGTTGTAGTGGGGTATAGGGGGAGATTTTAGGGGGAACCGCTGCGGGAGATAAAAAACATAGGAGGTGAAATGTTGATGATGTGACTCCAAAAAGTGATATAGGGAGAAAAATTTAGGGGTAATGCTTGCGGATAGCCTTACCTTGTAGAATTTGTGTTGTGGGCGAGATAGCACAGGCTTCATATTGTAGGTCTGCACAAGCTTCCTCTCTGCGGTGCTCAGTTGCAGGTCCTCAGGGTTCGCCAAGCCAGCCAGGATTTTCAGCCTCTCGGTGCAGGGCACAATGCTGTCTACTGGGAACCCCTTCACCTTTTCCGTTTCCTCGTTCATGAGCCTCTGCATCACTGGTCCGTCAGAAACTTTTCCTAATGAGGTGCTTTGTCTATGTACTCAGATAAATCTACCTTTATGCTGTCCTGCAACTGAGGAGAAATCTCCTTGCCAAAACTGTCAGATAACTTGAAATACAGAACTAGGCTTATCCCATCGCCGTCGTTATCGCCAAACACTGTAGCAGGGTAGGTGGGCAACTGCAGAGAAACAAGTAAACTCGTCAGGCTCAGAAGCGAGATCTAACCAATTAGCAGCCAGTAGTTAAAAAGCAACAATTAAGAACCCTTTGTGACCTACTGAGTTACCTGAATATTGACGATGAGCAGGGTAGGAAATGTCTCGTGTGTCTTCAGAGACGGAAGCGAGAGGTGCTGCGCAATGTGGTGAATCTTCCTCGTGTAGGCGAACATGTCCACTCCGATGGGGGTGTAAGGGGAGCAGTCTGGAGCTGGGTACTTCCTCTTGTCTCTGCAGAAAAAAATTGACAGATTCAGTCAGGCCTCCTAATCAGAAGTGCGTTTACAATACTGGCACCGCTTCGTTCGTACTTGAAGAAGCTCTCCCCTCGGACTCTGAACGTCGATGGCTCAAGAACCGACCAGCAACCTTGTGGCAGTTTCTCGCCGGTCGAACACGGCACCGTGAAACCTGCCCTTGGGCGGTACAGATAATTCGCAGAACCACCTGGGGGATTGCAGAACAGAATTCTGTGTGAGGTAAGTAGTAACTCGGTTGCTGAACAGCTAGCTGCATGAAAAAAAAACGGCACTGCAAATGCCGTAGCTGAGGTGTTAGCGCTAGGCGACTCACTCATTTCGGTCATCTCGTCGCCCTCATATGACCTTCGCCTGAACGAGAGCCTGACCACGGCCGTTTTCTTCTTCTGCTGCTGCTGCTGCTGGTGCGGGGGCGGGGCCGGGCTGGCACCAACGACCGGCATCGGCTGGACCTTGTTGCTCGGAACCGACGCCGGGAACGGCCGCGGCGACATTGCAGCCTGAAGCTCCTTCAGTGTACTACTGCAGCAGCCCTCGTCATTATTGCAGCTACCGCTATTATTAGTTGCAGTGGCAGCGACGTTCGAGTCGTCATCGTCACTCTTGTCAGCAGGTTGTTCACTTTGGTCGCAAGCTTCTGCGTTTGCGATGCTCCTGAGGAGCTGCATGGTGTCCAAGAAGCACGCTGCCTCCTTGCACTGCTGCGGTGCATCCGAGCCGCCGGCGACATCAGGCAGAGGATCTGGATTGGATTGGATTGGATTGGAAGGGAAAACGTAAGTACTACTGGAAAGTCTGAGACTGCAGTTGACGCTTTTAGTTTGGGGGACTATGAACGACTTGAACGTACAGCATTACCTCCGCTGACGCTAGCGAAATCGTTGTCGAGATCGTCGTCGGAGTCCGGTGACTCCTGGATGCTGACAGAATCGTACCACGCTTCTTCGCAAACCACTGCACGAAATTTGCAGAGCTGTGAGCGATTGATTACTGGTACCAACCACAGAGTCCAGGACCAGGAGGAGGAGGAGGAGGAGGAGGAGGGGGGGAGGGGGAGATGCTATGCTATATATGCAGCTGGTACCTACCGCTCCCGGCGTCCATCTGGCTGTGCTGCCACTGCAGCTTGGTGAGGCGCAGGGTGACGTTGGAGTCCGGCGCCTCCACGTGGACGACCCCGTGCCGGGCGAGGCAGCTCGCCGCGCTGCCGGCGCCGCGGACGATCGGCGCGTCGGCGGCGATCGCCGTGGACACCTTCCGCCGGAACTTCCTCGCCGCGACCGACAGCTTCCTCGACCGCCGCCGCCGGTGCCTCGTCGACGACACCGAGACGCAAGAACCCATGGATGCCCGCCTGCTTAGCGCGCGCTGGCTAGTGGCTAGTAGCGAGGCTACGGCGCTACGCACGTACGCACCTGGAGAGCTGGATCTGCTGCCACCAAGGAAAGCAAGTTGCACCCTCGTCGCAGAATTAATCAGCAGCCTTGAACAACAGATGGATCCAGCAATGGATGGCCGGCCTCCAACTGTCTCCCGGCCCGCTCTCGCTCTAACTAACCTCTATTTCTCGGCGGATAATGCTAAGACGAAGAAAGTCTCCTGCTTTTATCGAAGGTCACGGATGACGGACGACTCATCACGGGCGGCAATTCTGAAGCGGCCAGAATAATTAAGCAACCTGGCTGCTTAATCCTCAGCTGCTGCCTCCGCCTAGCTACTCGCGATCCGCAATGGCAACAAGTGCGAGCGAGGCAGCACGCCCTCCTCCACACGAGAACGTGATGTGCATGCGATTAGAGAAATAGCAGCGGGAGGAGGACCCTATAGCGTGTGCGTTGAATGCCTCTGCTTTTCTGCTCCGCAAAGGCACGGCATATGAATCATCGGAGACGGACGGGGGGAGTAGGGTAGGAGAGGACCATAAAGAAACGGCCGGGGGAGATGGTACAGGTCGCTGTCACGCGTGTTTGAAGAACCGGGTGGAACCCTAGCTAGCCGCCTGCCCCGCCAGGCGCCAGCCCCAGTGACTCGGGCGCTAAACTATTCAGGTAATGCATGGTCGCCTCGCCTGGTAGGTCTCTGCGTGCTGGGGGGCAAGGAGAATACAGGTTAGGTACGGTGACACGACAACTACTCTCTGCTCCTCCATGTCCATGCATGCTCAAGGTTTCGGCTTCGTCTGTCCAGGTTTTGGCAGAGAGTCAAATGGGCAGTAGAGAGTAGTTGGTGCGTGTATGAACCTGATGGGTTGAAAACCTGATGGATTGAAGCGAGTAGGTGATTGTGCGAGAAAAATATGCACCTGACCTGATTCATGGGTGGCTTGCAAATCTCAGCAAAATAGCATATAATGCTCCGTCAGGGAATGATTGTTTTAATTTTTTTCTTTTGAAAAAAAAAATTGGATTACTCGTCGTGAGGCGGCTGAGGCATCTCCAACGCTGACCGAGGAGGGACTGAGAGACCGACGTGGACGCATGAGAAAAATATCGCCGTCTATATAATTGGGACGCCGCAATATGCTACTAGTCTTCCTAAAAAGAGCGCCTTTTGTGGAAGCAGACAGCTGCAGCTGCAGGCCGCCAACACCGTAACCGAAGAGGGGATTTTTTTCATTCCAGCAAATGATTTGCAGGTGGTGGTAGCCAGCCCCGTCCGCTGAAAAGGGCCTTCCAACCTGAGCCATGGACGGGAGCGGCGCCAAGGTACCGTTTGGTTCAGATATTTGTAATGTAATGGGTAAGTGATAACGTTAAATCATGTTTGTTTTAGTTCCACCGTAATCAGATACCATACTAAAAATTGATACCGGGTTATTCAAACTTGTTACTGACAGTAATCGAATGTAAACTATTACCATTACCCTTTGCGTTACATTTCTTGAACCAAACAGTACCTTAAAAAACCTGAACCAAGAACCACGAATCAAGAACGATGCAGGTCATGCAAGGTGCAACCGCTCAAGCCGATGCCTTCTTTTTTTCTTCTTTCTTCTTTTTTTTCGAATGGGAGGGAGCGAAGCGAGGGCGCATCATGATATTGCGACACGCGCTCCCTTTCGTTTTCCTGCGCGGCATGTCTGTCTGCTGGTGGCGTGCTCGCCTCTGGTAGGGGCCACACAGCACGAAAGAAGGAGTCTTGTATTGTCAAATCCAACTCCAGGAAACGGAATGGAATGGAACACCTGTACAGAAAAAAATTCCTGCTGACGGTCCAAGCGGTCTTGCCCACATTTCTAGAGTCGTTTCCGACAACCGTCGGTACAAAAAGACTAGCGGCGGTAAAAAAAATTTTAAAAAAACGGAACGTACAGATATTTATTTTATTAAGAAAATCGCTGGTACAAATTATATTAGTTTATATCAAGAGAACTACCATTATAAGAAAAATTCCTAGAAATGGCGAATTAAGTTCCTGTTTAATTAGGGGGTGTTTGGTTACCCCAAACTAAACTTTAGTCCCTATCACATCGAATGTTTGAACCTCCATTCCGGGTATTAAATGTAGTCGGATTATAAAACTAATTTGTCAGCCGAAGATTAAAAGACGAGACGAATCTAGTCCAGTTGGTTGGGTCTATATTTCATACTCCTATTTGAAAGTCAAACGTTTGATGTGACCCGGGCTAAACTTTAGCAGGGGCAACCAAACACCCCCTTAGAAACAGAACGAACCCCTAGAGCTAAAATCCATGTATTTATAAATACATGATTTCTACTTAGCGGTTTTCTATAAAGATGTATTTGTGGTTCATAACACGTTCTTTATTAATGTATATATATATATATATATATATATATATATTTGTCGGCGTTTCGAGACCGGGGTCCTTGAGCCGACGAGTGAAGTGTCGCCGCGTGCCCCAGCCCAGATGGGTCGACGCGAGGCCGAGCGCGAAGGGGGGAAGTGAGGTGGCCGGAGATGGGCGTGAGAGAGGTGGAAATCCCGCGGCCTTCGTGTTCGTCCCGCGCCCAGGTCGGGTGCGCTTGCAGTAGGGGGTTACAAGCGTCCACACGGGGGAAGGAGCGAGCGGCCTCACGCGAGCGCCCGTC
This sequence comes from Zea luxurians, assembly GCA_029449295.1. Lineage (NCBI taxonomy): Eukaryota > Viridiplantae > Streptophyta > Magnoliopsida > Poales > Poaceae > Zea > Zea luxurians. The sequence goes on along the minus strand of JAOPSE010000026.1, from coordinate 34,832,950 downwards.
TCGTCCTCGTCCCTGTGCGGCCAACCCTCTCTAAGAGGGCCCTGGTCCTTCCTTTTATAGACGTAAGGAGAGGGTCCAGGTGTACAATGAGGGGTGTAGCAGAGTGCTACGTGTCTAGCGGAGGAGAGTTAGCGCCCTAAGTACACGCCATCGTGGCGGCCGGAGAGATTTTGGCGCCCGGTTTGGGTGATGTCGTGGCCGTCGGAGGAGCGCTGGAGCCTGACGGAGGGACAGCTGTCGGGGCCGTCGAGTCCTTGCTGACGTCCTCTTGCTTCCGTAAGGGGGCCGAGAGCCGCCATCGTCAGGGAGCGTGCGGGGCGCCATTATCGCCTATCTGGCGGAGCGAGCCAGATGGGACGCCGGTCTTGTTCCCCGTAGCCTGAGTCAGCTTGGAGTAGGGTAATGATGGCGCCTCCTGTTGTCGTGGCCGGTGCGCGCCCTAGGTTGGGCGATGTGGAGGCTCCTCCGAGGTCGAGGTCGAGTCCGTCTTACGTGGCCGAGGCCGAGTCCGAGCCCCTAGGTCGGGCGAGGCGGAGGCCGTTGGCTGAGGCCAGGGCGGAATTTGAGTCCTGGGGTCGGGCGAAGTGGAGTTCGTCGTCTTCTGGGGCTGAGCCCAAGTCCGAGCCCTGGGTCGGGCGGAGCGGAGTTCGCCGTCTTCCGGGACTTAGCCCGAGTCCGAGCCCTGGGTCGGGCGGAGCGGAGTTCGCCGTCTTCCGGGGCTTAGCCCGAGTCCGAGCCCTGGGTCGGGCGGAGCGGAGTTCGCTGTCTTCCGGGGCTTAGCCCGAGTCCGAGCCCTGGGTCGGGCGGAGCGGAGTTCGCCGTCTTCCGGGGCTTAGCCCGAGTCCGAGCCCTGGGTCGGGCGGAGCGGAGTTTCCTATGGTGCGTGCGGCCGGGCCTGACTGCCTATCAGCCTCACTTCTGTCAAGTGGCACCGCAGTCGGAGCGGCGCAGGCGGCGCTGTATTTCTGTCAGACCGATCAGTGGAGCGGCGAAGTGACGACGGTCACTTCGGCTCTGTCGGCTGAGAGGCACGCGTCAGGATAAAGGTGTCAGACCACTTTTGCATTAAATGCTCCTGCGATTTGGTCGGGGTTGCTTCTTGGCGAAGACTGGGCCTCAGGCGAGCCGGAAACGTGTTCGCCGCTGGAGGGGGGCCTCGGGCGAGGTGGAGATCCTCTGAGGTCGGCTGCCCTTGTCCGAGGCTAGGCTCGGGCGAGTCGTGATCGAGTCCCTCGAATGGACTGATCCCTGACTTGATCGCACCCATCAGGCCTTTGCAGCTTCATGCTGATGGGGGTTACCAGCTGAGAATTAGGAGCCTTGAGGGTACCCCTAATTATGGTCCCCGACAGTAGCCCCCGAGCCTCGAAGGGAGTGTTAGCACTCGCTTGGAGGCTTTCGTCGCACTTTTTTGCAAGGGGACCAGCGTTTCTCGGTTGCGTTTTGTTCCGGTGGGTGCGCGCGTGCGCACCCGCCGGGTGTAGCCCCCGAGGCCTCGGAGGAGTGGTTTGAGTCCTCCGAGGTCTTAACGCCTCGCGCAATGCTTCGGCTGGTCTGGTCGTTCCCTCATGCGAGCTGGCCGTAGCCCGGGTGTACGGTCAGGTCCCAAGTTCTCGGGCTGGTATGTTGACGCTGTCAACGGTTTGGCTGGAGCCGGGTTTGCGAGAGCAGCCCCCGAGCCTCTGCACAGGGCGAGAGGGCGATCAGGGACAGACTCGACTTTTTTACATACGCCCCTGCGTCGCCTTTCCGCAAGGAGGAGGGGGGGAGAGCGCCATGTTGCCCTCGGTGGGCGCCGAACATGGTGTCTCCGGTGAGCTGCATGCGGGTGATCCGAGCGGACGTCCGTGCCCCATTCGTTAGGGGTCGGCTAGAGGCCCAGAGGCGCGCCCAAAAGTACCTGCGGGTGATCTGCCGGACCCGATCCCCTGGCGACAGGGTCCGAGGGCTCGATGCCTCCCTCTGATGGGATTCCGTTACAAGATCGTTCCCGCTGGTCTCGGAAATGTCCTAGGGTACCTCGGGAGCGCAGCCCGAGCCTTGGTTATGTATCAAACGTACCCATGGCCATCCCTCGCTCTGTGTCTGAGGCGGCTGTGAACCCTTCGGGGGCCAGCCTTCGAACCCCTGATCGGTAGTGGGCGCGGAGCCCAAGTAGCCTGAGGCGGCCGTTGAACCCTTCCGAGGGGCCGGCCTTCGAACCTCTGACCAGTAGTGGGTGTGGAGCCCACGTGCTCTGAGGCGGCTGTTGAACCCTTCCGAGGGGCCAGCCTTCGAACCTCTGATCAGTAGGGAGGCTCTGAGCCTGGTTCCTTCACGGGGAAGGGTCCCTTTCGGGGTATCCCCCTTTCTCGGTCCCTGTTGCAAGAGAGAGAAAGAGGAAAAAAGGAAAAGGATACGAAATCGAACGACGCGGCGTACCTTTTTTGACGCGGTCATTATGGCGAAGGCGAAGCGTCGCTCGCTTCTCCTGCCAGAGGCGCCGCCTGTCCCGCCGCGGAGTTAATGCGACGGGGCGAGTGGTTCGTAGGGCGGCCTTTGCGCGTGCGCGAGCCGTTCGAGGAACGGAACACGTGCGCGTTGTCTTCACGCCGTGAGAGAGGGTTCTCTCGCTGCCCCCGGATGGGACGTAAGCTTAGCTGACGACGTGACCGCTGCTCCTGCCCGCCTGCCACCGCCATTACTGCCGGCCCGTTTTCGGCCGCATTGACCGTCGCGCCAGGCTGGAACCGCTGGGTCGTGCGCTGGGTCGCCTCGAGTCGCGGTATTGGTTCCGCAGTCGAGGAGGCGCGGTGGTGGCGCAGGTGGCGGTGCAGTTGCAGGCACGAAGCATTCGGCGCGCCGGTTGCATGACGCGTGGGTCTAGGCCTCCATGCTGGGCGTGTTGGGAGTCGGAGAAGCGCGCCCACTTGGCGTGGTTGCATGCCGCCTGCACGGCTGCCCGCCCTTTCGCCCGCTGGTCTGGGCAAAAGTGGAGAGCCGCTTGTAACCGCTGGGCGGTTGCACGCACCGCGCACGGCGGTTTGGCTTCTTCTGCTCTGGGCCGGCTTGCATGACGTGTGGGACCCAGCCCCCGCGCCGTAGGGGGAGGACCTTGGAGCGTGTTGGAGAAGACTCGGCCACGACGGCTGGGGACGCAAGTAGGGAGAGTCGCCTTTAAAAGGAGGGTGACCCTCTTGGAAGGCAACCGTGTCTTCGCGCTCCCTTATGCATCGTGTCTTTCCATCTTCCAAGCCCCCGGATGGGGGATATCCGTCGTCTTTCCGCTTCGTCGTTGGAGGAACGCAACTCTGCGGGAGTTGGTACCTTTCAGCCGTCGTTCGGCTTCAAGGATTTTCATCATGCAGCCCGGCTGCACCCCTCCACCGGCGGTCACCCAAGATGGTGACCTCCAGTTCGATGGCGGGGGAGAGCGAACCGGGCCGCGGCCTCTGCCCCTCCCTCAGCCTCAAGGATTTTCATCGCCAGGGCTGGGGAGGGGAGTGTGCCGAGTTGGGGTCTGCCCCTGCGTGTGCGGTGGCCCGCTCCTTCCCTCAGTGATCGGGGGGAAGGGCGGGAGTTGTCTGTGGCGTTGGCAGCTGCAGCGTGCCCGGCTCTCTAAGTCGAGCGGCTTCGGAGCCGCTCCCGGTGCCGCCTTCCGCCACGGCAGCTGGAAGAGGTTCCGCCGCCGACGAGCTTACCGGTGCCACCCGCGGACCGACCTCCAACTCTACGGCCTTCTGCCCGTCCTTGCCTCACGAGTTTGGGCACGGGCGGGGGCCTCCTGGCAGTAGCATCCGCCCTGAGGTCATCGCTGCTGCTGTTCGGCCCCCCGGAGCAGAAGTCTTCATCATCGCCGCTGCTGGGGCGGGCGACGGCGAGCCGTTCGTCGGTCTTCTGTTGCTCCGCAGCCCCCCAGTCGCGTGGGGTTGTTCGTACATGCGGAGGTGGAACCGAAGTTCCGTTTGTAATGGCACTTCGAATGCCAGTGTTTTTGTTCATTGTGGCTGTCGAGGCCTGAACATGTATGTAAATTCGGCACGGAGCCGTGTTTTTCCCCATTTTCGAGCACTAAGGCTCGTCTGTTGGTTGTCTGAACTGCTTCACCAAGCGTGAGTCGCCCCGTCTAAAGGTGACGAGTGAGGTATCCGTATCCCGGAGGCGTAGGAGTCCCTCGGCTCGGTCAGCCTTGTTGTCCGAGGCTTCCCTTGCTTAGTTAGAGGAAACCCTCGGCCGCTCTTCGATGAGCCGAGGCCAGGGGTAGCGGTGCCAGCGCGAACAGAGGCAGAGTTGGCTCGAAAAGAAGACCAGGTCGGCCGGAGCCTGGCCGGGTCGTCCGTTAGCGGGACCGCCGCCGGAATTGACCTGTCGAGGCCTCGGGCCGGGCTGATGTCCTTGGGGGACAGCTAGCCGAGGCCCCGGGGTGACCGGCCGAGCTGCCTGCTCGGGCCGGATTCTTGGAGAAGACCCTGGCGGCGATGGCCCAGGCTTGGTGATGACGTTGTCCTTCAGAGCGAAGACCCTTGGACCGCGTCGCCGTTCGAGGCTAGGTCGGACCTCGTCGAAGGTGTTGTCGACGCCGAGGGTGCTGCTGCTCCCTTTAGCTGTCAAGATCCGAGCCTGCAGGATCGGATTATCTTGTAGCGTGTGTTTTCTGCGACCGTCGAGGCCGAAACACACCCTCGCCGTATTGTAAAGCCGCGTCTCCTTTCCTCTTGTTTCGAGTATCTGGACTTTTTTGTCGGTAACAGAACCGTTTGTGCGAGCGAGAGTTGCTTCTCACGGAAGGTGATGAGTGAGGTATCCGTATCCCGGAGGCGTAGGAGTCCCTCGGCTCGGTCGGCCTTGCTGCTTACGCGCACTCTTACCCGTCCATGGGGTTCTGTCACCGACGCAGTCGAGAAGGCTCGAAGAATCGCCCCGGCAGAAGAGCTTCCGAACGTGAAGACTTGTTCGGTCCGCGGAATCACTTATCCGAACATGAGTTACTTATGGCAGAAGGTGATGAGTGAGGTATCCATATCCTGGAGGCGTAGGAGTCCCTCGGCTCGGTCAGCCTTGGCTGCTTACGTGTACTCCATCGTTTTCAGGATCCACTTTCGAAGTAGTCGAAAAACACGAAAGACATTCCGGCAGAAAAGATCTTCTTTCGAGGAAAATTTCGACGTAGAGGGGGTTCCCCCCTTTTAGCCCCCGAGGGAGGGTCGGGCTTTGCCGAGGCAAGGCTGACCCTTCCTTGACGACTAAACTTTGCGTGAGAGCGAGGTATATGAACAACTTGAAAACATCTTAAGGGTAGAAGCGACGTAGTTGTTGGATGTTCCAAGCGTTGCTGTAGACCTCGCCTTGACTGTTGGCCAGCTTGTATGTTCCGGGTTTTAGAACTTTGGCGATGACGAACGGCCCCTCCCAGGGGGGCATGAGCTTGTGTCGACCTCGGGCGTCTTGTCGCAGCCGAAGCACCAGGTCGCCCACCTGGAGGTCTCGGGACCGGACCCCTCAGGCGTGGTAGCGTCGCATGGATTGCTGGTACCACGCCGAGTGTAGTAAGGCCTTGTCCCGAGCCTCTTCCAGCTGGTCCAGTGAGTCTTCTCGACTAGCTTGGTTGCTTTGGTCGGCATAGGCCCTCGTCCTCGGGGAACCGTATTCCAGGTTTGTGGGCAAGATGGCCTCGACCCCATAGACTAGAAAGAACGGCGTGAAGCCCGTGGCTCGGCTCGGTGTCGTTTTCAGGCTCCAGACCACCGAGGGGAGTTCCTTCATCCATCGCTTGCCGAACTTGTTGAGGTCGTTGTAAATCCGAGGCTTGAGTCCTTGTAGAATCATGTCGTTGGCACGCTCTACTTGCCCATTCGTCATGGGATGAGCCACGGCGGCCCAGTCCACCCGGATGTGGTGATCCTCGCAGAAGTCCAGGAACTTTCTACCGGTGAACTGGGTGCCGTTGTCGGTGATGATGGAGTTCGGGACCCCGAAACGATGGATGATGTTGGTGAAGAAGGCCACCGCCTGCTCGGACCTGATGCTGTTCAGGGGTCGGACCTCGATCCACTTGGGAAATTTGTCGATGGCGACCAACAGGTGCGTGTAGCCCCTGGGTGCCTTCTGCAAGGGGCCGACGAGGTCCAGACCCCACACAGCAAAAGGCCATGTGATGGGTATCGTCTGCAGAGCCTGAGCGGGCAGGTGGGTCTGCCTTGCATAGAACTGACACCCTTCGCAGGCGCGGACAATTCTAGTGGCGTCGGCCACCACCGTTGGCCAGTAGAAACCTTGTCGGAAAGCATTTCCGACAAGGGCTCGAGGTGCTGCGTGGTGGCCGCAAGCCCCTGAAAGGGAAATGTGCCCTTGGGCCATTTCTAAGTATTTTGGTGATTTAGTGCCCAACACATGTGCTTAATTGTAAAATGGGACAAAGTACCAATCATGGAGAAAAGGTATGTTTCTAATCCTTAGTACATTGGTTTTGTGTACTAATATATTTGTCTAAGTGTTAGAAACAGAAAAGGAGATGAAAAGAAAAGAGGAGAAAGTCTTGGCTGTGTGCAGCCAAGACCCAGCTCGGCCTGGAGCACCGGACTGTCCGGTGTGCACCGGACAGTGTCCGGTGCGCCAGGCCTCCTCGGCGCGAACTGGCCGCTCTCGGGAATTCGCCGACGGCGTACGGCTATAATTCACCGGACTGTCCGGTGTGCACCGGACTGTCCGGTGAGCCAACGGTCGGCCAGGGCCAACGGTCGGCCGCGCAATCCGCGCGAGACACGTGGCCGAGCCAACGGTCGGGAAGGAACACCGGACTGTCCGGTGTGCACCGGACATGTCCGGTGCGCCAACTGAGCGCAGATCTGGAGCAGCCAGCAACGGTCAGAAGTGCTGTTTTTGGAAACAAATCGGGCACCGGACAGTGTCCGGTGTGCACCGGACTGTCCGGTGCGCCACGAGACAGAAGGCAAAGATGGCCTTCCAGATTTGTTCCCAACGGCTCCTAGCTGCCTTGGGGCTATAAAAGGGACCCCTTGGCGCATGGAGGATACAACCCAAGCATTCCTTGAGCACTCTTGATCACTCACACATCAATCTTGCGCACTTGTTTGACATTCTAGTGATTTGAGCTCCGTTCTAGTGTGTTAGCCTCTTGAGCTCAAGTCTGGGTCTTGTGTGTGCGTATTCGCTGTGATCTTTGTGTTGTGTGTGAGTTGCTAATCCCTCCCTTACTCCGTGATTCTTTGTGAACATCTTTTGTAAGGGCGAGAGGCTCCAAGTTGTGGAGATTCCTCGCAAACGGGATTGAGATAAGAACAACAAAACACCGTGGTATTCAAGTGGGTCTTTGGACCGCTTGAGAGGGGTTGATTGCAACCCTCGTCCGTTGGGACGCCACAACGTGGAAGTAGGCAAGCATTGGCTTGGCCGAACCACGGGATAAACCACCGTGTCCCTCTGTGCTTGATTCTTGTGGTAGTGTGTTTTGTTGAAGACTTCACCTTAGCCACTTGGCATTAACTGTGCTAACGCTTAACAAGTTTTAGTGGCTTAAGTTTGAAGTTTTTACAGGATCACCTATTCACCCCCCCCTCTAGGTGCTCTCAATTGGTATCAGAGCCGTTCTATTCACAAAGGGACTAACCGCCCGAATAGATGGATCCTAAGGGGAAGGGTATAGTGATCAACGACAAAGAGAAGGAGACCTTCGTCAACGAGCCGAAGGACGACAAGCCTACCGACTCCGGCTCGGGTCAAAGACGGAAGGAAGGGAAGAAGAAGAAGACCAGGCGCATCAAGGAGATAATCTACTACGACAGCGATGAGTCTACTTCTTCCCAAAAGGATGAGGACCACAACGACTACGAGAGGAGAAAACCGGTTAACTCGAACTTTTCCTTTGATTACTCTCGTATTCCGCAAAGTTCACATTCGCATTTACTCTCCATTCCACTTGGCAAGCCCCCACACTTTGATGGAGAGGACTACGGATTTTGGAGTCACAAAATGCGTAGTCACCTATTCTCTCTCCATCCTAGTATATGGGAGATTGTAGAGAGTGGAATGCACTTTGATAGTTCGGATAGTCCCATGTTCATTAATGAACAAATTCATAAAAATGCACAAGCTACTACTGTTCTTCTAGCTTCCTTGTGCAGGGATGAATACCATAAGGTGAGCGGCTTGGACAACGCCAAGCAAATCTGGGACACCCTCAAGATTTCTCATGAGGGGAACGACGTCACCCTACTCACCAAGATGGAGTTGGTGGAGGGCGAGCTTGGACGGTTCGCGATGATAAGGGGCGAGGAGCCAACGCAAACGTACAACCGGCTCAAGACCCTTATCAACAAGATAAGAAGCTACGGGAGCACGCGATGGACGGACCACGACGTCGTCCGCCTAATGCTCAGGTCTTTTACCGTACTTGATCCTCATCTCGTGAACAATATTCGTGAGAATCCCAGGTACACGATGATGACGCCCGAGGAAGTGCTTGGAAAATTCGTAAGCGGGCGGATGATGATCAAGGAAGCAAGATACGTCGACGACGCGTTGAACGGACCACTCCACGAGCCTCAACCCATTGCTCTAAAGGCAACAAGGAGCAAGGAGTCGCTACCTAGCAAGGTGGCGCAAGTTGAGGCGGCTGGCCTTAATGATGAAGAGATGGCTCTCATCATTAAGAGATTCAAGACGGCGCTAAACGGTCGCAAGGGGCAGCCAAGCAAGACCAAGACCAAGGGAAAGCGCTCGTGCTTCAAATGTGGTAAGCTTGGTCATTTTATTGCTAACTGTCCCGATAATGAAAGTGACCAGGAAAAGGGGAATAAGAGAGAGAAGAAGAAGGCATACAAGAAGGCAAAGGGCGAGGCGCATCTAGGAAAGGAGTGGGACTCGGATTGCTCCTCCTCCGACTCCGACAACGAAGGACTCGCCGCCACTGCCTTCAACAAATCGGCTCTCTTCCCCAACGAGCGTCTCACTTGCCTTATGGCAAGGGAGAAGAAGGTGAGTATTCAAGACTCCACTTATACTTCTTCTAGTGATAGTGAGTCTAGTGATGATGACATAGATTATTCTTGCTTATTCAAGGGCTTAGATAGATCCAAGATAGATAAAATCAATGAATTGATTGATGCTTTGAATGAAAAGGATAGGCTTTTAGAAAAGCAAGAAGATTTATTGTATGATGAACATGATAAGTTTGTAGAGGCACAAAAATCATATGCTTTAGAAGTAAAAAGAAATGAAATGCTTTCTAGTGAAATATCTTCCTGTCATGAAACCATTTCTACCTTAAGAAGTGTTAATATTGATTTAAGTGCTAAACTAGAAGTAGCTAGCAAATCGAGTTCTTGTGTTGAACATGTTGAAATTTGTACTAGGTGTAAGGATTTTGATGTTAATGCTTGTAGTGAACACCTAGTTCTAATTTCCAAATTAAATGATGAAGTGGCTAGTCTTAATGCCCAACTTAAGATTAGCAAGAATGAAGTTGATAAAATAAAATTTGCAAGGGATGCCTACACGGTTGGTAGACACCCCTCAATTAAGGATGGGCTTGGCTTCAAGAGGGAAGCCAAGAACTTAACAAGCCATAAGGCTCCCGTCTTCGTCAAGGAGAAAGGGAAGGCCCCTATGGCTAATAGTGCTAAAAAGAACCATGCTTTCTTATACCATGACAGGAGACATGCTAGAAATGTTCATAATGATTTTGATTCACATGTTTATGATTCTCATGCTATGTTTGCCTCTAGTTCCTCTCGTAAACATGATAGAAATATGAGTAGGAGAAATGTTGCGCATATGCCTAGGAGAAATATTGCTCATGTACCTAGAAAGAATGTTAGTCATGCTCCTAGAAAATTAGTGAATGAACCTTCTACCATTTATTATGTTTGTAATGCTCCCTTTGCTATTTGTAGAAAAGGAAAGAAGGTTGTTGCTAGGAAATTAGGGGCTAGATGCAAGGGAGATAAAACTTGCATCTGGGTCCCTAAGAATATTTGTGCTAACCTTGCAGGACCCAACATGAGTTGGGTACCTAAGACCCAAGCCTAAATTTGCCTTGCAGGTTTATGCATCCGGGGGTTCAAGCTGGATTATCGACAGCGGATGCACAAACCATATGACGGGGGAGAAGAAGATGTTCACCTCCTACGTCAAAAGTAAAGATTCCCAAGATTCAATTATATTCGGTGACGGGAATCAAGGCAAGGTAAAAGGGCTAGGTAAAATTGCAATTTCTAATGAGCATTCTATCTCAAATGTATTCTTAGTGGAGAGTCTTGGATATAATTTGCTATCTGTTAGTCAATTATGTCAAATGGGATACAATTGCTTATTTACGAATGTAGATGTGTCTGTCTTTAGAAGATGTGATGGTTCACTAGCGTTTAAGGGTGTACTAGACGGCAAGCTTTATTTAGTTGATTTTGCAAAAGAAGAGGCCGGTCTAGATGCATGCTTAATGGCTAAGACTTGCATGGGCTGGCTGTGGCATCGCCGCTTAGCACATGTGGGGATGAAGAACCTCCACAAGCTTCTAAAGGGGGAACACGTAATAGGTCTAACAAATGTGCATTTCGAAAAGGATAGACCTTGTGCAGCTTGTCAAGCAGGGAAACAGGTGGGAGGAGCACATCACAGCAAGAACGTGATGACCACGTCAAGACCCCTGGAGCTGCTGCATATGGACCTCTTCGGACCCGTCGCCTATCTGAGCATAGGAGGAAGTAAGTATGGTTTAGTTATTGTTGATGACTTTTCCCGCTTCACTTGGGTATTCTTTTTGCAGGATAAGTCTGAAACCCAAGGGACCATCAAGCGCTTCCTCAGGAGAGCTCAAAACGAGTTTGAGCTCAAGGTGAAGAAGATAAGGAGCGACAACGGGTCCGAGTTCAAGAACCTTCAAGTGGAGGAGTTTCTTGAGGAGGAAGGGATCAAGCACGAGTTCTCCGCTCCCTACACACCACAGCAAAATGGTGTGGTAGAGAGGAAGAACAGGACGCTAATCGATATGGCGAGGACGATGCTTGGAGAGTTCAAGACCCCCGAGTGCTTTTGGTCGGAAGCCGTGAACACGGCTTGCCACGCCATCAACAGGGTCTACCTTCATCGACTCCTCAAGAAGACTTCGTATGAGCTTCTAACCGGTAACAAACCCAATTTATCTTACTTTCGTGTATTTGGGAGCAAGTGCTACATTCTGGTGAAGAAAGGTAGAAATTCTAAATTTGCTCCCAAAGCAGTAGAAGGGTTTTTATTAGGTTATGATTCAAATACAAAGGCGTATAGGGTCTTCAACAAATCATCGGGTTTGGTTGAAGTCTCTAGCGACGTTGTATTTGATGAGACTAATGGCTCTCCAAGAGAGCAAGTTGTTGATTGTGATGATGTAGATGAAGAAGATGTTCCGGCGGCCGCTATACGAACCATGGCGATTGGAGACGTTCGGCCACAGGAACAGGATGAACGTGATCAACCTTCTTCCTCAACTACGGTGCATCCCCCACCTCAAGACGATGAACAGGTTCATCAAAAGGAGGCGTGTGATCAAGGGGGAGCACAAGACGATCAAGTGATGGAGGAAGAAGCGCAACCGGCACCTCCAACCCAAGTTCGAGCGATGATTCAAAGGGATCATCCCGTCGACCAAATTTTGGGTGACATCAGCAAGGGAGTAACTACTCGGTCTCGATTAGTTAATTTTTGTGAACACTACTCCTTTGTCTCCTCTATTGAGCCTTTCAGGGTAGAGGAGGCCTTGCTAGATCCGGACTGGGTGTTGGCCATGCAGGAGGAACTTAATAACTTCAAGCGCAACGAAGTTTGGACGCTGGTGCCTCGTCCCAAGCAAAATGTTGTGGGAACCAAGTGGGTGTTCCGCAACAAACAGGACGAGCACGGGGTGGTGACAAGGAACAAGGCTCGACTTGTGGCAAAAGGTTATGCCCAAGTCGCAGGTTTGGACTTTGAGGAGACTTTTGCTCCTGTGGCTAGGCTAGAGTCTATTCGTATCTTGCTAGCATATGCCGCTCACCACTCTTTCAGGTTGTACCAAATGGATGTGAAGAGCGCGTTCCTCAACGGGCCAATAAAGGAAGAGGTGTACGTGGAGCAACCCCCTGGCTTCGAGGATGAGCGGTACCCCGACCATGTGTGTAAGCTCTCTAAGGCGCTCTATGGACTTAAACAAGCCCCAAGAGCATGGTATGAATGCCTTAGAGATTTCTTACTTGCTAATGCTTTCAAGGTTGGGAAAGCCGATCCAACTCTCTTTACAAAGACATGTGATGGTGATTTGTTTGTATGCCAAATTTATGTCGATGACATAATATTTGGGTCTACTAATCAAAAGTCTTGTGAAGAGTTTAGCAGGGTGATGACGCAGAAATTCGAGATGTCGATGATGGGCGAGTTGAACTACTTCCTTGGGTTCCAAGTGAAGCAACTCAAGGACGGCACCTTCATCTCCCAAACGAAGTACACGCAAGATCTGCTGAAGCGGTTTGGGATGAAGGACGCCAAGCCCGCAAAGACTCCGATGGGAACCGACGGACACACCGACCTCAACAAAGGAGGTAAGTCCGTTGATCAAAAAGCATACCGGTCAATGATAGGGTCTTTACTTTATTTATGTGCTAGTAGACCGGATATTATGCTTAGCGTATGCATGTGTGCTAGATTTCAATCCGATCCTAAGGAGTGTCACTTAGTGGCTGTGAAGCGAATCCTTAGATATCTAGTTGCTACGCCTTGCTTCGGGATCTGGTATCCAAAGGGGTCTAACTTTGACTTGATTGGGTACTCAGATTCCGACTATGCTGGATGTAAGGTCGATAGGAAGAGTACATCGGGGACGTGCCAATTCTTAGGAAGGTCCCTGGTGTCATGGAATTCCAAGAAACAAACCTCCGTTGCCCTATCCACCGCTGAGGCCGAGTACGTTGCCGCAGGACAGTGTTGTGCGCAACTACTTTGGATGAGGCAAACCCTCAGGGACTTTGGCTACAATCTGAGCAAAGTCCCACTCCTATGTGATAATGAGAGTGCTATCCGAATAGCGGAAAATCCTGTTGAACACAGCCGCACAAAGCACATAGACATCCGGCATCACTTTTTGAGAGACCACCAGCAAAAGGGAGATATCGAAGTGTTTTATGTTAGCACCGAGAACCAGCTAGCCGATATCTTTACCAAGCCTTTAGATGAAAAGACCTTTTGCAGGCTGCGTAGTGAGCTAAATGTCTTAGATTCGCGGAACTTGGATTGAATTGTAGCATACATGTATTTATGCCTTTGATCATGTTCCCTTCTGCATATTGTTGCTTATTATGGTGCTCAAGTTGTACAAACACTCCCTGGACCTCACAAGTCCGTTGCAATGTGATGCACATGTTTAGGGGGAGATGTGTTACAACTTGACCCTTTGAGACTAACCATATGTTTGAGTTTGCTTGTGTTAGTCTCAAAGTAGAATTGAAAGGGAAAAGGTGGACTCGGATCATGCAAGACTTCCACTGCACTCCGATGAGAGGGTAACTAATTCCAAGTCCATCTCATGAACTCTTGTTGCCATTTGTTCTTAATTGAAGATTTTGGTGAGGCAATGGGGTTAAAGGGCCACAATTGATCCCGTTTTGGTGCTTGATGCCAAAGGGGGAGAAAATAAAGGCCAAAGCAATAAATGGATCAGCTACCACTTGAGAGATTTTGAAAATAGTAGAATAGAGTTTTTGATTTGTCAAAATTCTTAAGTTATCTCTCTTGTCAAAAGTTGGCTTCTTGTGGGGAGAAGTATTGATTATGGGAAAAAGGGGGAGTTTTTGAAATCTTGATAAATCTCTTTGTAATGACTCTCTTTATGCTTTAACATGTGTGTTTAACTTAGAGATAGAGATTTGAGTTTGATTTGCAAAAAACAAACCAAGTGGTGGCATAGAGTGATCCATATAAGTCAAAAATGAATCAAAATAAATTTGAGTTATTATTTGAAGTGTTTTTGTACTTGTTCAACTTGCTTTATGTTGTGTTGGCATAAATCACCAAAAAGGGGGAGATTGAAAGGGAAATGTGCCCTTGGGCCATTTCTAAGTATTTTGGTGATTTAGTGCCCAACACATGTGCTTAATTGTAAAATGGGACAAAGTACCAATCATGGAGAAAAGGTATGTTTCTAATCCTTAGTACATTGGTTTTGTGTACTAATATATTTGTCTAAGTGTTAGAAACAGAAAAGGAGATGAAAAGAAAAGAGGAGAAAGTCTTGGCTGTGTGCAGCCAAGACCCAGCTCGGCCTGGAGCACCGGACTGTCCGGTGTGCACCGGACAGTGTCCGGTGCGCCAGGCCTCCTCGGCGCGAACTGGCCGCTCTCGGGAATTCGCCGACGGCGTACGGCTATAATTCACCGGACTGTCCGGTGTGCACCGGACTGTCCGGTGAGCCAACGGTCGGCCAGGGCCAACGGTCGGCCGCGCAATCCGCGCGAGACACGTGGCCGAGCCAACGGTCGGGAAGGAACACCGGACTGTCCGGTGTGCACCGGACATGTCCGGTGCGCCAACTGAGCGCAGATCTGGAGCAGCCAGCAACGGTCAGAAGTGCTGTTTTTGGAAACAAATCGGGCACCGGACAGTGTCCGGTGTGCACCGGACTGTCCGGTGCGCCACGAGACAGAAGGCAAAGATGGCCTTCCAGATTTGTTCCCAACGGCTCCTAGCTGCCTTGGGGCTATAAAAGGGACCCCTTGGCGCATGGAGGATACAACCCAAGCATTCCTTGAGCACTCTTGATCACTCACACATCAATCTTGCGCACTTGTTTGACATTCTAGTGATTTGAGCTCCGTTCTAGTGTGTTAGCCTCTTGAGCTCAAGTCTGGGTCTTGTGTGTGCGTATTCGCTGTGATCTTTGTGTTGTGTGTGAGTTGCTAATCCCTCCCTTACTCCGTGATTCTTTGTGAACATCTTTTGTAAGGGCGAGAGGCTCCAAGTTGTGGAGATTCCTCGCAAACGGGATTGAGATAAGAACAACAAAACACCGTGGTATTCAAGTGGGTCTTTGGACCGCTTGAGAGGGGTTGATTGCAACCCTCGTCCGTTGGGACGCCACAACGTGGAAGTAGGCAAGCATTGGCTTGGCCGAACCACGGGATAAACCACCGTGTCCCTCTGTGCTTGATTCTTGTGGTAGTGTGTTTTGTTGAAGACTTCACCTTAGCCACTTGGCATTAACTGTGCTAACGCTTAACAAGTTTTAGTGGCTTAAGTTTGAAGTTTTTACAGGATCACCTATTCACCCCCCCCTCTAGGTGCTCTCAGCCCCCGAGTGTATTTCTCGGAGGAGTTCCTGACCTTCGGTGGTGGAGATGCATCGCTGGAGGATGCCTGAAGGGCTGCGGTGGTAGAGCTCCTTCCCTTCTCCCAGCAAGACGAACGACTTGGCGCGCCGTGCCAACCGCCAAGCTTCGACTTGGTCAAGGGGTAGCTCTCCTCGGTGGAGATATTGCAGGTACGGGGTCTGCCAGTTTTGATCAGGCGTGACCCCGCTTTGCTCCCCCTCGACGCGCAGCGTCTCGCCCTCGAAGGCCGAGGGTACCTCGGGCCGAACCGAGGGTGCCTTGGGCCGAACCGAGGGTGCCTCGGACTGTGCCGTGCGTACCCCGGGCTGGGCCGAGGGTGCCTCAGGCTTGGGCGTGTCGTCGATCTTGACGGAGGGTTGATGCAGATCTCGGGAGAAGACGTCCGGGGGAACCGTTGTTCGCCCCGAGACTATTTTGGCCAGCTCGTCCGCAGTCTCGTTGTAGCGCCGAGCGATGTGGTTGAGCTCGAGCCCGTAGAACTTGTCTTCCAGGCGCCGAACCTCATCGCAGTAGGCCTCCATCTTTGGGTCGCGGCAGTGGGAGTTCTTCATGACTTGGTCGATGACGAGCTGCGAGTCACCGCGAGCGTCGAGGCGTCGGACCCCTAGCTCGACGGCAATCCGCAACCCATTGACCAGAGCCTCGTACTCAGCTACATTGTTGGACGCCGGGAAGTGGAGGCGTAGCACGTAGCGTAGGTGCTTCCCGAGGGGTGAGATGAAGAGTAGGCCTGCGCCGGCTCCTGTCTTCATCAGCGACCCATCGAAGAACATGGTCCAGAGCTTCGGTTGGATCGCAGCTGTTGGTAGCTGGGTGTCGACCCATTCAGCCACGAAGTCCGCCAAGACCTGGGATTTGATGGCCTTCCGAGGGGTGAACGAGATTGTTTCGCCCATGATTTCCACCGCCCACTTTGCAATCCTACCTGAGGCCTCTCGGCAATGGATGATCTCCCCCAGGGGGAAGGATGACACTGAAAGGGAATTAGGCTTACACCTAGTTCCTAGATAATTTTGGTGGTTGAATTGCCCAACACAAATAATTGGACTAACTAGTTTGCCCAAGTGTATAGATTATACAGGTGTAAAAGGTTCACACTAAGCCAATAAAAAGATCAAGTTTTGGATTCAACAAAGGAGCTAAGTGGCAGCCGAAGGCCCTCTGGTCGGGAAGCACCGGACTGTCCGGTGTACACCGGACAGTGTCCGGTGCACCAGAGGACTCCAGCTCAAACTCGCCACCTTCGGGAATTTCCAGAGGCGCTCCGCTATAATTCACCGGACTGTCCGGTGTACACCGGACAGTGTCCGGTGCTCCATGGAAGCGCAGCCTCAGGAACTCGCCAGCCTCGGGATTTTAATTCAGCTGCTCCGCTATAATTCACCGGACTTTCCGGTGTGCACCGGACTGTCCGGTGAACCACGGAGCAACGGCTACTTCCGCGCCAACGGTCACCTGCAGGCGCATTTAATGCGCGCTCTGCGCGCGCAGAAGTCAGGCGCGCCCATACTGGCGCACCGGACAAGGAACAGTGCATGTCCGGTGTGCACCGGACATCCAGGCGGGCCCACAAGTCAGGAGCTCCAACGGTCAGAATCCAACGGCAGTGATGACGTGGCAGGGGGCACCGGACTGTCCGGTGTGCACCGGACTGTCCGGTGCGCCATCGAACAGACAGCCTTCCAACGGCCACTTTTGGTGGTTGAGGCTATAAATACCCCAACCACCCCACCATTCATTGCATCCAAGTTTTCCACTTCCCAACTACTACAAGAGCTCTAGCATTCAATTCTAGACACACCAAAGAGATCAAATCCTCTCCAAATTCCACACAACGCCATAGTGACTAGAGAGAGTGATTTGCTTGTGTTCTTTCGAGCTCTTGTGCTTGGATTGCTTTCTTCTTTCTTGATTCTTTCATTGCAATCAAACTCACTTGTAATTGAGGCAAGAGACACCAAACTTGTGGTGGTCCTTGTAGGGACTTTGTGTTCCAAGTGATTGTGAAGAGAAAGCTCATTCGGTCCGTGGGATCGTTTGAGAGAGGGAAGGGTTGAAAGAGACCCGGCCTTTGTGGCCTCCTCAACGGGGAGTAGGTTTGCAAGAACCGAACCTCGGTAAAACAAATCCGCGTGTCACACTCTTTATTTGCTTGCGATTTGTTTTGCGCCCTCTCTCGCGGACTCGTTTTCTTATTACTAACGCTAACCCGGCTTGTAGTTGTGTTTATATTTGTAAATTTCAGTTTCGCCCTATTCACCCCCCCCTCTAGGCGACTATCAATTGGTATCGGAGCCCGGTGCTTCATTAGAGCCTAACCGCTCGAAGTGATGTCGGGAGATCACGCCAAGAAGGAGATGGAGACCGGCGAAAAGCCCACTACAAGCCACGGGAGCACTTCATCAGAAGGGTCCCGCACCAAGAGGAGGGAGAAGAAGAAGAGCTCCTCCAACAAAGGGAAGGAGAAGAAATCTTCTTCTCACCACAAAGAGAAGAAAGAAAAATCTTCTTCCCACAAGCCGCATCGGAGTGGGGACAAACAAAAGAAGATGAGGAAAGTGGTCTACTACGAGACCGACACTTCATCAACATCGACCTCCGGCTCCGATGCGCCCTCCGTAACTTCTAAACGCCAAGGGCGTAAGAAGTTTAGTAAGATCCCCCTACACTACCCTCGCATTTCTAAACATGCACCTTTACTTTCTGTCCCATTAGGCAAGCCACCAACTTTTGATGGTGAAGATTATGCTAGGTGGAGTGATTTAATGCGATTTCATCTAACCTCACTCCACAAAAGTATATGGGATGTTGTTGAGTTTGGTGCACAGGTACCATCTGTAGGGGATAAGGATTATGATGAGGATGAGGTGGCCCAAATCGAGCACTTCAACTCTCAAGCAACAACAATACTCCTCGCCTCTCTAAGTAGAGAGGAGTATAACAAAGTGCAAGGGTTGAAGAGCGCCAAAGAGGTTTGGGATGTACTCAAAACCGCGCACGAGGGAGATGAGCTCACAAAGATCACCAAGCGGGAAACGATCGAGGGGGAGCTCGGTCGGTTCCGGCTTTGCAAAGGGGAAGAGCCACAACACATGTACAACCGGCTCAAGACCTTGGTGAATCAAGTGCGCAACCTCGGGAGCGTAAAGTGGGATGACCATGAGGTGGTTAAGGTTATTCTAAGATCTCTCATTTTCCTTAACCCAACTCAAGTTCAATTAATTCATGGTAATCGTAGATATACTAAAATGACCCCCGAGGAAGTTATCGGGCATTTTGTAAGTTTTGAGTGCATGGTCGAAGGCTCGAGGAAGATCAACGAGCACGACGAACCCTCCACATCCGAAGTTCAACCCGTCGCATTCAAGGCGACGGAAGATAAGAAGGAGGAGGCTACGCCAAGTCGACAACCAATAGACGCCTCCAAGCTCGACAATGAGGAGATGACGCTCGTCATCAAGAGCTTCCGCCAAATCCTCAAGCAAAGGAGAGGGAAAGACTACAAGTCTCGCTCCAAGAAGGTTTGCTACAAGTGTGGTAAGCCCGGTCACTTTATTGCTAAATGTCCATTATCAAGTGATAGTGACAGGGGCGACGACAAGAAGGGGAGAAGAAAGGAGAAGAAGAGGTACTACAAGAAGAAGGGCGGCGATGCCCATGTTTGTCGGGAGTGGGACTCCGACGAAAGCTCAAGCGACTCCTCCGACGACGAGGACGCCGCCAACATCGCCGTCACCAAGGGACTCCTCTTCCCCAACGTCAGCCACAAGTGCCTCATGGCAAAGGACGGCAAACGGAAGAAGGTTAAATCTAACTCCTCCACTAAATATGAATCTTCTAGTGATGATAATGCTAGTGATGAGGAGGATAATTTGCGTGTTCTCTTTGCCAACCTCAACATGCAACAAAAAGAAAAACTAAATGAATTGGTTAGTGCTATTCATGAAAAGGATGACCTTTTGGACACTCAAGAGGAATTCCTTATTAAAGAAAATAAGAAGCATGTTAAGGTTAAAAATGCTTATGCTCTCGAAATTGAAAAATGTCAAAAATTGTCTAGTGAGCTAAGCACTTGCAATGAAACAATAGACAACCTTAGAAATGAAAATGCTAATTTGTTAGCTAAGGTTGATTCTCATGTTTGCAATGTTTCAATTCCCAACCCTAGAGATAATAATGATGATTTGCTTACTAGGATTGAAGAATTAAACATTTCTCTTACTAGCCTTAGAATGGAAAATGAAAATTTAATTGCTAAGGTTAAAGACTTTGATGTTTGCAATGCTACTATTTCCGACCTTAGAACTAAGAATGACATGTTACAAGCTAAGGTTGTAGAACTAAAATCTTGCAAACCCTCTACATCTATTGTTGAGCATGTATCTATTTGTACTAGATGTAGAGATATTGATGTTAATGCTATTCATGATCACATGTCTTTAATTAAACAACAAAATGATCATATAGCAAAATTAGATGCTAAAATTGCCGAGCACAACTTAGAAAATGAGAAATTTAAATTTGCTAGAAGTATGCTCTATAGTGGGAGACGCCCGGGCATCAAGGATGGCATTGGCTTCCAAAGGGAAAACAATGTCAAACTTAGTGCCCCTCCTAAAAGATTGTCTAATTTTGTGAAGGGCAAGGCTCCCATGCCTCAGGATAACGAGGGTTACATTTTATACCCTGCCGGTTATCCCGAGAGCAAAATTAGGAGAATTCATTCTAGGAAGTCTCACTCTGGTTCTAACCATGCTTTTATGTATAAGAGTGAGACATCTAGTTCTAGGCAACCAACCCGTGCTAAGTTGCCTAAGAAGAAAATTCCTAGTGCATCAAATGAGCATAACATTTCATTTAAAACTTTTGATGCATCTTATGTGTTGACTAACAAATCCGGCAAAGTAGTTGCCAAATATGTTGGGGGCAAGCACAAGGGGTCAAAGACTTGTGTTTGGGTACCCAAAGTTCTTGTGTCTAATGCCAAAGGACCCAAAACCATTTGGGTACCCAAAGTCAAGAACTAAACTTGTTTTGTAGGTTTATGCATCCGGGGGCTCAAGTTGGATCATCGACAGCGGGTGCACAAACCACATGACAGGGGAGAAGAAAATGTTCTCCTCCTATGAGAAAAACCAAGATCCCCAACGAGCTATCACATTCGGGGATGGAAATCAAGGTTTGGTCAAAGGTCTTGGTAAAATAGCTATATCTCCTGACCATTCTATTTCCAATGTTTTTCTTGTAGATTCATTAGATTACAATTTGCTTTCCGTTTCTCAATTATGCAAAATGGGCTACAACTGTCTATTCACTGATGTAGGTGTCACTGTCTTTAGAAGAAGTGATAATTCAATAGCATTTAAGGGTGTGTTAGAGGGTCAGCTATACTTAGTAGATTTTGATAGAGCTGAACTCGACACATGCTTAATTGCTAAGACTAACATGGGCTGGCTATGGCATCGCCGACTAGCACATGTTGGGATGAAGAATCTTCACAAGCTTCTAAAGGGTGAACACATTTTAGGACTAACCAATGTTAATTTTGAGAAAGACAGGATTTGTAGCGCATGCCAAGCAGGAAAGCAAGTTGGTGCTCATCATCCGCATAAGAACATAATGACGACTGACAGGCCACTGGAGCTCCTACACATGGATCTATTCGGCCCGATCGCTTACATAAGCATCGGCGGGAGTAAGTACTGTCTAGTTATTGTGGATGATTATTCTCGCTTCACTTGGGTATTCTTTTTGCAGGAAAAATCTCAAACCCAAGAGACTTTGAAGGGATTCTTGAGACGGGCTCAAAATGAGTTCGGCTTAAGGATCAAGAAAATAAGAAGCGACAACGGGACGGAGTTCAAGAACTCTCAAATCGAAGGCTTTCTTGAGGAAGAGGGCATCAAGCATGAGTTCTCTTCTCCCTACACGCCACAACAAAATGGTGTAGTGGAGAGGAAGAATCGAACTCTATTGGACATGGCAAGAACCATGCTTGATGAGTACAAGACTTCGGATCGGTTTTGGGCCGAGGCGGTCAACACCGCTTGCTACGCCATCAACCGGTTATATCTTCACCGAATCCTCAAGAAGACATCCTATGAACTCCTAACCGGTAAAAAGCCAAATATTTCATATTTTAGAGTCTTTGGTAGCAAATGTTTTATTCTTGTTAAGAAAGGTAGAAAATCTAAATTTGCTCCTAAGACTGTAGAAGGCTTTTTACTAGGATATGATTCAAACACAAGGGCATATAGAGTCTTTAACAAGTCATCGGGACTAGTTGAAGTTTCTTGTGACGTTGTGTTTGATGAGACTAACGGCTCTCAAGTAGAGCAAGTTGATCTTGATGAGATAGGTATTGAAGAAGCTCCGTGCATCGTGCTAAGGAACATGTCCATTGGGGATGTGTGTCCTAAGGAATTCGAAGAGCCTCCAAATGCACAAGATCAACCGTCCTCCTCCACGCAAGCATTTCCACCAACTCAAAATGAGGATGAAGCTCAAGTTGAACATCAATCAAATGAGCAACCTCAAGATGACGGCATAGATCAAGGGGGAGATGCAAATGATCAAGACAAGGAGGATGAAGAACCAAGGCCGCCACACCCAAGAGTCCACCAAGCAATCCAACGAGATCACCCCGTCGACACCATCCTCGGCGACATTCAAAAGGGGGTAACTACTAGATCTCGTGTTGCACATTTTTGTGAGCATTACTCTTTTGTTTCCTCTATTGAGCCTCACAAGGTAGAAGAAGCTCTCCAAGATTCGGATTGGGTGGTGGCGATGCAAGATGAGCTCAACAACTTCACTAGGAATGAGGTATGACATTTAGTTCCACGTCCTAATCAAAATGTTGTAGGAACCAAATGGGTCTTCCGCAACAAGCAAGACGAGCATGGTGTGGTGACAAGGAACAAAGCTCGACTTGTGGCCAAGGGATACTCCCAAGTCGAAGGTTTGGATTTCGGTGAAACCTATGCACCCGTAGCCAGGCTTGAGTCAATTCGCATATTATTAGCCTATGCTACTTACCATGGCTTTAAGCTTTATCAAATGGACGTGAAAAGTGCCTTCCTCAATGGACCAATCAAGGAAGAGGTCTATGTTGAGCAACCTCCCGGCTTTGAAAACAGTAAGTATCCTAACCATGTCTATAAGCTCTCTAAGGCGCTTTATGGGCTCAAACAAGCCCCAAGAGCATGGTATGAATGCCTTAGAGATTTTCTTATTGCAAATGGATTCAAAGTCGGAAAGGCCGATCCTACGCTCTTTACTAAAACACTTGAGAATGATTTGTTTGTATGCCAAATTTATGTTGATGATATTATATTTGGGTCTACTAACGAGTCTACATGTGAAGAGTTTAGTAGGATCATGACACAAAAGTTCGAGATGTCTATGATGGGGGAGTTGAAGTATTTTCTAGGATTCCAAGTCAAGCAACTCCAAGAAGGCACCTTCATTAGCCAAACAAAGTACACTCAAGACATTCTTGCTAAGTTTGGGATGAAGGATGCCAAACCCATCAAGACACCCATGGGAACCAATGGGCATCTCGACCTCGACACGGGAGGTAAGTCCGTAGATCAAAAGGTATACCGGTCGATGATTGGTTCGTTACTCTATTTATGTGCATCTCGACCGGACATTATGCTTTCCGTTTGCATGTGTGCAAGATTTCAATCCGACCCTAAGGAATCTCACCTTATGGCCGTAAAACGAATCTTGAGATATTTAGCTTATACTCCTAAGTTTGGGCTTTGGTATCCTCGGGGATCCACATTTGATTTGATTGGTTATTCGGATGCCGATTGGGTGGGGTGTAAAATCAATAGAAAGAGCACATCGGGGACTTGCCAGTTCTTGGGAAGATCCTTGGTGTCTTGGGCTTCAAAGAAGCAAAATTCGGTTACTCTTTCCACCGCCGAAGCCGAGTACATTGCCGCAGGCCACTGTTGCGCGCAATTACTTTGGATGAGGCAAACCCTGCGGGACTATGGTTACAAATTAACCAAAGTCCCTTTGCTATGTGATAATGAGAGTACAATTAAAATGGCCGACAATCCTGTTGAGCATAGCCGCACTAAACACATAGCCATTCGGTATCATTTTCTTAGGGATCACCAACAAAAGGGAGATATCGAGATTTCTTACATTAACACTAAAGATCAATTAGCCGATATCTTTACCAAGCCACTAGATGAACAATCTTTTACCAAACTTAGGCATGAGCTCAATATTCTTGATTCTCGCAACTTCTTTTGCTAGATTGCACACATAGCACATTTATATACCTTTGATCATATCTCTTTCACATGCTATGACTAATGTGTTTTCAAGTCTATTTCAAACCAAGTCATAGGTGTATTGAAAGGAAATTGGAGTCTTCGGCGAAGACAAAGGCTTCCACTCCGTAACCCATCCTTCGCCATCGCTCCATGAGACTCTCCATTCTTGGGGGAGAAAAGCATCAAAGAAAAGGACTTTGTCTTTGGGGGAGAAAGTAAGAGCCCAAGGCAAAAGGACCGGACTTCGTCTTTGGTATGATCTTAACTCATTCATTTATGACCAAAGGGGAAGAAAGCACTTCAAGGGCTCTAATGATTCCGTTTTTGGCGATTCATGCCAAAAAGGGGGAGAAATGAGCCCAAAGCAAAAGGACCGCACCACCACCAATTTCAAAAATTTCGTGTTTCAAAGAATTTTATCAAATTGGTATCCTTATGTTCAAAAGGGGGAGAAAATAGCATTTCAAAAGAGTATATCAAAACCCTCTTGAACACTAAGAGATGGATCTCTTTTAGGGGGAGTTTTGTTTAGTCAAAGGAAAAGCATTTGAAACAAGGGGAGAAAATTTCAAATCTTGAAAATGCTTTGCAAAATCTTATTCATTTACCTTTGACTATTTGCAAAAGAACTTTGAAAAGGATTTACAAAAGAATTTGCAAAAACAAAACATGTGGTGCAAGCGTGGTCCAAAATGTTAAAAACGAAGAAACGATCCATGCATATCTTGTAAGTATTTATATTGGCTCAATTCCAAGCAACCTTTGCACTTACATTATGCAAACTAGTTTAATTATGCACTTCTATATTTGCTTTGGTTTGTGTTGGCATCAATCACCAAAAAGGGGGAGATTGAAAGGGAATTAGGCTTACACCTAGTTCCTAGATAATTTTGGTGGTTGAATTGCCCAACACAAATAATTGGACTAACTAGTTTGCCCAAGTGTATAGATTATACAGGTGTAAAAGGTTCACACTAAGCCAATAAAAAGATCAAGTTTTGGATTCAACAAAGGAGCTAAGTGGCAGCTGAAGGCCCTCTGGTCGGGAAGCACTGGACTGTCCGGTGTACACCGGACAGTGTCCGGTGCACCAGAGGACTCCAGCTCAAACTCGCCACCTTCGGGAATTTCCAGAGGAGCTCCGCTATAATTCACCGGACTGTCCGGTGTACACCGGACAGTGTCCGGTGCTCCATGGAAGCGCAGCCTCAGGAACTCGCCAGCCTCGGGATTTTAATTCAGCTGCTCCGCTATAATTCACCGGACTGTCCGGTGTGCACCGGACTGTCCAGTGAACCACGGAGCAACGGCTACTTCCACGCCAACGGTCACCTGCAGGCGCATTTAATGCGCGCTCTGCGCGCGCAGAAGTCAGGCGCGCCCATACTGGCGCACCGGACAAGGAACAGTGCATGTCCGGTGTGCACCGGACATCCAGGCGGGCCCACAAGTCAGGAGCTCCAACGGTCAGAATCCAACGGCAGTGATGACGTGGCAGGGGGCACCGGACTGTCCGGTGCGCCATCGAACAGACAGCCTTCCAACGGCCACTTTTGGTGGTTGAGGCTATAAATACCCCAACCACCCCACCATTCATTGCATCCAAGTTTTCCACTTCCCAACTACTACAAGAGCTCTAGCATTCAATTCTAGACACACCAAAGAGATCAAATCCTCTCCAAATTCCACACAACGCCATAGTGACTAGAGAGAGTGATTTGCTTGTGTTCTTTCGAGCTCTTGTGCTTGGATTGCTTTCTTCTTTCTTGATTCTTTCATTGCAATCAAACTCACTTGTAATTGAGGCAAGAGACACCAAACTTGTGGTGGTCCTTGTAGGAACTTTGTGTTCCAAGTGATTGTGAAGAGAAAGCTCATTCAGTCCGTGGGATCGTTTGAGAGAGGGAAGGGTTGAAAGAGACCCGGCCTTTGTGGCCTCCTCAACGGGGAGTAGGTTTGCAAGAACCGAACCTCGGTAAAACAAATCCGCGTGTCACATTCTTTATTTGCTTGCGATTTGTTTTGCGCCCTCTCTCGCGGACTCGTTTTCTTATTACTAACGCTAACCCGGCTTGTAGTTGTGTTTATATTTGTAAATTTCAGTTTCGCCCTATTCACCCCCCCCTCTAGGCGACTATCAGACACCACAGTTACCGGATGAGACTTGAAGTAGTGTCGCAACTTCCGCAGTGTCAGGATCACCGCGTACAGCAGCTTCTGAACTTGTGGGTAGCGGATTTTGGTTTCGGACAGTACCTCGCTGACGAAGTAGGCTGGCCTCTGAACGGGCAATGCATGCCCCTCTTCTTGCCTCTCGACCACAATCGCGGCGCTAACCACCTGAGTGGTCGCGGCGACGTAGACCAAGAGGGCTTCTCCGGCAGCTGGGGGCACCAAGATAGGCGCCTTCGTGAGGAGCGCCTTCAGGTTCCCGAGGGCTTCCTCGGCCTCAAGGGTCCAAGTGAAGCGCTTGGCCTTCCTTAAGAGGTGGTACAGGGGTAGACCTCTTTTGCCGAGGCGTGAGATGAAGCGGCTCAGAGCCGCGAGACATCCCATGACCCTCTGTACGCCTTTCAAGTCCTTGATGGGCCCCATGCTGGTGATGGCTGTGATCTTCTCCGGGTTGGCTTCGATGCCTCGCTCGGAGACGATGAACCCCAAGAGCATGCCTCAGGGCACCCCGAAGACACACTTTTTGGGATTGAGCTTGACACCTTTCGCCTTGAGACATTGGAATGTCACTTCAAGGTCAGAAAGGAGGTCGGAGGCTTTCCTCGTCTTGACTACGATGTCATCGACGTAGGCCTCGACCGTGCGGCCAATGTGCTCGCCGAACACATGGTTCATGCACCGCTGGTACGTCGCGCCCGCATTCCTCAAGCCGAACGGCATGGTGACATAGCAGTACATGCCGAAGGGTGTGATGAAAGAAGTCGCGAGCTGGTCGGACTCTTTCATCCTGATTTGGTGATACCCTGAGTAGGCATCGAGGAAAGACAGGGTTTCGCACCCAGCAGTGGAATCCACGATCTGATCGATGCGAGGCAGAGGGTAGGGAACCTTCGGACATGCTTTGTTCAGACCAGTGTCGTCTACACACATCCGCCATTTCCCCTTTCTTTCTCACAAGCACAGGGTTGGCAAGCCATTCGGGATGGAATACCTCTTTGATGAACCCTGCCGCCATTAGCTTGTGGATCTTCTCACCTATGGCTCTGCGCTTCTCCTCGTCGAATCGGCGCAGAGGCTGCTTGACGGGTCGGGCTCTGGCTCGGATGTCCAGCGAGTGCTCGGCGACATCCCTCGGTATGCCGGACATGTCCGAGGGACTCCACACGAAGACGTCGGCGTTCGCGCGGAGAAAGTCGATGAGCACTGCTTCCTATTTGGGATCGAGCCTGGAGCCGATCCGGACTTGCTTGGAGGCGTCGCTGCTGGGGTCGAGGGGGATGGACTTAACTGTCTCCGCTGGCTCGAAGTTGCCGACATGACGCTTCACGTCTGGCACCTCCTTAGAGAGGCTCTCCAGGTCGGCGATGAGGGCCTCGGACTCGGCGAGGGCCTCGGCGTACTCCACGCACTCCACGTCGCATTCGAACGCATGTTTGTACGTGGGGCCGACGGTGATGACCCCGTTGGGGCCCGACATCTTGAGCTTGAGGTAGGTGTAGTTGGGGACAGCCATGAACTTCGCGTAGCAGGGCCTCCCCAATACCGCGTGGTAGGTTCCTCAGAACTCGACCACCTCGAACGTCAGGGTCTCCCTTCGGAAGTTGGAGGGTGTTCCGAAGCAGACGGGAAGATCGAGTTGTCCGAGGGGCTGGACGCGCTTCCCAGGGATGATCCCATGGAAAGGCGCAGCGCCCGCCCGAACCGAGGACAGATCGATACGCAGAAGCCCGAGGGTCTCGGCGTAGATGATGTTGAGGTTGCTGCCTCCGTCCATGAGGACCTTAGTGAGCCTGACGTCGCCGATGACGGGGTCGACGACGAGCGGGTATTTCCCCGGGCTCGGCACATGGTCAGGGTGGTCGGCTTGGTCAAAAGTGATGGGCTTGTCGGACCAGTCTAGGTAGACTGGCGCCGCCACCTTCACCGAACAGACCTCCCAGCGCTCTTGCTTGCGGTGCCGAGCCGAGGCGTTCGCCGCTTGCCCGCCGTAGATCATGAAGCAGTTGCGGACCTCGGGGAACTCTCCTGCCTGGTGATCTTCCTTCTTGTCGTTGTCGCGGGCCCTGCCACCCTCCACGGGTGGCCCGGCCCTGTGGAAGTGGCGCCGAAGCATGACACACTCCTCAAGGGTGTGCTTGACGGGCCCCTGGTGATAGGGGCACGGCTCCTTGAGCATCTTGTCGAAAAGGTTGGGACCTCCGGGGGGTTTCTGAGGGTTCTTGTACTCGGCGGCGGCGACAAGGTCCGCGTCGGCGGCGTCGCGTTTCGCTTGCGACTTCTTCTTGCCCTTCTTCTTGGCGCCGCGCTGAGCTAACGCCTAGGGGGCATCTTCCGATGGGCGGCCCTGGGGCTGCTTGTCCTTCCGGAAGATAGCCTCGACCGCCTCCTGGCCGGAGGCGAACTTGGTGGCGATGTCCATCAGCTCGCTCGGCCTGGTGGGGGTCTTGCGACCCAGCTTGCTCACCAGGTCGCGGCAGGTGGTGCCGGCGAGGAATGCGCCGATGACATCCGAGTCGGTGATGTTGGGCAGCTCGGTGCGTTGCTTCGAGAATCGCCGGATGTAGTCCCGGAGAGACTCTCCCGGCTGCTGTCGGCAGCTTCGGAGGTCCCAGGAATTCCCAGGGCGCACGTACGTGCCCTGGAAATTGCCGGCAAAAGCTTGGACTAGGTCGTCCCAGTTGGAGATCTGCCCCGGAGGCAGGTGCTCCAACCAGGCGCGAGCGGTGTCGGAGAGGAACAGGGGGAGGTTGCAGATGATGAGGTTGTCATCGTCCGTTCCACCCAGTTGGCAGGCCAGACGGTAGTCCGCGAGCCACAGTTCTGGTCTCGTCTCACCCCGAGTACTTTGTGATAGTAGTCGGGGGTCGGAACCGGGTCGGGAACGGTGCCCGTCGTATGGCCCGGCTGAAGGCCTGCGGACCGGGTGGTTCGGGCGAGGGACTCCGATCCTCCCCGCTGTCGTAGCGTCCCCCACGCCTGGGGTGGTAGCCTCGGCGCACCCTCTCGTCGAGGTGGGCCCGACGATTGCGGTGATGGTGCTCGTTGCCGAGGCGACCCGGGGCCGCAGACGCTGTGTTGCGCGTGCGCCCGGTGTAGACCGAGGCTTCCCGCATGAATCGGGAAGTTGCGGCATGATGTTCCGAGGGGTACCCCTGCCTTCGGGAGGCGGAGCTCTCGGCCCGCCGGACCGCGGCGCCTTCTAGGAGATCCTTGAGCTCTCCCTGGATTCGCCGCCCCTCGGTGGTTGATGGCTCCGGCATCGCACGGAGGAGCATTGCTGCTGCAGCCAGGTTCTGGTCGACCCACTGGATGCGGGTGGCGGACTAACCCTGACATCGTCGGCGATGCGGTGCTGGAAGCCCTGGGGTAGATGACGCATTTCTCCGGCCGGAGGTTGGCCCGCCCATGCCTGCCCGATGTCCCGGCGGATTGGCTCAAGCGCTCCTGCTCCCTCGTCGAGCCTGGCCTGCACCCCGCGGATTTGCTCGAGTTGTGGGTCGTGACCCCCCGCCGGAACGAGGACCACAGCTAGCTCCTGCGGGATGTCAACGCGAGGCACCGGCCTAGGGAGATCACCGTCCTCCGGCATGCCGAGATGGTTGCCTTCGGAGGGACCCCCTAGATCGACGTGGAAACATTCGCGGCTCGGGCCGCAGTCCTCGTCGCCGAGGCTACGGCTACCGTCGGAACAGTCGGAAAGGCAGTAGTCGCATGCGGTCATGAAGTCCCGCATGGCACTGGGGTTGCCAAGTCCGGAGAAATCCCAATAGAAGCTGGGCTCGTCGTCTTCCTCGGACCCAGAGGGCCCGTAGGTCGAGACGTCCGTCAGCCGGTCCCAAGGTGACCGCATACGAGACCCCAGAGGGTTCGGATTCGCCTCTACGAAAGCGTCCGCCAAAGCGGAGCCGCTAGGCGGGTCGAGGCTAAATCCGAGAGGCGTGGGATGGGAATCGGTCGGTACCTCTTGGTCGACGGGCGGTGATGAGGTCACGTCGGGGACTGACTGCACCGTCGTCTCAGGTACAAGGGTGACACCCAACAAGCCTTTCGCGAGCGTGCTGGCGTCGTCCGTTTGCTTGGGATTGGCGTGTCGCGGGGAGACAGCGCTCGTCTTCGTCTCAAGCGCGAGGCCGATGCCCGGCGCGCCCCCCCGTTGGAGTGCTGGCGTTGTCGACTCGCTCGACGGCCGACGAGGCGCCGCCTCCTGCTTGGCCTTGGTTGCCCCGCCTCCTCCTCCTCTGTCGACGGGGAAGAGGACGGGGCGAGCTCGAAGGTTGTTCTTCCACCACGCGGGGAAGACGTCGTCGATCCCGCCGCCGGCAGGCGGACTGTCGGCCGCCATTATCGCTGTCGCCCGGCGGTGGAAGAGTATCGTGTCGTAGCTGCCGTCGAGGGACATGAACTCAAGGCTCCTGAAACGGAGCACCGTCCCGGTCTGGAGAGGTTGCTGGAGACTACCCATCTGGAGCTTAACGGGAAGCTGTTCGTCAACACGCAGCAGGCCCCTACCTGGCGCGCCAACTGTCGGCGTTTCGAGACCGGGGGGGTCCCTGAGCCGACGAGTGAAGTGTTGCCGCGTGCCCCAGCCCAGATGGGTCGACACGAGGCCGAGCGCGAAGGGGGGAAGTGAGGTGGCCGGAGATGGGCGTGAGAGAGGTGGAAATCCCGCAGCCTTCGTGTTCGTCCCGCGCCCAGGTCGGGTGCGCTTGCAGTAGGGGGTTACAAGCGTCCACACGGGGGAAGGAGCGAGCGGCCTCACGCGAGCGCCCGTCTCGTCCTCGTCCCTGTGCGGCCAACCCTCTCTAAGAGGGCCCTGGTCCTTCCTTTTATAGGCGTAAGGAGAGGGTCCAGGTGTACAATGGGGGGTGTAGCAGAGTGCTACGTGTCTAGCGGAGGAGAGCTAGCGCCCTAAGTACACGCCATCGTGGCGGCCGGAGAGATTTTGGCGCCCGGTTTGGGTGATGTCGTGGCTGTCGGAGGAGCGCTGGAGCCTGACGGAGGGACAGCTGTCGGGGCCGTCGAGTCCTTGCTGACGTCCTCTTGCTTCCGTAAGGGGGCCGAGAGCCGCCATCGTCAGGGAGCGTGTGGGGCGCCATCATCGCCTATCTGGCGGAGCGAGCCAGATGGGACGCCGGTCTTGTTCCCCGTAGCCTGAGTCAGCTTGGAGTAGGGTAATGATGGCGCCTCCTGTTGTCGTGGCCGGTGCGCGCCCTAGGTTGGGCGATGTGGAGGCTCCTCCGAGGTCGAGGTCGAGTCCGTCTTCCGTGGCCGAGGCCGAGTCCGAGCCCCTAGGTCGGGCGAGGCGGAGGCCGTTGGCTGAGGCCAGGGCGGAATTTGAGTCCTGGGGTCGGGCGAAGCGGAGTTCGTCGTCTTCCGGGGCTTAGCCCAAGTCCGAGCCCTAGGTCGGGCGGAGCGGAGTTCGCCGTCTTCCGGGGCTTAGCCCGAGTCCGAGCCCTGGGTCGGGCGGAGCGGAGTTCGCCGTCTTCCGGGGCTTAGCCCGAGTCCAAGCCCTGGGTCGGGCGGAGCAGAGTTTCCTATGGTGTGTGCGGCCGGGCCTGACTGCCTGTCAGCCTCACTTCTGTCAAGTGGCACCGCAGTCGGAGCGGCGCAGGCGGCGCTGTCTTTCTGTCAGACCGGTCAGTGGAGCGGCGAAGTGACGGCGGTCACTTCGGCTCTGTCGGCTGAGGGGCGCGCGTCAGGATAAAGGTGTCAGGCCACTTTTGCATTAAATGCTCCTGCGATTTGGTCGGGGTTGCTTCTTGGCGAAAACAGGGCCTCGGGCGAGCCGGGAACGTGTTCGCCGCTGGAGGGGGGCCTCGGGCGAGGCGGAGATCCTCCGGGGTCGGTTGCCCTTGTCCGAGGCTAGGCTCGGGCGATGCGTGATCGAGTCCTTCGAATGGACTGATCCCTGACTTGATCGCACCCATCAGGCCTTTGCAGCTTCATGCTGATGGGGTTACCAGCTGAGAATTAGGAGCCTTGAGGGTACCCCTAATTATCGTTTTCGACAATATTACTCCGTTCCTAAGAGTGATTTAAGCAAAAACAGATTCCTCCGGCGAAATTTACCGTCCGTCGAACCGTACAGAAAAGTCGGTAACTGCGCACGAGAGAAATGGCCGTCTCCTGCCTCCTTTTTTTTATCATCCAATTTCTAAAAAAATAAAAAAAAATAAAGCAGAGGCGGAGGAACATATGCCCCTGTTTGTTTCGGCTTTTTACAGCTTCTGGCCACCAAAAGCTGTTGTGGACTGTTAAACGCTCAGCTTTTCAGTCAACTTCTATAAAATTCGTTTGGGTAAAACCCATTCAAAATCAACATAAACACAAAATCGGTTGAGTCGTTGCAATAGTGGGAATCCGTCACTTTCTAGATCATGAGCCTTATGGACAACTTTATCTTCCTCCACACGTAATCTTAATGATACTCAGATTTTCTACACAACCAAATTCTCTCCACAGCCAGATTCTCAGAAAAGCTGGTCAGAAAAAAGCTGAACCAAACAGGCCCATAAGCAGAGGCGGAGAGAAAAGTCAGTTGAGTGCATATTTCTTGATTCTCGCCAACAATAGGCGTCGCCGCCATTTTATCAATGGCAAAAAAATGGCAAGGAGCCAAGGAGGGATTTTTTTTTCTTTCAAGAGACTGCCGTGTTGTATCTTACTAATGTCTGGCTGTGTTTTCGTCGGTGATATATAGAATTTCCATCGACGTTTTGTAGTGACATGTAATATGCGTTCGAAACAGCATCAGGTACAGATCTGCAAGGCACTGCTCCATCAATTAGTTAACAAATCAAAGGGGGGAGGCTGTTGCTGTTGCTTTGGGCACTTTGTCGCCGTGTCCCCTGGTGGCTGGTAATCATGTTGATGTGGGAAGACCGCGCAGCATGATGCCAGGACAAAGTCCCTATCGGCACGCCGTGACCCGCCCTCTCATCTCCCAGATGGACTATTCCTAATTTAGGGGTATACTATACTATGGGGGTGTTTGGTTATCCCAAACTAAACTTTAGCCCCTATCACATCGAATGTTTGAACCTCCGTTCCAGGGTATTAAATGTAGTCGGATTATAAAACTAATTTGTCAGCCGAAGATTAAAAGACGAGACGAATCTAGTCCAGTTGGTTGGGTCTATATTTCATACTTCTATTT
Organism: Zea luxurians; assembly: GCA_029449295.1. Taxonomy (NCBI): domain Eukaryota; kingdom Viridiplantae; phylum Streptophyta; class Magnoliopsida; order Poales; family Poaceae; genus Zea; species Zea luxurians. The sequence continues at coordinate 34,799,999 of JAOPSE010000026.1, read as the reverse complement.
GAAAGTCAAACGCTTGATGTGACCCGGGCTAAACTTTAGCAGGGGCAACCAAACACCCCCTATGCAGACACAGTATACGCGTTGCCGCCTGGACCGGATAGACGATCGACGCGATGGATCAGCTGTCCAGGTCCGTGTCCGAAACGACAAGGAGTTATTCTCCGTTGACGCCTCCATTCGATTTGTTAACAACAATAGTAATCTATAGATGCTGGACTAATTAATAATAGGGTTAGAAATAGATTGGTTTTGGTTTTTTCTACTCGTCATGTAATATGTTTCTAATAGTATTAGTCGTTTTAGCTCTTTATTTTTATGTCTAAATTTAAATAGATGATAGTGAATCTAGACACATATATAAAACAAATAGTCACTCATTCTCAAGATATAGTTCTTTATATCCCATTTTTTTATCCATATTCATTTAAATAACAATGAATATAGATATACATGCAAGCTATATTCATGGCTCCTTTGCAACGCATGAGTTTCACATGAATGGTATAAGAATTTTACAGAAATTAGTTAAAAACACAGGAAAAAACGTAGGATTTAGGAAATTTTCCTTTGTTCCAAAAGAGCACTCGTATGTTTACTTAATTAATGTGTACTTAGTCTAAAACGAATTATATTTTAGAACGAAGAGACTACATTAATTATTGCATAAATCAACTAAAAGGGTTTAAAACAGACGAATTTTATTTTGAGATGGAGGAGGTATTAAAGAAACAAAAAAGTTATATCTAAATTTTAATCTGTCTTATACCTAGACTCGGCAAAATGCAAAAGATGCATAGTCTAGCCTCTCTTTTGTCATTCCCACCCACCCTAAGGTTTTTTTGGTATTCTAGTATTTGCTCTGATCCACATATGTTGAGGTGAATTTAGGTGTAAATTAATTTAAGTTACATCCCGATCCCCTCAATATATGTGGATTTAGATCAATACTAGAGCACCTAAACTAGGTCTAGATGGATTTGAAATATAGATAATAAAGCAATGTAGCTTAAAAATGAAACCATAGTAATGTAGAATAGGTTTGTATAGATGAATGAGATGAAAGTGGTAATCCGAACTGATATAACAAATTTAATATTTTAAAATAGATATGTTTAAAATTTGATGTTGATCTTTTTTTATATTATCTAGCACATTAGTACAAATAGGAATAAAATATTACATACAATTTTTTATGTATTATTTGCTCCATGCAATACAAAAGGTTGAAAAAATTACCGAATTTGTTTCCGAATCCATACCAAAGTTTATATCTATTATTTAAGAAAATATATGATGAATTTAATGTTTACCTTTTATGAATCTTTACAAGTTGGATGTTAAAAACAAGAATATAAATTTGTATTATAGATTCTATATCTTATTTATTCGCAGTCAAAGAAAAACGAGTAAAAAACTGATTACCGAATAAATTCGGTTTCGACCGTTTTCATCCCTAGATGAAAATGCAACCTCCAGCCCGATGATCAAACATCAGGATGCCTGACGCCCCGCCCCGACACGCACCTTTCTTTCCCGTGGACCGAGAGCAATGATTCCCACGTCTCTCTACTCTGTTCCAATATTGCCAGCAAAACCTGCGCGCTATGCATTCGTAGTGGAGCTGCTGCCATTTGGGTCGCAACGGTATCTCAATTCTCAACTGCTCGACTATACGACTAGCTGTACTACACAGACGGAACAAGGTAATGCATTCAACAAGTCCAAAGTTTATGAGTTGCTTTTCATGTGCGTGGACCATTGAAAACGATATAAGCAAATCTGTTCTGTCTAGTAATGATTATATACAACACCGGAAATTACTAGTGAGAAATGTAATTTCGTAACTGTCTTCATGTGCGGGCACGACCCATAATGTACTTTTCCATAATTAGAGAGAAGTACATGAGATGAGAGACACGAGCGACATCATAGCAAGTACGATAGTTGCTTTTCTTTTTTCCTTTTTTCGTTTTGAAAGTGACGACGGGCTGCTTTGCATAGGTATATGCCACGAATTTTACCACAAGAGGTTATATATACTAACAATATAATTGTTGGTCACAGCTCTGTTCTTGTTGGGGCCATACTTCGTTGCGCCGAAGGTCTTACACGAAGAAGCAGCTTCGGCTGAAGTTGTCCCCAGGAGATGGCCGAAGGTTCCTTTTCATGGAGCTTCGGCGTTACAAACCGACATAGAGATAGAATGACCTTTTTATCCATAAAGGTCTGAGTTAATGTTGTAAACTTTTGTAAGGGGCATAATTGTAATTTGTCACAGGCTGCGTCCTGTGTCTATAAATGGATGAACAGTACCCCTGTACTGTTCACGCGAACCTGCCATCTGCTTTCGCATCATACCTGTACCTTTGTTCTCCTCAGAACCGAAGGTACATTTGTAACTTGAAGTCATTTATATTCATTCATTCATGATAATAAAAATGGAAATGATTCCATGATCATATTTAAATGTTTATTTCATACTTCATGATTTGTATGATATGAATGCTTCGTTCCCTACCATTATGCTTACGAAGGTACGTCCTTCACAACCTTTGTCCGAAATTTTTTATATCCTGAAGGGATATAATGTTTTGGAGGACGAAGGACTTTAACACCTAACATTTTCTATGTTGTCTTGTTCTTAATTCTTAGCATTTGAGAACGAGCCCCCAACATTGGCGCCCACCTCCGGTGAACTCACTTCCACTTTTCTGAGCTGATGGCTTCGTTCAACAATCAAGCTGGAGCTGCTTCGGCTTCGAAGCTGGTGCTCCCGATAACAGGTGGTTCTTGCTCAGAGCCGGTTAACAAGAAGCAGAAGAAGGAGGCTCAGAGAAGGGTGCAGCATGTTGGAGTGCAGGGACCCTTCATCAAGTCAAAATGGTCCCATATTCCAATTACTTTCTCTCAGGAAGACCTTCAGCTTAAGGATTATCCTCACAATGATGCCATGGTCATCTCTTGCGTGATCAAAGGATTTCTGGTCCACAATGTCTTAGTTGATACAGGCAGTGCAGCTGATATTATATTTGCTAAAGCCTTCAGACAAATGCAAGAGCCCGAAGACAAGATTCATGATGCTACGCACCCTCTTTGTGGCTTCGGAGGGCGACAGATTGTAGCACTTGGGAAGATTACCATGCCGGTAACCTTCGGATTTGTTAACAACACAAGGACTGAGCAAATTGTGTTTGATATTGTTGACATGGAGTATCCTTACAATGCTATCATTGGCCGTGGTAATCTTAATGCCTTCGAAGCAATTCTTCACCCAGCTTATCTCTGCATGAAGATACCTTCGGACCAAGGACCTATTGCTATTCATGGAAGCCAGGAAGCTGCTAGAAGGGCCGAAGGAAGCTGGACTGACTCCAAGGCAATCCATAACATAGATGGAGCTGAAGCTTGTGAACAGTACAAATTCAGGAGGGAGAAGGCAGCTTCAGCGGATCAGCCGAAGCCCATGTTATTGTGTGAAGACATAGCAGAGCAGAAGGTGCTGTTGGGCTCGCAACTATCTGAAGACCAGGAGAAAACCTTGATAAGGTTTTTATTCAACAACAAAGATGTTTTTGCATGGTCAGCTAATGATCTCTGTGGAGTAAATCGGGATGTTATTGAACATTCGCTCAATGTTGACCCATCCTTCAGACCCCGAAAGCAGAGGCTTCGGAAAATGTCTGATGACAAGGCCGAAGGGGCTCGCAATGAAGTAAAAAGACTCCTCAGTGCAGAAGTTATCAGAGAAGTGAAGTATCCAGAGTGGCTAGCTAACACTGTTATGGTGAAGAAGGCCAATGGCAAGTGGAGAATGTGTATCGATTTCACAGATCTCAACAAGGCTTGTCCAAAGGACGAATTCCCGCTGCCAAGGATAGACACTTTAGTCGATGCAGCAGCTTCTTCAGAGCTCATGAGTCTCCTAGACTGCTACTCAGGCTATCATCAAATTTGGATGAAGAAGGAAGATGAGCCGAAGACTAGCTTCATAACCCCAAGCGGCACATATTGCTATCTTCGGATGCCTGAGGGGCTCAAGAATACTGGAGGGAGTTTCAGCAGAATGACTGCGAAGGTTCTCCAGTCTCAGATAGGCATAAATGTGTTGACCTACGTTGATGACATTATTGTAAAAAGCACGAAGCAGGAAAATCATATTGCTGATCTGCAGGAGACCTTCGCCAGCTTCAGACAAGCTGGTCTGAAGCTGAATCCAGAAAAATGTGTCTTCGGAGTGAAGAAGGGTAAATTTCTTGGATGCTTGGTTTCAACAAAGGGAATCGAAGCTAATCCAAATAAAATCGAAGCTATACTTCGAATGGAGCCACCAACCACAAGAAAGGGGGCCCAAAGATTGACAGGAAGGCTGGCATCTCTCAACAGATTTATATCCAGATCAGCAGAAAGAAACTTACCATTCTTCGAGGTGCTGAAGTCAGCCGAAGTCTTTCAATGGGGCCCAAGTCAACAAAAAGCCTTCGAAGAGCTGAAGCAATACTTAATAGATCTAACAACATTAACTCCACCAACACCAAGGGCTCCTCTGTTGTTATATGTGGCAGCTTCGCACTCAGCAGTAAGTGCGGCACTTGTCCAGGAGAAGTTTGATGGACAAGTCAAGAAGCAGGTCCCAGTATATTTCGTATCTGAAGTCCTTAGTATATCAAAGAAAAATTATACAGAGCTGGAGAAGGTATTATATGCCGTTTTAATGGCATCCAGGAAGCTTCGGCATTATTTTCAGGCATACAATATTATTGTTCCTTCTTCGCAGCCGTTGAAGGATATCATGAGAAATAGAGAAGCTACCGGACGGATTGGAAAATGGGCTGCAGAGCTCAATGAATTTTACATTGATTATGTGCATAGATCCTCGATCCAGTCTCAAGCATTGACAGATTTCATTGCCGACTGGACGCCAGGGGCTCAGGATGAAGAAGCAAGTAAAGATGCCGAAGTATGGACAGTGTTTTGTGATGGCTCTTGGGGAACCTTCGGAGCAGGTGCAGCTGCTGTGTTGGTCTCACCATCCAAAGTTAAAACTTGCTATGCAGCAAGACTTGACTTCAGCTGCACAAATAATATTACTGAGTACGAAGCCCTGCTCCTGGGTCTTCGGAAACTAAAGGCAATGGGAATCAGAAGGGCGATTCTTAAAACTGATTCCCAGGTTGTTTCGGGTCATATTGACAAAAGTTGCAAGGCTAAAGACCCGAAGCTTGAAAAATACCTAGACACGGTCTGAAGGATCGAAGCTTCCTTCGAAGGATTTTCTGTCAAGAATATCCCTCGAGGGCAAAATGAGCATGCTGATTTGCTAGCCAAGTCTGCAGCACAGGGGCTGCCGTTACCTTCGGATGTGTTCTTCGAAACAATAAAGGCACCTTCAGTAGAGCTCCTTGAAAGAGCAGTCCTCAACATTTCTCCTGTTTACAGCGAAGATTGGAGAACTGAAATAATCTCTTACCTTCAGGGTAAGTTCTTTTCAGATGACGAAGCTTACAATAAAAGAATAGAGGCAAGAGCTCGTCCGTATGTCATGATAGAAGGGGAATTATACAAACATGGAGTTTGCGCTCCGCTCCTCAAGTGCTTATCTAGAGCCGAAGGTATAGAGTTGATGAAAGAGATACATGCAGGCCTGTGTGGATCCCACATCGGATCCAGGCCGTTACTTGGAAAAGTGTTCCGCCAAGGATTTTATTGGCCGAAGGCAGCTTCGGATGCAGCGGAGTTAGTTCAAAAGTGCGAAGGTTGTCAAAAATGTGCAAGAGATCAAAAGCAACCTTCATCTTTGACACAGCTGATACAACCCATCTGGCCATTGCAAAGGTGAGGCCTTGACTTGTTGGGTCCATTACCACCGGCCTAAGGGAATTTAAAATATGTTATAGTAGCTGTGGAGTATTTTTCCAAGTGGATTGAGGCGAAGCCATTAGCCACAATAACTTCGGCCACTGTCCAAAAGTTTTTCTGGCAGAATATTGTCTGTCGTTTCGGGGTACCGAAGGCCATCACTGTAGATAATGGAACGCAGTTTGACTCCGAAGCTTTCAGAAATTTCTGTGATCAAATTGGAACGAAGATCCATTTTGCATCAGTCAGGCATCCGGAGTCGAATGGGCTCGTTGAAAGGGCCAACAGCATTATAATAACAGGAATAATGAAGTTAATCTTCAATCAACCCAGGGGAAAGTGGCCAGATCAGTTGACCAAAGTGGTGTGGAGCCACAATACAACAGCATCAAGGTCTACAGGCTTTACCCCATTCAAGCTATTATTCGGTGACGAAGCAATAACTCCGGAAGAAGCCAAAGCTGGATCAATAAGAGTAGTAGCTTCGGCAGAATCAGGTCCCGAAGATGCTTGTTCGGTGGAAAAAGATGCCTTAGAAGGGATCAGGCTTCAAGCCGTGGAGAATATCAATAAATACCAGGCCGAAACAGTTAAATGGCGCGATAGAAAGGTCCGGCTAAAAAATATTGAGCCGGGACACTTGGTGCTTCGGAGAGTGGCCAACCCAGATACAGTGGGCAAGTTACAATTGAAATGGGAAGGGCCTTTCTTAGTAGCATCTTCATCAAGGCCTGGTTCGTACAGATTAAAGGACATGGATGGCAACGAAATTCCAAGATCTTGGAATGCAGATGAGCTCCGGAGATATTATGTATAACTTCATGTAACTTTTTATGTTTTTCTTTTTCTTTTTCATGGCACCCTTTTCCTTTCTAAAGGGGGAGAAAGGTTTTTAATGGGGCCATCATATGTAATTTCCTTTTTTAGTTTTATAAGAGCAAAATCCCCCAAAGAATGTAAATGTAAAAAGCTGAGAACGCACCATCGAGTGCCGAAACTGAAAAAGAGAAGAAGCTCCAAAGACGTCCCTAAGGGGATGCAGAGCTCACAGCGAAAAGTCAACGCTGATACCGCCTAAGTAAAAGGCGAAGAAGCTCCAAAGACGTTCCTAAGGGAATGCAGAGCTTATACCGCCTAAGTAAAAGGCGAAGAAGCTCCAAAGACGTTCCTAAGGGAATGCAGAGCTTATACCGTCTAAGTAAAAGGCGAAGATGCTCCAAAGTCGTTCCTAAGGGAATGCAGAGCTGATGTGTGGTTGTTTCTAAGGAAATAATGGCTGAGAGTGTGGCTTCGGACATATGCTTTGGACATTCATTCGCGCATTACATTACATCATAGCATATGCATTCATAAGCATTCATTCATTCATAGCATTTGTGTTCCTAAGTGGTTGCTTCGGCAAAAGAAGAAGTGGTCTTTCATGATTCGTTATGTACAAAAAAAGAAAAGCTTCGGCAAAAAGAAGAAGTGGTCTCCTATGCTTCGTTGTGTACGAAAAGAAGGGAAGGTGTTTTTTTTCGCCTTCGGCTCAAAATACTGATTTCGTCCACATCAAAGCGCCTCAGTAGAAGGGTAAGAATATATTACAAGCTATGTACAAAGTTCCTTGAGAACAGTTTAATTGTATTTACAAAAGTTGTTACAAAGGTATCCTGAGTTTTTTCTATAGTATACTTCTACTGATCTTCACTAAGCTTCAGCTCGGCGACGGCTTCGGCGACATATTTTAAGCATCATCTTCACCTTCGTCATCCTACATGAATCAAAGTACCACGAGTAAAAATCAGGCGTGAAGGAGAAGGTAAGTACAAAGTATGATTTCTTACTGGATCAAGATGACTTCGAGCTTCGTCTCCAGCCTTCTCTCGCCCGCCTTTTGTCCATATCATTTTTATAAATCTATTTGAGATGCTTCGGGCGAGGTCAGGAATATCGTCCAGGATTGATGGAGACAAGGTGAAGTTGGGCCTGTTGACGATTTTTCCATGCTCGCAGCCGGCCTTCAGGAACGCTGCAGCGGTACCCCGAGAAGCTACCCAGGCACAGAAGTCACCGTGCCCGGCTATAACTTCGTCAAGTTCTTCGATTTCAGCTTCAATATGATCGAAGGCTTGTGGTAAATTTTCCGCTGAAGGGTTAAATTTCCCGCTGCTGGCTCCAACAGAGTAAAATATCTTTCTTAATCGTTCAATACAATTACTGCTAAATTTCAAGCACTTGTCTTGAAGGCTTGTTAGTGATTTCTTCAAGTCTGAGTTGGCCTGGACTTCGGCTTCAAGTTTCGAATTAAGCTCTAGCTTCTCCTGTTCAAATTGTTTTGATTTGCCGATAAGCTTCGAGCTCAATTCTGATATTTTAGCTTCAGTCTCTGCCAGCAAGCCTTCGGTTGATTGGAGCTCGAAGTCTTTCTTTTCAATGATAGCTGATTGTTCTTTTATCTTGCTCTCTAAATTTTCAATTATAGCTTCGTGTTTTTTGTCCTCCAAGTCTTGCTGCATCTTCAGAGCTTTGCTCAGAAGCATGCTCTGCAAATAAACAGACTTTGTTAGGAATATTTCCATTATTAAAAACAATAGAAGTCAGAGAAAAGTTGTTTACCTTGAAATTGGAATAAAATAAGCTGCCGACGATATGTTGTCGTCGGTAGCGGCTGATATCTGTTTCTAGCTTCGGAAAACCGATACTTTTTGATAAAGTACCGATGACCTTAGCTCCAGTTTGGTCTCGAATGCAGCCCAATTTTTCGTCATCAATGCCTCCAAATAGAAGAGCTCCTGGCTTGTAGCCGCAAGATTTGGCATAGTCCTTAAGTTCTTCCATTTCGGCCTTCGACAGTTTTTGCCCAATTAAATTTTGAAATGTGTAGGCTTCGTCGTCCGAAGTGTCTTCGACTATTTCTTTCCCCTTCCCAGGCACTGTGGCCATGGTTTCTTCAGCAGCTTCTTCTGCAGCCATGTCTTGCAAAATTTTGTTGATGTCTTCAATGGTAGTTTCTAAGTTCACATCTTCGGCTGTAGCGGCTTCGGTAGCCGCGACCTCCGAAGGTGCGATTTCGACGTTAGTTGTGCCCTCGACAGCTGGTGTTTTTTGAATTGACGCCCTCGGCGGCGTCTTGTCGATAACTTCAGTCACTGCAATAATTCTTTGCCGTTTTGGTTTGGTTATCTTCGTTTGTTCCGGCTCTTCCACCTTTCGAAAAAGCTTCGTCAGTTGGAGCCTTAATGGACTTAGCTTCGTGGGCACGGGTTCAGTCATTACCTTTAAAATTTCCTCCACGTCGCTGATAGAAGGTGGTGTGGGGGTCCCCTCTTCTTCGGATAGTTTTCGCTTCAGAGTTGATATTTTTCTTTTCTTGGGAATTTTCTTCTCTTTTGCTGATCTTTCTTCATCCTTGTTCAGAGTTTCGGCCACTCTTTTTCTTTTTTGGCCCTCAGCACCCTTGCTCAACTGCTCATAGTCAGGGTACTCGAAGCCCAGGGCATCAAGCACTCGGTTCAGCCTTCGCTTCGGACGGGTGCCGAAGGCTGCTGTCATCAGTTGATCTTCTTTTTTCGAATAATTTCCAAGAATTTCATTACACATCACCTCAACTGTGTCCAGCCACTCTTGGCAGGGCTTCTTAAAGTATTTCTTGAATTTGAAGTGATAAGGAAGCCGGACAAGTTCCCCCTCCTTCTTCTCCCCTTTTAACTTTGGCATTTCCCATTCTTTCAGAGTAGGGAAGACTCTGAATGCCAAGAATTCTTGAACCAGATCCCTGGTACCAATATGCTCTGCAATAATTCTGAATTCATCCATTGCCTGTTGTGTTTGACCCTCTGGTGTCATGTTGCAGCGGGGTCGGGTTTCTCCGAAGATCAGCTCGAGTGGACTTTGCACAAGCTTCTCCTTGTCGTCATCAACCTTGACATAGAACCATTCTGATTTCCAGCCTGCCGGCCATTTGCTTCGGTAGCTGATCACAGGAAACTTTGCGGTTTTCCGGTAGGCAAAATTGTAGCAACCGAAGTTATCATGTAGCCCATCTTTTCTGGCCTTTGTTTGATAATGTAATTCATGAACTCGACAGAAACTGTCGGCAAATGGCTCCACTGCTTGGCTTCGGAGGGCCCAAATATAAACGCTAAGCCTAACGATAGCGTTAGGAGTTAACTGGTGAAGGTAGATACCAAACCTCTTCAGTATCTCCGCAATAATCTCGTGAAGAGGGAATCTCAGTCCAGCCTTTAAAAAGCTCTTGAAGATGACAATCTCGTCCTTCTCTGGCTTCGGGGTGGTTTCTTCTCCCCCGAAGCGAAGTAGCTTCTTCTGGTTTTCATTAAAATAACCTGCTTTCACCATCTTCGAAAGATCAGCCTTTGAAACAGTTGATTTCCCAAAATCCAGGTGACTGGGCTTGCTGGGCATGGCAATACGGTAGTCATCTTCGGGATCAGTCCCTTCAATGTTTTCTTCTTCTCCTTCGGCAGTTGTCGGGTTTGCTTCAGCAGCAGGCATTTCTTCCGCAGTCACCAGTCCGGAACGCTGCATCGCTTCGGAAATGGGCACAGTATTCGAACCTTCGGCTTCGTCTCCTTCACGTGCAACTCTGGCAGTAGATCGTACTCTAGCCATTTGATTCTGAGTTTGGGGAAGTTAGTTACTTTTTTCTTTTTCCTTTCCTCCCGAAGCCTTTCTTTCTGACGAAGCAGACGTCGAGATGGACCTTCGTTCGATTCTGAGAGTCAAGCTTCGGCTATAGTTAAAAATTTTGGCAGCAAAACAGTGCAAATAGCAATGAATGCTGTGGTAACTTCACACCTACCCGTCTGTTTATATAGTGTTGCAGGTAAGAAGGCGAAGCGGCAGGATTTTTACACCAGGCGGGCAGTCACTTATACTCGCTGTGCAGTGGACCGTAAAGATCAAACAGTAACTCTGCAAGGTGGGCCTGGCACGCGCTCGGAAACCGGATCGTTTCTCAGCAACGAGCTCAGGGAAGGTGTTTTTTGGACCTTCGGCTTCCCGAAGCTAAAGAGGCTTTTTTCACGGGTCAAGCTCGTCACGAAAAACGATCTAGCACCGCGAAAGGGGCTACTGTTGGGGCCATGCTTCGTTGCGCCGAAGGTCTTACACGAAGAAGCAGCTTCGGCTGAAGTTGTCCCCAGGAGATGGCCGAAGGTTCCTTTTCATGGAGCTTCGGCGTTACAAACCGACATAGAGATAGAATGACCTTTTTATCCATAAAGGTCTGAGTTAATGTTGTAAACTTTTGTAAGGGGCATAATTGTAATTTGTCACAGGCTGCGTCCTGTGTCTATAAATGGATGAACAGTACCCCTGTACTGTTCACGCGAACCTGCCATCTGCTTTCGCATCATACCTGTACATTTGTTCTCCTCAGAACCGAAGGTACATTTGTAACTTGAAGTCATTTATATTCATTCATTCATGATAATAAAAATGGAAATGATTCCATGATCATATTTAAATGTTTATTTCATACTTCATGATTTGTATGATATGAATGCTTCGTTCCCTACCATTATGCTTACGAAGGTACGTCCTTCACAACCTTCGTCCGAAATTCTTTATATCCTGAAGGGATATAATGTTTTGGAGGACGAAGGACTTTAACACCTAACATTTTCTATGTTGCATTGTTCTTAATTCTTAGCATTTGAGAACGAGCCCCCAACAGTCCTAACAAAATTAAACATGTTTGGTTTATTTTACTAGACAATTCATGATCACGAGTCCCGTACTAATTAGCAAATGCACAATTCTTTACGCATGCTATTGCATCAAGCCTTCAAGGGTTTCAACATCACCTATCAAGCATGTCTTTGCACTAACAAGATCATCGGCATCGCAACAAACAACTGTCACTCCAACTTTGATTCCTTTTCTCGAAACAGTTGCATCAACGTTCATTTTTTGGTGTTTGGTTGGTTGTCTATGACCCATCCAGGCTTATAGGATGCAAAACAAACCGATTTTGAACCTTTTGATGAAGTAGTCAAACATGACACACAACTTGTTCCACAAGTGATTGATTTCCGGATAAAAAGCTAGCTTAACTTAGGCTATGTTTGAATGCACTAGATATAATAGTTAGCTGCTAAAATTAGCTGAAGACATCCAAACAGTATAGCTAATAGTTAGCTACCTATTTGTTAGGTATCTAATTCCAATAACAATTTTTTAGCCAACTAACTATTAGCTCTAGTGCATTCGAACATCCCCTTAAGCTTTGTTTCAATGTATTAGTTGTTAAAATTAGATCTAGACATCAAAACAAACCAACCAATATTTTAACTATTATCTATTTTAGTTGGAGACCCAAACACTTCCATCTAACTATTAGCTACAACCTCCTCATCCATTAGTTAATTATTAGTTGATTCAACTAGCTAAAATTTGGTAATAGTTAACAAGTTATTTGTTATTCAGCTAATTCTACTAGCAACTTTTTAGACATATAACTATTATCTCTAATGCATTTAAACAGACCGTCGTAAATCAATCACCCGTGTGCAAAACACTCGAGAATCGGTCTCCCTATTGCCCACAAAATCTTTTATGTGAACCTCCATAGTTTTTTTAAGAAAATAACTTTGGGTTAGATTTTTTAATGCATCAACATTCGAATATAAGTTGTACTCAGTCTGTTTTAAACTATAAGACAATATAATTTTCTTAAAATTTCAAAGAATATTAAATTTAACCAAAATTTTAGGAAGAAATACAAAGATTTACTCATCCAATTGATATACTATAAAAATATAATTAACAAAAACTAATGGTACTTATTTGGAATCATAAATGTAATTATTTTATCATACAGATATGGTTAAATTTAAATAGTCTGACTCTCAAAAAATTAGATTAACCTATAATTTAGGAGGAATGGAATAGCATGTTCTAGTTTGGGATTGGTACTTGTTCGGTTATTTCAATTCTATGTGGATTGGTGTGTATTGAGATGGATTGAGATGTATTTTAATTTTCTATGGATTTACCTTCATAGTGGTCTTCTCGACTTCTCGTTGGTGCCAGCCATTCCCCCACCCCCACTGCCCGTGTATCCATTCTTGGGCTTCACCCATGGACCATGGTGGCGGTTGCTCCAGATTAGGGCCCATTTCTGTTATTGCAAAGTGCAAACGGTCCAAAAATGGCCGATTGACGACAGCCCACTGCCCCACCCGTGCCGCATCTTCCCGCCCAAAAATTTCCAAAGACCCCAACTCCCGCCCGCCATTCCTGATCCCTCCGGACTAGGGTTCCGACGGCTACCGCGCCGATGCCGACCAGGCGACCACCGCCGACACCCTCCGCGATGTCACAGCCGCGAAGGAAGAAGGGGAGCATGAGCGGAGCACCGTAGACGCGATCCTCGAGGCGTTGCCCGGCCGGCGCGCGCAGGCGATGGACCTTCTTCGGCTCCTGGCGCCCGCGCCGGCGCTGCCGCTTCTCCTACACGGGGGCGCCGCCACGGTGGAAGACGCGTGCGCTCCCCTCCTCGCTCTCCGCCACGTGCGCCCCCGCCCGCGGTGCATCGCCTACGCCGCCCTGCGCTCGCTCCCGTCCCCTCGCGCTCTATTATCCTCCCTCCTCACCCAGCTAAGCCCGCCTTCGTCAATCTCCGCGTCCTCTCGCCTGCGCATCCCCGACAAGCCCTCGGACTTCGTCGCTGCGCTCCACGACACGCTTGCTGGCCTCTCAGCGCAGGGCGAGGTTGTGTATATGGTGTTCGATAATTTGGAGGTCGTTAGGAGCTGGGACGAGGGCGCCCAACTTCTGGTGCTCCTCCTCCGTCTCTACGATCTCCTCCGATTGCCGCAGGTCGTGCTCGTGTACGTGAGCAGCGCAACACCTGATGCGTATTACTTCATGACTGGCTCTGTCGAGCCGAATCACATTTACTTCCCTGATTACACAGTGGACGAGGTTCGAAACGTCCTGATGCGAGGCCATCCCAATCCGAAGCTGTACTGTACTCATCGTTCCTTAGGTAAGGGATTCATCAATGATTCTGGCTTTGTGCTCATTTGATCCTGGGTATGGGTCGAATCAAATACCAAGCAGTATATTTTACATGGGTATGCTAATGCGTTGGGAGCATGGTTGGACTGTGATTACTCAATAGTGCTATTTTCTTTTCATTCCTGTTGTTGTTTGGCAGTGTGGCGCTGACACCATTGTTCCGGGTAACAAGGAGGGCAGATGAACTGGTGGCTGCACTGGAGCCACTATTCAGTAGGTACTGCCAGCCATTGGGGGATTTGAAGGCCGTTCAGGATGAGAGCATCAAAAGGAGGTTGTTTGAACACATACAACCACATTTGGCTGTTGCCTTGAACGAGACATTCAGTGTTCCCATGACTTATGTGGATGAATGCAAGGGCCACATTTCTGGTGGGAAGGCTAGTAGTAAAATACAGATCCGCAGTAGGGATGCTTTGCCGACTGAATTGGAGTTCCACATGTCCGTGTCTGCGAAATATTTACTATTGTCAGCTTTCCTGGCTTCAAGGAACCCGGCTACGCTTGATGTAGCTTTGTTCGATTCAACTGGAGGGTCAGATAGCCATAGGCATAAGAGAAAGTATGCTACCTAATCTCATCTCCTGACTTGCCAACAGTCTAATTATCTTATTAGATGCTTACATCGTTGTTCCTTGATGTAAGAGTTCTCAGGTGTCGACGAATATGAAGGACACCATGGACGAAGAGATGCTTTTGAAAGGTCCTGGGACATTTCCTCTTGAGAGGCTCTTGGGTCTTGGCTATATTTCAGTGTATCACGTTAGTGTCATTTTTTGGTCCATGATTACCTGATATTTTGCTAGTAACCATTATAACTATAATTGAGTGACAGTGTATGTCGTACAGTAGAATATTTATTATATATAACAACTATAAGTGATATTTGAACCGATGTGCCTTGTTCTATTGTTGGTTAGTTACACATAGCATATTCATATAACAGTAAAACATATATACAATTCCATAGTGCCTGTTTCACAATTATCCTAGCAATTGTATTTCACTATTACTTGCTATCACTTTCTAGTTTCTACATTCCAAATATTTGGAACTAGAATTAAGTTTGTGTGTGTGTGGTGTGTGTTCTTTGTTGTACTCATTTTTCTCCTTTTAATGAAATGATGCGCACGTCTCCTGCGTTTTCGGGAAAAAAATAAGTTCAGTAGACCTAGCAATTACTTTACCTGATTACCTCCCAGAGTAAAATAATTAAAATCAATAATTTGATGCTACATTTTAGTTTACAAATAGTTCGAGAATGCTCTCTAGCTCATAGAACATAGCCTCAATCATACAACACAACTACTATATCTTCGAGGTAGAAACAAAATAATGCATCTTTATATCTGGAGCCCATATCATTTCCCTTGACTGGACAACAAAAATGTAATACTGGATTACTGCAGTTGCAAATCTTGGTGATGTGATCATATTGTTATCTTCCTTCAACAAATGGCCCTGCACTTCTAGATTTCTCTATGTCATCATGCACCGAGTCATTGAAGTGTTTCATTGGTATCCCATTGCCGGTTTCATCAACAACATCACCTTTTTCTTGAAGTTGCAAGGCAAATTCAAGTTTCCACAAAACATCTCCCATTGATGGACGGTCGACTCCATAGTCAGCAAGGCATTTTTCAGCAGCCTCAGCAAACATCTCTAGTGAATCAGGCCTGAGTTGACCTGCAATGTGAGGATCAATTATTTTATTGAGCTCTCCCTTGCGGTACCATGTAAGGGCCCATTCGGCCAGATTCACCTGGTCTCTTGGAAGTGCTGGATTGATGGCTGGCCTTGCACACAGCACCTCAAAGAGTACCACCCCGAATGAGTACACATCTGATTTATCTGTTAGTTGTTGACGTCTGAAGTACTCTGGATCAAGGTAGCCAAAACTTCCTTTGACAGCAGTGCTGACATGGGTTTGCTCAAGGGATGGAGCAGCTTTTGATAGGCCAAAATCAGCAACCTTGGCCACAAAATTTTCATCAAGGAGAATGTTGGTAGTCTTGACATCACGATGAATTATACCCTGAGCTGCACCTGTATGAAGATAATGCAGGCCTTTTGCTGCTCCAATGCTAATCTCCAAGCGTTGCCTCCAAGATAGAGGCTTTAGGTTTGTACCACCATATAGATGATCCCTAAGTGGACCGTTTGACATGAACTCATAAACCAGGATCATCTCATTGTTCTCATCACAACAACCAATGAGTGAAACCAGGTGGCGGTGACGCAGCTTTGACAACATTTGAATTTCAGTCAGGAATTCATTCATACCTTGATCAGAAGATGGATTGCCTCTCTTGATAGCTAGCTTTGTACCATCCTCAAGAACACCAAGATAAACCTTCCCAAAGCCACCAACACCAATGACATCCTTTTCTTCAAAGTTTTTTGTGGCTTTCTGAATTTCAGCAAAGGTGAAATAGCGGCCCAGTCCATAAGCACTCGATGCAAACAGGCTAGAAAAACCACTCTTGGTCCTTGTGGAGCCAAAGCGACTTCTGGAGAGCCTGCTGCAGCTGCTCATGAAGCTGGACTGTCTGGAGTTGAGGCGAAGGAACCAAGAATGGAAGCTGTCTGTCTTCTGCCATTCTGGCCTTTGGTTTCGCCTGCAGCACATCACTATGGCCAATGCAGCTGCAATCACTGCCAAAGAAAGACCTATGCCAGTTAGTATCCTCTTACCAAGTTGTGAGCTTGTTTTTGGTGAAAATAGGCCATCTAAGCTGTTTGCTTGGTTGCTTATTTTCATGACTTCAAGGCCATTAAGGATGGCATCAGTATTGCTGGAGTCGGTTGTGCTTGGGCCAACCTGCACTAGAAGGGTGGAGTTGATGATGCTGGATGAGTCCACGATAAAGTCCTGGTAGTAGGCTACTGCAAGGCCCATTGTCAAGCTTGAGAGGTCAAGGTTGGATACACCCATCATGCCATTTATGTAGACATCGAAGTAGAGGCTATTGAGTGCCTTGCTTATAATATCACAGAAATGTAGGCGGATGAGGTACTTGAATCCTGGCTCTGCTTCCATTTCCCAAGTTATGTTGAATCTTGCTTGCGAGGTATTTGTTGATGCTGACTGTTGTGCCGTTGAGTATATATTTGCTGGAGCAATGAGCGGTGTGACTGTCTTGTCATCAGGGTACTTGATAGTTCTAGGAGGAACCCAAGCCACCTGTGCTGCTGCCTCAAGCTTCAAAAAAGGTGCATCTGGTAACCAGGTCCTGCCCAGTGTGTCGTTGAAGGCTGTCACAAGTGCACCCCCCATGTTCAGTCTGTAGACTACCTGCAATGCATTGTTGGAGATGTCAAACTGTTCTAGAGGAGGCAGGCCAATGGTGGTATTTGGGATTAGGGTGGGTGGTGCCAAGACAACTTCAATAGCATTGATGAATGCTATTGAGTCCTTCTTTGGGGTGAAAATGATCTTCAAGGTGTCTCCCTGTGTTACAACAATATACTCCTTAAGGACGGGGTTAGGAGGACTGGCTATGAAGGAGAAGTCATGGAGAAGAACCATATTGTCAGTGAACACAGAGAATGTTGCTGAGGTGAGGTTGTATTGTTTGTCAGGGATAGGCAAGAAGTAGAGACGGATCCAATGGCGGCCAGGCTGCGAGACAAAGAAGCTATAAGTCGAAACATCAGAGAAAACTCTTGCAGACAGGTAAAGTGGGGATAATGGTGAAGCAGCAGTTGGAGAATTGTTAGCTGTAATCTTGATGTCCACTGGGGTGGACAGAAAAGATACCGACTCTGGATCAGAGCGGAATGTCCTGCCATCATCAAGCTGCACAGAACTGGATGCCCCGCAGCTAATGAGATAGTTGTCCTGAGGTACAAACGGACCCTTCTGTGATGCAATTGCATTGGTGCTGGCTATGCTAGTGATACCAAGGATGGAGAGGATGATCAACATCGGTACTCTCTTCCACTCAAGCATGCTTCTGGTCATCTTTGTTGATGCTGGCATCAGAAGCACCAGTATGTAGCAAAACTGATTGGTGGTTTCTCATAGGGAGGAAAGTGGTCTCGGGCTTTGAAGAGAGGAACAGGGTGCAGGGATGGATGAGATCTTTAGTTCGCTTTTGGAGGGAATGGATTGATTACTGAGATATAAGGTATTGGTTGAGCGCACGTCCAGATGAGATCAGGCTGCAACTTAAATATCATGTCTAATTATTATCTAGCCATTATTGTCAAACGGTCTATTCCGAGCTCCTATACTTCTGACACGTGGACGTCGAAATATTATTTGAAAAGGGAGCTTGCAGGACAATAGCTGCAAAGTACAATAGCCAGGCTGGAGTAACTTAAGCATAGCTATCTTTTTAACAAAAGAAGAATAGCTGTATCATGCTGGTTTATTCAAGTAGGTTGAGATTTGGAATCTGTGAGCTCTTTTCTGGCGATGGTTTGTTGTACCGTACTAATGGAGGAACTAACCAATCTAACTACCAGTTGGTTCTTGGATGTTTACCCAGCTAATGGCTTAAGCATGGTAACCCAAATTGACAGTTTGAAAAGGAGGTTAGTTTGTCAAACACAGTTTTGAGGGATGACCATTATTGTCTTAGATTCCAGTGCCCAATTATTGCTGTAATCAACACAACTATCTTGACACAATTATCTCGGTTACCATGTTTGTATAGCTTTTCCCTTCCATGGATCTGGTTTGATCTCAGAACCTTCTGTAGTCTGTGTCTGTCTGTTCAGGAATCACATACTTAAGCTTCCTGTCATCCTGTGCAACGCATTGGAACAATACTACCAGGACTACTCTACTACCAGCTTTCATTTTCTTATCATGCAGACATGTCTTGTTCCAGCAAAACGTGCAATCCAAGTTATTGCCCATCTGCCTGTACAAGATCATATCGTTATTTTTAGTCTAACAAAGGGTATTTGGCATCCTGATCTTTCTTATAGGCGCTGAACTAGAGGGGAGGCACCTTGGTCCACTATGTCCGATTTCCTATCGGACAGCTGCAGCCGCATATCACGTAAGTGGCTCTCCATTTCTCTGCTCATGTATCTTTGTTTGACCATCTGATTAGTGGGACACCAATAACATTAGCTGCTATACTAATATTAATTTGTTATTTCTTTGAACAGGAATGTGGAATATCCAATCGTTTAGCTAAAGCCTTCCCTACATAATTTGAGATCATGTTCCCAAGAAAGAAAATGGAAGTGTGATGTAGGATCTCGAACATGGGATCCACGTGTAGTATGAGTGCCGTTGCTTTTTACGACGCCGGGATTTGGAAGGCTCATTCTATAGGCCCATCGTTTGTCTATTTGGGCCTATTCCGAACCACAAGTCCACAACACAAAGTCCAATTAGAGTTTACTCTTGCGACTTTAGGCCTGGTTGTTTCAGCTTTTTCCAGGTCACCAGAAGCTGTCATGAATTGACAAACAGAAGCTGTCATGAATTGTCATTTTAGCTCGTTTTTATGAGAATCGTTTTGGTGAAAACTGTCTAAAATCAATGTGCACATAGAGTCAACCAAGTTGTCGTGATAATAGGAATCCATCACTTTTTAGATTATAAATCCTATAGATCTTTTCATCTTCCTCTGTACGTAATTTCCATAATACTCAGATTCTTTCTATAACTATATTCTTCACACGACTAGATTCACAGAAAAGCTCGTAAAAAAAGATAAAACAAATAGGCTCTTTTTCTTCTCGCTGACTAAAACACGAGGCACGAATCAAAAGGCCCCTCGAGCCCACGAGTCATAGGGCGGACGAAGGAAGAGTCTGCTCTAGAAGTTCCTACTCTCGCTTGTAACTCCTTAGCGACTATCAATAAAATTTGGTTTCGAAACTATTCCATATGTGTTGGACACCAAAATAAGCGGACGGTCCGGCCTTTGGGTCCGGACAGTCCGCGTGTCCCGAGATTAGATTAACTCGGATGTTTATCCTTATCTCGTGCGTGGTTATCCATCTAATTACGTGGGAATTTGTTGGCTATCTCTTATAAAAAGGTCCAGACCTCCTCCCCTATAAATATAAAGGGGTACGACCGATTGAGAACCCCCGAACACATTCCAATCGAACCAATTACCTTATTTACTTTTCTTGCCCTAGGAGTAGATGTAGCGTAGTTCTAGTTGTAGCCTTCCGCATATCCACCTACACCCCTATTCGACCCTATGTCGTCTAGGTCCGTCTTCGGTGGCCTGCCGATCCCAAGACGACCCTAGGATCTCACCCCTCCCGAGGGCAAGATCTAGTTGTCCACTCAAGACCTCTTCCTGGAATTGATCTCTTAATTCCTAGGCGACTCCACGTCATCTGGGGATGCCCCGGGTGACCTGTCGACTCAGAGCACCTTAAGATCTTTTCCCCCCAGGGGACGAGAACTAGATTCCAGCAAGGAGGAGGAAGACGACCCTGTCGCTAGGTCGCGGACCGTCCGGCCTAGAGCTGCGGACCGTCTGGTGTGACGCATGGAAGACACCGCTCCTGCGCCCAGGTCGCGGACCGTCCGGCCCAAGGCCGTGGACCGTCCACGCCGCCGCAGAGGGCACCGCCAGGCGGTACACCACCTAGTGATTGGCGCTGCCCAGATCGGCGCCAACATACTTTTTGGCGACTCCGCTGGGGACGAGGTTGCAGATATACAAAATCAGGCGGCCGATTCTAAAGATCTCAACTGTGCTTCTCCAAACAGCGACACAAGGCTGACTAATTTATCGGCCACAGAGCATGAAAACTTAAAAGATGACATGAAGAAGATGGATGAGAAGATCCAACGACAACAAGATCAGATGCTCAAGGTGGCGAAAAAGTGGTACCTCTCGCACTTCAAGGTAGATCTGAAAGGGAAATAGGGTCAAACCTTTTCCTATATAATTTTGGTGGTTGAATTGCTCAACACAAATCAATGGACTAACTAGTTTGCTCTATATTATGAGTTCTACAGGTGTCAAAGGTTCAACATAAACCAATAAAAAGTCCGAGAAAGGGTTCAAGTAAAAAGAGCAAAAGACAACCGAAGGCTGCCCTGGTCTGGCGCACCGGACGGTGTTCGGTGCACCACCGGACGGTGTTCGGTGCACCAGGGTGGATCAACTCTGAACTGCTCAGCTTCGGGAATTTGGGGAGCCACTCCGCTATAATTCACCAGACTGTCCAGTGTAACACCGGACTGTCCGGTGTGCCAGCGGAGCAACGACTATCCGCGCCAACGGTCGTCTGCAAAAGTGAACAGTGAACACTGAACAGTGTCGATTGCGCGCGGAGTCAGAGCAGGCGCCAGAAGGCGTACCATACAGTGAACAGGACCTGTCCGGTGCACCACCTGACTGTCCGGTGGCGCCACATCTCAGAGCTCCAACGGTCGAACCCTAACGGTTGGGTGACATGGCTGACGCGCCGGACAGTGTCTGGTGGCGCACCGGACTGTCCGGTGCGCCATACGACAACAGTCATAACCAACGACCACTTTGGTGGTTGGGGCTATAAATACCCCCCAACCACCACACTTCAAGGCATCCAAGTTTTCAGCCAACACATTCAATACAAGAGCTATAACATTCAATTCAATACACGATTCGAGTGAATCAAAATCTCTCTAAGTCCCAATTCCACTCAAAGCAATAGTGACTAGAAGAGAGAGTTTTGCCGTGTTCATTTGAGCTCTTGCGCTTGGATCGCTTTTCTTCTTCCCCATTCTTGTTCCCGCAACATTTGTAATCAAAGCAAGAGACACCAATTGTGTGGTGGTCCTTGTGGGGACTTGGTGTCCTGGTTGATTGAGAAGAGAAGCTCACTCGGTCTAAGTGACCGTTTGAGAGAGGGAAAGGGTTGAAAGAGACCCAGTCTTTGTGACCACCTCAACAGGGACTAGGCCTTCGAGGGCCGAACCTCGGTAAAACAAATCACTGTGTCACTCTCGCTATTTGTTTGTGATTTGTTTTCGCCCTCTCTTTCAGACTCGGTTTTATTTCTAACGCTAACCCCAGCTTGTAGTTGTGCTTAAGTTTATAATTTTCAGATTCCGCCTATTCACCCCCCTCTAGGCGACTTTCAATTGGTATCGGAGCTCGGTACTTCATTAGAGCCTAACCGCTCGAAGTGATGTCGGGAGATCACGCCAAGAAGGAGATGGTGACCGGCGAGAAGCCCGCCACAAGCCATGGGAAGGCTCCATCGGGAGAGTCCTGCAACAAGAAGAAGGAGGAATCACCTCCTCACAAGTCGCATCAGAGTGGCGACAAGAAAAAGAAGATGAAGAAGGTGGTCTACTACGAGACCGATTCTTCGTCGCCATCCACCTCCGGCTCCGACGCGCCGTCCGTCACTTCTAAGAGCCATGAGCGCAAGAAGTTTAGTAAGATCCCCCTACGCTATCCTCGCATTTCTAAACATACTCCTTTACCTTCGGTTCCATTAGGCAAACCATCAGTTTTTGAAGGTGAAGATTATTCTATGTGGAGTGCTAGAATGAAAGGTCATCTAACCTCACTCCACAAAAGCATATGGGATGTTGTTGAGTATGGAGCGCAGGTACCACAGGTGGGGGATAAAGACTATGACTCGAATGAGGCCGACCAAATCCGGCACCTTAACTCCCAAGCAACAACTATACTCCTCGTCTCTTTAAGTCAAGAGGAGTATAATAAAGTGCATGGGTTAGAGTCCGCCAAGGAGATTTGGGACGTGCTCAAGATCGCGCATGAAGGAGATGAGGTGACAAGAATCACCAAGAGGGAAACGATCGAAGGGGAGCTCGGTCGGTTCATGCTCAACCAAGGAGAAGATCCACAAGCTATGTACAATCGGCTTAAGACCTTGGTGAACCAAGTGCGCAACCCTGAGAGCACCAAATGGGATGACCATGAAATGGTCAAGGTTATTCTTAGATCACTTGTTTTTCTTAACCCTACTCAAGTTCAATTAATTCGTGGTGATCCTAGATATAAACTAATGTCTCTCGAGGAAGTGATAGGAAAATTTGTGAGCTTTGAATTGATGATCAAAGGCTCCAAGAAGATCATCGAGCAAGGCGCCTCCTTCGTACCCGAGGTACAACCCATCGCATTCAAGGCAATGGAGGAGAAGAGAGAAGAGTCTACATCAAGTAGACTCCCCATCGACGCCTCCAAGCTCGACAACGAGAAGATGGCGCTCATCATCAAGAGCTTCCGCCAAATCCTCAAGCAAAGGAGGGGGAAAGACTACAAGCCCCGCTCCAAGAAAGTTTGCTACAAGTGTGGTAAGCCCGATCACTTTATAGCAAAATGTCCTATCTCTAGTGACAGTGACAGGGGCGACGACAAGAGGGGGAAGAAGAAGGAGAAGAAGAGGTACTACAAGAAGAAGGGTGGCGATGCTCATGTTTGCCGGGAGTGGGACTCTGACGAGAGCTCCATTGACTCCTCCGACGATGAGGACGCCGCCAACATCGCCATCAACAAGGGCCTCCTCTTCCCCAACGTCGGCCACAAGTGCCTCATGGCAAAGGATGGCAAGAAGAAGGTAAAATCAAGATCCTCCACTAAGTATGTAACTTCTAGTGATGAGGATAATTCTAGTGATGATGAGGATAACTTGCTCACTTTTTTGCCAACCTAAACATGCAACAAAAAGAAAAATTGAATGAATTGATTAGTGATATTCATGAGAAGGATGAACTCTTGGATAGCCAAGAGGACTTCCTTATTAAGGAAAACAAGAAGCATGTTAAGGTTAAAAATGCTTATGCTCTAGAGGTAGAACAATGTGAAAAATTGACTAGTGAGCTAAGCACTTGCCATGACACTATTTCTAGCCTTAGAAATAAAAATGCCAAATTAATTGCTAAGGTTGAGAAATCAAATATTTGTGATGATTCAATTGTTAATCTTAGAAATGATAATGTTAGTTTAATTGCTAAGATTGACATGTTGAATGAATCACTTGCTAGCCTTAAGTTTGAGAATGATAAATTAATTGCTAAGGCTAAGGAATTAGATGTTTGCAATGTTTCTATTTCCAATCTTAGAGATGAGAATGTCATTTTACATGCTAAGATTGATGAATTAAATGTTTGCAAACCCTCTATATCTACCGTTGAGCATGTTTCTATTTGTACTAGATGTAGAGATATTAATGTTGATGCTATTCATGATCACCTTGCTATGATTAAACAACAAAATGATCATATAGCTAAACTAGATGCTAAAATTGCCGAGCATGAACTGGAAAATGAGAAATTTAAATTTGCTCGTAGCATGCTTTATAGTGGGAGACGCCCTGGCATTAAGGATGGCATTAGCTTCCAACAGGGAGACAATGTTAAGCTTAATGCCCCTCCTAAAAGATTGTCTAATTTTGTTAAGGGCAAGGCTCCCATGCCTCAGGATAACGAGGGCTATATTTTATATCCTGCTGGTTATCCTGATGATAAGATTAGGAGAATTCATGCAAAGAAGAATCATTCTGTTTCTCACCATGCTTTTATTTATAAGAATGAGGCTTCTAGCTCTAGGCGTTCTACCCATGTTAAAATGCCTAAGTATAAATCTCCTATTGCATCAAATGATCATAACATTTCATTTAAGACTTTTGATGCTTCATATGTGCTTACTAACAAATCAGGCAAAGTAGTTGCCAAATATGTTGGGGGCAAACACAAGGGCTCCAAGACTTGTATTTGGGTACCCAAGGTGCCTGTTTCTAATGTGAAAGGACCCAAGACCGTTTGGGTACCTAAGAACAAGGCCTAAATTTGTTTTGTAGGTTTACTCATCCGGGGGCTCAAGTTGGATCATTGACAGCGGGTGCATAAACCACATGACTGGGGAGAAAAGGATGTTCTCCTCCTATGAGAAAAACCAAGATCCCCAAAGAGCTATCACATTCGGGGATGGAAATCAAGGTTTGGTCAAAGGATTGGGTAAAATTACTATATCACCTGACTATTCTATTTCCAATGTTTTTCTTGTAGATTCTTTAGATTACAACTTGCTTTCTGTTTCTCAATTATGTAAAATGGGCTACAATTGTCTCTTTACGGATGTAGGTGTTACTGTCTTTAGAAGAAGTGATGATTCAATAACATTTAAGGGAGTGTTAGAGGGTCAGCTATACTTAGTTGATTTTAATAGAGCTGAACTTGACACTTGCTTAATTGCTAAGACTAATATGGGTTGGCTCTGGCATCGCCGACTAGCCCACGTTGGGATGAAGAATCTTCACAAGCTTCTAAAGGGAGAACATATTTTGGGACTAACAAATGTTTATTTTGAGAAAGACAAGATTTGTAGCGCATGTCAAGCAGGGAAGCAAGTTGGTGTTCATCATCCACACAAGAACATCATGACGACTGACAGGCCACTGGAGCTACTCCACATGGATCTATTCGGCCCGATAGCTTACATAAGCATCGGCGGGAGTAAGTACTGTCTAGTTATTATGGATGATTATTGTCGCTTCACTTGGGTGTTCTTTTTGCAGGAAAAATCACAAACCCAAGAGACCTTAAAGGGATTCTTGAGACGGGCTCAAAATGAGTTCGGCTTAAGGATTAAGAAGATTAGAAGCGACAATAGAACGGAGTTCAAGAACTCTCAAATTGAAGGCTTCCTTGAGGAGGAGGACATCAAGCATGAGTTCTCTTCTCCCTACACGCCACAACAAAATGGTGTAGTGGAGAGGAAGAATAGAACTCTATTGGACATGGCAAGGACCATGCTTGATGAGTACAAGACTTCGGATCGGTTTTGGGCCGAGGCGGTCAACAGCGCTTGCTACGCCATCACCGAGTCCTCAAGAAGACATCATATGAACTCCTCACCGGTAAAAAGCCCAATGTTTCATATTTTAGAGTCTTTGGTAGCAAATATTTTATTCTTGTTAAGAGAGGTAGAAAATCTAAATTTGCTCCTAAGGCTATAGAAGGCTTTTTACTTGGTTATGATTGAAACATAAGGGCATATAGAGTCTTTAACAAGTCCACAGGACTAGTTGAAGTTTCTTGTGACATTGTGTTTGATGAGACTAACGGCTCTCAAGTAGAGCAAGTTGATCTTGATGAGCTAGATGATGAAGAGGCTCCGTGCATCACGCTAAGGAACATGTCCATTGGGGATGTGTGCCCTAAGGAATCCGAAGAGCCTTCACAAGCATAAGATCAACCACCATCTTCCTCCATGCAAGCATCTCCACCAACCCAAGATGAGGATCAAGCTCAAGATGATGAAAATGAAGATAAAGAAGATGAGCCACCTCAAGAGGAGGACTATGATCAAGGGGGAGACGCCAATGATCAAGACAAGGAAGATGAACAAGATCCAAGACCGCCACACCCAAGAGTCCACCAGGCGATTCAAAGAGATCACCCCGTGAACACCATCCTCGGCGATATTCATAAGGGGGTAACAACTCGATCTCGAGTCGCTCATTTTTGTGAACATTACTCTTTTGTTTCCTCTATTGAGCCACACAGGGTAGAGGAAGCACTTCAAGATTCGGATTGGGTGCTGGCGATGCAAGGGGAGCTCAATAACTTCACGAGGAATGAGGTATGTCATTTAGTTCCACGTCCTAACCAAAATGTTGTAGGAACCAAGTGGGTATTCCGCAACAAGCAAGATGAGCATGGTGTGGTGACAAGGAACAAAGCACGACTTGTGGCCAAAGGTTACTCACAAGTTGAAGGTTTGGATTTTGGTGAAACCTATGCACCCGTAGCTAGGCTTGAGTCAATTCATATATTACTTGCCTATGCTACTTACCATGGCTTTAAGCTTTACGAAATGGACGTGAAGAGTGCCTTCCTCAATGGACCAATCAAGGAAGAGGTCTATGTTGAGCAACCTCCAGGCTTTGAAGATAGTGAGTATCCTAACCATGTATATAAACTCTCTAAGGCGCTTTATGGGCTCAAGCAAGCCCCAAGAGCATGGTATGAATGTCTAAGAGATTTTCTTATCACTAATGGCTTCAAAGTCGGCAAGGCTGATCCTACTCTCTTTACTAAACCATTGCAAATGATTTGTTTGTATGCCAAATTTATGTTGATGATATCATATTTGGGTCTACTAACAAATCTATTTGTGAAGAGTTTAGTAGGATCATGATTCAAAAATTCGAGATGTCTATGATGGGGGAGTTGAAGTATTTTCTAGGATTTCAAGTGAAGCAACTCCAAAAAGGCACATTCATCAGCCAAACAAAATACATTCAAGATATACTCACTAAGTTTGGAATTAAGGATGCCAAGCCCATCAAGACACCCATGGGAACCAATGGGCATCTCAACCTCGACACGGGAGGTAAATCCGTAGATCAAAAGGTATACCGGTCGATGATAGGATCTCTACTCTATTTATGTGCATCTCGACCGGACATTATGCTTTCCGTATGCATGTGTGCAAGATTCCAAGCCGATCCTAAGGAAGTTCACCTTAGGGCCGTGAAGAGAATCTTGAGATATTTAGTTCATACACCTAAGTTTGGTCTTTGGTACCCCAAGGGATCCTCTTTTGATTTATTAGGATATTCCGATGCTGATTGGGCAGGGTGTAAAATTGATAGGAAGAGCACATCAGGGACTTGTCAGTTTCTGGGAAGATCTCTGGTGTCTTGGACTTCAAAGAAACAAAACTCAGTAGCTCTTTCTACCGCCGAAACTGAGTACATTGCCGCAGGCCATTGTTGTACGCAATTACTTTGGATGAGGCAAACCCTTAGGGACTATGGCTACAAATTTAGCAAAGTCCCTCTCCTATGTGATAATGAGAGTGCAATCCGCATGGCGGATAATCCCGTTGAGCACAGCCGCACTAAGCACATAGCCATTCGATATCACTTTTTGAGAGATCACCAACAAAAGGGGGATATCGAGATAGCCTATATTAACAACAAAGATCAATTGGCCGATATTTTACCAAGCCACTAGATGAGAAAACCTTTACCAAACTTAGGAATGAGCTAAATATTCTTGATTCTCGGAATTTTGATTGATACTTTGCACACATAGCTCATTTATATACCTTTGATCATATCTCTTTTTATGTCTATGACTAATGTGTTTTCAAGTGTATTCTCATGCTTAGTCATAGAATTGAAAGGGAAATGGAGTATTCGGCAAAGATGAGGCTTCCACTCAACTCCATTGGTATTTGCCGGCATTCCGCATAGTTCTCCACATTGGTATAATCTCCACTCATATTTATTTGTTTGCCATTGGGGAGAAAGTAAAAGGGCTTATATTTCACTCACAAGTATCCGTTTTTAGCGATTCATGCCAAAGGGGGAGAAAATATTAGTCCAAAGTAAAAGGACCGCACCACCACCGAATTTTCAAAATAAAGTTTTCAAATTGGTATCTTTTTATGTTCAAAAAGAGGAGTATCTTCAAAAATTTATAAAACCCTCTTGAACACTAAGAGGAGAATTTCATTGAGGGGGAGTTTTATTTGAGTCAAAGGAAAAGCATTTGAAACAGGAGGAGAAAATTTCAAATCTTGAAAATGCTTCTTTCAATCTTATTCATATACCTTTGACTATTTGCAAAAGGTTTTTGAAAAGAATTTTACATAGAATTTGCAAAAACAAAACTTGTGGTGCAAGCGTGGTCCAAAATTTTAAATAAGAAGAAAACCATCCATGCATATCTAGTAGAAATAATTATTGGTTTCGTTCCAAGCAACCTTTGGACTTCTTTATGCAAACTAGTTCAATTCTGCACTTTTATATTTGCTTTGGTCTGTGTTGGCATCAATCACCAAAAAGGGGGAGATTGAAAGGGAAATAGGGTCAAACCTTTTCCTATATAATTTTGGTGGTTGAATTGCTCAACACAAATCAATGGACTAACTAGTTTGCTCTAGATTATGAGTTCTACAGGTGTCAAAGGTTCAACATAAACCAATAAAAAGTCTAAGAAAGGGTTCAAGTAAAAAGAGCAAAAGACAACCGAAGGCTGCCCTGGTCTGGCGCACCGGACTGTCCGGTGTGCCACCGGACAGTGTCCGTTGCAACAGGGTGGATCAACTCTGAACTGCTTAGCTTCGAGAATTTGGGGAGCCACTCCGCTATAATTCACCGGACTGTCCGGTGTGCCAGCGGAGCAACGGCTATCCGCGCCAACGGTCGTCTGCAAAAGTGAACAGTGAACAGTGAACAGTGTCGACTGCACGCGCAGAGTCAGAGCAGGCGCCAGAAGGCGCACCGGACAGTGAACAGGACCTGTCCGGTGCACCACCGGACTGTCCGGTGGCCCCACATGTCAGAGCTCCAACGGTCGAACCCTAACGGTTGGGTGCCGTGGCTGGCGCATCGGACATTGTCCGGTGGCGAACCGGACTGTCGGGTGCGCCATACGACAGCAGCCATCCCCAACGACCACTTTGGTGGTTGGGCTATAAATACCCCCAACCACCACACTTTAAGGCATCCAAGTTTTCAGCCAACACATTCAATACAAGAGCTATAGCATTCAATTTAAGACACAATTCGAGTGAATCAAAATCTCTCCAAGTCCCAATTCCACTCAAAGCAATAATGACTAGAAGAGAGAGTTTTGCAGTGTTCATTTGAGCTCTTGCGCTTGGATCGCTTTTCTTCTTCCCCATTCTTGTTCCCGTAACATTTGTAATCAAAGTAAGAGACACCAATTGTGTGGTGGTCCTTATGGGGACTTGGTGTCCCAGTTGATTGAGAAGAGAAGCTCACTCGGTCTAAGTGACCGTTTGAGAGAGGGAAAGGGTTGAAAGAGACCCGGTCTTTGTGACCACCTCAACGGGGACTAGGCCTTCGAGGGCCGAACCTCGGTAAAACAAATCACCGTGTCACTCTCGCTATTTGCTTGTGATTTGTTTTCACTCTCTCTTTCAGACTCGGTTTTATTTCTAACGCTAACCCTGGCTTGTAGTTGTGCTTAAGTTTATAATTTTCAGATTCCGCCTATTCACCCCCCCTCTAGGCGACTTTCAAGATCGCCACCAGAAGGTCGTAAAGGAGAGGGAAATAGACGCCGATTACATGTCATCCATGCTGCAACAGCTCCCCACGATAGGTGATGCCTAGTCAGTCGATGATATTCCATCTATTAAAATTTCTTTTGATAATCGGATTAAAAGTATCACGGAGGATATAGAATGGATGGCGCATGCATTAGGAAAGACTCACATGCCTAATTTTTTATCACATAAATTAGACGCTGAAACAATTGCGCCAGACACATCGATAATAAATGGATTTCCCCAGCCATATTCTGGTATGCCGATGGACTAATATCTTGGACGATCTTCATCGCCATCTCCGCTAAATGGTAGGTCAACTATGAGCATGGCTGGACCGTCCGCCAACGATCTCGGACCGTCTGGCCCTCCGTCAGACCGTTCGGCACCCTACGTCGAACAGTCCAGAGTTACACAGAACCCACCACAAGGGTTACAGGTGTTGCGTGGCGTGACCGGATAGTCTGGGGATAGTACCAGACCATTCGATCCACTCGCAGACTGTCCGACTGCGTAGGTCGGACCGTCCGGAGCACCAGGAGTCACATGTGATCTGTCTAGTGCGGAAGGCCGGCATAAATATAACTAACCACCCAAACCCCAAGAACCAAAAAAGTCACATATCTGTTCGCTCTCACCCGCACTCGACACAAAAGGAAAAGGTTAAGTTCACATTTAATATTACTAAATGTGATAAAATATTTGATGAGTTGCTTAAACATGGTAATATTAAATTGTCACATGTAATTCCTCCAGTTGAACAATTAAAAGGGCGCGTTTATTGCAAATGGCATGGCTCCTTTCTCCATAACACCAATGATTGTGCCGTCTTCCGTCGGCAAATACAATTGGCTATAGACGAAGGCCGGTTGAGGTTTCAAAAAGAGGTGAAAATTGACAGGCCACCTGTCCCTGTCACCACATTAGAGCCGACGAGCAAAAAGGCCACAATTCGGCCTTGTGCGGCCGATAAAAGCAAAGATAAAAATATCGTCATTGCTGATCCCCGCACACCAAATATGTTACGCAGAATGGTTACTCGGAAGGCTCCGGACAAAAGAAAGACCAGAGGCACCGGGGGGCAAGCACGATCAGACACACAATCACGGTCACATGTCCTATGTACGCCGGACGATACGGGTACTAAGGCCGAACAGTCCGAGACAGGAGCGGACGATCCGACTATAACGGTCGGACGGTCCGCAGACAGTCAGAAGCAGCAACCTCAGACCACCGGACCACAAGGTTCCAAAACAAGTGTTACGAAACAAAATACTACTAAGACGTCTGGACGACTCAGTAGAGTTGGCCCTACTTTTGGTCAGTTGCTTGCCAAATATACGAAGAAGGCCGTTCCACACAACCGGCCAATAAAGCAGACGAAGTCAAAAGGGCGATCTGTGCAAAAGCAAAAGCCGACTAAACGGACCCAAAAGGTAGTACAACCAAGATCGCCTTGTCATCCTCCTCTGGGGATAGCATGGTGCGTCCCGTTCTATCCATCACCGATGTGTTGTCCTGCTCATGTGTGGGGTGGTACGGCGATGAATTCATATTACTGGCCCAATCCGTTTGCTTATTTAGGCTGGGGGGCACCACAAGTTTTTGCCTATTGACAGGTTGATTAGGTAGACATGGCCAAAGAGGATGCGATCCAAAACGACCTCTATGCATTAAAGTTCCATCAAGTATTTATATTATCTGATCGCAAGAGCCGATGACTTGCACCGAGCTGAGTCCTTACTTCGGGAACAAAAGCTCATGAGGTCAATTGTTTCCGAAGTTTTCGTTGATGCTTTTGGTTCGCCAAGCTCCACCAAAAGGCAGGGGGCATATGTTGGACACCAAAATGAGCGGACGGTCCGACCCTTGGGCCCGGACGGTCCGCGTGTCCCGAGATTAGATTAACTTTGATGTTTATCCTTATCTCGTGCGTGGATATCCATCTAATCACGTGGGAGTTTGTTGGCTATCCCTTAGGAAAAGGTCCAGACCTCCTCCCCTATAAATATAAAGGGGTACGACCGATTGAGAACCCTGAACACATTCCAATCAAACCAATTACCTTATTTACTTTTCTTGCCCTAGGAGTAGATGTAGTGTCGTTCTAGTTGTAGCCTTCCGCATATCCACCTCCACCCCTATTCGATCCTACGTTGTCTAGATCCGTCTTGGGTGGCCTACCGATTCCAAGACGACCCTAGGATCTCACCCCTCCCGGGGGGCAAGATCTAGTTATCCACTCAAGACCTCTTCCTTGAATTGATCTCTTAATTCCTAGGCGACTCCATGTCGACTGGGGATGCCCTGGGTGACTTGTCGACCCAGAGCACCTTAAGATCTTCCCCCCAGGGACGAGATCTAGATTCCAGCAAGGAGGAGGAAGACGACCCTGTCGCCAGGTCGCAGACCGTCCGGCCCAGAGCTACGGACCGTCCAGTGTGACGCAAGGAAGACACCGCTCCTGCGCCCAGGTCGTGGACCATCCGGCCCAAGGCCGCGGACCGTCTGCGCCGCCGTAGAGGGCACCGCCAGGCGGTACACCACCTAGTGATTGGCGCTGCCCAGATCGGCACCAACACTATGTCAGGCATAGGAAAGGGGTGACGAGGCCTAACCTAAGGCCAGGTCTCTCTCTCCCTCCCTCTAGTAGCTAACAGGGCAGATGACGGGCCAAACGCCAGGGGCATGGGTCAGCCATCGAATGTGTGGCAGAACCTCTAAGTTATTGGGCCCACATGCACCTGTCCTTGTCCCAAAGACCTCAGACGGCTATGCATGTACACCAGATAAGTTAATAGGATCTGTCCGATTGCCCCAAGGACATCGGATAAACCACTTACAACCAAGATCGCAGGATTAAGTAATACAAATCACACACATCAACATTTTTGCAGCGGAAATCTTATTACCAAATTTTACAAGTTACAAAAATTTTACATTATTTTATCGGAGTGTTTACAAAAGTATAAGTTTGAAATATATGCTAGCTCAAGTGACCATCCTCAATAAGAAGTATAGAAGAGTTACTTAGACTTATAAGAAGGCTGAGCCCACCGACACTTAACACCATCATCAGCAGCATAAAACTAGAACCTGAAAAACAACAGGGAATAAAACCCTGAGTATGGAATTACTCAGCAAGACTTACCCGACTAAAGAAAAGACTCTCAAGGGTATGCTGGCTAGAGGGATTCACGGTATGGTTTATCAAGAATCAAAGACTCTGTTTTGCAGAAAAGCTTACTATGAGTGGATCCTTAAAAATCCAGTTTTATTGTTAGGTTAAGTAAAGTTACCTGCATCTAAAGTTCTTTCAACCCTAGTTCAATCACTTGACCTGCACTAGCCAATTTCTTAACAACCCTTCATTTTCACTGGAGTTCTACGTGTAAGTCAGTGACCAAGTCTTCATAACCGCGAAGGTACGGCGATCCGAATCGATTATACTCAGCTGAGGATCTCCAATCACACGACATATGTAGCACTTAATAACCCTTGCATATGTCAACTCGCCACCGGGGTTCTTAAGACCAGATCAGGTTCACGCCAACCGAGAGCACAGATACGCCACCGTCCAGCCTCTTGCCACAGAGGGTACACGCTACTCTCACCATCTCTCCACTCCCATTGCGTGGTATCTTATTCTAGCCTTAGTCTGCCCGAGGCAAAGCTTACCCATGACGAGGCATGTGACCAGTTAAAGGGTCCTCGGTCATCAAGCCTACATCGAGATGGTCCTTAATCGACTCAGACGGAGACACTACACTGAGACTCCTTTCTCGTGCAAGTCAACCGCCCGGTCTCAGCTTTATTAATTTCAACCCAAAGTTTGGTACCTGGCAGAGGTACATCTTTTCCGATGTTGAACCCATCACGACCATGATGGATTCACCATCAAGTTTTATTTTTGAAAACATTCCCACCCACTGAAGCATCACCTTTGTTTTAAAACAAAACATTTTTGTTTACTAAAGCAAGGCTAAGCATCAAAAACTCTTTTCAAAAAGGGTGTCAAGGAAGGGTAATCAATTTTTGAAGGGAGGAAATGCATCAACGGTTTAGCACACAACTCCTATCACCTAATGCATCAAACAAGGTGATAAAGATTTTAAAACATCAAGGAGGTGGCGAATGCACCGGGGCTTGCCTGAATAACACTAGGTTAGTGTTGTTAGACGATGTCCACTTGATGATCATCCTTTGTTCTGATACTTGTTTCGTCGGTCCATCGGCATCACCATGCAGAGTAGCCCGCGCTTGGAGTCGACTTGGCTTGTCTTCTGCATCACGCGATTAATTATCGTACCTCATGAGATGCACGATGCACATGTATGAGCACAAGTATACGAGTATAATATAGATAATCTACACTAAAAAGGATGAAACACTTTAAAACCAAGAATTAAGCATCATGGATATCACAGCAGGACATCGACTACATCCATTAACCAAATTGACATATTACACTAGAAAATCTATTTTTATTCCTAGCTTTTTATTAACTCTTTAACTATGTATCTTATTTACTTGACTTACCGATTTATCTAAGCCGATCATCACAATATACACATGCTAAATTAATTAGATTTATTGTGACCATCAATTTTATTTAATCTATTTATAGACCTAGTTGACTGGAATACGAATCAACTTACCCTGACTAATTCGACGTGGTAGTCGCAAGGACGACTACGGGTTCCGGTTGACGTCATCCAGGGGCCTTCTTTTCTTCGGTAATCAATTGTTGAAGATTTTTTCCTCGACTGAATAATTTTGACGAACTGAACTTGAGTCGCGTAGAATGTCCGAGCTTTTTGTCGCGCACTTGGTGAACACCACGCTGTTGGCTCCGTCTTCACCCGACTCTTGAGATTTCTTGCTGACGCGCGGGATGACGACGAGATTGAATATGGAGCGAGCTAGCGAGGACACGAATCTAGTGAGGGTTCTAGCGACGACGAAGTCACGTGCAAGGGAGGACGGGTTCAACAGCTCGACGACAAACGCGAGCACGCGTGAAACCCGATGGACGAAGAGCGAGTGCGACGCAGTGACAACGAGCAGGCGCGCGAGCGTTAACGCGAGCCAGCGGCAAGCACGAATGCTGAGGTACAACCGGCAACACTCGGCGAGCACGCAACAAGGCATATAACAACGACGACAGTCGAATCAACAACAGAGTGTTGGCGAACTCGACGAACATGACCACGGTCGCGTGCGGACGCGGATAGGATAACAACAGCTGATGAGTTGGAGCACCAGCGAGTAGCCGACGTGGGTGAGCAAAGCAGGCAGGACACCGGGCGTCGCGGTGAGCTAGAAAAAGATTCGGCGCGCGAGCTCGACGCGCACGGATTTTTGTTTTGTTGCTCGATGCACGACGCGTGGACAGACGGTAAGCAGGGACAGGTGGCAAAATCCCGGGCGGGACGCAGGGGACTTCGTGATGGATAGCGAGGCTCAACGAGGAAACTCAACACGCTGTGGCGAGCAGAGAACCTCGCGCGCGCAAGAGAGGAGCTCGACGACGACTAGTTAGCGTAATCTCCGTGTGTCGGGGACCATAATTAAGGGTACCCCCAAGACTCCTAATCTAAGCTGGTAAACCCCATCAGCACAAAGCTGCGAAGGCCTGATGGGCGCGATTAAGGTCAAGGCTCAGTCCACTCAAGGGACACGATCTCGCCTCGCTCGAGCCCAGCCTCAGGCAAAGGCAGCCGACCCCGGAGGATTCACGTCTCGCCCGAGGGCCCCCTCAAGCAATGGACACACCTTCGGCTCGCCCGAGGCCCAGTCTTTGCAGAGAAGCAACCTTGGCCAGATCGCCATGCCAACCAACCATATCGCAGGAGCATTTAACGCAAGGATCGCCTGACATCTTATCCTGACGCACTCTTCAGTCGACAGAGCCGAAGTGAACGCAGTCATTTCGCCGCTCCACTGACCGACCTGACAGGAATACAGCGCCGCCTGCCCTGCTCCGACTGCCGTGCCACTCGCCAGAGTGAGGTCGACAGCGGCTAAGTCCAGCCTCGGGCGACATAGGAAGCTCCGCCTCGCCCGACCCCAGGGCTCGGCCCCTGTCTCGGCCTCGGAAGATGGACTCCGCCTCGCCCGACCCCAGGGCTCGGACTCGGCCTTAGCTCCGGAAGACGACGAACTCCGCCTCGCCCGACCCCAGGGCTCGGACTCAGCCTTGGCTCCGGAAGACGATGAACTCCGCCTCGCCTGACCCCAGGGCTCGGACTCAGCCTCGGCTCTGGAAGACGACGAACTCCGCCTCGCCCGACCCCAGGGCTCAGACTCAGCCTCGGCTCCGGAAGACGACGAACTCCGCCTCGCCCGACCCTAGGGCTCGAACTCAACCTCGACCTCGGAGGAATCGCCACCTTGCCCAAACTCGGGTCCGGACCGGCCACGTCGCCAGGGGGGCCATCATTACCCTACCCCTAGCTAGCTCAGGCTACGGGGAACAAGACCGGCGTCCCGTCCGGCTCGCCCCGGTAAACAAGTAATGATGACGCCTCGCGTGCTCCATGACGACGGCGGCTCTCAGCCCCTTACGGAAGCAAGGAGACGTCAGCAAGGATTCGACAGCCCCGACAGCTGTACTTCCACAGGGCCCGAGCGCTCCTCTGACGGCCACGACATCACATGAACAGGGTGCCACAACCTCTCCGACCGCCACGACGGCATGTACTTAGGGCTCTAGCTCATCTCTGCTAGACACGTTAGCACATTGCTACACCCCCCATTGTACACCCGGGCCCTCTCCTTATGTCTATAAAAGGAAGGTCCAGGGCTCTCGTACGGAGAGGTTGGCCACGCGGGAGGACGGGCCGGCGCGTAAGGCTCTCTCTCTCTCTCTCCCACGCGAACGCTTGTAACCCCCTACTGCAAGCACATCTAGCCGCCCTGGGCGCAGGACAACACGAAGGCCGCGGTTTCCCCTCGTTGTTCTCCCCCCTTTGTGTCCCGTCTCGCGCTGACCCATCTGGGCTGGGGCACGCAGCAACAATTCACCTGTCGGTCCAGGGACCCCCCAGGGTCGAAACGCCGACACCGTGATTCCTCGATATGAAGCTGACAGATCGATTCGACTCAGTGCTCATCCTGCAAAGCAGCACCACAGCAACCCATCCATCCACACGAGCGATCCAGGGATAATACAAGGGCGTGCCAGAGAACTGCACGCGCGGAGAGCAGAAAGCGCGGCAAACGGAACCGAGCAGGGACGAGGAACAGCTAGGCGCGCGCACCCAGAAGCTTCGACGACGGCACGAGCAGGAAGCCACTGGGGCGAGCAGGGCGCTTGGGGAGGAAGAAACTCGCGAGCAGGGAGCTACTGTTGTGGTCATGGTCGAGCAGAGCAGAAGTAGAAGCACACGCGACGGCGAGGAAGTCCCATGCCCGGGCGCAGAGAACGACGACACGTAGGGAAGTAGGCCGGGGAAACACAGAAACCACGACGGCTATCGCAGGCGTCGAGCAGGAGAGGAGCTTGGCAGTAAGAGCAGAGCAGGGGCTGAGCTCGCGGCCATGGAGGGATCTCGGCCGGACGGACA
Source organism: Zea luxurians (assembly GCA_029449295.1). NCBI lineage: Eukaryota > Viridiplantae > Streptophyta > Magnoliopsida > Poales > Poaceae > Zea > Zea luxurians. The sequence continues at coordinate 34,762,570 of JAOPSE010000026.1, read as the reverse complement.
GGGAGCTATGGGAGAGGAAACCGACTGTGGGCGCGACAAAGAGAGAAAAACGGAGAGCAGGCAGGGGCGCTCTGCGAGCTGCACGGGAGGAGCACGCAGGGAGCAGCTGGGCGCGAACAGAAGGAGATCCGGCGAGCGTAGGGCACGCCATGGAGAGGAGCACTAGGGGGCTTCGGCTGCGGCGCGCAGAGGAGCTACTTCGCGTGCGCCAGGAGCTGGGCTAGGCAGCCGGCGTGCATCCACGGCGAGGAAAACAGGAGTCAGGCACACGCGTCCATGGGAGCTCGGGGAGGAGGGAGGACGCGGCAGGGAAACTTCAGTCCGAGCGTGAAGGAAGAGCTGGGCGTCCATGGCGGCGAGGGAGAGAGAGGAGGGAGAAGCAAGGGGCACGGGCGGCCATGGCTGGGGACCGAGCAGAGGGTGGGCGAGCTCGGCAGGGAGGTGAGCGCAGGGAGGGCGCGCACGCACCAGTGAAGGGAGCGGCTGAGCAGGAACGAGGAGCAGAGGAGCTGAGGCCAGGGACGCGCCATGGCTGAGAGCTCTGAGCAGAGGAAGCTGGGCGAACGGCTAGAGAAGAAGAAGCTCCGCGCGCGTATAAAAAGGAGTCAGGGGCAGCGCTAAAAATCCCAGAGGACGGCTGGACAGGATAGGATCGAGTAGATATTTTTCATTTTTCATTTTTTTTCTTTTTTGTTTTTAGAAATTCGCAGATATTTCTAACTCTAGATTTTTAGCGGTGAACAAGGAGTCGATGCACGAAACAGCAACGACTACGCATATTACTTTCTTGGATCATGAAACAAAACATCCGAGGTTTCCGATTATAACTGAATCTCGATTAGATAATTTTCGTGACTATTTCAGCCACGATGTAAACGGACCGAATTAAATGGACTTTAGCTTCGATATTTTAATCTGCGTGATTCGATTAATATTAGCCGAAACTATATCGGCTAATGCACACATGATTTCGTCGCTAAAACAGCGTGCTGAAGAATAAATAGAATCATATCCTCACGCACGAGTTCACTCAGACGTTGCATGATTCGAATTATTTTGCACTGAGTATTTTAGTCGTCGAGTTCAAATTAATTTGTTCGGGATAAAATCGTCCGAGTGAGTCGGGCTTCCGAATTCGTATTCGTGCGAGCGACGATTTTTTTAAATAATTGTCGGACGCACCTATTTTTGGAACAACGAGGTTCCGAACATCCCAAAAATTTAGGAAGAGCCAGGATAATAACAATAAAAATGATGTCGCACTCGCGACAGACGAATCAGATGCGATATTAAAATCGCGCTAGGCGAAGATGATTAAAACTTAGTGTCCATTTTATCCACTGATATTACGTGCTTAAATCCATACTCGTTGTCGAGCGGAATATAAACACCTGGGGTGTTACAGCCCTCCCCCTTAAAAGAATCTCGTCCCGAGATTCGGAACGAAAGACTTCTAAGAGTAGAGAAGCATGTAACCCATGTCCATATCAGCGATAATCATAAGACAGCTCCAAGCAAAGATGAGTGTCTCATGATGTCGTTTCTCTAGTGGACATAGCATGTATCGCCTTAGGCTAATTTAGAATGTCCACCAATAGAGACGCTGTCTGCCAGAGGAACACATAAGTACACATAAGGCATGTACTTAGGGCTCTAGCTCATCTCTGCTAGACACGTTAGCACATTGCTACACCCCCCATTGTACACCTGGGCCCTCTCCTTACGTCTATAAAAGGAAGGTCCAGGGCTCTCGTACGGAGAGGTTGGCCGCGCGGGAGGACGGGCCGGCGCGTAAGGCTCTCTCTCTCTCTCTCTCCCACGCGAACGCTTGTAACCCCCTACTGCAAGCGCATCCAGCCGCCCTGGGCACAGGACAACACGAAGGCCACGGTTTCCCCTCGCTGTTCTCCCCCCTTTGTGTCCCGTCTCACGCCGACCCATCTGGGCTGGGGCACGCAGCGACAATTCACCCGTCGGTCCAGGGACCCCACGGGGTCGAAACGCCGACAGTTGGCGCGCCAGGTAGGGGTCCGCTGCGTGTTGACGAACAGCTTCCCGTCAAGCTCTAGATGGGTAGTCCCCAGCAACCTTTCCAACCCGGGACGACACTCCGTTTTGGGAGTCTCAAGTTCATGTCTCTCGACGGCAGCTACGACATGATACTCCTTCTTCCGTCGCGCGACGACGACAATGGCGGACGTCGGCCCGCTCGCTGGTGGCGGAATCGACGACGTCTTCCCCACGTGGTAGAAGAGGAACATTCAGTTCTGTCCTGTCGCCTCCCCCGCCGACGGAGGTGGAGGCGGGGCAGACATGGCCAAGCAGGGGCGACACCTCGTCGGTTGTCAAGCGAGTCGACGACGCTGGCGCCCCAGCGGGGGACTCGCCGGGAGTTGACCTCGCGTCGGAGACGAAGACGAGCGCTGTTTCCCCACAACACGCCAACACCGAGCTAACGGATGACGCCAGCACGCTCGCGAAGGGCTTGCTGGGCGTCGCCCTCGTACCTGAGACAACGGTGTAGTCCGCCCCTGACGCGACTTCGTCACCACCCGTCGATCAAGAGCTACCGTCCGTTTCCCATCCCATGCCTTTCAGATTCAGCTTCGATCCACCAAGCGACCCCGCTTCGGTGGAGGCTTTCGCGAAGGCATTTCCAAACCCTCCGGGGTACCATGTGCGGTCACCCTGGGACAGACTGACGGCCGTCTCGACCTATGGGCCCTCGGGTTCCGAGGAAGATGACGAGCCCGACTCTGGTTGGGATTTCTCTGGGCTTGGTAACCCCAGTACCATGCGGGACTTCATGACCGCATGTGACTACTGCCTCTCCAATTGTTCCGATGGTAGCCACAGCCTCGGCGACAAGGACTGTGGCCCAAGTCACGAATGTTTCCACGTCGATCTAGGGGGTCTCGGCGAAGGTAACCATCTTGGTATGCCGGAGAACGGCGATCCCCCTAGGCCTGCGCCTCGTGTTGACATCCTTCGGGAGCTAGCTGTGGTCCCAGTCCCTGCGAGGGGTCAGGACGCACAGCTCGAGCAAATCCGCGAGATGCAGGCCAGGCTCGACGAGGGAGCAGGAACACTTGTGCAGCCTCGGCTGAACCTCAGATAGGAGTGGGCAGGCCGAGCTCCAGCCGAAGAAGCGCATCATCTGACCCAGGACATCCAGCACCGCATCACCGACGATACCAGGCCAAGGCTGCCCCTGGCTTCCAGTGGGGTCGGCCAGAACCTGGTTGCAGCTGCGATACTACTCCGAGCGATGCCGGAACCCTTCACCACCGAGGGGCGGCGTATCCAGGGAGAGCTCAAGAATCTCCTGGAAGATGCCGCGGTCCGACGGGCCGAAAGCTCTGCCTCCCGAAGGCAGGGGTACCCCCCAGAGAATCGCGCCGCGACTTCCAGATTCATGCGAGAAGCCTCGGTCCACACCGGGCGCACGCGCAACACGGCGCCTGCGGCCCCGGGTCGCCTCGGCAACGAGCACCACCACCGCAACCGTCGAGCCCACCTCGACGAAAGGGTGCGCCGAGGCTACCACCCCAGGCGTGGGGACGCTACGATAGTGGGGAGGATCGGAGCCCCTCGCCCGAACCACCTGGTCCGCAGGCTTTCAGCCGGGCCATACGACGGGCGCCGTTCCCGACCCGGTTCCGAACCCCGACTACCATCACAAAGTACTCGGGGGAGATGAGGCCGGAACTGTGGTTCGCGGACTACCGACTGGCCTGCCAGCTGGGTGGAACGGACGATGACAATCTCATCATCCGCAACCTCCCCCTGTTCCTCTCCGACACCGCTCGAGCCTGGCTGGAGCATCTGCCTCCGGGGCAGATCTCCAACTGGGACGACCTGGTCCAAGCCTTCGCCGGCAACTTCCAGGGCACGTACGTGCGCCCTGGGAACTCCTGGGATCTTCGAAGCTGCCGCTAGCAGCCGGGAGAGTCTCTCCGGGACTACATACGACGATTCTCGAAGCAGCGCACCGAGCTGCCCAACATCACCGATTCCGATGTCATCGGCGCGTTCCTCGCCGGCACCACCTGCCGCGACCTGGTGAGCAAGCTGGGTCGCAAGACCCCCACCAGGGTGAGCGAGCTGATGGACATCGCCACCAAGTTCGCCTCTGGCTAGGAGGCGGTTGAGGCCATCTTCCGAAAGGACAAGCAGCCCCAGGGCCGCCGACCGGAAGACATCCCCGAGCCGTCCGCTCGGCGCGACACCAAGAAGAAGAACAAGAAGAAGTCGCAAGCGAAACGCGACGACACCGACGCGGACCTTGTCGCCGCCGCTGAGTACAAGAACCCTCGTAAACCTCCTAAAAGTGCCAATCTCTTCGACAAGATGCTCAAGGAGCCATGCCCCTATCATCAGGGGCCCGTCAAGCACACCCTTGAGGAGTGCGTCATGCTTCGGCGCCACTTTCATAAGGCCGGACCACCGGCGGAAGGTGGCAGGGCCCACAACAACGACAAGAAGGAGGACCACAAGGCAGAGGAGTTTCCCGAGGTCCACGACTGCTTCATGATCTACGGTGGGCAAGTGGCGAACGCCTCGGCTCGGCACCGCAAGCAAGAGCGTCGGGAGGTCTGCTCGGTAAAGGTGGCGACGCCAGTCTACCTGGACTGGTCCGACAAGCCCATCACCTTCGACCAAGGCGACCACCCCGACCGCGTGCCGAGCCCGGGGAAATATCCGCTCATTGTCGACCCCGTCATCGGCAACGTCAGGCTCACCAAGGTCCTCATGGACGGAGGCAGCAGCCTCAACATCATCAACGTCGAGACCCTCGGGCTCCTGCAGATCGATCTGTCCTCGATCCGGGCCGGCGCGGCGCCTTTTCACGGGATCATCCCCGGGAAACGCGCCCAACCCCTCGGACAACTCGATCTACCCGTCTGCTTCGGGACTCCCTCCAACTTCTGAAGGGAAACCCTCACGTTCGAGGTGGTCGGGTTCCGAGGAACCTACCACGCAGTGCTAGGGAGGCCATGTTACGCCAAGTTCATGGCCGTCCCCAACTACACCTACCTCAAGCTCAAGATGCCGGGCCCCAATAGGGTCATCACCGTCGGCCCCACGTACCGACACGCGTACGAATGCGACGTGGAGTGCGTGGAGTACGCCGAGGCCCTCGCTGAATCCGAGGCCCTCATCGCCGACATGGAAAGCCTCCCCAAGGAGGTTCCAGATGCGAAGCGCCACGCCGGCAACTTCGAACCAGCAGAGGCGGTTAAATCCGTCCCTCTCGACCCCAGCAACGACACCTCCAAGCAGATACGGATCGGCTCCGAGCTCAACCCCAAATAGGAAGCAGTGCTCGTCGACTTTCTCCGCACAAACGCCGACGTTTTCGTGTGGAGTCCCTCGGACATGCCTGGCATCCCGAGGGAAGTCGCCGAGCACTCACTGGATATCCGAGCTGGAGCCCGACCCGTGAAGCAGCCTCTACGCCGATTCGATGAAGAAAAGCGCAGAGCCATAGGCGAGGAGATCCATAAGCTGATGGTCGCTGGGTTCATCAAAGAGGTATTCCATCCCGAATGGCTTGCCAACCCTGTGCTTGTGAGAAAGAAAGGAGGGAAATGGTGGATGTGTGTAGACTACACAGGTCTAAACAAAGCATGTCCGAAGGTTCCCTACCCTCTGCCTCGTGTCGATCAAATCGTGGATTCCACTGCTGGATGCGAAACCCTGTCGTTCTTCGATGCCTACTCAGGGTATCACCAAATCAGGATGAAAGAGTCCGACCAGCTCGTGACTTCTTTCATCACACCTTTTGGCATGTACTGCTACGTTACTATGCCATTTGGTTTGAGGAATGCGGGTGTGACGTACCAAAGGTGCATGAACCACGTGTTCGGAGAACACATTGGACGGACCGTCGAGGCTTACGTCGATGACATCGTAGTCAAGACGAGGAGAGCCTCCGACCTCCTCTCCGACCTTGAAACGACATTCAAGTGTCTCAAGGCGAAAGGCGTAAAACTCAACCCCGAGAAGTGCATCTTCGGAGTCCCCCGAGGCATGCTCTTAGGGTTCATCGTTTCTGAGCGGGGCATCGAGGCCAACCCGGAAAAAATCGCGGCCATCACCAACATGGGGCCCATCAAGGACTTGAAAGGCGTACAGAGGGTCATGGCTTGCCTTGCGGCTCTGAGCTGCTTCATCTCGCGCCTCGGTGAAAGAGGCCTACCTCTGTACCGCCTCTTAAGAAAGACCGAGTGCTTCACTTGGACCCCCGAGGCCGAGGAAGCCCTCGGGAACCTGAAGGCGCTCCTTACGAATGCACCCGTCCTAGTGCCCCCCGCTGCCGGAGAAGCCCTCTTGATCTACGTCGCTGCTACCACTCAGGTGGTCAGCGCCGCGATCGTGGTCGAGAGACAAGAAGAAGGGCATGCATTGCCCGTCCAGAGGCCGGTCTACTTCATCAGTGAGGTACTGTCCGAGACTAAGATCCGCTACCCACAAATTTAGAAGCTACTGTACGCGGTAATTCTGACGCGGCAAAAGTTGCGACACTACTTCGAGTCTCATCCGGTAACTGTGGTGTCATCCTTCCCCCTCGGGGAGATCATCCAGTGCTGAGAGGCCTCGGGTAGGATTGCAAAATGGGCGGTGGAAATCATGGGCGAGACAATCTCGTTCGCCCCTCGGAAGGCCATCAAGTCCCAAGTCTTGGCAGACTTTATGGCTGAATGGGTCGACACCCAGCTTCCGGCAGCTTCGATCCAACCGGAACTCTGGACCATGTTTTTCGATGGGTCGCTGATGAAAACAGGGGCAGGAGCGGGCCTGCTCTTCATCTCGCCCCTCGGGAAGCACCTCTGCTACGTGCTGCGCCTCCATTTCCCGACGTCCAACAACGTGGCTGAGTACGAGGCTCTGGTCAACGGGTTGCGCATCGCCATCGAGCTAGGGGTCCGACGCCTCGACGCTCGTGGTGACTCACAGCTTGTCATCGACCAAGTCATGAAGAACTCCCACTGCCGTGACTCGAAGATGGAAGCCTACTGCGATGAAGTTTGGCGCCTGGAAGACAAGTTCTACGGGCTCGAGGTTAACCACGTCGCCCGACGATACAACAAGACTGCGGACGAGCTGGCAAAGATAGCTTCGGGGCGGACAACGGTTCCCCCGGACATCTTCTCCCGAGACCTACATCAACCTTCGGTCAAGACCAGCGACACGACCGAGCCCGAGGCACCCTCGGCAGAGCCCGAGGCACCCTCGGCTCAGCCCGAGGCACCCCCGGCTACCGAGGGTAAGACTCCGCGCGTCGAGGAAGAGCGGAATGGGGTCATGCCTAATCGGGACTGGCAGACCCCGTACCTGCAATACCTCCACCGAGGGGAGCTACCCGTCGACAGAGCCGAAGCTCGGCGACTGGCGCGGCGTGCCAAGTCATTCGTCTTGCTGGGTGACGGGAAGGAGCTCTACCACCGCAGCCCCTCCGGCATCCTCCAACAATGCATATCCATCGCCGAAGGCCAGGAGCTCTTACAAGAAATACACTCAGGGGCTTGCGGTCACCATGCAGTGCCTCGAGCCCTTGTTGGAAACGCTTTCCGACAAGGTTTCTACTGGCCGACCGTGGTGGTCGACGCCACTAGAATTGTCCGCACCTGCCAAGGGTGTCAGTTCTACGCAAGGCAGACGCACCTACCCGCTCAGGCTCTGCAAACAATACCCATCACCTGGCCGTTTGTTGTGTGGGGTCTGGACCTCGTCGGTCCCTTGCAGAAGGCACCTGGGGGCTACACGCACCTACTGGTCGCCATCGACAAATTCTCCAAGTGGATCGAGGTCCGACCCCTAAACAGCATCAGGTCCGAACAGGCGGTGGCGTTCTTCACCAACATCATCCATCGCTTTGGGGTCCCGAACTCCATCATCACCGACAACGGCACCCAGTTCACTGGCAGAAAGTTCCTGGACTTCTGCGAGGATCACCACATCTGGGTGGACTGGGCCGTCGTGGCTCACCCCATGACGAATGGGCAGGTAGAGCGCGCCAACGGCATGATTCTGTAAGGACTCAAGCCGAGGATCTACAACGACCTCCACAAGTTCGGGAGGCGATGGACGAAGGAACTCCCCTTGGTGGTCTGGAGCCTGAGGACAACGTCGAGCCGAGCCACGGGCTTCACACCGTTCTTTCTAGTCTATGGGGCCGAGGCCATCTTGCCCACGGACTTAGAGTACGGTTCCCCAAGGACGAGGGCCTACGACGATCGACGCAACCAGACCAATCGAGAAGACTCACTGGACCAGCTGGAAGAGGCTCGGGACATGGCCTTACTACACTCGGCGCGGTATCAGCAGTCCCTGCGACGCTACCACGCCCGAGGGGTTCGGTCCTGAGACCTCCAGGTGGGCGACTTGGTGCTTCGACTATGACAAGACGCCCGAGGGCGGCACAAGCTCACGCCTCCCTGGGAAGGGCCATTCATTATCGCCAAGGTTTTGAAGCCCGGGACATACAAGCTGGCCAACAGTCAAGGCGAGGTCTACAACAACGCTTGGAACATCCGACAGCTACGTCGCTTCTACCCTTAAGATGCTTTCAAGCCGTTCATATACCTCGTTTACATATGAAGTCTAACCATCAAGGAAGGGTTGGCCTTGCCTCGGCAAAGCCCGACCCTCCCTCGGGGGCTTGAAGGGGCGAACCCCCTCCGCGTCAAAATTTTCCTCGAAAAAAGTCTTTCGGCAAGAACATTTTTCGTGTTTTTCGACTACTTCGATGGTGGGATCCTGAAAACGACGGAGTACACGTAAGCAGGCGAGGCTGACCGAGCCGAGGGACTCCTACGCCTCCGGGATACGGATACCTCACTCATCACCTTCTGCGATAAGTAACTCGCGCTCGGATAAACGGTTCCGCTGGCCGAACAAGTCTTAACACTCGAAGACTCTTCTGCCGAAATGATTTTTCGTGCCATCTCGACCATGTCGACAAAAGAATCCTACGGACGAGTAAGAGTACACGTAAGCGGCAAGGCCGACCGAGCCGAGGGACTCCTACGCCTCCGGGATATGGATACCTCACTCATCACCTTCCGTGAGAAGTAACTCTCGCTCGGATGAACGATTCTGCCACCGACAAGCAAGTCTTGATACTCGAAACAAGGGGAAAAGAAACGTAGCTTTACAACACGACGATAGTATGTTTGGGCCTTGGCAGCCGCAAAAAACACATGCATACTACAGGTGAACCGATCCTGCAGGCTCAGGTGTCGATGGAGAGGGAGCAACAGCACCCTCGGCGTCAACTCCACCTTCGGCGAAGTCCGACCGAGCCTCGGATAGCAACACGGGCGAAGGATCTCCGAGGCCTCGGGGGCTACACCGAAGAACGACGTCAGCACCACGCCCGGGCCATCGCCGCCAGGGTCTCCTCCAAGAACCCAGCCCGAGCAGACGCCTCAGCCGGCCGCCCCGAAGCCTCAGCCAGCTGTCCCCTAAGGACACCAGCCCGGCTCATGGCCTCGGCAACCCGACTCCGGCGCCGGTCCCGCCAGTGGATGGCCCGGCCAGGCTCCGGTCGACGAAGCTCCCTTTTTCAAGCCAACTTTGCCTCTGTCCGTGCTGACACCACTACCTCCGGCTCCGGCTCATCGCAGAGCGGCCGAGGGTTTCTTTGACTAAACAAGTGAAGCCTCGGGCGGCAAGGCCGACTGAGCTGAGGGATTCCTACGCCTCCGGGATACGGATACCTCACTCGTCACCTTCCGCACAGAGCAACTCACATTTGGTTAAGCGGTTCGTCTAGCCGACAGGCGAGTCTCAGTGCTCGAAAATGAGGGAAAACATGGTATTACACCTAAGAATACCTACATGTTCAGGCCTCGACAGCCACAATGAACAAACACCGGCACTCTAGATGCCATTACAAACGGAACTCCGGTTCCACCCCCGTAGGTACGAACAACCCCCCACGTTGGAGGGCCTGCGGGGCGACAAAACCCCTGGTGGCTCGCCGACGCCCGCTCCGGCAGCAGCGACAACGACCTCCGCTCCGAGTGGCCAAACAGCAGCAGCGATGACCTCAGGGCGGACGCTGCTACGACGAGCTCCTCGCCCACATCCCCACCCGAGGGGCGAGGACAAGCTATCAAAGCCAAAGAGCCGGAGGCCCAGAGCGCGGATGGTGGCAGCGGTCTCGTCGCCAACGAGGACTTCTTCAGCCGCCACCACCTCAATGTCGGCGACGGCAGCCATCTGCCCACCGGCGGATCCCCACTCGGATCCTCCTGGACAGGCGAAGCACCAACCTCCGCGCAGGAGGCGCCATACCGGAGCAAAAGCAGGACAGCCCAAGAACACGAACGCCGCCCTAGCAGCGCGCGACGTCTTGGGCGGCCCTCCGGTGCGCATGGCACGGCAACCGCTCGTACGGCGGGAGGGGGCACCGGGAGCTGAGCCAGAGCCGGCCGAGCCAGCGGGCCCAACGCGCTGAAGCTGACGACGCTCGCGGCCGACCAGCCCCGCGTTGTCGGAGTCCGCCCCTTCCGCTAGGTCGGTGAGGACCCTCTCCCCTGAATGCTGATGGAGAGGGTGACCCACGAACCCGTGCGGGAGGTAGAGCTCCGGCTCAGCCCGCCCTCCGCCCCAACAAGGATGATGAAGATCCTTGAAGCTGAGGGCGAGGCAGAGGTCGCAGCCTGGCTCACTTCTCCCCACCATCAAACTGGTGGTCACCGTCTTGGGTGACCACCGGTGAGGGGATACAGCCGGGCTGCCTGATGAAAATCCTTGAAGCCGAGCGATGGCTGACAGGTACCAACTTCCGCAAAGTTGCGTTCCTCCAACAACAGCAAGACGAAAGCGACGCAAGCGCTCCCCATCCGGGGGCTCGGAAAGTGGAAGGACGCGACGCATGAGGAAAGTGCGAAGACATGGTTGCCGTCCAAGGGGTCACCCTCCTTTTAAAGGCAACTCTCCCCACTTGCGTCCTCAGCCGTCGCGGACTGAGTCTTCTCCAACACGCTCCAAGGTCCTCCCCCTACGACGAGGGGGCTGGGTCCCACGCGTCATGCAAGCTGGCCCAGGACAGAGGGAGCCAAACCGCCACGCGCGGAGCGCACAACGGCCCAGCGGTTACAAGCGTTCCTCCACTATCGCCCGGACCAGCGGGTGAAAGGGCGGACCGCCATGCAGGCGGCATGCAACCGCACCAAGGGGGCGCACCCTTTCGACTTCGACGCGTCCAGCTTGGAGGCCTAGGCCCACACGTCATGTAACCAGCGTGCCGGTTACTACGTGCGAGAAACTGCACCGCCACTCGCGCCAGTCCCGCGCCTCCTCGACTGCGGAACCGGTGCCGCAACTCGAGGCAACCCTGCGCGCGGCCCAGCAGTGCCAACCAGGCACGCCGGTCATGGGTCAGTCAGCTGCGGGAGAACGGGCGACGGTCGATACGGTCAAAATGGGCCGGCAGTAATGGCGATGGCAGGCGGGCGGAAGCAACGGTCAAGTCGTCTGCAGGCTCACGTCCCCTCTTGGGACAGCGAGAGAGCCCTCTCCCACTGCGTGAAGACGACACGCCCGTGTTCCGTTCCTCGAACGGCTCGCGCACGCACAACGGCTGCCCCGCGAACCACTCGTCCTGTCGCATTAACTCTGCGGCAGGGCAGGCGACACCTTTGGCAGGCAAAGCGGGCGACGCTTCACCTCCACCATAATGACCGCGTCAAAAAGGTACGCCACGACGTTCGATTTCGTATACTTTTCCACTTCCTCTTTCTCTCTCTTGCCACAGGGACCGGGAAAGGGGATACTCCGAAAGGGATCCTTCTTCACGAAGGAAACGGGCCCCGAGCCCCCCTACTGATCAGAGGTTCGAAGGCTGGCCCCTCGGAAGGGTTCGACAGCCGCCTCAGAGCACTCGGGCTCCGCGTCCACTACTGGTCAGAGGTTCGAAGGCTGGCCCCTCAGAAGGGTTCAACAGCCGCCTTAGGCCACTCGGGCTCCGCGCCCACTACTGATCAGAGGTTCGTAGGCTGGCCCCCGAAGGGTTCGACAGCCGCCTCAGAGCACGCAGAGCGAGGGATGACCCTGGGTACGTTTGATACATAACCAAGGCTCGGGCTACGCTCCCGAGGTACCCTAGGACATTTCCGAGACTAGCGGGAGCGATTTTCGTAACGGAATCCCACCAGAGGGAGGCATCGAGCCCTCGGACCCCATCAAAAGGGGACCAGGTCCGGTGAATCACCCGTAGGTACTTTTGGAGCGCGCCTCCGGGCCACTAGCTGACCCCTAATGAATGGGGCACGGGCGTCCACTCGGATTACCCATTAGCAACTCACTGGAGACACCATGTTCGGCGCCCTCTGAGGGCAACATGGCGCTTTCCCCCCCTCCTCCTTGCGGAAAGGCGACGCAGGGGCGTATGAAAAAAGCTGAGTCTGTACTTGACCATCCTCTCGCTCTGTGTGGAGGCTCGGGGGCTGCTCTCACAAACCCGGCTCCGGCCAAACCGTTGACAGCGTTAACATACCAGCCCGAGAACTTGGGACTCGACTATGCACCCGGGCTACGACCAGTTCGCATGAGGGAACAACTAGACCAGCCGAGCCATCGCGAAAGGCATTAAGACCTCGAAGGAGTCAAACCACTCCTCCGAGGCCTCGGGGGCTACACCCGGCGGGTGCGCTCGCGCGCACCCACCGGAACAAAATGCAACCGAGAAAGGCCGGTCCCCTTGCAAAAAAGTGTGAACAAAAGCCTCCAAGCGAGTATTAACACTCCCTTCGAGGCTCGGGGGCTATTGTCGAGGACCATAATTAGGGGTACCCCCAAGACTCCTAATCTCAGCTGGTAAACCCCATCAGCACAAAGCTGCGAAGGCCTGATGGGCGCGATTAAGGTTAAGGCTCAATCCACTCAAGGGACACGATCTCGCCTCGCTCGAGCCCAGCCTCGGGCAAAGGTAGCCGACCCCGGAGGATTCACGTCTCACCCGAGGGCCCCCTCAAGCAACTGACACACCTTCGGCTCGCCCGAGGCCCAGTCTTCGCAGAGTAGCAATTTTGGCCAGACCGCCATGCCAACCGACCGTATTGCAGGAGCATTTAACGCAAGGATCGCCTGACATCTTATCATGACACGCTCTTCAGTCGACAGAGCCGAAGTGAACGCAGTCATTTCGCCGCTCCACTAACCGACCTGACAGGAATACAGCGCCGCCTGCCCTGCTCCGACTGCCGTGCCACTCGCCAGAGTGAGGTCGACAGCGGCTAAGTCCAGCCTTGGGCAACATAGGAAGCTCCGCCTCGCCCGACCCCAGGGCTCGGCCCCCGTCTCGGCCTCGGAAGATGGACTCCGCCTCGCCCGACCCTAGGGCTCAGACTCGGCCTCGGCTCCGGAAGACGACGAACTCCGCCTCGCTCGACCCCAGGGCTCGGACTCAGCCTCGGCTCCGGAAGACGACGAACTCCGCCTCGCCTGACCCTAGGGCTCGGACTCAGCCTCGGCTCCGAAAGATGACGAACTCTGCCTCGCCCGACCCTAGGGCTCGGACTCGGCCTCGGCTCCGGAAGACGATGGACTCCGCCTCGCCCGACCCCAGGGCTCGGACTCAACCTCGACCTCAGAGGAATCGCCACCTCGCCCAAACTCGGGTCCGGACTGGCCACGTCGCCAGGGGGCCATCATTACCCTACCCCTAGCTAGCTCAGGCTACGGGTAACAAGACCGGCGTCCCGTCTGGCTCGTCCCGGTAAACAAGTAATGATGACGCCTCGCGTGCTCCATGACGACGGCAGCTCTCAGCCCCTTACGGAAGCAAGGAGACGTCAGCAAGGATTTGACAGCCCCGACAGCTGTACTTCCACAGGGCCCGAGCGCTCTTCCGACGGCCACGACATCACATGAACAGGGTGCCACAACCTCTCCGACCGCCACGACGGCATGTACTTAGGGCTTTAGCTCATCTCTGCTAGACACGTTAGCACATTGCTACACCCCCCATTGTACACCCAGGCCCTCTCCTTACGTCTATAAAAGGAAGGTCCAGGGCTCTCGTACGGAGAGGTTGGCCACGCGGGAGGACGGGCCGGCGCGTAAGACTCTCTCTCCCTCTCCCACACGAACGCTTGTAACCCCCTACTGCAAGCGCATCCAGCCGCCCTGGGCGCAGGACAACACGAAGGCCGCGGTTTCCCCTCGCTGTTCTCCCCCCTTTGTGTCCCGTCTCGCGCCGACCCATCTGGGCTGGGGCACGCAGCGACAATTCACCCGTCGGTCCAGTGACCCCCAGGGTCGAAACGCCGACACCGTGATTCCTCGATACGAAGCTGACAGATCGATTCGACTCAGTGCTCATCCTGCAAAGTAGCACCGCAGCAACCCATCCATCCACACGAGCGATCTAGGGATAATACAAGGGCGTGCCAGAGAACTACATGCGCGGAGAGCAGAAAGCGCGGGAAACGGAACCAAGCAAGGACGAGGAACAGCTGGGCGCGCGCACCTAGAAGCTTCGACGACGGCACGAGCAGGAAGCCGCTGGGGCGAGCAGGGCGCTTGGGGAGGAAGAAACTCGCGAGCAGGGAGCTACTGTTGTGGTCATGGTCGAGCAGAGCAGAAGAAGAAGCACACGCGACGGCGAGGAAGTCCCATGCCCGGGCGCAGAGAACGACGACACGCAGGGAAGCAGGCCGGGGAAACACAGAAACCACGACGGCTATCGCAGGCGTCGAGCAGGAGAGGAGCTCGGCAGCGAGAGCAGAGCAGGGGCTGAGCTCGCGGCCATGGAGGGATCTCGGCCGGACGGACAGGGAGCCATGGGAGAGGAAACCGGCTGTGGGCGCGGCAAAGAGAGAAAAACGGAGAGCAGGCAGGGGCGCTCTACGAGCTGCACGGGAGGAGCACGCAGGGAGCAGCTGGGCGCGAACAGAAGGAGATCCGGCGAGCGCAGGGCACGCCATGGAGAGGAGCACTAGGGGGCTTCGGCTGTGGCGCGCAGAGGAGCTACTTCGCGTGCGCCAGGAGCTGGGCTAGGCAGCCGGCGTGCATCCACGGCGAGGAAAACAGGAGTCAGGCACACGCGTCCATGGGAGCTCGAGGAGGAGGGAGGACGCAGCAGGGAAACTTCAGTCCGAGCGTGAAGGAAGAGCTGGGTGTCCATGGCGGCGAGGGAGAGAGAGGAGGGAGAAGCAAGGGGCACGGGCGACCATGGCTGGGGACCGAGCAGAGGGTGGGCGAGCTCGGCAGGGAGGTGAGCGCAGGGAGGGCGTGCGCGCACCAGTGAAGGGAGCGGCTGAGCAGGAACGAGGAGCAGAGGAGCTGAGGCCAGGGACGCGCCATGGCTGAGAGCTCTGAGCAGAGGAAGCTGGGTGAACGGCTAGAGAAGAAGCTCCGCGCGCGTATAAAAAGGAGTCAGGGGCGGCGCTAAAAATCCTAGAGGACGGCTGGACAGGATAGGATCGAGTAGATATTTTTCATTTTTTTTCTTTTTTGTTTTTAGAAATTCGCAGATATTTCTAACTCCAGATTTTTAGCGGTGAACAAGGAGTCGATGCACGATACGGCAACGACTACGCATATTACTTTCTTGGATCATGAAACGAAACATCCGAGGTTTCCGATTATAACTGAATCTCGATTAGATAATTTTTGTGACTATTTCAGCCACGATATAAACGGACCGAATTAAATGGACTTCGGCTTCGGTATTTTAATCTGCGTGATTCGATTAATATTAGCCGAAACTATATCGGCTAATGCACACATGATTTCGCCGCTAAAACAGCGTGCTGAAGAATAAATAGAATCATATCCTCACGCACGAGTTCACTCAGACGTTGCACGATTTGGATTATTTTGCACTGAGTATTTTAGTCGTCGAGTTCAAATTAATTTGTCTGGGATAAAATCGTCCGAGTGAGTCGGGCTTCCGAATTCGTATTCGTGCGAGCGACGATTTTTTTAAATAATTGTCGGACACACCTATTTTTGGAACAACGAGGTTCTGAACATCCCAAAAATTTAGGAAGAGCCTGGATAATAACAATAAAAATAATGTCGCACTCGCGACAGACGAATCAGATGCAATATTAAAATCGCGCTAGGCGAAGATGATTAAAACTTAGTGTCCATTTTATCCACTGATATTACGTGCTTAAATCCATACTCGTTGTCGAGCGGAATATAAACACCTGGGGTGTTACAGCCCTCCCCCCTTAAAAGAATCTTGTCCCGAGATTCGGAACGAAAGACTTCTAAGAGTAGAGAAGCATGTAACCCATGTCCATATCAGCGATAATCATAAGACAGCTCCAAGCAAAGATGAGTGTCTCATGATGTCGTTTCTCTAGTGGACATAACATGTATCGCCTTAGGCTAATTTAGAATGTCCACCAATAGAGACGCTGTCTGCCAGAGGAACACATAAGGTTCCATGTGTATAGTTTGCTTTTTTCTGATGACACTGTACTATCTGAGTCTGTTGAGCGAGCGGTAAATACACAATTTTACCCAAACAGAACCAGATGCAACCTCTTGGGTAAATCACACAGAAAGAGGTTTACCAACAAGTGGTCACAGTGAGTTCGTAGCACATGAGACGGATGTGGATGTCGAATACTGTCGCAGTTAACATGTGGTTAACCCGAGAATTCAAGTCCACAAAAGGTGGTATAGATTCGAGAAAATCACCCGCGGAGGGATCTGTAGATGCGGACTTTGCAACCAGTCCGTTTTATCCAGCACTATTCATGGCTCGACTTAATCACACG
This sequence comes from Zea luxurians, assembly GCA_029449295.1. Classification (NCBI taxonomy): domain Eukaryota; kingdom Viridiplantae; phylum Streptophyta; class Magnoliopsida; order Poales; family Poaceae; genus Zea; species Zea luxurians. Next base: position 34,745,819 of record JAOPSE010000026.1, on the reverse strand, counting down.
TGCTGGAAAAGCACACGTGAGGCGATCGAGGCACGATTAGAGTGATGATTAGGTGGTTATTGGCGACTTAATTTGATTTTTGTGTAAGTACTTTCTTTAGGGTGGGTTGAACCAAAGTGAGTTCAGGCAAATCGATAAAACTTTCTCTAAACTCAACCTTTGTTCATAAAGCAGTACAAGTTAGTAAAACCAACTTGTTAAACTACTTTTGACATTGAGCAGGTCCTCTCGGTACCATCGGTAAGCCAAGGGTTGAGATTTCACTCAGGTCACCAGGTGATCATGCACTTGGGCAGAAATCCATTTGGTCAGGTTGTTCATCCGTTTCCTCATGCGAGATGAATTATCCACTTGGTTAGGGAATACATGGATTAATTAAGGGAGCGAATGAACAAACTCCTGCATCTCAGCAGCAGGGGAAATCCAATCTCCATTTTGAGAGCTAATAAGTTGTTTTCCAACACTAAAAAGCTCCAAGGCTTCACCTTTACACAAAGGATGTAAAGGGAACTTGTATGAGTAGTCACTACCAAGATCAAAAGAAATAAGACCACACATGAAAATGGTATGCCCTTTTGATCCAACAGTGATGATAGATGTTGCTTAATTACTTGGCAAATAACACAGAAATTGTTTTAAGGGAGAGGTCTATGGAAGATAACATATTGATATAATCTCATAATGGATTATGACCACTAACTGTGATACTAGCGTGTGCCGAGTAGCGCAACCATGTGCGCACACACAGAAGGCCCTCGGTTTCGTCACGACACCACTGGTTTTAGTCATAACGCCATTATCAGACATAACCAATAAGGAATCTCACACGACACAAATGAATTGGGCAAGGGTGACAATATACAAAGAGATACTCCACCTGTAAGGATGGTTACAAGTAGAGAGCCAAATAGATCATGGCCCGATGAAATGAACAGGGCATGGCCATAACCTAAATTTGCATGAGTTTGGTCATGGAGGGATAATGGTAAATTCAAATTTGGGTCTTGGTTCACCAAATAAGAACATGACTTAATTTTGGGTTTAAGCAATCAAACTACTAACCTTCTATCAGTACATCAAACACTAGAGCACACATAAAGCACCCTAAGAGGTCACCTAAAGAATGGAGGACACCTATTTCATCGAAGTTCATAATTCAGCATTACACCATATTATCTACAATCAATGGTTACTGGAATAAAGATGAGAGAAGCATTTGGATGTTTAGGTGACAAACATGATGTAACAATCAGGATGTATGCTCGTCCTACACGTCCTCACTGATTTTGCCAACATAATATGGCAATAACGTTCTATACCGGTGGCATACATACGATTCTCACGGTATTTTGCTAGTCGTCAACTACATATATGTTTCGAGGTTAGTGTACCTGCAGAAAAATCCATCACAACCCAATTTTTCCCATGATGTAGTTCACACATGACAGTTTATCACAGTTTATACTCCATATATTGCTATATGGAGGCCAGCTCATCATTAAGCGTCAAGCCACACATAGACGACGTTGCCACACTTTAACCATAGGGCAACTCATTATGGTAACTCACCTTCTTACCTGAGTGTAGGTGCGTCGTTACAAGTACATTACACTTCTCAGTATTCCATGTCTGTATACCCATACACATCCATGGGGTACTAAATTCCTAGAAAAGTAAATACTCCACATCGCAGCTTTCATATATACAAATGTGGAACATGTATATAATCAAGCGCCACAATTAAGCACTTCCCTAGACCGACGTTTGTTCGATCATGCTCTCACATCTCACCTTACCTTAAGCGTCGATCCATTCACAACTGAATGGCCTTAAAAATAATATTACACATGTATGCAATACCCACCTGGTTGTGGGTTAGTGGTTTTGAACTAAGCCACCTGATAGTCCTTAACTTAGGGCTTAATAGAGGATGTCGCTAGCATTATAGTTTTTCAAAACTGTTTTTCAAAGCCAAACAATGTGTTTAGTTGAAAATAGGTTTTTCAAAACCAAAACTTTTGTTTTGAAAATACGTATGTGACCGTATATACTTAATCCTGCTACGATACTAGCCTGTGGCAGAACCTCTAAGTTATTGGGCCCACATGCACCTGTCCTTGTCCCAAAGACCTCAGACGGCTATGCATGTACACCAGATAACTTAATAGGATCTGTCCGATTGTCCCAAGGACATCGGATAAACCACTTACAACCAAGATCGCGGGATTAGGTAATACAAATCACACACATCAACATTTTTGCAGCGGAAACCTTATTACCAAATTTTACAAGTTACAAAAATTTTACATTATTTTATCGGAGTGTTTACAAAAGTATAAGTTTGAAATATATGCTAGCTCAAGTGACCATCCTCAATAAGAAGTATAGAAGAGTTATTTAGACTTATAAGAAGGCCGAGCCCACAGGCACTTAACACCATCATCAGCAGCATAAAACTAGAACCTGAAAAACAACAGGGAATAAAACCCTGAGTATGGAATTACTCAGCAAGACTTACCCGACTAAAGAAAAGACTCTCAAGGGTATGCTGGCTAGAGGGATTCACGGTATGGTTTATCAAGAATCAAAGACTCTATTTTGCAGAAAAGCTTACTATGAGTGGATCCTTAAAAATCCAGTTTTATTGTCAGGTTAAGTAAAGTTACCTGCATCTAGAGTTCTTTCTACCCTAGTTCAATCACTTGACCTGCACTAGCCAATTTCTTAACAACCCTTCATCTTCACTGGAGTTCTACGTGTAAGTCAGTGACCAAGTCTTCATAACCGCGAAGGTACGGCGATCCGAATCGATTATACTCAGCTGAGGATCTCCAATCACACGACATATGTAGCACTTAACCCTTGCATATGTCAACTCGCCACCGGGGTTCTTAAGACCAGATCAGGTTCACGCCAACCGAGAGCACAGATACACCACCGTCCAGCCTCTTGCCACAGAGGGTACACGCTACTCTCGCCATCTCTCCACTCCCATTGCGTGGTATCTTATTCTGGCCTTAGTCTGCCCGAGGCAAAGCTTACCCATGACGAGGCATGTGACCAGTTAAAGGGTCCTCGGTCATCAAGCCTACATCGAGATGGTCCTTAATCGACTCAGACGGAGACACTACACCGAGACTCCTTTCTCGTGCAAGTCAACCGCCCGGTCTCAGCTTTATTAATTTCAACCCAAAGTTTGGTACCTGACAGAGGTACATCTTTTCCGATGTTGAACCCATCACGGCCATGATGGATTCACCATCAAGTTTTATTTTCAAAAACATTCCCACCCATTGAAGCATCACCTTTGTTTTAAAACAAAACATTTTTGTTTACTAAAGCAAGGCTAAGCATCAAAAACTCTTTTCAAAAAGGTGTCAAGGAAGGGTAATCAATTTTTCAAGGGAGGAAATGCATCAACGGTTTAACACACAACTCCTATCACCTAATGCATCAAACAAGGTGATAAAGATTTTAAAACATCAAGGAGGTGGCGAATGCACCGGGGCTTGCCTGAATAACACTAGGTTAGTGTTGTTAGACGATGTCCACTTGACGATCATCCTTTGTTCTGATACTTGTTTCGTCGGTCCATCAGCATCACCATGCGGAGTAGCCCGCGCTTGGGGTCGACTTGGCTTGTCTTCTGCATCACGCGATTAATTATCATACCTCATGAGATGCACGATGCACAAGTATGAGCACAAGTATACAAGTATAATATAGATAATCTACACTAAAAAGGATGAAACACTTTAAAACCAAGCATTAAGCATCATGGATATCACAGCAGGACATCGACTACATCCATTAACCAAATTGACATATTACACTAGAAAATCTATTTTTATTCCTAGCTTTTTATTAACTCTTTAACTATGTATCTTATTTACTTGATTTACCGATTTATCTAAGCCGATCATCACAATATACGCATGCTAAATTAATTAGATTTATTGTGACCATCAATTTTATTTAATCTATTTATAGACCTAGTTGACTGGAATACGAATCAACTTACCCTGACTAATTCGACACGGTAGTCGCAAGCACGACTACGGGTTCCGGTTGACGTCATCCAGGGGCCTTCTTTTCTTCGGTAATCAATTGTTGAAGATCTTTTCCTCGACTGAATAATTTTGACGAACCGAACTTGAGTCGCGCAGGATGTCCGAGCTTTTTGTCGTGCACTTGGTGAACACCACGCTGTTGGCTCCGTCTTCACCCGACTCTTGAGATTTCTTGCTGACGCGCGGGACGACGACGAGATTGAATATGGAGCGAGCTGGCGAGGACACGAATCTAGTGAGGGTTCTAGCGACGACGAAGTCACGAGCAAGGGAGGATGGGTTCAACAGCTCGACGACAAACGCGAGCACGCGTGAAACCCGATGGACGAAGAGCGAGTGCGACGTAGTGACAACGAGCAGGCGCGCGAGCGTTAACGTGAGCCAGCGGCAAGCACGAATGCTGAGGTACAACCGGCAACACTCGGCGAGCACACAACAAGGCATATAACAGCGACGATAGTCGAATCGACAACAGAGTGTTGGCGAACTCGACGAACACGACCACGGTCGCGTGCGGACGTGGATAGGATAACGACAGCTGACGAGTTGGAGCACCAGCGAGTAGCCGACGCGGGTGAGCAAAGCAGGCAGGACACCGGGCGTCGTGGTGAGCTAGAAAAAGATTCGGCGCGCAAGCTCGACGTGCACGGATTTTTGTTTCGTTGCTCGACGCACGACGCGTGGACAGACGGTAAGCAGGGACACACGGCAAAATCTCGGGCGGGACGCAGGGGACTTCGTGATGGACAGCGAGGCTCGATGAGGAAACTCGACACGCTGTGGCGAGCAGAGAACCTCGCGCGCGCAAGAGAGGAGCTCGACGATGAGCAGTTAGCGTAAACTCCGTGATTCCCCGATACGAAGCTGACAGATCGATTCGACTCAGTGCTCATCCAGCAAAGCAGCACCGCAGCAACCCATCCATCCACGCGAGCGATCCAGGGATAAACAAGGGCGTGCCAGAGAACTGCACGCGCGGAGAGCAGAAAGCACGACAAACGGAACCGAGCAGGGACGAGAAACAGCTGGGCGCGCACACCCAGAAGCTTCGACGACGACGCGAGCAGGAAGCCGCTGGGGCGAGCAGGGCACTTGGGGAGGAAGAAACTCGCGAGTAGGGAGCTGTTGTTGTGGTCATGGTCGAGCAGAGCAGAAGAAGAAGCGCGCACGACGGCGAGGAAGTCCCATGCCCGAGCGCAGAGAACGACGGCGAGGAGGGAAGCAGATCGGGGAAACACAGAAACCACGATGGCTATCGCAGGCGTCGAGCAGGAGAGGAGCTCGGCAGCGAGAGTAGAGCAGGGGCTGAGCTCGCGGCCATGGAGGGATCTTGGCCGGACGGACAGGGAGCCATGGGAGAGGAAATCGGCTGTGGGCGTGGCAAAGAGAGAAAAACGGAGAGCAGGCAGGGGCGCTCGGCGAGCTGCACGGGAGGAGCACGCAGGGAGCAGCTGGGCGCGAACAGAAGGAGATCCGGCGAGCGCAGGGCATGCCATGGAGAGGAGCGCTAGGGGGCTTCGGCTACGGCGCGCAGAGGAGCTACTTCGCGTGTGCCAGGAGCTGGGCTAGGCAGCCGGCGTGCATCCACGGCGAGGAAAATAGGAGTCAGGCACACGCGTCCATGGGAGCTCGGGGAGGAGGGAGGACGCGGCAGGGAAACTTCAGTCCGAGCGTGAAGGAAGAGCTGGGCGTCCATGGCGAGGGAGAGAGAGGAGGGAGAAGCAAGGGGCGCGGGCGGCCATGGCTGGGGACCGAGCAGAGGGTGGGCAAGCTCGGTAGGGAGGTGAGCGCAGGGAGGGCGCGCGCGCACCAGTGAAGGGAGTGGCTGAGCAGGAACGAGGAGCAGAGGAGCTGAGGCCGAGGACGCGCCATGGCTGAGAGCTCTGAGCAGAGGAAGCTGGGCGAACGGCTAGAGAAGAAGAAGCTCCGCGCGCGTATAAAAAGGAGTCAGGGGCGGCGCTAAAAATCCCAGAGGACGGCTGGACAGGATAGGATCGAGTAGATATTTTTCATTTTTTTTCTTTTTTGTTTTTAGAAATTCGCAGATATTTCTAACTCCAGATTTTTAGCGGTGAACAAGGAGTCGATGCACGATACGGCAACGACTACGCATATTACTTTCTTGGATCATGAAACGGAACATCCGAGGTTTCCGATTATAACTGAATCTCGATTAGATAATTTTCGTGACTATTTCGGCCATAATGTAAACGGACCGAATTAAATGGACTTCGGCTTCAGTATTTTAATCTGCGTGATTTGATTAATATTAGCCGAAACCATATCGGCTAATGCACACATGATTTCGTCGCTAAAACAGCGTGTTGAAGAATGAATAGAATCATATCCTCACGCACGAGTTCACTCAAACGTCACACGATTCGGATTATTTTGCACCGAGTATTTTAGTCGTCGAGTTCAAATTAATTTGTCCAGGATAAAATCGTCCGAGTGAGTCAGGCTTCCGAATTCGTATTCGTGCGAGCGACGATTTTTTTTTAAATAATCGCCAGACGCACCGATTTTTGGAACAACGAGGTTCCAAACATCCCGAAAATTTAGGAAGAGCCCGGATAGATAACAATAAAAATGATGTCGCACTCACGACAGACGAATCAGATGCGATATTAAAATCGCGCTAGGCGAAGATGATTAAAACTTGCCTCGAGGAAGCTGGTCGGACTGCGAACGCTTATGCATCGGAGGCTACGACGTCGATCACCAGCGGAATCAGGAATCCTGGAAGGTTGCGTACGATGGTTCTATTAAGACGACCGCTAGCGAGGACGGGATAGGACGAGGAGCGCAAAACCCTGATAACATTTATTAATTTATTCTGTTCTTACAAATCTTTTAGAAAAATGACACTTGTCATTTCTTCTTAGGGAACACGAAATCTATATAACTGTTTGCCAGGCATCAGACAAAGGGTTCGACTGACGTTTCTAGGTCCTTGAGCTCATCGTCTCGCCATCCAATGGCATATCCGAGACACACTTGATCCAGCTTGATCAACCTCGTAATGAGACCGAGTAACGACTAGGGTGTGGTTGACCCCGAGCCAGAACACGTCAGCCTCTAGTTCACGAATGCGGCCAGCGATGAGCGCTATCAAGGAAGTCGGAGCAAACGATTCCTCTGGCCACAGAATCCCGAGATGGTTGCGCCCGACGTTGATGGCTGCACACAAACTGGCGTGCTCGGCATCAAGAGCCCACAGACGGTCCTCCACACACGAAAGCTCATCTAGCACTTGTGCTAGCGAAAATAAAACCCCATAAGGATCGACGAAACCTAGAAAAGTTAGGAAAGTAAACGAGTCTTACCTTTCGCGAGGGGGCTCGATGAAGTGCCCTCAGTACCCTTTTCCGGTGGCAGCGCCTCGACGAAACCCAATTGTGCCCTCACGTGCCTACATCCTACCCGCGACGTAGCTAGCAGGCCTCTACCTCACTTTCGGCCTCGAGTCCCGCCCTAACCGGCATCTTGACGGTCACCTCGTGAGCCATGACTAGGGATGACAATTTAACTCATAAAACTGAAACCCGGCAGGTGCGAGTATGTGTGAAAATTTTGACCCGCGGGTGCAACCCGCACCCGACCTGATTTTTTGCGGGTGTGGGTGCGAGTTTATATTTTTACCCGCGGGTGACCCGCACCCAACCTTAAATTTGGTTTATTCTTTATTTTATGCAAAATAATTAATGTACAATAATAATTATTTTGAATAAGTAACTTAGCTAATGATTTATGAAATGTTTTGTTGCTGCTCAACGTGAGAAGGCTTAAAATTTGTAGGTTAACTCAATTCTTGCTAGTACTTAATTGTTTATAGTTGAATTATTGTTTCAAAGTGTAAATTGAGTAAAAACACATGGGTGACCAGTAACGCGATGGGTTTGGGTGTGGGTTTGAAATTGCACTCGTGGGTGTGATCGCGGACGGATTTTTGCTCTATCCGACCCGAATCCGACCCACTACCTATGCATAATGATTGGTGATGGGGTTCAGATTTTGGGCATGGCAGACACAACAATCGTTTTTGCCACACTTGTTCATGTCTCCAGCATCAAGAGGAATGCTTCTTATTGGGATGATTGTTCTATATCTTTTCCTTGATATTGCAAGTGGGTATGTCAGAACAAGTGTTCTGTTCTGGAGGACTATCCGAATGATAGGGATCAGTATCCTGGTTGACCGCCTGCTTTTCCCTGGTGTTATGGTCCTTACTGTTCTAAACTTTGTGTTGTGGAAAAGTGAGAGCATTGGGGCTTTGTTAGAGTTTAGAAGCAGTTGTGGTACTACTTTGTTTGTTAGGCAAATTGTATTGGAATGAAAATATGAATCTTCAAGCATTTGAATGCAACCCATGCACATGCATCTACGTGATATATAGAAACTGTTGCAATACAAAGACACCTTACTAAAAATTGTTGCAATACAAAGGAACCTTACTAGTATGTATAGATAGTTCTGTAGAGATAGATTCTTCAAGAAGAGACCACCTATTGTATTTTTTCATTTAGCCCTCTTAAGACTCTTCAAGAGACCTCATATTAAATATGACTGGACATGCACTTAAAGATGGAAGAAAAAAAAAATCCTCCAAACACAATTTCTTCTCATACATGTGGATATATTCCGTGTGATTGGTTGATGTATGGTAGCAGATTCGTACGTGAGGAGTCAGGCTCTTGGTGACCAAGATAGGTTCATGTATAGACTTTTATTTGGTTGTTTGTATTAGTACGTTAGGGCCACATACAAGTAGTGTTTGGTTGCTTGCACTGATATGTATATTAGAGAAGAGTACATAAATAAATATTTAAATTTTATATAGCATGAGTAGACTAGTTTTGTTTATAAAAATCTTAGGAACACAAATATAAAATTTATTCGATTATTAAATCTTTTAATCAAAAGAAATAAAAGGTGTTTCGTTTTCCGTGCGCCACATGATCGCAACCTGCATGCGCTCCTACTCAGCTATCGGGCTTAGCTATCATGCGTCATGTGTGTGCGCTCAACCTGCCAGAGGCCACCTATTTGCACGCCACCAACTTGCATGTATTTATGTCTAAACCAAACAAATATTGCTTTACAATTTCTCAACCCGTGCACTCAACCAAACACATGGATTGTGTATCATGTGAGCATCTCATGTAATTCTGAATTCTAGCTTATTTTTGTTTTTTTAATATAGAAGTAGTGTTGATCTTGGTTTAGAAAGTTATTTTTTCTGAGCGCGTCCTTGTTTGTTTAATTTCTCTTCTCTGGCTTTTCTTTTTTAATCAAATGTATATAAATAGAAAATAAGTCGTGGTTACATAACACCAAAAAATTCAGAGTATTCATCGTGTTATTGAGAGTTCATGGTGATCGGTTCATCCTCGTTAGATCTTCGATCATCGCCAGAGAAGAACGTCCATACCAAGTACGCGCCCTTCTGATCGTGATGATAAGGGGAGTCTGATCGTGTCCAAAAGAACACTAAAACAGTCCTAAATTTTTTTTTAGAATTGAAAACAAAAAATATCCATCCAACAGCTTCCTCTTTCTTCCACTAAGTTTTCGCCGTCCCGAATATGAGCATCGGTATCTCGCACATATGCGTGATGGAGGATCTTCCCCAATTCAGTCCTCGGCACCGCAGATGTCGCGGCCTTCTTTGATGAAGCTTCTTCCATGAACCTGACGCGGGGCCGCCGCCAGCCTGGCTAGGCCCATCAGGCACGACGCTGGGAGCAAGCTGGAGGGCGGCAGCAGGTCTTGTTGACTGCGCATCAGACAGAGGCGGAGCCAGTATTATAATATATAGGGGCCAATCAATTTATCAATACTATCTAATAAAAAAATTATTATATAATGTTATCAAATTTAAGCACTCGATAAGAAATAAGAATTTTAGATCTTTATAAATGAGTCCATTTTCTAGCTATTTGATATATTGAATTAAAGTTGTGACGCAAGAACAATACCAAAATAATAAAGACGATATAACGATGAATATCCGACTGATGAGATTCAACTTTTATATAATGACTCTAATATTCATGAGGTAACTAACAATTTTTTTAAAAGAATTCAAAAATCCAAATAGCCTTGAGAATCCATGAAAATTCGTTAAACTACGTAGGTACATGCCAAGTTTATCGTGTACACACCAACTATAAGGTGACAACTTTAGTTAAAATTTATAGATTTTATTATCTACGAGATCTAATCTAGTATGTATATAAGTTGCTGGCGCTCATTTTGTTGCTTCACGTGATCACCTTCTTTGGACTTTGGTTAACATACTATAACAGAGTTATGGATCATGTATTACTAACCACTATATTAAACCTTTGATTAATTGTGCTGCACAAAATTTAGAGTATATATATTTAGACACATAAAATTTAAACTAGCTGAATGCCCGTGCGTTGCAACGGGAATATATAATGCCAGTATACTACGATAACTTATATACAAAATGTGTGTTATACCGTTATAAGAAAATGTTTCATAATCAATTTGTGATTCTGGTCATACATAAATTTTGTTATTTATAATCTATCTGTTTCACCACTACATTGCAACCATCAGTATCATGCAGACTTCGATATATGTCACGATTTGCATGGTCTCATCATTGGAGAGCACGTTTCACACATACCGGAAGAAATTCCCTTGTACATCGTTAGTCACCAGACACGTACCACCGTACACTTTTGCTTAAACAAAAAGGCAAGTGTGTGTTTGCGAAGAGAATTAAAGGCAAGCCAGCACAAAAGCTACCTCAACAGTGGCGAGGATGACGAACTGGTCATTGTTGTCGGTCCTCCTCTGCGTCACCTCTGGCGCCAAGATGACGCCACAGTCCTCGATATAGTAGTCGTCGAACGCGCGTGACATACCGAGTACTGATGACTCTTGGCTGGGCTGTAAAACGAGTGCTCCCCGGGCTCATCAGCAAGGTAGTACCCCTGGCCGTTGCACCACCGGATGCGCTACTCCTCTACATACATCGTGTTCGAGGACACTCATACAACGTAAGCAACGGCTATCGTCTCAGCGCACAAGAATTCATGTCCAGTCAGTAGCGACTTACGTGGCAGGTTGGGCTTCAGGTGGACGATGAGCTAGACGACGTGATGGCGTCGTCGTCGAATGCGGTGACCAGAACAACCCGAGAGTCGCCGACGTTGGCGACGACCATGAGGTTCCCCTGCTTGACGATGGACAGCGCAGAGCAGCCGCTCTGCACCGCGTCCAAGCGGCGGCTGCGCCGGAGCTTGTCGTACATAGCGGCACATGCGGCCACGTAGGACTGTTTCTAGAGGTTGAACTGACAATCACCAAGTTTTTCTTGTCGTCGATGAGCGACCCCAACACGAGTGCCTCCTGCTAATGGTGTTTGTTCGGGGTTTTCAAGTAAGAAACATGGATTCATGTTTGGCGTTGGTTTATAAAAATGACTCACAAGTCAGATCTATGAAAAAATATTACGAAGAATAAATATCACGCATGAAAAAAAGAAATTTAAGTTGAAAACATTATTCAAACAAAAGAAATTGCATGCAAGGCTCTTCTTTAAATACTACTCCCTCCATCCAAAAATATAATTGAAGAATCTCGGTGATACTTATCTACTACATGCATTGTGCAAGGGTAGCAGGTGGACTTGAGAGAAATATAGTAGATGTATTTTCTGTTATAGATATAGACATAAACACATATGTGGTGTAGTGGTAGCTACTGCTATTATTTGTTTGAGAGGTCGTGGGTTCGAATCCCCTTGGAGCCATGTGTATTTTTTAATTTTAGCTAGGCGTTGGCTGTATGCACAACATAGGAATGGACTGTGCGCGGGGAGGAGGGAATCGGAAACAGGGGCGGAGCCAGGATTGCGATATAAGGGGGGCCGGCCAATTCATCAATACTATATGATAAAAATATTGTATAATGTTATCAGGTGACAACTTTAGTTGAAATTTGTAGATTTTATTATCCACAAGATCTAATATAGTATGTATATAAGTTGTTGCCACTCATTCTGCTGCTTCGCGTGATCATCTTCTTTATACTTTTGGTTGTGGGGCTATGGTAGAGACAAGTCAAGTGGTCAGTGGCAATCGGCAGCTGCCTAGCAAGACAATACGATGAAGTATAAAGGGTGAGGTTCAGATATCAACGTCTACAGGCAAATTAGTTTTGACGTTTAATGCATTGATTGGTCATTTAACGAATATTTTGTCTTTTTTTCTCCTTTAGACTTTGATTGACATACTACACTAGAGTTATAGATCATGTATTACTAACACTATATTAAATCTTTGATTAATTGCACTGCATAAAATTTAGAGTATATATATTTACACACAAAATTTAAACTATATATATATATTCTATTGTATGTGTCACAGCCTTGGGAGGGGCCATGGCCCCTGCCGGCCCCCCCTTGGCTCCGCCCCTGATCGGAAAGGCACACAACATAGGAATGGTATATATATTCTTATCTGTGTTACAGCCTTGGGAGGGGCCATGGCCCCTGCCGCCCCCCTAGCTCCGCCCCTGGCACCGGGATGGAGCTAGGGTAAGAAAGGCCTGCTAGGGAAAAGAAAGGACGTCTGCAAGAGGATGATGGCACTGGTGCTATAGGTCGGCAACGATGTTGAGCTTATGGATTTCCCGCGAGGCTTGTTGCCTCAGCACTAGGTTTGGAGGAGCCTGAGCACTAGTCGCTGCTCGCTGTTGCTTTTTTCTATAGAGTGACGACGGTGCCTTTTTGGGCCTGTTTGGTTCGGGTTTTTTTGACAATCTTTTCTGAAAATCTGGCTGTGGCGAGAATCTGGCTGTGGGGAGAATCTGAGTATCTTTACGATTACGTGTGGAGGAAGATAAAGTTGTTCATAGGGCTCAAGATCTAGAAAATGACGGATTACTACTATTACAACGACTCAACCGATTATGTGTTTATGTTGATTTTGGATGGTTTTTGCCCCAATGAATTTTATAGAAGCTGGCTGAAAAGCTGAGTGTTTGGCAGTCCACAGCAGCTTTTGGTGGCCAGAAGCTGCCAGAAGTCGAAACAAACAGGGCCAAATCTCCTCGCGCGGGGGAAATTTCTCCATCATGTTTCACAAGTTTGAGTTATTGGGGATTTGATTATTAGAGATCTGCTGTGAGAAGATTATATTTTGGAGAAACATTTTCTAGTGAAACCCCATTATAGTGTTTGGGAGTATTTTTAGAAACTCTGTTGCTCTGAGTTCAACGCTCGACGAACTGTCTATACCTGCTACGTGAAGGACACAAGCATGGCAACGAGGGTGGGTCAATTTGTATCCCGATGGGTTTCAACCTGCTAGTTTAGGAACCACATTTTCACACGGGATTTTCATTTTCCTAAGAAAAATTAGTTCATTTTTTAAAGGAAAATAGGAATCTTTTAGAAAAATAGAGTTTCCAAACTAGTTCTAAGGGCTGATTTGGTGATCAGGGATCACGGGAGGATGGGAGAAGATTGATGGGGAAATTAATTCCAATCCTCCCGTGATCTCCTTGTCACCAAATCAATCCTAAAGGTTTGTTCGGTTAGAGGTGGATTGAGGAGATTAAGTTTTTTCCTAATCAATTTGAATAGAAAAAGATTTAATCCTTCTCAGGACTTGTTCGATTGCGCCTGAATCGAAGAAGATTAAATCTATTTCTATTCATTTTTAATAAGTGAAGGATTTAATCCCTTTCGGTCCAGACGCAACCGAATAAGCCCTCAATTTCCTTCAATCCCATCCAACCGCACATGGCCTAATTGGTCGGGGAGAATGTAGATTTTTTCATACGAATTTGTGGGTTTAGGGACCCAAATCATGGTTCGAGGGGTTAGCCCACTGTTGACGCCTTTTCGGAGCGCCAAACACTCAACAAGAACCGTGGCGGTGCCCTCTGCATAGGGGCGGACGGTCCGCGGCACAGGGCCGAACGGTCCGCGACCTGGCGCGAGGCGGCGGTGCTCTCTGGTCAGGCGCGGACGGTCCGCTGCGCAGGGCCGGACTGTCCGCGACCTGGTGCGCGGCTAGGGCTCCTGCCTGACGGCCGGACGGTCCGCGCCCTAGGGCCGGACGGTCCGCGCGTGCGCAGGGGCGGCGGAAGATCGCCGACGGCGCCTGGATCTCGCTCCCGGGAGGGACCCCGTCGGGGACTAGAGATCCTAGGTTGTGTCTAGGCTCGGGCTGGCCGACCTAGACTCCTCTAATCGACGTAGAGCCGAAGAGAGACGAAGAATTTGGGGATTGGATAGCTAAACCTAAACTAGACTAGAACTACTCCTAGGATAAAATGCGAAATAGAAGTTGTATTGATTCGATTGTTGATTACAAATCGGTCGTATACCTCTCTATTTATAGAGGAGGGGGGCTGGACCCTTTACAAACTAATTTCTGAGCTTTTCCCGTGATTTTAGCTAACAACCGTAACACAAAACTCGGAACCCTAATCTGCTCTGCGCACGCGCGGACCGTCTGACCTCCAGGCGCGGACTGTCCGGACCGCGGACCGTCCGGCCTCAGGGCCGGACCGTCCGCAGGCTCAATTTGGTGCTCAACATATGCCCCCCTGCCTTTTGGTGGAGCTGAGCGAACCAAAAGCAACTAACTCGATGCATCTTGACACTTACTAGGATGACATCAGTTTTCTTAGGCATCTTGACACTTACTAGGATGACACGCAGTGGCCTTAGTCCCGATGGTTGACTCAACGGACTTGACCCCTTTAGCTTTAATCGAACTGTTAGTCCCAATACCGCCGAGCGCCATACTGGTCCTGACCAATTCGTCACCTTGCTTTCCTAATTTTCTAAGTGTTCTGGCGTAGCTTTGTAGTCGACCAGGTCTTCTCCTTGCGGGTCGTCTTCCTCCATGGGTGTTGGTACGTCGTTGCAGGTGTCATGGTGTATTGCGGATGAGTCGGCCTCAGGGGTCGGACGGTCCGCGTCCTGTACGGTTGGTCTGGTCTTTATAGCCGGACTGTCTGCTATACCTGCAAAGAGCTGCACAGTTGCTGTTTTATTTTCTGTCTTTATGGCCGTTTGATTTTCCTCAACGGCCTTTGGTCTCCATCTCTTTTGTGGTGGCGGATACTGCGGATGTGTGTCATTGAATATTTTTTCCGCCTCCTTCTCCTGATTCTCCTTTGCTCTAAGGCGTTGTAATTTTCGCTTTTGCGATCGTGTCAATCCTGATGGGCACCATCGGGGCATGGAGTATTTTGGATCGGCTATTTTATTGACAGTCGTACTTTCTTTTTTGTTTGTGTTGGCCGATTCACCAAAAATCATCGGCCCTTCGTTATTTTGTTGTACGACGACATCTGTCGTTCCTATTTTAATGACGCCTCCCTTTTTCGTACTATTGGAGGTTGTAGCTGTATGCCCCCCTGCCGGATTAGTCAGCCTTTGGGGCCGAATTGTTCGGCAATCTTGCTAGGCCTGTGCTTGTGGACCAGATTGAGGGGCTCTCAATCGGTCTTGTACTGGAGGTGTCAACCTATTGAATACAGATGTTTGGGGTGCCCCCCAAGCGGGATACTGTGGCATCCTAAATGGGTATGGTGGCATGCCCCACATTTGATTTGGGACGTATGGTGGAGGTATGTATGTGTATGAATATGACATAGGTAGATATGGTGGTGGAGGTGTCCATGCAGGTACGATAGGTTTTAATTGAACATTATGACCTCCCATCCTTTCCGATTGGCGTGGTGGTCCAATCGGCCTAACCTACCATCGCACCTGGGTGGGTAAGCGAGGTCCCTTTGGTGGCCGGTCGCTGGAGCCAGCCTTCTTTTTCACATATTTAGACAATAATTGATCAAAGGTCGGGCTAGATTTTACCAACTGACCAGTTGCCTTGAACGTGTTAGTTTTCCACGTACCTATTTCTGGTCGTCGTGGTTTGAAGGTACGTGGTCGCCGCGGCTCTTCGACGTTGTCGGACCGTCCGTCGGAACGCTTCGGACCGTCCGGTGATGTTACGGACCGTCCGCGCCTAGACACCGGACCGTCCGCGATGCGTAGTATGGGTTCTCGCGCATATCCCCTTGTCTGTGCTTGCCCCCCAGCGCTGGAGTTTGTGATGGTTACCTTCAGTGTCTCCCCTCCATCAGGAGTCTTCTCGGCCATCACTTTCCTGCAAGAAATTTTGTTGTTTCCATCGGCCTCCCGTGCGTTGCCGATGATGACTTCTTTGTCTTTGCCCTTATCGGCTGTGTTGGGCCGAATTAGTACCTTTTTGCCATTAAAGTCGATCACATTCATTGGGAAGGGCTCCGTGTCCTCCTGAAATTTCAATCGTCCCTCATTAATGGCCGATTGAATTTGTCGTCGGAACACATTACAATCATTAGTGGCATGGGAAAATGAGTTGTGCCACTTGCAGTATGCGCGACGCTTTAGTTCGTCGGCAGGTGGAACAATATAATCAATTTTAATGTTACCATTTTTTAGTAATTCATCGAATATCTTATCACATTTGCCGACATTAAATGTAAACTTAACCTCCTCCTGTCGTTCCTTTTGAACTGACTGCAAGGAGGAGCAAGCCGAAGATTTGGCCTGCTCGGGCCAAACTATTTCGGCAGTGTAAACTTTCTTTGGTTCATCGTCCGAACTACTTTGATTGTGTTCTACTATAGGGACATTATGATGAACCGTTCTGACTAGTTCTTTGCTTCGGCTTTCACAAGCCGAAGCTCTCTGATGTAATTGTGCTAGAGTAAAGAATTGGATGCCTTCTAATCTCTCTTTTAAATAATAGCGCAATCCATCAAAGGCTATTCCCGCCAGTTGTTTATCTGTTAAATGAATTTGAAAGCATCGGTTTCTCGTATCCTGGAATCTCCGGATATAATCACTAACCGATTCATCCTTTTCTTGTCGTAGGGTCACTAAGTCTACTAAATCTAGCTCATAATCACCAGAGAAGAAATGTTCATGAAATTTTTGCTCTAAGTCTCCCCATGACAAAATGGAATTAGGAGGGAGCGTGGCATACCATGTGAATGCAGTCCCTGTTAAGGATAATGAAAATAAACGCACACGGAATGCTTCGGTGTCGGCCAATTCTCCTAATTGTGCTAGGAACTGGCCTATGTGCTCACGCGTGCTCTTTCCTTGGTCACCCGAAAACTTTGCAAACTCGGGTATCCTGGTTCCCTGTGGGTATGGGTGGTGATCAAATCGGCTGTCATAAGGCTTCCGATATGATTGCCCCCCAGGGATCATGCTTACTCCAAGCTTATCTCGGAACGCCCCGGCTATTTCTTCCCTCACTATATCAATGGCAGCCGGTGCAAGACCACCGGCTCTCTGGTCAAACATAGGTGGGGTTGGTTGCATGTTAGTATGTTGTCGTTCCCCCCATTGGTTTGAGCTACGTGGTGCATTTCCATTTGCCCTATATGGCTCATATGTTTGATCGTTTCTTTTCGGCCTTCTAGGTGGGGCCGGAAAGCTTTCCTGGGCTCTGAATCCTGAATTAATGGGCTGGTGCATTGCATAATGTGATGGGAAGTGTTGTTGGGACGGGCGAGGATTCAGGTAATAATCCCCCTCCAAAGACTCATGCGCGGACTGTCCGGATACGTACCCGGACCGTCCGTGATTATATGCGGACCGTCCGTCGTTGTATGCGGACCGTCCGACTGGATAGTTTAAATTCGGTGCCCTATGTGGTGGCTCGGGTGCGTGTCTAGGTAACTTATTAAAAATGGGCCCGGCTGTGGCTGACCCGGATGGTCCGCGCTCGCGAGCGGACGGTCCGGACATGTGTAGATCGGCTGGTTTACTGCCGATTTGCGTTTGCTCAGGGTACGTGTCCATCGGCATCCCATAAGGGGGTTGTGACTGGTCGTGACAACCTTTAACTGATGTATTACGTGTATTATCTCCTAATTCAACCTCGTGTGAAGGAAAATTTGCTATACTAGATTTATCAAATGCACGTACTAGTCTCCTACAATCGTTTTGCATAACCCCTATGATATTTTGCATCTGTTCTCGCTGTTCGTCTATGTAAGCTTTAAGAGATTGGAGTTCGTTGGTGCTACTTACATTTGGGGTAATCGTAGTAGGTCGGAGCGAAGCCAGATCTGTCGCCCGTTGCCGAACGACTTTGTTGTTCCTGTCCACTTTGAAGTCAGCCAGGAACTTCGCCTTTGCTTCTTGGATCAGCTGCTCCTGGCGCTCCTCGAACAGGAGCTGTTCTTCAGCCGGCAAGGCTTCCCATGTCGGTGTGATGATATTGCTGGTGGAAACCTCAGAGCTATCTTTTGAACCGGCCATTTAGGGCCGATTTGATAGGTCTATATGTGTTGTCCCCAGCGGAGTCGCCAAAAAGTATGTTGACGCCTTTTCGGAGCGCCAAACACTCAACAAGAACCGTGGCGGTGCCCTCTGCACAGGGGCGGACGGTCCGCGGCACAGGGCCGAACGGTCCGCGACCTGGCACGAGGCGGCGGTGCTCTCTGGTCAGGCGCGGACGGTCCGCTGCGCAGGGCCGGACTGTCCGCGACCTGGTGCGCGGCTAGGGCTCCTGCCTGACGGCCGGACAGTCCGCGCCCTAGGGCCGGACGGTCCGCGCGTGCGCAGGGGCGGCGGAAGATCGCCGACGGCGTCTGGATCTCGCTCCCGGGAGGAACCCCGTCGGGGAGTAGAGATCCTAGGTTGTGTCTAGGCTCGGGCTGGCCGACCTAGACTCCTCTAATCGACGTAGAGCCGAAGAGAGACGAAGAATTTGGGGATTGGATAGCTAAACCTAAACTAGACTAGAACTACTCCTAGGATAAAATGCGAAATAGAAGTTGTATTGATTCGATTGTTGATTACAAATCGGTCGTATACCTCTCTATTTATAGAGGAGGGGGGCTGGACCCTTTACAAACTAATTTCCGAGCTTTTCCCGTGATTTTAGCTAACAACCGTAACACAAAACTCGGAACCCTAATCTGCTCTGCGCACGCGCGGACCGTCCGACCCCCAGGCGCGGACTGTCCGGACCGCGGACCGTCCGGCCTCAGGGCCGGACCGTCCGCAGGCTCAATTTGGTGCTCAACACCCACAAACAAATTATAACTATTATGTTTATTTACTCTCGAGATTATATAATCTAGCTTAAATAAGTTAAGAGATAAATAAACAACATGTATTATTGGAATAAATTATATAATTCAGGTACTTATATTATGATAATCTATAAGCAGATCAATAGATGCTTATTTTAGATTGTTGTTTAACATTTTATCCACTAATAATTGATGTAAATAATCATCTCTAATAGGATTATATAAAGTGGATTATATAATCTAACTAAAATAATCTGGATTATATAATACTGTAGCGAAACAAACAGACTCTTAGACCATAGACACACAAAAGAATTAGCAATGTTTTAGTGAGCGTGTGAGTTTTAGTTCAGTCTTTTAGAATATTTTTTTGTGATAATGTGTGATTTGTTTACTTCATTTTTAGTGAACAAATTTTTGTACCGCTTGTCTACTTGTCCAGTTGGGTTTCGGGTCTGATAGGTTTAAGTTTGGGTTGGGACTTGGGTTTTACATCCGAATTGTAGTTCAAGGTCGCAGGTTCAAGTTTCGGGTTCAGGTGAACAGGCGCTTGATATGGCCCCGATCCACTCTGTTGTCATCTTTACTAAAAAATTCTTACCAGTGATTAAAGAGAGAAAGACATCTGAGGTTAATTTGATGATTATCATTAGTGTGTCTCCAGCCAATTTTTCTTAAGGGGTGAGCAGTCAATTTTTCTTCAGTCCAGGATTGATAGAGGTTAAATCCCTTCCTATTTAAAATTTCTCTTCGCTGACTAGACAACCCTTCTAATTTACTAGGTTAACTAAGTGATAACTAAGCCCCAAATTAGTGTTAGCAGACAGAATTAAGTCCCATTCAATTCTGACAAAATCTTTAGCTAGATCTAAGTTGATCTGTACCTTCCAGACACACTTCAAAAAGGATTAAACAGGGTAAGATGGCCTCTGCATTTACATTTGAACCGGTGAATAGAAATTTAGTTACAGTAAACCAAAGCAAGTCTTCACTGCATTGTTTTCACCCCGTAAATACGAAAAGACTGCTTTAAACTCAGGACCCCATGATTCAATAAGACACCACTACACAGGCTAATCATTGATGACTCAATAAGACACCACTACACAGGCTAATCATCAGAGATCCTCATTAAAATATTATATTAAAATAGGATGAAAGAAGAAAAAACAAAATCACCAAATTATCTTTCCACCAGCACCTATTTCTCACTCCCTTTCAATCTCAGAGAAATAGCAAGCATCTGGTCCTTTTTGCAAGGAGGTTACTGCATTGCGGGCGAAAAAAAAAAACTCAAAACCATCTTAAAACACACACGCTGCAAGTGAACAAATACACTTCACATGAATGTGTTTAAGGTTTGATTCTGAAACGATAAAAACAAAGGGGTCCCAGGTAAAAGCCATCGCACAGTATTCAGCTTTATACAAACTACAAACTGCCCAACACTGTCAACGCTTTTAAGCACAACTATCAACAGACAACTCCTGGCCACAGTCTTTCACAAGTGCTTCAAACACAGAGGCACAGCAAATTAGCTGCACGTACTTGTTTCCTTTGTCTATATAAATGAAATCGGACAGGGACTTCCTCACGTATACATCATGTTCAGTCAAGTGCTATGCGTCAAAGTCAGTGGCATGAGACGTTATTTGTTCCGTAACTTAACCTCTGCAGGCTTGCATCTGACATATCCGTCATCCATCTCTGCGGTCCACCATCGTCGCCCATGACATTGTATGCATACGATGAAAGCCCGATGTTCTCGCCACATGAGCTCGCCTTTCCTAGGTTATACAGCCTTTCTGTTCTGGACAGCACTACGAGGTTGGAGAATGTTGAGAAGCTATTGCCAACAAACACATCTGCTCTCGAGCACACCTCAAAGTCGATGGCAGACTTTATAAGATATGGCTGCCGATCGTAGACGTCAGTAACACCAAGCTTCTTCTTCTCGTAAGCAACCATACCCACTCTCCACCCACTGGTTATTGAATCATCTTCAAGAAGGCTGTCAGCTGCCGCAAGATAAACAACAACTGGCCGATGTAGATCAGTGATCTGTGAGACCTTATGAATGATCTCTTCTTTACTACTGCAGATTTCATGCGACTT
The DNA here is from genome assembly GCA_029449295.1 of Zea luxurians. Classification (NCBI taxonomy): domain Eukaryota; kingdom Viridiplantae; phylum Streptophyta; class Magnoliopsida; order Poales; family Poaceae; genus Zea; species Zea luxurians. The sequence continues at coordinate 34,724,532 of JAOPSE010000026.1, read as the reverse complement.
GGACCGTTGCTCCCACTTCTTGCAATGTATCATCCAATCTTTTTCTATCCTCATGTGAACAGCAACATACGGTACAGGCGGATTCGTTGAGCTATCTCTCCTCTGCTTACTATGAGAACTCCCAGCTTCATGTCTTGCTCTTTGGCCTGCCTCTCTAATCTTGGATATCACATTAACCACTTCGGTTTCTATCTCAGGAACTAAGACAAGGCAATCAAAGATTTTGGCATAGTCTTTGACTGGCCAGTGGTCAGGCCACAGAAATGGATTTTTCCCAACAATTTCAATGACTTCAGAGTCGTCCGCATTGCTCCCTATGGATTGCTGCAGTTGATCCAAATCTCTGTCTGCCGTCCACCTTCTACCAGTCCCCTTTTGGAGTTTGAAAGGCTCGGTTCGATTTGAAACTTCTGAATACCGAGCTAACCTTACGAAGCCATGGCAACGCGCATTGAACTTGTTAAAGTCAAAAACTTTGTCAAAATTGATAGGCTGAAGCAAGTCAACCTCTTTGTAGAAGAGAGAAGCACTCAAACTTGGCATGAGAAGGGATCTGTTCAGGAATCTTGCAGTCAAGCATGCTCTGGCGAATGCAATCTTTTGATTGTTCAACCCCCATATGATCTGTGGGACCTCAAGAAACTTGTCACGTCTAATTCTAGGAAGCAAGTCAGGGGCTGTTGACTCATAAAACTCTTTCTTCTCAGATGAATCTATAGCAAGAAAAGGAGACACAATTGCTCTCAACAAAATAAGGGCAATCACTATCAGAAGGCCTTTACAGATGACAAGCCTTGCGGGCATGCTAAAGAGCTTGAGGTGCTTAAGCTCAAGTAGAATGTTCATCGGACCGATTATTCAAACTCTTCTCTTCCTTTTAGCACCCAACCATGTAAACTATGTCATTACCAACAACCATGGTGCATGATAAACACTTACCCTCGAAAACTTTCAGATGAAGAGCAAGCTATGCTGCAATCTAATGGAAATCAATAATCAAGCACACATCAATTGATAACTTGACAAATTTACCCTGACCAATGTTGGTAAGTTGGGATCTTTCAAGCGCTAATGTCGGCATACTTGTTGATATTTCTCCATGACCAATTTAGTACATACTCGATACAAAAGGCTGCAAATACAGAGCAAAATAAAATAAATCAATCATTTTAGTTGTTACGGATTTCCATCCCTGATATTATAATTTCATTTCTAAGGGAAAAAAGAAGGTAGCCACAAAAAGGAGCATTTTTCCCACACTGAATTACTAATGGATATTAGCATGCAGAGGAGCTCATAAATGAACTTGTGTAAGGCTATTCTCAATAGGAATTTCATAACACTCTTTCCAACACTACCACATCTTCAAAAGTGCCATGAAATTAAGAATGAAACAATATCTCTCAATGCAAAATTTCACTTAACTATTTCATAGACCAACATACCAATTAAATGCTGTAACTAAATGACCAATAGAAGTTAGTAAAATATGTGAAGATGATAACAATCAAGATCATGTTCTAAGTCTAGCATCGCATGTACATTCCATTTATCTCCTTAACTACAAGGAAATCAACCATCCTCATTGAGATGTAACGAAGCAGAAGCAGTTACGCATATGTTCAGCTAATAGTTTGACTACAACACCCTACCGATGCTGATTTCTGTAGGAGCAGAGAAATAGCAAACTGTTGTTTGGTCTTTCTATTCTATTTAGCTCATGGAGGAGGCGAACAAGAAGCGATACGTGCCATAAACATCGAAATTCCTTATTAGATCTGTTGCTAGAGCACACAGGATTACTGCTACATAAACAGAGATATGAAAGATGTTCTCCCCTCTACCATTAATAAAGCAGCAAATCTCTGACAATCTTCCTTGGATTGCTTCAATCCTACATCAATACTGGGCACTTCCCCCCTGTTCCAAATTGTGTATCATTTTGAAATTTGTCCTAGCTTTGACCAAGTTTATAGAAAAAATATGCATTTGTTGTTGAAATACATGCTGAGCATGTTCGCCAAAGGAAAAATAAAAAAACCATGAACAGGTAAGAAGCTATAGTTTTATAGTATCCATAGGCATTTCAGAAAAAGAAAGGGTACGTGGTAGAGTTTATATTTTTCTAAAACTCCAAAAAAGACTATAGTTTCAGTTTCAGTTAATTTTTGATCCAAACGACCCACGCAGTCGCTGCAAAACCATATATATTGTAAACAAATATGAGATCACATGCATCCAGTGATCCAGACTGGGCCTAATATGCTGTTCCTGTGCAAAGACAAGCTGCGCCCGCACCTCGATTGGGCATCTTCCAGAGCCCGTGGGTTGCACCGAGACCTGCCGGTTTCCTTGCGCTGAAGAGGGATGGAGCGAGGAGAATAACCTAACCGAACCAAACCAAAGCGCGGGATTGGCGGTTTCGCAGGGAGAAGAGGACCGAGAGATTCGAGTCCGATTGAGCGAGCGGGGAATCGGGATCGACACGAGATACCTGAGTGGACCGATGGAGGCGCGGCGAGCGGAGAGAGGGAGATGGAGGTGGCCGCCGGGGACGCGTCGGAACTCGGGAGCCTGCTGGTCCGCCCGCAGTTTTTTTTCCCCATTTTAGCCCTATTTACAAATACATCATTTCGGTTTGAATTAAGAAAATTGAACTGTGCTTATGTACAATATCTGCAACAAGAGCTAGGGCGTTAGCTGACGATGCATTTTTTTCATCCATCCATTATGTCAATCAGTTATGCTTCAATAGAACACTATTTCCAAACTTTTGTGATGGTACTCATATTTTTCTTTAATCCTCAAAGTGAAAAAAAATCTAGCTACCATTCGATTCTTCGGTTATCTATTTTAAAATCTCAGATTATAGCTTACCAATCTGCAACACATTTTTGTCAAACTATAGAGTGGCGAGATGGCAACTGTATAGCATACATCAAAACCCATGTCCATCTTTGTGAAGCTTTTTTTTTCGCACCAGTTTCCTTGCATGTGCTGCTGGCGGCAATCAAAGAGCTGAAACGTTAGACCAACTCCAGCAACACTCTCCATCCCACTCCGCATCCGCATTTTACACGGTCTGAGGCACTATTTCGCTCTCCAGCAGGCTCCGCATCCGTCTCCGCAAAATGGACGCCGTGTACCCTGACTCCCCATTTCCACGCATTCTCTCTCCTCTCCGCAGCTCTCTGCTCGCGCGCGCGGCTGCTCGCGGGCCCCACGTGTCATAGACTGCATGCGGAGTGTAAATACGGAGTCTGCTGGAAACGGAGACGGATACGGAGAGGAGAGAGAACCTGTTGGCCGCGCGTTTTAGGGATACGGAGACTCCGTCTGCTGGAGTTGGTCTTACAAGGCAGAGCGAGCAAAGTATTCCACATTTCTTGCTTCTCAGGCGACATCCTCCGGATCTGGTGGTTAGCACGGATTTGCATTGATGTATTTGAACATTGATATGAAGCTGACAGTCATTATTGGTACACATAGTGGAGAGCGTGCAGGTCACTCGTAGGGCTGGAAAAAAAGCTCGAGCTCGACGAGCTGGCTCGGGCTCGCAGCAGCTCGGCTCGGCTTAGACCGGCTCGACGCTTATAACGAGTCCGAGCCGAGCCTGTTATTCTGGCTCGTAAAAAGAGAGAGTCAGCTCAGCTCGGTTCGGTGCAGCTCGCGAGCTAGCTCGTGGCTTTTGTTACATAAAATTTTAATTAGCATTGTCGGGGACCATAATTAGGGGTACCTCCAAGACTCCTAATCTCAGCTGGTAACCTCCATCAGTACTAAGCTGCAAAGGCCTGATGGGTGCGATTAACTCAAGGGACACGATCCCGTCTCGCCCGAGCCCAGCCTCGGACAAGGTCAGCCGACCCCGAAGGATTTACGCCTCGTCCGAGGTACCCCCTCAAGCAACGGACACGCTTTCGGCTCGTCCGGGGCCCAGTCTTCGCCAAGAAGCAACCTTGGCCAGATCGCCACGCCGACCGACCGCATTGCAGAAGCATTTAGGGCCTGTTTGGTTCATTACATCAATTGCCACACTTTGTCTAACTTTTGTGCCTAAGGTTAGTTATTCAATTCGGACGACTAACCTTAGGCAAAGTGTGGCACATTTAGCCACAAACCAAACATGCCCTTAATGCAAAGGTGGCCTGACACCTTATCCTGACGCGCGCCCCTCAGTCGACAGAGCCGAAGTGACTGCAGTCACTTCGCCGCTCCACTGACCGGCCTGACAAGAGGACAGCGCCGCCTGCGTCGCTCCGACTGCTGTGCCGCTCGACAGAGTGAGACTGACAGCAGCCAAGTCTGGCTTCGGGCGCCATAGGAAACTCCGCCTCGCCCGACCTAGGGCTCGGACTAGGCCTCGGCCTCGGAAGACGACAGACTCCGCCTCGGCCTCGGAAGACGACGGACTCTGCCTCGCCCGACCTAGGGCTCGGACTCGGCTTCGACCTCGGAAGACGACGAACTCCGTCTCGCCCGACCCCAGGGCTCGGACTCGGCTTCGGCCTCGGAAGACGACGGACTCTGCCTCGCCCGACCCAGGGCTCGGACTCGGCCTCGGCCCCGGAACACGACGAACTCCGCCTCACCCGACCCCAGGGCTCGGACTCGGCACCGACCTCAGAAGACAGACTCGACCTCGACCTCGGAGGAGCCTCCGCCTCGCCCGACCCAAGGCTCAGACCGACCACGCCACAGGAGGGGCCATCATTACCCTACCCCTAGCTAGCTCAGGCTACGGGGAACAAGACCGGCGTCCCATCCGGCTCGCCCCGGTAAACAAGTAATGATGACGCCCCGCGTGCTCCATGACGACGGCGGCTCTCAACCCCCTTACGGAAGCAAGGAGACGTCAGCAAAGACTCGACAGCCCCGACAACTGTCCTTCTGCAAGGCTCCAGCGCTCCTCCGACGGCCACGACATCACAGGAACAGGGTGCCAAAACCTCTCCGGCTGCCACGATGGCATGTACTTAGAGCGCTAGCTCCTCTCTGCTAGACACGTTAGCACACTGCTACACCCCCATTGTACACCTGGACCCTCTCCTTACGCCTATAAAAGGAAGGTCCAGGGCACTCGTACGAGAAGGTTGGCCGCACGGGAGGACGGGCTGGCGGACAGTCTCTCTCTCTCTCCCACGCGAACGCTTGTAACCCCCTACTGCAAGCGCACCTGACCTGGGCGCAGGACAACACAGAGGCCGCAGGATTCCCCTTCGCTGTCTCTTCCCCCCTCTGTGCTCCGTCTCGCGCCGATCCATCTGGGCTGGGGCACGCGGCAACAATTTACTCGTCGGTCCAGGGACCCCCGGGGTCGAAACGCCGACAGTTGGCGCGCCAGGTAGGGGCCTGCTGCGTGTTGACGAATAGCTTCCCGTCAAGCTCCAGATGGGTAGTCTCCAGCAACCTTTCCAGCCCGGGACGATGCTCCGTTTCGGGAATCTCAAGTTCATGTCCCTCGACGGCAGCTACGACATGATACTCCTTCCTCCGCCGTGCGACAGCGACAATGACGGCCGACGACCCGCTCACCGGCGGCAGAATCGATGACGTCTTCCCCACGTGGCGGAAGAACAACATTCGGGTTTGTCCCGTCATCCCCTCCGCCGACGGAGGAGGAGGCGGGGCAAACAAGGCCAAGCAGGAGGCGACACCTCGTCGGCTGTCGAGCGAGTCGACGGTGCCAGCGCCCCAACGGGGGACACGTCGGGCGTCACCCTCGCGTCTGAGACGAAGATGAGCGTCGTTTCCCCGCGACACGCCAACTCCAAGCGGACGGACGACGCCAGCACACTCGCAAAGGACTTGCTGGGCGTCACCCTCGTACCCAAGACGACGGTGCAGTCTGCCCCTGACGCGACTTCGTCACCGCCCGTCGACCAGGAGGTACCAACCGATTCCCATCTCGTGCCTTTTTGATTCAGCCTCGACCCACCAAGCGACTCCGCTTTGGTGGAAGCCTTCATAGAGGCATGTCCAAACCCTCCGGGGTACGATATGCGGTCACCATAGAACCGGCTGATAGCTGTCTCGACCTACGGGCCCTCGGATCCCGAGGAAGATGACAAGCCCGACTTCTGTTGGGATTTCTCCGGACTTGGTAACCCCAGTGCCATGCGGGACTTCATGACCGCATGTGACTACTGCCTTTCCGACTGTTCCGACGGTAGCCGCAGCTTGGCGACGAGGACTGCGGCCCAAGTCGTGAATGTTTCCACGTCGATCTAGGGGGTCCCGACGAAGGCAACCATCTTGGTATACCGGAAAACGGTGATCCCCCTAGGCTTGCGCCTCGCGTCGACATCCTTCGGGAGCTAGCTGTGGTCCCAGTCCCTGCGGGGGGTCAGGACACATAGCTCGAGCAAATCCGCGAGGTGCAGGCCAGGCTCGACGAGGGAGCAGGAACACTTGAGCCGTTCCGCCGGGACATCGGGCAGGAATGGGCAAGCCAAGCTCCGGCCGGAGAAGCACGTCGTCTACCCCAGGGCATCCAGCACCGCATCACCGACGATGTCAGGGCGAGACCGTCCCCGGCTTCTAGTGGGGTCGGCCAGAACCTGGCTGCAGCGGCAATACTTCTCCGCGTGATGCCGGAGCCGTCAACAACCGAGGGGCGGCGCATCCAGGGAGAACTCAAGAATCTCCTGGAGGACGCCGCCGTCCGATGGGCCGAAAGCTCTACCTCCCGAAGGCAGGGGTACACCCCGGAGCATCGCGCCGTGACTTCCCGGTTCGAGCGGGAAGCCTCGGTCCACACCGGGCACACGCGCAACACAGCGCCTGCGGCCCCGGGACGCCTCGGCAACAAGCACCATCACCGCAACCGTCGAACCCACCTCGACGAGAGGGTGCGCCGAGGCTACCACCCCAGGCGTGGGGGATGCTATGATAGCGGGGAGGATCGGAGTCCCTCGCCTGAACCACCCGGTCCGCAGGCTTTCAGCCGAGCCATACGACGGGCGCCGTTCCCGACCCGGTTCCGAACCCCAACTACCATCGCAAAGTACTCGGGGGAAACGAGGCCGGAACTGTGGCTTACGGACTACCGGCTGGCCTGCCAACTGGGTGGAACGGACGACGACAACCTCATCATCCGCAACCTCCCCCTATTCCTCTCCGACACCGCTCGAGCCTGGTTGGAGCACCTGCCTCCGGGGCAGATCTCCAACTGGGACGACCTGGTTCAAGCCTTCGCCGGCAACTTCCAGGGCACGTACGTGCGCCCTGGGAACTCCTGGGATCTCCGAAGCTGCCGCCAGCAGCCGGGAGAGTCTCTCCGGGACTACATCCGGCGATTCTCGAAGCAACGCACCGAGCTACCCAACGTCACCGACTCGGATGTCATCGGCGCGTTCCTCGCCGGCACCACCTGCCGTGACCTGGTGAGCAAGATGGGTCGCAAGACCCCCACCAGGGCGAGCGAGCTGATGGACATCGCCACCAAGTTCGCCTCTGACCAGGAGGCGGTTGAGGCCATCTTCCGGAAAGACAAGCAGCCCCAGGGCCGCCAGCCGGAAGATGTCCCCGAGGCGTCCACTCAGCGCGGCACCAAGAAGAAAGGCAAGAAGAAGTCGCAAGCGAAACGCGACGCCGCCGACGCGGACCTTGTCGCTGCCGCTGAGTACAAGAACCCTCGGAAACCTCCCGGGGGCGCCAATCTCTTCGACAAGATGCTCAAGGAGCCGTGCCCCTATCATCAGGGGCCCGTCAAGCACACCCTTGAGGAGTGTGCCATGCTTCGGCGCCACTTTCACAAGGCCGGGCCACCTGCGGAAGGTGGCAGGGCCCCCGACAACGACAAGAAGGAAGATCACAAGACAGAAGAGTTCCCCGAGGTCCATGACTGCTTCATGATCTACGGTGGGCGGGTGGCGAACGCCTCGGCTCGGCACCGCAAGCAAGAGCACTGGGAGGTCTGCTCGGTAAAGGTGGCGGCGCCAGTCTACCTAGACTGGTCCGATAAGCCCATCACCTTTGACCAGGATGATCATCCCGACCGCGTGCCGAGCCCGGGGAAGTACCCGCTCGTTGTTGATCCCGTCATCAGCAACGTCAGGCTTACCAAGGTCCTCATGGACGGAGGCAGCAGCCTCAACATCATCTACGCCGAGACCCTCGGGCTCCTGCGGGTCGATCTGTCCTCGGTCCAGGCGGGCGCGGCGCCTTTCCACTGGATCATCCCCGGGAAACTCCTCCAGCCCCTCGGACAACTCGACCTACCCGTCTGCTTTGGGACACCCTCCAACTTCTGAAGGGAAACCCTCACGTTCGAGGTGGTCGGGTTCCGAGGAACCTACCACGCAGTGCTGGGGAGGCCGTGCTACGCCAAGTTCATGGCCGTCCCCAACTACACCTACCTCAAGCTCAAGATGTCGGGCCCCAACGGGGTCATCACCATCGGCCCCACGTACCGACACGCGTACGAATGTGATGTGGAGTGCGTGGAATACGCCGAGGCCCTCGCCGAATCCGAGGCCCTCATCACCGACCTGGAGAGCCTCTCCAAGGAGGTGCCCGACGTGAAGCGCCATGCCGGCAATTTCGAGCCAGCAGAGACGGTCAAATCCGTCCCTCTCGACCCCAGCAACGACATCTCCAAGCAGGTCCGGATCGGCTCCGAGCTCGATCCCAAATAGGAAGCAGTGCTCGTCGACTTCCTCCGCGCAAACGCCGATGTTTTCGCGTGGAGTCCCTCGGACATGCCTGGGATACCGAGGGAGGTCGCCGAGCACTCACTGGATTTCCGAGCTGGAGCCCGACCCGTGAAGCAGCCTCTGCGCCGATTCGACGAAGAAAAGCGCAGAGCCATAGGCGAGGAGATCCATAAGCTAATGGCAGCAGGGTTCATCAAAGAGGTATTCCATCCCGAATGGCTTGCCAACCCTGTGCTTGTGAGGAAGAAAGGGGGGAAATGGCGGATGTGCGTAGACTACACTGGTCTGAACAAAGCATGTCCGAAAGTTCCCTATCCTCTGCCTCGTATCGATCAGATCGTGGATTCCACTGCTGGGTGCGAAACCCTATCTTTCCTCGATGCCTACTCAGGGTATCACCAAATCAGGATGAAAGAGTCCGACCAGCTCGCGACCTCTTTCATCACACCATTCGGCATGTACTGCTACGTTACTATGCCGTTTGGATTGAGGAATGCGGGTGCGACATACCAGAGGTGCATGAACCACGTGTTCGGCCAACACATTGGTCGAACGGTTGAGGCCTACGTCGATGACATCGTAGTCAAGACGAGGAAAGCCTCCGACCTCCTTTCCGACCTTGAAACGACATTCCGGTGTCTCAAGGCGAAAGGCGTAAAGCTCAATCCCGAGAAGTGCGTCTTCAGAGTACCCCGAGGCATGCTCTTGGGGTTCATTGTCTCCGAGCGGGGCATCGAGGCCAACCCAGAGAAAATCGCGGCCATCATCAACATGGGGCCCATCAAGGACTTGAAGGGCGTACAGAGGGTCATGGGATGCCTTGCAGCTCTGAGCCGCTTCATCTCGCGCCTCGGCGAAAGAGGTCTACCCCTGTACCGCCTTTTGAGAAAAGCTGAGTGCTTCACTTGGACCCCTGAGGCCGAGGAAGCCCTCGGGAACCTGAAGGCGCTCCTCACAAATGCGCCCATCTTGGTGCCTCCCGCTGCCGGAGAAGCCCTCTTGATCTACGTCGTCGCTACCACTCAGGTGGTCAGCACCGTGATCGTGGTTGAGAGACGAGAAGAGGGGCATGCATTGCCCGTCCAGAGGCCAGTCTACTTCATCAGTGAGGTACTGTCCGAGACCAAGATCCGCTACCCACAAATTCAGAAGCTGCTGTACGCGGTGATCCTGACGCGGCGGAAGTTGCGACACTACTTCGAGTCTCATCCGGTGACTGTGGTGTCATCCTTCCCCCTAGGGGAGATCATCCAGTGCCGAGAGGCCTCGGGTAGGATTGCAAAGTGGGTAGTGGAAATCATGGGCGAGACGATCTCGTTCGCCCCTCGGAAGGCCATCAAGTCCCAAGTCTTGGCGGACTTTGTGGCTGAATGGGTCGACACCTAGCTTCCAGAGGCTTTGATCCAACTGGAACTCTAGACCATGTTTTTCGACGGGTCGCTGATGAAAATAGGAGTGGGCGCGGGCCTGCTCTTCATCTCACCCCTCGGGAAACACCTTCGCTACGTGCTGTGCCTCCATTTCCCGGTGTCTAACAACATGACCGAGTACGAGGCTCTGGTTAACGGGTTGCGCATCGCCATCGAGCTAGGGGTCCAACGCCTCGACGCTCGTGGTGACTCGCAGCTTGTCATCGACCAAGTCATGAAGAACTCCCACTGCCGTGACCCGAAGATGGAAGCCTACTGCGACGAGGTTCGGCGCCTGGAAGACAAGTTCTACGGGCTCGAGCTCAACCACGTCACCCGACGATACAACGAGACTGTGGACGAGCTGGCTAAGATAGCCTCGGGGCTAACAACGGTTCCCCCGGACGTCTTCTCCCGAGACCTACATCAACCCTCAGTCAAGACTGACGACACGCCCGAGCCCGAGAAGGCCTCGGCCCAGCCCGAGGCACCCTCGGCCCCTGAGGGTGAGGCACTGCGCGTCGAGGAAGAGCGGAGCGGGGTCACGCCTAATCGAAACTGGCAGACCCCGTACCTGCAATATCTCCACCGAGGAGAGCTACCACTTGACCAAGCCAAAGCTCGGCGATTGGCACGGCGTGCCAAGTCGTTCGTCCTGCTGGGGGACGGGAAGGAGCTCTATCACCGCAGCCCCTCAGGCATCCTTCAGCGATGCATATCCATCGCCGAAGGTCAGGAGTTATTACAAGAAATACACTCGGGGGCTTGCGGTCATCACGCAGCGCCTCGAGCCCTCGTCGTAAAAGCTTTCCGACAAGGTTTCTACTGGCCGACCGCGGTGGCCGATGCCACTAGGATTGTCCGCACCTGCCAAGGGTGTCAATTCTACGCAAGGCAGACCCACCTGCCCGCTCAGGCTCTGCAGACAATACCCATCACCTGGCTGTTTGCTGTGTGGGGCCTGGACCTTGTCGGTCCCTTGCAGAAGGCACCCGGGGGCTACACGCACCTGCTGGTCGCCATCGACAAATTCTCCAAGTGGATCGAGGTCCGACCCTTGAACAGCATCAGGTCCGAACAGGCGGTGGCTTTCTTCACCAACATCATCCATCGCTTTGGGGTCCTGAACTCCATCATCACCGACAATGGCACCCAGTTCACCGGCAGAAAGTTCCTGGACTTCTGCGAGGATCACCATATCCGGGTGGACTGGGCCACCGTGGCTCACCCCATGACAAATGGGCAAGTAGAGCGTGCCAACAGCATGATTCTGCAAGGAATCAAGCCACGGATCTACAAGGACCTCAACAAGTTCGGCAAGCGATGGATGAAGGAACTCCCCTCGGTGGTCTAGAGTCTGAGGACGACGCTGAGCTGAGCCACGGGCTTCACACCGTTCTTTCTAGTCTATGGGGCCGAGGCCATCTTGCCCACGGACTTAGAATATGGTTCCCGAGGGCGAAGGCCTACGACGACCGACGCAACCGGACCGACCGAGAAGACTCACTGGACCAGCTGGGAGGGTCTCGGGACATGGCCTTACTACACTCGGCGCGGTATCAGCAGTCCCTGCGACGCTACCACGCCCGAGGGGTTCGGTCCCGAGACCTCCAGGTGGGCGACTTGGTGCTTCGGCTGCGACAAGACACCCGAGGGCGGCACAAGCTCACGCCTCCCTGGGAAGGGCCGTTCGTCATCGCCAAGGTTCTGAAGCCCGGGACATACAAGCTAGCCAACAGTCAAGGCGAGGTCTATAGCAACGCTTGGAACATCCGACAGCTACTTCGCTTCTACCCTTAAGATGCTTTCAAGTCGTTCATTCACCTCGTTCACGCACAAAGTCTAACCATCAAGGAAGGGTCAGCCTTGCCTCGGCAAAGCCCAACCCTCCCTCGGGGGCTAGAAGGGGGAACCCCCTCCTCGTCAAATTTTTCCTCGGAAAAGATCTTTTCTGCCAGAACGTCTTTCGTTCTTTTTGACTACTTCGAAAGTGGGATCCTGAAAACGACGGAGTACACGTAAGCAGCCAAGGCTGACCGAGCCGAGGGACTCCTACGCCTCCGGGATACGGATACCTCACTCATCACCTTCTGCGATAAGTAACTCACGCTCGGATAAGCGATTCCGCGGACTGAACAAGTCTTCATGCTCGAAAACTCTTCTGCTGAAATGATTTCTCGTGCCTTCTCGACTATATCGGTAGCAGAATCCTACGGACGAGTAAGAGTACACGTAAGCGGCAAGGCCGACCGAGCCGAGGGACTCCTACGCCTCCGGGATACGGATACCTCACTCATCACCTTCCGTGAAAAGTAACTCTCGCTCGGACAAACAGTTCTGTTACCGACAAATAAGTCCAGATACTCGAAATAAGAGGGAAAGAAACACAGCTTTACAACACGACGACAATATGTTTGGGCCTCGATGGCCGCAGAAAACATACGCACACTACAAGATGAACCGGTCCTGTAGGCTCAGGCGTCGACGAAGGGGGAGCAGCATCACCCTTGGAGTCAACTCCACCCTCGGCGAAGTCTAACCGAGCCTCGGATGGCAACACGGTCGGAGGATCTCCACTCCGAGGGACGACGTCAGCACCGCGCCCGAGCCATCACCGCCAGGATCTCCTTCAGAAATCTGGCCCGAGCAGACGGCTCGGCCGGCCGCCCCGAAGTCTCAGCCAGCTACCCTCCGAGGACACCGGCCCGGCTCATGGCTTCGGCAACTCGACTCCGGCGCTGGTCCCGCCAGTGGACGGCCCGGCCAGGCTCCGGCCGACGAAGTCTTCTCTTCGAGCCAACTCTGCCTCTGTCCATGCTAACACCGCTGCCTCCGGCTTCGGCTCATCGAAGAGCGGCCGAGGGTCTCCTTTAACTAAGCAAGAGAAGCCTCGGACGGCAAGGCCGACCGAGCCGAGGGACTCCTACGCCTCCGGGATATGGATACCTCACTTGTCACCTTTGCACGAGGCAACTCACACTTGGTTAAGCAGTTTAGTTAGCCGACAGGCGAGTCCTAGTGCTCGAAATGAGGAAAAAACATGGCTCCGTGCCGAAAATACATACATGTTCAGGCCCCGACAGCCACAATGAACAAACACCGGCACTCAAAGTGCCATTACAAATGGAACTCTGGTTCCACCTCTACAGGTACGAACAACCCCCCACGATGGAGGGCCTCCGGAGCAACAGAAGGCCGACGGATGGCTCGCCGACGCCCGCTCCGGCAGCAGCGTCAACGACCTCCGCTCCGGGTGGCCAAACAGCAGCAGCGATGACCTCAGGGCGGACGCTGCTGCAACGAGCTCCTCGCCCACGCCCCCACTCGAGGGGCGAGGACAAGCTATCAAAGCCAAAGAGCCGGAGGCCCGGAGCGCGGATGGTGGCGGTGATCTCGTCGGCGACGAGGACTTCTTCAGCCGCCACCACCTCAGCGCCGACAATGGAAGCCATCTGCCCCTCGGCAGATCCCCACTCGGATCCTCCCGGACGGGCAAGCACCGACCTCCGCGCAGAGGCGTCGTACCAGAGCAAAGGCAGGACAGCCCAAGAACATGAACACCGCCCTAGCAGCGCACGACGTCTTGGGCGGTCCTCCGGTGCGCGTGGCGCGACGACTGCTCATACGGCGGGAGGAGGCACCGGGAGCCGGGCCAGAGCCAGCTGAGCCAGCGAGCCCAATGGGCTGAAGATGACGACGCTTGCGGCTGACCGGCCCCGCGTTGTCGGAGTCCGCCCCTTCCGCTAGGCCGGTGAGCGCCCTCTCCCCTGAATGCTGAAGGAGAGGGTGACTCACGAGCCCGTGCGGGAGGTAGAGCTCCGGCTCAGCCCGCCCTCCACCCCAGCAAGGATGATGAAGATCCTTGAAGCTGAGGGCGGGACCAAGATCGCAGCCCGGCTCGCTTCTCCCCACCATCGAGCTGGTGGTCACCGGCGAGGGGATGCAGCCGGGCTGCCTGACGAAAATCCTTGAAGCCGAACGATGGCTGAAAGGTACCAACTTCCGTGAAGTTGTGTTCCTCCAACGACAACAAGGCGGAAGAACCACGAGCGCCCCCCACCCGGGGGCTCGGAAGGTGGAAAGACACGATGCATGAGGGGAGCGCAAAGACATGGTTGCCTTTCAAGGGGGTCACCCTCCTTTTAAAGGCAACTCTCCCCACTTGCGTTCTCTACCGTCGCGGGCTGAGTCTTCTCCAACACGCTCCAAGGTCCTCCCCTACGACACGGGGGCTGGGCCCCACGCGTCGTGCAAGCTGGCCCAAGGCGGAAGAAGCCAAACCGCCGAGCGTGGTGCGCGTAACTGCTCAGCGGTTACAAGCACTCCTCCGTCTTCACCCAGACCAGCGGGTGAAAGGGCGGACCGCCATGTAGGCGGCATGCAACCGCGCCAAGGGGGCGAACCCTTTAGACTTCGACACATCCAGCATGGAGGCCCAAGCCCACACGTCATGTAATCGGCGCGCCGATTACTACGTGCAAGAAACTACGCCGCCACTCACGCCACTACCGCGCCTCCTCGACTGCGGAACTAGTACCGCGACTCGAGGCAACCCCGCGCATGACCCAATAGTGCCAACCAGGCACATCGGTCATAGGTCAGCCAGCCGCGGGAGAAGGCGCGACGGTCGATACGGCCAGAAAGGGGCCGGCGGTAATGGCGGTGGTAGGCAAGCGGAAGCAGCGGTCAAGTCATCAGCCAAGCTCACGTCCCCTCCAGGGACAGCGAGAGAGCCCTCTCCCACGGCGTGAAGACGACGCGCCCGTGTCCCGTTCCTCGAACGGCTCGCGCACGCGCAACGGCTGCCCCGCGAACCACTCGTGCCGTCACATTAACTCTGCGGCAGGACAGGCGGCACCTTTGGCAGGCGAAGCAGGCAACGCTTCGCTTCCGCCGTATTGACCACATCAAAAAAGGTGCGCCACGACGTTCGATTTCGTATCCTTCCCCTTTTTTCTCTTTCTCTCTCTCTCTCTCTTACGACAGGGACCGGGAAAGGGGATACCCCGAAAGGGATCCTTCTCCACGAAGGAAACGGGCCCCGAGCCCCCGCTACTAATTAGAGGTTCGAAGGCTGGCCCCTCGGAAGAGTTCAACAGCCGCCTCAGAGCACTCGGGCTCCGTGCCCACTACTGATCAGAGGTTCGATGGCTGGCCCCTTGGAAGGGTTCAACGGCCGCCTTAGGCTACTCGGGATCCACGCCCACTACTGATCAGGGGTTCATAGGCTGGCCCCCGAAGGGTTCACAGCCGCCTCAGACACAGAGCGAGGGATGACCATGGGTACGTTCGATACATAACTGAGGCTCGGGCTATGCTCCCGAGGTACCCTAGGACATTTCTGAGACCCACAAGAACGATTTTGTAACGGAATCCCACCAGAGGGAGGCATCGAGCCCTCGGACCCCGTCGAAAGGGAACCGGGTCCGGCAAATCACCCGCAGGTACTTTTGGGCGCGCCTCCGGGCCACAACCGACCCCTAACGGACGGGGCACGGGCGTCCACTCGGATCACCCGTTAGCAACTCACTGGAGACACCATGTTCGGCGCCCTCCGAGGGCAACATGGCGCTTTCCCCCCCTCCTCCTTGTGGAAAGGCGATGCAGAGGCGTATGTAAAAAAGTCGAGTCTGTCCTTGATCGTCCTCTCGCTCTGTGCGGAGGCTCGGGGGCTGCTCTCGCAAACCCGGCTCCGGCCAAACCGTTGACAGCATCAACATACCAGCCCGAGAACTTGGGACTCGACGGTGCACCCGGGCTACGGCTAGTTCGCATGAGGGAACAACCAGACCGGCCGAAGCATCACAAAATGCATTAAGACCTCGAAGGAGTCTAACCACTCCTCCGAGGCCTCGGGGGCTACACCCGGCGGGTGCGCTCGCGCGCACCCACCGGAACAAAACGCAACCGAGAAAGGCCGGCCCCCTTGCAAAAAAGTGCGACAAAAGCCTCCAAGCGAGTATTAACACTCCCTTTGAGGCTCGGGGGCTACTGTCGGGGACCATAATTAGGGGTACCCCCAAGACTCCTAATCTCAGCTGGTAACCCCCATCAGCACTAAGCTGCAAAGGCCTGATGGGTGCGATTAACTCAAGGGACACGATCCCGGCTCACCCGAGCCCAGCCTCGGGCAAGGTCAGCTGACCCCGAAGGATTCACGCCTTGTCCGAGGTACCCCCTCAAGCAACGGACACGCCTTCGGCTCGCCCGGGGCCCAGTCTTCGCCAAGAAGCAACCTTGGCCAGATCGCCACGCTGGCCGACCGCATTGCAGAAGCATTTAATGCAAAGGTGGCCTAACACCTTATCTTAACGCGCGCCCCTCAGTCGACAGAGCCGAAGTGACCGCTTGACAAGAGGACAGCGCCGCCTGCGTCGCTCCGACTGCTGTGCCGCTCGATAGAGTGAGACTGACAGCAGCCAAGTCTGGCTTCGGGCGCCATAGGAAACTCCGCCTCGCCCGACCCAGGGCTCGGACTAGGCCTCGGCCTCGGAAGACGATGGACTCCGCCTCGCCCGACCCAGGGCTCGGACTCGGCTTCGGCCTCGGAAGACGCTGGACTCCGCCTCGCCCGACCCAGGGCTCGGACTCGGCTTCGGCCTCGGAAGACGACGAACTCCGCCTCGCCTGACCCCAGGGCTCGGACTTGGCTTCGGCCTCGGAAGACGACGGACTCCGCCTCGCCCGACCCAGGGCTCGGACTCGGTCTCGGCCCCGGAAGACGACGAACTCCGCCTCACCTGACCCCAGGGCTCGGACTCGGCCCCGACCTCAGAAGACAGACTTGACCTCGACCTTGGAGGAGCCTCTACCTTGCCCGACCTAGGGCTCGGACCGACCATGCCACAGGAGGGACCATCATTACCCTACTCGTAGCTAGCTCAGGCTACGGGGAACAAGACCGGCGTCCCATCCGGCTCGCCCCGGTAAACAAGTAATGATGACGCCCCACGTGCTCCATGACGACGGCGGCTCTCAACCCCCTTACGGAAGCAAGGAGACGTCAGCAAGGACTCGACAGCCCCGACAGCTATCCTTCTGCAAGGCTCCAGCGCTCCTCCGACGGCCACGACATCACAGGAACAGGGTGTCAAAACCTCTCCGGCTGCCACGACGGCATGTACTTGGGGCGCTAGCTCCTCTCTGCTAGACACATTAGCACACTGCTACACCCCCCATTGTACACCTGGACCCTCTCCTTACGCCTATAAAAGGAAGGTCTAGGGCACTCGTACGAGAAGGTTGGCCGCACGGGAGGATGGGCTGGCGGACATTCTCTCTCTCTCCCACGTGAACGCTTGTAACCCCCTACTGCAAGCGCACCCGACCTGGGCGCAGGACAACACGGAGGCCACGGGATTCCCGTTCGCTGTCTCTTCCCCCCTCTGTGCTCCGTCTCGCGCCGACCCATCTGGGCTGGGGCACGCGGCGACAATTTACTCGTCGGTCCAGGGACCCACCGGGGTCGAAACGCCGACAAGCATATAATATTAGTATCGAGTAGACAAATAATTTATGTTATTTGAGATTACTATACAAAAATAATCTATTTTATATATTATATTAGTGATATATCTATTTTACTAATTTAAAATATATTATTTAAAATATTTTTAAGATTTTATATTATAATTTAGAGAGCAGATTTATGTTTATGCCTAGGCTCGTTGGCTCAGCGAGCCGGCTCGCGAGCCGAGCCGCCTTTTCAAGCTCGCGAGATGGGCGAGCCAAGCCGAGCTCGGCTCGTTGCATGAGCGAGCCGCAGCGAGCCAAGCCGAGCCGAGCTCGGCTCGGCTCGTTTTCACCCCTAGTCACTTGTTCTGATGCTCACGGAAATTGTTAGGATGTCCAGCTCATGTTAGGCAGAAAGCTATACTTATCGTGGGGGTCAGGTTTAGAGTTCCTCTCATTGTGTTATCATATATGAGATGTGAGAATTTGCATACAACCTTTATGCCATGTTCGGTTCTTAGAGGGAATGGATACCTCACCTAAGTGGTCTAGAAGCATTTGACCTTTTTCTGCTCTGATGCCACCAAATTGGACATGGAATTATACCCATGCAAAAATTAGGATGTCTCTTCGCCGAGAAGGAGACGAGGATGTCTCTGGTAGGAAATTTGGATCTAAGGAATATGTAGTTGAATTTCTATATTAGTTAATCTTAAAATTAGGATTTGTATCCAACTTGACACAGTGCCCACGTTTCGCACATCATCTGTTGGCTTTCTGAACTTTTAGTCCTTTAAGCCAACTTCTACAAAATGAGATATCCTGGCTTCGCTTCTCATGAGATGTAGTATGTTTTTAAGGTGCTTTGGCTCATGGCCTGCAGTAATCCATGTTGAAACAAACTATAGAGCAGTTCTAGAAGGCTCTATTTGTAAAGGTAATCAAGTCATGAGATGTAACACAATCCAAACGGTTAAAAAACTAAATGTTCGCTTTTTATATAATCGTTCTGCAATAATATTTTATCCAAAAGTTTCTACTCTATCCATCTTGTTGGAACTCAATGACACATGGCCGAGTGGATCCAAGCAGTGTGAAACCAAGAATACTTTGTTGCTTAACAACACGATAAATTAGAGAAACAATGTTTTTCAGCCTGTCTCATTAGTGGTACAGTGCAGGGGTATTTGTAGGTAACCAGGGGCAGTCTCACCCTCGCAAATACGGTTATACCCCTGGTTATCTACGTTATCCCCAGAATATCCCTCTCTCAAGGGTCATTACGGTGTAATTAAGTATAACTCGGATTGACACATCATCAATCCTACCCAAACTGAGGCTTACACGTGGGGTCAGGCGATTCAGAATGTCAGCCACACGGGCCTGCTTTAATAACATGCACGGGTAATGACTGCAGCCTTCGTCTTAGGGTGTCGAGCCTTTAGGAGCCGGCAAGGCTTTCGCCTGTCCTGGTTGATCCCTCTGTCTCAAGGCCTTCACTAGGTTCAAGCAGAGTTCGCTCTCCCTCCGTTGTAACATGTCCTATTCAGTTATGAATGCGCCGAGCGAGGGGGTGGGCGGCCTTCGCTCCAACACATCTTATAAAATAAGGCGTACATGTTTTTAGAAAAATCAACTATCAACAATTAAGCAAAAAAACATATATTTTTAGTGTATGCATGTTATATACTTGAAATTGTATTAAAAATGCTTTAATATGATGCTCAATTTGTATTTGTTGATGTTAGATTTTGAAAGAAATTAGTGGTCAAAGTTTCACTCTAAAGACTTTGCAAAAAAATATACACTAGCACACGGCCCGTGCGTTGCAACGACACACAACTATTCAATAAAATGTTCATACACAATATTGCTTAGGCAAAAATCCCATAAACAAAATAAAGAAAACAAGTGTCTAGCAACAACACTATAACATGGAAAGAACAATCCTACATTGACAACTCTTATATTCTTTTGTCACTTCATCTCGAGAAAGCCATATTGATTTTAGGATCAAGTTGGCCCATTAACCGGTTCCATTTAGAGCGACAACTTTACTGGTCTTTAGGTACTACTGGTACCTGTTCAGAAATAATAAATTAGAAGATAATATTAACAACTTATTTCATTGGTAACTATTAGCAAGAATTCATTTCAAGGCCTACAATCTTATTCACACTAACACAAAAAAAGAGAAATGAACATGCAAAAAACATATGTTATTTATACCAAGAAAATATAATTTAATTTATACCAAAGCCATGTCATGTGGGTAGCAGTAACCCAAAGAAGAAAAAACAAAGAGGGAGAGAAGACGAAGCCATGAACTCGAAAGAATTATCCTAGAAATCGACCAAGTCTAGAAAGTCAGTGGTAAATCACGGCCAGACTAGCATCACAACACTCATATATGCTTATTGGGGGATCACGCTCGGAAGAGGGTGGAGAGGTCATGCGGGCCGGTAATGAACATCCACGCGGACGTGGATGGCGGTGGCTTCAAATCGAGTTTGGTTGATCAACCTATCAATTGAATCACTGCTAACAACACAATTACATATCATAGACCGAAACGATCACCAGTGCACAAACCTAATGCCTACTGCGAAGAAGAGATTGGCCTGGCAATTTCAAAGTAATATGTCACACTCACATCTAAATATCTGATGCCAAAAACAAATATTTGTACAAATTACAGTGGCACAACATTATGCCTACCTCCCCATAGAGGGTATGTTTGAGTCTATGATGCTGACGGTGCCCTCCTCATGCTCTGATGTTCAGTATACAACAACACAATTACATGCCATAAACTAAAACAATCAACAATGCACAAACCTAATGCTTATTGCGGAGAAGAGATTGGCCTTCCAATTTCAAAGTAATATGTCACCCTCGCATCATTTGATGCTAAAAGCAAATACATGTACAAAATTACAATGGCACAACAGTATTGTTGGGGGCCTTCCTCCTCCGAAGGTTCTTAAAAACATGACTAACCATTTGCTTTTAGCATAATATTGATTATTACAGGGAGCTTCGGTTCATGATGGAAGTTTTCTCCTCTATCGAAGGTCTTTAAGACGAAGGCATAGCCCGAGAATGACAACAATGAACGCCGAAGTTATGGTCAAAGAGTAATAACTTTGGTTTAAAGCGTTGACGAAGATCAAGCATAATGCTGAGTCGAAGAGGAAAAGACTAGCTAATTGAAAGTCGCCTAGAGGGGGGGTGAATAGGCGGAACCTGAAAATTAAAACTTTATCCCCCAACTAGATCCCTTGATTAGTGGTTAGAACAAGATATACAAATATCGGAGAGAATAAAAACTAAGTTCTTGCTTGTAAAGAGTATTGCGCTTAAATAATGCGGAAGTGGTAAATCAATACTACTAACAAGTTTATGAGAGTAAAGCAAGAAAGCTTAGATAAGAAGAGCAATAGCACAAGTTCTCTCTTGCAAGGAGTTGCTTCACTAAATGAGAGTTTAGCTTAAAGCAATACCAAAAAGAGTTAGCAAAGAGTAGTGCAAGAGGAACCTAGAAAGGGAAAAGACAAACAAATCACAAGCAATAAGCACATAAGACACGGGTCATTTGTTTTACCGTGGTTCGGCCCTTGAAGGCCTAGTCCCTGTTGAGGAGTCCACTAAGGACGGGTCTTTTTCAACCCTTTCCCTCTCTCCACCGATCACACAAGGATCGGCGAGCTCTTCTTCTTCTCAAGGATCACTCTCGATCCCGCAAGGACCACCACACTCTTTGGTGTCTCTTGCTAGCTTTTACAAGCCTCCAAAACTTTGGAGGAAGTTCAATGGGAGTCAAAACTCCACGCTCAAATGAACACAAAGATGTAGCACACACTATCTCTCAATGAATCTCACAAGGCACTAGGGCTAAACTCAATTGAGTAGCTCTCAATTGCTTGCTCTCTCTTTTGTGGCACTTGTGTTGGTTGTAGTGGTCTAAATCTTGTGTATAGGATGGATCAATGAATATATGTGGTTGGGAGGGCTTGAATATGTCAACTAGATGACTTGGAATGTTGCTTGGACTCCCACCCTTTCAAGTGGCCGGTTGGGGTGGTATTTATAGCCACCAACCAAAATATTGCCGTTGGAGAAGCTTGCTGGCGATGGGCGCACCGGACAGTCCGGTGCGCCACCGGACAGTGTCCGGTACGCCTCCGGACAGTGTCCGGTGTGCCGCCACGTCATCCTCCCGTTAGGGCTTGGAGCTGGTCGACCGTTGGAGGCTTTGTCCTCATGTGGCACCGGACAGTCCGGTGTCGCACCGGACAGTCCGGTGCCCCTCTGGCCGTTGCTCTGACATCTGCAGTGGTACTGTTCATCTGTCAGAGTCGACCGTTGTGCGCAGGTAGCCGTTGCTCCGCTGGTGCACCGGACAGTCCGGTGGCACACCGGACAGTCCGGTGAATTATAGCGGAGATGCGTCTGGGAAACCCGAAGGTGAAGAGTTCGAGCTGAAGCACCCTGGTGCACCGGACACTGTCCGGTGGCACACCGGACAGTCCGGTGCGCCAGACCAGGGCAGCCTCCGGTTTCCTTTTTGCTCCTTTCCTTTGAGACCTAGCTTGTTCTTTTGATTGGTTTGTGTTGAAACTTTGGCACCTGTAGAATGTATAATCTTGAACAAACTAGTTAGTCCAATTATTTGTGTTGGACAATTCAACCACCAAAATCAATTAGGAAAAGGTTTAACCCTATTTCCCTTTCACTAATCCCTAGTGATTTAGGTTACGGTTATGAACAAGTATTAAGGTCATAAATGTATTTTTACCCGGGCTGCGTCCCGTGCCTATAAATAGGTGAATAGTACCACCATACTGTTTACGATGGATTGTAATTGCTCTCGTGTCATCACCTTCGAGCAAGCCGAAGGTATCAATGCAATAGGAATTTTATTCATACGTTTGTCATGAAATAAATATTTGAATTGATACATGAATGGATAACGTTTATGATATATTCCTAAATTGTTATTCTCGCAAATGACGAAGGTATGTCCTTCGAGACCTTCGTCTGAGAGCCATTGTATCCAAAAGGAGATGGTGTTTCGGAGGACGAAGGTCCCTAATCTCTAACGATTGTGTTGCCTTGTTCTTGATCCATAGTATTTGAGAATAGGTGAACAACATGGCGCCCACCTCCGGTGAACTCGAACGACCACCTTCAGCAACATCTCAAGCATTCACCTTCGTCATGCCGCCGAAGAAGGCAACAGCGCTAGGGGCTGCCCTTGCACAGCTGGACATCAACCAAGAGGGGCTCTCTCTGAGAGAAGCTCGAAATCAGAAAAGGAAGGGCACCAGCCCAACACTGTAGGAGGAGGAGCTGGACCAAGAGATCAGAGACCTAGAGGTCATCCACCAACAAGTACAGAGAAAGAGAGAGAAAATGCTTCGGTTATCTGAACTTTAGAAGAAGATTGATGAAGTTGCCGAAGAAATGCGCCATATCATGCAAGATGAGCAAGGACAAAGGCCACAACAGAGAGAGCTTCAGCAAGAAAGTCCAAGCTATGATGATGTATGGTATGATGATTTCCACCATGATAACTTTGATTTTGATGATGCTTCTCCTCTAGCAGCATAATTGCAGGCTACCCCATGGCTGCCATCCTACAAACCACCACAACTTCCCATGTACGATGGCCATTCTGATCTGAAGCAGTTCATTATGAGCTACGAGGCAACCATATCATCATATGGTGGCAACACGTCTGTTATGGTGAAATCCTTCGTCATGGCAGTCAGGAACATGGCTCAGACGTGGTATTCCTCCCTTCGTCCGGGAACAATCACATCATGGCAGAAGCTAAAGAACATGCTGGTAACTAGTTTTTAGTTTTTAGGGTTTTGCCTAGGGAGTCTTCGGTGTGACCTTTAAAAGTTGAAATTGCTAGTATCTGAGGTCTTTACTAGACGCTGACATATGATATTTATTTGGTATTATAAGTACTGTTTTTTATAATAAGTTTAATATTAATATAATAAAACATAGCATTATGTTTGTTGGCACCGATCTTGGTGCCAATCATGCGATGAATAACGGCAACGGTGCTCTCTATGGAGGCACAGACGGTCCGCAACCTGGCGCAAGAGCTAGGGTTCTTGTCTAACAAGCCGAACGATCCGCGTCTGGCGGCTGGACGGTCCGCTCGTGTGCAGAGGTGACAAAGTTCGCCAATAGCACCTGGATCTCGCTCCCAGGAGGGACCCGTCGGGGAGGAGAGATCCTAGGATTTGTCTTGGGATCGGCAGGCCACCCAAGACGTCTCTAAACGATATAGAGCCGGAGAGAGGTGAAGATTAGAGAGAGGAAACTAGGTTACTGTCTCCTAGGGTAAAATGTAAAGAACTAAAGGTATATTGATTGTTGGTTGTTCAATCGGCTGCACTCCTTCAAATATATAGTGGGGGGCTAGACCCGTTCCTAGGCGTTCTCCAACAGCACCCGCGAGATTAGAGGGCTAAACATGCGAGGAGATAGGAGTTTTAGCTGTCCAACTTTTGGTTTCTTTAACATCATTTTACCCGCATATCTCACAAGAAAAGTGGAACACATATGGTCTGATTGGATGGCCTCGTGCATGTAGGCTCACGCAAGTTTGGTCCATCAGATACATCTATTTTCCGTATATATATGGATGCAAGCAAATAAGTTTAGAATGCATCGGTGCATACGAGTTCAGCCTCATAGTTACAATAAACCAAACATGTTTCATACCAAAGTCAATGCATAGAAGAAGTCTGGCTCTACTGATACGGGCAACTAAATATACGGATACAGTTTGATCGAAGCCAACAAACCAAACATATGTCATACCAAAATCAATACATAGAACGAGTCATGCTTTCCTGATACAGGGCAACTAAACATGTGGATATAGAGCCTGTTTGGTTCAGCTTTTTTTCTGAATAGCTTTTCTGAAAAGCTGGCTGAGGGAAAAAGCTGACTGTGGGGAGAAGCTGATGGTTAGAATCTGGGTGTTTGGTTCGCCTGCTGTGGAGAGAAGCTGGTGGTTAGAATCTAGGTGTTTGGTTCGCCTGCTGTGGAGAGAAGCTGGTGGTAAGAATCTGGGTGTATGGATACACAAATTCTGAGAGTGTAGACTTTTTATTGAAAAAAGGAAACAAATAAATAGACCGAACCAACAAGAACATTACATTAAAACAAGTACAGTTCATTACAATATAACTATCGATACATTCATTTAATAACCTACGACACTAACACATTAGCAATTGCATCTCGAAATGCACTCATGTCTAACTCATCAGATATGCTACTACTACTGTCACCTACGGGTACATCATGAACAAGGCTAGTAGGTACATGTTGGTCAAAGTCTCGATCGTGTATAGCACTGTCTCGAATGAAGTTATGCAATGCCATGCAAGCAATAATTATCTTCGATTGTTTCCTAAGCGAAAATGAAGGTAGATTGAGAAGAATTCTCCACTTCATTTTTAGCACCCCAAACGATCGCTCTATAACATTACGTAGGGAAGAGTGTGCAAAGTTGAAAACTTCTTTGCTACCAACTGGTTGCCTCGCATTTTGCCATTCTGAAATGTGGTACTTCTGACCCTTATAAGGTGCAAGGTATCCTTTCCTATTCAGATAACCAGAATCTACAAGATAGTATTTACCTGCAAAAACATAAATCTATACTTCAATACATATGAAACACATCAATAACAGATGATACAAAAGTAAAAGATAGTTATACCTTCAGGTGGATGCAGGAACCTATCCCCATACGTGATCAAAGTATCTTGTAAGACTCTAGTATCATGCACTGTGAAAGGGAAACAGGGTCAAACCTTCTCCTAAATGATTTTGGTGGTTGAATTGACCAAAACAAATTATTGGACTAACTAGTTTGTTCTAGAATATATGTTCCACAGGTGCCAAAGGTTCACAACAAACCAATACAAAGTTATAAGAAAGGGTTCAAATGAAAGGAGCAATGAAAACTGAAGGTTGCCCTGGTCTAGCGGACCGGACTGTCCGGTGCACCAGGGTGGATCAACTCCAACTAGTTAGCTTTGGGTTTTCGGGGAGCCTCTCCGCTATAATTCACCGGACTGTCCGGTGTAGCACTGGACTGTCCAGTGTGCCATGCGGAGTAACGGCTATAGCGCCAACGGTCGTCTGCAAAAGGTGAACAGTGAGCTACAGTACTGTGAGCACCTAGAGGGGGGGGGGTGAATAGGTGATCATGTAAAAATTTAAAACTTATAGCCACAAAACTTGGTTAAGTGTTAGTAGGCTAAATAGCGAGCTCTTGTGAACACAAGTATCACAGAAAAGCAATCACAAAAGACACGCGAGTTATCCCGTGGTTCGGCCAAGTACAACACTTGCCTACTCCATGTTGTGGCGTCCCAATGGACGAGGGTTGCACTCAACCCCTTTAAAGTGATCCAATGATCAACTTGAATACCACGGTGTTCTTCTTTCTTTACTCTTTCCCATTTGCGAGGAATCTCCACAACTTGGAGTCTCTCGCCCTTACAATGAGGATCAAAGTGAAAGCACTAGAGTAAGGGAGGGAAGCAACACACACAAATCCCAGCAATACGCACACACACAAGCCAAGACTTCAGCTCAAATAGAACGCAACAAGTTCACCACTAGAATGGAGCTCAAATCACTAAGAATGTCAATTGAATGTGTGAAGATGGAGTGCGGGAGTCTTGGAATGTTCAAAGTATGCTTGGTGTACTCCTCCATGCGCCTAGGGGTCCCTTTTATAGCCCCAAGGCAGCTAGGAGTCGTTGGAAGCAATCCAGGAAGGTAATTCTTGCCTTCTGTCGGGTGGCGCACCGGATAGTCTGGTGCACCACCGGACATCCACTGTTCATTTTCCGGTGCAGATTGCTTTCCTAATTTGGCGCAGCCGACCATTGAAAATTTGGAGTCGTTGGCGCACCGAACACTGTCTGATGCACACTGGACAGTCCGGTGCCCCCATCCGACCGTTGGCTCGGCCACGCGTCACGCGCGGATTGCGCGGTCGACCGTTGGCGCAGTCGACCGTTGGCTCACTGGACAGTCCGGTGCACCACCGGACAGTCCGGTGATTTTTAGCCATACGCTGTTGACTGTTTCCCGAGAGCGGCGACTTCGCCGCAGACGACTCACCGGACAATCCGGTGCACCATCGGACAGTCCGATGATTTATAGCCGTACGTCGCCGTCGAGACCCGAGAGTAGGCTGTTCATCGGGACTGGTTCTGGCACACCGGACACTGTCCGGTGCACCACCGGACAGTCCGGTGCACCCAGACCGAGCAGCCTTTTGGCTGAACATAGCCAACTTTTCTCCAAAATGATTTCTCCTGTTTCTAGCACTTAGACATAATACATTAGTCTTCAAAACAATGTACTAAGTCTAGAAACATACCTTTAATCTTGATTTTCACTTCTTGAGTCTTTGGCACAAATATCACTCAAAGCATTTGTGTTGAGCACTTAATCACCAAAATCTTATAGAAATGGCCCAAGGGCACCTTTCCCTTTCAATCTCCCCCTTTTTGGTGGTTTATGCCGACACAACAAAAAGCAACTAGAAGAAGTGCAACATCAATGCAAATGAAAACAAAAATTTATTTTCGATTCAAATTTAGCATATTTGGATCATTCTTTGCCACCACTTGGTTTGTTTTTGCAAATCAAACTCAATTTCCTATCTCTAAGTCAAATTCACTTGTTGAGGCATAGAGAGGGGTATTCCAAGAGAAATTGATCAAGGATTCAAAAACTCCCCCTTTTTCCCATAATCAAACATTCTTCCCACAAGAGACCAACTTTTGACAATAAGAGACAACAAGAGTATTTTGACAAAACAAAAGCTCTAACTCTACTATTTTCAAAATTCTCAAGTGGTAGTTGATCCATTTGCTTTGGCCTTAATTTCTCCCCCTTTGGCATCAAGCACCAAAATGGTATCATTATTGGCCCTGAAACCCCATTGCCTCACCAAAATCTTCAATTAAGAGTAAAAGGGCAATAAGAGCACAGAGATGAACTTGGAGTAAATTACCCTCTCATCGGAGTGCAGTCGAAGTCTTGCATGGTCCAAGTCCACCTTTTCCCTTTCAATCACCTTTGAGACTAAATTAAGAGAACTCAAGCACATGGTTAGTATCAAAGGGTCAAGTTGTAGCATTTCTCCCCCTAAATTTGTGCACCATTCACACATGGACTTATGAGGTCCGGGGATTCCTTGCACAACTTGAGCACCATAAATAAGCAATAAAATGCATAAGGGAATATGATCAAATGCATAAAACACATGTATGCTCTAGATCAATCCAAGTTACGTGAATCTAAGACATTTAGCTCACTACGCAGCCTGCAAAAGGTCTTCTCATCTAGAGGCTTGGTAAAGATATCGGCTAGCTGGTTCTCGGTGCTAACATAAAACACTACGATATCTCCCTTTTGTTGGTGGTCTCTTAAAAAGTGATGCCGGATGTCTATGTGCTTTGTGCGGCTGTGTTCAACAGGATTGTATGCCATGCAGATTGCACTCTCATTGTCACATAGGAGTGGGACTTTGCTCAGATTGTAGCCAAAGTTCCGGAGGGTTTGCCTCATCCAAAGTAGTTGCACGCAACACTGTCCTGCGGCAACATACTCGGCCTCAGCGGTGGATAGGGCAACGAAAGTTTGTTTCTTAGAACTCCATGACACTAGGGACCTTCCTAGGAATTGGCACGTCCCTGATGTACTCTTCCTATCGACCTTACATCCAGCATAGTCGGAGTCTGAGTATCCAATCAAGTCAAAGGTAGACCCCTTTGGATACCAGATCCCGAAGCAAGGCGTATCAACTAAATATCTAAGAATTCGCTTAACGGCCACAAGGTGACATTCCCTTGGGTCGGATTGAAATCTAGCACACATGCATACGCTAAGCATAATATCCGGTCTACTAGCACATAAATAAAGTAAAGACCCTATCATAGACCGGTATGCCTTTTGATCAACGGATTTACCTCCTTTGTTGAGGTCGACATGTATGTCGGTTCCCATTGGAGTCTTTGCGGGCTTGGCGTCCTTCATCCCAAACCGCTTGAGCAAGTCTTGCGTGTACTTCATTTGAGAGATGAAGGTGCCGTCCTTGAGTTGCTTCACTTGGAACCCAAGGAAGTAGTTCAACTCGCCCATCATTGACATCTCAAATTTCTGAGTCATCATCCTGCTAAACTCTTCACAAGACTTTTGGTTAGTAGAACCAAATATTATGTCATCGACATAAATTTGGCACACAAATAGATCACCATCACAAGTCTTAGTAAAAAGAGTTGGATCGGCTTTCCCAACCTTGAAAGCATTAGCAATTAAAAAGTCTCTAAGGCATTCATACCATGCTCTTAGAGCTTGCTTAAGTCCATAGAGCGCCTTAGAGAGCTTACACACATGGTCGGGGTAGCGTTCATCCTCAAAGCCAGGGGGTTGCTCCACGTACACCTCCTCCTTGATTGGCCTGTTGAGGAAAGCGCTCTTCACGTCCATTTGGAACAACCTGAAAGAATGATGAGCAGCATAAGCTAACAAAATGCGAATCGACTCTAGCCTAGCCATAGGAGCAAAAGTCTCCTCAAAGTCCAAACCTGCGACTTGGGCATAACCTTTTGCCACAAGTCGAGCCTTGTTCCTTGTCACCACCCCGTGCTTGTCCTGTTTGTTGCAGAACACCCACTTGGTTCCCACAACGTTTTGCTTGGGACGTGGCACCAGTGTCCAAACTTCATTTCGTTTGAAGTTATTGAGCTCTTCCTACATGGCCAACACCCAGTCCGGATCCAACAAGGCCTCTTCTACCCTGAAAGGCTCAATAGAAGAGACAAAAGAGTAATGCTCACAAAAATTTGCTAATCTAGAGCGAGTGGTTACTCCCTTGCTTATGTCACCCAAAATCTGGTCGACGGGATGATTCCTTTGAATCGTCGCTCGAACTTGAGTTGGAGGGGCCTGTGGTACTTCTTCCTCCTCATCTTGGACATCCTGTGCTCCTCTTTAATCACACGTCTCCTCTTGAGGAACCTGTTCTTCATCTTGAGTCGGGGGATGCACCATCGTTGAGGAAGAAGGTTGATCTTGCTCCTTGTGTTCCAGTGGTCGCACATCTCCAATAGCCATGGTGCGTATTGCGTCCGTTGGAATATCATCCTCATCTACATCATCAAGATCAACTTGCTCTCTTGGAGAGCCATTAGTTTCATCAAATACAACGTCGCTAGAGACTTCAACCGAACCCGATGATTTGTTGAAGACTCTATACGCCTTTGTATTTGAGTCATAACCTAACAAAAACCCTTCTACAGCTTTGGGAGCAAATTTTGAATTCCTACCTTTCTTCACTAGAATGTAGCATTTACTCCCAAAAACTCAAAAATATGAAACGTTGGGTTTGTTACCGGTTAGGAGTTCATACGACGTCTTCTTGAGGAGGCGATGAAGGTAGACCCGATTTATGCCATGGAAGGCTGTGTTCACAGCTTCCGACCAAAACCGCTCGGGCGTCTTGAATTCTCCAAGCATCGTCCTCGCCATGTCTATGAGCGTCCTGTTCTTCCTCTCTACCACACCATTTTGCTGTGGTGTGTAGGGAGCAGAGAACTCGTGCTTGATTCCTTCCTCCTCAAGGTACTCCTCCACTTGAAGGTTCTTGAACTCGGACCCGTTGTCGCTTCTAATCTTTTTCACCTTGAGCTCAAATTCGTTTTGAGCTCGCCTTAGAAAGCGCTTGAGGGTCCCTTGGGTTTCTGATTTATCCTGCAAAAAGAATACCCAAGTGAAGCGGGAAAAATCATCAACAACAACAAGTCCATACTTACTTCCCCCAATGCTAAGGTAGGCGACGGGTCCGAAGAGGTCCATATGCAGTAGCTCCAGAGGTCTTGATGTAGTCATCACATTCTTGTTGTGATGAGCGCTTCCCACCTGTTTACCTGCTTGACAAGCTGCACAAGGTCTATCTTTTTCGAAAGTTACATTTGTTAGACCTAACACATGTTCTCCCTTTAAAAGTTTGTGAAGGTTCTTCATCCCGACATGTGCTAGACGGCGATGCCACAGCCAGCCCATGCTAGTCTTAACGATTAAGCATGCATCTAGATCGGCCTCTGAAAGGGAATTAGGCTTACACCTATTTCCTAAATGATTTTGGTGGTTGAATTGCCCAACACAAATAATTGGACTAACTAGTTTGCCCTAGTGTATAAGCTCTACAGGTGCAAAAAGGTTCACACTTAGCCAATAAAAAGACCAAGAAATGGGTTCAACAAAGAGAGCAAGGGATAACCGAAGGCAGCCCTGGTCTAGCGCACCGGACTGTCCGGTGTGCCACCGGACAGTGTCCGGTGCACCAGGGCACTCCAGGCTGAACTCTACACCTTCGGGAAAATCTAGGGGCGCTCCGCTATAATTCACCGGACATGTCTGGTGTACACCGGACAGTGTCCGGTGCACCAGAGGAGAGCGGCTCTGGAACTCGCCAGCGTCGGGAATTCGTCCGCTATAATTCACCGGACATGTCCGGTGCACACCGGACTGTCCGGTGTGACAGCGGGCAACGGCTACTTCGAGCGGCAACGGCTACCTGCAACGCATTAAATGCGCGCCAGCGCGCGCAGAGGAGCAGGCCACGCGCGGGTGGCGCACCAGACA
Organism: Zea luxurians; assembly: GCA_029449295.1. NCBI lineage: Eukaryota > Viridiplantae > Streptophyta > Magnoliopsida > Poales > Poaceae > Zea > Zea luxurians. The sequence continues at coordinate 34,693,307 of JAOPSE010000026.1, read as the reverse complement.
GCCTACAGTGCATGTCCGGTGCACCACCGGACATCCTGGCGGGCCCACAAGTCAGAGCTCAACGGTCGGAACCCCAACGGCTCGCTGTCGTGGCTGGCGCACCGGACAGTGTCCGGTGGCGCACCGGACTGTCCGGTGCGCCATGCGACTGCAGCCTCCCAACGGCCATTTTTGGTGGTTGGGGCTATAAATACCCCAACCACCCCACATTCAATGGCATCCAAGTTTCTACACTCCAACACCTTACAAGAGCTCTAGCATTCATTCTAAAGCACACAAAAGAGATCAAATCCTCTCCCAACTCCACATCAAGCCCTAGTGATTAGAGAGAGTGATTTGCCGTGTTCTTTTGAGCTCTTGCGCTTGGATCGCTTGCTTTTCTTTCTCATTTGTTCTTGTGATCAAATACTCATTTGTAACCAAGGCAAGAGACACCAATTGTGTGGTGGTCCTTGTGGGGAAGTTTCATTCCCGGGTTGATTTGAGAAGAGAAGCTCACTCGGTCCGAGGGGCCGTTTGAGAGAGGGAAAGGGTTGAAAAAGACCCGGCCTTTGTGGCCTCCTCAACGGGGAGTAGGTTTGCGAGAACCGAACCTCGGTAAAACAAATCCGCGTGTCACACTCTTCACTTGCTTGCGATTTGTTTTGCGCCCTCTCTCGTGGACTCGTTTATATTTCTAACGCTAACCCGACTTGTAGTTGTGATTAACTTTGTAGATTTCAGTTTCGCCCTATTCACCCCCCTCTAGGCGACTTTCAGCCTCCTCCTTCAAAAAATCAACTAAATAGAGTTTGTCGTATAGTACACCCTTAAAGGCTAATGAACTGAAAGTCGCCTAGAGGGGGGGTGAATAGGGCGAATCTGAAATTTATAAACTTAAGCACAACTACAAGTCGGGTTAGCGTTAGAAATATGAACGAGTCCGAGAGAGAGGGCGAAAAACAAATCATAAGCAAATAGGAAGTGAGACGCGATGATTTGTTTTACCGAGGTTTGGTTCTTTCAAACATACTCCCCGTTGAGGTGGTCACAAAGACCGGGTCTCTTTCAACCCTTTCCCTCTCTCAAACGGTCACTTAGACCAAGTGAGCTTCTCTTCTCAATCAAACGGGACACTAAGTCCCCGCAAGGACCACCACACAATTGGTGTCTCTTGCCTCGGTTACAATTGAGTTGATCACAAGAAAGAATGAGAAAGAAAAGAAGCAATCCAAGCGCAAGAGCTCAAATGAACACAAGTCACTCTCTCTAGTCACTAATTTGTTTTGGAATGATCTTTGGACTTTGGAGAGGATTTGATCTCTTTGGTGTGTCTTGTATTGAATGCTATAGCTCTTGTAAGGTGTAGGAAGTCTGAAAACTTGGATGCAATGAATGGTGGGTGGTTGGGGATATTTATAGCCCCAACCACCAAAGTAGCCGTTGGTGGAGGCTGCTGTCGACGGGCGCACCGGACAGTCCGGTGCGCCACCGGACACTGTCCGGTACGCCTGCCATGTCACCCAGCCGTTGGATTCTAACCGTTGGAGCTTCTGTCTTCTGGGCCACCGGACAATCCGGTGGTGCACCGGACAGGTCCTGTAGACTGTCCGGTGCGCCTTCTGGCGTCTGCTCTGACTTCTGCCCGCAGGCGCGCACTGTAGCGCATTTAATGCCTTCGCAGACGACCGTTGGCGCGAAGTAGCCATTGCTCCGCTGGCACACCGGACAGTCCGGTGAATTATAGCGGAGTGGCTCCCAGAATTCCCGAAGGTGAGCAGTTCGGAGTTGGAGTCCCTGGTGCACCGAACACTGTCCGGTGGTGCACCGGACAATCCGGTGCGCCAGACCAGGGCACACTTCGGCTGACTTTAGCTCTCTATATTTGAATCCTTTCTTGGTCCTTTTATTGATTTGTTGTGAACCTTTGGCACCTGTAGAACTCATAATCTAGAGCAAACTAGTTAGTCCAATTATTTGTGTTGGGCAATTCAACCACCAAAATCAATTAGGAAAAGGTGTAAGCCTATTTCCCTTTCAATCTCCCCCTTTTTGGTGATTGATGCCAACACAAACCAAAGCAAATATAAAAGTGCAGAATTGAACTAGTTTGCATAATGTAAGTGCAAAGGTTGCTTGGAATGAAACCAATAATCATTTCTACTAGATATGCATGGATGGCTTTCTTTTAATTTGAAATTTTGGACCACGCTTGCACCACTTATTTTGTTTTTGCAAACTCTTTTGTAAATTCTTTTCAAAGTCCTTTTGCAAATAGTCAAAGATAGATGAATAAGATTGAAAGAAGCATTTTTCAAGATTTGAAATTTTCTCCCCCTGTTTCAAATGCTTTTCCTTTGACTAAACAAAACTCCCCCTTAATGAAATCCTCCTCTTAGTGTTCAAGAGGGTTTTAGATATAGATTTTGAAGATACTACTCTCTCCTCCTTTCGAACATAATAAGATATCAATTTTAAACAACTTCATTTTAAAATTAGGTGGTGGTGCGGTCCTTTTGCTTTGGGCTCATACTTTCTCCCCCTTTGGCATGAATCGCCAAAATAGATACTTGTGAGTGGAATATAAGCCCTTATTCAAACTTTCTCCCTCTTTGGCAAACAAAAATATGAGTGAAGATTATACCAAAGTGGAGAACAAAGCAGAGTACCAGCAAATATGATTGGAGTTGAGTGGAAGCGCCTTCTTTGCCGAATACTCCATTTCCCTTTCAATGTCTGTGACTTTTGATCTACGGATTTTCCTCCCGTGTCGAGGTCGAGATGCCCATTAGTTCCCATGGGTATCTTGATGGGTTTGGCATCCTTCATTCCAAACTTGGTGAGAATATCTTGAATATACTTTGTTTGGCTGATGAAGGTGCCCTCTTGGAGTTGCTTCACTTGAAAGCCTAGAAAATACTTCAACTCCCCCATCATAGACATCTCGAATTTTTGAATCATGATCCTACTAAACTCTTCACAAATAGATTTGTTAGTAGACCCAAATATAATATCATCAACATAAATTTGGCATAGAAACAAATCATTTTCAATGGTTTTAGTGAATAAAGTAGGATCGTCCTTTCCGACTTTGAAGCCATTAGTGATAAGAAAATCTCTTAGGCATTCATACCATGCTCTTGGGGCTTGCTTAAGCCCATAAAGCGCCTTAGAGAGTTTGTAAACATGGTTAGGATACTCACTATCTTCAAAGCCGGGAGGTTGCTCAACATAGACCTCTTCCTTGATAGGTCCGTTGAGGAAGGCACTCTTCACGTCCATTTGGTAGAGCTTAAAGTCATGGTGAGTAGCATAGGCAAGTAATATTCGAATTGACTCAAGCCTAGCTACGGGTGCATAGGTTTCACCGAAATCCAAACCTTCGACTTGTGAATACCCTTTGGCCACAAGTCGTGCCTTGTTTCTTGTCACACACCATGCTCATCTTGTTTGTTGCGGAAGACCCACTTAGTTCCTACAATATTTTGGTTAGGACATGGAACTAAATGCCATACCTCATTCCTCTTGAAATTGTTGAGCTCCTCTTGCATCGCCATCACCTAATCTGAATCTTGAAGTGCTTCCTCTACCCTGTGTGGCTCAATAGAGGAAACAAAAGAATAATGTTCACAAAAATGAGCAACACGAGATCGAGTAGTTACCCCCTTATGAGTGTCGCCGAGGATGGTGTTCCCGGGGTGATCTCGTTGGATTGCTTGGTGGATTCTTGGGTGTGGCGGCCTTGGAACTTGCTCATCCTCCTTGTCTTGATCATTTGCATCTCCCCCTTGATCATTGCCGTCTTCTTGAGGTGGCTTATCTTCTTGATCTTCTTCTTCTTCATCATCTTGAGCCTCATCCTCATCTTGAGTTGGTGGAGATGCTTGCATGGAGGAGGATGGTTGATCTTGTGCTTGAATGGGCTCTTCGGATTCCTTAGGACACACATCCCCATTGGACATGTTCCTTAGTGCGACGCACGGAGCCTCTTCATCATCTAATTCATCAAGATCAACTTGCTCTACTTGAGAGTCATTAGTCTCATCAAACACAATGTCACAAGAAACTTCAACTTGTCCAGTGGACTTGTTAAAGACTCTATATGCCCTTGTGTTTGAATCATATCCTAGTAAAAAACCTTCTACGGCCTTAGGAGCAAATTTGGATTTTCTACCTCTTTTAACAAGAATAAAACATTTGCTACCAAAGACTCTAAAATATGAAACATTTGACTTTTTACCGGTGAGGAGTTCATATGATGTCTTCTTGAGGATTCGGTGTAGATACAATCGGTTGATAGCGTAGCAAGCGGTGTTGACCGCCTCGGCCCAAAACCGATCCGAAGTCTTGTACTCATCAAGCATGGTCCTTGCCATGTCCAATAGAGTCCTATTCTTCCTCTCCACTACACCATTTTGTTGTGGCGTGTAGGGAGAAGAGAACTCATGCTTGATGCCCTCTTCCTCAAGAAAGCCTTCTATTTGAGAGTTCTTGAACTCCGTCCCATTATCGCTTCTGATTTTCTTGATCCTCAAGCCGAACTCATTTTGAGCCCGTCTCAAGAATCCCTTTAAGGTCTCTTGGGTTTGAGATTTTTCCTGTAAAAAGAATACCCAAGTGAAGCGAGAATAGTCATCCACAATAACTAGACAGTACTTACTCCCGCCGATGCTTATATAAGCGATCGAGCCGAATAGGTCCATATGGAGGAGCTTGAGTGGCCTGTCAGTCGTCAAGATGTTCTTATGTGGATGATGAACACCAACTTGCTTCCCTGTTTGGTATGCGCTACAAATCCTGTCTTTCTCAAAATGCACATTTGTTAGTCCCAAAATGTGCTCTCCCTTTAGAAGTTTGTGAAGATTCTTCATCCCAACATGGGCTAGTCGGCGATGCCAGAGCCAACCCATGTTAGCCTTAGCTATTAAGCAAGTATCGAGTTCAGCTCTATTGAAATCAACTAAGTATAGCTGACCCTCTAATACTCCCTTAAAAGCTATTGAATCATCACTTCTTCTAAAGACAGTAACACATGTATCCGTAAAAAGACAGTTGTAGCCCATTTTACACAATTGAGAAACAGAAAGCAAGTTGTAATCTAATGAGTCTATAAGAAAAACATTAGAAATGGAATGGTCAGGTGATATAGCAATTTTACCCAATCCTTTGACCAAACCTTAATTTCCATCCCCGAATGTGATAGCTCGTTGGGGATCTTGGTTTTTCTCGTAGGAGGAGAACATCTTTTTCTCCCTTGTCATATGGTTTGTGCACCCGCTGTCGATGATCCAACTTGAGCCCCTGATGCATAAACCTACAAAACAAATTTAGTTCTTGATTTTAGGTACCCAAACGGTTTTGGGTCCTTTGACATTAGATACAAGAACTTTGGGTACCCAAACACAAGTTTTTGATCCCTTATGTTTGCCCCCAACATACTTGGCAACTACCTTGCCTGATTTGTTAGTTAGCACATAAGAAGCATCAAAAGTTCTAAATGAAACATTATGATCATTTGATGCTTTATGAGTTTTCTTCTTAGGCAATTTAGCATGGGTTGATTGCCTAGAACGAGATGCCTCACTCTTATACATAAAAGCATGATTAGGGCCAGAGTGAGACTTCCTAGAGTGAATTCTCCTAATTTTGTGTTCGGGATAACCGGCAGGGTATAAAATGTAACCCTCGTTATCCTGAACCATGGGAGCCTTGCCTTTAACAAAATTAGACAATCTTTTAGGCGGGGCATTAAGCTTGACATTGTTTCCCTGTTGGAAGCCAATGCCATCCTTAATGTCAGGGCGTCTCCCACTATAGAGCATGCTTCTAGCAAATTTAAATTTCTCATTTTCTAAGTTTTGCTCATTAATTTTGGCACTAAGTTGAGCTATGTGATCATTTTGTTGTTTAATTAAGGCTAGGTGATCATGAATAGCATCAACATTAATATCTCTACATCTAGTGCAAATAGTAACATGCTCAACAGAAGATGTAGAGGGTTTGCAAGTATTTAATTCAACAATCTTAGCATGTAAAATATCATTCTCATCTCTAAGATTGGAAATAGAAGCATTGCAAACATCTAATTCTCTAGCCTTAGAAATTAATTTTTCATTTTCATTCTTAAGGCTAGCAAGAGAAGCATTCAATTTGTCAATCTTAGCAATTAAATTGGCATTATCATTTCTAAGACTAACAATTGAATCATCACAAGCATCAAGCTTCCCAACCTTAGCAATTAAATTGGCATTCTCATTTCTAAGGTTGGAAATAATATCATGGCAGGTGCTTAGCTCACTAGTCAATTTTTCACATTTTTCAACTTCTAGAGCATAAGCATTTTTCAACATGCTTCTTGTTTTCTTTAATAAGGAAGTCCTCTTGGCTATCCAAGAGCTCATCCTTATCATGAATAGCACTAATTAATTCATTTAATTTTTCTTTTTGTTGCATGTTTAAGTTGGCAAAAAGAGTAAACAAGTCATCCTCATTATCACTAGAATTAGCCTCATCACTAGATGTTGCATATTTAGTTGAGGATTTTGATTTTACCTTCTTCCTTTTGCTGTCCTTTGCCATGAGGCACTTGTGGCCGACGTTGGGAAAGAGGAGCCCTTTGTTGACGGCGATGTTGGCGGCGTCCTCGTCGGAGGAGGAGTCGGTGGAGCTCTCGTCGGAGTCCCACTCCCGGCAAACATGGGCATCACCGCCCTTCTTCTTGTAATACTTTTTCTTTTCTCTCCTCTTTCCCTTCTTGTCGTCGCCCCTGTCACTATCACTAGAAATTGGACATTTAGCAATGAAATGACCGGGCTTACCATATTTGTAGCATACTTTCTTGGAATGGGGCTTGTAATCTTTCCCCTTCCTTTGTTTGAGGATTTGACGGAAGCTCTTGATGATATCGATGAGTGTCATCTCCTCATTGTCGAGCTTGGAGGCGTCGATGGGGATTCTACTTGGAGTAGAATCTTCTTTCTTCTCCTCTGTTGCTTTGAATGTAACTGGTTGCGCTTCGGGTACGGAGGAGGATGCGCCTTGCTCGATAATCTTTTTGGAGCCTTTGATAATTAGTTCAAAGCTCACAAATTTACCTATCACTTCCTCGGGAGACATTAGCTTGTATCTAGGATCACCACGAATTAATTGTACTTGAGTAGGATTAAGAAAGACTAGTGATCTTAGAATAACCTTGACCATCTCATGGTCATCCCATTTGGTGCTCCCGAGGTTGCGCACTTGGTTCACCAGGGTCTTGAGCCGGTTGTACATTGCTTGTGACTCCTCCCCTTGGTGAAGCATGAATCAACCGAGCTCCCCCTCGATCGTCTCCCTCTTGGTGATCTTGGTCACCTCATCTCCTTCGTGCGCCATTTTGAGTATGTCCCAAATCTCTTTGGCGCTCTTCAATCCTTGCACCTTGTTATACTCCTCTCGACTTAGAGAGGCGAGGAGTATTGTGGTGGCTTGTGAGTTGAAGTGCCGGATTTGGGCAACTTCCTCTGAATCGTAGTCCTCATCCCCTATGGATGGTACCTGTACACCAAACTCAACAACGTTCCAAATACTAGTGTGGAGTGAGGTTAGGTGATGCCTCATTTTGTCACTCCACATGTTATAATCTTCACCGTCAAAAACCGGTGGTTTGCCTAATGGAACAGAAAGTAATGGAGTACGTTTAGAAATGCGAGGGTAGTGTAGGGGAATCTTACTAAACTTCTTGCGCTCATGGCGCTTAAAAGTTACGGACGGCGCGTCGGAGCCGGAGGTGGATGGCGATGAAGAATCGGTCTCGTAGTAGACCACCTTCCTCATCTTCTTTTTCTTTTCGCCACTCCGATACGACTTGTGTGAAGGGGATTCCTTCTCCTTCCCCTTGTTGCGGGACTCTCCCGATGGAGCCTTCCCATGGCTTGTAGCGGGCTTGTCGCCGGTCACCATCTCCTTCTTGGCGTGATCTCCCGACATCACTTCGAGCGGTTAGGCTCTAATGAAGCACCGGGCTCTGATACCAATTGAAAGTCGCCTAGAGGGGGGTGAATAGGGCGAATCTGAAATTTATAAACTTAAGCACAACTACAAGTCAGGTTAGCGTTAGAAATATGAACGAGTCCGAGAGAGAGGGCGAAAAACAAATCATGAGCAAATAGGAAGTGAGACACGATGATTTATTTTACCGAGGTTCGATTCTTTCAAACCTACTCCCCGTTGAGGTGGTCACAAAGACCGGGTCTCTTTCAACCCTTTCCCTCTCTCAAACGGTCACTTAGACCGAGTGAGCTTCTCTTCTCAATCAAACGGGACACTAAGTCCCCGCAAGGACCACCACACAATTGGTGTCTCTTGCCTCGGTTACAATTGAGTTGATCACAAGAAAGAATGAGAAAGAAAAGAAGCAATCCAAGCGCAAGAGCTCAAATGAACACAAGTCACTCTCTCTAGTCACTAATTTGTTTTGGAATGATCTTTGGACTTTGGAGAGGATTTGATCTCTTTGGTGTGTCTTGTATTGAATGCTATAGCTCTTGTAAGGTGTAGAAAGTCTGAAAACTTGGATGCAATGAATGGTGGGTGGTTGGGGGTATTTATAGCCCCAACCACCAAAGTAGCCGTTGGTGGAGGCTGCTGTCGACGGGCGCACCAGACAGTCCGGTGCGCCACCGGACACTGTCTGGTGCGCCTGCCACGTCACCCAGCCGTTGGATTCTGACCGTTGGAGCTTCTATCTTCTGGACCACCGGACAGTCCGGTGGTGCACCGGACAGGTTCTGTAGACTGTCCGGTGCGCCTTCTGGTGCCTGCTCTGACTTCTGCGCACGCAGGCATGCACTGTAGCGCATTTAATGCCTTCACAGACGACCGTTGGCACGAAGTAGCCGTTGCTCCGCTGGCACACCGGACAGTCCGGTGCCCCCACCGGACACTGTCCGGTGCTACTCCGGACAGTCCGGTGAATTATAGCGGAGTGGCTCCCAGAATTCCCGAAGGTGAGCAGTTCGGACTTGGAGTCCCTGGTGCACCGGACACTGTCCGGTGGTGCACCGGACAGTCTGGTGCGCCAGACCAGGGCACACTTCGGCTGACTTTAGCTCTCTATATTTGAATCCTTTCTTGGTCCTTTTATTGGTTTGTTGTGAACCTTTGGCACCTGTAGAACTCATAATCTAGAGCAAACTAGTTAGTCCAATTATTTGTGTTGGGCAATTCAACCACCAAAATCAACTAGGAAAAGGTGTAAGCCTATTTTCCTTTCATGAACCATCACTCCTTCTAAAGACAGACACATCTACATTTGTAAATAAGCAGTTGTAACCCATATTACATAATTGACTAACGGACAACAAGTTATACCCGAGCGATTCAACTAAAAACACATTAGATTGGAATGCTCGGATGAAATGGCTATCTTCCCTAGTCCTTTAACCTTGCCTTGATTCCCGTCACCGAATATGATTGAATCTTGGGAATCTTTGTTCTTGACGTAGGAGGTGAACATCTTCTTCTCCCCCGTCATGTGGTTTGTGCATCCGCTGTCGATAATCCAGCTTGAGCCCCCGGATGCATAAACCTGCAAGGCAAATTAGGCTTGGGTTTTAGGTACCCAACTCTTGTTGGGTCCTACAAGGTTAGTTATAATAGCCTTAGGGACCCAAATGCAAGTCTTGTCTCCCTTACATTTGGCCCCCACCTTTTTAGCAATCACTTTTTCATTTTTACATGAAAGAACAAATTTAGCATTGCAAGCATGAAAGACAGTGGTAGATCCATTATACACTTTCCTAGGAGCATGAGACACAAAATTCCTCATAGATCTACCATTAAAGTTTGAACTTGAAGCAATCATGGCATGTGAGTCAAAAGCATTATAACTCCTACTATAATGAAAATTCCTAGCATATTTTCTATCATGATACATGAAAGCATGATTCTTTTGACTCCTACTAGCCATAGGGGCCTTCCCTTTCTCCTTGTTGGGAATGAGAGCCTTTTGACTTGTTAAGTTCTTGGCTTCCCTTCGAAAGCCAAGCCCATCCTTAATTGAGGGATGTCTACCAACAGTGTAGGCATCCCTTGCAAATTTTAGTTTATCAAAATCATTTTTGCTAGTCTTAAGTTGGGCATTAAGACTAGCTACTTCATCATTTAATTTAGAAATAGAAATTAAATGTTCACTACAAGCATCAACATTAAAATCCTTACACCTATTGCAAATTTCAACATGCTCTACACAAGAACTAGATTTATTTGCTACCTCTAGCTTAGCATTTAAATCATCATTCAAAATCTTCAGGCTAGAAATAGATTCATTGCAAATAGATAATTCAGAAGATAATAATTCATTCCTTTTAATTTCTACGGCAAGAGACTTTTGAACATTAACAAATTTGTCATGTTCCTCATACAAGATGTCATCTTGCCTCTCTAGTAGTCTATCTTTTTCATTCAATGCATCAATCAGCTCATTAATCTTTTCTACCTTGGCTCTATCTAGTCCTTTGAACAAGCTAGTGTAGTCAATTTCATCATCACTAGAGTCCTCATCACTAGAAGTAGAGTACTTGGGAGTTTCTCTAGTGTTTACCTTCTTTTCCTTTGCCATTAGACAAGTATGGCGCTCGTTGGGGAAGAGCGATGACTTGTTGAAGGCCGAGGCGACGAGTCCTTCGTCGTCGGAGTCGGACAATGAACAATCCGAGTCCCACTCTTTGCCGAGGTGTGCCTCGCCCTTCGCCTTCTTGTAGGCCTTCTTCTTTTCCCTCTTTTCGCCTTTCTCTTGTTCCTGGTCATTAGTATTGACGGGACAATTTGCTATAAAATGACCATACTTACCATATTTAAAGCAGGAGCGTTTCCCCTTTGCTTTGGTCTTGTTGGGATGCTCCTTTCTTCCTTTTAAAGTCGTCTTGAAGCGCTTGATGATGAGGGCCATTTCTTCCTCGTTAAGCCCAGCCGCCTCAACTTGCGCCACCTTGCTTGGTAGCGCCTCCCTGCTACTTGTTGCTTTGAGAGCAACGGTTTGAGGCTCGTGGATCGGCATTGGGCCATTCAACGCCTCATCAACATATCTTGCCTCCTTGATCATCATTCGCCCACTTACAAACTTTCCGAGTATTTCCTCGGGCGTCATCTTGGTGTACCTAGGATTTTCACGAATAGAGTTTACAAGATGAGGATCAAGGACAGTGAAAGACCTTAGCATAAGCCGGACGACGTCGTGGTCCGTCCATCTCGTGCTTTCATAGCTCCTTATTTTGTTGATCAGGGTCTTGAGCCTGTTGTACGTTTGAGTTGGCTCTTCCCCCCTGATCATTGCGAACCTTCCTAGTTCGCCCTCCACCAACTCCATCTTGGTGATCATGGTGATGTCGTTCCCCTCATGTGAGATCTTGAGGGTGTCCCAAATCTGCTTGGCATTATTCAAGCCGCTCACCTTATGATACTCTTCCCTGCACAAGGATGCTAAAAGAACAGTGGTAGCTTGTGCATTTTTGTGAATTTGTTCATTGATAAACATGGGATTATCCGTACTATCAAATTGCATTCCATTTTCTACTATCTCCCATATACTTGGATGAAGAGAGAATAAGTGACTACGCATTTTGTGACTCTAAAATCCATAGTCCTCTCCATCAAAGTGTGGATGTTTACCAAGAGGAATGGAAAGCAAATGAGCATTGGAATTTTGCGGAATTCGAGAATAATCAAAAGAAAAGTTTGAGTTGACCGTTTTCTTTTTCTCATTGTCGTCGTCGTCTCTTTGGGAAGAAGAGGACTCGTCAGTGTCGTAGTAGACTATCTTCTTAATGCGTCTCTTCTTCTTCCCGTCCTTCTTCTTGTGACTTGAGCCCGAGTCAGTGGGCTTGTCGTCTTTTGGCTCATTGAGGAAGGACTCCTTCTCCTTGTCGTTGATCACCATCCCCTTTCCCTTAGGATCCATCCCTTCGGGCAATTAGTCCCTTTCTTGAAGAGAATGGCTCCGATACCAATTGTGAGCACCTAGAGGGGGGGGGGTGAATAGGTGATCCTGTAAAAATTTAAAACTTATAGCCACAAAACTTGGTTAAGTGTTAGTAGGCTAAATAGCGAGCTCTTGTGAACACAAGTATCACAGAAAAGCAATCACAAAAGAGACGTGAGTTATCCCATGGTTCGGCCAAGTACAACACTTGCCTACTCCACGTTGTGGCGTCCCAATGGACGAGGGTTGCACTCAACCCCTTTCAAGTGATCCAATGATCAACTTGAATACCACAGAGTTCTTCTTTCTTTACTCTTTCCCGTTTGCGAGGAATCTCCACAACTTGGAGTCTCTCGCCCTTACAATGAGGATCAAAGTGAAAGCACTAGAGTAAGAGAGGGAAGCAACACACACAAATCCCAGCAATACGCACACACACAAGCCAAGACTTGAGCTCAAATAGAACGCAACAAGTTCACCACTAGAACGGAGCTCAAATCACTAAGAATGTCAATCGAATGTGTGAAGATGGAGTGCGGGAGTCTTGGAATGTTTAAAGCTTGGTGTACTCCTCCATGCGCCTAGGGGTCCCTTTTATAGCCCCAAGGCAGCTAGGAGCCGTTGGAAGCAATCCAGGAAGGCAATTCTTGCCTTCTGTCGGGTGGCGCACCAGACAGTCTGGTGCACCACCGGACATCCACTGTTCATTGTCCGGTGCAGATTGCTTTCCTAATTTGGCACAGCCGACCGTTGAAGATTTGGAGCCGTTGGCGCACCGGACACTGTCTGGTGCACACCGGACAGTCCGGTGCCCCCATCCGACCGTTGGCTCGGTCACGCGTCACGCGCGGATTGCACGGTCGACCGTTGGCGCAGTCGACCGTTGGCTCACCGGACAGTCCGGTGCACCATCGGACAGTCCGGTGCACCATCGGACAGTCCGGTGATTTTTAGCTGTACGCTGTTGACTGTTTCCCGAGAGCAGCGACTTCGCCGCAGACGACTCACTGGACAGTCCGGTGATTTATAGCCATACGCCGTCGTCAAGACCCGAGAGTAGGTTGTTCATCGGGACTGGTCCTGGCACACCAGACACCGTCCGGTGCACCACCAGACATTGTCTGGTGCACCACCGGACAGTCCAGTGCACCCAGACCGAGCAGCCTTTTGGCTGAACATGGCCAACTTTTCTCCAAAACGATTTCTCCTGTTTCTAGCACTTAGACATAATACATTAGTCTTCAAAACAATGTACTAAGTCTAGAAACATACCTTTAATCTTGATTTTCACTTCTTGAGTCTTTGGCACAAATATCACTCAAAGCATTTGTGTTGAGCACTTAATCACCAAAATCTTATAGAAATGGCCCAAGGGCACATTTCCCTTTCAAGTACACGGACAGTTCGCGCAGAAGTTAGAGCAACGCCAGAATGTGCACCAGACAGTGAACAGGACCTGTCCGGTGCACCACCGAACTGTCCGGTGGCCCCACTTGTCAGAGCTCCAACGGTCGAACCCTAACGGTTGGGTGACGTGGCTGGCGCATCGGATAGTGTCCGGTGGCGCACCGGACTGTCCGGTGCGCCCGTCGACAGAAGCCTTCCCCAACGGCCACTTTGGTGGTTGGGGCTATAAATACCCCCAACCACCACACTTCAAGGCATCCAAGTTTTCAGCCAACTCATTCAATACAAGAGCTAGTGCATTTAATACAAGACACAAATAGAGTGAATCAAAATCTCTCCAAGTCTCAATTCCACTCAAAGCAATAGTGATTAGAAGCGAGAGTTTTGTTGTGTTCTTTTGAACTCTTGCGCTTGGATCACTTTTCTTCTTCCCCATTTCTTGTTCCCAAGATCTTTGTAATCAAGACAAGAGACACCAATTGTGTGGTGGTCCTTATAGGGACTTAGTGTCCCAATTGATTGAGAAGAGAAGCTCACTCGGTCTAAGTGACCGTTTGAGAGAGGGAAAGGGTTGAAAGTGACCCAGTCTTCGTGACCACCTCAACGGGGAGTAGGTTTGCAAGAACCGAACCTCGGTAAAAACAAATCATCGTGTCACTCTTGCTATTTGCTTGTGATTTGTTTTTTGCTCTCTCTTTCGGACTCGATTATACTTCTAACGCTAACCCCGGCTTGTAGTTATGCTTAAAGTTTATAAATTTCAGATTTGCCTAATCACCCCCTCTCTTGGTGACTTTCAATTGGTATCAGAGCCCAGTACTTCATTAGAGCCTAACCGCTCGAAGTGATGTCGGGAGCTCACGCCAAGAAAGAGATGGTGACCGGCGAGAAGCCCGCCATAAGCCACGGGAAAGCTCCATCGGGAGAGTCCGGCAACAAGAAGAGGGAGGAATCACCTCCCCGCGTCAAGTCGCACCGGAGTGGTGACAAGAAGAAGAAAATGAAGAAAGTGGTCTACTACGAGATCGATTCTTCGTCGCCTTCCACCTTCGATTCTGACACGCTGTCCGTCACTTCTAAGCGCCATGAGCGCAAGAAGTTTAGTAAGATCCACTTACGCTATCCACGCATTTCCAAACGCACTCCTTTACTTTCCGTCCCACTAGGCAAACCACTGGTTTTTGACGGTGAAGATTATTGTATGTGGAGTGATAAAATGAGGCACCATCTAACCTCACTTCATGCTAGCATTTGGGACATTGTTGAGTTTGGTGCGCAGGAACCATCCATAGTGGATGAAGGCTATGACTCGGACGAGGTAGCCCAAATCCGGCACTTCAATTCCCAAGCCACTACTATACTCCTCGCCTCTCTAAGTCGAGAGGAGTATAATAAGGTGCAAGGATTGAAGAGTGCCAAAGAGATTTGGGACGTACTCAAGACCACGCACGAAGGAGATGAGGTGACCAAGATCACCAAGCGCGAGACGATCGAGGGGGAGCTCGGTCGATTTATGCTCAACCAAGGAGAGGAGCCACAAGCCATGTACAACCGGCTCAAAACCTTGGTGAACCAAGTGCGCAACCTCAGGAGCACCAAATGGGATGACCATGAAATGGCCAAGGTTATTCTTAGATCACTCATTTTTCTTAACCCTACTCAAGTTCAATTAATTCATGGTGATCCTAGATATAAGCTAATGTCTCCCGAGGAAGTGATAGGGAAGTTTGTGAGCTTTGAGCTAATGATCAAAGGCTCCAAACAAATTTTCCAGCGAGGCGCCACCTCCACATCTGAGGTGCAACCCGTCGCATTCAAAGCAACGGAAGAGAAGAAAGAAGAGTCTACGTCAAGAAGGCTCCCTATCGACGCCTCCAAGCTCGACAATGAGGAGATGCCTTTAATCATCAAAAGCTTTCGCCAAATCCTCAAGCAAAGGAAGGGGAAAGACTACAAGCCCCGTTCCAAGAAGGTTTGCTACAAGTGTGGTAAGCCCGGTCACTTTATAGCAAAATGTCCTATTTCTAGTGACAGTGACAAGGGCGACGACAAGAGAGGGAAGAAGAAGGAGAAGAAGAGGTACTACAAGAAGAAGGGCGGCGATGCCCATGTTTGCCGAGAGTGGGACTCCGACGAGAGCTCCACCGACTCCTCCTCCGACGAGGACGCCACAAACATCGCCATCAACAAGGGTCTCCTCTTCCCCAACGTCGGCCACAAGTGCCTCATGGCAAAGGATGGCAAAAGGAAAGTAAAATCTAGAGCTTCCACTAAATATGCAACATCTAGTGATGAAGAGAACTCTAGTGATGATGAGGATAACTTGCTTGCCCTTTTTGCTAACCTAAACATGCAACAAAAAGAAAAATTGAATGAATTAATAGGTGCTATTCATGAGAAGGATGAACTCTTGGATAGTCAAGAGGACTTCCTTATTAAAGAAAACAAGAAGCATGTTAAGGTTAAAAATGCTTATGCTCAGGAAGTAGAAAAATGTGAAAAATTATCTAGTGAGCTAAGCACTTGCCATGATATTATCTCAAACCTTAGAAATGAAAATGCAAAATTAATTGCTAAGGTTGAGAAGTTAGATGATTGTGATGATTCAATTGTTAGTCTTAGAAATGACAATGCTAATTTGATTACTAAGATTGATAAGTTGAATGCAACACTCTCTAGCCTTAAAATTGAGAATGAAAAATTAATTGCTAAGGCTAAAGATTTAAATGTCTACAATGTTTTTATCTCCAATCTTAAGAATGAAAAAGCTACTTTACATGCTAAGATTGATGAATTAAATGCATGCAAACCCTTTACATCTAGTGTTGATCATGTTACTATTTGTACTAGATGTAGAGACATTAATGTTGATGCTATCCATGATCACCTAGCTTTAATTAAACAATAAAATGATCACATAGCTCAACTTAGTGCTAAGATTAATGAGCATGACTTGGAAAATGAAAATTTTAAATTTGCTAGAAGCATGCTCTATAGTGGGAGACGCCTTGACATTAAGGATGGCATTGGCTTCCAACAGGAAGGCAATGTCAAGCTTAATGCCCCTAAGAAATTATCTAACTTTGTTAAGGGCAAAGCTCCCATGGCTCAGGATAACGAAGGTTACATTTTATATCCTGTTGGTTATCCCGAGCACAAGATTAGGAGAATTCACTCTAGGAAGTCTCACTTTGGCTCTCATCATGCTTTTATGTATAAGAGTGAGGCATCTAGTTCTAGGCAATCCACTCATGTTAAATTGCCTAAAAGGAAAACTCCTATTGCATCAAATGAGCCTATTATTTCATTTAAGACTTTTAATGCTTCATATGTTTTAACTAACAAATCAGGCAAAATAGTTGCCAAATATGTTGGAGCCAAACACAAGGGCTCAAAGACTTGTGTTTGGGTACCCAAGGTGCTTGTTTCTAATGTCAAAGGACCCAAGACCATTTGGGTACATAATAACAAGGCCTAAACTTGTTTTGTAGGTTTATGCATCCGGGGGCTCAAGTTGGATCATTGATAGCGGGTGCACAAACTACATGACTGGGGAGAAAGGGATGTTCTCCTCCTATGAGAAAAACCATGATCCCTAAAGAGCTATCACATTCAGGGATGGAAATCAAGGTTTGATCAAAGGACTTGGTAAAATTTATATATCTCCTGACCATTCTATTTCCAATGTTTTTCTTGTAGATTCTTTAGATTACAACTTGCTTTCTGTTTCTCAATTATGCAAAATGGACTACAATTGTCTTTTTACGGATGTAGGTGTTACTGTCTTTAGAAGAAGTGATGATTCAATAGCATTTAAAGGAGTGTTAGAGGGTCAGCTATACTTAGTTGATTTTAGTAGAGCTGAACTCGACACTTGCTTAATTGCTAAGACTAACATGGGTTGGCTCTGGCATCGCCGACTAGCCCACGTTGGGATGAAGAATCTTCATAAGCTTCTAAAGGGAGAGCACATTTTGGGACTAACAAATGTTCATTTTGAGAAAGACAGGGTTTGTAGCGCATGTCAAGCAGGGAAGCAAGTTGGTGTTCATCATCCACACAAGAACATCATGATGACCGACAGGCCGCTTGAGTTACTCCACATGGACCTATTCGGCCCAATAGCTTACATAAGCATCGGCGGGAGTAAGTATTGTCTTGTTATTGTGGATGACTATTCTCGCTTCACTTGGTTGTTCTTTTTGCAGAAAAAATTACAAACCTAAGAGACCTTAAAGGGATTCTTAAGACGAGCTCAAAACGAGCTCGGTTTGAGGATCAAAAAAATAATAAGCGACAATGGGACGGAGTTCAAGAACTCACAAATAGAAGGCTTTCTTGAGTATGAGGGCATCAAGCGTGAGTTCTCTTCTCCCTACACTCCACAACAAAATGGTGTAGTGGAGAGGAAGAATAGAACTCTACTTTACATGGCGAGGACCATGCTTGATGAGTACAAGACTTTGGGCCGGTTTTGGGCGAAAGCAATCAACACCGCTTGCTACGCCATCAACCGTCTCTACCTTCACTGAATCCTCAAGAAGACATCCTATGAACTCCTTACCGGTAAAAAGCCCAATGTTTCATATTTTAGAGTCTTTGGTAGCAAATGTTTTATTCTTGTCGAAAGAGGTCACACCAATTTGAAATTATATAAAAAATAAGATACCAATTGAAAAACTTCTTTAATACAAATTGAAAGACTACATTTTTGAAATTGGTGGTGGTGCGGTCCTTTTGCTTTGGGCTAATACTTTCTCCCCCTTTGGCATGAATCGCCAAAAACGGATACTTGTGAGTGAAATATAAGCCCTTGTACTTTCTCTCCCCCTTTGGAAAACAATATATGAGTGAAGATTATACCAAATTGGAGAGCGGTGCGGATTGACAGTGAAGGATGAATAATTCGATGGAGTGGAGTGGAAGCCTTATCTTCGCCGAAGAACTCCATTGCCCTTTCAATCTAGGACTTAGCATGAAATACACTTGAAAACCACATTAGTCATAGCACATGAAAGAGAGATGATCAAAGGTACATAAATGAGCTATGTGTGCAAAACATCAATCAAAATTCCGAGAATCAAGAATATTTAGCTCATGCCAAAGTTTGGTAAAAGTTTTATCATCTAATGGCTTGGTAAAGATATCGGTTAATTGTTCTTTGGTGCTAACATATGCAATCTCGATATCCCCCTTTGTTGATGATCCCTTAAAAAGTGATACCGAATGGCTATGTGCTTAGTGCGGCTGTGCTCAACGGGATTATTCGCCATGCGGATTACACTCTCATTATCACATAGGAGAGGAATTTTGGTTAATTTTTAACCATAATCCCTAAGGGTTTGCCTCATCCAAAGCAATTGCGCGCAACAATGGCCTACGACAATGTACTCGGCTTTGGCAGTTGAAAGAGCTGCTGAGTTTTGTTTCTTTGAAGCCCAAGACACCAGGGATCTTCCTAAGAACTGACAAGTCCCTGATGTGCTCTTTCTATCAATTTTACACCCTGCCCAATCAGCATCTGAATAACCTATTAAATCAAAAGTGGATCCTCTGGGGTAACAAAGACCAAACTTAGGTGTATGAACTAAATATCTCAAGATTCGTTTCACAGCCCTAAGGTGAACTTCCTTAGGATTGGCTTGGAATTTTGCACACATGCATATGGAAAGCATAATATCTGGTCGAGATGCACATAAATAGAGTAAAGATCCTATCATCGACCGGTATACCTTTTGATCTACGGATTTACCTCCCGTGTCGAGGTTGAGATGCCCATTGGATCCCATGGGTGTCTGATGGGCTTGACATCCTTCATTCCAAACTTGGTGATTATGTCTTGAGTGTACTTCTTTTGGCTAATGAAGGTGCCCTCTTGGAGTTGCTTCACTTGAAATCCTAAGAAATACTTCAACTCCCCCATCATAGACATCTCGAATTTTTGAATCATGATCCTACTAAACTCTTCACATGTAGATTTGTTAGTAGACCCAAATATGATATCATCAGCATAAATTTGGCATACAAACAAATCATTTGCAATTGTTTTAGTAAAGAGAGTAGGATCGGCTTTTTCGACTTTTAAGCCATTAGCGATAAGAAAATCTCTTAGGCATTCATACCATGCTCTTGGGCTTGCTTGAGCCCATAAAGCGCCTTAGAGAGTTTATAGACGTGGTTAGGGTACACACTATCCTCGGCGATATTCAAAAGGGGGTAACCACTCGATCTCGTGTTGCTCGTTTTTGTGAACATTACTCCTTTGTGTCTTCTATTGAGCCATACAGGGTGGAAGACGCATTAAGGGATTCAGATTGGGTGTTGGCAATGCAAGAGGAACTCAACAACTTCATGAGGAATGAGGTATGGCATCTTGTTCCATGTCCTAACCAAAATGTTGTAGGAACCAAATGGGTCTTCCGCAACAAGCAAGTGAGCATGGTGTGGTGACAAGAAACCTTATTTTTGATATAATTTCAAATTGGTATGACCTCTTTCAAAATTAATATCTAAAACCCTCTTGAACACCAAGAGGAGAATTTCATTAAGGGGGAGTTTTGTTAAGTCAAAGGAAAAGCATTTGAAACAAGGGGAGAAAATTTCAAATCTTGAAAATGCTTCTCGAAATCTTATTCATTTACCTTTGACTATTTGCAAAAATACTTTGAAAAGAATTTCCAAAAGAGTTTGCAAAAACAAAACAAGTGGTGCAAGCGTGGTCCAAAATGTTAAAAGAAATGAAGCAATCCATGCATATCCTATGAATGTATAAATTGGTTTAATTCCAAGTAACCTTTACACTTAACTTTTGCAAACTAGTTCAATTACTGCACTTATATATTTGCTTTGGTTTGTGTTGGCATCAATCACCAAAAAGGGGGAGATTGAAAGGGAAATAGGGTCAAACCTTTTCCTAAATGATTTTGGTGGTTGAATTGACCAACACAAATTATTGGACTAACTAGTTTGTTCTAGAATATATGTTCCACAGGTGCCAAAGGTTCACAACAAACCAATATAAAGTTATAAAAAGGGTTCAAATGAAAGGAGCAATGAAAACCGAAGGCTGCCCTGGTTTGGCGCACCGGACAGTGTCCGGTGCACCAGGGTGGATCAACTCCAACTAGCTAGCTTTGGGTTTTTGGGGAGCCTCTCCATAATAATTCACCGGACTGTCTGGTGTAGCACCGGACTGGCCGGTGTGCCGTGCGGAGTAACGGCTACAGCGCCAACGGTCGTCTGCCAACGGTCGTCTGCAAAAGGTGTCCTACAATATTTTGGTTAGGACGTGGAACAAGATGTCATACCTCATTCCTCATGAAGTTGTTGAGTTCCTCTTGCATTGCCAACACCCAATCTGAATCCCTTAATGCGTCTTCCACCCTGTATGGCTCAATAGAAGACACAAAGGAGTAATGTTCACAAAAATGAGCAACATGAGATCGAGTGGTTACCCCCTTTTGAATATCACCGAGGATAGTGTGTACCCTAACCACATCTATAAACTCTATAAGGCGCTTTATGGGCTCAAGCAAGCCCCAAGAGCATGGTATGAAAGCCTAAGAGATTTTCTTATCGCTAATGGCTTAAAAGTCAGAAAAGCCGATCCTACTCTCTTTACTAAAACAATTGCAAATGATTTATTTGTATGCCAAATTTCTGTTGATGATAGCATATTTGGGTCTACTAACAAATCTACATGTGAAGAGTTTAGTAGGATCATGATTCAAAAATTCGAGATGTCTATGATGGGGGAGTTGAAGTATTTCTTAGGATTTCAAGTGAAGCAACTCCAAGAGGGCACCTTCATTAGCCAAACGAAGTACACTAAAGACATACTCACCAAGTTTGGAATGAAGGATGCCAAGCCCATCAAGACACCCATGGGAACCAATGGGCATCTCGACCTCGACACGGGAGGTAAATCCGTAGATCAAAAGGTATACCGGTCGATGATAGGATCTTTACTCTATTTATGTGCATCTCGACAGGATATTATGCTTTCCGTATGCATGTGTGCAAGATTCCAAGCCGATCCTAAGGAAGTTCACCTTAGGGCCGTGAAACGAATCTTGAGATATTTAGTTCATACACCTAAGTTTGGTCTTTGGTACCCTAGGGGATCCACTTTTGATTTAATAGGTTATTCAGATGCTGATTGGGCAGGGTGTAAAATTGATAGAAAGAGCACATCAGGGACTTGTCGGTTCTTGGGAAGATCCCTGGTGTCTTGGACTTCAAAGAAACAAAACTCAGTAGCTCTTTCAACTACCGAAGTCGAGTACATTGCCGCTGGCCATTGTTGCGCGCAATTGCTTTGGATGAGGCAAACCCTTAGGGATTATGGTTACAAATTAACCAAAGTTCCTCTCCTATGTGATAATGAGAGTGCAATCCGCATAGCGGATAATCCCGTTGAGCACAGCCGCACTAAGCACATAGCCATTCAGTATCACTTTTTAAGGGATCACCAACAAAGGGGGATATCGAGATTGCATATGTTAGCACCAAAGAACAATTAGCCGATATCTTTACCAAGCCATTAGATGAGAAAACTTTTACCAAACTTAGGCATGAGCTAAATATTCTTGATTCTCGGAATTTTGATTGATGTTTTGCACACATAGCTCATTTATGTACCTTTGATCATCTCTCTTTCATGTGCTATGACTAATGTGGTTTTCAAGTGTATTTCATGCTAAGTCCTAGATTGAAAGGGAAATGGAGTTCTTCGGCGAAGTCAAGGCTTCCACTCCACTCCATCGAATTACTCATCCTTCACCGTCACTCCGCACCGCTCTCGAATTTGGTATAATCTTCACTCATATATTGTTTGCCAAAGGAGGAGAAAAAGTACAAGGGCTTATATTTCACTCACAAGTATCCGTTTTTGGCGATTCATGCCAAAGGGGGAGAAAGTATTAGCCCAAAGCAAAAGGACCGCACCACCACCAATTTCAAAAATGTAGTCTTTCAATTTGTATTAAAGAAGTTTTTCAATTGGTATCTTATTTTTGATATACTTTCAAATTGGTATGACCTCTTTCAAAATTAATATCTAAAACCCTCTTGAACACTAAGAGGAGAATTTCATTAAGGGGAGTTTTGTTAAGTCAAAGGAAAAGCATTTGAAACAAGAGGAGAAAATTTCAAATTTTGAAAATGCTTCTCAAAATCTTATTCATTTACCTTTGACTATTTGCAAAATGACTTTAAAAAGAATTTCCAAAATAGTTTGCAAAAACAAAACAAGTGGTGCAAGCGTGGTCCAAAATGTTAAAAGAAATGAAGCAATCCATGCATATCCTATGAATGTATAAATTGGTTTAATTCCAAGTAACCTTTGCACTTAACTTTTGCAAACTAGTTCAATTACTACACTTATATATTTGCTTTGGTTTGTGTTGGCATCAATCACCAAAAAGGGGGAGATTTAAAGGGAAATAGGGTCAAACCTTTTCCTAAATGATTTTGATGGTTGAATTGACCAACACAAATTATTGGACTAACTAGTTTGTTCTAGAATATATGTTCCACATGTGCCAAAGGTTCACAACAAACCAATACAAAGTTATAAGAAACGGTTCAAATGAAAGGAGCAATGAAAACCGAAGGCTGCCCTGGTCTAGCGCACCGGACAGTGTCTGGTGCACTAGGGTGGATCAACTCCAACTAGCTAGCTTTGGGTTTTCGGGAAGCCTCTCAGCTATAATTCACCGGACTATCCGGTGTAGCACCGGACTGTCCGGTGTGCCATGCGAAGTAACAGCTACAACGCCAACGATCGTCTGCAAAAGGTGAACAGTGAGCTACAGTGCGCGGACAGTTCACGCAGAAGTCAGAGCAGCGCCAGAAGGCGCACCGGACAGTGAACAGGACCTGTCCGGTGCACCACCGGACTGTCCGGTGGCCCCACTTGTTAGAGCTCCAACGGTCGAACCCTAACGGTTGAGTGACGTGGCTGGCGCACCGGACAATGTCCAGTGGCGCACCGGACTGTCCAGTGCGCCCGTCGACAGAAGCCTTTCCCAACGACCACTTTTTTGGTTGGGGCTATAAATACCCCCAACCACCACACTTTAAGGCATCCAAGTTTTCAGCCAACTCATTCAATACAAGAGCTGGTGCATTCAATACAAGACACAAATAGAGTGAATCAAAATCTCTCCAAGTCTCAATTCCACTCAAAGCAATAGTGACTAGAAGAGAGAGTTTTGTCGTGTTCTTTTGAACTCTTGCGCTTGGATCGCTTTTCTTCTTCCCCATTTCTTGTTCCCAAGATCTTTGTAATCAAGACAAGAGACACCAATTGTGTGGTGGTTCTTGTAGGGACTTAGTGTCCCAATTGATTGAGAAGAGAAGCTCACTCGGTCTAAGTGACCATTTGAGAGAGGGAAAGGGTTGAAAGAGACCCAGTCTTCGTGACCACCTCAATGGGGAGTAGGTTTGTAAGAACCGAACCTCGGTAAAACAAATCATCGTGTCACTCTTGCTATTTGCTTGTGATTTGTTTTTCGCCCTCTCTTTCGGACTCGATTATACTTCTAACGCTAACCCCAGCTTGTAGTTGTGCTTAAAGTTTATAAATTTCAGATTTGCCTATTCACCCCCCTCTAGGCGACTTTCACACTGAACCTGGCCAACCCGTGACAATAAATGTGAACCTCATATCGAAGTCACAAATGACCATGACATTCTGTGATGCATAACCGTGACGACCAATATACTTTGCTTGCTCCGTGGCCGGGACAGACGCGAGAAAGTGGCTTCCATCAATGGCTCCTATGCAATCCTTGAAATGCGTCCAGAATCTAGTCTCTCATAATCTAGGGTGAATCTCTGTCAAATATGTGTCCTTAGGCTTGATTACGTCTGAAGACATCCTATATATTGCATTAAGGACGTCACTAAATTTGCGGCTTATAGTTTCCAATGAGTGACCAAACTTATTCCTTATCTATCTAAATGATTGTGGACCCCCTGCATGCCCACAAGAAAATGGCAGTTGCTTCCATTGTACTAACACCATGACTTGGTAGCAGACCATAATTATGCACCAACATATCATGCAAACGTCGAAACACAGTTCGACGCATGCGAAACATGTCAAAGCAATCATCACTACTCTCCAATGTTCGCTCAACCCATTGGATACCTGTTTCAACCATGGTTCTTCTCGAAACCCCACTTGACGAGCTTTCCCATATGTCCAAAGCAAATACTGCAACTACGATTTCGTCATCCCTCTCATCATCAGATGAGTGTGTATCTGGCTCAAACATCTGCAAACATACAAACAATCACCAGATTCCTTGAATCAGCACTTTACCATACAAACAAACTCACGGTTCTATTTATCATAACTCCAACATGGTTCACACAATTACATTGTTCTTAGACATACAACTGTTATTATTGGAAATACTAGTTCAACTCAAATAATTGAAATACTTCTCCGATGGGAAAAATACTTAGACGACATAAAGTTTGTAACAACACTGCACGACGAAAAAAACTCATACAAAGACAGTTTCAAACAATAACAGGACCAACAACAGTTTTCGAACCACCAGCAACTGGGAAACATTGTAGGGTTCCTTCTTGGCCACCTAACTGGACTTCTCATTCTTCTCGTAAGCACGGCGCAGTCAAGCGTTCCTTCCTTCTTTGGTCTTTAGGGTTGCAAATACATCTCTATAACATTTTTCCATCAACAGATGAGTCGCAAAGAAATGTAAGTCGCTTCCTTCCGCTGCACCATCTGCAATGACTTGTTGTAATTGAGCAGCAACCTCCTTACGAACAGGGTCGTTCTCAAATGAAGTTATGGACTTGTTAGAGCTCAAGGTCCTCGACTCGATAGCATCGACAAGGCGTTTCATATATTCCTCCTTCATATCCTTTTTCTTCTTAGGTTTAGGAGAATCATGCAACACCTTACGCTTGCCTTTCCCAGTTGAGCTAGGGTCCGGTGTGATGTTTTCACTGGCACCTAAAATGTCTTGTTCATGACCATCAGACGGAATTAGCATCCTCAACTCCAGGAACAAGGGTTGTCTCATTTGTACACACAATGGGTCCAAACATTATTTTAAGGTCGTCCTCATTCTCAAGCGGGGCTGTTTTGAACGTAATACACCCTGGCATTGCCTGCAGTAACATGGAATTTCCTACTTTCAGATACCGATCATGATTCCTAATCTACAAAATATAAATAAATTGTACTTACTTCATTTTGCTTAGCCCACCACTCATCTGGTGCACTGATTGAACTAGTATGAGGGTCTCTACCAAGACCTGTAGCCCTTTCATTAATTGTTTTCCATTGCGTGTACATTCTCTTTAAAGAGTCCCACCTATTCTTCATTTGATCCCTAGTGTACGTGCGGCCAGTGCGTTCCTTAAACTTCCTAATGAGGTTAGCATACCCTTCTGCATTTAGAAAATGTTGTGGCCTGTTGCGTGCATTGACCTCTTCTACACAAATTTCTGTGTAAATTTTAGTTGCTCTTGTGTCCCACTTTGTAATAACTTTGCCAGACTTCTCCATCTAATGAAAAACAAGTATAAAGTTAAAGAACTACGAAGTTTACTCGAAATAAGAAGCAAAAAATAACACACTGATGGTACCATAATACCATAAGGTACTAGCAGAACTACTAAGATTTAGGTTGGACTTATTACAAACACTACCATACTTGAAATGAATCCAACTGTTCATGGACACAAAACATATGGAACAAATGACACCTTCGCACTAAGCAAAAGTCTGTTCCTATTCACGTAGCCCTAAACCCTTACTAACAGGTTAACCATGTACTAACTTAAACCTCATTGTCACTAAAGGAAGGCATCTGATCTGAGTCATATTCAAGACCCCAAAAGTTTTCAAAGTGCTCGACAAAGTCCTAGTCTTGACTGAGGTCTTCTTCAGCAGGGGTTGGTGAGGACAAGTCTGAGGGTTCGTAGTCGGCGTGAACATGGTTGTTAACGTTGTTGACATTGTCCAAATACTCTTGCAAAACCAGAGAGTCTTGCTCCATCATGCAAGCAATGTCCTCCAATGCTACACGGAGTTTGGTAGCGTCAAATGAGGTCAACCCTCATCCAGGACGGATTGTTTCCCTTGCTACGGAAAATATCTTGTCCGCAATCTCTTGCATCCTTCCAATTGCCTTGTCGGCTATGGAGTTTGCTGAATCCATCTAATGTGGATTTAGGTCGTTAGTATGACATGGGGACAATCTACTAACAACCAGGTATTAATTCCTTCGGATGGTAACAAACAGAACTTGGGTTGAACTCGCAAAGGAACCGTAAACCGTGATAGTAATAAGCAGTAAAATAACCCTACAACCCTAAACAGTTAAATGACCCTAAAACCGCATCTGCAAACACATTGAAATAACCAACAAGTTCAAGTTTACATCACCTTTCTTGCAGTGGATGTTTGGACCGAAGACGACTACTGGATTTGTCTCCGATATCTGAAAGGCACATTTGAAACGTAAATCGTTAGTACAAACCCTAAACCCGATCTAATTCATAGTCAATAGAGGGGGATAAACCCTAAACACAGAGGGTGGATGAACCCTAAACAATAATCAATACATGGGGGATGTACGGAACCGTAACAGCACAACGACTGATCTTTACGGAAGCTACGACGGAGGAGAGTTGGGGGAAGACCCTAAAACCCTAACAGCACATTGCGACTGATCGAAACGAGCGAGTCGAGGGATGAGAGTGGGGGAGTTACGAAGCTCTAAGCATAATGGCCGAATCGAAACGGGCGAGTCGGCGGATGAGAGGGGTGGAGTTACGAAACTCTAAGCACAATGGTCGGATCGAAACGGGTGCGGCGGCGGACGAGAAGAGAGGGTTGGGATGGAGGAGATGGTACATGGGACGAACAACTCGAGAGATTCAAACGAGAGCGAGGTTGTAAGGAATACAAATCGGGCCGTGCACATGGAGAAGAACAATACCGCGGTGATGGCCGGAGGTCGGATGGTGCAAGTCCGTCAGTCGCTCGCACGGGTCGCCGGGATCCTAGCGGCGGGAGATGGCGACGGCGAAACCCTAGAGCATAGAACGTTTTTTGTTTGCGGTGCGTGCGGGAGGGGGGTTTACACAACGCGCGTCGGGGCGAAGCGACTTGTTTGCCACTTCTTGGCGGCCGTAGGGAGATCCACGTCGACCCGAAGCGTTTGCGGGAGAAGCCCTCCATAATTTTGGCGTTTGGTTTAGCTTCTAGCTTCTGGCGACCAGAAGCCCCCCAGAAGCTGAACCAAACCGAGGCATAGTGTGATCGGAGCCACTAGCAAAATTTTGGTCCATGAGCTGATCTGTAACAACCCCCACCCCCTAATCAGACCTGAGCCGAGCTCGCGCAGCGCTCCCAAATTATAAAACCCTTGAAAAGTGGATGCGTGTATGAACCTGAACACAGAGACAGAGCTCAGGCCTCAGAGAGACACCGCTTCAGCAGCAGCAAGGCTACAACAGGGCGCGAAACTTCTTTGACCCAAACACAGAACCCCGACTGGTACCGATCCTCTCCCCCTGTGGCCTTTGCATCCAAAATCGCCCACCCTCACATTGCCACATCCCTCCTTGCTTGTAACTCGTCATCTCCTCCTCTGCAGACTGCAGTGGCAGTAGCGATGATGGTGAAGGAAGAGGAGACCATGGCAGAGGCAGGAGGAGGACGAGGCTACATGGACCTGCTTGGCCTCGGCGAAGAGGACTACCTGCTGTGCCTGTCCCCTCCCTCCTACTTCACTCCCAGTGTCGTCTCCGCCACGGCCACCACCACTGCCGCCGCGTCGGCATCTACCTGCTGCGCGGCCTCCTACCTGGACCTGGACCTGGCTCCCGCTTACCACCACACGCTGAGCTTCGCTGGCCAGGACCAGGAGCAGCAGCACCACGGAGACGGCGCCTTGGGCTTCCAGCACTACGGCGGCGATCACGCGATCCCGGCGGCGGCGGCGGCGGCTGGTCAGCAGAAGTCCAGCCCGACCACCGAGTGCTCCTCCTCCCTCTCGTCCATGTCGCCCTCGCCGCCCGCGACAGCCGCCGTCTCCTGCCCCAAGCAACAGGCTTTCAAGGTGCGTTCGTTCTCAGCCTGGGCAATATCGTAGTCGTAGCTCACTGGGCTGCAACTGCGGCTGCAACTGCAAGCCGGCGGTTCGATTGGTTCCTTTACCTTAAAACACCCGTGGTTTCTCTTCTTGCATCGTGAAGAAACAAGCGATGGTTTTTGGATGTGGCGGGTTCTTTTGCGCGGTTCACGAGCGGTCGTCGCAACAACTATAGTAGTATGTATGTAACAAAAGTACGGTGTGGTCGGTAGTAATCGCTGTTTGGGTGGGCTGCAGAAGAAGAAGGCGGGGTCAAGGAGCAGTGCGTCTGCCGCCGCTCCAGCTGCTACGAACAAGAGGCCCAGGGTCAGTGCTTTCTTTCTCTTCCGCTCGACTGACAGTAGGGTTTTGCTAATTAATCAGCCCCGCGGGCCAAAATTCTGGCACTGATTAGTACTAGACCCAATCAGTGAGCTGTCTACGTACTGTCTTGCTAACTAACTAACCAGTTCATGCATCCAAAATCATCTCTCTCTCTTTTTTTTTAGGTGAGGAGGGAGAGGCTCGGGGAGAGGATCGTAGCTCTGCAGCAGCTGGTCTCTCCGTTCGGAAAGGTAGACGATTCAGGCTTTTGGCGATACGCCCTTTACTCGCTCGCTCGCTGTACCTGTACGTACGGGCTGTAGATGTACTTGGGTTTCGGGCGTTTTCCTCGCTAGGGCAAACCTGCAACTGCAATGCAGCATGCCTGTCACATCAGTAGTCGTGTACAGTGCTGATTTTATTACAACTCTGCCAAAGGAAGCGGTCAAAGTGACATGTACTGACACACGCGGTGCCTTGCATTGCATTTGGATGCTAGGCCTAGGACTTGGAGTAGCAGCGGCAGCAGTTAATTAGCGCAGTGGATTAAAACCATGTCGCCCTGTTTTTTGACCTTTGACTGATGGGTTGAATTGCGAACTGCATGGATGCACCTGTGATTGATGCGGTGCTGCCAGTCTGATACGGCTTCCGTTCTGCACGAGGCGCTGGGGTACATCCACGCTTCCTGCACGACCAGGTTCAGGTGCGCCGTTTACTATACATTACAGTATGCTCCATCCCTCCCCCTCGATGCATACGAACAAGCGCAGTCTGCGTATATCTTTTATCTTTTGCGTGTACATACGCGGCTGCGTATAAAACTGGTCAGGTCAGGTCTCTGGTGCACCGTGCACCCACCCCTGACCCCTTTCGGGACTTTTAACTGGCTCCGGTCGCTTTTCGTACGTGTCAGGTCCTGAGCACGCCGTACATGCAGATGCAGCGGCAGCCGGCCTCGGCGCACGTCCCGGTAAGCAAGCACGTCCAAACCGCAGAGGCTAACCCAAACTTTACCGCTAGTAATTAATTAATGGAGCCTTTTTAACTTTAACACCCTGTGCTCGGCTCGACCGACTCCTCGTACTTTTTGCTGCATGATCGCAGGAGAGCGCGGCGGGGACGGTGGTGGAGGCGGAGCAGCCCGACCTGAGGAGCCGAGGCCTGTGCCTGGTGCCCGTCTCCTGCACGGAGCACATCGCCGGCAACGACAGCCACGGCAACGGCGCCGACCTCTGGTCGTCCGTGCTGCTGCCGCTGCCGCTTCCGCTGCCAGGTGGTGGTAGTCACCCGAGCCAAGGGCGCTTGGCCTAGCTGGCCGCGGACACGCTTGCTTTACGGATTATGCTTATGCCAGGGTTTAGGGCTTTCAGTAGGCGCTTTTGGGGCTACTAATCTAATCATTCCCGGCCGTACTCCGTCTGTCTAAAAGTAAACTTTTGGGGAGCCGGGCGCTGCTGCTGCTGCTTTTGGTGGCAAAAAAAAAGGCGCAGGGATCCATATTGCATGTGGTTGTGGACGAGGCGCAGGGTAGAAGAAGAAGACAGTGGTCTGAGGATGCCGAGATCTCACGAACGTGAATGTCCCTGTGCTGTCACCGCCTCCCGGCAGCGCCAGGCATTGAATGAAGGCTACCTCCGCCGATGTTGCCTGCTCGGGAGCCGTGCGGCGACGGCTCCGGTATCCGATTTTCTCTCTGCTTGTCGCTCCTACTCCTTGGAAGTTGGAACTCTGCACAAACCACTGCAATCTCATGCAGTGCCCTTTTTTTAAGGAAATCTCTTCAATGCCATTAAAAGTTATAACAATATCTTCAATGCCATCAAAAAATATATGTTCCCTTGGATACCATCAATTTTAATTTTTAATCCCTTGAATGACATTACCATCCATAAGCAGTTAAACAGCAGTTAAACATTTGTTCACAGACCAAAATACCCCTTTGTTCACAGACCACACACCATACAGAATATAGATCTAATTTGTTCACAGACCATATAGGTCATACTGGTGCACCCAAGCTACAAGTGCCCTCACAGAACCTAGAGATCTCCAGAACATACTAGATACATTATCAAGCAAAATAACGCATGCACAATGCACGCCACACAAAAGTGATAGGGATCTCAAAGTGATATGGACCAACTAGGGATGGATCCGAATATTTATTCGGATGTCAATTTTTTGGTCTTCTTTCTTCGATTGTGAACAACAAACATATAGAATTTGCTATGTAAATTTATATTCTTGTTTTTAGCATTGAGGCTATTAATCTTCACAAAAAATAAACATTAAATTCGTTCTATATCTTTTTAAATAATTCATAAAAAATTCGGAT
This sequence comes from Zea luxurians, assembly GCA_029449295.1. Taxonomy (NCBI): domain Eukaryota; kingdom Viridiplantae; phylum Streptophyta; class Magnoliopsida; order Poales; family Poaceae; genus Zea; species Zea luxurians. Next base: position 34,662,175 of record JAOPSE010000026.1, on the reverse strand, counting down.
GTCTATCCGAATACGGATTCAGATGTTTTTTCACCTTTTTTGTTGTAGGAAGGAAATAATGTACATAAAAAATTATACAAAAAATTATTTAAATACTTCATAATATTCTTAATGACATTGCCGAAAATTAGCTTCAAATTCTATGTACATCTATACTAAAATATTAGATTTGTGATACAATTCGGATGTTTTAGGAACATCCCTAGGACCAACTATAGATTCAAGTCTGGAAGCTTTCTCTTGCTCCTTGTGTGGGCAGCAGGGCTTTGCCTTTGAGGAGTTCTGCTTCTTGTAGACATTGCTGGACTATCAGGTGCCACTGAAACTTTGTTCTTCCTTGTCTTCCCTTGTGCCTTTGCCTTCCCTTCAACCTTTTTTTTGTCTTTTGTAGGCATAGAGGTGGTAGTTGTTGTTGTACCCAAAGACAACACAGGATACTCAATAGAAAGTGCCTCTGGGTGGTTTGAGCCATGTCCAGATCTACACATGAGCAAAATTATAGCATGCAATGGTCAAAATAATATGGGAACAACAAATATTGAGCATGTACCTTTCTGGGTTTGTGCCCAAGCTAGCTGAAGCACCTTGGCTGTAATAAAAAAATTAAAATTAGTGACAAAAAGTTAAGCAACAATTTATAATGCAAGTGGAGGCATGTACAATTATAGTATAGATGCATACTTAGGTGGAAAATGCATTGTTCTAGGTGTTGATTGGAAAGGCACGATGGTGCTCTCACATGATGCTTCAATGTTTTTCTTCCTTCTCTTTGGTGGACCTCTACATTGCATGTACAACTATGAGACATTAACAAAATCTAATAGTAACAAATGCATACAAAAACATGGGCTTACTTCTCAGCTAGCATAGCTGCTATGTCATCTGGGTCACCATTCTTACAGTTATACCACCTATGGCCATATCCCTTGCAAATAGGGCACTGGTGTGACCCCTTCTTTCTTGTAGTGCTGCCACCAGCCTCTGTACAACTCTTGAACCGCTGAGTATGTCTTCTTCCAGCTGTAGATTTTAGAAGTGGTGGGTGCATGAAGAAACCATGATTAGATTCTGGCCACTGGTCCTTGTCAGGCATGGTAAGGATTAAAGTCTGATATGCTGCTCTAAATTTCTCAACCGAGTAATACATGTCAACATATTTCTCCAATGGTTCCCTAAGAGATGTGATGAATGCAATGGCATGTTTGCAAGGAATGCCTGAGACTTGCCATTTTCTACAAGTACAAGTTCGTTCAGCTAGGTTGACTACACATTTGAATCCACTACCACCCTTTACAGACACCTCACCAAGAATATCCCCACTCCTCTGCACTTCCATATCCAAGTTAAAGCTTTGCTCCTTTAAATCCTTCACGATGTGTGGCGGAATTATCCCTCCAATCTTTTGAGAGATTGTTCTTCTAACATCCCACTTGTCCATAATAAGTTGCCTGATCTTGTCCATCAAGTCATCTAAATTCAACCCCTTGTACTTCTTAACCCAATTGTTGAAACACTCTGCCAAATTATTGGTTACGTAATCAACCTTGCAAATGGTGCAGAATTGGCTTCTTGACCATATCCTAGTATGACATTCCTTTATGTAATTCATCGCTACAGGTTTAGCCTCATCCATTGCTTTCCAATGTTTCTCAAAGAAATATGGGCTCCATGAATAAGCTGCTGCCCAAAGATGCTCATCAAATATCTTGCCACTATACCTTTTTTTGAAGTTCATCACCAAATGTAGCATGCATTCTCTATGTTCTGCAGTTGGGAATACTTCCTTCACTCCTGCCATCACCCCTTGCCCAGCATCTGTACATATAGCTAACCCTTCTGGTGTTCCAATAGCATCTCTAAGTCTCTCCATAAACCATATCCAGTTTTCATTGGTTTCTGAGTCAATCACTCCAAAACCAACAGGGTACATCCAATTGTGTCCATCTACAGCTACTGCACATGCTAGTTGTCCCCTAAACTTTCCCGATAAAAATGTGCTGTCCACTGCCAAGTATGGTCTACATCCTTTGAGAAAACCGTCTATGCATGGTTTCAAAGCAAAGAACAATCTATTGAATCTGATTTTCTCAGCTACTATGTGATGATCAATCACTACAAAACTACCTGGGCAGCATCTTTCTACCTCTTCCTTAAATCTATATAAGTTATTGAAGCTGCTATCCCAACTACCAAATAGTTGTGTTTGGGCAAGGAGCATACCCGCATAGACTCTCTTGTAATTCACATCTATCTTATGCTTGTCCTTTATCCTCCATTGTAATTCTTTAGCGCCCAAGCTTGAATCCTCCATGAGCCAGTCCTTGACTTGTTCACAAACCCAAAATTTGGTTGCATTCTTGACGACCTTACTTCTTCTTGCACTAGAGCACGTATGTCGATGTGGATTCTTCCTTACCTACGTACGAAAATACAAGTGGTCCAAAGATCAAATGTTGCATTACAACACTAAAATAAATGACAAAAACAAGACATATATTACCTTTATTGTTGTATTGTCTCTCATTATAGAAGCATGCAACCTCCATCTACACCCTTCTTCCTTCTTCCTTGAACAATATGCCCTCACTCTCCCTGGGTCACTCTTTTCAATATTATACTCAAATTCAAATTTGATAGCATGTTGATTTAATGCCAACTTAAATTCTCGCATGTTGGGATATATGTTGCCTACACTCATTGGAGGGTCATTTCTGTCATAACAAACAATAGGCACAGGTGGTATAGGATCTTTCCCAACTAACCCATCCTCTTCATCGTACTCTTCATCAGATTCAGAATCAGACTCAGAGTCACTCTCTTCACTCGCAATTTTTTCAGCAGTCAAGTAAAGGCCTTCCTCGTCAACACCAACATGTTCATTATGGGGTTCAGGATTTGCCAAATAACCATCATCGTCATTGTTATATGTGCTAGGTTCACTTGTACAAGGTTGTGTGGGAAGCTTTGCTATAGGTTCGGTTATTTGGCTCACTGGTGGTAGAGATGGACAAGCCAAAGAAGGTATGCATGGGATATCTTCTTCAGTGTAGCACCACTCTGGGACCAGGACAACATCGGTGGGCTCAGTGTATGTAATGGTCATGAGCACTATCTTGCTGTCAACATGTTTGCTAAACATTTTCAGGAGTTCTTGGTCTGTTTTAATTTGTGGGAAGATTTTTTGGGCAACATCATAGTAAAAAACATGCACTGTCTCATTGTATCCATGCGGGTACTGATCAACAATTTCTTGAACAAGATCCTTGAAATTGCATAAATCGGAATCTACAACCTTGCTGCATTCAAAGTATGAAAAGTCCTTTCTATGCTTTTTAGGATTACCAGTAAGTCTGATTTTCAGCAAATAACTTGACTTAGGGTCCATCCTGTTAATGAATGAACCATCAAATATATGCTGCTACATCGGATTTTAATGTTTCAAACACCATATCCAAGCACAAGAACAAGAGATCTCCAAGAACAAGTGGAAGAAGAGAAGAAAAATGAAAACTCACCCAACAGGAAGCCAATCTGACGCTGCCATGACTTCTTGGCAACTGGAAATGCGTGAATCGCGGACTACAGTACCTGCCGGATGTCCGGCGTGCTGCTGTAGGCCAAGGAGATCTCCAGGTCGGGCTGCCGTTGCAACGTCGCGCGCCGCGGGAGCCGCGGGCCGAGCTGCCGCCGCGCACGCGCTCCGCGGGAGCTGGGGGCCGAGCGCCGCCGCGTCGCGCGGGACGCCCTGCGCACTGCGCTGTCTTGCTCGGACTGCTCGCCGGGACGCCCGCGGGAGCCGCTGCTGCGCTGTGCCGTCGCCGCGCTGTCTTGCTCGCCGGACGCAGATTTGGATGCGGCCTCGCCTAGGTTTCGCTGGATATCCGTGCGTGTTCAACCAAGGGCATAAATGTCATTTTTTTATTCAGGAGACATCTACTCCCTTTTAACGCTGTTTCCCTGCCGTTCTAACGTCGGTGGCATTTAAAGGATAAAAAGTTTAAAACGATGGTATTCAAGAGAATCTCTATTTTTTGATGGCATTGAAGGTATTATTATAGTTTTTGATGGCATTAAACCCTCGAAGCTCATGACGACGCACATCGGAGACGACAACTAGTCGGAGACTTGTGTACTGTGATAAGTGCGGTGTTCTCTGATGATACTGTTAAGAAACCAGTTTGGGCCCCGAAGGCCCGTGTGACCCTCTAGCCGAAACCCTAACTTTACACTATATATAGAGGAGGACACCACTATTTGTTGTAACCAGTGAAAAGAAAAATATATGAAAAAAATATAAGTCCTACTTATATCTTTGTGTCTCCTGTGTTTGTGATTCTATTTCTAGTTAAAGAGTTTTTGGACTATACTTAATAGCAAAGGGTCCTTAACACGTTATTAGCATCTTTGCTCTTGCAATCCAGGAGTTCAAAAGCAGTAATCCAGGAGTTCAAAAGCAGTAAGAAAGTGAGTTTGAAAGTTAGTTCTTGTATTTTTTTTCTTTGAACCCATTTCCTTCCGCAGCAAGAAGTATTCGAAAGAAACCTCACAACAAGAAGAAAACAAGTCAGAAGAAGAACACCGCTGCCCCTCACGCGCAACCGCGCTGAAACTATGGTGCGCGGGTGCTGCGCCGTCGCTTAGAAGGCGCGCTAGCATAGCCACTGCCTGCTCAGCCTTGAAGATGAAACTAGAGTCGTCGGTCTGCACCGCCACAATCCGCAGGCGCGCGAGCAGTCGCCACCACGCCGTGCCGGCACACGAACACGGCTTCCTCGGCCTCGCCACCCCGAAGGTGCGCGGGTGCAACCTCACAACCCCCGAAGGCGTGCCGCCGCCGTCCCACTGTTTTTTTTACTGTTGAGAGGGCTCATGGGCACAGCAACCCCGTCGCGAGGGCGCGCTGGCGCTGGATATCGCCGCCGCCAGCCACCTGGCGCGAGCACGCAGGCAGTGCCGCCGCCGCCACCGGCCAGGCGTGCGCAAGGGAGCGCAGCCATCGCCGCCAGCCTGGCGTTAGCGCAGGCCCCTGCCATTCCATCGAAGATAGAAGAGAGAGAAAAAAAATAAAAAAGGGAGATATAACTGGCGCACTGTGCACACAGCAGAAAGTGGAAAGAGAAAAAAAAGGGAGGACAGAGAAATCTGTACGACGTATGAAATAGGCCTCGAAGGTCTAACTAGTTTGGTAAATTTTATTAGTAAACTGCAGTACACTATAAACCATAAAAAAGGTTCAGCAATACCACTTGAACTATAAAAGAAGTTCAAAATACCCATGCTGAAAATTATGAGAAATATTTTCATGCAATAATTGGGATCAAAATTATTCCCTTTTTATGCATTTATTAGGTGAGTGCCCATGCGTTACAACGGAAACATATAATAACATAATAACTTATATACAAAATGTGTCTTATATTGTTATAAGAAAATGTTTCATAATCCATTTATAATCCTAGCCATACATAAATTTTGTTATTTTAATTTAGCCGTTTCACTACTACATTACAACCATCAGTATCATGCAAACTTCGATATATGCCACGATTTGCATAGTCTCATCATTGAAGAGCACGTGCCACACCTACCGGTAGAAGTTCCCTCATACATTGTCAATCATCAGGTACGCACCACCATACACGCTTGCTTAAACAAAAAAAGCAAGTGTATGTGTTTGCGAAGAGAATTAAAGGCAGGCCGGCACAAAACAAGTTTCTTCTTTAGCGTTGGGAATGACAGAACACGGAATGGCAGCCTACCTCTTACTGCCTTAATAAGTAGTAGAGATTAGCAGTCTATTTAGTAGACGAGCACATGTGTTGGTGACGACTATGAGGTCCCCCTGTTTGAGATGGACAGCGCGGTGCAGCCGCTCTGGACCGCGTCCAAGCGGCGGTTGTGGCGGAGCTTGCCGAATATAGCGACGCATGCAGCCACGTAGTACTGCTTCTAGAGGTCGAACTGGCAGTCGCCAAGCTTCTTCTCGTCGTCGATGAGCGACGCCAACGCGAGCGCATCCTGCCAGTGATGTTTGTTCGGGGTTTCCAAGTAAGAAACATGGATTCATCTTTAGCGTTGGTTTATGAAAATGGCTCACAAGTCAGATCCATGAAAAAATATTACGGAGAATAAATGTCACAAATATAAAAAAGAATTTAAGTTGAAAACATTATTCAAACAAAAAGAAATTGCATGCAAGGCTCTTCTTTAAATACTACTCCCTCCATCCAAAAATATAATTCAGGAATCTCGTTGATAATTATCTACACATTGTGCAAAAATAGCAGGTGGGTTTTGGGAGAGATGTAGTAGATATTTTTACTGTAACAGATATTGACATAAACACACATGTGGTGTAGTTCGAATCCCATTGGGGTCACATTTGTGTTTTTTAATTTAATTTTAGCTAGGCGTGGGATGCACGTGGGAATCGGGGAGGGGGAAATGGGAATGGCAGAACACTGGCAGAACACGGAATGACAGCCGGGAATGGGAATGAGCTTTGCGGGGAGGGGGAATGGGAATGGCAGAACACGGAATGGCAGCCTACCCCTTACTGCCTTAATAAGTAGTAGAGATATATTATTTAGCATGATATTATAATTCTTCACTTTAAGCATTTGAATTATGAATTTATATTACCTTTGCACATTTGCTATGTTTTCCTTATAGTGCAAAAGGAAATTACAAGATGTAATTTTCTTATACTATAGATGTATATATATATATATATATATTTGAAAATAAGTAATTTTTAGAAAAGGCCTATAGTACTTTAAAATTTACAAGAAGTAAATTCTAAAGCACATTATAGAAAAGCCTACAATTGTATCATAAGAAGCACATTAAATGTTGTGCATTGTACATATGACATGAAGTACATTACAAGTTGTTCATATCACCGCAAGCACATTACACATTTTGAAAGTCCTACATGAAGTAATGGACTCATCATTTTTTCCAAATTACATAGAGCACTCCTCGATTGTATAAATAATTGCATTAACATTCAAAAAAATCTAAAATTACAAGAAATGTTTTTGGAAAATATGAAAATGCAAAGAAGCACATGTGGCTAAACTATAATTAGAAGAAGCATTGATGATGGCATAAAAGGAGCATGGGATTGAAGGTAATTGTACGATATTATTTATTACCTTTATGCAATACATTTAAGAAATTACTCGTGCAATTATATTTCATGGCTATTGAATTTCTTGAGAAGCATATACCACTTATAGGAATGCAAGTGTTTTGTATATATTTCAAATACGGAAACATGGGCAATTTTAAGTATTATCTTCACACGAGAAATACACCATCGTTGCTGACTAGCAGTCGCCGACAAGAAGTCGATCGAGGTGGCATATAATCGTTGCTGATTTGAAATCGCCGACTTCTACGTCGATCAATTAATATGCACAAGTCACATGCGTGGATGTATGGTCGATAACTCCCTTGACCTAGTTGAAAATATTTAACAAGAAGTGTAATACTACCATATAAACAACAGTAACCATTTATACAAACCATAGAAGGTCATCTTGTTGTTTTTTTAATATGCACAACCTCTTACCTCATGCATATCCAAATGTAGTCGTATGAATTGCCAAATGAAGGCACCCTAACTTGGTTTATACCAATGTAAGTTTATTGTCGAACATGCAAGTAGTAAGTCATTAACACTATGAATGCTCCGTCATGAAGAAATACCTCCTTGCCCCTAACCGTATAAAAACCACACGAAGTGGATTGAAGAAAATACTCCAAACAATAGTATTGAAATTAAAGTCAATATTTGTTTTGAATGATCTTTTATAAATGATCAACATCTCTTGCATCCTTTTAGAATTGTCGTTGTAAATATTGCATGAATTAGAACGCCACAAAGAGTAAACCCTTTTGGCATATAATTTCCAACTCTTGAAGAGAAAGCCACATTTTTCTGATCAATATATATGAATCTTTACTTAGTATATATTTGAAATACTTGAAATACATATGATATGTGTTTCCACTTTGTACGGAATCTTGCATTTACTCGATTATTATGAAGCATGAAAGTAACATAGAAGCATATGAATCATCTCTTAAATACTATGAAATTACCTGACTGACATAAAATGTCGAAAGAGATATCGACACAAAAAGAATTTTTAAGAAGAGTACATCCAAGTTGACCACGAAGGTTACCCACTATAATATCATTCCTCAAAGTATTTATTTTACATTATATGCATAGAATGAAAAATATGATATTATATCAACACTTGGAAAGCATGATCATACGAAGCATCATACTTGTAATAATCTCTCAAGTTTAAGAGAGATCTATAAGAATTCGTTTCAAGAAGAAACAATGAACATAATCTGTTCCCTATGAATTGTTAAGGAACATGGATGTTTTCCATATGAAGTGTCAAGAAAGATTGGATGTGAAAATTATTTATGAAAAAAAATCCTTCTTTTTGAACATCAATTCCATTCTGTTAGAATATGTACACTTGAATTGCTAATTTGTTATTTGGATAAAGAGTTTAGAAGCTCATATATCCTCATCCTTTGCATAATAGAAGTCTCAATTATGTTCACAAATAATGAGAAGCAATCAAATTGCATGACCACCACATTAGTATCCCTTGAATTAAGAAGATTTATGTTAGCACTTTTTGAGCCATTAGGGAAACTAATAGTGCAATACTCTCTTATGAAAAGTGCAGTTTAAATAATACTTGTCTAAGAAATTATATTTGTCTAAATATGCTTCATCGAACTGGTCAAAAGTGAGTGTGTTCCTTAGAAAACCACATATCAATGAAGTTGATAGCATTGCTCATAAGAATTATGGATATATTAGGTAATCATCACTATGAAGTCTAGCAATGTGAAGGAAGATGCCAAATAAAATAAGGATGTACTTGGAAAATATAGTTGTACTAGAAGAATTACCCCATTTCTAGAAAAGGACATGAAGTCCATAATTTCAAAAGAAAAGAAAATGGGCATAAGAACAACTCAACTTCAAATCTATGGTATATGTACTTACCACAATAATGCCTAATGATCTATTCCACGACATTAGGGGGCAAAAGAATAATTGAAATAAGAATCCCGGGAAATCGCTCGAAAAGCCAAAAAGATCCCCGTGCAAGACCCACACTAATAAGAAAACTAGAAAATCAAGAAGCCAAGAATTCACATAGAATATTCGCGTGCAATACCAATAAGTAAATTGGAATGTCAAGAAGACATTGAAATAAAGTATTGAACTGCCATTTTGTTTTGTGATTTGTAGAGCGTGATCAAGTTGTACTATTATTTAGTGCACTAGAGAGGACTTAAGTACCATGAATGGTATTCCTCACCCTATTCCGAGGCCTCAAAGAAAAGGATAGGAAATCTAGTTACTCTAATCCTAAGTACCCGGGGACGCCTGGATAAAAATGTATAAGAGAGCTTATCACAGCCTAGTCACGAAACACCCCAACGAAATAATGGGGAATCAGTTGAGAGCTGATAACCGGAGAGCAGCCTGCTAGCGAGGCGCCTTCAGGATATGAATATACCGGTAAATGAAAAAAAGCAGAAGAGAAAGCTGAAACAAATATGAGCTCATCATCTATTAATAAAGGAGCTTGCTAGTGTATTGAGAAATATTAGAGTAAAGCAAGATAAAGTGCATAAAGCACCCCCGTGACAAACGACCGTGAATTCTGAAAAGGAATGGTAATACTTGAACAAGAGCAATAGTCATTATGTATCTATCATATAATGCCCACTAGCAGCTCAAGGCCTTGAAGATCTGGTTTTCCTAATAATGGCCATTATCTCCTTTGTAAGTATGTTTATCTCAGTGGCAGAAATCAACTTGAAGTTGAATAAAGGGATGGTTAAATAAAGAAAATATCTAGATTTGGGCCTTATATATATTTATAGGTACATAGAAGTGTCTTTGCCCATAACCGAGGAAAGGCAAATAGAATTAAGCATAGTGTAACTTCGAAAAGTTACCACAAGTATTGAAAGAATGATGAGAAGAAGCAACCATACTCGAAGTATGGGCAAACCACGGCTTAGGCATATAGCTTGAGGCATGCTTGAGTGAATATTTGAAACATATACCTTATCATGCTGAAAGGGTTTCAATATAAAAATGTGTATTATGAAAATGCTATTAATTGGTCGGTCATTTGTGAAGAACCTAGACCTATAAGAACCTAAGGATGAGGGGAGGAAATACCATGCCGATACACCATGAAGATAACACGAAAGGTAGACACTATGTGTCATTGTGTTGGATCGATAATGGCACTAAGTATAAGTAAATTACTTGTGTATGTATCATAAATGTCCTCCAATACATCCAAAGGGTAGAGAAATTTTGAATTGAAAATCAAGACATGAATCTAAATGTGAATATGAATTCCCTTTGTGGCAAATCAGAATTGAATTAAAGTCAGAAAGTAGACCTTTGTGTCAACAATGACAAACTCATATGGGAACCAAAGTCTAGCATAAAGATTTTGTGAAGATGTATACTTTGAATAAGAAACACTCCAGGATATAAGTAATGTGGATTAAGAATCCCCACTACCAACTTATGAAATAAAGAAGTTTGTGTTGCATAAGTAGTGATGGGATATGTGCTATGTATACAAATCCCATTAATATATGATCAAGAAGGCATATGATGAACCATGTTAGAGTCTTGCATAATAAGGCATAAGGGGATCTTGTAGGTCTCCATTTAACCATTACATCCATCGTTGAAAGGATGGACTTGAAGTAATTATAAAGGACTTAAAAGTGTGGTTCTCAGGGGGGAGTAATTTGCATACTCCTATTGAGCATGAAGTTCAAATACCTAATTAGATTAAATGAAGAAAAAAGTGATTTGCACTCTTTTCCCCTTAAGTGAGTCTTCAATAGAAGTTTCTCACGTAAGGTTTTTAATGAGACAAATCATACAATATAGCAAGCGTGAGCCATGTACTCTTTCTCCAAATTTTTTCCACTGGGTTTTTGTGGAGTTTTGGGACATGTACATCTCGCGGCAAGAGGGCCAAGGTAGAGTGTTAAGAAACTAGTTTGGCCCCGAAGGCCCATGTGGCCCATCTAGCCGAAACCCTAACTTTGCACTATATATAGAGGAGGACACCACCATTTGTTGTAACCAGTGAAGAGAATATATGAATAAGAATACAAGTCCTACTTATATCTTTGTGTCTCCTGTGTTTGTGATTCTACTTCTAGTTAAAGAGCTTTTGGACTACACTTAGTAGCAAAGGGTCCTTAACAGATAGGACAGTACTAGGGGTCGGCGTGCAAAAAGTCCACAGGACGAGCGTCGCCAGTGGTTCAGAACAGGCTAGACCATGTCTGATCACCTGATTAAGTTTAGTTCGTTGATAAGTAATACCTCCCTTCGTTTAGATATATGATGATAAATCTAGATATATATATAAAACACATATATCAAAGATTATATGAATCAGCCACTTTTCCAAAACGAACAGTAAATCAGGACAGGGGAGTAGAATATATAAGAGCCAATTTTCTGTATGCCATTGAAAAATATACTCGTTCCTTGTGTGTCACTGGCCCTATATATCATACACATAAAAAATATACCTATATACCACTTGGTGACACACAAGAAATAAGTATAAAATCTAATGGCATACCAGAGATTTTTCAATATATAAGCCGGCCTGGCACTTGCACCGAAATCCCCGCCCGCGGCTGCTCTTGCACGGCCCTGTTCCATGGCTTCTTAGTTGCCTAGAATTTCCTTTCACAGTTTACCAATTACCATGCACCGTTGACAGTTGCTAATTCGTTGAGCCCATGAACTGCTTGAGCTAGTTTGGGAAACCAAATACCGGAGTGAATTGAAGGGACTAAAATTTACTCCTTATTTAAAATTGTATAAGGAGAGGATTTTAGCCCCTCCAATTCTATCCGGTTTTATGACTCCCAAACTAGCCTTTACTGTCTTTCCAGACGTCTTTTGGGTCACTAGGGCATGTACAACCCTCACACTGCTACACAGTATTTTAAATATAAAACATAACTAAAACATAATATAATATACGTGTCTAAAACCGTCTTACTATATTTATTGTACCAATTAAAGTATTCAATAAATTAAATTGATCAATCAGCTAGTCCTCTGTCTCGAGTATAGAGCCAATACACAGTGTCTCCGTCAATATACGTGTCTTAAGTTTTTTACATTTACTTCCTTAGACACACTCAAAGACATGCCTCAAAACATCCATTGTACATTCCCTAAATGGCATGTATAACCCCACATAAATGACCTCTATTTTAAGATGTATCTAAGGGGTAAGTGCAAACAAACACAAGATATGTATCTTAATGGAGGAACGTACCTAGCATGGTTATCTAAGTCTAAGATATGATTCTACTCATACAACTCACATAAATGAGTCATGTCCCTACTTCGCCATCGCTCGCTCCGCGCCCCCGTGTCGAGCGCCCCTGTTTCGTCATCTCGACCCTTCGTGCCCGAGCTTCTTTGTGATGTCGTCGGAGCCCGCTATCGAAGCCCTACGTCCCTCATGTTCCAACTCAGAACCTCTGCCCGCGCCGTTGACGTCCCACGTCTAAGACCGCAAAGCCAAGTTTCCCCTACGTCGACGTCTTATCCCTCTCACCGCTGACGGTGTCTGTTGCCTGCTGCTGCAAACGAGATGTTGAAGAAGGTCAGCTACACCCTAAAGTCTAGGCATAATTCTGTATAAGTTCTTACAATGATTTTTATTTTTGGTTTATATGATATCTAAATCGACTAGTAATTGTTTCATTAGTTTCATACGTTTGTTCTAAATACTTTAAAATCAGTATTTGCAACTATACACATGTTTTCGAAATTTTAATTTGATTTGTGACTGTTATAATTGATGTATGCATAGTTTTATAAATAAGAAAGGAATGAAAGATTATATATTTTAGCAAAAAATAAGAGATGGTTATTCATAGTGTTATCTATACACAAAAATCCAAATTTACTATCTACCCCTTATAGTCTACCTTTAATTATGTTTTGGTCCTAATTATAGTTTTTTATTATAAAATGTATCTTAGGACCCCAAATAAAATAGAAATGTATATTAGGAACCCAAATAAAATAGTCTACCTTTAATTATGTTTCGGGCGGTTAGTCCCTTAATGAAGAGTACGGTTTGATACCAACTGAGAGCACCTAGAGGGGGGGGGGGGTGAATAGGTCATCCTATAAATAACAACACTAAATAACCCAAAACTTGGTTATGAAATGTTAGTAATATTAAACCAAGATTCTATAGCGAGAACTCTTCACTTGATTGTTCCTTTAGAATGAGTATTGAACTTAGGAACAATAGCACAAGTGTTTGAGGGAGAACTCAAGAAGAGAAACCAATCACAATAAAGAATGACACAAGAGACACGGTGATTTTATCTCGTGGTTCGGCCAATGCCTACTCCATGTTGTGGTGACCTCCTTTAGTCAAGGATTGCACTCAATCCCTCCCAAGTGATCCAATGATCAAACTTGAGTACCACAGTTTTCTTCCTTATAGTTGTTTCCCGTTTTTGAGGAATCTCCACAAGTTGGAGCCTCTCACCCTTACAGTGTCGATCCCAACAAAAAGCACAAGAGTAAGGGAGGGAAAAAACACACGCAAGAGCTAGAATCACAGCAATGACACGCACACAAGTCAAGAAGAGAGCACACAAGAATAGTGCAACAAGTTCACAACACAACTAGTGCTCAAATCTCAATCGCGATGATCCGAATGCGTATTTGCGGAGTCTAGGCATCTTAGGACGTTCAATGGAGGCTTGGTGTGCTGCTCCATGCGCCTAGGTGTCCCTTTTATAGCCTCAAGGCAGCTAGGAGCCGTTGGAACTCCATTTGGTAGGCAATTCTTGCCTTCTGTCCGTGGGCGCACCGAACTATCTGGTGCACACCGGACAGTGAACAGTAAGAGCACAGGACATGGCAGAGAATTGCCTGATTGGTTGGTTTCCTTTTCTGTGGGGCACTAGACGGTCCAATGTGGGGCACCGGACGGTCCGGTGCGCCATATGACTGTTGGCCTTGGTCGACATGGCAAGTAGCCATTGCACGGCTGGTACACCGGAGTGTCTGGAGCCTCGTATGGACTGTCCAGTGAATTATAGCCGACGTAGCCAGGAAAACCTGAGAGTAGCGAGTTGGACTGACCATGCACCGACTGTCCGGTGGGTGGCAACGGACCGTCCGGTGCTGCGCAGTCAGCATCTTTTCAACGTTCCTTCCTTTGATTCTTTTGGACTTCTCTTAGCTGAGTCCTTGGCACTAAGACAAGTATGTTTAGCACATAAAATGATTGACTAAGTGTCTAGAACTTACCTTCTCAATTGATCCATCTTGAAATTCCTTTGCTCATCATTATGTTAGTTCACATATTGTGTTGTGCATCTAATCACCAAAACATTATAGAAATGGCCCAGGGGCACATTTCCCTTTCAATCTCACCCTTTTTGGTGATTTATGCCAACACATCAAAAAACAACTTATTTTGAACTAACATACCTAGACACGCTTAAAAATGCAAATTGAAGGATTTGGCATATTTGGATCATTTTTGCCACCACTTGGTTTATTTTCGCAAAACAAATTCTTTTGCCTATCTTTAAGTTAAACACACTTGTTTTGGCAAATCAAGAGATCTATTAAGATCAAATTTGATCAAATGCCTAAAACTCCCCCTTTTCCCATAATCAAAATTCTCCCCCATAAGAGGGTTTTGATCAAATACAAAGCTTCTAACTATACAAATTTTGAAATTTCATAAGTGGTTGGCTGATCCATTTGCTTTGGCCTTAATTTCTCCCCCTTTGGCATTAAGCACCAAAACAGGAGAACTTTTGGCCCTTTAACCCCATTGCCTCACCAAAGTGTCAAATATGAACAAAGGCAATGAGAACATTGATACAAACTTGAGACAAGATACAGTTATACCGGAGTACAGTGGAAGCCCTTTCTTTGTCCAAGTTCACTTTTCCATTACAATACACCTTTGAGACTATTTCAACAAACAAGTTAGTCTCAAGAGAGTCAAGTTGTAGCACATCCTCCCCCTCAACATATGCATCATTTGCATAGGGACTTGTGAGGTCCGGGGATGACTTGTACAACTTGAGCACCGAAAATAAGCAATAAAAGACATGAATGCTTAAGTAACATGATCAAAGGCATAGAACACATGTATGCTGTAGATCAATCTAAGTTACACGAATCTAAGACATTTAGCTCACTACGCAACCTGCAAAACCTTTTCTTATCTAAAGGCTTGGTGAAGATATCGGCTAGTTGGTTCTCGGTACTAATATGGTAAATATCGATATCTCTCCTTTGCTGGTGGTCTCTCAAAAAGTGATGCCTGATGTCTATGTGCTTAGTGCGGCTGTGTTCAACAGGATTATTCGCCAAGCGGATTGCACTCTCATTGTCACATAGGAGTGGGACTTTGCTCAGATTGTAGCCAAAGTCCCGGAGAGTTTGCCTCATCCAAAGTAGTTGCGCACAACCTGTCCTGCGACAACGTACTCGACCTCAGCGGTGGATAGAGCAACTGAGGTTTGTTTCTTGGAGCTCCAAGACACCAGGGACTTTCCTAGGAACTGGCAAGTCCCTGATGTGCTCTTCCTATCAACCTTGCACCCGACATAGTCAGAATCAGAGTATCCGATTAAGTCAAAGGTAGACCCCTTTAGATACCAGATCTCGAAGCAAGACATAGAAACTAAATATCTAAGAATTCACTTAACGGCCACAAGGTGACACTCCTTGGGGTTGGATTGAAATCTAGCACACATGCATGCGCTTAGCATAATATCCGGTTTGCTAGCGTAAAGATAAAATAAAGATCTTATCATAGACTGGTATGCCTTTTGACCAACGAACTTACCTCCTTTATTGAGGTCAAGATGTCCGTCTGTTCCCATCGGTGTCTTTGCGGGCTTTGCATCCTTCATCCCAAACCTCTTGAGCAAATCTTGAGTGTACTTTGTTTGACATATGAAGGTTCCTTCCTTGAGTTGCTTCACTTGAAATCCAAGGAAGTAGTTAAACTCGCCCATCATTGACATCTCGAACTTTTGCATCATCACCCTGCTAAACTCCTCACAAGACTTTTGATTAGTAGAACCAAATATAATGTCATTGACATATATTTGGCATACAAAAAGATCACCATTGCAAGTCTTAGTAAAGAGAGTAGGATCAGCTTTCCCAACCTCGAAAGCATTAGTAATAAGGAAATCTCTAAGGCATTCATACCATGCTCTTGGAGCTTGCTTAAGTCTATAGAGCGCCTTAGAGATTTTGTAGACGTGGTCGGGATACCTGTCATCCTCAAAGCCAGGGGGTTGTTCCATGTATACCTCCTCCTTGATTGGTCCATTGAGGAAGGCGCCCTTCATGTCCATTTGAAAAATCTTAAAAGAGTGGTGAGCAGCATAGGCCAATAAAATCCGAATTGATTCTAGCCTAGCTATAGGGGCGAAAGTTTCCTCAAAATCCAAACCTACGACTTGGGCATAACCTTTTGCCACAAGTCGAGCCTTGTTTCTTGTCACCACATTGTGTTCATCTTGCTTGTTGCGGAACACCCACTTGGTTCCCACAACATTTTGCTTTGGATGTGGCACCAAGCTCCAAACTTCATTTCTTTTGAAGTTGTTGAGCTCTTCCTGCATGGCCAACACCCAGTCCGGATCCTGCAAGGCTTCTTCTACCCTGAAAGGCTCAATAGAAGAAACAAACGAGTAATGCTCACAAAAGTTAGCTAAATGTGAGCGAGTGGTTACTCCCTTGCTGATGTCACCCAGAATCTGATCCACTGGATGATTTCTTTGGATCGTTGACCGGACTTGAGTTGGAGGAATGTGTGAAGCTTCTTCCTCTTTATCCTGTTCTTCATGTGCTCCCCCTTGATCCAGCCCTTCATTTTGAGGTAGCTGTTCCTCATCTTGAGTTGGGGGATGCACCAATGTAGAGGAAGAAGGTTGATCTTGTTCTTGTGGTTCCTGTGGTCGCACATCACCTATCGCCATTGTTCGCATTGCGGTCGTCGAAACCTCATTGTTGGGGGTCTTCTTCTCCGCCGAAGGTCCTCCAAGCAAAAACACCTTCGGCAGGACGATATGCAAGTAGGTATGACATGAAGATATATGCCGAAGCTTCAATTGAAAGAGCTTCGGCATGGTGGCATGCCTAAGACGAAGGATAGCATCGACTTAAAGAGGAAAAGACTACATAGTCTCTAATGATTTGTACTATGATTATAATTAGTTATCAGGGACACAAATGTAATTTTGTCTAGGCTGCGTCCTAAATAGATGAACAATATCCCCTTACTGTTCATGCTGACTTGTAATCACTCTCGCGTCACTCCCGCTCTTTACCTTCTGCCAAGCTGAAGGTACAAATGTAATTTGAATATCCTTGATGTTTGTTCATGTTTATATAATAAGAATATGAATAATCTAATGATTTGAAATGATTATTCATATTTCCTTTGTGTTTCATATATCTTTGTTTACATTCTTGCTCATTGAAATGATGAAGGTTCATCCTTCGTGACCTTCGTCCGAAGATCATTATATCCTAAGGGAGATAATGCTTCGAGGGACGAAGATCTTTAACCATTAACACTTGTGTTGCCTTGTTCTTGATTCATAGCATTTAAGAACAAGTGACCAACATTGGCGCCCACCTCCGGTGAACTCACTTCCACTGTTGTGACAATGGCTTCGTACAACAACCAAGCTATAGCACCTTCGGTCACGAAGCTGGTGCTCCCAATCACAGGTGGTTCAAGCTCAGAGCCAGCCAACAAGAAGCAGAAGAAGGAAGCACAAAGAAGAGTGCAACATGTTGGGGTGCAAGGACCCTTCATCAGATCTAAGTGGTCTCACATCCCAATTACCTTCTCCCAGGAAGATCTTCAGCTTAAAGATTATCCTCACAATGATGCCATGGTTATATCTTGTGTCATCAAGGGATTTCTAGTCCACAATGTTCTGGTTGACACTGGCAGCGCAGCGGACATCATCTTCACAAAGGCTTTCAGGCAAATGCAAGAGCCAGAAGACAAGATACATGATGCAACACCCTCTTTGTGGTTTTGGAGGAAGGCAGATTGTGGCACTTGGCAAGATAACAATATCAGTAACTTTCGGCTACGCCCATAACACAAGAATTGAACAAGTTGTCTTTAACATTGTTGATATGGAGTATCCATACAACACAATCATTGGTCGAGGGACGCTTAATGCCTTCGAAGCCATTCTTGATCCAACATATTTATGCATGAAGATACCTTCGGAATAAGGGCCCATTGCTGTTCACGGGAGTCAGGAAGCTGCCAGGAAGGCCGAAGGGAGCTAGACGGATTCAAAGGCTATCCACAACATAGATGAAGCCGAAGCTTATCGGCAGTATAAGCACAAAAGAGAGAAGGCTGCTTCAGCGGATCAGCCGAAGCCTATGGTCCTGTGTAAAGACATAGCAGACCAAAAGGTACTGCTGGGATCTTAGTTATCTGGTGAACAAGAAAAGACTTTGCTAAGATTTTTGTTCAACAACAAAGATGTCTTCCCTTGGACAGCTAATGATCTCTGTGGTGTTAATAGAGATGTCATTGAGCATTCACTCAATGTGGATCCATCTTTCAGGCCAAGAAAGCAGAGACTTCGGAAAATGTCTGAGGATAAAGCTAAAGGTGCACGAAATGAAGTAAAGAGACGGTGTTATCAGAGAAGTAACATATCCAGAGTGGCTAGCTAACACTGTTATGGTGAAGAAGGCTAATGGGAAATGGAGAATGTGTATTGATTTCATAGACCTCAACAAGGCATGTCCGAAGGATGAGTTCCCTTTACCCAAGAATAGACTCCCTTGTAGATGCAGTAGCTTCTTCGGAACTCATGAGCTTATTGGACTGCTACTCGGACTATCACCAAATTTGGATGAAGAAAGAGGATGAGCCAAAGACAAGCTTTATAACTACTACTGGTACTTATTGCTACCTTCGGATGCCCGAGGGGCTCAAAAATGCTGGAGGAAGCTTCAATAGAATGACCGCAAAGGTTCTTCACTCTCAAATAGGCAGGAATGTGCTAACTTATGTTGATGACATCATAGTAAAAAGCACAAAACAAGAAAATCATGTTGCTGATTTGCAAGAGACGTTTGCCAATTTCAGGTAAGATGGTCTCAAGTTGAATCCAGGAAAGTGTGTTTTCGGAGTGAAGAAGGACAAGTTTCTTGGCTGTCTGGTATCAACAATGGGTATCGAAGCTAATCCAAGCAAGATCGAAGCTATCCTTTGGATGGAACCGCCAAATTCAAAGAAGGGGGCTCAAAGATTGGGAGGAAGGCTGGCATCGTTGAATAGATTTATATCAAGATCAGCAGAGAGAAACTTACCATTCTTTGAAATACTGAAGTCAGCCGAAGTCTTTCTATGGGGTCCAGCTCAACAGAAAGCCTTCGAAGAGTTAAAGCAATATCTGATAGATTTGACAACTCTAACTCCACCTTCATCAGGAACTCCGCTACTCTTGTATGTGGCTACCTCCCATTCCGCAGTTAGTGCGGCACTCGTACAGGAGAAGCAAGATGGCCAAGTAAAAAGACAAGCACCGGTATACTTTGTCTCCGAATTACTCAGTTTGTCAAAGAAAAATTACACAGAACTGGAGAAGGTATTGTATGCTATGTTGATGGCCTCCAGGAAGCTTCGGCATTACTTTCCAGCATATCATATAATAGTGCCTTCGTCACAACCTCTGAAGGACATAATGAGGAACAGAGAAGTAAAGAAGGATTGGAAAATGGGCTGTAGAGCTTAATAAATTCACCATTGATTATGTACACAGATCCTCAATTCAATCTCAGGCGTTAGCAGATTTCATTGCTGATTGGACGCTAGGGGCTCAGGGAGAAGAAGCAACAAAAGATGCCGAAGCCTGGACGGTATTCTGTGACGACTCTTGGGGAACTTTCGGCGCAGGAGCAGCTGCTGTTTTAGTAGCGCCCTCTAAAGTTAGAACATGTTATGCAATAAAGTTAGACTTTAGTTGCACAAATAACAATGCCGAGTACGAAGCTCTTCTTTTAGGGCTTCAGAAGCTAAAGGCAATGGGAATAAGAAGGACAATCCTCAAAACTGATTCCCATGTTATTTCTGGCCACTTGGACAAAAGCAGCAAGGCAAGGGATCTGAAACTTGAAAAATATTTGGATGCAGTCCAAAGATTGGAAGCTTCTTTTGAAGGATTTTCTGTAAAAAATATCCCAAGGGGGGAAATGAACATTGGAAGCTTCGGATGTATTCTTTGAAATAATAAAAGCACCTTCAGTCGAACTTATGGAGAGAGCAGTGCTTACAATATCACCTGTACATAGTGAAGATTGGAGGACTGAAATTATATCTTTCCTCCAAGGCAACTGCCTTTCGGATGACGAAGTATACAATAAAAAAATGGAAGCAAGAACAAGACCATATGTAATCATAGAAGGGGAGTTATATAAATATGGAGTCTGCTCTCCATTACTCAAGTGCTTGTCCCGAGCCGAAGGTCAAGAATTGATGAAGGAAATACATGCAGGATTATGTGGGTCTCATATTGGGTCTAGGCCTTTGTTGGGGAAGGTTTTCAGACAAGGATTTTACTGGCCGAAGGCAGCTTCGGATGCAGCAGACTTGGTTCAAAAATGTTAAAATTGCCAAAGATGTGCAAGAGACCAGAAACAACCTTCGTCTTTAACCCAGCTAATACAACCAACTTGGCCACTGCAAAGGTGGGGTCTGGATTTGTTAGGTCCACTTCCACCAGCACATGGAAATTTGAAATATGTCGTCGTAGCAGTGGAATATTTTTCTAAGTGGATCGAAGCAAAGCCCTTAGCCACAATAATTTCGGCCACATTACATAAATTCTTTTGGCAAAATATTGTTTGTCGCTTTCGTGTGCCGAAGGCAATAACCGTTGACAATGGAACTCAATTTGATGCAGAAACATTCAAAGATTTTTGTGACCGAGTTGGTACAAAAATTCATTTTGCATCAGTAAGGCATCCAGAATCAAATGGGTTAGTAGAGAGAGCAAATGGAATTATAATGACATGAATAATGAAGTTAATATTCAATCAGCCTAGAGGAAAGTGGACAGATGAGTTGATCAAAGTGGTGTGGATCCATAACACAACTATCTCAAGGTCAACAGGTTTTACACCTTTCAAGCTCCTGTTCGGTGACGAAGCAATAACACCAGAAGAAGCAAAGACAGGGTCAATAAGAATCACAGCTTCAGCGGAGGACGAAGCCGATTCTTAAATAACAAAAGACACTATAGAAGGGACCAGACTTCAGGCCATAGAACACATCAATAAGTATCAGACCAAAACAATAAAATGGCGTGATAGGAAAGTTCGATTGAAAAATATCAAGCCAGATCATTTGGTGCTTCGGAGAGTAGCCAACCCAGATACAGTGGGCAAGTTACAGTTGAAATGGGAAGATCCTTTTCTGGTAGTATCTTCGTCAAGACCCGGTTCTTACAGATTGAAGGATATGGACGACAACGACATACCAAGATCTTGGAATGCGGATGAGCTTCGGCGTTATTATGTGTAATTGATGTAATCTTTTCTATTTTTCCTATGGCACCCTTTTCCTTTCAGGAGGGGAGAAAGGTTTTTAACGGGGCCATAGTTTGTAATTTTTTATTCTTATTTAGCCCTATGCAATACAAGGGCCAAAATCCCCTAAAAATGTAACATGTAACATCAGAACCTGCACTATCGGGTGCAAAAAGAGAACAGTGAAAAGCTCAAAAGTCGTCCTCAAGGGGATGCAGAGCTGAAATCACTCCAAGTACGACGAAGCTATAAAAAGTCGTTCCTAAGGGAGCGCAGAGTAAGTCCTGAAGCTCAAAAGTCGTTCCTAAGGGAATGCAGAGCCAAATACCACCGAAATAGAAGGTAAAGAAGCTCCAAAGTCGTTTCTAAGGGGATGCAGAGCTTAAATGCCACCGAAATATAAGGTGAAGAAGCTCCAAAGTTGTTCCTAAGGGAATGCAGAGCTTAAAGACTCCAAAGTCGTTCCTAAGGGGATGCAGAGTTTGGGTGTGGTTTCGTGTGCGTTTGGGTCATACATTTCCATGTTACATTACATCATTCATTGCATTCATACACATTCATTAGACATTCATAGGATCATCAACATCGTGACAAAGCACGAACAGAAATAGTCCGGCTTCGGCGACAAAGTGCCTCGTTGAACATGAAGAAGCTTCGCTTCAAACATAAATACATGCATCTTATGCAAAGAAATGCTTCGATGTGTACAAAAAGAAGGGAAGGTGTTTTTCACCTTCGGTTCAAAAGATACACGAATTTCGTCCACAGCAAAGCAATACGTACATGAATGGAAAGGTAAAATTATATTACAAGTTATGGACAAATATACACAGTACTGAGTTCAACTCTCGATTACAATTCTTTGCAAGAATAATGCAAATATTCCCTAAGCTCTATACAGGAAGACAAAAAAGGAAGCTTCAGACCAGCAACCTTCGGCACCACCATCCTGCAGACAAACGATGGCATAAGGTAAAAGTGATGATAAAAATCGAGGTAGACAACAGGTAAAAGTTTCTTACTGATTTAGGTAGATTCCGAGCTTCGTCTCCAGCCAACTCTCGTCCGCCTTTAGCCCAAATTTGAGTGATGAATCTATTTCCGATACTTCGGGCTTCACTAGGAATGTCAATCAAATCTGATGGCGACATGCTGAAGGTTGGTCTGTTTACTGTCTTCGCATGCGTGCATCCGGCCTTCAAGAATGCAGCAGATGTGCCGCGAGAAGCTAACAGAGCACAGAAGTCACCATGCTCAGCTATCACTTCATCGAGTGCATCAACTTCATTTCAATATGCTTGAAGGTATCTGATATATCTTTAGCCAAAGGGGCGATATCTTCAGAACTGTCCCCAACCGAGCTGAAGACTCCTTTTAACCGTTGCACGCAGCGGCTGCCAAATTCCAAGCATGTATTCCGAAGGTCTTTCAGAGATTTCTGCAGCTTTGTGTTTTTATTAGCTTTGGCTTCATATTTTACTTGCAGTTCATTCTTTTCTTGTTCGAAGCTCTCTGATTTTCCTTTTAAGGCTGCTTGGGTTTGGAGAAGCTCCTCGCTTAACCTAGCATTTTCAGCTTGAATCTCTACAAGCGAACCTTCCGTTGCTTGAAGCAGGAAGTCCTTCTCAAGAGAAGCTTCATAATCCTTAATCTTACTCTCCAAGCCTTCGGTTATGATCTCATTTTTCTTGTCCTCAAGGTCTTGTTGCATCCTCAATGCTTTACTTAGCAGTATACTCTGTGGAAATAAGCTGACATCAGAAAATTTTGATTCATCACAAAGATAACAGAAATCTAGGCAAAAGAATTTTACCTTGAAATTGGAGTAAAAGAGACTGCCGACGATATGTTACCGCCGATAGCTGCTTATATCAGCCTCAAGCTTCGGGAAACCGACACTCTTTGATAGAGTGCCGATTATTTTTGCTTCGGCACGATCGCGAATACCTCCTAAGGCTCCTTTGTCAATTCCACCGAAGATCATAGCTCCTGGCTGGTAGCCACAGGATATCCCATATTCCTGTAGCTCCTTCTCAGCCTCGGACAATTCTTGACCCATCAGGTTTCGAAGGTCAAAATCCTTTTCTTTTGAAGTAGTATCAGCAATCTTTTTTCCTTTGTCAGGCACTGCGGCCATGACCTTCTCTACAACCACAGCTGTCTCTTCTGCAGCCATATCCAAAAGAAGTTTGTCAATTCCTGATAGTGTACTTTCAAGATTGGTAGCTTCGGCAGCAGCTGCAGCTTCAGCAGAGGTTTTAGCTTCGGCAGTGGCCTCGGCGCTTGTAATAGGTGCTATTCTAGATGCCGAGGCCAGCGGTGGTGTCCGCTCAATGGCTAGCATAACATTAACAATTCTTCGTTTTTTCTGTCCATCAACCTTCTCCTTTGTAGCCGAATGCTCACCCTTCTTCTGTAAAAGTTTCGTCAATTCTGGTCCCAGAGGACTTAGCAGCTTGATGTGTAAGGATTCAGTCATTACCTTTAGAATTTTTGCTATTTCAGCAGCAGGAGGTTATGAAGGAGTTTCTTCCATTGCCTCAGTTACCTTCGGCTCCGGAGCTCCAGCTTTCCTCTTTTTTGAAACTGCCATCTTCGGCTCAGGAGTAGTTTTTGTCTTCTTTGAAGCCTTCTCATCCTCCTTAACCATTCTGGCAGCTTGTCCGTTTAGAATACTAACAATCCTTTTTCTTTTCACCCCTTCAACACCTTTGTCAAGCTTTTCATAATCAGGGTATTCAAATTTCAAGGCGTCCATCACCCGGTTTAATCTTCGTTTAGGCCGGGTACCGAAGGCTGTGGTCATGAACTGATCTTCTTTCTTGGTATAATTTCCAAGTATCTCATTGCACATGGTCTTAATCATATCTAGCCATTCTTTGCAAGGCTTCTTGAATTGTTTTTCAAACTTAAAACGATAAGCAAGTTGAACAAGTTCATGCTTCTTCCCCGCTTCTTTCATCTTCGGCATTCCCCAGCCACTTGACGTCGGATATGTCCTGTTTGCCAAGTATTCTTGCACCAAGTCTCTAGTACTGATCTGCTTAGCTACCACTCTAAATTCTACTTCAGCCAGCTGACAGGGTGACCCCAGTTGCATATTGCACAAGGGCCTGGTCATTCCGAAGCTCAAAGTCAGCGGACTCGTAACCATGGTCATCAGCTTCTCCCTATTTTCTCGTCAGCCTCCATATAGAACCACTCACTCTTCCAACCAGTTGGCCACTTCGTGCGGTAGCTAAGAACTGGTACCTTTGTATCCTTTCGATACACAAAATTGTAACAACCAAAATTTTCATGAAGGCCATCTGCCCTGCCCTTCGTCTGATAATGCAGCTCGTGCACTCGGCAGAAAGCTTCGGCATCTGGACTCATCCCTTGGCTTCAGAGGGCCCAGATATAGACGCTCAGTCTAACAATAGCATTGGGAGTCAGCTAATGAAGATATATCTCAAAGTTCTCTAACTACCCCTATCATTTCATTCAGGGGGAATCGCAGCCCTGCTCTGAAGAAGCTCTTGAAAACGACACTTCATCCTTCTTCGGGTCTGGGATTACCTCTTCACCACCAAATCGAATAAGTTTGCTCTCAGCCTCTCCGAAATAGCCTAATTTCATCATCATAGGCATGTCATCTTCCATCACAGTGGATTTTTCAAATTCAAGATGACAAGGTGTCGGCGTTTCGAAACCGGGGGGTCCCTAATGCCGACGAGTGAATGTCGCCGCGTGCCCCAGCCCAGATGGGTCGACGCGAGGCCGAGCGCGAAGGGGGGAAGAGAGGTGGCCGGAAGCAAGCGTGAGAGAGGAGTGGGAATCCCGCGGCCTTCGTGTTCGTCCCACGCCCAGGTTGGGTGCGCTTGCAGTAGGGGGTTACAAGCATCCACGCGGGAGAGGGAGCGAGCGGCCTCACGCGAGCGCCTTGTCTCGTCCTCGTCCCTGCGCGGCCAACCTTCTCTAAGAAGGCCCTGCTCCTTCCTTTTATATGAGTAAGGAGAGGATCCAGGTGTACAATGGGGGGTGTAGCAGAGTGCTACGTGTCTAGCGGAGAAGAGCTAGCGCCCTGAGTACATGCCATCGTGGCGGCCGGAGAGATGTTGGTACCCTGCTGGTGCGATGTCGTGGCTGCCGGAGGAGCGCTGGAGCCTGGCGGAGGGACAGCTGTCGGGGCTGTGGAGTCCTTGTTGACGTCCTCTTGCTTCCGTAAGGGGACTAAGAGTCGCCATCGTCACCGCGTATGCGGGGCGCCATCATTGCCTGTCTGGTGGAGTGTGCCAGATGGGACGCCGGTCTTGTTCCCTGTGGCTCGAGTCTGCTCGGGGTAGGGTGATGATGGCGCCTCCTGTTGACGTAGCCGGTCCGCACCCTAGGTTGGGCGATGTGGAAGCTCCTCCGAAGCCGAGGTCGAGTTTGTCTTCCGAGGCCGTAGCCCGAGTCCGAGCCTGGGTCGGGCGGAGTTCGTCGTCTTCCTAGGCCGTAGCCCGAGTTCGAGCCCTGGGGGCGGGCGGAGCGGAGTTCGCTGTCTTCCGAGGCCATAGCCTGAGTTCGAGCCCTGGGGTCGGGCGGAGTTCGTCGTCTTCCGAGGCCGTAGCCCGAGTCCGAGCCCTGGGGTCGGGCAGAGCGGAGTTCGCCGTCTTCCGGGACTTGGCCCGAGTCCGAGCCCTGGGGTCGGGCGGAGCGGAGTTCGCTGTCTTCCGAGGTCGTAGCCTAATCTGAGCCCTGGGGTCGGGCGGAGCGGAGTTCGTCGTCTTCCGGGACTTAGCCCGAGTCCGAGCCCTGGGGTCGGGCGGAGCGGAGTTTCCTGTGGCGCCCGTGGCCGGGCCTGACCGCCTGTCAGCCTCACTCTGTCAAGCGGCACCGTAGTCGGAGTGGCGCAGGCGGCGCTGTCTTTCTGTCAGGCCGGTCAGTGGAGCGGCGAAGTGACGGCGGTCACTTCGGCTCTGTCGACTGCAGGGCGCACGTCAGGATAAGGGCGTCAGGCTGCCTCCGCATTAAATGCCTCTGCGATTTGGTCGGTCGGCGCGATGATTTGGTCAGGGTTGCTTCTTGGCGAAGACAGGGCCTCGGGCGAGCCGGAAATACGTTAGCCGCTGAAGGGGGGCCTCGGGCGAGGCGGAGATCGTCCGGGGTCGGCCGCCCTTGTCCGAGGCTAGGCTCGGGCGAGGCGCGATCGCGTCCTTCGAATGGACCGATCCCTGACTTAATCGCACCCATCAGGCCTTTGCAGCTTTATGCTGATGGGGGTTACCAGCTGAGATTTAGGAACCTCGGGGGTACCCCTAATTATGGTCCCCGACAGTAGCCCCCGAGCCTCCTAGGGAGTGTTAATACTCGCTTGGAGGCTTTTGTCGCACTTTTTTGCAAGGGGACCAGCCTTTCCCGGTTGCTGTTTGTTCCGGCGGGGGCGCGCGAGCGCACCCGCCGGGTGTAGCCCCCGAGGCCTCGGAGGAGTGGTTAGACTCCTTCGAGGTCTTAGTGCGTTTCGTGATGCTTTGGCCGGTCTGGTTGTCCCCTCATGCGAACTGGCCGTAGCCCGGGTGCACCGTCGAGTCCCAAGTTCTCGAGCTGGTATGTTGACGCTGCCAACGGTTTGGCCGGAGCCGATTTTGCGAGAGCAGCCCCCGAGCCTCCGCACAGAGCGAGAGGACGATCAAGGACAGACTCGACTTTTTTACATACGCCCCTGCGTCGCCTTTCCGCAAGGAGGAGGGGGGGGGGGGGAAGCGCCATGTTGCCCTCGATGGGCGTCGAACATGGTGTCTCCAGCGAGCTGCGAACGGGTGATCCGAGTGGACGCCCGTGCCCCATTCGTTAGGGGTCGGCTATGGCCCGGAGGCGTGCCCAAAGGTACCTGCGGGTGATTTGCCGGACCCGGTCCCCTGGCGACGGGGTCCGAGGGCTTGATGCCTCCTCTGATGGGATTCCGTTACAAGATCGTTCCCGCTGGTCTCGGAAATGTCCTAGGGTACCTCGGGAGCACAGCCCGAGCCTTGGTTATGTATCGAACGTACCCATGGTCATCCCTCGCTCTGTGTCTGATGCGGCTGTGAACCTTTCGGGGGCCAGCCTTCGAACCCCTGATCAGTAGTGGGCGCGGAGCCCGAGTAGCCTGAGGCGGTCGTTGAACCCTTCGAGGGGCCGGCCTTCGAACCTCTGACCAGTAGTGGGTGTAGAGCCCACGCGATCTAAGGCGGCTGTCGAACCCTTCCGAGGGGCCAGCCTTCGAACCTCTGATCAGTAGGGAGGCTCAGGGCCTGGTTCCTTCACGGAGAAGGATCCTTTTCGGGGTATCCCCCTTTCTCGGTCCCTATTGCAAGAGAGAGAAAGAGGAAAAAAGGAAAAGGATACGAAATCGAATGACGTGGCGTACCTTTTTCGACGCGGTTATTGTGGCGAAGGCGAAGTGTCGCTCGCTTCTCCTGCCAGAGGCGCCACCTGCCCTGTCGCAGAGTTAATGCGACGGGACGAGTGGTTCGCGGGGTAGCCGTTGCGCGTGCGCGTGCCGTTCGAGGAATGGAACACGGGCGCGTTGTCTTGACGCCGTGAGGGAGGGCTCCCTCGCTGCCCCTGGATGGGACGTGAGCTCGGCTGGCGACGTGACCGCTGCTGCTGCCCGCCTGCCACCGCCATTACTGCCGGCCCATTTTTGACCGCTTTTGACCATCGCGCCGGGCTGGCACTGCAGGGTTGCCTCGAGTTGCGGTATCAACTCCGCAATCGAGGAGGCGCGGTAGTGGCGTGAGTGGCGGTGTAGTTTCTTGCACGTGGCAACCGACACGCCGGTTGCATGACGCGTGGGCTTGGACCTCCATGCTGGGCTCGTTGGAGTCGAAGGGGCGCGCCCACTTGGCACGGTTGCATGCCGCCTGCATGGCTGTTCGCCCTTTCACCCGTTGGTCTGGGCAAAAGGGGAGGAGCGCTTGTAACCGCTGGGCAGTTTCGTGCACCACGCGCGGCGGTTTGACTCCTTCCACCTCGGGCCAGCTCGCATGACGTGTGGGACCTAGCCCCCGCGCGTGGGGGGAAGGACCTTGGAGTGTGTTGGAGAAGACTCGGCCCGCGACGGCTGAGGACGCAAGTGGGGAGAGCCACCTTTAAAAGGAGGGTGACCCCCTTCGAAAGCGACCATGTCTTCGTGCTCCCTTTATGCATCGTGTCTCTCCTCCTTCCAAGCCCCTGGATGGGGGACGCTTGCAGTCTTCCCGCTTTGTCGTTGGAGGAACGCAACCCCGTGGGAGTTGGTACCTTTCAGCCATCGTTCGGCTTCAAGGATTTTCGTCAGGCAGCCCGGCTGCATCCCCTCGCCGGCGGTCACCCAAGACGGTGACTACCAGCTCAATGGTGGGGAGGAGCGAGCCGGGCTGCGATCTTGGTCCCGCCCTCAGCTTCAAGGATCTTCGTCGTCCTCGCTGGGGTGGAGGGCGGGCTGAGCCGGAGCTCCACCTCCCGCGCAGGCTCGTGGGTCATCCTCTCCCTCGTCATTCAGGGGAGAGGGCACTCACCGGCTTGGCGGAAGGGGCGGCGTATGGGCGGTTGCCGCGCCGTGCACACGGGAGGACCGCCCAAGATGTCGCGCGCCGCTAGGGCGGCGTTCGTGTTCCGGGGCGGTCCTGCCTTTGCACCGGTACAGCGCTCCCGCGCGGAGGTCGGTGCTCCGCTCGCTTGGGAGGATCCGAGTGGGGATCTGCCAGCGGGCAGGTGGCTGCCATCGTCGGTGCTGAGGTGGTGGCGGTTGAAGAAGTCCCCGTTGCTGACAGGATCGCCGCCACCATCGGCGCTCCGGGCCTCCGGCTCTTTGGCTTTGATCGCTTGTCCTCGCCCCTCGAGTGGGGACGCGAGCGAGGAGCCCGCAGCAGCAGCATTCGCCCTGAGGTCATCACTGCTGCTGTCTGGCTGCCCGGAGCGGTGGTCGTTGTCGCTGTTGTTGAAGCGGGCGGCGGTGAGCCGCTTGGAGTTCGTCGTCCCGCGGGCCCCCTGGTATGGGGGTTGTTCATACCCGCGGGGGGCAGAACCGGAGTTCCATCTGTAATGGCACTTCGAATGCCAGTGTTTGTTCATTGTGGCTTTTGGGGCCTGAACATGTATGTAATTTTGGCATGGAGCCGTGTTTTTTCCTCATTTTCGAGCGCTAAGACTCGCCTGTTGGTTGCTTGAACCGCTTCACCAAGCGTGAGTCTCCCCAGGTAAAGGTGACGAGTGAGGTATCCATATCCCGGAGGCGTAGGAGTCCCTCGGCTCGGTCAGCCTTACTGCCCGAGGCTTCCCTCGCTTGGTTAGAGGGACCCCTCGGCCGATCTTCGATGAGTCGAGGCCGGAGGTAGCGGTGTCAGCACGGACGGAGGCAGAGTTGGCTCCGAAAAGGGGGTGTGGTTGGCCAGAGCCTGGCCGGGTCGTCGGAACCGACGCCGGAGTCGAGCTGCCGAGTCCACGAGCCGAGCTGATGTCTTTGGGGGTCAGCTGACCGAGGGCTCGGGGTGGCCGGCCGAGCCGCCTGCTCAGGCCGGATTCTCGAAGAGCACCCTGGAGGCGATGGCCCGGGTGTGGTGCTGATGTCGTCCTTCCGAGTGGGGGCCCTCCGACCGCGTCGCCATCCGAGGCTAGGTCAGACCCCGCTGAAGGTGTTGCTGATGCCGAGGGTGTTGCCGCTCCTTTCGGCTGTCGACGTCAGAGCCTGCAGGATCAAGTTGTCTTGTAGTGTGTGTACGTTTTCTGCGGCCGCCGAGGCCTAAACACACCGTCGCCGTGTTGTAAAGCTGCGTCTCCTTTCCTTTTAGTTTCGAGTATCTGGACTTTTTTGTCGGTAACAGAATTGCTGGCGCGAGCGAGAGTTGCTTCTCACAGAAGGTGGCGAGTGAGGTATCCGTATCCCGGAGGCATAGGAGTCCCTCGGCTCGGTCGGCCTTGCTGCTTACACGCACTCTTACCCGTCCATGGGGTTCTGTCACCGACGTAGTCGAGAAGGCTCGAAGAAACGCTTCGACAGAAGAGCTTTCGAACGTGAAGACTTGTTCGGAGTCACTTATCCGAGCGCGAGTTACTTATCGCAGAAGGTGACGAGTGAGGTATCCGTATCCCGGAGGCGTAGGAGTCCCTCGGCTCGGTCGGCCTTGGCTGCTTACGTGTACTCCGTCGTTTTCAGGATCCACTTTCGAAGTGGTCAAAAAGCACGAAAGATAATCTGGCAGAAAGGATCTTTTTGCGGGAAAAATTCGACGCAGAGGGGGTCCCCCCCTTTTAGCCCCCGAGGGAGGGTCGGACTTTGCCGAGGCAAGGTTGACCCTTCCTTGATGACTAAACTTTGTGTAGGAGCGAGGTATATGAACAACTTGAAAACATCTTAAGGGTAGAAGCGACGTAGCTGTTGGATGTTCCAAGCGTTGCCGTAGACCTCGCCTTGACTGTTGGCCAGCTTGTACGTTCCGGGCTTCAGAACCTTGGCGATGACGAAAGGCCCCTCCCAGGGAGGCGTGAGCTTGTGTCGCCCTCGGGCGTCTTGTCGCAGCCGAAGCACCAGATCGCCCACCTGGAGGTCTCGGGACCGAACTCCTCGGGCGTGGTAGCGTCGCATGGACTGCTGGTACCGTGCCGAGTGTCGTAAGGCCCTGTCCCGAGCCTCTTCCAGCTAGTCTAGCGAGTCTTCTCGACTAGCTTGGTTGCTTTGGTCGGCATAGGCCTTCGCCCTTAGGGAACCGTATTCTAAGTCTGTGGGCAAGATGGCCTCGGCCCCATAGACTAGAAAGAACGGTGTGAAGCCTGTGGCTCGGCTCGGTGTTGTCCTCAGGCTCCAGACCACCGAGGGGAGTTCCTTTATCCATCGCTTGCCAAACTTGTTGAGGTCGTTGTAGATCCGAGGCTTGAGTCCTTGTAGAATCATGCCGCTGGCACGCTCTACTTGCCCATTCGTCATGGGATGAGCCACGGCGGCCCAATCCACCCGGATGTGGTAATCCTCGCAGAAGTCCAGGAACTTTCTGCCGGTGAACTGGGTGCCGTTGTCGGTGATGATGGAGTTCGGGACCCCGAAACGATGGATGATGTTGGTGAAGAATGCTACCGCCTGCTCGGACCTGATGCCGTTTAGGGGTCGGACCTCGATCCACTTGGAGAATTTGTCGATGGCGACCAACATGTGCGTGTAGCCCCCGGGTGCCTTCTGTAAGGGGCCGACGAGGTCCAGACCCCACACAGCAAAAGGCCAGGTGATGGGAATCATCTGCAGAGCCTGAGCGGGCAGGTGGGTCTGCCTTGCGTAGAATTGGCACCCTTGGCAGGTGCGGACAATCCTAGTAGCGTTGGCCACCGCCGTTGGCCAGTAGAAACCTTGTCGGAAAGCTTTTCCGACAAGGGCTCGAGGTGCTGCGTGATGACCGCAAGCCCCCGAGTGTATTTCTTGTCGTAACTCCTGACCTTCGGTGATGGAGATGCATCGCTGGAGGATGCCTGAGGGGCTGTGGTGGTAGAGCTCCTTCCCGTCTCCCAGCAAGACGAACGACTTGGTGTGCCGCGCCAACCGCCGAGCTTCGGCTTGGTCGGGGGGTAGTTCTCCTTGGTGGAGATACTGCAGGTACGGGGTCTGCCAGTTTCGATCAGGCGCGACCTCGCCCCGCTCCTCCTCGACGCACAGTGCCTCACCCTCGGGAGCCGAGGGTGGCTCGGGCAGAGCCGAGGGCGCCTCGGGCTGGGCCGAGGCCTTCTCGGGCTCGGGCGAGTCGTCAGTCTTGACTGAGGGTTGATGTAGGTCTCGAGAGAAGACGTCCGGGGGAACCGCTGTTCGCCCCGAGGCTATCTTAGCCAGCTCGTCCGCAGCCCCGTTGTAGCGTCAGGCGACGTGGTTGAGCTCAAGCCCGTAGAACTTGTCTTCCAGGCACCGAACCTCATCACAATAGGCCTCCATCTTCAGGTCGCGGCAGTGGGAGTTCTTCATGACTTGGTCGATGACGAGCTGCGAGTCACCACGAGCGTCAAGGCGTCGGACCCCTAGCTCGATGGCGATCCGCAACCCATTGACCAGAGCCTCATATTCGGCCACATTGTTGGACACCGGGAAATGGAGGCGTAGCACATAGCGTATGTGCTTCCCGAGGGGCGAGATGAAAAGCAGGCCCGCGCCCGCCCCTGTTTTCATCAGTGACCCATCGAAGTACATGGTCCAGAGCTCCGGCTGGATCGGAGCTGTTGGGAGCTGGGTGTCGACCCATTCAGCCACGAAGTCCGCCAAAACTTGGGACTTGATGGCCTTCCGAGGGGCGAACGAGATTGTCTCGCCCATGATCTCCACCGCCCACTTTGCAATTCTCCCCGAGGCCTCCTGGCATTGTATGATCTCCCCAGGGGGAAAGATGACACCACAGTTACCGGATGGGACTCGAAGTAGTGTTGCAACTTTCGCCGTGTCAGGATCACCGCATACAGCAGCTTCTGACCTTGTGGGTAGCGGATCTTGGTTTCGGACAGTACCTCGCTGACGAAGTAGACTGGCCTCTGAACGGGCAATGCATGCCCCTCCTCTTGCCTTTCGACCACAATCGCGGCGCTAACCACCTGAGTGGTAGCGGCGACATAGACCAAGAGGGCTTCTCCGGCGGTTGGGGGCACCAAGATAGGCGCCTTCGTGAGAAGCGCCTTCAGGTTCCCGAGGGCCTCCTCGGCCTCAGGGGTCCAAGTGAAGCACTCGGCCTTCCTTAAGAGGCGGTACAGAGGTAGACCTCTTTCGCCGAGGCATGAGATGAAGCGGCTCAGAGCCGTGAGACATCCCATGACCCTCTGTACGCCTTTCAAGTCCTTGATGGGCCCCATGCCGGTGATGGCTGCGATCTTCCCGGGTTGGCTTCGATGCCCCGTTCGGAGACGATGAACCCCAAGAGCATACCTCGGGGCACCCCGAAGACACACTTTTCGGGATTGAGCTTGACGCCTTTCGCCTTGAGACATCGGAATGTCACTTCAAGGTTGGAAAGGCCGGCGGTAGAATCCACGATTTGATCGATGCGAGGCAGAGGGTAGGGAACCTTCGGACATGCTTTGTTCAGACCGGTGTAGTCCACACACATCCGCCATTTCCCACCTTTCTTTCTCACAAGCACAGGGTTGGCAAGCCACTCGGGATGGAATACCTCTTTGATGAACCCTGCCGCCATTAGCTTGTGGACCTCCTCGCCTATGGCTCTGTGCTTCTCCTCGTCGAATCAGTGCAGAGGTTGCTTGACGGGTCGGGCCCCGGCTCGAATGTCCAGCGAGTGCTCGGCGACATCCCTCGGTATGCCGGGCATATCCGAGGGACTCCACGCGAAGACGTCGGCGTTCGCGCGGAGAAAGTCGACGAGCACTGCTTCCTATTTGGGATCGAGCCCGGAGCCGATCCGGACCTGCTTGGAGACGTCGTTGCTGGGGTCGAGGGGTACGGACTTGACCGTCTCCGCTGGCTCGAAGTTGCTGGCATGGCGCTTCACATCTGGCACCTCCTTGGGGAGGCTCTCCAGGTCGGCGATGAGGGCCTCGGACTCGGCGAGGGCCTCGGCGTACTCCACGCACTCCACGTCGCATTCGAACGCGTGTTTGTACGTGGGGCCGACGGTGATGACCCCGTTGGGGCCCGGCATCTTGAGCTTCAGGTAGGTGTAGTTGGGGACGGCCATGAACTTCGCGTAGCATGGTCTTCCCAGTACCGCGTGGTAGGTCCCTCGGAACCCGACCACTTCGAACGTCAGGGTTTCCCTTCGGAAGTTGGAGGGTGTTCCGAAGCAGACGGGAAGGTCGAGTTGTCCAAGGGGCTGAACGCGCTTCCCGGGAATGATCCCATGGAAGGGCGCTGCGCCTGCCCGGACGGAGGACAGATTGACACGCAGGAGCCCGAGGGTCTCGGCGTAGATGATGTTGAGGCTACTGCCTCCGTCCATGAGGATCTTGGTGGGTCTGACGTTGCCGATGACGGGGTCGACGACGAGCGGGTATCTCCCCGGGCTTGGCACATGGTTGGGGTGGTCGGTTTGGTCGAAGGTGATGGGCTTGTTGGACCAGTCTAGGTAGACTGGCGCCGCCACCTTCACCAAACAGACCTCCCGGCGCTCTTGCTTGCGGTGCCGAGCCAAGGCATTCGCCGCCTGCCCGCCGTAGATCATGAAGCAGTCGCGGACCTCGGGGAACTCTCCTGCTTGGCGATCTTCCTTCTTATCGTCGTCGTGGGCCCTGCCACCCCCCGGGGGTGGAGCAGCCCTGTGGAAGTGGTGCCGAAGCATGACGCATTCCTCAAGGGTATGCTTGACGGGCCCCTGATGATAGGGGCACGGCTCCTTGAGCAACTTGTCGAAGAGGTTGGCACCTCCTGGGGGTTTTACGAGGGTTCTTGTACTCGGCGGCAGCGACAAGGTGCGCATCGGCGGCGTCGCGTTTCGCTTGCGACTTCTTCTTGCCCTTCTTCTTGGCGCCACGCTGAGTTGACGCCTCGGGGGCTTCTTCCGATGGGCGGCCCTGGGGCTGCTCGTCCTTCCGGAAGATAGCCTCAACCGCCTCCTGGCCGGAGGCGAACTTGGTGGCGATATCCATCAGCTCGCTCGCCCTGGTGGGGGTCTTGCGACCCAGCTTGCTTACCAGGTCGCGGCAGGTGGTGCCGGCGAGGAACGCGCCGATGACATCTGAGTCGGTGACGTTGGGTAACTCGGTACGCTACTTCGAGAATCGCCGGATGTAGTCCCGAAGGGACTCTCCCGGCTGCTGTCGGCAGCTTCGGAGGTCTCAGGAATTCCCGGGGCGCACGTATGTGCCCTAGAAATTGCCGGCGAAGGCTTGGACTAGGTCGTCCTAGTTGGAGATCTGCCCCGGAGGCAGGTGCTCCAACCAGGCGCGAGCGGTGTCGGAGAGGAACAGGGGGAGGTTGCGGATGATGAGGTTGTCATCATCCGTTCCACCCAGTTGGCAGGCCAGACGGTAGTCCGCAAGCCACAGTTCCGGCCTCGTCTCCCCCAAGTACTTGGTGATAGTAGTCGGGGGTCGGAACCGGGTCGGGAACGGCGCCCGTCGTATGGCCCGGCTGAAAACCTGCGGACCGGGTGGTTCGGGCGAAGGACTCCGATCCTCCCCGCTGTCGTAGCGTCCCCCACGCCTGGGGTGGTAGCCTCGGCGCACTCCTTCGTCGAGGCAGTCCCGACGGTCGCGGTGAGGGTGCTCGTTGCCGAGGCGGCACAGGGCTGCAGGCGCTGTGTGGCGCGTGTGCCCGGTGTAGACCGAGGCTTCCCGCGTGAATCGGGAAGTCGCGGCACG
Source organism: Zea luxurians (assembly GCA_029449295.1). NCBI lineage: Eukaryota > Viridiplantae > Streptophyta > Magnoliopsida > Poales > Poaceae > Zea > Zea luxurians. The sequence goes on along the minus strand of JAOPSE010000026.1, from coordinate 34,626,216 downwards.
ATGTTCCGAGGGGTACCCCTGCCTTCGGGAGGCGGAGCTCTCGGCCCGTCGGACCGCGGCGCCTTCCAGGAGATTCTTGAGCTCTCCCTGGATTCGCCGCCCCTCGGTGGTTGATGGCTCCGGCATCGCGTGGAGGAGCATTGCTGCTGCAGCCAGGTTCTGGCCAACCCCACTGGGTGTGGGTGGCGGCCTGAACCTGACATCGTCGGCGATGCAGTGCTGGAAGCCTTAGGGTGGATGACGTATCTCTCGGGCTGGAGGTTGAGCCACCCCCGCCTGCCCGACGTCCCGGCGGATCGGCTCAAGCGCTCCTGCTCCCACGTCGAGCCTGGCCTGCACCTCGCGGATTTGCTCGAGCTATGTGTCCTGACCCTCCGCAGGGACTGGGACCACAGCTAGCTCCCGAAGGATGTCAACGCGAGGCACCGGCCTAGGAAGATCACCGTTCTCTGGCATGCCGAGATGGTTGCCTTCAGAGGGGCCCCCTAGATCGACGTGGAAATATTTGCGGCTCGGGCCGCAGTCCTCGTCGCCGAGGCTACGGCTGCCGTCGGAACAGTCGGAGAGGCAGTAGTCGCATGCGGTCATAAAGTCCCGCATGGCACTGGGGTTGCCAAGTCCAGAGAAATCCCAACAGAAAATGGGCTCGTCATCTTCCTCGGACCCAGAGGGCCCGTAGGTCGAGACGTCCGTCAGCCGGTCCCAAGGTGACCGCATGCGAAGCCCCAAAGGGTTGGGACTCGCCTCTACGAGAGCGTCCGCCAACGCGAGGCCGCTTGGCGGGTCGAGGCTGATCGCGAAAGGTGTGAGATGGGAATCGGTCGGTACCTCTTGGTCGACGGGCGGTGATGAAGTCATGTCTGGGGCTGACTGCACCGTCGTCCCAGGCACGAGGGTGACGCCCAGCAAGCCTTCCGCGAGGGTGCTGGCGTCGTCCGTCTGCTTGGAGTAGGCGTGTCGCGGGGAAACGACGGTCATCTTCGTCTCAGACGCGAGGGCGACGCTCGATGTGCCCCCTGTTGGAGCGCCGGCGTCGTCGACTCGCTCGACAGCCGACGAGGTGCCGCGTCTCGCTTGGCCTTGGTTGCCCTGGCCCCTCCTCCGTCAGCGGGGGAGGCGACGGGACAAGCTCGAATGTAGCTCTTCCGCCACATGGGGAAGACACTGTCGATTCCGCCGTCGGCGAGCGGACTGTCGGCTGCCATTGCCGCTGTCGTCCGGCGGTGGAACTAGTATCATGTCGTAGCCGCCGTCGAGGGACATGAACTCAAGGCTCCCGAAACGGAGCACCGTCCCGGGTCAGAGAAGTTGCTGGAGACTGCCCATCTGGAGCTTGATGGGAAGCAATTCGTCAACACGCAGCAGGCCCCTACCTGGCGCGCCAAGTGTTGGCGTTTCGAAACCGGGGGTCCCTAATGCCGACGAGTGAATGTCGCCGCGTGCCCCAGCCCAGATGGGTCGACGCGAGGCCGAGTGCGAAGGGGGGAAGAGAGGTGGCCGGAAGTGAGCGTGAGAGAGGAGTGGGAATCCCGCGGCCTTCGTGTTCGTCCCGTGCCCAGGTCGGGTGCGCTTGCAGTAGGGGGTTACAAGCGTCCACGCGGGAGAGGGAGCGAGCGGCCTCACGCGAGCGCCTTGTCTTGTCCTCGTCCCTGCGCGGCCAACCTTCTCTAAGAAGGCCCTGGTCCTTCCTTTTATATGCGTAAGGAGAGGATCCAGGTGTACAATGGGGGGTGTAGCAGAGTGCTACGTGTCTAGCGGAGAAGAGCTAGCGCCCTGAGTACATGCCATCGTGGCGGCCGGAGAGATGTTGGTACCCTGCCGGTGCGATGTCGTGGCTGCCGGAGGAGCGCTGGAGCCTGGCGGAGGGACAGCTGTCGGGGCTGTGGAGTCCTTGCTGACGTCCTCTTGCTTCCGTAAGGGGCTGAGAGTCGCCATCGTCACCGCGTATGCGGGGCGCCATCATTGCCTGTCTGGTGGAGTGTGCCAGATGGGACGCCGGTCTTGTTCCCTGTGGCTAGAGTCTGCTCGAGGTAGGGTGATGATGGCGCCTCCTGTTGACGTAGCCGGTTTGCGCCCTAGGTTTGGCGATGTGGAAGCTCCTCCAAAGTCGAGGTCGAGTTTGTCTTCCGAGGCCGTAGCCCGAGTTTGAGCCCTGGGTCGGGCGGAGTTCGTCGTCTTCCGAGGCCGTAGCCTGAGTCCGAGCCCTGGGGGCAGGCGGAGCGGAGTTCGCCGTCTTCCGAGGCTGTAGCTTGAGTCCGAGCCCTGGGGTCGGGCGGAGTTCGTCGTCTTCCGAGGCCGTAGCCCGAGTCCGAGCCCTGGGGTCGGGCGGAGCGGAGTTCGCCGTCTTCCGGGACTTGGCCCGAGTCCGAGCCCTGGGGTCGGGCGGAGCGGAGTTCGCCGTCTTCCGAGGCCGTAGCCTAATCCGAGCCCTGGGGTCGGGCGGAGCGGAGTTCGTCGTCTTCCGGGACTTAGCCCGAGTCCGAGCCCTAAGGTCGGGCGGAGCGGAGTTTCCTATGGCGCCCGCGGCCGGGCCTGACCGCCCTGTCAGCCTCACTCTGTCAGGCAGCACCGCAGTCGGAGTGGCGCAGGCGGCAGCTGTCTTTCTGTCAGGCCGGTCAGTGGAGCGGCGAAGTGACGGCGGTCACTTCGGCTCTGTCGACTGCAGGGCGCGCGTCAGGATAAGGGCGTCAGGCTGCCTCCGCATTAAATGCCTCTGCGATTTGGTCGGTCGGCGCGGCGATTTGGTCAGGGTTGCTTCTTGACGAAGACAGGGCCTCGGGCGAGCCGGAAATACGTTGGCCACTGAAGGGGGGCCTCGGGCGAGGCGGAGATCCTCCGGGGTCGGCCGCCCTTGTCCGAGGCTAGGCTCGGGCGAGGCGCGATCGCGTCCTTCGAATGGGCCGATCCCTGACTTAATCGCACCCATCTGGCCTCTGCAGCTTTATGCTGATGGGGGTTACCAGCTGAGATTTAGGAACCTCGGGGGTACCCCTAATTATGGTCCCCGACACTAGGCTTTGTTGGGATCGGAATGCTATAGTCTTCTTCACTTTCATCAACATTTTCACCCTCGACCACAGTTTGTTCAGCTTCGACATTAGAAGCACCTTCGTCAGCAACCTCCTCTGCCACAATCAGACCTGATCGCTTCATTACTTCTGAAATCGGCGCTGTTTCGGCGGCCTCGGTTTCGTCCCCCTCATGAGACACTCTATGTAACACCTTGAATTTGGGGGTATAAAATTTTTCTAATGATCATCCAAATTCATGTGTTACTCTTCTTCATTTCACTCTAGTTTCTATCTCTCTAGTTTTCTCTCTCTCTTTCTCTTTTAATTAGAGTTAGTTGCATTAGTGAGGGATTATTTATTTTATTTTTCCCAAAACATTTAGTCATGGAATGTTGCATCATATTGAGCCTAAATATTCTTTGAATTGTTGCACGTATTTGATTTGGTTTGAATTTGAATCTTGAATTGAATTTGAATTGAAAACCCTATAGAAAATAAATAGAAAAGGCAATAGAAATTCCAGGAAAATACAAAAAGCCATTTCAGCCTAGGTCGGCCCATTTAGCCTAGCCGGCACGCGCGCGCCCGCGCCTGCGCGCCCCCTCTGCCTGACAGGCGGGTCCCGCCTGTTGGCGCCAACCCAATCGCGCCTCTCTCCCTCTCTCTCTGTCGCGTGGGCCAAACCTGTCGGCGCTAGTTCTCCTGCGCGCACCCGCTCCCCTCTCTCTGTCCCACCGTCCCCACATGTCAGCCGTCTCTAACCTCTCGCCCACGATCTCCCCGCCGTGGATGCGCCCACGACCGTGCGTTGCCCGGCCACGTCTGAGGCCCCGTGCCCCTTTTGAGCCCCGCGCCCTGCTCGCCCACCTCCTGTCTCCCATTTGCACCCTCTGCCCAGCTCCCTCGCCCTCTTTCTCGCTCTGCCCGCACGAACCGAGAGCTCCGCCACCGCCCGCCGACGTCCACTGCCTGTTCCGTGGCCGCTGTTGCGCCCGTGCCCCGTCTAGTGCCACGGTGAGCTTCGTCTTGCCGTCAGCTACTTGGGACACCCTTCGATGTGCCCTCTCCCTCCCTGCTGCGCTTGGTCCACGCTCACCAGAGCAGTTCTTGCGCAGTCGGAGCCCCGCCACCGTCCACCCGAGGCTCCACCGCACCCCGCCGTTCTCCAAGCGTCCCGGAGTTCGCACTCGAGGTGAGCAACCTTCCCATGCCCTTAATTCGCCAAGTACCGCACCAAAGCCTACACAATTGCTCGCTAGAGTTAGCTGAACCGCCGTGGAACCTTTTTCACCATGGTCTGCGCTCTCTGGCGCCCCCATGCCGGTTCTGCGCCCACGGTTGTGTTCGCCGTGACATGTTGAACGTGTCTGGCCCTTTCCCTAAGACACCAGAGCCCCGCCGTGGCCGGTCTGCTTGTCTCTGGCGAATTCCTGCCGTGGGACCGAGCGGCGCCACCGCGCCCAAGTCCGCCCCCTGCCGTTAGATCTCGGCCATCCACCCGAGATCAGGCAGTTTAGACTCAACCTGAGCGGATCTAATCGTAGCCCTCCGATCCAGATCCAACTGTCCCTCCTCTCTCCCCCTCACCCGCGTCTCTACCCCTGGGCCCAGCCGGTCAGCCCGCCCTGGCTCGCTGTCGCCCTGGCCCTGCTTGTCAGCCGCGCCCGCGCGCCCGCGCCCGTGTGATCTAATCTGGACCGTTGATGTCTGATCCGATGGCTGAGGTTACCCTGTACCCCTTCGCGTGGTTGTTTCGCTTAAGAGACCCCCTGGTTTTAGGAAACCAACCCGCCGTCCTCGGTTTTAGCGCATAGGTCCCTGGTTTCTTTAGAATAGCCCCTGGACTTTTATTTAATCACAGATTTAGCCCTAATTTCATATTTCAAACTTCAAAACTTGTTTATTTCATATCTTTTTCATACGAACTCCAAATTTAGTGGTTCAAATTGCAAAATGTTCACAAGATTTTTCTCTGTCCAAATAAAATATGACTAACTGTAATCTGTATACTTTAATTTTTACACTTAGAATATAGAATTAAAGTATATGTTGATTTATTTATTTAATGAAATAAATAAAAGGAGAATCCTAGGAGTTAAAATATATTTAAATTTTGTGAGATTAGTGTAATGCATTTCATGGATTCATTTTTGGTTTAACCTTTAGACCCTAATGTGATAAATATAATTAGATATGTAAATATGGATAATGTTTAAAGGATATTCAAATTCCTAAATAAGAGTAGTTCATCTTATAATGTAATCTTTTCTTTGTTTAATTATTACTCTATCCTTTTAGGTTATGTTTCAACACTTAGAGAATAATCAATTCCCCACTTAGGATTAGTCCATTTTATAACTTGACCTCATTCCCCTGTACTTAATACTATACCTTTTTGAGTTGTGTGCCAAAGTTTGTACATGTGTGATGTGATGTTCATTTTTACTTTCCAAATGTATTGAATGTATGCTCGCTTTACTTAGACAACAAGTAGCTCGTGGTTCCTGAGTGTGTTAACGAAGATCCCTCTGAGCAACAACCTGGTGAAGGCAAGTGTCCTCAGACCTATCATGTCCTACTTTACTTTATAATTCACTGTCCCGCATTACTTTATTGAAAACCTAAGGATTGACTAGTCTGTATTTACCCTACCCTTGTTTACCTTTTTGGGTTAATCATGGTTAGCTTATGCTATTGCTTTAACTTAATCAATGAACATGATGTGATCTTTTATGATACGATGATGTTATCCCGATGAGGTTCTTATGATTCTTTAGGGGGCTCAGGTTGTTTCCTGAGTACGTCTCCATAAGGACCTATTTGGGGAGTGACAACCCGGGATAACAGTGCAACCATGAGGGTGGAATGGGACGCCCTTAGCTGATTAATTAGAGGAACCAGATGAGTAGTTGGCTTCGCCGTAGGGCCGTCAATGGGGTCCAGGCACAATACTTGCTCTACCGAGGCTGGTTGCAGAGGTTATTTGATTTGGTTTTGTTAGTCACCCTTCCTCTAGGGAGATGTACTGTGTTTATCAAACTGGAGAAACATAACAGGCGACTATGGCCTCTAGGAAATCTTTGTAAAGGCTACGTAGTGAAACCCTGCTAGGTCACCTTGGTAGTGATCAATGGGGAGGCTAGAACCCCGGGCAGAATGGGAATCACTGCTTGTGGGTAAAGTGTGCAACCTCTGCAAAGTGTTAGAAACTGGTATATCAGCCGTGCTCATGGTTATGAGCAGTCTTGGGATCCTCTTCGATTAGAAGAACTTTGGTTACTTTTATTATGATAATTAGCCATGATGATTATAATTCTGATCTCTGGTATTTCCTCTTGGAGGGAGTGCCTCTGGGTAATAACTGGGTTATTACTAAAATTTGGCTATACTTATAGTAATAAAACTTGACCAACTAAAAGAAACTCTTAACCTTAACTCCACATACAGCTAGTCCACTTTAGCCAAACGGGACATTTGCTGAGTACATTGATGTGTACTCACCCTTGCTTTACAAACCACCCACCCTAGGTTGTCTCCACTATTCTTAGTGCTCAGGAGGTGAAGCTGGTAACATGGAGGACTTTGAGAAGTTCTAGGACTACGACGAGTTCTAGTTTACCTTAGTGGCAAACCCCCAGTCAGCTGCCTGTGTAGGCTTACATTCTACGTTTCGTTACTCCGCACTTTGATTTAATGTTGAACACTATAGATATGTATTAGACTGTGTGGATGTCTCAGACATCTTGATGTAACTAAGTACCTTTCTGCTATTTAATTTAAGCATTGTGTGATGATGTCTAATTATGTAATCGCTGTGTACGTGAGTTCTGATCCTAGCACGTAGACTCTTCCCCCTCGCCTTAGCGGGAGGTGGAGTCTGAGAGGTCGCCTTCCCCTGCACCTCAGCCAGAGATGCCCCCTGCACCACCACAGGGCATCCCAGTTGCTGGAGGAGACCATGACAGAGATGGAGACAACGACGATGCCAGTGGCAGTTCGAGCCACGACACGGAGCGCTCGGAGGAGCCGGAGCCAGAGGGGTGGATCGCGAGACCCATCACTCATGACGCTGCTCGTGAGTGTCACTTCCACGACGCTCTCGATACCCTATTGCGTCGAGCCTTCAACCGACACACTTGGTTTATCGAGTACCGTTGTGTAGTCTACCAGCATCGTCGCGGGTTATACCCGGACCAGTGGGAGGCTACTTGCTTGGTGCACCGTCCGGACGATGATCTCCAGGGTGTAGAGGCCTTCTCAGAGCACTATTCTATCACTGAGAGGGACACTACCGAGGCAGCCATGCAGGATGCAGCACGACAGGCACTTTCTCAGTATTGCTCATTGTTCAGCGGGGTAGCTGACGGCCTTGACCTGAAGTACTACCCTCACCGTTCGACCGGCAGTGCTGGAGGCGTGATTGTCTTGCCAGTTGGTGAGGCCAATCCTAGACTAAGTAGCATGGTCAACCTAGCCACCGTGCTCAACACAGAGTTGGACCACACCCTTGACGAGTTGGGCAAGGTTCCAGCGGAGGTTGCGGAATTGCGTGCTGAATGCGTTGCACGCCACTATCTTGATGGTGGTTCTCCTGCCCCTATCGGGATTTAGCACCCTTACCGTTCACCGCCCCGTGGTCGCTTCGACTATGGTACCCCAGACTGCAGGACCCGGATAGATTTGGATCCCTAGATCGGCTGAGTCGGAGTCTGTAATAATGCTTAGTTCAGTGTCTTAGTCCAGTCAGTCTAGTTAGAGTTAGTTTGCTTATCTTATGTTGGATGCTTGTTATGATGGTCATGTAATGAAGTTGGATCTTTGTAATGATTGTCACCAAGGTGTGGGTATCCCCTGCAACTTGGTGTAGTTATTAATAAAGTCAGTTATTTAGTTGGGTAATCGATTTATTTCCACTTCCCTATTTATCTGAGAAGCTGTTAGTGAAGATGATCAATTGTTCAGTGCTTTGAAGATTTTCGTATATCTTTTCTTATGCTTAAAGACTGCAGAGTCAGATCTGATATATGTATGGTTTCTATAGATGTCTGAGAACAGGCATAGAGGTGCAAGGCATGCTCAGCCAGAGCAGAAGGCACCCCAGGAGGAGGCAACTCCACAGCAGCATTTGCCACCGCCACCCCCGATGACCATTGAGCAAATGTTCTTGATGCAAACTCAGATAGTTCAGGCAATTGGTCAGACATTAGCAGCGATGCAACAAGTGCAGCAGCAGCCACCCCCACCACAGCCTCCAGTGCAGGTCCAGATGCCTCAAGTGCCCAAAGACAAGCGGGCAGAGTTCATGAGGGGCCATCCCCCTGTTTTTGCCCACTCTGCTGATCCCATGGACGCGTAAGATTGGTTGCGTACTGTGGAGCGTGAGTTGCACACTGGCCAGTGCAACGATCGTGAGAAGGTGTTGTATGGTCCCCGACAGCTGAGGGGAGCAGCCCAGTCTTGGTGGGAGTCTTACCTCGCCACCGATGCCAACCCTGAAGCCATTACTTGGGAGGAGTTTAGGGACAACTTCCATCGCTACCATGTGCCCGAAGGACTGATGATAGTGAGGAAGGAGGAGTTTCTCGCCCTGAAGCAAGGTCCCCTGTCCATCAGTGAGTACATGGATAAGTTTTTGCAGCTGTCATGTTATGCCCCAGAAGATGTCAACACACATGCCAAGCGGCAGTATCGTTTTCTGAGAGGATTAGTTGATCCCCTCCATTACCAGCTCATGAACCACACTTTCCCCACCTTCCAGCATTTGATAGACAGAGCAATCATGACTGAACGGAAGCGTCGGGAGATGGAGGATAGGAAGCGCAAGATTGGTGGACCTCAGGCCAGGAGTAGTAGTCGTCCCCGCTACTCAGGCAACTCACCCCAGCAATTCAAGCAAGTTTACCAGCATCCGCATCAGCACCAGCACCAGTACCAAAGGCAGTTTCCTCAGCAACAATAGCAGCAGTACCGTCAGAACACTCAACCAGGAGGAAATCAGTACTAGCGTCAGAACAACCAGGAAGCTCGTCCTCCTGCCCTAGCAACCAACCAGAATGGCCAAGCAGCCCCAGCTCAAGTAGGAGGTCGTGCATGCTTCTACTATGGAGAACAAAATCATTGGACGAAGAACTGTCCCAAGAAAGCAGCCCAGCAACCGCCAGCAGTCAATGCCCCAGCAAGACAAGGAGCGCCACAGCAAGCACCAGGAGTCCGTGGTTAGGCCTACAACCTTGGAAAGGTGAACCACCTGGAGGCCGAAGCAATCCAGGATGCTCAGGACGTGGCGGTAGGTATGTTTCCAATCGAATCCTACCTAGCAAAAGTACTATTTGATACTGGTGCCACACATTCCTTTGTTTCTGCATCTTGGGTAGAATCACATAACATCCCCATAGAACCTATGATCCCACCTTTAAGAGTTAATTCAGTTGGGGGGAAAGTTTAGTCCGATAGGATTTGTCTGAATCTAAGGATTGAAATAAGGGGGATAGACTTCCCCGCTAGCATAGTAGTCATGGGAACTCAAGGGTTAGATGTCATCCTAGGGATGAATTGGCTACATAGAAATCAAGCCACTATCAGTTGTGACAAGAGAACAGTTAAGTTGGTGTCCCCATCAGGAAAGGAAGTAGTAACCAAGCTGTACTTACCTGTATAAGAAGAAGGAGCCTGTCACCATTTATCAGTAGATGACAAGGAGTCCAATCCGATTGAGGCAATTAGGATTGTGTCAGAATTCCTCGATGTATTCCCTGAGGAGTTACCAGGCATGCCACCTAAAAGGAAAGTTGAATTTGCCATAGATCTTATCCCAGGCACCGCCCCTATTTCCAAGAGAGCTTATCGAGTGTCTGGACCAGAGTTGGTGGAACTCAAGAAGCAAATTGATGAGTTGTTAGAGAAAGGCTACATCAGACCAAGTACTTCACCTTGGGCAGCCCCAGTATTATTTGTGGAGAAGAAGGATGGCACAAAGAGGATGTGCATTGATTACAGAGCCTTGAATGAAGTCACTATCAAGAATAAGTACCCCTTCCCAGAATTGAGGATTTATTTGATCAGTTGAGAGGAGCCAGTGTGTTCTCAAAGATAGATCTGAGATCAGGTTACCATCAGCTCAGAATCCGACCTGTAGATATACCAAAGACATCATTCATCACCAAGTATGGACTATATGAGTTCATGGTTATGTCATTTGGATTGACGAATGCGCCAGCTTACTTTATGTACCTGATGAATAGTGTGTTCATGGACTACCTCGACAAATTCGTAGTGGTGTTCATTGATGATATTCTCATATATTCCCAGAATGAGCAAGATCATGAGGAACATTTGATGAAGGTACTTCAGAGGCTACGAGATTTCCAGTTGTACGCCAAGCTTAGCAAGTGCGAGTTCTGGATCAGCAAAGTTCTATTCTTGGGTCATATTATAAACCGAGATAGACTAGCTGTGGATCCAAAGAACATAGCAGCGATTCTGGACTGGAAAGCACCAAAAGATGTCTGAGGAATCAAGAGTTTCATTGGAATGGCCGGTTATTATCGGCGTTTCATTGAGGGTTTCTCCAAGGTTGCCAGACCAATGACAGCGTTGTTAGCAAAGAAGGTTGATTTCAAGTGGACCCCAGCGTGCTAAGAATCATTTGAGATGTTGAAGCAGAAGTTGACAACAACACCAGTGTTGGTTCTGCCAGATGTTCACAAGCCATTCTCAGTATACTGTGATGCTTCGTGAAAGAGAAATAGGGTCAAACCTTTTCTTAAATGATTTTGGTGGTTGAAATGCCCAACACAAATAATTGGACTAATTAGTTTGCTCTAGATTATATGTTCTACAGGTGCTAAAGGTTCAACACAAACCAATAAAAAGGTCCAAGTTAGGGTTCAAAACAAAGGAGCAAAAGAAACCAAATAGAACCCTGGTCTGGTGCACTGGACTGTCCGGTGTGCCACCAGACAGTGTCCGGTGCACCAGGGACCGTATAGGCTGAACTCTTCACCTTCGGGTTTCTAGAGAGCCGCTCCGCTATAATTCACCGGACTGTCCGGTGGGTCACCGGACTGTCCGGTGTGCCAGCGGAGCAACAACTAAGAAGCGCAACGGTTGACTCCAACGGTCGCCTGCAAACTGAACAGTGCGCGGACAGTTTGCGTAGAGCCAAAGCAGCGCCAGAAGGCACACCAGACAGTAAACAGTGCCTGTCCGGTGCAGCACCGGACTGTCCAGTGCACCAAGAAGTTAGAGCTCCAACGGTCGAAAGCGTCAGAACCCTAACGGTTGGGTGACGTGGCTGGCACACCGGACTGTATAGTGCGCCCATCAACAGACAGCCTCCCCAACGGTTGGTTTGGTGGTTGGGGCTATAAATACCCCCAACCACCACCATTTCAAGCATCCAAGTTTTTTTAGAGCTCTCATTCAATACAAGAGCTAGTGCAATCAATACAAGACACAATTCAATAGAATCAAAGCCTCTCCAAGTCCCAAATCCACTCCAAACAAATAGTGACTAGAGAGAGTGTTTTGCTCGTGTTCTTTGAGCTCTTGTTCTTGGATCGCTTTCTTCTTCCCCATTCTTGATCTTCAAGCACTTGTAATCAAAGCAAGAGACACCAATTGTGTGGTGGTCCTTGTGGGGTCTAAGTGACCCATTTGATTAAGGAGAAAGCTCACTCAGTCTAGGTGACCGTTTAAGAGAGGGAAAGGGTTGAAAGAGACCCGGTCTTTGTGACCACCTCAACGGGGACTAGGTTTGCAAGAACCGAACCTCGATAAAACAAATCACTGTGTCACTCTCTCTGTTTCTTTGGTTGATTTGTTTTCGCCCTCTCTTTTGGACACGGTTTTATTTCTAACGCTAACCCCAGCTTGTAGTTGTACTTAAAGTTTATAAATTTCAGATTTGCCTATTCACCCCCTCTAGGCAACTTTTATTTGGTATCAAAGCCCAGTACTTCATTAGAGTCTAACAACTCGAAGTGATGTCGGGAGGATCCGCCAAGAGGGAGATGGAAACGGCCACAAGCCATGGGAAGGCTCCATCAAAGGAGTCCGGCACCAAAGAAAGGGAGGTATCACCTCCCCGCATCAAGTCGCATCGGAGTGGCGATAAGAAGAATAAAATGAAGAAAGTGGTCTACTACGAGACCGATTCTTCGTCGCCATCCACCTCCGGCTCCGACGCTTCGTCCATTACTTCTAAGCGCCATGAGCGCAAGAAGTTTAGTAAGATCCCCCTACTCTATCCCCGCATTTCTAAACGCACTCCTTTACTTTCTGTCTCTCTAGGCAAACCACTGGTTTTTGACGGTGAAGATTATTATATGTGGAGTGATAAAATGAGGCATCATCTAACCTCACTCCACGCTAGCATTTGGGACATTGTTGAGTTTGGAGTGCAGGTACCATCCATGGGGGATGAAGGATATGATTCAGACGAAGTCGCCCAAATCCGGCACTTTGACTCCCAAGCTACCACTATACTCCTCGCCTCTCTATGTCGAGAGGAGTATAATAAGGTACAAGGGCTTAAGAGTGCCAAAGATATTTGGGACGTACTAAAGACCTCACATGAAGGGGATAAGGTGACCATGATCACCAAGCGAGATACGATCGAGGGGGAGCTCGGTCGATTCATCCTCAACCAAGGAGAGGAGCCACAAGCAATGTACAACTGGCTCAAGACCTTGGTCAACCAAGTGCGCAACTTCAGGAGCACCAAATGGGATGACCATGAAATGGTCAAGGTTATTCTAAGATCACTTGTTTTTCGTAATCCTACACAAGTTCAATTAATTCGTGGTGATCCTAGATATAAGCTAATGTCTCCCGAGGAGGTTATACGAAAGTTTGTGAGCTTTGAATTGATGATCAAAGGCTCCAAACAAATCGTCGAGCAAGGCGACACCTCCACACCTGAGGTGCAACCCGTCGCATTCAAAGTGACAGAAGAAAAGAAAGAAGAGTCTACATCAAGTAGTGTCGGCGTTTCGAGACCGGGGGGTCCCTAAGCCGACGAGTGAGTGTGCCGCGTGCCCCAGCCCAGATGGGTCGAGCGCGTGGGCGAGCGCGAAGGGGGGAAAGCGAGGTGGCCGGAGCCGAGTCGTGAGGGAGGTGGAGATCCCGCGGCCTTCGTGTTCGTCCCGTGCCCAGGTCGGGTGCGCTTGCAGTAGGGGGTTACAAGCGTCCACGCGGGTGAGGGAAGCGAGCGGCCCCAAGAGAGCGCCTGCCCCTGCCCTCGTTCCCGCGGGGCCAACCTTCTCTAAGAAGGCCCTGGTCCTTCCTTTTATAGGCGTAAGGAGAGGATCCAGGTGTACAATGGGGGTGCAGCAGAGTGCTACGTGTCTAGCGGGGGAGAGCTAGCGCCCTAGGTACATGCCAATGTGGCAGCCGGAGAGAACTTGGCACCCAGCTGGTGTGGTGTCGTGGCTGTCGGAGGAGTAACGGAGCCTGGTGGAGGGACAGCTGTCGGAACAGTTGGGCTCTTGCTGATGTCCCCCTGCTTCCGTAAAGGAGCTGAGAGCCGCCGTCGTCATGGGTCTAGCGGGGCGCCATCATTGCCTATCTGGCGGAGCTAGCCAGATGGGACGTCGGTCTTGTTCTCTGCGGCCCAAGTCGGCTCGGGGTAGGGTGATGATGGCGCTTCCTGTTGACGTGGCGGACTTGTGCCCTAGGTCGGGCGACGTGGAGGCTCCTCCGAGGCCGAGGTCGAGTCTGTCTTCCATGGCCGAGGCCGAGCCCGACCTCCTGGGTCGGGCGAGGCGGAGGTCGTTCGGCAGAGGCCAGGGCGGAGTCCGACCCCAGGGGTCGGGCGAAGCGGAGTTCGCCGTCTTCCGGGGCCTTAGCCCGAGTCCGAGCCCTGGGTCGGGCGGAGCGGAGTTCGCCGTCTTCCGGGGACTTAGCCCGAGTCCGAGCCCTGGGTCGGGCGGAGCGGAGTTCACCGTCTTCCGGGGCCTTAGCCCGAATCCGAGCCCTGGGTCGGGCGGAGCGGAGTTCGCCGTCTTCCGGGGCCTTAGCCCGAGTCCGAGCCCTGGGTCGGGCGGAACGGAGTTCGCCGTCTTCCGGGGCCTTAGCCCGAGTCCGAGCCCTGGGTCGGGCGGAGCGGAGTTCGCCGTCTTTCGGGGCCTTAGCCCGAGTCCGAGCCCTGGGTCGGGCGGAGCGGAGTTCGCCGTCTTCTGGGGCCTTAGCCCGAGTCCGAGCCCTGGGTCGGGCGGAGCGGAGTTCGCCGTCTTCCGGGGCCTTAGCCCGAGTCCGAGCCCTGGGTCGGGCGGAGCTTCCTATGGCGCCTTTGGCAAGGCCTGGCTGCCTGTCAGTCTCACTCTGTCAAGTGGCACCGCAGTCGGGACGGCGCAGGCGGCGCTGTCCTTTTGTCAGACCGGTCAGTGGAGCGGCGAAGTGACGGCGGTCACTTCGGCTCTGCCAGGGGGCGTGCGTCAGGATAAAGGTGCCAGGCTACCTTTGCGTTAAATGCCCCTGTGACTTGGTCGGTCGGCGCGGCGATTTAGTCAGGGTTGCTTCCTAACGAAGGCAAGGCCTCGGGCGAGCCGGAGATGCGTCTGCCGTAAAAAAGGGGGCCTCGGGCGAGACAGAAACACCTCAGGGTCGGCTGCCCTTGCCCGAGGCTAGGCTCGGGCGAGGCGTGATCGAGTCGCTCGTATGGACTGATCCCTGACTTAATCGCACCCATCAGGCCTCTGCAGCTTTATGCTGATGGGGGTTACCAGCTGAGAATTAGGCGTCTTGAGGGTACCCCTAATTATGGTCCCCGACAGTAGCCCCCGAGCCTCGAAGGGAGTGTTAGCACTCGCTTGGAGGCTTTCGTCGCACTTTTTTGCAAGGGGACCAGCCTTTCTCGGTTGCATTTTGTTCCGGTGGGTGCGCGCGAGCGCACCCGCCGGGTGTAGCCCCCGAGGCCTCGGAGGAGTGGTTTCACTCCTTCGAGGTCTTAATGCCTTGCGTAACGCTTCGGCTGGTCTGGCGGTTCCCTCATGCGAACTGGCCGTAGCCCGGGTGCACTATCGGGGCCCAAGTTCTCGGGCTGGTATGTTGACGCTGTCAACGGTTTGGCCGGAGCCGGGTTTGCGAGAGCAGCCCCCGAGCCTCCGCACAGGGCGAGAGGGCGATCAGGGACAGACTCGGCTTTTTTACATACGCCCCTACGTCGCCTTTCCGCAAGGAGGAGGAGGGGAGAGTGCCATGTTACCCTCGATGGGCACCGAACATGGTGTCTCCGGTGAGCTGCAAGCGGGTAATCCGAGTGGACGTCCGTGCCCCGTTCGTTGGGGGTCGGCTAGGGGCCTGGAGGCACACCCAAAAGTACCTGCGGGTGATCTGCCGGACCCGGTCCCCTGGCGACGGGGTCTGAGGGCTCGATGCCTCCCTCCGATGGGATTCCGTTACAGGATCGCTCCCGCTGGTCTCGGAAATGTCCTAGGGTACCTCGGGAGCGCAGCCCGAGCCTCAGTTATGTATCGAACGTACCCCTGGTCATCCCTCGCTCGGTGTCTGAGGCGACTGTGAACCCTTCGGGGGGCCAGCCTTCGAACCCCTGATCAGTAATGGGCGCGGAGCCCGAGTAGCCTGAGGCGGCTGTGGAACCTTTCGGGAGGCCGACCTTCGAACCTCTGACCAGTAGTGGGTGTCGGGCCCACGCGATCTGAGGCGGCTGTTGAACCCTTCGGGGGGCCAGCCTTCGAACCCCTGATCAGTAAGGAGGCTCGGAGCCTAGTTCCTTCACGGGGAAGGATCCCTTTAGGGGTATCCCCTTTCTCGGTCCCTGTTGCAAGAGATAGAGAAAGAGGAAAAAGGAAAAAGGATACGAAATTGAACGACGCAGCGTACCTTTTTTGGCGCGGTTGTTTTGGCGAAGGCGAAGCGTCGCCAGCTGCTCCTGCCAGAAGCGCCGCCTGTCCAGCCGCGGAGTTAATGCGACGGGGCGAGTAGTTGGCGGGGCCACCGTTTCGTGCGCGAGCCGTTCGAGGAACGGCTGTTTCGCTTCGCGTTTTTTGAACCCCGCGTCCGGTCCGGGCGGAACGTTGGAACCGTCTTCGCCTTGGTCTTTATATACCCCGGAGAGGGTCCGGTGACGGTTCTTGACTCCGCTTCTTGTCTCCCTCTTAGGTTTTTTGCAGCCTGAGAGATCTAGCTAGGGAAAAGAAAACCGCCCTCCCTGTCCTTCGCGCCGCCACCCTTCCCACTCGGCGATGGCTGACCGGGTGACCATCACCTTGCCGCGCGACCCATGGCCCTTCTCCACGGTGACAGCGAGTGATCTGGAGGATCTCGTCGGCGAGGGTTTGCTCCGCCCTCTCACCGATGAGCAGCGGCCGGAATGGATTCCTCCCACGGGCGGAGTCACTCCATCCCCACCGCCGGGGTACGTCGTGAGCTTCGTCTCCTTCCATGAGCGGGGATTTGGTGTGCCGACGAGCCGCTTTATGCGGGCTATCCTGTTCCATTATGGGGTGGAGTTGCATAACCTCACCCCCAACTCCATCTCGCAGGCCGCTTTCTTCGTAGCGGTGTGCGAAGGGTATTTGGGGATCGCCCCCCATTGGGATTTGTGGACCCATCTCTTCTTCGCCGTGCTTTTTGCCTTGCCGACGGGGGAGAGGAAGGTCCACGCAGCGGTGCGGGCCGGTGGCTGCACCCTTTTGTTGAGGCAGTCGCGGTCGTCGCAGTACATCCCTGCCGTCCTCGCATCCTCGAACAAGGGGTGGCAGCGCCGGTGGTTCTACCTCCGGAATGACGAAGAGTTGCTCCCACCGTTCTCTCAGCGGGTCGTCACCGCCGCCACCGACGCCTGGCGCCACGGGACTCCACACGAGAGGCAGAAGAACCTCGAACCTCTTCTCCAGGCCCTGAAGGCGTTGCGGGAGGGAGGACTTACCGCCGCGGGAGTGGTTGCCGCCATCCACCATCGGAGATTGCTCCCCTTGGCGGAGCGGCGGCTGCCGCTTTGGGAGATGACCCTGGAGGCCGACTGGGAGGGGTCGCGAATGTCCCCTGATTCTCTTCCCCTCGACGCCCTCCAATGGCGGGTGTCGGCCGCGATGGGGAAGCCGGACCCCCACGCCTTCTCCCAGCCTCGGATGCGCCCCGACCAGGGGTGCGTGACTCTGGTGAGTGTTCGCTCCTTCCTTCTTCATACACCGGGTTGCTCCTGGTTCTCACGACTGGGTTTCTTTCCCCCCCTCTTTAGGAGGTGGGGTGGCACAAACCCTCCCTGCCGCGGGTCCCGGAGGACGCGGTGGATCGGGCAGCGCGGCGGGTCGCCGCGGAGGAGGAGAAGAAGAAGAAGGATGCGGAGAAGGCCCGGGCCCGCAAGCGGAGGCGGGCTCGGGACGCCTTGGATAAACGCCGTCGCCAGCAGGAGAGGGAAGGACTCCCAAGGGAGCCATCGCCGGAGACATCCGATGACGATGATGACGATGGTGAGGAGGAGGAGGACGACATGGCCGCCCGTCTCGGCCTCAGCCCCAGCTTGGGGTGTGGCCAGGAGCCGTCGAGTCAGCCCCCGAGCGGGCCGATGCCGTCGGTTCCTGGAGCCGGGACGCCGGATCCCCGACCCGAGGGGCGGGGGCAACCCGAGAGGGTACTTGACCCCTCGGCTGGAGGAGCTGACGCGACTCCAGGGAGCCGGGCCGAGGTACCCGTCCCTCGAGAGCCGCCACCCACGCCGGCAACGCGGGGGAGCGGTCCTCAGGTCGCCATGGCGGCGCCTGGGCAGTCCGCCTCCCGGGCGTCAGGGGCGCCCAAAGCGAGGGTGGTGCCGAGGCTGTCGGCGAAGGGGACTCGGCGGTGGTTCTAGGGAGCGGGAGCCAAGAGACCTCCCCCCAGGCACGGTTGATCATGGCCCGGAGCGGGTAAGTATCTTGGAATGTCTTCGTCCCGGCGCTTCATTCATACGTCCCGGCCGTGATTTTCCCTTTCTTCTTTTTTCCAGCAAGCGAAGCCATGGTCATACCGACCTGGCGCCCCGGAAAGCCCTTAAGACGGCGTCGGTCCGGGCGGCTGGCGCCACCCCGGGCCCTGCCGCTCAGCCGACCCTTTCGCAGGGCGTTTCGCCGCATGGGGTTCGGGCGTCGCATGTCTCGGGGGAGCAGGTTCCCGAGGCGGGCTCTTCCGCCGAGGCGGCCATCGTGATCGGGGAGGCGGCCGGCGCCGACGCGGTCCCGAGCCCGCCTGCCGTGCCGGCAATGCCGGCGCCTGCCGCCACCGCAGTTGCCGCCGTCCCAGTCGGAGAGCAGCTGGTTGCTGCCAGCGTCGAGATGGCTGCCGCGTCGGTGCCCAGGGCCTCGGCAGAGGTGGGCGCGGACGCGCAGTTCATCCAGGCGGGCGGCAGCCTCATTGCTGTGCGGCGGAGCCTCGAGGCCCGGCGCCAGTTGCTCCGATTCCGGACCCGCGAGGCCTCGGACCCTATCTTCGTTCTTGACGATGAACATGAGGACCAGTCCTGGGACGAGCTCCGCAAGTGTGCGGAAGCAACGGTGGGGTCGCTCCGATCGTCGCTGGAGGTTCTCTGCAGGGACGTCCCCAAAATCCTCCAGGTAACGGTTTCAGGCATACCTTTTCCTTTCTGTGAGTGAGGCGTTCGTCGTGACGCCTTGTTTTCCTTTCACAGGATCTGACGGATCGGAGCGCCGCCAAGTCGTCGTTCATCCGCCGTGAGGCCGACGTCTGGGGCTCGCTGCGATCCCTGAGGACCTCGCTCGCCGGGGCTACCGCGCGCCTTTCTCAGCAGGACGCTAAGATAGCGGACCTCCAGTTGCTCTGCGCTGACCTGAGGGCCGAGGCGGCGGCGGCGCGCGCGGAGGCGCTACGGCAGCGGTCAGAGTTTGTCCAGGTTGCCGAGGAGCGGGACCAATCTCGGGGCCAGGCTGCCGAGGCCGAAAGCCGGGCTAAGACCCTCGCGGCCGATTTAGCCGCAGCCCAAGTCGCGGCCTCGGAGCAGTGCGTCCGAGCCGGAGGTATGCCTCGACCGTCCTCGGTTCTTGTTCTTGTCCGTTTCTTCTGCTTGTGCTTGAGGTCTTTCTTCTGGTTGTTCGCAGAGCTTGAGTCTGCCCTTGACGAGTCTGCCAAAGCGCTCGCCGAGGCGCTTGCTGGGGCTGCCGAGCAGAGGGAGGCCGACCTCGCGGCCATGTCCGAGGCCGTCTCGGATGTTTATCGGATCCTTGGCCCCGGCGACGTCCCTTCAGGAAGCTCCCCTCAAAGCCGTCTTCAAGCCTTAGGTGATTACGCGCGCGGTAAAGTCCGCGGGGCGCTACACCACGGCGTCAGGCGGGCCTTCGCCGTGCTCGCTTCCCATTACGTTGTGGACCTGGAGCGGGTCAGTGAGGGGTATTGTCTTCCTGACGAAGACGAAGCCGCCCTGGCAGAAGTTCAGCGGCTCGACGCGGTCGCTGCGGGTCCGAGCGCGGCGCTGGCGACCACCTTTGAGGCGGAGATCCTTCCTCCTGCGCCGCCGCTGGAAGCGGAGGTGGACCTTACCGACGGCGAGGGCGGAACTGAGGGCGCGGCGCCTTCCCAAGGCGGCGCCTGACTTTTGTTGGGGCAGTTTCTGTTGGATGTGCGCTTTACCACGGCCGCCGAGGCCTGGACACTTTACTTTTCTTGCGTGAAGTCGTACTCTCTTCTCTTTCAATTTGCGCGCCTGGCCTGACTTGTCAACAATAGGGTGATTTCCCGAGTTGGGTCCTTTTTCGTGGCAGGCGATGAGTGAGGTGTCCCTAACCCGGAGGCATAGGTGTTCCTCGGCTCAGTCGGTCTCGCCACTTATTTGTACCCACGTTCGCTCCTCGGGACCCTGCTTCTGACACATCCGGGAGAACGCAAAAGCCCCTTCTTGATCGAAAAATTTTTTGACGCGAAAAAGTGCATCCAATCTCGACGCGGAGGGGTTCCCCCTTTTTAGCCCCCGAGGGAGGGTCGGGCTCCGCCAAGGCGAGGCCGACCCTTCCTTGATGACTGATACTCGTGTGTGAGCCGGGGAAGGGCGCAGCCCCCGGGCGTCATCCGTGCAGAGGCCATTTGACGAGTCGGGCTCCTGCCCGAATATCCGGCGAGTGCTCGGTGACATCCCTCGGTATGCCGGGCATGTCCGAGGGACCCCACGCAAAAATGTCGGCGTTTGCGCGGAGAAAGTCGACGAGCACTGCTTCCTATTTGGGGTCGAGCCCGGAACTGATCTGGATCTGCTTGGAGGTGTCGTCATTGGGGTTGAGAGTGTCGGGGACCATAATTAGGGGTACCCTCAAGACGCCTAATTCTCAGCTGGTAACCCCCATCAGCATAAAGCTGCAGAGGCCTGATGGGTGCGATTAAGTCAGGGATCAGTCCATACGAGCGACTCGATCACGCCTCGCCCGAGCCTAGCCTCGGGCAAGGGCAGCCGACCCTGAGGTGTTTCCGTCTCGCCCGAGGCCCCCTTTTTTACGGCAGACGCATCTCCGGCTCGCCCGAGGCCTTGCCTTCGTTAAGAAGCAACCCTGACTAAATCGCCGCGCCGACCGACCAAGTCACAGGGGCATTTAACGCAAAGGTAGCCTGGCACCTTTATCCTGACGCGCGCCCCCTGGCAGAGCCGAAGTGACCGCCGTCACTTCGCCGCTCCACTGACCGGTCTGACAAAAGGACAGCGCCGCCTGCGCCGTCCCGACTGCGGTGCCACTTGACAGAGTGAGACTGACAGGCAGCCAGGCCTTGCCAAAGGCGCCATAGGAAGCTCCGCCCGACCCAGGGCTCGGACTCGGGCTAAGGCCCCGGAAGACGGCGAACTCCGCTTCGCCCGACCCAGGGCTCGGACTCGGGCTAAGGCCCCGGAAGACGGCGAACTCCGCTCCGCCCGACCCAGGGCTCGGATTCGGGCTAAGGCCCCGGAAGACGGTGAACTCCGCTCCGCCCGAACTAGGGCTCGGACTCGGGCTAAGGCCCCGGAAGACGGCGAACTCCGCTCCGCCCGACCCAGGGCTCGGACTCGGGCTAAGGCCCCGGAAGACGGCGAACTCCGCTTCGCCCGACCCCTGGGGTCGGACTCCGCCCTGGCCTCTGCCGAACGACCTCCGCCTCGCCCGACCCAGGAGCTCGGGCTCGGCCTCGGCCATGGAAGACAGACTCGACCTCGGCCTCGGAGGAGCCTCCACGTCGCCCGACCTAGGGCACAAGTCCGCCACGTCAACAGGAAGCGCCATCATCACCCTACCCCGAGCCGACTTGGGCCGCAGAGAACAAGACCGACGTCCCATCTGGCTAGCTCCGCCAGATAGGCAATGATGGCGCCCCGCTAGACCCATGACGACGGCGGCTCTCAGCTCCCTTACGGAAGCAGGGGGACGTCAGCAAGAGCCCAACTGTTCCGACAGCTGTCCCTCCACCAGGCTCCGTTACTCCTCCGACAGCCACGACACCACACCAGCTGGGTGCCAAGTTCTCTCCGGCTGCCACATTGGCATGTACCTAGGGCGCTAGCTCTCCCCCGCTAGACACGTAGCACTCTGCTGCACCCCCATTGTACACCTGGATCCTCTCCTTACGCCTATAAAAGGAAGGACCAGGGCCTTCTTAGAGAAGGTTGGCCCCGCGGGAACGAGGGCAGGGGCAGGCACTCTCTTGGGGCCGCTCGCTTCCCTCACCCGCGTGGACGCTTGTAACCCCCTACTGCAAGCGCACCCGACCTGGGCGCGGGACGAACACGAAGGCCGCGGGATCTCCACCTCCCTCACGACTCGGCTCCGGCCACCTCGCTTTCCCCCCTTCGCGCTCGCCCACGCGCTCGACCCATCTGGGCTGGGGCACGCGGCACACTCACTCGTCGGCTTAGGGACCCCCCGGTCTCGAAACGCCGACAGTTGGCGTGCCAGGTAGGGGCCTGCTGCGTGTTGATGAGCAGTTTCCCGTCAAGCTCCAGATGGGCAGTCTCCAACGACCTCTCCAACCCGGGACGGTGCTCCGTTTCGGGAGTCTCGAGTTCATGTCTTTCGACGGCAGCTACGACATGATACTCCTTCCATCGCCGCGCGACGGCGACAATGGTGGCCGACAGCCCGCCCGCCGGCGGCGGAATCGACGACGTCTTCCCCGCGTGGGGGAAGAACAACATTCGAGCTCGCCCCATCCTCTCCCTCGCCATCGGAGGAGGAGGCGGGGCAACCAGGGCCGAGCGGGAGGCTGCGCTCCGTCGGCTGTCGAGCGAATCGACATCCCCAGCGCCCCAACGGAGGACGCGTCGGGCGTCACCCTCACGTTTGAGGCGAAGGCGAGCGCCGTCCCCCCGCAACACGCCAACCCCGAGCAAGTGGACGACGCCAGCACGCTCACGGAGGGCCTGCAGGACGTCGCCCTCGTACCCAAGACGACGGCGCGATCAGCCCCCGATGTGACTTCATCGCTCCTCGTCGACCAAAAGGTACCGACTGATTCCCATCCTTCGTCATTTCGACTCGACCTCAACCCGCCTAGCGACCTCGCTCTGGCGGGCGCTCACGTTGAGGCGAGTGCAACCTCTCTTGGGTTTCGTGTGCGGTCGCCTTGGGACCGATTGACGGGCGTCTCGACCTACGGGCCCTCTGGGTCCGAGGAAGATGACGACCCCAGCATCTGCTGGGATTTCTCTGGATCTGGCAACCCCAGTGCCATGCGGGACTTCATGACTGCATGCAACTACTGCCTCTCCGACTGTTCCGACGGTAGCCGCAACCTTGACGACAAGGACTGCGGCCCGAGCCGCGAATGTTCCCACGTCGAGCTAGGGGATCCCTCCGGAGGCAACCGTCTCGGCATGCCGGAGGATGGTGATCTCCCTAGGCCAGTGCCTCGCGCCGACATCCCGCGGGAGCTAGCTGTGGTCCCCGTTCCGGCGGGGGGTCACGACCCACAGCTCGAGCAAGTTCGCGGGGCACAGGCCGGGCTCGACGAGGGGGCAGGAGCGCTCGAGTCGATCCGCCGGGACGTCGGGCAGGTATGGGCGGGCCAGCCCCCGGCCGGAGAAATACGTCACCTGCCCCTGGGTCTCCAGCACCGCATCGCCAACGATGCCAGGGACAGGCCGCCACCCGCATCCAGCGGGACCGGTCAGGACCTGGCAGCCGCAGCGATGCTCCTCCGCGCGATGCCGGAGTCATCAACCACCGAGGGTCGGCGAATCCAGGGAGAGCTCAAGCATCTCCTGGAAGGCGCTGCGGCCCAGCGGGCCGAGAGCTCTGCCTCCCGAAGGCAAGGGTACCCCTCGGAACCTCGTGCCGCGACTTCCTGACTCATGCGGGAAGCCTCGGCCTACACCGGGCGCACGCGCAACACCGCGCCTGCGGCCCCGGGCCACCTCGACGACGAGCACCCTCATCGCGACCGTCGGGCCCGCCTCGACGAAAGGGTGCGCCGAGGCTATCACCCCAGGCGTGGGGGACGCTACGACAGCAGGGAGGATCGGAGTCCCTCGCCCGAACCACCCGGTCCGCAGGTCTTTAGCCGAACCATTCGGCGGGCGCCGTTTCCGGCCCGATTCCGTCCCCCGACTACTATCACAAAGTACTCGGGGGAAACGAGACCGGAATTGTGGCTCGCGGACTACCGCCTGGCCTATCAACTGGGTGGAACGGACGACGACAACCTCATCATCCGCAACCTCCCCCTGTTCCTCTCCGACACTGCTCGCGCTTGGTTGGAGCACCTGCCTCCGGGGCAGATTTCCAACTGGGAGGATTTGGTCCAAGCTTTCGTCGGCAACTTCCAGGGCACGTACGTGTGCCCCGGGAATTCCTGGGACCTCCGAAGCTGCCGGCAACAGCCGGGAGAGTCTCTTCGGGACTACATCCGGCGATTCTCGAAGCAGCGCACGGAGCTGCCCAACATCACCGACTCCGATGTCATCGGCGCGTTCCTTGCCGGCACCACCTGCCGTGACCTGGTGAGCAAGTTGGGTCGCAAGACCCCCACCAGGGCGAGCGAGCTGATGGACATCGCCACCAAGTTCGCCTCTGGCCAGGAGGCGGTCGAGGCCATCTTCCGAAAGGACAAGCAGCCCCAGGGCCGCCCGTCGGAAGATGCTCTCGAGGCGTCTACTCCGCGCGGCGCCAAGAAGAAAGGCAAGAAGAGGTCGCAAGCGAAACGCGACGCCGCCGACGCAGACCTTGTCGCCGCCGCCGAGTACAAGAACCCTCGGAAGCCCCCCGGAGGTGCTAACCTCTTCGACAAGATGCTCAAGGAGACGTGCCCTTACCATCAGGGGCCCGTCAAGCACACCCTCAAGGAGTGCGTCATGCTTCGGCGCCACTTCCACCAGGCCGGGCCACCCGCAGAGGGTGGCAGGGCCCGCGACGACGACAAAAAGGAAGATCACCAAGCAGGAGAGTTCCCCGAGGTCCGCGACTGCTTCATGATCTACGGAGGGCATGCGGCGAATGCCTCGGCTCGGCATCGCAAGCGAGAGCGTCGGGAGGTCTGCTCGGTGAAGGTGGCGGCGCTAGTCTACCTAGACTGGTCCGACAAGCCCATCACCTTCGACCAAGCTGACCACCCCGACCACGTGCCGAGCCCGGGGAAATACCCGCTCGTCGTCGATCCCATCATCGGCGACGTCAGGCTCACCAAGGTCCTGATGGATGGGGGCAGCTGCCTCAATATCATCTACGCCGAGACCCTCAGGCTCCTGCGCGTCGATCTGTCCTCCGTCCGAGCAGGCGCTGCGCCCTTCCACGGGATCATTCCTGGGAAGCGCGTCCAGCCCCTCGGACGGCTCGACCTTCCTGTCTGCTTCGGAACACCCTCCAACTTCCGAAGGGAGACTTTGACATTCGAGGTGGTCGGGTTCCGAGGAACCTACCACGCAGTATTGGGGAGGCCATGCTACGCGAAGTTCATGGCCATCCCCAACTACACCTACCTGAAGCTCAAGATGCCGGGCCCCAACGGGGTCATCACCGTCGGCCCCACGTACAAACACGCGTTCGAATGCGATGTGGAGTGCGTGGAGTACGCCGAGGCCCTCGCCGAATCCGAGGCCCTCATCGCCGACCTGGAAAACCTCTCCCGAGAGGTGCCGGACGTGAAGCGACACGCCGGCAACTTCGAGCCAGCGGAGACGGTCAAGGCCGTCCCTCTCAACCCCAATGACGACACCTCCAAGCAGATCCGGATCAGTTCCGGGCTCGACCCCAAATAGGAAGTAGTGCTCGTCGACTTTCTCCACGCAAACGCCGACATTTTTGCGTGGGGTCCCTCGGACATGCCCGGCATACCGAGGGATGTCACCGAGCACTCGCCGGATATTCGGGCAGGAGCCCGACACGTCAAATGGCCTCTGCACGGATGACGCCCGGGGGCTGCGCCCTTCCCCGGCTCACACACGAGTATCAGTCATCAAGGAAGGGTCGGCCTCGCCTTGGCGGAGCCCGACCCTCCCTCGGGGGCTAAAAAGGGGGAACCCCTCCGCATCGAGATTGGATGCACTTTTTCGCGTCAAAAAATTTTTCGATCAAGAAGGGGCTTTTGCGTTCTCCCGGATGTGTCAGAAGCAGGGTCCCGAGGAGCGAACGTGGGTACAAATAAGTGGCGAGACCGACTGAGCCGAGGAACACCTATGCCTCCAGGTTAGGGACACCTCACTCATCGCCTGCCACGAAAAAGGACCCAACTCGGGAAATCACCCTATTGTTGACAAGTCAGGCCAGGCGCGCAAATTGAAA
Source organism: Zea luxurians (assembly GCA_029449295.1). Lineage (NCBI taxonomy): Eukaryota > Viridiplantae > Streptophyta > Magnoliopsida > Poales > Poaceae > Zea > Zea luxurians. Next base: position 34,600,526 of record JAOPSE010000026.1, on the reverse strand, counting down.
GAGAAGAGAGTACGACTTCACGCAAGAAAAGTAAAGTGTCCAGGCCTCGGCGGCCGCGGTAAAGCGCACATCCAACAGAAACTGCCCCAACAAAAGTCAGGCGCCGCCTTGGGAAGGCGCCGCGCCCTCAGTTCCGCCCCCGCCGTCGGTAAGGTCCACCTCTGCTTCCAGCGGCGGCGCAGGAGGAAGGATCTCCGCCTCAAACGTGGTCGCCAGCGCCGCGCTCGGACCCGCGGCGACCGCGTCGAGCCGCTGAACTTCTGCCAGGGCGGCTTCGTCTTCGTCAGGAAGACAATACCCCTCACTAACCCGCTCCAGGTCCACAACGTAATGGGAAGCGAGCACGGCGAAGGCCCGCCTGACGCCGTGGTGTAGCGCCCCGCGGACTTTACCGCGCGCGTAATCACCTAAGGCTTGAAGACGGCTTTGAGGGGAGCTTCCTGAAGGGACGTCGCCGGGGCCAAGGATCCGATAAACATCCGAGACGGCCTCGGACATGGCCGCGAGGTCGGCCTCCCTCTGCTCGGCAGCCCCAGCAAGCGCCTCGGCGAGCGCTTTGGCAGACTCGTCAAGGGCAGACTCAAGCTCTGCGAACAACCAGAAGAAAGACCTCAAGCACAAGCAGAAGAAACAGACAAGAACAAGAACCGAGGACGGTCGAGGCATACCTCCGGCTCGGACGCACTGCTCCGAGGCCGCGACTTGGGCTGCGGCTAAATCGGCCGCGAGGGTCTTAGCCCGGCTTTTGGCCTCGGCAGCCTGGCCCCGAGATTGGTCCCGCTCCTCGGCAACCTGGACAAACTCTGACCGCTGCCGTAGCGCCTCCGCGCGCGCCCCCGCCGCCTCGGCCCTCAGGTCAGCGCAGAGCAACTGGAGGTCCGCTATCTTAGCGTCCTGCTGAGAAAGGCGCGCGGTAGCCCCGGCGAGCGAGGTCCTCAGGGATCGCAGCGAGCCCCAGACGTCGGCCTCGCGGCGGATGAACGACGACTTGGCGGCGCTCCGATCCGTCAGATCCTGGGAAAGGAAAACAAGGCGTCACGACGAACGCCTCACTCACAGAAAGGAAAAGGTATGCCTGAAACCTTTCCCTGGAGGATTTTGGGGACGTCCCTGCAGAGAACCTCCAGCGACGATCGGAGCGACCCCACCGTTGCTTCCACACGCTTGAGGAGCTCGTCCCAGGACTGGTCCTCCTGTTCATCGTCAAGAACGAAGATAGGGTCCGAGGCCTCGCGGGTCCGGAATCGGAGCAACTGGCGCCGGGCCTCGGGGCTCCGCCGCACAGCAATGAGGCTGCCGCCCGCCTGGATGAACTGCGCGTCCGCGCCCACCTCTTCCGAGGCCCTGGGCACCGACGCGGCAGCCATCTCGACGCTGGCAGCAACCAGCTGCTCTCCGACTGGGACGGCGGCAACTGCGGTGGCGGCAGGCGCCGGCATTGCCGGCACGGCAGGCGGGCTCGGGACCGCGTCGGCGCCGGCCGCCTCCCCGATCACGATGGCCGCCTCGGCGGAAGAGCCCGCCTCGGGAACCTGCTCCCCCGAGACATGCGACGCCCGAACCCCATGCGGCGAAACGCCCTGCGAAAGGGTCGGTTGAGCGGCAGGGCCCGGGGTGGCGCCAGCCGCCCGGACCGACGCCGTCTTAAGGGCTTTCCGGGGCGCCAGGTCGGTATGACCATGGCTTCACTTGCTGGAAAAAAGAAGAAAGGGAAAATCACGGCCGGGACGTATGAATGAAGCGCCGGGACGAAGACATTCCAAGATACTTACCCGCTCCGGGCCATGATCAACCGTGCCTGGGGGGAGGTCTCTTAGCTCCCGCTCCCTGGAACCACCGCCGAGGTCCGCTTCGCAGACAGCCTCGGCACCACCCTCGCTTTGGGCGCCCCTGACGCCCGGGAGGCGGACTGCCCAGGCGCCGCCATGGCGACCTGAGGACCGCTCCCCCGCGCTGCCGGCGCGGGTGGCGGCTCTCGAGGGACGGGTACCTCGGCCCGGCTCCCTGGAGTCGCGTCAGCTCCTCCAGCCGAGGGGTCAAGTACCCTCTCGGGTTGCCCCCGCCCCTCGGGTCGGGGATCCGGCGTCCCGGCTCCAGGAACCGACGGCATCGGCCCGCTCGGGGGCTGACTCGACGGCTCCTGGCCACACCCCAAGCTGGGGCTGAGGCCGAGACGGGCGGCCATGTCGTCCTCCTCCTCCTCACCATCGTCATCATCGTCATCGGATGTCTCCGGCGACGGCTCCCTTGGGAGTCCTTCCCTCTCCTGCTGGCGACGGCGTTTCTCCAAGGCGTCCCGAGCCCGCCTCCGCTTGCGGGCCCGGGCCTTCTCCGCATCCTTCTTCTTCTTCTCCTCCGCGGCGACCTGCCGCGCTGCCTGATCCACCGCGTCCTCCGGGACCCGCGGCAGGGAGGGTTTGTGCCACCCCACCTCCTAAAGAGGGGGGAAAGAAACCCAGTCGTGAGAACCAGGAGCAACCCGGTGTATGAAGAAGGAAGGAGCGAACACTCACCAGAGTCACGCACCCCTGGTTGGGGCGCATCCGAGGCTGGGAGAAGGCGTGGGGGTCCGACTTCCCCATCGCGGCTGACACCCGCCATTGGAGGGCGTCGAGGGGAAGAGAATCAGGGGACATTCGCGACCCCTCCCAGTCGGCCTCCAGGGTCATCTCCCAAAGCGGCAGCCGCCGCTCCGCCAAGGGGAGCACTCTCCGACGGTGGATGGCGGCAACCACTCCCGCGGCGGTAAGTCCTCCCTCCCGCAACGCCTTCAGGGCCTGGAGAAGAGGTTCGAGGTTCTTCTGCCTCTCGTGTGGAGTCCCGTGGCGCCAGGCGTCGGTGGCAGCGGTGACGACCCGCTGAGAGAACGGTGGGAGCAACTCTTCGTCATTCCGGAGGTAGAACCACCGGCGCTGCCACCCCTTGTTCGAGGATGCGAGGACGGCAGGGATGTACTGCGACGACCGCGACTGCCTCAACAAAAGGGTGCAGCCGCCGGCCCGCACCGCTGCGCGGACCTTCCTCTCCCCCGTCGGCAAGGCAAAAAGCTCGGCGAAGAAGAGATGGGTCCACAAATCCCAATGGGGGGCGATCCCCAAATACCCTTCGCACACCGCTACGAAGATAGCGGCCTGCGAGATGGAGTTGGGGGTGAGGTTATGCAACTCCACCCCATAATGGAACAGGATAGCCCGCATAAAGCGGCTCGTCGGCACACCAAATCCCCGCTCATGGAAGGAGACGAAGCTCACGACGTACCCCGGCGGTGGGGATGGAGTGACTCCGCCCGTGGGAGGAATCCATTCCGGCCGCTGCTCATCGGTGAGAGGGCGGAGCAAACCCTCGCCGACGAGAGCCTCCAGATCACTCGCCGTCACCGTGGAGAAGGGCCATGGGTCGCGCGGCAAGATGATGGTCACCCGGTCAGCCATCGCCGAGCGGGAAGGGTGGCGGCGCGAAGGACAGGGAGGGCAGTTTTCTTTTCCCTGGCTAGATCTCTCAGGCTGCAAAAAACCTAAGAGGGAGACAAGAAGCGGAGTCAAGAACCGTCACCGGACCCTCTCCGGGGTATATAAAGACCAAGGCGAAGACGGTTCCAACGTTCCGCCCGGACCGGACGCGGGGTTCAAAAAACGCGAAGCGAAACAGCCGTTCCTCGAACGGCTCGCGCACGAAACGGTGGCCCCGCCAACTACTCGCCCCGTCGCATTAACTCCGCGGCTGGACAGGCGGCGCTTCTGGCAGGAGCAGCTGGCGACGCTTCGCCTTCGCCAAAACAACCGTGCCAAAAAAGGTACGCCGCGTCGTTCAATTTCGTATCCTTTTTCCTTTTTCCTCTTTCTCTATCTCTTGCAACAGGGACCGGGAAAGGGGATACCCCTAAAGGGATCCTTCCCTGTGAAGGAACTAGGCTCCGAGCCTCCTTACTGATCAGGGGTTCGAAGGCTGGCCCCCCGAAGGGTTCAACAGCCGCCTCAGATCGCGTGGGCCCGACACCCACTACTGGTCAGAGGTTCGAAGGTCGGCCTCCCGAAAGGTTCCACGGCCGCCTCAGGCTACTCGGGCTCCGCGCCCATTACTGATCAGGGTTTCGAAGGCTGGCCCCCCGAAGGGTTCACAGTCGCCTCATACACCGAGCGAGGGATGACCAGGGGTACGTTCGATACATAACCGAGGCTCGGGCTGCGCTCCCGAGGTACCCTAGGACATTTCCGAGACCAGCGGGAGCGATCCTGTAACGGAATCCCATCGGAGGGAGGCATCGAGCCCTCGGACCCCGTCGCCAGGGGACCGGGTCCGGCAGATCACCCGCAGGTACTTTTGGGCGTGCCTCCGGGCCCCTAGCCGACCCCCAACGAATGGGGCACGGACGTCCACTCGGATTACCCGCTTGCAGCTCACCGGAGACACCATGTTCGGTGCCCATCGAGGGTAACATGGCGCTCTCCCCCCTCCTCCTTGCGGAAAGGCGACGTAGGGGCGTATGTAAAAAAGCCGAGTCTGTCCCTGATCGCCCTCTCGCCCTGTGCGGAGGCTCAGGGGCTGCTCTCGCAAACCCGGCTCCGGCCAAACCGTTGACAGCGTCAACATACCAGCCCGAGAACTTGGGCCCCGACAGTGCACCCGGGCTACGGCCAGTTCGCATGAGGGAACCGCCAGACCAGCCGAAGCGTTACGCAAGGCATTAAGACCTCGAAGGAGTGAAACCACTCCTCCGAGGCCTCGGGGGCTACACCCGGCGGGTGCGCTCGCGCGCACCCACCGGAACAAAATGCAACCGAGAAAGGCTGGTCCCCTTGCAAAAAAGTGCGACGAAAGCCTCCAAGCGAGTGCTAACACTCCCTTCGAGGCTCGGGGGCTACTGTCGGGGACCATAATTAGGGGTACCCTCAAGACGCCTAATTCTCAGCTGGTAACCCCCATCAGCATAAAGCTGCAGAGGCCTGATGGGTGCGATTAAGTCAGGGATCAGTCCATACGAGCGACTCGATCACGCCTCGCCCGAGCCTAGCCTCGGGCAAGGGCAGCCGACCCTGAGGTGTTTCCGTCTCGCCCGAGGCCCCCTTTTTTACGGCAGACGCATCTCCGGCTCGCCCGAGGCCTTGCCTTCGTTAAGAAGCAACCCTGACTAAATCGCCGCGCCGACCGACCAAGTCACAGGGGCATTTAACGCAAAGGTAGCCTGGGACCTTTATCCTGACGCGCGCCCCCTGGCAGAGCCGAAGTGACCGCCGTCACTTCGCCGCTCCACTGACCGGTCTGACAAAAGGACAGCGCCGCCTGCGCCGTCCCGACTGCGGTGCCACTTGACAGAGTGAGACTGACAGGCAGCCAGGCCTTGCCAAAGGCGCCATAGGAAGCTCCGCCCGACCCAGGGCTCGGACTCGGGCTAAGGCCCCGGAAGACGGCGAACTCCGCTCCGCCCGACCCAGGGCTCGGACTCGGGCTAAGGCCCCGGAAGACGGCGAACTGCGCTCCGCCCGACCTAGGGCTCGGATTCGGGCTAAGGCCCCGGAAGACGGTGAACTCCGCTCCGCCCGACCCAGGGCTCGGACTTGGGCTAAGGCCCCGGAAGACGGCGAACTCCGCTCCGCCCGACCCAGGGCTCGGACTCGGGCTAAGGCCCCGGAAGACGGTGAAGTCCGCTTCGCCCGACCCCTGGGGTCAGACTCCGCCCTGGCCTCTACCGAACGACCTCCGCCTCGCCCGACCCAGGAGCTCGGGCTCGGCCTCGGCCATGGAAGACAGACTCGACCTCGGCCTCGGAGGAGCCTCCACGTCGCCCGACCTAGGGCACAAGTCCGCCACGTCAACAGGAAGCGCCATCATCACCCTACCCCGAGCCGACTTGGGCCGCAGAGAACAAGACCGACGTCCCATCTGGCTAGCTCCGCCAGATAGGCAATGATGGCGCCCCGCTAGACCCATGACGACGGTGGCTCTCAGCTCCCTTACGGAAGCAGGGGGACGTCAGCAAGAGCCCAACTGTTCCGACAGCTGTCCCTCCACCAGGCTCCGTTACTCCTCCGACAGCCACGACACCACACCAGCTGGGTGCCAAGTTCTCTCCGGCTGCCACATTGGCATGTACCTAGGGCGCTAGCTCTCCCCCGCTAGACACGTAGCACTCTGCTGCACCCCCATTGTACACCTGGATCCTCTCCTTACGCCTATAAAAGGAAGGACCAGGGCCTTCTTAGAGAAGGTTGGCCCCGCGGGAACGAGGGCAGGGGCAGGCGCTCTCTTGGGGCCGCTCGCTTCCCTCACCCGCGTGGACGCTTGTAACCCCCTACTGCAAGCGCACCCGACCTAGGCGCGGGACGAACACGAAGGCCGCGGGATCTCCACCTCCCTCACGACTTGGCTCTGGCCACCTCGCTTTCCCCCCTTCGCGCTCACCCACGCGCTCGACCCATCTGGGCTGGGGCACGCGGCACACTCACTCGTCGGCTTAGGGACCCCCCGGTCTCGAAACGCCGACAGAGAGGGACGACCTTGACCGTCTCCGCTGGCTCGAAGTTGCCGGCGTGTCGCTTCACGTCCGGCACCTTTCGGGAGAGGTTTTCCAGGTCGGCGATGAGGGCCTCGGATTCGGTGAGGGCCTCAGCGTACTCCACGCACTCCACATCGCATTCGAACGCGTGTTTGTACGTGGGGCCGACGGTGATGACCCCGTTGGGGCCCGGCATCTTGAGCTTCAGGTAGGTGTAGTTGGGGATGGCCATGAACTTCGCGTAGCATGGCCTCCCCAATACTGCGTGGTAGGTTCCTCGGAACCCGACCACCTCGAACGTCAAAGTCTCCCTTCGGAAGTTGGAGGGTGTTCCGAAGCAGACAGGAAGGTCGAGCCGTCCGAGGGGCTGGACGCGCTTCCCAGGAATGATCCCGTGGAAGGGCGCAGCGCCTGCTCGGACGGAGGACAGATCGACGCGCAGGAGCCTGAGGGTCTCGGCGTAGATGATATTGAGGCAGCTACCCCCATCCATCAGGACCTTGGTGAGCCTGACGTCGCCGATGATGGGATCGACGACGAGCGGGTATTTCCCCGGGCTCGGCACGTGGTCGGGGTGGTCAGCTTGGTCGAAGGTGATGGGCTTGTCGGACCAGTCTAGGTAGACTGTCGCCGCCACCTTCACCGAGCAGACCTCCCGACGCTCTCGCTTGTGATGCCGAGCCGAGGCATTCGCCGCATGCCCTCCGTAGATCATGAAGCAGTCGCGGACCTCGGGGAACTCTCCTGCTTGGTGATCTTCCTTTTTGTCGTCGTCGCGGGCCCTGCCACCCTCTGCGGGTGGCCCGGCCCGGTGGAAGTGGCGCCGAAGCATGACGCACTCCTCGAGGGTGTGCTTGACGGGGCCCTAATGGTAAGGGCACGTCTCCTTGAGCATCTTGTCGAAGAGGTTAGCACCTCCGGGGGGCTTCCGAGGGTTCTTGTACTCGGCGGCGGCGACAAGGTCTGCGTCGGCGGCGCCGCGTTTCGCTTGCGACCTCTTCTTGCCTTTCTTCTTGGCGCCGCGTGGAGTAGACGCCTCGGGAGCATCTTCCGACGGGCGGCCCTGGGGCTGCTTGTCCTTTCGGAAGATGGCCTCGATCGCCTCCTGGCCAGACGCGAACTTGGTGGCGATGTCCATCAGCTCGCTCGCCCTGGTGGGGGTCTTGCGACCCAACTTGCTCACCAGGTCACGGCAGGTGGTGCCGGCAAGGAACGCGCCGATGACATCGGAGTTGGTGATGTTGGGCAGCTCCGTGCGCTGCTTCGAGAATCGCCGGATGTAGTCCCGAAGAGACTCTCCCGGCTGTTGCCGGTAGCTTCGGAGGTCCCAGGAATTCCCGGGGCGCACGTACGTGCCCTGGAAGTTGCCGGCGAAAGCTTGGACCAAATCCTCCCAGTTGGAAATCTGCCCCGGAGGCAGGTGCTCCAACCAAGCGCGAGCAGTGTCGGAGAGGAACAGGGGGAGGTTGCGGATGATGAGGTTGTCGTCGTCCGTTCCACCCAGTTGACAGGCCAGGCGGTAGTCCGTGAGCCACAATTCCGGTCTCGTTTCCCCCGAGTACTTTGTGATAGTAGTCGGGGGACGGAATCGGGCCGGAAACGGCGCCCGCCGAATGGCCCGGCTGAAGACCTACGGACCGGGTGGTTCAGGCGAGGGACTCCGATCCTCCCCGCTGTCGTAGCGTCCCCCACGCCTAGGGTGATAGCCTCGGCGCACCCTTTCGTCGAGGCGGGCCCGACGGTCGCGATGAGGGTGCTCGTCGCAGAGGTGGCCCGGGGCCGCAGGCGCGGTGTTGCGCGTGCGCCCGGTGTAGGCCAAGGCTTCCCGCATGAGTCGGCAAGTCGCGGCACGAGGTTCCGAGGGGTACCCTTGCCTTCGGGAGGCAGAGCTCTCGGCCCGCCGGGCCGCAGCGCCTTCCAGGAGATGCTTGAGCTCTCCCTGGATTCGCCGACCCTCGGTGGTTGATGACTCCGGCATCGCGCGGAGGAGCATCGCTGCGGCTGCCAGGTCCTGACCGGTCCCGCTGGATGCGGGTGGCGGCCTGTCCCTGGCATCATTGGCGATGCGGTGCTGGAGACCCTGGGGCAGGTGACGTATTTCTCCGGCCGGGGGCTGGCCCGCCCATACCTGCCCGATGTCCCGGCGGATCGACTCGAGCGCTCCTGTCCCCTCGTCGAGCCCGGCCTGCGCCCCGCGGACTTGCTCGAGCTGTGGGTCGTGACCCCCCGCCGGAACGGGGACCACAGCTAGCTCCCGCGGGATGTCGGCGCGAGGCACTGGCCTAGGGAGATCACCATCCTCTGGCATGCCGAGACGGTTGCCTCCGGAGGGATCCCCTAGCTCTACGTGGAAACATTCGCGGCTCGGGCCGCAGTCCTTGTCGTCAAGGCTGCGGCTGCAGTCGGAACAGTCGGAGAGGCAGTAGTTGCATGCGGTCATGAAGTCCCGCATGGCACTGGGGTTGCCAGATCCAGAGAAATCCCAGCAGATGCTGGGGTCGTCATCTTCCTCGGACCTAGAGGGCCCGTAGGTCGAGACGCCCGTCAATCGGTCCCAAGGCGACCGCACACGAAACCCAAGAGAGGTTGCACTCACCTCAACGTGAGCGCCCGCCAGAGCGAGGTCGCTAGGCGGGTTGAGGTCGAGTCGAAATGACGAAGGATGGGAATCAGTCGGTACCTTTTGGTCGACGAGGAGCGACGAAGTCACATCGGGGGCTGATCGCGCCGTCGTCTTGGGTACGAGGGCGACGTTCTGCAGGCCCTCCGTGAGCGTGCTGGCGTTGTCCACTTGCTCGGGGTTGGCGTGTTGCGGGGGGACGGCGCTCGCCTTCGCCTCAAACGCGAGGGTGACGCCCGACGCGTCCTCCGTTGGGGCGCTGGGGATGTCGATTCGCTCGACAGCCGACGGAGCGCAGCCTCCCGCTCGGCCCTGGTTGCCCCGCCTCCTCCTCCGATGGCGAGGGAGAGGATGGGGCGAGCTCGAATGTTGTTCTTCCCCCACGCGGGGAAGACGTCGTCGATTCCGCCGCCGGCGGGCGGGCTGTCGGCCACCATTATCGCCGTCGCGCGGCGGTGGAAGGAGTATCATGTCGTAGCTGCCGTCGAAAGACATGAACTCGAGACTCCCGAAACGGAGCACCGTCCCGGGTTGGAGAGGTCGTTGGAGACTGCCCATCTGGAGCTTGACGGGAAACTGCTCGTCAACACGCAGCAGGCCCCTACCTGGCGCGCCAACTATCGGCGTTTCGAGACCGGGGGGGTCCCTAAGCCGACGAGTGAGTGTGCCGCGTGCCCCAGCCCAGATGGGTCGAGCGCGTGGGCGAGCGCGAAGGGGGGAAAGCGCGGTGGCCGGAGCCGAGTCGTGAGGGAGGTGGAGATCCCGCGGCCTTCGTGTTCGTCCCACGCCCAGGTCGGGTGCGCTTGCAGTAGGGGGTTACAAGCGTCCACGCGGGTGAGGGAAGCGAGCGGCCCCAAGAGAGCGCCTGCCCCTGCCCTCGTTCCCGCGGGGCCAACCTTCTTTAATAAGGCCCTGGTCCTTCCTTTTATAGGCGTAAGGAGAGGATCCAGGTGTACAATGGGGGTGCAGCAGAGTGCTACGTGTCTAGCGGGGGAGAGCTAGCGCCCTAGGTACATGCCAATGTGGCAGCCGGAGAGAACTTGGCACCCAGCTGGTGTGGTGTCGTGGCTGTCGAAGGAGTAACGGAGCCTGGTGGAGGGACAGCTGTCGGAACAGTTGGGCTCTTGCTGATGTCCCACTGCTTCCGTAAGGGAGCTGAGAGCCACCGTCGTCATGGGTCTAGCGGGGCGCCATCATTGCCTATCTGGTAGAGCTAGCCAGATGGGACGTCGGTCTTGTTCTCTACGGCCCAAGTCGGCTCGGGGTAGGGTGATGATGGCGCTTCCTGTTGACGTGGCGGACTTGTGCCCTAGGTCGGGCGACGTGGAGGCTCCTCCGAGGCCGAGGTCGAGTCTGTCTTCCATGGCCGAGGCCGAGCCCGAGCTCCTGGGTCGGGCGAGGCGGAGGTCGTTCGGCAGAGGCCAGGGCGGAGTCCGACCCCAGGGGTCGGGTGAAGCGGAGTTCGCCGTCTTCCGGGGCCTTAGCCCGAGTCCGAGCCCTGGGTCGGGCGGAGCGGAGTTCGCCGTCTTCCGGGGCCTTAGCCTGAGTCCGAGCCCTGGATCGGGCGGAGCGGAGTTCACCGTCTTCCGGGGCCTTAGCCCGAATCCGAGCCCTGGGTCGGGCGGAGCGGAGTTCGCCGTCTTCCGGGGCCTTAGCTCGAGTCCGAGCCCTGGGTCGGGCGGAACGGAGTTCGCCGTCTTCCGGGGCCTTAGCCCGAGTCCGAGCCCTGGGTCGGGCGGGGCGGAGTTCGCCGTCTTCCGGGGCCTTAGCCCGAGTCCGAGCCCTGGGTCGGGCGGAGCGGAGTTCGCCGTCTTCCGGGGCCTTAGCCCGAGTCCGAGCCCTGGGTCGGGCGGAGCGGAGTTCGCCGTCTTCCGGGGCCTTAGCCCGAGTCCGAGCCCTGGGTCGGGTGGAGCTTCCTATGGCGCCTTTGGCAAGGCCTGGCTGCCTGTCAGTCTCACTCTGTCAAGTGGCACCGCAGTCGGGACGGCGCAGGCGGCGCTGTCCTTTTGTCAGACCGGTCAGTGGAGCGGCGAAGTGACGGCGGTCACTTTGGCTCTGCCAGGGGGCGCGCGTCAGGATAAAGGTGCCAGGCTACCTTTGCGTTAAATGCCCCTGTGACTTGGTCGGTCGGCGCGGCGATTTAGTCAGGGTTGCTTCTTAACGAAGGCAAGGCCTCGGGCGAGCCGGAGATGCGTCTGCCGTAAAAAAGGGGGCCTCGGGCGAGACGGAAACACCTCAGGGTCGGCTGCCCTTGCCCGAGGCTAGGCTCGGGCGAGGCGTGATCGAGTCGCTCGTATGGACTGATCCCTGACTTAATCGCACCCATCAGGCCTCTGCAGCTTTATGCTGATGGGGGTTACCAGCTGAGAATTAGGCGTCTTGAGGGTACCCCTAATTATGGTCCCCGACAAGTAGGCTCCCCATCGACGCCTCCAAGCTCGACAACGAGGAAATGGCGCTCATCATCAAGAGTTTCCGCCAAATCCTCAAACAAAGGAGGGGGAAGGATTACAAACCCCGCTCCAAGAAAGTATGCTACAAATGTGGTAAGCCCGGTCACTTTATAGCTAAATGTCCTATATCAAGTGATAGTGACAGGGGCGACGACAAGAAGGGAAAGAGGAAGGAAAAGAAGAAGTACTACAAGAAGAAGGGCGGCGATGCCCACGTGTGTCGGGAATGGGACTCCGACGAGAGCACCACCGACTCCTCCTCCGACGAGGATGCCGCCAACATCGCCGTCAACAAGGGCCTCCTCTTCCCCAACATCGGCCACAAGTGCCTCATGGCAAAGGACGGCAAAAAGAAGAAGGTAAAATCTAGAGCCTCCACTAAATATACAACATCTAGTGATGAGGGTAGCTCTAGTGAAGATGAGGATGATTTGCTTAGTCTTTTTGCCAACCTTAACATGCAACAAAAGGAAAAATTAAATGAATTGATAGGTGCTATTCATGAGAAGGATGAACTCTTGGATAGCCAAGAGGAATTCCTTATTAAGGAAAATAAAAAGCATGTTAAGGTAAAGAATGTTATGCTCAGGAAGTAGAAAAGAATGAAAAAATGACTAGTGAGCTTAGCATTTGCCATGACACTATCTCCAACCTTAGAATCGAGAATGCTAATTTGATTGCTAAGGTTGAAAAGAGAAATGTCTGTGATGATTCAATTGCCAATCTTAAAAATGATAATGTTTGTTTAATTGCTAAGATTGACAAATTAAATGAATCAAGTTCTAGCCTTAAGATTGAGAATGATAAATTAATTGCTAAGGCTAAGGATTTAAATGTTTGCAATGATGTTGTTTCCAATCTTAGAAATGAGAATGCTATTTTACATGCTAAGATTGAGAAATTGAATACTTGCAAACCATCTACATCCACTGTTGACCATGTTTCTATTTGCATGAGATGTAGAGACATTAATGTTGATGCTATTCATGATCACCTAGCTTTAATTAAAGAACAAAATGACCACATAGCTCAACTAACTGCTAAAATTAATGAGCATGAGATAGAGAATGAAAAATTTAAATTTGCTAGAAGCATGCTCTATAATGGGAGATGCCCTGGCATCAAGGATGGCATTGGTTTCCAACAGGGAAGCAATGTCAAACTTAATACCCCTAAAAGATTGTCTTATTTTGTTAAGGGCAAAGCTCCCATGGCTCAGGATAACGAAGCTTATATTTTATATCCTGCTGGCTATCCTGAGCATAAGAATAGGAGAATTCATGCTAGAAAGTCTCATTCTATTTCCCATCATGCTTTTATGTATCGGAATGAGGCTTCTAGCTCTAGGCAATCAACCTATGTTAAATTGCCTAAAAGGAAAACTCCTACTGCATCAAATGAACCCAATATTTCATTTAAGACTTTTGATGCATCATATGTTTTAACTAACAAATCAGGCAAAGTAGTTGCCAAATATGTTGGGGGCAAACACAAAGGCTCCAAGACTTGTGTTTGGGTACCTAAGAACAAGGCCTAAACTTGTTTTGTAGGTTTATGCATCCGGGGGCTCAAGTTGGATAATTTATAGCGGGTGCACAAACCACATGATAGGGGAGAAAAGGATGTTCTCCTCCTACGAGAAAAACAAAGATCCTCAAAGAACTATCACATTCGTGGATGGAAATCAAGGGTTGGTCAAAGGACTTGGTAAAATTGCAATATCTCCTGACTATTCTATTTCCAATCTTTTTCTTGTAGATTCTTTAGATTACAATTTTCTTTCTGTATCTCAATTATGAAAAATGGGTTACAACTGTCTTTTTACGGATATAGGTGTTACTGTCTTTAGAAGAAGTGATGATTCAGTAGCATTTAAGGGAGTATTAGAGGGTCAGCTATACTTAGTTGATTTTAATAGAGCGGAACTCGATACTTGCTTAATTGCTAAGACTAATATGGGTTGGCTCTGGCATCGCCGACTAGCCCATGTTGGGATGAAGAATCTTCACATGCTTCTAAAGGGAGAACACATTTTGGGACTAAAAAATGTTCATTTTGAGAAAGTCAGGGTTTGTAGCGCATGTCAAGCAGGAAAGCAAGTTGGCTCCCATCATCCACACAAGAACATCATGACGACCGACAGGCCGCTTGAGTTACTCCACATGGATTTATTCAGCCCGATCGCTTACATAGGCATCGACGGGAGTAAGTATTGTCTTGTAATTGTGGATGATTATTCTCGCTTCACTTAGGTGTTCTTTTTGCAGGAAAAATCTCAAACCCAAGATACTTTAAAGGGATTCTTAAGACGAGCTCAAAATGAGTTCGGATTGAGGATCAAGAAAATAAGAAGCGACAACGGGACAGAGTTCAAGAACTCTCAAATTGAAGGCTTTCTTGAGAAGGGCATCAAGCATGAGTTCTCTTCTCCCTACACACCTCAGCAAAATGGTGTAGTAGAGAGGAAGAATAGAACTCTATTGGACAAGGCGAGAACCATGCTTGATCAGTACAAGACTCCGGACCGGTTTTGGGCTGAGGTGATTAACACCGCCTGCTACTCCATCAACCGGCTCTACCTTCACCGAATCCTCAAGAAGACATTTTACGAACTCCTCACTGGTAAAAAGCCCAATGTTTCATATTTTAGAGTCTTTGGTAGCAATTGCTTTATTCTTGTTAAAAGAGGTAGAAAATCTAAATTTGCTCCCAAGGCTGTAGAAGGCTCTTTACTTGGTTATGACTCAAACACAAGGGCATATAGAGTGTTCAACAAATCCACTAGATTAGTTGAGGTTTCTTGTGACATTGTGTTTGATGAGACTAATGGCTCTCAAGTAGAGCAAGTTGATCTTGATGAATTAGATGATGAAGAGGCTCCTTGCATCGCGCTAAGGAACATGTCCATTGGGGATGTGTGTCCTAAGGAATTCGAAGAGCCTCCACAAGCACAAGATCAACCATCATATTCAAATCAAGCATCTCCACCAACCCAAGATGAGGATCAGGCTCAAAACAATGAAGAAGAAGATCAAGAAGATGAGCCACCTCAAGAGGAGGACAATGATCAATGGGGAGATGACCATGATCAAGACAAGGAAGATGATAAAGAAGAACAGGGTCAAAGACCACCACACCTAAGAGTCCACCAAGCGATTCAAAGAGATCACCCTATGAACTCCATTCTCGGTGATATTTATAAGGGGGTAACAACTCGATCTCGAGTCGCTCATTTTTGTGAACATTACTCTTTTGTGTCTTATATTGAGCCATTCAAGGTGGAAGATGCATTAAGAGATTCGGATTGGGTGTTGGCAATGCAAGAGGAGCTCAACAACTTCACGAGGAATGAGGTATGGCATTTAGTTCCACGTCCTAACCAAAATGTTGTAGGAACCAAGTGGGTTTTCCGCAACAAGCAAGATAAGCATGGTGTGGTGACAAGGAACAAAGCCCGACTTGTAGCCAGGGGATACTCACAAGTCGAAGGTTTGGATTTCAGTGAAACCTATGCACCTGTAGCTAGGCTTGAGTCAATTCGTATATTACTTGCCTATGCTACTTACCATAGCTTTAAGCTCTATCAAATGAACGTGAAAAGTGCCTTCCTCAATGGACCAATCAAGGAAGAGGTCTATGTTGAGCAACCTCCCGGCTTTGAAGATAGTGAGTACCCTAACCATGTGTATAAACTCTCTAAGGCGCTTTATGGGCTCAAGCAAGCCCCAAGAGCATGGTATGAATGCCTAAGAGATTTCCTTATCACTAATGGCTTCAAAGTCGGTAAAGCCGACCCTACTCTCTTTACTAAAACAATTGCAAATGATTTGTTTGTATGCCAAATTTATGTTGATGATATCATATTTGGGTCTACTAACAAATCAACTTGTGAAGAGTTTAGTAGAATTATGATTCAAAAATTCGAGATGTCTTTGATGGGGGAGTTGAAGTATTTTCAAGGATTTCATGTCAAGCAACTCCAGGAGGGTACCTTCATAAGCCAAACCAAGTATATTCAAGACATACTTACCAAGTTTGGAATGAAGGATGCCAAGCCCATCAAGACACCCATGGGAACTAATGGGCATCTCGACCTCGACATGGGAGGTAAATCCGTAGATCAAAAGGTTACCGGTCGATGATAGGATCTTTACTTTATTTATGAGCATCTTGACCAGATATTATGCTTTCCGTATGCATCTGTGCAAGATTCCAAGCCAATCCTAAGGATGTTCACCTTAGGGCTGTGAAAAGAATCATGAGATATTTAGTTTATACACCTAAGTTTGGTCTTTGGTACCTGTAACACCCTAAATCTCATTTTGAGAATACAGTAAAAATTTTCAAAGATCTTGCATTAGAATTTTTCTTTTTCTCTCTCTTTAGAACTCTCATAACATTTGAAGGCTCATCTCCCTATTTAAAAGCATTTGCTTAAGTGAATAAAATAATAAATAGAACCATATTTGACACTCATGATGGAGTTTTAATTGTATGTACATTTAAAATAAGAATAAAATATAATAATGGAATTGAGAATTTGAAGTTAACCCAAAAGGGGTGCACTTTAGGAAATAGGAAATAATATATAAGACAAGAGAGAATACTATGCAAAGCAAAATAAATCTATAAATAAATAAAATTATTCCATGCTATATTCATATTGAACATTTAAATGAAGACAAATTCGCCACAAACTTTGGATTCAAATTGGAATTTAAATTTGAATTGAGTTGGATAATTGGAATGGAAAAATAGGAAAGAAAATAAAAAGAAAAAGATTAAAAACCTTACTTGGGCCAACAACCTCACTTTCGGCCCACCTAGGCATTTCCTCACCGCGCAGCCCACTTCCCCAGCCTACGCGCGCCGACGGGTGGGGCCCGCTTGCCATACTCACACAGCATCGCACTCTCATTCCTGTTCCTCTGACGAGTGGGGCAGGCGTGTCAGCGCTCGTCCCTAACAAACCTGCCGAGCTCCGCGGGCGCCATCGCGATTTTCGCGGCCGTGGACGTTGTGCCCAAGTCCGTCGCCCGCGCGCTTATAATGGATGGGACCGAGTCTTCTTCTTCCCCCTCCTTTTCGCCGTTTAGCTTAGCCACCGTGCCCGCCGTCGAGTTCTTAGTGTGAGGCGCCGCCGAGTGTATTGCCGTGCCGCGCCGCGGGTGAAAGCCCTCCACGGCGGCGTTCCGTTCCCTGCACACGGTCGTGTGGGTGCGTCAACGCCTGGGGAATCCTTCCGTGGCCGCGGGACGAACTGGGCGGCCCCGAACCGGGGGGGAATTCCTCGCCGGAGTACAATTCTGGGTGGGATTATCGCCTCCCCGTGGCCGGCTCGCTAGCGCAGACAATCACCGGTAAGAGCACCTCGCCCAGACCCGCCTTCATACCCATTTCGCGTGTACCGATTTAATTGTGGTGTCGTGCACGTAATTCGGAGAATAGCTCCGCCGGCGAGGGACCTCACTGCGGTGGCGTCTCGGCGCGGCTCCGTCGGGAGGTAAGTGACGACCTCCAACCGTTGGATCCAAATCGTGCGCTGCGGATTGGTTCTGGCCAGGACATTGGGGGATTCGATCTGGTCCGTTAGATGTTGATCGGATGGCTCGGGGTGGACGTCTAGTGTTTTAAATCTGGAGCGTCAGTTTTTGATCGTGTGGTGATCGATCTGTACCGATTCGGCCGGGGATCAGACTAATCCTAGCGGTCGAATTCTAATCGGACGGCTGTTAGAGCCCCGTACCCCTTCGTAGAGCTAAAACTGCAAAAGAGCCCCTCGGGTTTCAGTGAATCAACCCGCCGTCCAGGGACCCTGTTCCCTGTGTCTCGGAAATCTTGCGCTGAGCCCCCTGCGCTTCTGTTTAATTGAGGCGCAGTCCAGTGGATAGGAAAATCAGGAAAATGAATTAGAAAATGAGTTTTTAATATAAAAATAATTCCTAGAATTTATATAATTCATAGAAAATGCATATGAACTCCAAATTAATCCATTCCACTTCCTATAATTTTGTAATATTATTGTTTATCAATTAGTGCCACTGGTTTTACATAAAAGTCACATTAAAATTGTTATCTTAATTAATCTTGTACTAAGCACATAGAATCTTTGGAAATCCATAACTTAAAATCTATAACTCCAAAATTAATAATTCTTTTTCCTGTGATCTTATTTTAACATGTAGATTATTAATATGTATTTTGCATATATGTTTGGTGTAATGTTAATTTTGCCTATACCATGTATGTTTGAATTGCTACGACTAGCAGTGAGGTCACGAGTCACCT
Organism: Zea luxurians; assembly: GCA_029449295.1. NCBI lineage: Eukaryota > Viridiplantae > Streptophyta > Magnoliopsida > Poales > Poaceae > Zea > Zea luxurians. The sequence continues at coordinate 34,582,672 of JAOPSE010000026.1, read as the reverse complement.
GAAGATCATCCTGGTACCTGGAATCTCAAGTCCCAGGCAAGTTGTGCCCTTGATCACTTCTTTTACCTACTCATGTTCTAATTAATTATAATGATCTGCATAGGTTAATTTTGATGGGACCCAATAGGTTACCCTAGTTTGTCTATCTTTATACCTTGTTTACCACTGAACTTTCTGGGTAGTACTTGCTAGTGCTATATGAGGTTTTGGGTATGAAGATTACACTATTCATAATTATACTTTTGTTATCAGTTGTTATCTATGGTTCATGTTAAGATCATTATGTTAATTGGAACATGGAGAACCACCCGGGAAAACAGTGCTACCACGAGGGTGGAATGGGACGCCCTTGGCTGATTAATTAGGAAAGCTAGTGGAAGACTACCTTACCCGAAAGGGGCAAGGGCAGTAGGGGAGAGGTCAGTGTAGGGAGGCCCTCGGGAGGATTTTGCTGCGATGGCGGTCCTGCAAGGGATTCCTGCACTGGATCTTCCTATAAACTGTAGCGGGTTTTCTGAAGCTAGTGGAACTTTGTAAAGGCCTCGTAGTGGTACCCTGCCTCGCTTCCTAGGTAGAGGTGTATGGAGTCTGATCAACTCTGTGGCAGATGGGTAACACGACTTGTGGGTAAAGATGCGCAACCTCTGCAGAGTGTAAAACTGGTATACTAGCCGTGCTCACGGTCAAGAGCAGCTCGGACACTCACATGATTAACTTATGGAACTAAATTCAATTTGTCATATGCATTGCATTGCAGGTGAAGTTGTTACTTCTGTCCTACTATTTAATGGGGTTGGTATTTACTTATACTTAGTAATTGCTAATAAAATTTTGACCAACTTTAAAAGCAATGCTCAGCTCTAACCATCTTCTTTGGTAAGCCTTACACTTCACTTGAGCTCCCACCTTTGGCGAGTTCATGCACATTATTCCCCACAACTTGTTGAGCGATGAACGTATGTGAGCTCACTCTTGCTGTCTCACATACCCCACAGGTCAAGAACAGGTACCACAGGATGAAGCACTTGGAGGATGCTGCGATGAGTTCGTGAGAGGTCTAGGTCGTCGTCTCCCAGTCAACTTTGGGTTGCTAGACCATTGTCTCCTTATAATGTAATTATTTATTTTGTATAGAACTCCTGTTATATATAAAGTTGTGACATTCGATCCTGTGCCACTATTCATCATATGTGTGAGACTTGGTCCCAGCACACCTGGTGATTATGTTTACGCCCGGGTTTTGGACCCCTAAAATCCGGGTGTTACAGAAGTGGTATCAGAGGCCAATGTTGACTGTAGGACGAAACCTAGATAGAACTGGACAACCAATACTTACTTACCTTTGCTATTCTAAACTTATCTCAATCTTTTCTCATCTAATTCCGCTTTACTCTGATTATTCTTATCTTTTCTTTCTAAAGACAAATGTGGATTTCACACTTTGAAATCCTGTGCCTAAAGTGACTTTAGGAATAGGAGACCTAATCTTAGGAACAAAAACAAAACTATTTTTTTTATGTACCTGAATGTTTGTTCTTATGATATTTGCCTGATTTGGATCTTTGTTTGAGTGTGATGAGTTGTGGAGTAATATCCACAATTGCATCTACATATACATATAGGCATAAAAAAAATATATTCATAAGATAACTAATCAACCTAGATTATCCCTCATTAAAGTATCTAACCTAACAATACTCATCTCATCCTACAAGATTCTATCCTGCACTCATAGATCTATCTTATCTCAAAAGATCTTAACTTATCCTAATGTATTTAGATCCATCTTATCCTAATAAGCATACTTATCCACCCTAGTTTAAACAAACATGGTCTAATGAAAATTAATTAGATCTTACCTAGTCAAACTAGTCATACCAATCTAATCTAGATCCCATCCAATCTAATATGATTCAATCTAAAGTGAGTTATTAACAAGTTAGTTAAGTTAGTGATATAGGTTAGACACTGTCTCTACAAATAGATCCTGACCTAAAATTAATGACTTATACCAACTCATCCTTGAACAATGGCCTACCTATATCATATAATCCATCCTATCTTAAAAGATTCTAACATATCCTAATAATATTTACCCTACCCTGGTAGATCTAGCTAATCTTAACTAGTTTAATCTAGTCATACCAACCTAATCTGGATTCTATCTAATCCAATATGATCTAAGCTAGATTGAGTTACTTAATGCTGATACAAAGGATAAGGCCATACTCCTAAATCACTTAAGCCTAATTTGGGGACTTATATCAACTTGGCCATACACAACAACTCGACCTATGTAACAAGTTACATAACTTACCCAATCAATAGAGTCTTAAAGGATTGCATAATCTATCAACCACCACCTGACATCAAACCAGATTTTGACCTACATCATGTAGTCTATCTCACCCATATATATCTAATCGTGACAAAATTCTATCCTACCTTTAGATATTCACCTTATACGACTGGTTACCCCAATCTGGACATAAAACAAAGATTAAGCCCTACCAAAGAATCTTTAGAGTATAATCAGCTACTAGCTTATTCATTCCGCTTATTGAATAATTTCCTTTGCAAAACTATTACCATATGCTTCTAACTTTCATGGTCAATACCAGGAAAGGAAAGATTATCACGTAACAACAAACAGAAAATGAATCCTCCAAATCCTCCACCTGTTGAAATCAATCAAGTGGTTGCTACCCAAAGACTGGTAATACAATAGTTAACAGACCTGGTGACCGAGATGCAGAATCAGATAAGACAACAACACGAAGAAATACGTCAGGCCCGCCAAGAAATAAGGCAAGCACGGTTGGAGAGACAACAACAACAACAACCTCCACCACCACCACCAACTTCACCAAGCTACATAGATATAAATTATGATGATTTGTAAGATCTAGATGTTACTTTAGTTAGTAGATGATATGATATTATTCTAGAAGGAACAATAAGGTCTATTGACCCTATGTTTTGTTGAGGAATTATACCTCATGCTGAGATTTCTTTGTGCATATGTTCCGAGAACAATATGAGTATACATCCCTTTTCTTACAAATCTCGAGGACGAGATTATTTTTAAGGGGGGTAGGATTTGTAACACCCTAAATCTCATTTTGAGAATACAGTAAAAATTTTCAAAGATCTTGCATTAGAATTTTTCTTTTTCTCTCTCTTTAGAACTCTCATAACATTTGAAGGCTCATCTCCCTATTTAAAAGCATTTGCTTAAGTGAATAAAATAATAAATATAACCATATTTGACACTCATGATGGAGTTTTAATTGTATGTACATTTAAAATAAGAATAAAATATAATAATGGAATTGAGAATTTGAAGTTAACCCAAAAGGGGTGCACTTTAGGAAATAGGAAATAATATATAAGACAAGAGAGAATACTATGCAAAGCAAAATAAATCTATAAATAAATAAAATTATTCCATGCTATATTCATATTGAACATTTAAATGAAGACAAATTCGCCACAAACTTTGGATTCAAATTGGAATTTAAATTTGAATTGAGTTGGATAATTGGAATGGAAAAATAGGAAAGAAAATAAAAAGAAAAAGATTAAAAACCTTACTTGGGCCAACAACCTCACTTTCGGCCCACCTAGGCATTTCCTCACCGCGCAGCCCACTTCCCCAGCCTACGCGCGCCGACGGGTGGGGCCCGCTTGCCATACTCACACAACATCGCACTCTCATTCCTGTTCCTCTGACGAGTGGGGCAGGCGTGTCAGCGCTCGTCCCTAACAAACCTGCCGAGCTCCGCGGGCGCCATCGCGATTTTCGCGGCCGTGGACGTTGTGCCCAAGTCCGTCGCCCGCGCGCTTATAATGGATGGGACCGAGTCTTCTTCTTCCCCCTCCTTTTCGCCGTTTAGCTTAGCCACCGTGCCCGCCGTCGAGTTCTTAGTGTGAGGCGCCGCCGAGTGTATTGCCGTGCCGCGCCGCAGGTGAAAGCCCTCCACGGCGGCGTTCCGTTCCCTGCACACGGTCGTGTGGGTGCGTCAACGCTTGGGGAATCCTTCCGTGGCCGCGGGACGAACTGGGCGGCCCCGAACCGGGGGGAATTCCTCGCCGGAGTACAATTCTGGGCGGGATTATCGCCTCCCCGTGGCCGGCTCGCTAGCGCAGACAATCACCGGTAAGAGCACCTCGCCCAGACCCGCCTTCATACCCATTTCGCGTGTACCGATTTAATTGTGGTGTCGTGCACGTAATTCGGAGAATAGCTCCGCCGGCGAGGGACCTCACCGCGGTGGCGTCTCGGCGCGGCTCCGTCGGGAGGTAAGTGACGACCTCCAACCGTTGGATCCAAATCGTGCGCTGCGGATTGGTTCTGGCCAGGACATTGGGGGATTCGATCTGGTCCGTTAGATGTTGATCGGATGGCTCGGGGTGGACGTCTAGTGTTTTAAATCTGGAGCGTCAGTTTTTGATCGTGTGGTGATCGATCTGTACCGATTCGGCCGGGGATCAGACTAATCCTAGCGGTCGAATTCTAATCGGACGGCTGTTAGAGCCCCGTACCCCTTCGTAGAGCTAAAACTGCAAAAGAGCCCCTCGGGTTTCAGTGAATCAACCCGCCGTCCAGGGACCCTGTTCCCTGTGTCTCGGAAATCTTGCGCCGAGCCCCCTGCGCTTCTATTTAATTGAGGCGCAGTCCAGTGGATAGGAAAATCAGGAAAATGAATTAGAAAATGAGTTTTTAATATAAAAATAATTCCTAGAATTTATATAATTCATAGAAAATGCATATGAACTCCAAATTAATCCATTCCACTTCCTATAATTTTGTAATATTATTGTTTATCAATTAGTGCCACTGGTTTTACATAAAAGTCACATTAAAATTGTTATCTTAATTAATCTTGTACTAAGCACATAGAATCTTTGGAAATCCATAACTTAAAATCTATAACTCCAAAATTAATAATTCTTTTTCCTGTGATCTTATTTTAACATGTAGATTATTAATATGTATTTTGCATATATGTTTGGTGTAATGTTAATTTTGCCTATACCATGTATGTTTGAATTGCTACGACTAGCAGTGAGGTCACGAGTCACCTGAAGATCATCCTGGTACCTGGAATCTCAAGTCCCAGGCAAGTTGTGCCCTTGATCACTTCTTTTACCTACTCATGTTCTAATTAATTATAATGATCTGCATAGGTTAATTTTGATGGGACCCAATAGGTTACCCTAGTTTGTCTATCTTTATACCTTGTTTACCACTGAACTTTCTGGGTAGTACTTGCTAGTGCTATATGAGGTTTTGGGTATGAAGATTACACTATTCATAATTATACTTTTGTTATCAGTTGTTATCTATGGTTCATGTTAAGATCATTATGTTAATTGGAACATGGAGAACCACCCGGGAAAACAGTGCTACCACGAGGGTGGAATGGGACGCCCTTGGCTGATTAATTAGGAAAGCTAGTGGAAGACTACCTTACCCGAAAGGGGCAAGGGCAGTAGGGGAGAGGTCAGTGTAGGGAGGCCCTCGGGAGGATTTTGCTGCGATGGCGGTCCTGCAAGGGATTCCTGCACTGGATCTTCCTATAAACTGTAGCGGCTTTTCTGAAGCTAGTGGAACTTTGTAAAGGCCTCGTAGTGGTACCCTGCCTCGCTTCCTAGGTAGAGGTGTGTGGAGTCTGATCAACTCTGTGGCAGATGGGTAACACGACTTGTGGGTAAAGATGCGCAACCTCTGCAGAGTGTAAAACTGGTATACTAGCCGTGCTCACGGTCAAGAGCAGCTCGGACACTCACATGATTAACTTATGGAACTAAATTCAATTTGTCATATGCATTGCATTGCAGGTGAAGTTGTTACTTCTGTCCTACTATTTAATGGGGTTGGTATTTACTTATACTTAGTAATTGCTAATAAAATTTTGACCAACTTTAAAAGCAATGCTCAGCTCTAACCATCTTCTTTGGTAAGCCTTACACTTCACTTGAGCTCCCACCTTTGGCGAGTTCATGCACATTATTCCCCACAACTTGTTGAGCGATGAACGTATGTGAGCTCACTCTTGCTGTCTCACATACCCCACAGGTCAAGAACAGGTACCACAGGATGAAGCACTTGGAGGATGCTGCGATGAGTTCGTGAGAGGTCTAGGTCGTCGTCTCCCAGTCAACTTTGGGTTGCTGGACCATTGTCTCCTTATAATGTAATTATTTATTTTGTATAGAACTCCTGTTATATATAAAGTTGTGACATTCGATCCTGTGCCACTATTCATCATATGTGTGAGACTTGGTCCCAGCACACCTGGTGATTATGTTTACGCCCGGGTTTTGGACCCCTAAAATCCGGGTGTTACAGTACCCCAAGGGATCCACCTTTGATTTAATAGGATATTCAGATGCTGATTGGGCAGGGTGTAAAATTGATAGGAAGAACACATCAGGGACTTGTAAGTTCTTGGGAAGATCCCTGGTGTCTTGGTCTTGAAAGAAACAAAACTCAGTGGCTCTTTCCACCGCCGAAGCCGAGTATATTGCCGCAGGTCATTGTTGCGCACAATTACTTTGGATGAGGCAAACCCTTAGGGACTATGGCTACAAATTGAGCAAAGTCCCTCTCGTATGTGACAATGAGAGTGCAATCCGCATGGCGGATAATCCCGTTGAACACAGCCGCACTAAGCACATAGCTATTCGGTATCACTTTTTAAGGGATCACCAACAAAGGGGGTATATCGAGATAGCTTATGTTAGCACAAAAGAACAATTAGCCGATATTTTTACCAAGCCACTAGATGAGAAAACATTTACCAAACTTAGGAATGAGCTAAACATTCTTGATTCTCAGAACTTTGATTGAAACTTTTCATACATAGCTCATTTATATACCTTTTATCACATCTCTTTTATGTCTATGACTAATGTGTTTTCAAGTTTATTCCTATGCTAAGTCGTAGATTGAAAGGGAAATGGAGTCTTTGGCAAAAATAAGGCTTCCACTCCACTCTACCGGTATCATTTATCATTTGTCGTCACTCCAAACCACTCTCCACTATTGGTATAATCTTCACTCATATTCATTTGTACCATTGGGGAGAAAGTAAAAGGGCTCATATTTCACTCACAAAGTATCCGTTTTTTGGCGATTCATGCCAAAGGGGGAGAAAGTATTAGCCCAAAGCAAAAGGACCACACCATTATTATTCCAAAGCAAAAGGACCGCACCACCACCAATTTCAAAGTTTTTAAAGAAGTTTTCAATTGGTATCTTATTTTTGATATATTTCAAATTGGTATATCCACTTTCAAAATTGGTATCTAAAACCCTCTTGAACACTAAGAGAAGAATTTGATTAAGGGGGAGTTTTGTTTAAGTCAAAAGAAAAGCATTTGAAACAGGGGGAGAAAATTCAAATTTAGAAAATGCTTCTCAAAATCATATTCATATACCTTTGACTATTTGCAAAAAGACTTTGAAAAGATTTTCCAAAATAATTTGCAAAAACAAAACAAGTGGTGCAAGTGTGGTCCAAAATGTTAAAAGAAAGAAAGCAATCCATGCATATCTAGTGAAAGTATAATTTTATTTAATTTCAAGCAACCTTTGCACTTGCCTTAGACAAACTAGTTCAATTCTGCACTTTTACAATTGCTTTGGTTTGTGTTGGCATCAATCACCAAAAAGGGGGAGATCGAAAAGGAAATAGGGTCAAACCTTTTCCTAAATGATTTTGGTGGTTGAAATGCCCAACACAAATAATTGGACTAACTAGTTTGCTCTAGATAATATATTCTACAGGTGCTAAAGGTTCAACACAATAAAAAGGTCCAAGTTAGGGTTCAAAACAAAGGAGCAAAAGAAACCGAAGAGAACCCTGGTCTGGCGCACCGGACTATCCGGTGTGCCACCGGACAGTGTCCGGTGCACCAGGAACCATATAGGCTGAACTCTTCACCTTTGGGTTTCTGGAGAGCCACTCCGCTATAATTCACCGTACTGTCCGGTGGGTCACCGGACTGTCCGGTGTGCCAGCAGAGCAACGGCTAAGAAGTGCAACGGTCGACTCCAACGGTCACCTGCAAACGTGTACAGTGCGCGGAAAGTTTGCGTAGAGTCAGAGCAGCGCCAGAAGGCGCACCAGACAGTAAACAGTGCCTGTTCGGTGCACCAAGAAGTCAGAGCTCCAACGGTCGAAATCGTCAGAACCCTAATGGTTGGGTGACGTGGCTGGCGCACCGGACTGTCCGGTGCGCCCATCGACAGACAGCCTCCCCAACGGTTGGTTTGGTGGTTGGGGCTATAAATACCCTCCAACCACCACCACTTCAAGCATCCATGTTTTTCAGACTTCTCATTCAATACAAGAGCTAGTGCAATCAATACAAGACACAAATCAATAGAATGAAAGCCTCTCCAAGTTCCAAATCCACTCCAAACAAATAGTGACTAGAGAGAGTGTTTTGCTCGTGTTTTTTGAGCTCTTGTTCTTGGATCGCTTTCTTCTTCCCCATTCTTGATCTTCAAGCACTTGTAATCAAAGCAAGAGACACCAATTGTGTGGTGGTCCTTGTGGGGTCTAAGTGACCCATTTGATTGAGGAGAAAGCTCACTCGGTCTAGGTGACCGTTTGAGAGAGGGAAAGGGTTGAAAGAGACCCGGTCTTTGTGACCACCTCAACGGGGACTAGGTTTGCAAGAACCGAACCTTGGTAAAACAAATCATCGTGTCACTCGCTCTATTTCTTTGGTTGATTTGTTTTCGCCCTCTCTTTCGGACATGGTTTTATTTCTAACGCTAACCCCGGCTTGTAGTTGTGCTTAAAGTTTATAAATTTCAGATTTGCCTATTCACCCCCTCTAGGAGACTTTCACTTCGTACACCGGACTAGGGTGTGTGTTAATGCAGGAAGGGAGAGTAGTGGCATACTCGTCCCGACAATTGAAAGTTCATGAGAAGAATTACCCCACTCATGATTTGGAGCTAGCAGCAGTGGTTCATGCATTAAATACCTAGAGACATTATCTTTATGGGCAGAAGTGTGATATCTACACGGACCACAAGAGCCTCAAGTACATATTCACTCAGTCAGAGTTAAACATGAGGCAGCGAAGATGACTGGAATTGATCAAAGACTATGAGCTAGAGATTCATTATCACCCAGGCAAAGCAAATGTGGTTGCAGATGCTCTTAGCAGGAAGAGTCAAGTCAACATGTTGGTCGCTCACTCGATGCCGTTCGAGCTAGCGAAGGAATTCGACAGATTGAGTCTCGGATTTCTGAACAACACTTAAGGAGTGGCAATTGAGCTAGAGCCCACTCTAGAGCAAGACATCAGGAAAGGTCAGAAGGATGATGAGAAGATCAACAAGATCCGGCAGCTAATCATCGATGGGAAAGGTCCATATTTCCGTGAAGATGCAGAAGGAGTGGTATGGTTCAAAGATAGGTAGTGTGTTCCCGACATCACATCGATTCGGGAACTGATTCTCAAGGAAGCTCATGAGATAGCGTATTCTATACACCCTGGTAGCGAGAAAATGTACCAAGACTTGAAGAAGAGATTCTGGTGGTACAGAATGAAAAGAGAGATAACAGGGTATGTGGCCAGATGCGACAGTTGTCAGAGGATCAAGGCAGAACATCAGAGACCCGCAGGATTGTTGCAGCCGTTGCAGATTCCGCAGTGGAAATGGGATGAGATTGGGTGGACTTTATAATTGGTCTGCCCCGCACTCGAGTTGGTTATGACTCCATCTGGGTAGTAGTGGACCGTTTGATAAAGACGGCCCATTTCATACCAGTCAAGGCCACCTATAACAGTGCAGTGTTGGCAGAGTTAGACATGTCTCGGATTGTGCTTGCATGGTATTCCAAAGAAAATAATATCAGAAAGAGGCACCCAAATTACCTCTCATTTTTGGCAGCAGCTACATGAAGCTTTGGGTACACACTTGAAATTCATTTCAGCTTATCACCCGCAGACAGAAGGCCAGACTGAGAGAACCAACCAGATTCTTGAGGATATGTTGAGAGCTTGTGCTTTGCAAGACCAGTTAGGTTGGGATAAGAGGCTACCGTATGCAGAATTCTCCTACAACAACAGCTATCAAGCCAGTCTGAAGATGTCACCATTCGAAGCGATCTATGGGAGGAATTGCAGAACTCCATTGCATTGGGACCAACTGGGCGAAAGACAGGTGTCGGGTACCATAACTAGGGGTACCCCCAGTACTCCTAAGCATGGCTGGAGAACATCTTCTAAAAATAAACCATAAAGACTGATAAGCACGGTTCAAAGTTAAGGCCTCATCTACCAAGGGACGTGATCCTGTCTCACCCGAGCCCAGCCTCAGGTAAGAACAGAAGTCCCGAACGGATTCATGGCCCACCCGAGGGTCCCATCAGACAGTGAGCGCACCCCCGGCTCGCCCAAGGCGAAGCTCGGGCAAACTTTGTCGTATAGTGACCTCGGCCAAATCGCCTCTCCGCCGACCGTATCACGTGCGCATTTAATGCGGGGATCACCTGACACCTTATCCTGACACGCGCGCCTCAGTTGGCAAGGTCGAAATGACCGCAGTCACTTCACCCCTTTTACTGCTCGTTCTGACAGGATAACAACACTATTCACCTCGTTCCGACTACTGTGCCAAACACCAGGGTAAGACTAACAACAGTAAGTTACGACCTCTCCCGAGTTTAGCCTCGGGCGCAACAGAGGGCTCCGCCTCGCCCGACCCCAACCTCGGCCTCAAGAAGAGTCATCACTACGCCCGACCCAGGCCTCGGCCTCAACCTTGGCCTCGAGAGAAGGTCTCCGCCTCGCCCGACCTCAGCCTCGGCCTCGGGAGGAGTCACAGCCTCGCCCGACCTCAGCCTCGGCCTCGGGAGAAGTCATCGCCTCGCCCGAAATGGTTTCGGACCGACTACGCTACAGGGAATATGACATTATCCTACCCCTAGCTAGCCACCTCAGGCTACGAAGGAACAAGACCGGCGTCACATCAAGATTACTCCGGTAACAGGTAATGATGATTCCCTGCATGCGTCCATGATGTCGATTGTCCTTAGCTCTCTACGAAGGCAAAGAAACGTCAGCAGGACCTAGGGCCGCACCGCTAGCTACGCTTCTACAGGGCTCAAAGCACTTCTCCACCGGCCATGTTAGCACATAGCTACACCCCCATATGTACAGCTGGATCACCTCCTTGTATCTATAAAGGGAGATGCCCAGGGCCTTCCCAAGGCACGCTTTGAAGGCTAACTCAGACGGCTTACTTCAAGGCAAAGAACCTTCTCTCCACAACACGAGACCTCTCAGGAGACCTGGGATCCGTTCCCTCTCTCGCGAAGCTTGTAACCCCTACTACAAGCACCCCGGTGCAAGATAATATAAGCCTCATCCTCCCTCTTGTGTTTCATCTTGCATCAATCCATCCGGGCAGGGACACGCAGCATCAAATTCACTCGTTGGTTGAGGGTCCTCGCGGGTCCAAAACACCGACAACAGGTATTCGATCCAGAGATTTTACTTGAAGCTGAAGAGAATATTAGGATGGTCTGGGAAAATCTGAAGGCAGCATAGTCCAGACAGCGAAGCTATGCTGACACCAGAAGAAGGGAACTCAGTTTCGAAGTGGGAGACTTTGTCTACTTAAAAGTGTGACCCATCAAAGGAACCAAAAAGGTTTGGAGTCAAAGGCAAGCTAGCCCCTCGCTATATCGACCCGTACCAGGTTCAGGCAAGACGTGGAGAAGTGGCTTATCAACTCAGCTTACCAGAGGGCCTGTCCACAGTGCATGATGTGTTTCATGTGTCTCAGTTGAAGAAATTGTTGGGGATTTTGTAATATCCCAAAAAAAATGTTGACCAAAAGTTAATCTTTGGTGCGTGGATGAGGTAAAGGGTTGTGGGCCATTGGATGTAAAGATAGAAGTCATCTGAGGCGTCGTTTCTTTCTCCCACAAAAAACCCTAGGTGGCCACCCATTTTTTCCCTTCACCCCCCTCTTGGCCGCCACCCCCTTTCTCCCCCTTGGCTGGACGCCCCCTCCCCCTATGGCAGCCATCCTCCATTGCTTCCTCCCCCAAGATCTCCCCCTACGCAGCAAGGATCGAGAAAAGGAGGGGCACGTTGAATTGAAGAGGGAGAGAGGATCAAGGAGATGTTCTTCCCCATCTCTTCTTGAAGATTTCTTGGGGAAACCCTAGGTATGGATGAGATCCTTGTTCCTCCCTGTAATTATATGCTTTTGGAGGTTGTGGATCATGGGAATTAAAGGATTAGAGGTTGGATTTGATGTGGGGTTAGGTTTTGATCTCGAATTTAGTTTTCTGCAGAATGGCAGATTCGACAGTTTCTGTTCATGCCAGTTTTCCGTGGTCTTAGTGGCCTCAAAAAAATGAAAAGTCTATGTATGAGTCGTAGATAATTTGTAGATCTTTCCGTGGCCGCGAAGAACACCTCAATCGGACATCCGACCAGAAAGTTATTGCAGTTTTACTATAGCAGTTTTTCAGTCTCATAATTCTGTGCAGAATCTGTTCTCTTAAGATTTAGGCAATTTTATCAACAGAATTAAACTGTGGGTTGGTAAACGAAGTTGTAGATAATTTCATAAGCTTTCCAGATTGTTAAAGAGTGCATTCATATGATTTGTGAAACTCCAGTTATGTTTGTTTTACTGTGGCTGTTCCTGTTTACCTCACAAAAATGAGTGAGTCTGTTCACTGGTGGGTTTCATCTAGTAAATGGCCGAATTGGCTCTTCCAACTATGGAGACTTTTGTAGAGGGATAAAAGTTCTTACTTCCAGCAGAATTTCATAATTTTTGGTTCAGTAGTTTGGGATATATCGAATTTTAAAGTTACCATACTGCTGTCTAAAACAGATTCAGTCAGTTATCTTGTCAGATGTTTTAGAACTTGTAGATGGCAGAATTTAATTATCTATTGAATACTGAAGTTGTAGAGTATTTTGTGTAGATACTCCTAGAGTATTTGTTTGATATCACCGCTGTTTTAATTTTAAAGATACAAAATTAACAAACAGCGTTGCTGCTGTATAGCATGTGGTTCAGGGTGGGAGTCTTTCCACTGGGTCTTGGTTTCAAGTGTAGGAGTGTTTTGTTGATTGATGGCAAATATTTGTGAAATATTTGTACTAAGTTTTATGCCCACTAGCAGGTGGCTACACTCCAGATCATGTCTAGTACATTTCTTCTTCTTCGATGAAGGCAAGTGAATGTAGCGGTGGTTGCTTCCGTTCTGACCTGTTATTTCTATTGCCTACACTCTAATATTCAGAAGTATCAGATTCTTTCATAATTGGACTCTATGGTGATGCTTTACTTGCTTGCATTATACTGATGCTCAATCGTATATTGATGATGATTATGATTTGAGTATGACTCATGAGATTAATTCACACCCCTGAAGGTAAATGAAGTATTATTTGAGGTTGGTATTGTATCTGAAGGTAAATAAAGTATTATTTGAGGTTTGTGTTGTATCTGAAGGAAGTGAAGTTTATTGATAAATGTAGCATGCCATATACATTGCATGACTCATTTGCATATGAAGCTTTGTCGTGACCTATGGTCCGACCGTACCGGTACAACTTAGCATCGTACGTTGCCCGAGAAGGGGTACGATGCGGCTTCATACCCTTAGAGGTATGAAGGCAGAGGACATATGCATTGCATTCATATGCATTCATTGAAGTGATATTTGCAGATGATGTGGTTTTATACCCCCAGAGGTATGAAGATAGAGTACCTACACATTGCATTCCTATGCATACATTGAAGTGATATTTGCAGGTATTGTTGACGCAGGGAAGCGTTATAGAACCTATTGTGGTTGTTCGAGGAAATGAGATGGTATTGGTTATAGTGGGACTACTGAGTTCTATATCTACAAGTATTTCTGATTTTTAAATGTGACTCTTTTAAAATGTTGATGAATTCAATTTGTGGTTTAAATATCTCGTCAGAACAATTAGCTTGCTGAGATGTTTCATCTCACTCTTGCATTACTCAATGCAGGTGCTTGTTGCTCATCAAGGGGAGTGGGAAGTAGCAGCACATCCACCTTCACTCTCATAATAATGCTGCTCAGACACAGCCATGATTTAATTAGAAACTTCTTGTCAAAGGATGTTTGTTTTTAACTAGTCGTGCGCACTGATTAATTCAGTTCATGTTGTTATGGTTGTCTTCCCATTGCTAGCAGATTATTAATGTCTTATATGTTTTCTTATCATGATATCTATTTATACTTTGTTGCTTCCCCCGTTTATGCAATTATCAAAGGAGATGCTGTCAAAATTTTATATATGAATGTTAGATATGTAGTTTAGTAGCATTCTGGGGTGTTTGTGGATCCTGGGGTGTTACAGTTGGTATCAAAGCATAGGCTTTAGATTCTTGGCAATTTGAAGATAAATTTGACACACTTGCACATATAGGAAGGGTATGGGTTCAAATATCTTTGATATATATTAATGTCTTTGGAGTGCAGATGACAATAATTTCACCCCTCCCTATTCCTTTACGGTGATGTGGTAAGTTGTTTATGGCTTAATGCTTGATATAATTTATTTCTGAAATTTTGATATTGTTTTATTAATGCGGTAGATATCGCTGGTCATTTGTGAGAATGAAGTTGTTATTATGCTTGTGATATACAAGTATGCCTATGTTGTTTTCACCATGTTTTTCATGGTTGAGTTTTATTACAATAATATTGTTATATATGCTTGATTGTGGATGTTTCTAAGAGGAGTGTGAATTGCGTGTTTTGGGGTACAAGGTAATCATCAATTTGAATTTAAGTTGTTGAGCGGTTGGTGGATAGCTCCAACTATCATTGCAAAGAATGATTGTTTATGTTGAGAAACCAGTTTTGAAAGAAATGAATATTGGTACTTTATATGGATTTTTGGGGAAAGTCTGTTCATAGCCAGAATGGCTTACATGTCTCTCTCATATTGTGTGTTTTAGTTGCCACAAAGCCTAGATGTGGTTTAAAGTGGTTGCATGTTAGTCATACTAATTGTAGAATAAATCTTTGATTCTCTTGATCCATTGATTATGTATTGATACATTGAGGATCTGATGGTTCCCTTTTCGATGCATGCTTGTGGAGCCATTTTTTTAGACCACCTATGTATTGGTTTGAAGGAAGTCATTGCCTAGCCTAGAGTTGGTTGGGTGTGGCTAGTCACCTACTCCTAGATGATGTGGTGTTTACATCAGCTTAATATGTTTGTCAAATGTGTGAAGGATTAGGGGTTATTATTGACTTTGTATGTCTGGTACTTTGAGTGCATCGTATGATAGAATGAAATGTAAGTTTCTGAACTACAGTAGATGAATACTTATATTATGTGTAGGTTATCCTTACTAGTTGGATATTTTTCTTAGTTGAGATGTTGAATGAAGTATAGTGACATGGGTTAAGCAAGTATTTTGTTGTTGATGGGCTATCAGTGCTCTAGGTAGAGTTTTTGGCATTTCTTCGATGAACTATGCCGCACAAGATGTTATTGGTTTCTTTCGGCTTTATTGCTCCATTAGTTCTATAGATTTTCTCCCTTTTGGTGGGGTGCAAGGAATGTTAGATTACATGATTATCTTTTCATGATGGCAAGAATAAGGTTTAGGAAGATTAGGAGTTTTGTTTCAATAGAACTACTTGTTTCATGGTGCTTTAAGGTGAGGTGTTTGATCTTCTTATACATTCGTCGGGTGTAGATGTTTCACCATTTAATTAAAATTAATTGTTGAAGTTGGTAAGGGTTATGCTTGGTGCATATTACCCCTTCATAAAAGAGTGTTGTCTTAAGACATTGATGTTGATGTATAGCTGCATCCAAATTTGATGGTGTGAAATTGTAGTGTTGATTGCAACTATGACTTGCTTTGAGCTTCATTACATGTTGTTTCATGCTTGATGTCAGGTCGTGTAGTTTCCTTAGACAATTAGTCCAAGGTAGAAGTTCTTGTGTTAATTAAGACCAATAATAGACCCATGTTTTGAATTGTGGTGCTATATGGGGTACCTTGGGTGTTTTGCTTGGAGTGGCCGAATTCGAGGTCGAATTCTTTTTAAGGGGGGTAGAGTGTAATATCCCAAAAAAAATGTTGACCAAAAGTTAATCTTTGGTGCGTGGATGAGGTAAAGGGTTGTGGGCCATTGGATGTAAAGATAGAAGTCATCTGAGGCGTCGTTTCTTTCTCCCACAAAAAACCCTAGGTGGCCACCCATTTTTTCCCTTCACCCCCCTCTTGGCCGCCACCCCCTTTCTCCCCCTTGGCTGGACGCCCCCTCCCCCTATGGCAGCCATCCTCCATTGCTTCCTCCCCCAAGATCTCCCCCTACGCAGCAAGGATCGAGAAAAGGAGGGGCACGTTGAATTGAAGAGGGAGAGAGGATCAAGGAGATGTTCTTCCCCATCTCTTCTTGAAGATTTCTTGGGGAAACCCTAGGTATGGATGAGATCCTTGTTCCTCCCTGTAATTATATGCTTTTGGAGGTTGTGGATCATGGGAATTAAAGGATTAGAGGTTGGATTTGATGTGGGGTTAGGTTTTGATCTCGAATTTAGTTTTCTGCAGAATGGCAGATTCGACAGTTTCTGTTCATGCCAGTTTTCCGTGGTCTTAGTGGCCTCAAAAAAATGAAAAGTCTATGTATGAGTCGTAGATAATTTGTAGATCTTTCCGTGGCCGCGAAGAACACCTCAATCGGACATCCGACCAGAAAGTTATTGCAGTTTTACTATAGCAGTTTTTCAGTCTCATAATTCTGTGCAGAATCTGTTCTCTTAAGATTTAGGCAATTTTATCAACAGAATTAAACTGTGGGTTGGTAAACGAAGTTGTAGATAATTTCATAAGCTTTCCAGATTGTTAAAGAGTGCATTCATATGATTTGTGAAACTCCAGTTATGTTTGTTTTACTGTGGCTGTTCCTGTTTACCTCACAAAAATGAGTGAGTCTGTTCACTGGTGGGTTTCATCTAGTAAATGGCCGAATTGGCTCTTCCAACTATGGAGACTTTTGTAGAGGGATAAAAGTTCTTACTTCCAGCAGAATTTCATAATTTTTGGTTCAGTAGTTTGGGAGATATCGAATTTTAAAGTTAACCATACTGCTGTCTAAAACAGATTCAGTCAGTTATCTTGTCAGATGTTTTAGAACTTGTAGATGACAGAATTTAATTATCTATTGAATACTGAAGTTGTAGAGTATTTTGTGTAGATACTCCTAGAGTATTTGTTTGATATCACCGCTGTTTTAATTTTAAAGATACAAAATTAACAAACAGCGTTGCTGCTGTATAGCATGTGGTTCAGGGTGGGAGTCTTTCCACTGGGTCTTGGTTTCAAGTGTAGGAGTGTTTTGTTGATTGATGGCAAATATTTGTGAAATATTTGTACTAAGTTTTATGCCCACTAGCAGGTGGCTACACTCCAGATCATGTCTAGTACATTTCTTCTTCTTCGATGAAGGCAAGTGAATGTAGCGGTGGTTGCTTCCGTTCTGACCTGTTATTTCTATTGCCTACACTCTAATATTCAGAAGTATCAGATTCTTTCATAATTGGACTCTATGGTGATGCTTTACTTGCTTGCATTATACTAATGCTCAATCGTATATTGATGATGATTATGATTTGAGTATGACTCATGAGATTAATTCACACCCCTGAAGGTAAATGAAGTATTATTTGAGGTTGGTATTGTATCTGAAGGTAAATAAAGTATTATTTGAGGTTTGTGTTGTATCTGAAGGAAGTGAAGTTTATTGATAAATGTAGCATGCCATATACATTGCATGACTCATTTGCATATGAAGCTTTGTCGTGACCTATGGTCCGACCGTACCGGTACAACTTAGCATCGTACGTTGCCCGAGAAGGGGTACGATGCGGCTTCATACCCTTAGAGGTATGAAGGCAGAGGACATATGCATTGCATTCATATGCATTCATTGAAGTGATATTTGCAGATGATGTGGTTTTATACCCCCAGAGGTATGAAGATAGAGTACCTACACATTGCATTCCTATGCATACATTGAAGTGATATTTGCAGGTATTGTTGACGCAGGGAAGCGTTATAGAACCTATTGTGGTTGTTCGAGGAAATGAGATGGTATTGGTTATAGTGGGACTACTGAGTTCTATATCTACAAGTATTTCTGATTTTTAAATGTGACTCTTTTAAAATGTTGATGAATTCAATTTGTGGTTTAAATATCTCGTCAGAACAATTAGCTTGCTGAGATGTTTCATCTCACTCTTGCATTACTCAATGCAGGTGCTTGTTGCTCATCAAGGGGAGTGGGAAGTAGCAGCACATCCACCTTCACTCTCATAATAATGCTGCTCAGACACAACCATGATTTAATTAGAAACTTCTTGTCAAAGGATGTTTGTTTTTAACTAGTCGTGCGCACTGATTAATTTAGTTCATGTTGTTATGGTTGTCTTCCCATTGCTAGCAGATTATTAATGTCTTATATGTTTTCTTATCATGATATCTATTTATACTTTGTTGCTTCCCCCGTATATGCAATTATCAAAGGAGATGCTGTCAAAATTTTATATATGAATGTTAGATTTGTAGTTTAGTAGCATTCTGGGGTGTTTGTGGATCCTGGGGTGTTACAGATTTGCTCTCAAATGCTATAAATTGAGAATAAGACAACACCAAAACAAGTTATTTGTCAATGCCCTTCGTCCTTCGAAGCATTATTTGCCCAAGAATATAATGATCTTCGGGCGAAGGTCATGAAGGACATACCTTCATCATCTCAACATACATATATGTATAAATATTAACAACGAATGGAGCATGCAAAACATAAGAAACAATGTGAACAATAACATTATTATACATATTTCTCAGTATATAATTGTAAGTTAATATAAGGACAATATTGAATGACATTTGATACCTTCGGCTTGACAGAAAACAAAGATACGAGCATGACGCAAAAGCAAATGCCGAGTCAGCGTGAACAGTACGGGGCACTGTTCATCTATTTATAGGCACGGGACGCAGCCCATGTGAAATTACATCCATGCCCTTTACATTTGCTAATGATCCTAATGTAATCCATTAAGGTCTAAATAGCCTTTTCCCCTTTAAGTCGGTTCCCTTTCTTGCTGTCATGCCGAAGCTCCCTTGCGCGTAGCTTCGGCGCTGCATCAACCTTCGTATTGTTTGTGCTTCTCACACTGTGGTTCTGATCCGAGTCTGAAGGTACCTGTTCATGTATTACAACTACGGAAACATTGTTAAATCATGTTTTTGAGGACCTTCGGAAGACAAAGGCCCCCAACAGTAGCCCCTTGCAAGATTAATTTGTTAGAATGACGAATTTAGATTGCGATATGGACAAAGGCCCTAAGCCGAAGGTCCTAAAAAACATCTTCCCTTTGCTAGAATAGCAACAGTCAATGACAAACGGGACCCTCCAACTTGGAGCGCGTCGATCATATAAATAGGAACACACCCTGAGCACATTTGGTACGCTACTTGCCGCTTGTTTTGTTTACTCAGTTTTTAGCTCTTGCTTGCTACTGCCTGCTTAGTTTCTCAAACTCCCTAAGCTTCGGTTTTAAGGACGTGTTTTCATCATTTCTGAAGATAGGATGTCTGAAGACAAGAAGACAGTTGCTAAGACAAAGCTAACCGAAGAGGAGAAGCTCCTTGAGGAGAAGACTGCTGAATTTATTGAGTCAATTGCAAAAACAAACACAGAGAAGATAACTAAAGAGATACTAGAAGGCTTGTCTGAAGATACTAATGATAGGGACATCTATGATGTGGAGAGTGGAGGCGAAGACTCTGAAGATCGTCCTTGGCGACCAAGTCATGCAGTCTTCGGGAAATCAACTATCAAACAGAGTCATCTTGATAATATGAGAGGAAGGTATTTTCGAGATATGTTTATTGTGAGGGCTGACGTAGACAGAGCCATTCCTGCTCCCGAAGAAAACGAAGTTTTAATCTATCGAAGCTTCTTCAAAGCTGGACTTCGGTTCCCATTAAGCAGATTTGTGGTTGAAGTTTTAAAGATATATCAGATTTTCCTTCACCAGATCACTCCCGAAGCAATTATCAGAATGGGGATCTTCGTCTGGGCTGTGAGGAGCCAAGCGCAAGATGTTTTTGCAATATGCACGAGCTTTCGGGAGTGATGGTCTCCAAACGTGAAGGTGTATTTCAATCGAACTAAACCACCTTCGCTAGGGTTAGTGATGGTCTCTTTTGGCATTTCCCAGCTGTCTATCAGTGGCCATATCCTGTAGGCTACATGTTCTTGAACTAAGTCTCTTGTCCCAATAAAAGAGCAAACTGTGCTGAAGGCCCTTCGGCATGCTTTGGCTGCCTCATCAATTTCTACCTTCGGCTTTCAGAGACCGAAGCGGGACCAAATGGGTCGCATGATGATTTCTTTAATATCTTCTCTTGCCTTCAAATCATTTTTCACGTAAAACCATTCTTCCATCCAGGCCCCGGGCCACCTCTTCCAAAACGTTGGCACTGGGTAGCTTGCGCCAGAGCGAGCAACAAAGCTGTAGCACCCAAAATTGTTATGATATTATTCCTTACGACATCTAGTGATGAGGGTAGCTCTAGTGAAGATGAGGATAATTTGCTTAGTCTTTTTGCCAACCTAAACATGCAACAAAATGAAAAATTAAATGAATTGACAGGTGCCATTCATGAGAAGGATGAACTCTTGGACAACCAAGAGGAATTCCTTATTAAGGAAAATAAAAAGCATGTTAAGGTGAAGAATGCTTATGCTCGGGATGTAGAGAAAAATGAAAACTTGACTAGAGAGCTTAGCATTTGCCATGACACTATATCCACCTTAGAAACGAAAATGTTAGTTTAATTGCTAAGGTTGAAAATTCAAATGTTTGTCATGATTCAATTGCCAATCCTAAAAATGAAAATGCTAGTTTAATTGCTAAGATTGATAAGTTGAATGAATCAATTTCTAGCCTTAAAATTGAGAATGATAAGTTAATTTCTAAGGCCAAAGATTTAAATGTTTGCAATGAATATATTTCCTATCTTAGAGATGAAAATGCCATATTACATGTTAAGATAGAAAAATTAAATGCTTGCAAACCCTCTACATCTAGTGTTGATCATGTTACTATTTGTACTAGATGTAGAGACATTAATATTGATGCTATTCATGATCACCTAGCTTTAATTAAAGAACAAAATGATCATATAGCACAACTAACTGCTAAAATCAATGAGCATGAGATAGAAAATAAAAAATTTAAATTTGCTAGAAGCATGCTCTATAGTGGGAGACGCTCTGGCATCAAGGATGGTATTGGTTTCCAACAGGGAATCAATGTCAAACTTAATGCCCCTAAAATATTGTCTAATTTTGTTAAGGGCAAGGCTCCCATGGCTCAAGATAACGAGGGTTACATTTTATATCCTGCTGGTTCTCCTGAGCACAAGATTAGGAGAATTCATGCTAGGAAGTCTCATTTTGTTTCCCATCATGCTTTTATGTACAAGAATGAGGCATCTAGCTCTAGGCATTCTACCCATGTTAAAATGGCTAAAAAGAAAACTCCTACTGCATCAAATGAATCTAACATTTCATTTAAGACCTTTGATGCTTCTTATGTGCTCACTAACAAATCAGGCAAAGTAGTTGCCAAATATGTTGGGGGCAAACACAAGGGCTCCAAGACTTATGTTTGGGTACCCAAGGTGCTTGTTTCTAATGTGAAAGGACACAAGACCGTTTGGGTACCTAAGAACAAGGCCTAAATTGTTTTGCAGGTTTATGCATCCAGGGGCTCTAGTTGGATAATTGACAGCGGATGCACAAACCACATGATAGGGGAGAAAAAGTTGTTCTCCTCCTACGAGAAAAACGAAGATCCCAAAGAGCTATCACATTAGGGGATGGAAATCAAGGGTTGGTCAAAGGACTTGGTAAAATTACTATATCACCTGACTATTCTATTTCCAATGTTTTTCTTGTAGATTCTTTAGATTACAATTTGCTTTCTGTTTCTCAATTATGTAAAATGGGCTACAACTGTCTTTTTACGGATATAGGTGTTACTATCTTTAGAAGAAGTGATGATTCAGTATCATTTAAGGGAGTATTAGAGGGTCAGCTATACTTAGTTGATTTTAATAGAGCTGAACTCGATACTTGCTTAATTGCTAAGACTAATATGGGTTGGGTCTGGCATCACCAACTAGCCCATGTTGGGATGAAGAATCTTCATAAGCTTCTAAAGAGAGAACACATTTTGCGACTTACAAATGTTAATTTTTAGAAAGATAGGGTTTGTAGCGCATGTCAAGCAGGAAAGCAAGTTGGAACTCATCATCCACACAAGAACATCATGACGACCGACAGGCCGCTTGAGCTACTCCACATGGATTTATTCGACCCGATTGCTTACATAAGTATCGGCGGGAGTAAGTATTGTCTTGTAATTGTTGATGATTATTCTCGCTTCACTTGGGTGTTCTTTTTGCAGAAAAAATCACAAACCCAAGAGACTTTAAAGGGATTCTTGAGACGGGCTCAAAATGAGTTCGAATTAAGAATCAAGAAGATAAGAAGCGACAACGGGACGGAGTTCAAGAACTCTGTTGGAACTTGCTCTCAATCGCAAGGGGGGCCAACAAGGGTGAACAGAGGTGACAACAGGGTTACGCGCTAGGAGGCAATAGCTCTGTTAATCTGGCCTCCCACGGGCACTGTACAGGGGTATTTATAGGTACCTGAGCGCCCAGCGCCTTGTGCTAAGGACGCATGTGCCCTCAGCTACCTAGGTTATCCCTAGAATATTCCCATAAAGCGGGGTTATAGACTGTAATTACAGGGATGCCTTTACAGGTTAGGCCCGTAACCGGCGGTGGCCACGCAGGGCCCGTTACAATGGGCCGGGACGCACGTGGGCCTCTGAGCTGGACGAGGCCGCACTGTGGGATGACTTCGTCGCCGGTCTTCGTCTGGTGCCGACCAAGCGAAGGGTGTCCCTGCCTGTTCTGTCTGACCAGCGGTTATCAGCGAAGACTTCGAGCGAGGGGTGGCGCCTTTGCCTTCGCCCCAACAAACTCTCAAATAGAAGGCTTTCTTGAGGAGGAGGGCATCAAGCATGAGTTCTCTTCTCCCTACACACCTCAACAAAATGGTGTAGTGGATAGGAAGAATAGAACTCTACTGGACATGGCAAGAACCATGCTTGATGAGTACAAGACACCGGACCGGTTTTGGGCGGAAGCAATCAACACTGCATGCTACTCCATCAACCGGCTCTACCTTCACCGAATCCTCAAGAAGACATCGTACAAACTCATAACCAGTAAAAAGCCCAATGTTTCATATTTTAGAGTCTTTGGTAGCAAATGTTTTATTCTTATCAAAAGAGGTAGAAAATCTAAATTTGCTCCTAAGGCTATAGAAGGCTTTTTACTTGGTTATGACTCAAACACAAGGGCACATAGAGTCTTCAACAAATCCACTGGGTTAGTTGAAGTTTCTTGTGACATTGTGTTTGATGAGACTAATGGCTCTCAAGTAGAGCAAGTTGATCTTGATGAGCTAGATGATGAAGAGGCTCCGTGCGTCGCGTTAAGGAACATGTCAATTGGGGATGTGTGTCCTAAGGAGTCCAAAGGGCCTACACAAGCACAAGATCAACCGTCATCTTCCAATCAAGCATCTCCACCAACCCAAGATGAGGATCAAGCTCAAAACGATGAAGAAGAAGATCAAGAAGATGAGCTACCTCAAGAGGAGGACAATAATCAAGGGGGAGATGACAATGATCAAGACAAGGAATATGATCAAGAAATAAAGGGTCAAAGACTGCCACACCTAAGAGTCCACCAAGCGATTCAAAGAGATCACCCCGTGAACTCAATTATCGGTGACATTAATAAGGGGGTAACCACTTGATCTCGAGTCGCTCGTTTTTGTGAACATTACTCTTTTGTTTCCTCTATTGAGCCATATACGGTAGAGGATGCACTAAGAGATTCAGATTGGGTGTTGGCAATGCAAGAGGAGCTCAACAACTTCACGAGGAATGAGTTATGCAATTAGTTCCACGTTCTAACCAAAATGTTGTGGGAACCAAATGGGTATTCCGCAACAAGCAAGATGAGCATGGTGTGGTGACAAGGAACAAAGCCCGACTTATAGCCAAAGGATATTCACAAGTCGAAGGTTTGGATTTCGGTGAATCCTATGCACTCGTAGCTAGGCTTGAGTCAATTCGTATATTACTTGCCTATGCTACTCACCATGGCTTTAAGCTTTATCAAATGGACGTGAAAAGCGCCTTCCTCAATGGACCAATTAAGGAAGAGGTCTATGTTGAGCAACCTCCCGGCTTTGAAGATAGTAAGTACCCTAACCACGTTTATAAACTCTCAAAGGCGCTCTATGGGCTCAAGCAATCCCCAAGAGCATGGTATGAATTCCTAAGAGATTTTCTTGTCACTAATGGCTTCAAAGTCGGTAAAGCCGATCCTACTCTCTATACTAGAACTATTGCAAAAGATTTGTTTGTATGCCAAATTTATGTTGATGATATCATATTTGTGTCTACTAACAAATCTACTTGTGAATAGTTTAGTAGGATAATGATTCAAAAATTCGAGATGTCTATGATGGGGGAGTTAAAGTATTTTCTAGGATTTCAAGTCAAGCAACTCCAAGAGGGCACCTTCATCAGCCAAACAAAGTATATTCAAGACATACTCAACAAGTTTGGAATGAAGGATGCCAAGCCCATCAAGACACCCATGGGAACAAATGGGCATCTCGACCTCGACACGGGAGGTAACTCCGTAGATCAAAAGGTATACCGGTCGATGATAGGATCTTTACTCTATTTATGTGCATCTCGACCGGATATTATGCTATCCGTATGCATGTGTGCAAGGTTCCAAGCCGATCCTAAGGAAGTTCACCTTAGGGCTGTGTAAAGAATCATGAGATATTTAGTTTATACTCCTAAGTTTGGTCTTTGGTACCCCAAGGGATCCACCTTTGATTTATTAGAATATTCAGATGCCGATTGGGCAGGGTGCAAAATTGATAGAAAGAACACATCAGGGACTTGTCAGTTTCTGGGGAGATCTCTGGTATCTTGGGCTTCAAAGAAACAAAACTCAATAGCTCTTTCCACCGCCGAAGCCAAGTACATATCTGCAGGCCATTGTTGTGCACAATTACTTTGGATGAGGCAAATGAAAGTCGCCTAGAGGGGGGTGAATAGGCAAATCTAAAATTTATAAACGTTTAAGCACAACTACAAGCCGGGGTTAGCGTTAGAAATAAAGTCAAGTCTGAAAGAGAGGGCGAAAGCAAATCACAAGCAAATGAAAGCGGATGACACGATGATTTGTTTTACCGAGGTTCGGTTCTTGCAAACCTACTCCCCGTTGAGGTGGTCACAAAGACCGGGTCTCTTTCAACCCTTTCCCTCTCTCAAACGGTCACCTAGACCGAGTGAGCTTTTCTCCTTAATCAATGGGTCACTTAGACCCCTCACAAGGACCACCACAACTTGGTGTCTCTTGTGTTGATTACAAGTTTCTTGAGAACAAGAATGAAGGAAGAAGAAAAGCGATCCAAGAAAAAGAGCTCAAAGAACACGAGCAAAAACTCTCTCTCTCTAGTCACTATTTGCTTGGAGTGGAAATGGGACTTGGAGAGGCTTTGATTCTATTGAATTTATGTCTTGTATTGATTGCACTAGCTCTTGTATTGAATGTGAAGTCTGAAAAACTTGGATGCCTTGAAGTGTGGTGGTTGGGGGGTATTTATAGCCCCAACCACCAAAGTGGCTGTTGGGGAGGCTGTCTGTCGATGGGCGCACCGGACAGTCCGGTGCGCCAGCCACGTCACCCAACCATTAGGGTTCGACCATTGGAGCTCTGACAGGTGGGACCACCGGACAGGTACTGTTCACTGTCCGGTGCGCCTTCTGGCGCTGCTCTGACTCTGCGCGCTCTGTCCGTGCACTGTGCACCTATCAGCCGACCGTTGAAGTCGACCGTTGCGCTTGGAAGCCGTTGCTCCGCTGGCACACCAGACAGTCCGGTGGCACACCAGACAGTCCGGTAAATTATAGTGGAGTGGCCATCCAAAAACCCGAAGCTGGGCAGTTCGGAGTGAATCTCCATGGTGCACCGAACACTGTCCGGTGCGCCAGACTAGGGCAGCCTTCGGTTGGATTTGCTCCTTTCTTTTTGGACCCTAACTGTAACACCCCAGGATTTTGAAAAACAGCTTTGAAAAACTATAATGCTAGCGACATCCTCTGTTAAGCCCTAAACTAAGGACTATCAGGTGGCTTAGATCAAAACCACTAACCCACAACCGGGGGTATTGCATACATGTGTATTGTTATTTTTGAGGCCATTCAGTTTTGAATGGATCGACACTCAAGGTAAGGTGAGATGTGAGAGCATGACCGAACAAACGTCGGTCTAGGGAAGAGTATAAAAGCGCTTGATTATATACATGTTCCACATATGTATATATGAAGGCTATGATGTGGAGTAATTACTTTTCTGGGAATTCGGTACCCCATGGATGTGTATGGGTATACAGATATGGGAATACTGAGAAATGTAATGTACTTGTAACGATGCACCTACGCTCAGGTAAGAAGGTGAGTTACCATAATGAGTTGCCCTATTGTTAAAGTGTGGCAACGGCGCCCATGCGTGGCTCGACGCTTAATGATGATCTGGCCTCCATATTGCAATATATGGAGTATAAACTGTGATAAACTGTCATGTTTGAACTGCATCATTGGAAATTGGGCTATGATGGATTTTTCTGTAGGTACACTAACCTCGAAAACGTATGTGTAGCTAATGACTAGCAAAATACCGTGAGAGTCATAAGTATGCCACCGATATAGAATGCTATTGCCACAGTATGTTGGCAAAACTCGTGAGGACGCATAGGACGAGCATGCATCCTGATTGTTGCATCATGTTTGTTACCTATACACCCAAAATGCTTCTCTCATCCTTATTCCAGTAACTATTGATTGTAGTTAATGTGGTGTAATGCGGTATTGTGAACGTTAGTGAAATAGTTATTCTCCATTTCCTTAGGTAACCTGTTAGGGTGTTATATGTGCTTGCTCTGGTACTTGATGTGTCGATAGAAGGTTGGTAGTTTGTTTGTTTAAACCGAAAACTAGGCCATGTTCTTATTTGGTGAGCCATGCCCCAAATTTGAATTGTCCATTATCACTCCATGACCAAACTCACACAAATAAATGCTTAGATAATTTCTTTGTTGGACATAAAGCGTACCTAGGCTTAAACCAAGAATCTCGAGTCATGTCCCCATCCTAAACCATATCCTTATTCAGTTGGTGCAAGCTGATGTACCTTATCCAGTTCGCCTGTTCTTAAGGGTCGCCGTGTTGTTTTACCAACCTAATTTAGGAAAGATATGTCCAACCAGTTTTCTGGAATTTGGTGCCTTTGGTTTCCCCATATCTATCGAAGGCATACCAACTTAATCTTATGATTTTTCCCCTGTATCTAGTCCGATACTGTTCCTTGACCTTGTGATCTCTACGATGGGCATAGAAATATGCTTGGGGCTGAATTAACAGTCTCCCATCGTACTCCTTTCATCAAATTTAGGTTATGGCCATGCTTTGTTCATTTCATCGGGCCATGATCTGTTGGGCTCTCTACTTGTAACCATCCTTACAGTGGGAGTATCTCTTTGTACATTGTCACCCTTGCCCAATTCATTGGTGTCGCGCAAGATTTCTTATTGGTTACGTCTGGTAATGGTGTTATGACTAAAATCGATGGCACCGTGACAAAACCGAGGGCCTTCTGTGTGTGCGCACATGGTTGCGCTACTCGGCACACGCTAGTATCACAATTAGTAGTCATAAACTATTATGAGATTATATCATTATGTTATCTTCCGTAGACCTCCTCCTTGAAACAATTTCTATGTTGTTTGTGATGTGATCAAGCAACATTTGTCATCTCCGTTGGATCAAAAGGGCATACCACTTTCATGTGTGGTCTTATTTCTTTTGATCTTGGTAGTGACTACTCATACAAGTTCCCTTTACATCCTTTGTGTTAAGGTGAAGCCTTGGAGTTTTTTAGTTCTCAAAATCGAGATTGGATTTCTCCTGCTGCTGAGATGCAGGAGTTTGTTCATTCGCTCTCTTATTTAATTCATGTATTCCTGGACCAAGTCGATTCATCTCGCATGAAGAAACGGATGAACAACATGACCAAATGGATTTCTACCCGAATGCATGACCTATTGCTAGCAAATGTGAACTCTCAACCCTTGGCTTACTCATGGTACTGAGAGAACTTGCTCAATGTCAAAAGTAGTTCAACAAGTTGGTTTTACTAACTTGTAACTGCCCAATGAACAAAGGTTGAGTTTAGAGATCATTTTATCGAGTTGTCTAAACTCACTTTGGTTCAAACCCTCTTAAGGAAGTACTTTAAAGAATCGAGATTAAGTCGGCCAGTAACCATCTAATCATCATTCTAGACATGCCTCGATCGCCTCACGTGTGCTTTTCCAGCATGTGTGATCAATTCGAGCCATGCCTAGTGCTCGATAAAATAGACTGGTTGCAAAGGCAACAGCTACAGATCCCTCCGCTGGTGATATTCTCGAATCTATATCACCTTTCAGGGACTTGGATTTTCTGGCTAGCCACGGGTCAACTGTGATGTTATTCGACATTCACATTCGTCTCGTGTGCTATGAACTTATCGCGACCACTTGTTAGTAAACCTCCTTCTGTGTGTTTTACCCAAGATGGTGCATCTGATTCCATTTGGGTAAAATCGCGTATTAGTCGCTCGCTCAACAGACTCAGATAGTACAGTGTCATCAGAAAAAGCAAACTGCACACATGGAACCTTATGTGTTCCTCTAGCAGACATCGTCTCTATTGGTGGAAATCTCTAAATTAGCTTATGGCAATACATGTT
The DNA here is from genome assembly GCA_029449295.1 of Zea luxurians. Classification (NCBI taxonomy): domain Eukaryota; kingdom Viridiplantae; phylum Streptophyta; class Magnoliopsida; order Poales; family Poaceae; genus Zea; species Zea luxurians. The sequence continues at coordinate 34,553,628 of JAOPSE010000026.1, read as the reverse complement.
ATGTCCACTAGAGAAATGACATCCTGAGACACTTGCCTTTGCTCAGAACTGTCTTATGATTACCGCTGATATGGACATGGGTTACATGCTTCTCTACTCTTGAAAGTCTTTCGCTCCAAATCTCGGGACGAGATTCTTTTAAGGGGGGAGGGCTGTAACACCCCAGGTGTTTATATTCCGCTCGACAACGAGAACAAATTTAAGCACGTAATATCAGTGGATAAAACGGATGCTAAAATTTTAATCATTTTCGTCTATCGTGATTTTAATATCGCATCTGTTTCGTCTGTCGTGAGTTCGACATCATTTTTATCTATCCGGGCTCATCATAAATTTTCGTGATGTTCAGAAATTCATTGTTCCAAAAATCGGTGCGTCCGAAGATTATTTAAAATTCACCGCTCGCGCGAATACGAGTTCGGAAGGCCGACCCACTAAGATGATTTCATCCCGAACAGATTCATCTGAACTCGACGACTAAAATATTCGGGGCAAAATAAATTGGATCGTGCAGTGTTTGAGAGGAATTGTGCGCGAGGTTGATAATCAAGGAATTATCATTGAGATCCGATAATCACACAAATTGCCCGTAACTATGGGATTAGATGTTCAGACCACAGGTAAATCTATCAGTACGAATTAAACCATATCGAGGTAATTCGTGGTAAAACCGCATAATTGCTAATCAATTAGATCCTCTATTTCATAACCAGGAAAAGTGAAATGCGTTGTCGAAATGTGTTTTGGGACCTCTTATTTAATCTCTTTGAACTTTAACCCAAAGAAACGAGATATTTCTGGTTTTAAAAAAAAATCTTATTTTCCTTATCCCTGCGCCGCTTCCTTTAGCCTGGGATTTTTTCTGTCGTCGTTCTCATCTGCGTCGCGTAGCACCATGAAATATCCTGTTGGCCGTCGCTATCTCTCTTTCCCCTTGACTTTTTCTTGCCGCCGCTCAGTTCCTGGGAGCAAATCCCGCCGCCGAAGACTTGCTTCTTCCCAGCCGAGCCCTTTTCCCCACCCATTCCTCCATCTCCCTGCTGGCCATGGTGCCCCTGCGTCGGTCGAGTCCCTGCGCTCGCCTGGCTTGCCCCGCGCCCTAGCATCCGCTCACCCCTGCGCGCGCTTCTCCCCCATGGCGAGCTCGCCCACCCTCTGCTCCTCCCCTGCTCGCTCCTCCGGCCATATCCAGCTCGCTGGCCGCGACCCCGCCGAGGTTTTTCCCATGGCCGTCGCGCCTTGCCGAGCGGTTCTTCCCCCCAGCGTGCTCCTCTCTCTTCCCTTCCCATGGCGTGTAGCTCCTTCTTCTCTGCGTGTTGTTTTCTTTCCCTGCTGCGCGCCCTGGAGTTTCCTCCGCGCGCCAGGCCGTTCTGGAGCTTCCTCTGCTCCATTCCATGGCTGCCGCGAGCTCTCCCTGGCTCGCCTTGCTCCCATGCCACGCCCTTCCTGCTCCTCTCCATCCCCAGCCGAGATCCCTCCCTATTCGTCTCTGCTCCGGCGTCCGGTCAAGCTCCCATGGCCATCGCTCGCCCCTGCTAATGTCAACCAGCTCCCACGCACGCCCCTGCTTCCTTGTTCTTTGTTCTCGGCGCTCTTCCCTTGCTCGTCTCCATGGCTGGCGCCCTGTGCTCAACGCCCCTCCCTCCCCATCGTGACCCTGGTTGAGCTCGCCCGGCCGCGCTCCACCTCGCCCATGGCGCTTGGCCGCCTATCTCTAGCTCCCTTACACGCGCCCACCTCCGCCATGGTGTTTCCTCCGTACCTCTACATGTCGTCAATCCTGTTGGTCTCCAGTCACAGCACACCATATTACGTGGTCGGTCCCTCTGTTCCTGACACGTCTCGCACCCTTGGTGTTCGATGGATTGTCTCTATGGTGGTGCTGGAGGCATCGGCATGTGGCAATGGCATAGCTATGTGGCTCGCCTCATTCTCGTTGCGCCCTGCGATTGGCACACTCCTCCTATAGGCCCAATCTTGTCATTATGTTTCCCAACTAGTGTCTCCCACCTTACCATCGCACCTCAAATTCGTTCGCTAGTGAAGCATAGTCGCCGCGCCCTTTGTCCTTGTCGTGTCCATGAAGACATGGTGGAATTGCCGTCATTTGTCTCCATGCCATGGGTACGACAATGTTGTCGTTCACTCCGTGGAACTCGTGGTCGACTTTGTCTCTTGGAGACTGGTTCTGGAGGTAGATGAAAATGTGAGACAAGTTCGTCCAGCATCTGACAAGGGCTCGACCAAATGTCTAAATTGGAAAACCGTCATCACCCTCACTGGATTCGTGTCCTCGCCAGAGGCTAACCTGCTCGACCACACCTCGCTAGCTTGCTCTTGCATCAACATAGCCGTCATCGTCAGCTTGTCTCCCCACCAACGAGTTTGCAAGGCTGCGCGCCACTGGGCCACACACGTCCCTGCTCAACCTTCCTCTCTACAAGCGCGCAGAGATGTTCTGTCGCGTCCTCGGCGGACTCGCGCCCTCCCAGTAGCTCGCGTGCTATCTACTTGGTGAAATATGAAAACTGGTGGCCGATCTTGCTCCACCGTTAATTCCGCTTCGCAGCTCGCCTGCTGTTGCGATGCTACTATCCCACGACACTCGTGCCGGTGCATTGTCGCCTGGCCGGGAGTTGTCGCCCCTAGTTCGCTTTCGTTCAAAATTATTCAGTCGAGGAGAGATTCCAAGAGTTGTGGATTGAAGAGAAAAGTGGAGCTCCGTTCCATACTCGACAGCTATTTGGTCGAAGACTTCAATCGAAGATCGTCATCATTCAGCGCGTCATCAAGAAATCCCAAGAATCGGGTGAAGACGAAGCTAGCAGCATGGTGTTCACCAAGTGCTCGACAGAAGCTCGAACAAGTCGTCGATCGTCATCCTCGTCTACGCCAAGCTCTGAGAAGATTAGTCGCAGAAGAAAAAAAATCAGTACGTGGCCAGAAAATTCTTGATGTGGACAAAGAAGAAGCAGGATTCGACGCAGCACTCACCCTATTTTCAGTGAAATGCTGAGATAAAAGGTGTCATCGATTTCGTGGTTTCAAGTCGGATATCATAAGGGTAAGTTGATTCGTATTCCAGTCAACTAGGTCTATAAATAGATTAAATAGAATTGTTGGTCTCAATAAATATTATTAATTTAGCATGCGTATATTGTGATGATCGATTTAGATAAATAGGTAAATCAAGTAATTAAGATACACAGTTTAAAGAGTTAATAAAAAGCTAGGAATAAAAATAGATGTTTTAGTGTTATTATGTCAATTTGGTTAATGGATGTAGTCGATGCCCTGCTGTGATATTCATAATGATTAATGCTTGGTTTTAAGTGTTTCATCCTTTTTAGTGTAGATTATCTATATTATACTCGTTATACTCGTGCTCATACATGTGCATCATGCATCTCATGAGGTACGATAAATAATCGTGTGAAGCAGAAGATGAGCCAAATGGACCCCAAGCACGGGCTAATCCGCAGGATAATGCTGATGGACGAATCTGCCTGATCAAGTGCTAGGACAAGGATGATCGCTAAGTGGACATCACCTAACAAACACTAACCTAGTGTTGTTCAGGCAAGCCCCGGTGCATTTGCCACCTCCTTGTGTTTTAAAATCTTTATCACCTTGTTTGATGCATTAGGTGATAGGAGTTGTGTGCTAAACCGTTGATGTATTTCCTTCCTTGGAAAATTGAATACCCTTCCTTGATACCCTTTTACAAAAAGGATTTTTTATGCTTAGCCTTGCTCTAGAAAAACAAAATGTTTTGTTTTAAAAATAAAAGTGATGCTTAAGTGGATGGGATGTTTTCAAAAATAAAACTTGATGGTGGATCTGTCAAATGCCTTGATGGGTTCAACATCGGAAAAGATGTACCTCTGCCAGGTACCAGACTTTGGGATGAAAATAATAAAGCTGAGACCGAGCGGTTGACTTGCATGAGAAGGAAGTTTCGATGTAGTGTCTATGTCTGAGTCGATTAAGGACCTTCTCAATGTAGGCTTGATGATCGATGACCCTTTAACTGGTTACATGCCTCGTCATGGGTAAGCTTTGCCTCGGGCAGACTAATACCAGAATAAGATAACACGCAATGGGAGTGGAGAGATGGCGAGAGTAGCGTGTACCCTCCGTGAATAGAGGCTGGACGGTGGTGTGTCTGTGCTCTCGGTTGGCGTGAACCTGATCTAGTCTTAAGAACCCCGGTGGCGAGTTGACATATGCAAGGGTTAAGTGCTACATATGTCGTGTGATTGGAGATCCTCAGCTGAGTATAATCGATTCAGATCGCCGTAACTTCGCGGATATGAAGACTTGGTCACTGCCCTACACGTAGCAATCCAGTGAACTGAAGGGATGACAAAAAGATGGCTAGTATAGACCAAGTGATTGAACTAGGGTAGAAAGAACTCTAGATGCAGGTAATTTTACTTAACCTGACAAATAAAAATGGATTTTAAGGATCCACTTTTAGTAAGCATTTCTGCAAAACAGAGTCTTTGATTCTTAACAAGCCATACCTTGAATGCCTCTAGCCAGCATACCCTTGAGAGTCTATTCTTTAGTCGGGTAAGTCTTGCTGAGTAATTCCATACTTAGGGTTTTATTCCCTGTTGTTTTTTAGGTTATAGTTTTGTGCTGCTGATGATGGTGTTAAGTGCCGGTGGGCTAGGCCTTCTTATAAGTCTAAGTAACCCTTCCATACTTCTTATTGAGCATGGTCACTTGAGCTAGCATATATTTAAACTTATACTTTTGTAATCACTCCGATAAAATAATGTAAATTTTTTGTAACTTGTAAAATTTGGTAATAAGATTTCCACTGCAAAAATATTGGTGTGTGTGATTTGTGTTACTTAATCTTGCGATCCTGGTTGTTCGTAGTTTATCCAGGGTCCTTGGGACACTCGGACGGATCCTGTTAAGTTATCTGGTGTACATGCATAGCTGCCTGAGATCTTTAAGACAAGGACAGGTGCATGTGGGTCCAATAATTTGGGAGGTTCTTGAAAGGGAAATGTGCCCTTGGACCATTTCTAAGTATTTTGGTGATTAAGTGCCCAACACAAATGGTTTAAGTATTAAATTATGCCAAATAGTGGATGAAGTGTAAATCAACACAAAGGTATGATTCTAGACTTAGTACATTGGTTTTTGTGTACTAACATATTTGTCTAAGTGCTAGAATCATAGAAAATACAAAAGGAAAAAAAGACTTGGCTGGAACAGTCAAAACTCTACACAGTCTGGGTGCACCGGACTGTCCGGTGGTGCACCGGACAGTGTCTGATGCGCCAAGCTGGCATCTGGTGAACTGGCCGCTCTCGGGAATTCATCGGCGTCGTACGACTAAAATTCACCGGACTGTCCGGTGGTGCACCGGACTGTCCGGTGAGCCAACGGTCGGCCGCGCAATCCGCACGTGACGCGTGGCCGAGCCAACGGTCTGATGGGGGCACCGGACTGTCTGGTGTGCACCGTCAGTGTGCGGTGCGCCAACGGCTCCAAGTCTGCAATGGTCGGCTGCGCCAATTTAGGAAGGCGATCTGCACCGGACACTGAACAGAGCCTTTCCGGTGGTGCACCGGACTGTCTGGTGCGCCACCCGTCAGAAGACAAGAATTGCCTTCCAAGAATGCTTCCAATGGCTCCTAGCTGCCTTAGGGGTATAAAAGGGACCCCTAGGCGCATGGAGGAGTAACCCAAGCATACTTTGAGCATTCTTAATCTCTCACACTCCGTCTTTGCGCACTCGATTGTCAATCTTAGTGATTTGAGCTCTGTTTTAGTGGTGAACTTGTTGCGATTCATTCGAGCTCAAGTCTTGGCTGTGTGTGTGTATTGCTGCGGATTTGTGTGTGTTGCTTACCTCCCTTACTCTAGTGCTTTCACTTTGATCCATATTGTAAGGGCGAGAGACTCCAAGTTGTAGAGATTCCTCGCAAACGGGAAATAGTAAAGAAAGAAGAACACCGTGGTATTCAAGTTGATCATTGGATCACTTGATAGGAGTTGAGTGCAACTCTCATCCATTGGGACACCACAACATGGAGTAGGCAAGTGTTATACTTGGCCAAACCACGAGATAAATCATCGTGTGTCTTGTGCTTGTTCTCACTGTGACTATTGTGTTTCACAAGAGCTCGGTCCTTAGCCACTTGTTTTCATTGTGCTAACACTTAATCAAGTTTTGTGGCTTTAAGTTTTAAGTTTTTACAAGATCACCTATTCACCCCCCTCTAGGTGCTCTCAATTGGTATCGGAGCCGTTCTCTTCACGAAGGGGACTAATCGCCCGAAGAGATGGATCCTAAGGGAAAGGGGATGGTGGTCAACGATAAGGAGAAGGAGTCCATCTTCAACGAGCCGAGGGACGACAAAGCTACCGACTCCGGCTTGAGTCACAAGAAGAAGGACGGGAAGAAAAAAAGGTGCATCAGGAAGATAGTCTACTATGACAGCGACGAGTCTTCCTCTTCCCAAAGAGACGACGACGACGAGAAAAAGAAAGCGGTTAACTCAAACTTTTCTTTTGACTATTCTCGTATTCCGCATAATTCTAATGCTCATTTGCTTTCCATTCCTCTTGGTAAACCTCCACACTTTGATAGAGAGGACTAAGGATTTTGGAGTCACAAAATGCATAGACATTTGTTCTCTCTTCATCCAAGTATATGGGAGATAGTAGAAAATGGAATGCAATTTGATAGTACGGATAATCCCATGTTTATCAATGAACAAATTCATAAAAATGCACAAGCTACCACTATTCTATTAGCATCTTTGTGCAGGGAAGAGTACCATAAGGTGAGCGGCTTGGATAACGCCAAGCAGATTTGGGACACCCTCAAGATCTCGCATGAGGGGAATGATGCCACCATGATCACCAAGATGGAGTTGGTGGAGGGCGAACTGGGAAGGTTCGCAATGATCAGGGGGGGAGCCAACCCAAATGTACAACAGGCTCAAAACCCTGGTCAACAAAGTCAGGAGCTATGGAAGCACGAGATGGACGAATCACGACGTCGTCCGGCTTATGCTAAGGTCATTCACTGTCCTTGATCCTCATCTTGTAAACTCTATTCGTGAAAATCCTAGGTACACCAAGATGACACCCGAGGAAATACTTGGAAAGTTTGTAAGCGAGCGAATGATGATCAAGGAGGCAAGATATGTTGATGAGGCGTTGAATGGCCCAATGCCGATCCACGAGCCTCAAACCGTTGCTCTCAAAGCAACAAGTAGCAGGGAGGCGCTACCTAGAAAGGTGGCGCAAGTTGAGGCAGCCGGGCTAAATGAGGATGAAATGGCCCTCATCATCAAGCGCTTCAAGACAGTGCTTAAAGGTCGCAAGGAGCATCCCAACAAGAGCAAGACGAAGGGAAAGCGCTCCTGCTTCAAGTGTGGTAAGACTGATCACTTTATTGCTAACTGTCCCGATAATGATAGTGACCAGGGTCAAGAAAAGAAGAGGGAAAAGAAGAAGGCCTACAAGAAGGCGAAGGGCGAGGCACACCTTGGCAAAGAGTGGGATTTGGATTGCTCTTCATCCGACTCCGACGACGAAGGACTTGCTGCCTCGGCCTTCAACAAATCATCTCTCTTCCCCAACGAGCGTCACACCTACCTCATGGCGAAGGAGAAGAAGGTAAGCACTCGAAATACTATTACGTATGCTTCTTCAAGTGATGATGAATCTAGTGATGATGAAGTAGACTACGCAAGTTTATTCAAAGGTTTAGATAGAACTAAATTGATAAGATCAATGAATTAATTGATGCTTTGAATGAGAAGAATAGATTGTTAGAGAAGCAAGAAGATATTTTATATGAAGAGCATGATAAATTTGTTAGTGTGCAAAATTCCGTTGCTTTAGAGGTTAAGAGAAATGAAGTATTATCTTCTGAAATTTCTGCTTGCCATGAGACTATTTCTAGTTTAAAAGTGTTAATGATGATTTAAATACTAAGTTAGAAATAGCTAATAAATCAAGCTCTTGTGTAGAACATGTTGTGATTTGCAATAGGTGTAAGGATTTTAATGTTGATGCCTGTAGTGAACACTTAATTTCCATTTCCAAATTAAATGATGAAGTGGCTAGTCTTAATGCTCAACTTAAGACTAGCAAAATTGACCTTGATAAACTAAAATTTGCAAGGGATGCCTACACTGTTGGTAGACACCCCTCTATTAAGGATGGGCTTGGCTTTCGAAGGGAAGCCAAGAACTTAACAAGTCAAAGAGCTCGCATCCCTGCCAAGGAGAAAGGGAAGGCCCCTATGACTAATAGTGCTCAAAGGAATCATGCTTTCATCTATAGTGATAGAAAATTTTCTAGAAACACTCATAGGAGCTACACTTGGGATTCACATGCCATGATTGCTTCAAGTTCTTCGTTTGTGCATGGTAGAAATATGTATAAGAAAAATGTTGTTCATGTGCCTGAAAGTAAGTAATGAACCTTCTACAATTTACCATGCTTGCAATGCTTCTTTTGCAATTTGTAGTAAGAATAAGAAAGTGATTGCTAGGAAGTTGGGGGTCAAGTGCAAGGGAGACAAGACTTGCATTTGGGTCCCAAAGACCATTTTAACTAACCTTGTAGGACCCAACAAGAGTTGGGTACCTAAAACCCAAGCCTAATTTGCCTTGCAGGTTTATGCATCCGGAGGCTCAAGCTGGATTATCGATAGCGGATGCACAAACCACATGACGGGGGAGAAGAAGATGTTCACCTCCTATATCAAGAACAAAGATTCCCAAGATTCAATCATATTCGGTGACGGGAATCAAGGCAAGGTTAAAGGACTAGGAAAGATAGCTATTTCATCCGAGCATTCCATATCCAATGTGTTTTTAGTAGAATCGCTCGGGTATAACTTGTTGTCCATTAGTCAATTATGTAATATGGGTTACAATTGCTTATTTACAAACGTAGATGTGTCTGTCTTTAGAAGGAGTGATGGTTCATTAGCTTTTAAGGGTGTACTAGACGGCAAACTCTATTTAGTTGATTTTTCAAAGGAGGAGGCCGATCTAGATGCATGCTTAATCGCTAAGATTAGCATGGGCTGGTTGTGGCATCGCCGTCTAGCATATGTGGGGATGAAGAACCTTCACAAACTTCTAAAGGGAGAACATGTGTTAGGTCTAACAAATGTAACTTTCGAAAAAGATAGACCTTGTGCAGCTTGTCAAGCAGGTAAACAAGTGGGAAGTGCTCATCGCAACAAGAATGTGATGACCACATCAAGACCTCTAGAGCTACTTCATATGGATCTCTTCGGACCCATCGCCTACGTCAGCATCGGGGGAAGTATGGTCTTGTTATAGTTGATGATTTTTCCCGCTTCACTTGGGTATTCTTTTTGCAGGATAAATCAGAAACCCAAGGGACCCTCAAGCGCTTCCTAAGAAGAGCTCAAAATGAATTTGAGCTCAAGGTGAAAAAGATAAGAAGCGACAACGGGTTCGAGTTCAAGAACCTTCAAGTGGAGGAGTACCTTGAGGAGGAAGAAATCAAGCACGAGTTCTCCGCCCCCTATACACCATAGCAAAATGGTGTGGTAGCAAGGAAGAACATGATGCTCATAGACATGGCAAGGACGATGCTTGGAGAATTCAAGACGCCCGAGCTGTTTTGGTCGGAAGCTGTGAACACAGCTTGCCACGCCATAAACCGGGTCTACCTTCATCGCCTCCTCAAGAAGACGTCGTACGAACTTCTAACCGGTAACAAGCCCAATGTTTCGTATTTTCGGGTATTTGGGAGTAAATGCTACATTCTAGTGAAGAATGGTAGGAATTCCAAATTTGCTCCTAAAGCAGTAGAAGGGTTTTTGTTATGCTATGACTCAAATACAAAGGCGTATAGGGTCTTCAACAAATCATCGGGTTTGGTTGAAGTCTCTAGCGATGTTGTATTTGATGAAACTAATGGCTCTCCAAGAGAGCAAGTTGATCTAGATGATGTAGATGAAGATGATGTTCCAACGGACGTGATTCGCACCATGGCGATTGGAGATGTGCGACCACAGGAACACCAAGAGCAAGATCAACCTTCTTCCTCAACCATGGTGCATCCCCCAACTCAAGATGATGGACAGATTCCTCAAGAGGAGGCGTGTGATCAAGGGGGAGCACAAGAAGATCAAGTTGTGGAGGAAGAAGCACCACGGGCCCCTCCAACTCAAGTTCGAGCGACGATTCAAAGGAATCATCCCGTCGACCAAATTTTGGGTGATATAAGCAAGGGAGTAACTACTCGCTCTAGATTAGCTAATTTTTGTGAGCATTACTCGTTTGTCTCTTCTATTGAGCCTTTCAGAGTAGAAGAGGCCTTGCTAGATCCGGACTAGGTGTTGGCCATGCAGGAAGAGCTCAATAACTTCAAGCGAAATGAAGTTTGGACCCTGGTGCCACGTCCCAAGCAAAACATTGTGGGAACCAAGTGGGTGTTTCGCAACAAGCAAGACGAGCACGGGGTGGTGACAAGGAACAAGGCTCGACTTGTGGCAAAAGGTTATGCCCAAGTCGCAGGTTTGGACTTTGAGGAGACTTTTGCTCCTGTGGCTAGGCTAGAGTCGATTCGCATGTTGTTAGCCTATGCCGCTCACCATTCTTTCAGGTTGTTCCAAATGGATGTGAAGAGCGCTTTCCTCAACGGGCCAATCAAGGAGAAGGTGTACGTGGAGCAACCCCGTGTCTTTGAGGATGAACGGTACCCCGACCACGTGTGTAAGCTCTCTAAGGAGCTCTATGGACTTAAGCAAGCCCCAAGAGCATGATATGAATGCCTTAGAGATTTTCTAATTGCTAATGCTTTCAAGGTTGGGAAAGCCGATCCAACTCTTTTCACTAAGACTTGTGATGGTGATCTATTTGTATGCCAAATTTATGTCGATGACATAATATTTGGTTCTACTAACCAAAAGTCTTCTGAAGAGTTTAGCAGGGTGATGACACAGAAATTCAAGATGTCGATGATGGGCAAATTAAACTATTTCCTTGGGTTCCAAGTGAAGCAACTCAAGGATGGAACCTTCATCTCCCAAATGAAGTACACGCAAGACTTGATCAAGCGGTTTGGGATGAAGGATGCCAAGCCCGCAAAGACACCCATGAGAACCGACGGACATGTCGACCTCAACAAAGGAGGTAAGTTAGTTGATCAAAAAGCATACTGGTCTATGATAGGTTCCTTGCTTTACTTATGTGCTAGTAGACCGGATATCATGCTTAGCGTATGCATGTGTGCTAGATTTCAATCCGATCCAAGAGAGTGCCACTTAGTGGCCGTTAAGCGAATTCTTAGATATTTAGTCGCTACGCCTTGCTTCGAGATCTGGTATCCAAAGGGGTCAACTTTTGACTTGATTGGATACTCAGACTCCGATTATGCTGGATGCAAGGTTGATAGGAAGAGTATATCAGGGACGTGCCAATTCCTAGGAAGGTTCCTGGTGTCGTGGAGTTCTAAGAAACAAACTTCCGTTGCCCTATCCACCGCTGAGGCCGAGTACGTTGCCGCAGGACAGTGTTGCGCACAACTACTTTGGATGAGGCAAACCCTCTAGGACTTTGGCTACAATCTGAGCAAAGTCCCACTCCTATGTGACAATGAGAGTGCAATCCGCATGGCGGATAATCCTGTTGAACACAGCCGCACAAAGCACATTGACATCCGGCATCACTTTTTGAGAGACCACCAACAAAAGGGAGATATCGAAGTGTTTTATGTTAGCACCGAGAACCAGCTAGCTGATATCTTTACCAAGCCTTTAGATGAGAAGACCTTTTGTAGGCAACGTAGTGAGCTAAATGTCTTAGATTCACGGAACTTGGATTGATCTATAACATACATGTGTTTTATGCCTTTGACCATGTTCCTTTATGTTGTTTATATATGGTGCTCATGTTGTGCAAGCTATCCCCGGACCTCAAAAGTCCATGTGTGAATGATGCACATATTTAAGGGGAGATGTGCTACACCTTGACCCTTTGAGACTAACCGTGTGCTTGAGTTTACTTATTAGTCTCAAAAGGTGGATTGATGTAACACCCTGAATTTGGGGGTATAAAATTTCTTTTCTAATATCCACCAAATTCAGCTGTTACTCTCTCATTCTTATGCTTTCCTTCCTTTTTTTCCTTCTAAAAATGGAGACATATTTGGTTTTATATATCAACAAGCCTAGTAAAATGAAACCCTAAAGAAAAGAGAGAAGTCTTTGATTACTGCATAGCATACCGAGACATTTTTATGTTGAATTGTTGTGTTTGTGCACCCATTCAAACTCATTTAAATATATTTGATTCAAAAACTATATTTAAATTCAAATACGAATAAAAGAAAAGAATAAAAAGGAAGAAAATAGAAAAGGGCTTTGCTTCCCCAATCTCCTAAGCCGGCCCAGCCTCACCCCGGCCCACTCCCGCGCGCAAGCCCAACTGGCTCCTTTTCCCCCTTCCCCTTCGCGGCCCAGCGCGCCACCCCTTTCCCGTGGCCCATCCGCAGCCGCGCCCTCCCTGGCAGCCTGCGCGAGGCCCATCTCCCCTTGGCCCACTCGCTCGCCGCGGCCCAGCGCCCCCAAACCCTAGCCGTGTGGGTGTCCCAGCCGCAGCCGCCACCCTGCGTGTGGGCGCGCGAGCAGAGGCGCTCGCCCACGCCGTTCGCCCAGCCGCCGGGCCCGCCTGTCAGTGGCGCCCAGCCCACTGTTCTTCTTCCTCACAGGAACAACCGCCCCTTTGGCGCCCACGTCGTGCACCCGCGGAGCTGCAAATCCCTTGCCCAACTTCCCTCCCTCATGCCTCCTCTCTCAGAGCCATCACCTCGCGCCTCCCTTCCGCGCCCTCCTCTTGCCATTGGCGCCTTGCCGCGCTTAGCACGCCGTCCGCCGGATGCCGTGTCGCCCATGTCGTTCGTCTCCATCCGCCCATGGTGAGCCCCTCCCCTTCCTGTCTCCATCCCCTCTTCCTCTCCCCTCGTTTGCGCTCGGTGTGGTGACCGCTTGCCATGGCCGGGGCTTGGCCGAGCCGGCCCAGCCACGCCAGCATGGTCGCCTCGTGTGCCCCATGCGCACGTAGCCCGGTCGGTCGTGGCCACCGTGCCGAGTCACCGCTGTCGAACGTCCTCGTCTGTACGCGGTCGCGGTCAGGCCAGGGCGGCCGAAAAGATCCCTAGGTCCGCGTGCCATTGCTCTGCCCTCTGCGTGTTCTAGTCGACTCAGCCAGGCCGTCGCGCTCGCTGCCGGCACTCACCACGATCAGAGCAGCTAGCGACCCTCGCGGTCGGCTTACCGCACAGCAGTAACCTCGTCCCACCCTCGGATAGCCCCTGCGCGAACCCCGACCAGCCACTGCGAGGTGGGGGCCATGTCCTCGCTCGTCAAGACGGACATCACGCGTCTACCCCTGCACATGGCTCCCCGCACGGCGCGATTCGCAGAACCGCACGTGGATGACAACCCCAGAACCACATTCTTGTAGCACGCACTCGTGTTCGCTTGCGCATAGCCCATCGTCGAAGACGATGTTTGTCTACCCTCGCATGTGTTTGTCTACCCCCCCCTCCTCTACACCCTATGCAATGTCATCTACGCTTTTTTGTGTATGGATAGCCTCGCCATTGTGTCATTCTCAATGTCGCGTCGTCGTCCTGAGATAAGAACGTCCACCCCATCATCGTCTACCCATGTCTACCCTCGTCTACCCCCCCCCCCCCCGCACGTGCGCGTGTTCGCGCCGTTCGCTCGTGTCGTTGTTGCCGTTCGCGTGCGCGGTCGGTGCGCGTCGTCACCGTCCGTTCGCGCTTTGTCACGCACGCGATCCGCGCACATTAGTTAGTTGTTTCGCTGTAATCGTTTGTGCGTAGTAGTTAATTGAGTAATTGATAATAGCTGTTGGGGACTTGTTCTCAAATGCTAAGAGTTAAGAACAAGGCAACATAAAAAGTGTTAAATGTTAAAGTCCTTCGTCCTTTGAAACATTATGCCCCTTCGAGAAATAATGATTTCAGGATGAAGGTTATGAGAGACATACCTTCGTAAATATAACAGGTAATGACGAAAGATTCATATAAAGCATGAAATATAAACATCATCATAGAATCATTTCTATTTCTATCTTATTAACATGAAGAAATAAAAATGATTCCAAATTACAAATGTACCTTCGGTCCTGAGAGAAGGCAAAAAGTACAAGCGTGACGCAAAAGCAAATGCCAAGTCAGCGTGAACAGTACGGGAGTACTGTTCATCTATTTATAGACGCGGGACGCAGCCCACGTAAAATTACATCCATGTCCATTACATTTGTTAATGACTTATGGAAATCTGTCAAGGCCCACATAGTCTTTTCATCTTTAAGTCGGTTCCCCTTTCCGCTATCGCGACGAAGCTTCCCTGCGCACAGCTTCGGCTGTGCGCCATCCTTCGTAGAGCTTCGTCCTGACCGTGCTTTATGTTTATAATTCTGAGTCCGAAGATACCTGTTCACATAATCCACTTGGAAAACATTGTCAAATCATGTTTTTGAGGACCTTCGGAGGACGAAGGCCCCCAACAATAGCTTACGCAAATAATTTATGCTAACTAAAATCAACTTAGGAAATATAGTATTGCCTCATCATATCCCCTATTTTAATTAGTTATTTACTTATTTATTCAATGCCTAGCAGGTTGTCGCACTAGTTAAAACTAAATTATAAGCTATAGTTATCAACCCGAGCTTTTTACAAATAGATGTCAACCCAAAATAATGTAATGTTGTTTTTAATATTTATTTGGTAATTAGTATAAGCACGACATGTAGTTAGTGATTCTCGCGTACCGCACACACGGTTTTGCACGTGGTTACGTGTTGATCCGCGTGTCGTCCGCGCTCGTCGTTTTCGTTGTTTCGCGCAGTCGCGCGCGTTATTAAATCCGTTATGATCCTTTTCACGTTACGTTAATTTCATAACAATATCGTCAACATGTTAATAATGTTATTTCATCACGTCACAAGTTTATATTATTTGATTAGCTATTAATTCTGTTTTATAGTTCTTAACTCGCGCTTTTATAAATAAGGGCTAACTTGATTAATACAAACTTAAATGCTTCTTCCTTTAATTCGTGTCTAGTATAGTCACGTTATCTGTTAGCGAGTATCGCGCGTTGTCGTGCACATTATTTCGTGTATCAGTCATGCGCCGTGTGTGCATCACCAGTGCTATTTGTGCCGTAGCGGTGTCGCGCGTGCTATTCCGCACGTGGTGGCGTGCTGATTCGCGCGTCATTCGCGTTGGTCGCGCGCGCTGTTTCGGGTGTTGTCAGCGTGCTGTGTCGCGCGTGTCCGCGCGTCGTTTTCACGTTGTCGTGTTATTTTGTGTATCGTAAGTTCGCCTCGCATAGAATCTCTCGTGTTAATTAAATTACTTATTTGACTAACATTCATTAGCATAGCGGATTAATTGAACTAAATTATAGATATTACTTACATTTGACAATGTCGAATTAGATATTATGATTAATACTTGTTTAGTGTAAACGCGATATTTTCTCGATCGTCTTCGAGTTCAGCATTTCTTTTTCCTCGCGTGACCGTAGTAACGCGCTCTATTTCGTTTTGCATGTTTTACTATGTTTGTATTTCTATGGTGTAATGTTCTTATGCATATATGTGTTTGCTTGCTTGTGTCTGTTTGTCTTCGTTTCGCGTTGCAATTAGAGTGCAATCCATCTCCAAGCTTCAAGGAATCGACGGCCAAGCTTCGACGACCAAGTGATCAAGCACTCTGAGTTCTATGAGGTTGAAGACCCTGAGCATTTGTTTGGTGAAGGCAAGTGTCCTCTGTCCCATTATGTCCTATTCATTTATAACTCACTACCCCTCATTACTTACTTGAAACCTAAGGATTGACTAGCTTTACACTTTACCTTATCCTTGATGACCTTATGGGCTGTTATGGTTAGCACTCTGCTATTGCCTTAACTTAATCAATGAACATGATGTGACTATTTATGATACTGTTATCCTGATGATGTTGATGATCTTGTGATACTCTAGGGGGCTCAGGCTGTTTCCTGAGTACCTCTCCGTAAGGACCTGTTCGTTGAGAGACCACCCGGGATAACAGTGCAACCATGAGGGTGAAATGGGATGCCCTTAGCTAATTAATTAGAGGAACTAGAGGTGTAGTTGCTTCACCGTCGTGCCGTCAATGGGGTCCAGGCACAGTGCTTGCTCTGCCGAGGCTGAGTGCCGAGGTTCTTTCGTTTTGCTTTTGTTAGTCACCCTCCTGCGGGGAGAGGTACTGTGTTTATCAAACTGGAGAAACCTAACGGGCGGCTATGACCTCTAGGGAATCTTTGTAAAAGCTACGTAGTGATACCCTGCCGGACCACCTAGGAAGTGATCAATGGGGAGTCATGATCCCCGGGCAAAATGGGAATCACGGCTCATGGGTAAAGTGTGCGACCTCTGCAGAGGGTAATGAAACTGGTATATCAGCCGTGCTCACGGTTATGAGCAGCCTTGGGATCCTCTTTGATTAGAGATGCAGACGATCTGAGATACAGATGGTTCGAGATACAATGGTTCTATTGATGGTTTTTGGCTCGATGATGATAATGATGTTTTCTCGATGAGGAAATGGTTCATGGGTTTGGCTATTACTAAAACTTGGCTTCCGCTAATAATAAATACTTGACCAACTAAAAGCAACTGCTAGAGCTTAACCCCACATAAAGCTAGTCCACCTCAGCCAAACGGGACATTTGCTGAGTACGTTGATGTGTACTCACCCATGCTTTCACAAAACACCAGGTTGCCTTTGGTGCAATCTATGCTCAGGTAAAGAATAAGGCATCGAGGTGGATCTTCAGGAGTTCCAGGACGTCGATGAGTTCGAGGACTAGGCTAGCGACCTCCCCCAGTCAGCTGCCTGTGGTGGGTTTATTTACGTTGGCTACGTTTCTATTCTGTGTACTTTGATTATATTATGTAAATGACTCTAGTCTTTCATATTATTACTTATCTTTATTGTTATTCGAAGCATTGTGCTATGATGAGTCATTTATGTAATCGCCGTGTACGTGAATTTCTGATCCTGGCACGTACAGGGTTCACATTCGGTTTACCTTCCAAAACCGGGTGTGACATAAGTGGTATCAAAGCCGTGCTGACTGTAGGACAGTTAGCCTAGAGTAGCATTGGCCGTTTTAAGGACTTATTGATTATTACTTCACCTCACCCTTGATGCTGCTTCAAAATATTAGTCATCTCGACTAATTCTATGTTATGCTTCTATATATCACCTTGCTAAATGTATTTTTATTTTAGTATTGTCTATTCTTTACTCATTCATTCCATTAGATCTGATCTCACCCTTGTGCTTACGACATCTTTGTAGATGACCCTAATCATAGCCTTGTCTTTTGGGATTTTTTTCCATTATTAAATTGCTACCATTTGACCATCTCTATTCCCTTGGTATTGACATGCTTTTATCCCGGGATTCTTCAATACTCTTGTTTCAAATACTTACCTCTAAAAAAAACTCTGCTACCTATTTAAACATTTTAGTTTATATGTCAATGATTTTACTGTCTTTTGAGACTCTTTCCTATCCTATTGTTAAGTTGTTATCTTTTGGACATTTGTACTCTCTTGGTCTTGGTATGCTCGTATCCTTGGAAGCTTGCATACTGTTATTTTTTATATATGCTCACCTTTATATCCCATGTCTATTTAAAACATCCTAGCTCATATGCCATTGACCACCCCTGCTTCTCGATGATCCCTTTGCAATCATTTTATTTCGCACATTCTTGGTGATCTCACTGTTTCCTTATAACTTCCCTCGGTAATGAATTCTTACTTCAACCATTCTATTGGAACCCTACCTATCTTACCCTTGATTGTTTTCTCCACCTTTCCATTTCGCGAGTCTTACCTTAATTCTATCCTTTGTCATATTTTTTTTACTGATATCATCTTTAGCTTTGTCATTTCTAGATATCACCTTGTTGCTTATTGTATACCAACCCTATAAAATTTTCCCTTTTTCCATCTCAAATTGAGAGTTGTATTTATCCATTTTCCCTTGGATGTATCCTATTCCTCACCGCTTGAACTTCCAACTCCATCATTTAATGTGTTTTGTTTGACATCGCCTTTACCCTTGTGACCCTCCCTTGCTGCTTGTCGTATGTCTGTCACTTAAAACCTCCCTTCTCCCCTCTCAATTTGGGAGTGATGTTTTACTTACCCTACGCTTGGTCATAACCTCATCTCTGCCACGTGCAAATCTTGCTTTAACGCCATTTTTTGTTGTACCCATACCCTTGGTTCTTCTATACCTTTACCTCTTCTCTTACACCCTTTTCTGTTATCGCCTTCAACCCTTGTAGTACCTATATTTTTACCACGATGCTTACTTTGAACCTAGCTTTTGGAGCCTTCTCCTTTCCCTCCTAGTTTAGGAGCGGTGTTTTACTTATCTCACCCTTGGCAACATCCTCTTCTTCACTGCGTGTAAGCCTTGACATAACTCCATTCTTTGTGGTACTTACACCACTAGCTCTTCAATGCCTTCATCTTTTCTGTCACACCCTTGACTGTTATCGCCTCTGACCCTTGTGATATTTATGTCTTCTACCTAAATGCTTACCTTAAACTTATCCTTTAAAAGCCTCCCCTTTCTTTCAACCCAGTTCGAGAATTGCGAGTTACCCATCTCTCCCTTGATTTCTTTTCACTTCTTGTCGCATTACAAGTCTTGTCTTAATTCCGTCCTTTGCTATGTGTTTTATTTGCTATCACCATTACCTTGTCATCCATCGGTCTTGCCTTGACACTTATCTTTATTCTTGCTCTTTAAAAAAAATCTCTCCTCTCTTTCACCTCAATTTGAGAGTGGCAGTTTACCTATCTGGCCCATGGGCGTACCACCTCCTTTTCCATTTGCAGGTCTTGTCTTAACTCCATCCTTTGTGGTATTTATATTCTGGGTTCTTATGAACAGTTACCTCGTCTCCTACATCCTTGTCCATTATCACATTAACCCTTGTCATCCCTCGATCTTTACCTTGATGCTTACCTGCATTTTAAAGCTGCCTCTCCCATTTCATTCCAAGAGTGATGTCTTACCCATCTCGCTCTTGTCCGTTCCCTTTTCCTCTGTCACGTTGCAAGTCTTAGCTTTTGCTCGATATCACCCTTACCTTCCTAATATCTAGATCATTCCATGATGCTTATCCTATGCCTACCATTTGAAATATTATCTTTCCCATCTCGGTTCGAGAATGGTGTTTTACCTATCTTGACCTTGGTTGCATTCTCTCCCCTGTCGGTTACAATCCTTGCTTTAGCTCTATCCTCTATAGTGCTCATGCCCCTATTCTGTATGTCTTATTATTCCCCTTGCCTTTCGATGGCCTTAGAATAATTTCCCCTTGGTAAGGAAAGACCACCATTTTAATTAGAAGTTACGTATAGCAATGAGATGTTTGTTGTTGTATGCTTGTGTTGTTTGTCTTTGTGTTATGACTGATTTGCTTCTTTGTAATGAGTGTTGATGAGTTGTGGCCCTTGGTCCACAATGACATCAGTTGACTAGTTGAGTGCCATAGAGTTGGGTAGCTGGGTGCTCTTCCTTTTCTCTCTTCAATCCATCTATGCTTACCTTTTCTATCTTACCTTTTCTATCTATACTCTTCCCTTTTGCACCTATCCGGTTGGCGTCCTGCAACCCCTCTTAATCAGTCAAGATCAGAGTCGGCAGCATCTTCACCAAGTGCATATCAACGCTCTTGTTAAGGGGGTTAGCTGCTAACCCCAGTAAAGACAATGCGATCAACATCAACCAACAAGATCAGAGTGGCGCAGTGAAAGCGTGCGTGGGTCCTAACCCACAAGTCCAGGAGATCCTCAAGAATTGTATCAATTCGTCGTGAACATCTGAAGGTCAAAGAAGCCAGTTCGCAAGTTAAGCTAGTAGAGTCAAAGTCAACTCAAAAAGCCACGGACAACCTATGAACCAACCTAGTCATTCTTGCTAGCCTCTTCTTGAATCTCGAGGGCGGGATTCCTGTTAAGGGGGTTAGATTTGTAACACCCTGAATTTGGGGGTATAAAATTTCTTTTCTAATATCCACCAAATTCAGCTGTTACTCTCTCATTCTTATGCTTTCCTTCCTTTTTTTCCTTCTAAAAATGGAGACATATTTGGTTTTATATATCAACAAGCCTAGTAAAATGAAACCCTAAAGAAAAGAGAGAAGTCTTTGATTACTGCATAGCATACCGAGACATTTTTATGTTGAATTGTTGTGTTTGTGCACCCATTCAAACTCATTTAAATATATTTGATTCAAAAACTATATTTAAATTCAAATACGAATAAAAGAAAAGAATAAAAAGGAAGAAAATAGAAAAGGGCTTTGCTTCCCCAATCTCCTAAGCCGGCCCAGCCTCACCCCGGCCCACTCCCGCGCGCAAGCCCAACTGGCTCCTTTTCCCCCTTCCCCTTCGCGGCCCAGCGCGCCACCCCTTTCCCGTGGCCCATCCGCAGCCGCGCCCTCCCTGGCAGCCTGCGCGAGGCCCATCTCCCCTTGGCCCACTCGCTCGCCGCGGCCCAGCGCCCCCAAACCCTAGCCGTGTGGGTGTCCCAGCCGCAGCCGCCACCCTGCGTGTGGGCGCGCGAGCAGAGGCGCTCGCCCACGCCGTTCGCCCAGCCGCCGGGCCCGCCTGTCAGTGGCGCCCAGCCCACTGTTCTTCTTCCTCACAGGAACAACCGCCCCTTTGGCGCCCACGTCGTGCACCCGCGGAGCTGCAAATCCCTTGCCCAACTTCCCTCCCTCATGCCTCCTCTCTCAGAGCCATCACCTCGCGCCTCCCTTCCGCGCCCTCCTCTTGCCATTGGCGCCTTGCCGCGCTTAGCACGCCGTCCGCCGGATGCCGTGTCGCCCATGTCGTTCGTCTCCATCCGCCCATGGTGAGCCCCTCCCCTTCCTGTCTCCATCCCCTCTTCCTCTCCCCTCGTTTGCGCTCGGTGTGGTGACCGCTTGCCATGGCCGGGGCTTGGCCGAGCCGGCCCAGCCACGCCAGCACGGTCGCCTCGTGTGCCCCATGCGCACGTAGCCCGGTCGGTCGTGGCCACCGTGCCGAGTCACCGCTGTCGAACGTCCTCGTCTGTACGCGGTCGCGGTCAGGCCAGGGCGGCCGAAAAGATCCCTAGGTCCGCGTGCCATTGCTCTGCCCTCTGCGTGTTCTAGTCGACTCAGCCAGGCCGTCGCGCTCGCTGCCGGCACTCACCACGATCAGAGCAGCCAGCGACCCTCGCGGTCGGCTTACCGCACAGCAGTAACCTCGTCCCACCCTCGGATAGCCCCTGCGCGAACCCCGACCAGCCACTGCGAGGTGGGGGCCATGTCCTCGCTCGTCAAGACGGACATCACGCGTCTACCCCTGCACATGGCTCCCCGCACGGCGCGATTCGCAGAACCGCACGTGGATGACAACCCCAGAACCACATTCTTGTAGCACGCACTCGCGTTCGCTTGCGCGTAGCCCATCGTCGAAGACGATGTTTGTCTACCCTCGCATGTGTTTGTCTACCCCCCCCCCTCCTCTACACCCTATGCAATGTCATCTACGCTTTTTTGTGTATGGATAGCCTCGCCATTGTGTCATTCTCAATGTCGCGTCGTCGTCCTGAGATAAGAACGTCCACCCATCATCGTCTACCCATGTCTACCCTCGTCTACCCCCCCCCCCCCCCCGCACGTGCGCGTGTTCGCGCCGTTCGCTCGTGTCGTTGTTGCCGTTCGCGTGCGCGGTCGGTGCGCGTCGTCACCGTCCGTTCGCGCTTTGTCACGCACGCGATCCGCGCACATTAGTTAGTTGTTTCGCTGTAATCGTTTGTGCGTAGTAGTTAATTGAGTAATTGATAATAGCTGTTGGGGACTTGTTCTCAAATGCTAAGAGTTAAGAACAAGGCAACATAAAAAGTGTTAAATGTTAAAGTCCTTCGTCCTTTGAAACATTATGCCCCTTCGAGAAATAATGATTTCAGGATGAAGGTTATGAGAGACATACCTTCGTAAATATAACAGGTAATGACGAAAGATTCATATAAAGCATGAAATATAAACATCATCATAGAATCATTTCTATTTCTATCTTATTAACATGAAGAAATAAAAATGATTCCAAATTACAAATGTACCTTCGGTCCTGAGAGAAGGCAAAAAGTACAAGCGTGACGCAAAAGCAAATGCCAAGTCAGCGTGAACAGTACGGGAGTACTGTTCATCTATTTATAGACGCGGGACGCAGCCCACGTAAAATTACATCCATGTCCATTACATTTGTTAATGACTTATGGAAATCTGTCAAGGCCCACATAGTCTTTTCATCTTTAAGTCGGTTCCCCTTTCCGCTATCGCGACGAAGCTTCCCTGCGCACAGCTTCGGCTGTGCGCCATCCTTCGTAGAGCTTCGTCCTGACCGTGCTTTATGTTTATAATTCTGAGTCCGAAGATACCTGTTCACATAATCCACTTGGAAAACATTGTCAAATCATGTTTTTGAGGACCTTCGGAGGACGAAGGCCCCCAACAATAGCTTACGCAAATAATTTATGCTAACTAAAATCAACTTAGGAAATATAGTATTGCCTCATCATATCCCCTATTTTAATTAGTTATTTACTTATTTATTCAATGCCTAGCAGGTTGTCGCACTAGTTAAAACTAAATTATAAGCTATAGTTATCAACCCGAGCTTTTTACAAATAGATGTCAACCCAAAATAATGTAATGTTGTTTTTAATATTTATTTGGTAATTAGTATAAGCACGACATGTAGTTAGTGATTCTCGCGTACCGCACACACGGTTTTGCACGTGGTTACGTGTTGATCCGCGTGTCGTCCGCGCTCGTCGTTTTCGTTGTTTCGCGCAGTCGCGCGCGTTATTAAATCCGTTACGATCCTTTTCACGTTACGTTAATTTCATAACAATATCGTCAACATGTTAATAATGTTATTTCATCACGTCACAAGTTTATATTATTTGATTAGCTATTAATTCTGTTTTATAGTTCTTAACTCACGCTTTTATAAATAAGGGCTAACTTGATTAATACAAACTTAAATGCTTCTTCCTTTAATTCGTGTCTAGTATAGTCACGTTATCTGTTAGCGAGTATCGCGCGTTGTCGTGCACATTATTTCGTGTATCAGTCATGCGCCGTGTGCGCATCACCGTGCTATTTGTGCCGTAGCGGTGTCGCGCGTGCTATTCCGCACGTGGTGGCGTGCTGATTCGCGCGTCATTCGCGTTGGTCGCGCGCGCTGTTTCGGGTGTTGTCAGCGTGCTGTGTCGCGCGTGTCCGCGCGTCGTTTTCACGTTGTCGTGTTATTTTGTGTATCGTAAGTTCGCCTCGCATAGAATCTCTCGTGTTAATTAAATTACTTATTTGACTAACATTCATTAGCATAGCGGATTAATTGAACTAAATTATAGATATTACTTACATTTGACAATGTCGAATTAGATATTATGATTAATACTTGTTTAGTGTAAACGCGATATTTTCTCGATCGTCTTCGAGTTCAGCATTTCTTTTTCCTCGCGTGACCGTAGTAACGCGCTCTATTTCGTTTTGCATGTTTTACTATGTTTGTATTTCTATGGTGTAATGTTCTTATGCATATATGTGTTTGCTTGCTTGTGTCTGTTTGTCTTCGTTTCGCGTTGCAATTAGAGTGCAATCCATCTCCAAGCTTCAAGGAATCGACGGCCAAGCTTCGACGACCAAGTGATCAAGCACTCTGAGTTCTATGAGGTTGAAGACCCTGAGCATTTGTTTGGTGAAGGCAAGTGTCCTCTGTCCCATTATGTCCTATTCATTTATAACTCACTACCCCTCATTACTTACTTGAAACCTAAGGATTGACTAGCTTTACACTTTACCTTATCCTTGATGACCTTATGGGCTGTTATGGTTAGCACTCTGCTATTGCCTTAACTTAATCAATGAACATGATGTGACTATTTATGATACTGTTATCCTGATGATGTTGATGATCTTGTGATACTCTAGGGGGCTCAGGCTGTTTCCTGAGTACCTCTCCGTAAGGACCTGTTCGTTGAGAGACCACCCGGGATAACAGTGCAACCATGAGGGTGAAATGGGATGCCCTTAGCTAATTAATTAGAGGAACTAGAGGTGTAGTTGCTTCACCGTCGTGCCGTCAATGGGGTCCAGGCACAGTGCTTGCTCTGCCGAGGCTGAGTGCCGAGGTTCTTTCGTTTTGCTTTTGTTAGTCACCCTCCTGCGGGGAGAGGTACTGTGTTTATCAAACTGGAGAAACCTAACGGGCGGCTATGACCTCTAGGGAATCTTTGTAAAAGCTACGTAGTGATACCCTGCCGGACCACCTAGGAAGTGATCAATGGGGAGTCATGATCCCCGGGCAAAATGGGAATCACGGCTCATGGGTAAAGTGTGCGACCTTTGCAGAGGGTAATGAAACTGGTATATCAGCCGTGCTCACGGTTATGAGCAGCCTTGGGATCCTCTTTGATTAGAGATGCAGACGATCTGAGATACAGATGGTTCGAGATACAATGGTTCTATTGATGGTTTTTGGCTCGATGATGATAATGATGTTTTCTCGATGAGGAAATGGTTCATGGGTTTGGCTATTACTAAAACTTGGCTTCCGCTAATAATAAATACTTGACCAACTAAAAGCAACTGCTAGAGCTTAACCCCACATAAAGCTAGTCCACCTCAGCCAAACGGGACATTTGCTGAGTACGTTGATGTGTACTCACCCATGCTTTCACAAAACACCAGGTTGCCTTTGGTGCAATCTATGCTCAGGTAAAGAATAAGGCATCGAGGTGGATCTTCAGGAGTTCCAGGACGTCGATGAGTTCGAGGACTAGGCTAGCGACCTCCCCCAGTCAGCTGCCTGTGGTGGGTTTATTTACGTTGGCTACGTTTCTATTCTGTGTACTTTGATTATATTATGTAAATGACTCTAGTCTTTCATATTATTACTTATCTTTATTGTTATTCGAAGCATTGTGCTATGATGAGTCATTTATGTAATCGCCGTGTACGTGAATTTCTGATCCTGGCACGTACAGGGTTCACATTCGGTTTACCTTCCAAAACCGGGTGTGACATAAGTGGTATCAAAGCCGTGCTGACTGTAGGACAGTTAGCCTAGAGTAGCATTGGCCGTTTTAAGGACTTATTGATTATTACTTCACCTCACCCTTGATGCTGCTTCAAAATATTAGTCATCTCGACTAATTCTATGTTATGCTTCTATATATCACCTTGCTAAATGTATTTTTATTTTAGTATTGTCTATTCTTTACTCATTCATTCCATTAGATCTGATCTCACCCTTGTGCTTACGACATCTTTGTAGATGACCCTAATCATAGCCTTGTCTTTTGGGATTTTTTTCCATTATTAAATTGCTACCATTTGACCATCTCTATTCCCTTGGTATTGACATGCTTTTATCCCGGGATTCTTCAATACTCTTGTTTCAAATACTTACCTCTAAAAAAAAACTCTGCTACCTATTTAAACATTTTAGTTTATATGTCAATGATTTTACTGTCTTTTGAGACTCTTTCCTATCCTATTGTTAAGTTGTTATCTTTTGGACATTTGTACTCTCTTGGTCTTGGTATGCTCGTATCCTTGGAAGCTTGCATACTGTTATTTTTTATATATGCTCACCTTTATATCCCATGTCTATTTAAAACATCCTAGCTCATATGCCATTGACCACCCCTGCTTCTCGATGATCCCTTTGCAATCATTTTATTTCGCACATTCTTGGTGATCTCACTGTTTCCTTATAACTTCCCTCGGTAATGAATTCTTACTTCAACCATTCTATTGGAACCCTACCTATCTTACCCTTGATTGTTTTCTCCACCTTTCCATTTCGCGAGTCTTACCTTAATTCTATCCTTTGTCATATTTTTTTTACTGATATCATCTTTAGCTTTGTCATTTCTAGATATCACCTTGTTGCTTATTGTATACCTACCCTATAAAATTTTCCCTTTTTCCATCTCAAATTGAGAGTTGTATTTATCCATTTTCCCTTGGATGTATCCTATTCCTCACCGCTTGAACTTCCAACTCCATCATTTAATGTGTTTTGTTTGACATCGCCTTTACCCTTGTGACCCTCCCTTGCTGCTTGTCGTATGTCTGTCACTTAAAACCTCCCTTCTCCCCTCTCAATTTGGGAGTGATGTTTTACTTACCCTACGCTTGGTCATAACCTCATCTCTGCCACGTGCAAATCTTGCTTTAACGCCATTTTTTGTTGTACCCATACCCTTGGTTCTTCTATACCTTTACCTCTTCTCTTACACCCTTTTCTGTTATCGCCTTCAACCCTTGTAGTACCTATATTTTTACCACGATGCTTACTTTGAACCTAGCTTTTGGAGCCTTCTCCTTTCCCTCCTAGTTTAGGAGCGGTGTTTTACTTATCTCACCCTTGGCAACATCCTCTTCTTCACTGCGTGTAAGCCTTGACATAACTCCATTCTTTGTGGTACTTACACCACTAGCTCTTCAATGCCTTCATCTTTTCTGTCACACCCTTGACTGTTATCGCCTCTGACCCTTGTGATATTTATGTCTTCTACCTAAATGCTTACCTTAAACTTATCCTTTAAAAGCCTCCCCTTTCTTTCAACCCAGTTCGAGAATTGCGAGTTACCCATCTCTCCCTTGATTTCTTTTCACTTCTTGTCGCATTACAAGTCTTGTCTTAATTCCGTCCTTTGCTATGTGTTTTATTTGCTATCACCATTACCTTATCATCCATCGGTCTTGCCTTGACACTTATCTTTATTCTTGCTCTTTAAAAAAAATCTCTCCTCTCTTTCACCTCAATTTGAGAGTGGCAGTTTACCTATCTGGCCCATGGGCGTACCACCTCCTTTTCCATTTGCAGGTCTTGTCTTAACTCCATCCTTTGTGGTATTTATATTCTGGGTTCTTATGAACAGTTACCTCGTCTCCTACATCCTTGTCCATTATCACATTAACCCTTGTCATCCCTCGATCTTTACCTTGATGCTTACCTGCATTTTAAAGCTGCCTCTCCCATTTCATTCCAAGAGTGATGTCTTACCCATCTCGCTCTTGTCCGTTCCCTTTTCCTCTGTCACGTTGCAAGTCTTAGCTTTTGCTCGATATCACCCTTACCTTCCTAATATCTAGATCATTCCATGATGCTTATCCTATGCCTACCATTTGAAATATTATCTTTCCCATCTCGGTTCGAGAATGGTGTTTTACCTATCTTGACCTTGGTTGCATTCTCTCCCCTGTCGGTTACAATCCTTGCTTTAGCTCTATCCTCTATAGTGCTCATGCCCCTATTCTGTATGTCTTATTATTCCCCTTGCCTTTCGATGGCCTTAGAATAATTTCCCCTTGGTAAGGAAAGACCACCATTTTAATTAGAAGTTACGTATAGCAATGAGATGTTTGTTGTTGTATGCTTGTGTTGTTTGTCTTTGTGTTATGACTGATTTGCTTCTTTGTAATGAGTGTTGATGAGTTGTGGCCCTTGGTCCACAATGACATCAGTTGACTAGTTGAGTGCCATAGAGTTGGGTAGCTGGGTGCTCTTCCTTTTCTCTCTTCAATCCATCTATGCTTACCTTTTCTATCTTACCTTTTCTATCTATACTCTTCCCTTTTGCACCTATCCGGTTGGCGTCCTGCAACCCCTCTTAATCAGTCAAGATCAGAGTCGGCAGCATCTTCACCAAGTGCATATCAACGCTCTTGTTAAGGGGGTTAGCTGCTAACCCCAGTAAAGACAATGCGATCAACATCAACCAACAAGATCAGAGTGGCGCAGTGAAAGCGTGCGTGGGTCCTAACCCACAAGTCCAGGAGATCCTCAAGAATTGTATCAATTCGTCGTGAACATCTGAAGGTCAAAGAAGCCAGTTCGCAAGTTAAGCTAGTAGAGTCAAAGTCAACTCAAAAAGCCACGGACAACCTATGAACCAACCTAGTCATTCTTGCTAGCCTCTTCTTGAATCTCGAGGGCGGGATTCCTGTTAAGGGGGTTAGATTTGTAACACCCTGAATTTGGGGGTATAAAATTTCTTTTCTAATATCCACCAAATTCAGCTGTTACTCTCTCATTCTTATGCTTTCCTTCCTTTTTTTCCTTCTAAAAATGGAGACATATTTGGTTTTATATATCAACAAGCCTAGTAAAATGAAACCCTAAAGAAAAGAGAGAAGTCTTTGATTACTGCATAGCATACCGAGACATTTTTATGTTGAATTGTTGTGTTTGTGCACCCATTCAAACTCATTTAAATATATTTGATTCAAAAACTATATTTAAATTCAAATACGAATAAAAGAAAAGAATAAAAAGGAAGAAAATAGAAAAGGGTTTTGCTTCCCCAATCTCCTAAGCCGGCCCAGCCTCACCCCGGCCCACTCCCGCGCGCAAGCCCAACTGGCTCCTTTTCCCCCTTCCCCTTCGCGGCCCAGCGCGCCACCCCTTTCCCGTGGCCCATCCGCAGCCGCGCCCTCCCTGGCAGCCTGCGCGGGGCCCATCTCCCCTTGGCCCACTCGCTCGCCGCGGCCCAGCGCCCCCAAACCCTAGCCGTGTGGGTGTCCCAGCCGCAGCCGCCACCCTGCGTGTGGGCGCGCGAGCAGAGGCGCTCGCCCACGCCGTTCGCCCAGCCGCCGGGCCCGCCTGTCAGTGGCGCCCAGCCCACTGTTCTTCTTCCTCACAGGAACAACCGCCCCTTTGGCGCCCACGTCGTGCACCCGCGGAGCTGCAAATCCCTTGCCCAACTTCCCTCCCTCATGACTCCTCTCTCAGAGCCATCACCTCGCGCCTCCCTTCCGCGCCCTCCTCTTGCCATTGGCGCCTTGCCGCGCTTAGCACGCCGTCCGCCGGATGCCGTGTCGCCCATGTCGTTCGTCTCCATCCGCCCATGGTGAGCCCCTCCCCTTCCTGTCTCCATCCCCTCTTCCTCTCCCCTCGTTTGCGCTCGGTGTGGTGACCGCTTGCCATGGCCGGGGCTTGGCCGAGCCGGCCCAGCCACGCCAGCACGGTCGCCTCGTGTGCCCCATGCGCACGTAGCCCGGTCGGTCGTGGCCACCGTGCCGAGTCACCGCTGTCGAACGTCCTCGTCTGTACGCGGTCGCGGTCAGGCCAGGGCGGCCGAAAAGATCCCTAGGTCCGCGTGCCATTGCTCTGCCCTCTGCGTGTTCTAGTCGACTCAGCCAGGCCGTCGCGCTCGCTGCCGGCACTCACCACGATCAGAGCAGCCAGCGACCCTCGCGGTCGGCTTACCGCACAGCAGTAACCTCGTCCCACCCTCGGATAGCCCCTGCGCGAACCCCGACCAGCCACTGCGAGGTGGGGGCCATGTCCTCGCTCGTCAAGACGGACATCACGCGTCTACCCCTGCACATGGCTCCCCGCACGGCGCGATTCGCAGAACCGCACGTGGATGACAACCCCAGAACCACATTCTTGTAGCACGCACTCGCGTTCGCTTGCGCGTAGCCCATCGTCGAAGACGATGTTTGTCTACCCTCGCATGTGTTTGTCTACCCCCCCCTCCTCTACACCCTATGCAATGTCATCTACGCTTTTTTGTGTATGGATAGCCTCGCCATTGTGTCATTCTCAATGTCGCGTCGTCGTCCTGAGATAAGAACGTCCACCCCATCATCGTCTACCCATGTCTACCCTCGTCTACCCCCCCCCCCCCCCCCCGCACGTGCGCGCGTTCGCGCCGTTCGCTCGTGTCGTTGTTGCCGTTCGCGTGCGCGGTCGGTGCGCGTCGTCACCGTCCGTTCGCGCTTTGTCACGCACGCGATCCGCGCACATTAGTTAGTTGTTTCGCTATAATCGTTTGTGCGTAGTAGTTAATTGAGTAATTGATAATAGCTTACGCAAATAATTTATGCTAACTAAAATCAACTTAGGAAATATAGTATTGCCTCATCATATCCCCTATTTTAATTAGTTATTTACTTATTTATTCAATGCCTAGCAGGTTGTCGCACTAGTTAAAACTAAATTATAAGCTATAGTTATCAACCCGAGCTTTTTACAAATAGATGTCAACCCAAAATAATGTAATGTTGTTTTTAATATTTATTTGGTAATTAGTATAAGCACGACATGTAGTTAGTGATTCTCGCGTACCGCACACACGGTTTTGCACGTGGTTACGTGTTGATCCGCGTGTCGTCCGCGCTCGTCGTTTTCGTTGTTTCGCGCAGTCGCGCGCGTTATTAAATCCGTTACGATCCTTTTCGCGTTACGTTAATTTCATAACAATATCGTCAACATGTTAATAATGTTATTTCATCACATCACAAGTTTATATTATTTGATTAGCTATTAATTCTGTTTTATAGTTCTTAACTCGCGCTTTTATAAATAAGGGCTAACTTGATTAATACAAACTTAAATGCTTCTTCCTTTAATTCGTGTCTAGTATAGTCACGTTATCTGTTAGCGAGTATCGCGCGTTGTCGTGCACATTATTTCGTGTATCAGTCATGCGCCGTGTGCGCATCACCGTGCTATTTGTGCCGTAGCGGTGTCGCGCGTGCTATTCCGCACGTGGTGGCGTGCTGATTCGCGCGTCATTCGCGTTGGTCGCGCGCGCTGTTTCGGGTGTTGTCAGCGTGCTGTGTCGCGCGTGTCCGCGCGTCGTTTTCACGTTGTCGTGTTATTTTGTGTATCGTAAGTTCGCCTCGCGTAGAATCTCTCATGTTAATTAAATTACTTATTTGACTAACATTCATTAGCATAGCGGATTAATTGAACTAAATTATAGATATTACTTACATTTGACAATGTCGAATTAGATATTATGATTAATACTTGTTTAGTGTAAACGCGATATTTTCTCGATCGTCTTCGAGTTCAGCATTTCTTTTTCCTCGCGTGACCGTAGTAACGCGCTCTATTTCGTTTTGCATGTTTTACTATGTTTGTATTTCTATGGTGTAATGTTCTTATGCATATATGTGTTTGCTTGCTTGTGTCTGTTTGTCTTCGTTTCGCGTTGCAATTAGAGTGCAATCCATCTCCAAGCTTCAAGGAATCGACGGCCAAGCTTCGACGACCAAGTGATCAAGCACTCTGAGTTCTATGAGGTTGAAGACCCTGAGCATTTGTTTGGTGAAGGCAAGTGTCCTCTGTCCCATTATGTCCTATTCATTTATAACTCACTACCCCTCATTACTTACTTGAAACCTAAGGATTGACTAGCTTTACACTTTACCTTATCCTTGATGACCTTATGGGCTGTTATGGTTAGCACTCTGCTATTGCCTTAACTTAATCAATGAACATGATGTGACTATTTATGATACTGTTATCCTGATGATGTTGATGATCTTGTGATACTCTAGGGGGCTCAGGCTGTTTCCTGAGTACCTCTCCGTAAGGACCTGTTCGTTGAGAGACCACCCGGGATAACAGTGCAACCATGAGGGTGAAATGGGATGCCCTTAGCTAATTAATTAGAGGAACTAGAGGTGTAGTTGCTTCGCCGTCGTGCCGTCAATGGGGTCCAGGCACAGTGCTTGCTCTGCCGAGGCTGAGTGCCGAGGTTCTTTCGTTTTGCTTTTGTTAGTCACCCTCCTGCGGGGAGAGGTACTGTGTTTATCAAACTGGAGAAACCTAACGGGCGGCTATGACCTCTAGGGAATCTTTGTAAAAGCTACGTAGTGATACCCTACCGGACCACCTAGGAAGTGATCAATGGGGAGTCATGATCCCCGGGCAAAATGGGAATCACGGCTCATGGGTAAAGTGTGCGACCTCTGCAGAGGGTAATGAAACTGGTATATCAGCCGTGCTCACGGTTATGAGCAGCCTTGGGATCCTCTTTGATTAGAGATGCAGACGATCTGAGATATAGATGGTTCGAGATACAATGGTTCTATTGATGGTTTTTGGCTCGATGATGATAATGATGTTTTCTCGATGAGGAAATGGTTCATGGGTTGGCTTTTACTAAAACTTGGCTTCCGCTAATAATAAATACTTGACCAACTAAAAGCAACTGCTAGAGCTTAACCCCACATAAAGCTAGTCCACCTCAGCCAAACGGGACATTTGCTGAGTACGTTGATGTGTACTCACCCTTGCTTTCACAAAACACCAGGTTGCCTTTGGTGCAATCTATGCTCAGGTAAAGAATAAGGCATCGAGGTGGATCTTCAGGAGTTCCAGGACGTCGATGAGTTCGAGGACTAGGCTAGCGACCTCTCCCAGTCAGCTGCCTATGGTGGGTTTATTTACGTTGGCTACGTTTCTATTCTGTGTACTTTGATTATATTATGTAAATGACTCTAGTCTTTCATATTATTACTTATCTTTATTGTTATTCGAAGCATTGTGCTATGATGAGTCATTTATGTAATCGCCGTGTACGTGAATTTCTGATCCTGGCACGTACAGGGTTCACATTCGGTTTACCTTCCAAAACCGGGTGTGACAATTGAAAGGGAAAGGTGAACTTGGACCATGCAAGACTTCCACTGCACTCCGGTGAGAGGGTAATTAACTTCGAGTTCATATCCTTGCTCTTATTGCCTCTTTGCTCTTAATTGACAATTTTGGTGAGGCAATGAGGTTAAAGGGCCAAAAATGATCCCGTTTTGGTGCTTTTTGCCAAAGGGGGAGAAATTAAGGCCAAAGCAAACAAATGGATCAGCTACCACTTGAGAATTTTGAAAATAGTAGAGTTAGTACTTTTGATTTGTCAAAATACTCTTATTGTCTCTTATTGTCAAAAGTTGGTCTCTTGTAGGGAGAATGTTTGATTATGGGAAAAGGGGGAGTTTTTGAATCTTTGATCAATTTCTCTTGGAATACCTCTCTTTATGTCTCAACAAGTGTGTTTGACTTAGAGATAGGAAATTGAGTTTGATTTGCAAAAACAAACCAAGTGGTGGCAAAGAATGATCCAAATATGCCAAATTTGAATAAAAAACAATTATTGTTCTTATTTGCATTAATGTTGCACTTCTATGTGTTGCTTTGTGTTGTGTTGGCATAAATCACCAAAAAGGGGGAGATTGAAAGGGAAATGTGCCCTTGGGCCATTTCTAAGTATTTTGGTGATTAAGTGCCCAACACAAATGGTTTAAGTATTAAATTGTGCCAAACAGTGGATGAAGTGTAATCAACACAAAGGTATGATTCTAGACTTAGTACATTGGTTTTTGTGTACTAACATATTTGTCTAAGTGCTAGAATCAGAGAAAATACAAAAGGAAAAAGACTTGGCTGGAACAGTCAAAACTCTGTGCAGTCTGGGTGCACCGGACAGTGTCCGATGCGCCAGGCTGGAGTCTGGTCAACTGGCCGCTCTCGGGAATTCGTCGGTGGCGTACGAATAAAATTCACCGGACTGTCCGGTGGTGCACCGGATTGTCCGGTGAGCCAACAGTCGGCCGCGCAATCCGCGCGTGACACGTGGCCGAGCCAACGGTCTGATGGGGGCACCGGACTGTCCGGTGTGCATCATACAGTGTCCGGTGCGCTAACGGCTCCAAGTCTGCAACGGTCGACTGCGCCAATTTAGGAAGGCGATCTGCACCGGACACTGAACAGAGCCTGTCCGGTGGTGCACCGGATTGTTCGGTGCGCCACCTGATAGAAGGCAAGAATTGCCTTCCAAGAATGCTTCCAACGGCTCCTAGCTGCCTTGGGGGTATAAAAGGGACCCCTAGGCGCATGGAGGAGTAACCCAAGCATACTTTGAGCATTCTTAATCTCTCACACTCCGTCTTTGCGCACTCGATTGACATTCTTAGTGATTTGAGCTCTGTTCTAGTGGTGAACTTGTTGCGATTCATTCGAGCTCAAGTCTTGGCTGTGTGTGTGTATTGCTGCGGATTTGTGTGTGTTGCTTCCCTCCCTTACTCTAGTGCTTTCACTTTGATCATTATTGTAAGGGCGAGAGACTCCAAGTTGTGGACATTCCTCGCAAACGGGAAAGATTAAAGAAAGAAGAACACCGTGGTATTCAAGTTGATCATTGTACCACTTGAGAGGAGTTGAGTGCAACTCTCGTCCATTGGGATGCCACAACGTGGAGTAGGCAAGTGTTATACTTGGCCGAACCACGAGATAAATCATCGTGTCTCTTGTGCTTGTTCTCACTGTGACTATTGTGTTTCACAAGAGCTCGGTCCTTAGCCACTTGTTTTCATTGTGCTAACACTTAATCAAGTTTTGTGGCTTTAAGTTTTAAGTTTTTACAAGATCACCTATTCACCCCGCCTCTAGGTGCTCTCAGTTCTGCCACACTAACTTAGACTTTTTATTGGTTTGTGTTGAACATTTAGCACCTGTATAACATGTAATCTAGAGCAAACTAGTTAGTCTAATTGTTTGTGTTGGGCAATTCAACCACCAAAATTATTTAGGAAAAGGTTTTACCCTATTTCCCTTTCAATCTCCCCCTTTTTGTGATTGATGCCAACACAAACCAAAGCAAATATATAAGTGCTGAATTGAACTAATTTGCATAAGGTAAGTGCAAAGGTTGCTTGGATTTAAACCTATTTATACTTTCATAAGATTTGAATGGATTGCTTTCTTCTAATTTAACATTTTGGACCACGCTTGCACCACTTGTTTTCTTTTTCTAAGTCTTTTGCAAATAGTCAAAGGTATATGAATAAGATTTCAAGAAGCATTTTCAAGATTTGAAATTTTCTCCCCCTGTTTCAAATGCTTTTCCTTTGACTAAACAAAACTCCCCCTTAATGAAATTCTCCTCTTAGTGTTCAAGAGGGTTTTACAAATTGAAAGAAGATCAAATATTTTAGACACCAATTTTGAAAAAAAAACTCCTCCTTTAAAATATAGATACCAACTGAGATAGAACTTCTTAGAGGAATACTAATTTCAAAGATACCAATTGAAGACATTTAAAACTCAAACTTTGTTTCGAAAATTTTTGAAATTTGGAATTGGCTTGGTGGTGCGGTCCTTTTGCTTTGGGTTAATACTCTCTCCCCCTTTGGCATTAATCGCCAAAAATGGAGTCTTTAGAGCCCTTTTTAAGCTCTCTCCCCCTTTGGTAAACAATATGCGATTGAAGGATTATACCAATGTGGAGAGCGGTGCGGAGTGACGGCGAAGGGTAAATAATACTGGTAGAGTGGAGTGGAAGCCTTGTCTTCGCCGAAGACTCCATTTCCCTTTCAATCTATGACTTAAGCATGAATTACACTTGAAACCACATTAGTCATAGCACATGAAAGAGATATGATCAAAGGTATATAAATGAGCTATGTGTGCAAAACATCAATGAAAGTACCGAGAATCAAGAATGTTTAGCTCATTCCTAAGTTTGGTAAAGGTTTTCTCATCTAGTGGTTTGGTAAAGATATCGGCTAATTGTTCTTTGGTGCTAACATAAGCGATCTCGATATCCCCCCTTTGTTGGTGTTCCCTCAAAAAGTGATACCGAATGGCTATGTGCTTAGTGTGGCTGTGTTCAACGGGATTATCCGCCATGCGGATTGCACTCTCATTATCACATAGGAGAGGGACTTTGTTAATTTGTAACCATAATCCCTAAGGGTTTGCCTCATCCAATGCAATTGCGCGCAACAATGGCCTGCGGCAATGTACTCGACTTCGGCGATAGAAAGAGCTACTGAATTTTGTTTCTTTGAAGCCCAAGACACTAGGGATCTTCCCAGAAACTGACAAGTCCCTGATGTGCTCTTCCTATCAATTTTACACCCTGTCCAATCAGCATCCAAATAACCTATTAAGTCAAATGTGGATCCCTTGGGGTACCAAAGGCCAAACTTAGGTGTATGAACTAAATATCTCAAGTTTCTTTTCACAGCCCTAAGGTGAACTTCCTTAGGATCGGCTTGGAATCTTGCACACATGCATACGGAAAGCATAATATCCAGTCGAGATGCACATAAATAGAGTAGAGATCCTATCATCGATCGGTATACCTTTTGATCTACGGATTTACCTCCCGTGTCGAGGTCGAGATGCCCATTAGTTCCCATGGGAGTCTTGATGGGCTTGGCATACTTCATTCCAAACTTGGTGAGTATATCTTGAATGTACTTGGTTTGGCTGATGAAGGTGCCCTCTTGGTGTTGCTTCACTTGAAATCCTAGAAAATACTTCAACTCCCCCATCATAGACATCTCGAATTTTTGAATCATAATCCTACTAAACTCTTCACAAGTAGATTTGTTAGTGGACCCAAATATGATATCATCAACATAGATTTGGCATACAAACAAATCATTTGCAATGGTTTTAGTAAAGAGTGTAGGATCGACTTTGCCAACTTTGAAGCCATTAGTGATAAGGAAATCTCTTAGGCATTCATACCATGCTCTTGGGGCTTGCTTGAGCCCATAAAGCGCCTTAGAGAGTTTATAGACATGGTTAGGGTACTCACTATCTTCAAAGCCGGGAGGTTGCTCAACATAGACCTCTTCCTTGATTGGTCCATTGAGGAAGGCACTTTTCACGTCCATTTGATAAAGCTTGAAGCCATGGTAAGTAGCATAGGCAAGTAATATACGAATTAACTCAAGCCTAGCTACGGGTGCATAGGTTTCATCAAAATCCAAACCTTCGACTTGTGAATATCCCTTGGCCACAAGTCGGGCTTTGTTCCTTGTCACCACACCATGCTCATCTTGCTTGTTGCAGAAGACCCACTTGGTTCCTACAACATTTTGGTTAGGACGTGGAACTAATTGCCATACCTCATTCCTCGTGAAGTTGTTGAGTTCCTCTTGCATTGCTAACACCCAATCTGAATCCCTTAATGCGTCTTCCACCCTGTATGGCTCAATAGAAGACACAAAGGAGTAATGTTCACAAAAATGAGCGACACGAGATCGAGTGGTTACCCCCTTATGAATATCGCCGAGGATGGAGTTCACGGGGTGTTCTCGTTGTATCGCTTGGTGGACTCTTGGGTGTGGCGGTCATGGACCCTGATCATCTTCCACTACACCAAAATAGTAAACTTCCTAGAGCCTAAACCCTAGGAAGTTAGCGCTAAACTCTAGGAAGTTAGCTAAACTCTCGGAAGTTAAGCCATCCCGTCGGAAGTTTGGCTCTCGGAAATTTTTTGTCGGACGTTAGCTTAACTTCCTGGAGCCCTCTAGGAAGTTAGTATGTTCTCGTAAGTTAGTAGCTTCACGCCGTCAGCGTCGTAAGCTGACTAACTTCCTATGACTAACTTCCTACGGCTGACTGTAGCCCCTAGGAAGTTAGCTGTCTAACTTCCTACGGCCCAATAAGCCTCTAGGAAGTTAATTTGACCAGCATTATAAATGTTGTTTATTTTTATTTTACTCCACATTCCACAACATAACAAATATATCAACAACTATATAGCACAACATATTTTCACATAAAACATCTCACACACAATCACATAACAATATTTAAATCCATAGTCTCATCAATTACATCACAAAAAGTCTCATCCATAGTCATAATAAGACACATCTCATCATCCAGTACTAATAAGAACCTATATCTCATACACAGTCATAATAAAAGTCTCAAATATCAGAACACAATAACATGGAAGCTCACGGTCACCGATTACCATCGGGTTACAGTGACTAGTGATGGTCGATACCTCCACTAGCGAAGAGGGTTTCGACAAAGTCTAACTCGTCTTCTCGTTCATGCGTCGGCAAGGTAGCTGGAGGGGTCTAATATACATGTACAAATGTTATTTGTTGAGTTACATCATAATATAACTAACAACAAGTAAATGATGATGAATTTGCATACCTGATGTTCGGTAGATGGAGATGTAGGTGTAAGTGGAGGTGAAGACCAAGGATAATGAATGGGAGGTGGTGGTGGTGGTGGGGGCACTGGGACGTGTATCCCTTGGACCTGTGCTAGTTGCTACAAATTTGTCGAACTCAATCACATCATCATTTTAAATTAATACATATCTTAAAGTGAAAGCTATTATCTTTTGAACTTACTTGTATGAGTTTTTTTTGTTGTTGAATCTGTGTAGCATAATATTCATGTCGTGCAGCTTGTTGCTTCAAGTAATCCTGATGTCGCCTAAGTTATTCTCGCAGTTGCTCCACTTCTACTAGATCTTGAGCGGAGCGACGGGAGCTACGAGCAGTAGACCTCGACAAACCTCCATGCTGAACCCTCACTTGGCTCAACTCGATGACATTAGCAAACATTGTGTATCTACAAAATAAGTAACATCACGACAGATTAAGAATACATGTATTGCACTCAACCAATGAAACAATATAAGATATGTAGAGTCCACACCTTCCATGAGCTTTTCCACCACTTGCATACACAGCCTGAGGATCAATAGGTGAGGTCCTCCAGTCATAGTCTGGTCCGTGCTGACTAGACATCGCCTCGCCATATGTAGCCTCATACAAAAGAACAATGCAATCTTACATCCAAAAATCCATATAAACAGAACCTACCAAACATTTCAAAACACTCACCACACGATCTGTTGCCTTTTGGCTGCACAACACATCTGGATTTGCAGGATCTGGTCCTCTGTGCCCCCTAAGGTATATTTGAACATCATTGGGCACTGTACCAGTGCTAGCTTCCTATATGTGCATTTGACAAACATTATAACCAGAAATTACAGCAAGTCAACTACAATCAACAAAAATGGATTAAATTGTACTTACCATTCGTTTTTCCAAACGAAAGTGATCATCACCTTCATACCTGTGATTAGGGTTGGACGAAATGCTCGTGGCTCGCTGGCTCGCTCGGTTTATGGTCAGCTCAGCTTGGCTCATTTGAATTTTTTAACGAGCCGAGCTGACATCCTAGCTCAGTTCGTTAACGAGCCAGCTCGGTTCGTTAACGAGCCAGCTCGCGAGCTAAACGAGCTACCATATTCCAACAAAACAAAACTATATGCATATCATTTACAGAATAATTGATGAACATGTTATATATATGTGAGGTGTCTATGGCCTATGAATTAACATGTTATATATATGTGAGGTGTCTATGGCCTATGAATTAAACTAATGATTAATGAACTATGTTTATGTGTTAATTTGGTCTATGTAAATATATTTATGGGTTAAACTGAAGAACATGTATGTGAATTGTGAATTAATGAGTGATGAATTGTGCTAATTTGGTGTTACATTGACGTGGTTTGTGAAACTATGAGTATAATTACTATTTTCTATTGTTAAATTAGTTTGAAATTAACTAAAAATAATTATTATGTACATATTATTATTTTTCTGCTCTGGCTCACGAGCTAAACGAGCCAGCTCGAGCTCGTAAACGAGTCGAGCCGAGCTGGCTCATTATCCACCCCTACCTGTGATACAACTCGGTTCCATAATTGGAACTGTGACGCATAGACTTTGCCTTGAATTCAGCCGAAGCCCAGTAACGACATAACGCACGCCAAGCAGCATCATTAGCCGGAGCGGGGTCGGGTGCGGCGTTTGGGGCCGGAGGCAGGCGGGGGCGGGGGTGGGGGCGACCGAGGCCGGGGGCGAGGCCGGAGGCGGCCGCGCCGGCGGGAGCAGTGGGCGGGGCTGGGGCCGGGGCAGGTGCGGCAGGCGCAGTGCGGAGATAGCTTGCCGTTAGGAGTTAACACATGCTTTTATAACACACTAGTGGTCTACATCATCCTAATCCCAATGCAGAAACTACTTCCTCTACTCACAATTTAATTTGACTACGACTATATCTGTGGAAATACATATATTTCAAATAGACATTTAGTTGTATATATTATGGACGTACTTTTTCGTATTGATGTTGAAAAACATCGTCTTACATTATCAGTGTATATGAATTTTCAAATAATTAATGATGGTCCAGTTATCATTTTAAATATAAAAGAGTTATATATATATATATACACACTTCTGGATACAGAATGCCAGAGCTAAAAAAATGTTGCCGAGAACAAATAATCCAAAATTGGCTTATATTTGTGGTGGTTAGAGATTTAATATAAACCTTAATATTTTCCAATCCAATTAGTAAACGAACAAAACAGCTGGTAAATCCCGTTGCTCTTTTCAAAACCGACGTAAGTACTGCTGGCCTGCTGCTTTATTCCAATATCAAAGATTGTTCAAACTGCTGTTGAAAGGGATCAAGTGCATTAAATTAGCATTGGTCAACAACTGCCCCAGAAACTGAAGCATGTCTGACCAGGATTTTCATACGCCCAAGTAAATAAATAAATTAATGGATCACCGGCCACATGCACATACTAACACAGCCAGCGACGACGAGCGACTAATCAGCAGCACGAAAAAGAATGCTGCTCAACAACGACCGGTTCTTCTTCAACGTTCAGGAAAACAAAAACTGAATTCTACTATACTTGCCAGAGCACGAGGAAATCAGTCGTCTGGATTGTACCTTGGACTGAACGGGCTTGGACTCGCGGATGAAGAGCTCGACGAAAGAGGCGTTGAGGCGGTGGCCGGCGACGGAGTGGAGGGGGTCGTAGGCCGGCGGTTGAGCGGGTACTTGGCCCTCTCGATGAGGCGGCCGCGCCAGCGGGAGCGGCGGGCGGGGGCAGGGGCAGGGGCGGCCATGGCGGGCGGGGTCAGGGCGGGTGCGTCGGCGGGCACGACGGACGCGGGCGGGAGCGGGCGGAGGCGTGCGACGACGGCTTGTTTCTGGTGGAAGACACGGGAGGGAGAAAGGAGTGAGAAGAGGATAAGATTGAGTAGGGATTTAATATAAAAAATATAACTTCCTAGAGTAAAGTCGTAGGAAGTTACTTAACTTCTTAGAGTTTGTATATGTACTCTAGGAAGTTAAATAACTTCCTAGAGCAGGCCGTAGGAAGTTAGCTTTTCGTTTGACTGGTCAAAAGTTGAGATCTAACTTCCTAGAGGAGGCCGTAGGAAGTTAGCATGGACATCTAACTTCCTAGAGTCGGCCATAGGAAGTTAGCGGCTCGTTTAACCACACCCGTGGATCAGCAACTAAAAGCTAACTTCCTAGAGGAGGTCGTAGAAAGTTAGCTGCCCATGCTAACTTCCTACGGCCGCCTCTAGGAAGTTAGCGGCTCGCTTGACCGAACACACGAGTTAGCATGTGAAAGCTAACTTCCTACAGCTTTTATAAAATACCGTAGGAAGTTATGTTTATTTCCTAGAGGTACCAGTTGCCTCTCGGAAGTTATTTATTTCCTACGGTTTGTTATAAAAGCTATAGGAAGTTAAAAAACCGTAGGAAGTGTATGATTTTTGTGTAGTGTTCCTTGTCTTGATCATTGGCATCTCCTCTTTGATCATTGTCCTCCTCTTGAGGTGGCTCTTCTTCTTGATCTTCATTTTCATCATCTTGAGTTTGATCCTCATCTTGAGTTG
Organism: Zea luxurians; assembly: GCA_029449295.1. Taxonomy (NCBI): domain Eukaryota; kingdom Viridiplantae; phylum Streptophyta; class Magnoliopsida; order Poales; family Poaceae; genus Zea; species Zea luxurians. The sequence goes on along the minus strand of JAOPSE010000026.1, from coordinate 34,512,167 downwards.
GTGGAGATGCTTGATTTGAAGATGATGGTTGATCTTATGCTTGTGGAGGCTCTTCGGATTCCTTAGGACACACATCCCCAATGGACATGTTCCTTAATGCAACGCACGGAGCCTCTTCATCATCTAGCTCATCAAGATCAACTTGCTCCACTTGGGAGCCATTAGTCTCCTCAAACATAATGTCACAACAAACTTCAACTAGCCCAGTGGACTTGTTAAAGACTCTATATACTCTTGTGTTTGAATCATATCCTAGTAAAAAGCCTTCTACAGCCTTAGGAGCAAATTTAGATTTTCTACCTCTTTTAACAAGAATAAAACATTTGCTACCAAAGACTCTAAAATATGAAACATTGGGCTTTTTACCGGTTAGGAGTTAATATGATGTCTTCTTGAGTATTCGGTGAAGGTAGAGACGGTTTATGGCGTAACAAGAGGTGTTGATTGCTTCCGCCTAAAACCGGTCCGATGTCTTGTACTCATCAAGCATGGTCCTCGCCATGTCAAGTAGAGTTCTATTCTTCCTCTCCACTACACCATTTTGTTGTGGAGTGTAGGGAGAAGAGAACTCATGTTTGATGCCCTCGTCCTCAAGAAAGCCTTCAATTTGAGAGTTCTTGAACTCCGTTCCATTGTCGCTTCTAATCCTTTTGGTCCTTAAGCCGAACTCATTTTGAGCCCGTCTCAAGAATCCCTTTAAGGTCTCTTGGGTTTGAGATTTATCCTGCAAAAAGAACACCTAAGTGAAGCGAGAATAATCATCCACAATAATTAGACAGTACTTACTCCCGCCGATGCTTATGTAAGCTATCGGGCCGAATAGGTCCATGTGAAGTAGCTCAAGCGGCCTATCGATCATCATGATGTTCTTGTGTGGATGATGAACACCAACTTGCTTTCCTGCTTGACATGCGCTACAAACCCTGTCTTTCTCAAAATGAACATTTGTTAGTCCCAAAACGTGTTCTCCCTTTAGAAGCTAGTGAAGATTCTTTATCCCAACATGGGCTAGTCGGCGATGCCAGAGCCAACCCATATTAGTCTTAGCAATTAAGCAAGTATTGAGTTCAGCTCTATTGAAATCAACTAAGTATAGTTGACCCTCGAGTACTCCCTTAAATGCTATTGAATCATAACTTCTTCTAAAGACAGTAACACCTATATCCGTAAAAAGACAATTGTAGCCCATTTTGCATAATTGAGAAACTGGAAGCAAGTTGTAATCTAAAGAATCTACAAGAAAAACATTGGAAATAGAATGGTCAGGTGATATAGCAATTTTACCAAGTCCTTTGACCAAACCTTGATTTCCATCCCCGAATGTGATAGCTCTTTGGGGATCTTGGTTTTTCTCATGGGAGGAGAACATCCTTTTCTCCCCAGTCATGTGGTTTGTGCACCCGCTATCAATGATCCAACTTGAGCCCCCGGATGCATAAACCTATAAAACAAGTTTAGGCCTTGTTCTTAGGTACCCAAACGGTCTTGGGTCCTTTCACATTAGAAACAAGCACCTTGGGTACCCAAACACAAGTCTTTGAACCCTTGTGTTTGCCCCCAACATATTTGGCAACTACTTTGCCTGATTTGTTAGTGAGCACATAAGAAGCATCAAAAGTCTTAAATGAAATATTAGGTTCATTTGATGCAGTAGGAGTTTTCTTTTTAGGCAATTTAACATGAGTGGATTGCCTAGAACTAGATGCCTCACTCTTATACATAAAAGCATGATGAGAGCCAGAGTGAGACTTCCTAGAATGAATTCTCCTAATTTTGTGTTCGGGATAACCAGCAGGATATAAAATATAGCCCTCGTTATCCTGTACCATGGGAGCCTTACCCTTAACAAAATTAGACAATCTCTTAGGGGCATTAAGCTTGACATTGTCTCCCTGTTGGAAGCGAATGCCATCCTTAATGTCAGGTCGTCTCCCACTATAGAGCATGCTTCTAGCAAATTTAAATTTTTCATTTTCTAAGTCATGCTCATTAATTTTAGCACTAAGTTGAGCTATGTGATCATTTTGTTGTTTAATTAAAGCTAGGTGACCATGGATAGCATCAACATTAATGTCTCTACATTTAGTACAAATCGTAAGATGATCAACACTAGATGTAGAGGGTTTGCAAGCATTTAATTCATCAATCTTAGCATGTAAAATTTCATTTTCATTTCTAAGATTGGAAGCAATATCATTGCAAACATTTAAATTCTTAGCCTTAGTAATTAATTTATCATTTTCAATCTTAAGGCTAGCAATTGATTCATTTAACTTGTCAATCTTAGCAATTAAATTAGCATTATCATTTTTAAGTTTGACAAGAGAATCATCACAAACATTTAACTTCTCAACCTTAGCAATTAATTTAGCATTCTCATTTCTAAGGTTGGAAATAGTGTCATGGCAAGTGCTTAGCTCACTAGTCAATTTTTCACATTTTTCTACTTCCTGAGCATAAGCATTTTTAACCCTAACATGCTTCTTGTTTTCCTTAATAAGGAAGTCCTCTTGGCTATCCAAGAGTTCATCCTTCTCATGAATAGCACTAATTAATTCATTTAATTTTTTCCTTTTGTTGCATGTTTAGGTTGGCAAAAAGTGTGAGCAAATCATCCTCATCATCACTAGAGCTAGCCTCATCACTAGATGTTGCATATTTAGTAGAAGCTCTAGATTTTACCTTCTTCTTTTTGCCGTCCTTTGCCATGAGGCACTTGTGGCCGACGTTGGGGAAGAGGAGGCCTTTGTTGACGGCGATGTTGGCGGCGTCCTCATCGGAGGAGGAGTCGGTGGAGCTCTCATCGGAGTCCCACTCCCGACACACATGGGCATCGCCGCCCTTCTTCTTGTAGTATCTCTTCTTTTCCTTCCTCTTTCCCTTCTTGTCATCGCCCCTGTCACTGTCACTAGAAATAGGACATTTTGCTATAAAGTGACCGGACTTACCACATTTGTAGCAAACCTTCTTGGAACGGGGTTTGTAATCTTTCCCCTTCCTTTGCTTGAGGATTTGGCGAAATCTCTTGATGATGAGCGCCATCTCCTCATTGTCAAGCTTGGAGGCGTCGATGGGGAGCTTACTTGATGTAGACTCTTCCTTCTTCTCCTCCATCGCTTTGAATGCGATGGGTTGCACCTCGGGTGTAGAGGTGGTGCCTCGCTCGATAATTTGTTTGGAGCCTTTGATCATCAATTCAAAGCTCACAAACTTTCCTATAACTTCCTCGGGAGACATTAGCTTGTATCTAGGATCACCACGAATTAATTGTACTTGAGTAGGATTAAGAAAAACAAGTGATCTTAGAATAACCTTGACCATTTCATGGTCATCCCATTTTGTGCTCCTGAGGTTGCGCACTTGATTCACCAAGGTCTTGAGCCGGTTGTACATGGCTTGTGGCTCCTCTCCTTGGTTGAGCATGAATCGACCGAGGTCCCCCTCGATCGTCTCCCGCTTGGTGATCTTGGTCACCTCATCTCCTTCGTGCGTGATCTTGAGTACGTCCCAAATCTCTTTGGCACTTCTCAACCCTTGCTCTTTGTTATACTCCTCTCGACTTAGAGAGGCGAGGAGTATAGTAGTGGCTTGGGAGTTGAAGTGTCGGATTTGGGCTACCTCGTCTGAGTCATAGCCTTCATCCCCCACGGATGGTTCCTGCGCACCAAACTCAACAATGTCCCAAATGCTAGCGTGGAGTGAGGGTAGATGGTGCCTCATTTTATCACTCCACATACAATAATCTTCACCGTAAAAAACCGTTGGTTTGCCTAGTGGGACGGAAAGTAAAGGAGTGCGTTTGTAAATGCGAGGATAGCGTAAGGGGATCTTACTAAACTTCTTGCGCTCATGGCGCTTAGAAGTGACGGACAATGTGTCGGAGCCGGAGGTGGAAGGCGACGAAGAATCGGTCTCGTAGTAGACCACTTTCTTCATTTTCTTCTTCTTGTCGCCACTCCGGTGCAACTTGACGCGGGGAGGTGATTACTCCCTCTTCTTGTTGCCGGACTCCCCCGATGGAGCTTTCCCGTGGCTTAGGGCGGGCTTTTCGCCGGTCACCATCTCCTTCTTGGCATGATCTCCTGACATCACTTCGAGCGGTTAGGCTCTAATGAAGTACCGAGCTCTGATACCAATTGAAAGTCGCCTAGAGGGGGGTGAATAGGCAAATCTAAAATTTATAAACTTTTAAGCACAACAGCAAGCCGGGGTTAGCGTTAGAAATAAAGTCGAGTCCGAAAGAGAGGGCGAAAGCAAATCACAAGCAAATGAAAGCAAATGACATGGTGATTTGTTTTATCGAGGTTCGGTTCTTGCAAACCTACTCCCCATTGAGATGGTCACAAATACCGGATTCTTTCAATCCTTTCCCTCTCTCAAACGGTCACCTAGACCGAGTGAGCTTTTCTCCTTAATCAACGGGTCACTTAGACCCCTCACAAGGACCACCACAACTTGGTGTCTCTTGCGTTGATTACAAGTTGCTTGAGAATAAGAATGAAGGAATAAGAAAAGCGATCCAAGAACAAGAGCTCAAAGAACACGAGCAAAAACTCTCTCTCTCTAGTCACTATTTGCTTGGAGTGGAAATGGGACTTGGAGAGGCTTTGATTCTATTGAATTTATGTCTTGTATTGATTGCACTAGCTCCTGTATTGAATGTGAAGTCTGAAAAACTTGGATGCCTTGAAGTGTGGTGGTTGGGGGTATTTATAGCCCCAACCACCAAAGTGGTCGTTGGGGAGGTTGTCTGTCGATGGGCGCATTGACAGTCCGGTGCGCCACCAGACACTGTCCGGTACGCCAGCCACGTCACCCAACCATTAGAGTTTGACCATTGGAGCTCTAACAGGTGGGACCACCGGACAGTCCGGTGGTGCACCGGACAGGTACTATTCACTGTCTAGTGCGCCTTCTGGCGCTGCTCTGACTCTGCGCGCTCTGTCCGTGCACTGTGCACCTGTCAGCCGACCGTTGAAGTCGACCGTTGTGCTTGGAAGTCGTTGCTTCGCTGGCACACAGGACAGTCCGGTGAATTATAGCGGAGTGGCCATCCAAAAACCCGAAGCTGGGCAGTTCGGAGTGAATCTCCCTGGTGCATCGGACAGTTCGGTGCGCCAGACCAAGGCAGCCTTCGGTTGGATTTGCTCCTTTCTTTTTGGACCCTAACTTAGACTTTTTATTGGTTTGTGTTGAACCTTTGACACCTGTAGAACATGTAATTTAGAGCAAACTAGTTAGTCCAATTGTTTGTGTTGGGCAATTCAACCACCAAAATTATTTAGGAAAAGGTTTTACCCTATTTCCCTTTTAGCAAACCCTCAGGGACTATGGCTACAAATTGAGCAAAGTCCCTCTCCTATGTGACAATGAGAGTGCAATCCGCATGGCGGATAATCCTCTTGAACACAGCCGCACTAAGCACATTGACATTCGGTATCACTTTTTGAGGGATCACCAACAAAGGGGGGATATCGAGATAGCTTATGTTAGCACAAAAGAACAATTAGCCGATATCTTTACCAAACCATTAGATGAGAAAACCTTTACCAAACTTAGGAATGAGCTAAACGTTCTTGATTCTCGGAATTTTGATTGAAGCATTGCACACATAGCTTATTTATATACCTTTGATCATATCTCTTTTATGTCTATGACTAATGTGTTTTCAAGTGTATTTCTATGCTAAGTCTTAGATTGAAAGGGAAATGGAGTCTTCGGTGAAGACAAGGCTTCCACTCCACTCTATCGGTATCACTTACCCTTCGCCATCACTCCACATCACTCTCCACTTTGATATAATCTTCACTCTTATTTATGTGTACCATTTGGGGAGAAATAAGAAAGGGCTCTCAAAAGACTCCGTTTTTGGCGATTAATGAAAAAGGGGGAGAAATATTAAGTCCAAAGCAAAAGGACCGCACCACCACCAAATTCAAAATTTTCAAGAAATTTTTCAAGTTAGTATCAAATGAATTTGATCTCTTTCAATTGGTATGTCTACTTTCAAAATTGGTATCTATTAAAACCCACTTGAAAACTAAGAGGAGAATTTTATTCAGGAGGAGTTTTGTTAAGTCAAAGGAAAAGCATTTGAAACAGGGGGAGAAAATTTCAAATCTTGAAAATGCTTTTTGCAACCTTATTCATATACCTTTGACTATTTGCAAAAAGACTTTGAAAAGATTTTCCAAAAGAATTTGCAAAAACAAAACAAGTGGTGCAAGTATGGTGTAATACCCCTGGTGTTACTGTTACTAAAACTTGAGCATGACATCATCAGCATTAGCATTTCATATGTTTGATACACCTAGGATGCATTCACTAGGTAAAAATTTTAAACAAGTTGTATTGTTATGGCATTTTGTAAATAAGACCCTAGTGTAGGATACTTAACCCTGAATAAGGATCCGAAGGGTAAACCAGGACCCAAATAGAGAAAACCCTAAAGACTAAGTGAAATAATCATAAAATGTTCCTAAGAATGTACCTACATTACATTTACACCCCTGAGATACCAAAAACCCAAATAAGGACCCTGGAAAAACCCTAAACCTAAACCCTAGGGGGTTAAGTGCAAAATTAGTGCACCTTTGGACTAAAGTGCAAAAACTATCAAAGTAAGGTATCTTAAGTCATATGGTTCACAATCATGAAGATTTGCAACTTGAACCCTGAGTTTTGGACTTAATTGCAAAAGAGCCACATTTGAACTCTTTTGACTAAGTTTGAATTTCAGTGTAACGTGCTCATCTTTGTGACCTTGTAACTTTCAAACAAAAGAGAATTTACCCTAGGTCACTACATCAAATTTGTAGACCCATCAAAGGGGAACAACTTTGCTTAAGAAGGTAAGCATAGTTGTGATGTAGAATTTGGAGATAATCCAACCCAAAGATGGGCTGTCAGTCGGGTTACTGACTGAAAAATGACCACCAGTGTCATTGGTCAAGCTTTGGGATCAAGATTATGTCTGATCTAGTGCTCAACTGAGTTCAGTCCCTATAGTCGAAATGTAACTGGTTTGTAGCTCTACAACTTTGCTGCACAAATTTGGACGAGTTGCCATAGAAATTTGAAAGAAATTTGGCCCTAAACCTTGGCTGTCACGTGCACTGAAGAAGAATGCGATGGTACAGTAACCTGAATTGGATCAGGCTGCCAGCGCAGAGATCCCACCACCGACGATATCTCCGCCGCGATTCGTGTCGCCGGCGTCTAGATTCGTGCTCGTGGCAAGTGGATAACATCTCGGGTCGAAGGATCAGCACCGCCGTTGAGCTAGACACCACTCCGGCTAGCCGACGTACCTTCCCCCTCGCTCACCGATCCCTCGGATAAGATTCTCACCACCGTCGAACCATCACCATCGTCCACCGCGTGTCCAGACGCTTTACCACGTCGCAGCTAACCATGCTTCGCATGTCCGGTGATCGCCGGAGGTGCCGCCACGGTAAAAGCCACGTTGCGCGGCCACCAGTGACTCACCCAGTTTTACAGATCACGATCCGCCGCTCAAATTCGTTGTGTTCGCGGTCGCTCCCTATAAATTGAAGCCACTGTGAGCTCTGCAAGGTCATCACACACCTAGCCACCAAGAACCATCCTCAATCATTCACCAGGGAGCGCGAATTTTGAACTTCCCCCAAATCTGCTCAAGAACACCGTGAAAACAACCTCACCGCGGCCAGCGCAATTCCGGTTAGTCCATGCTGTCTGCTCTCTCGTTTAAGCATTCTCATGCGTCCGTGTTGCTTGCCGACCCACCCAATTGAACCAAGAACCCACTGATCGTCGGGAACGCGCTCAACTATCCGCTCTGTTCACGGTCGACGTGGCGAGAGTCAACCAGTTAGACAGTTTTGGAATTAGGTTGGGGGGACATTCGTTAGGTCTTGAATTCGGTTTCGACCGAAGCAGGGTGCCGGTCCTTGCGTGAATCAGCCTGTATGCGAGCTCGCCGGAGCTTTGCCGCGCTCGTCGTCGTCTTGAACCTCGGCTTGTAAGGGAATAGAACGTGGAGGGCTTTCTTGTAAACTGTCAGCGACTCAGGAAAACAGTGTAAGGACCCTCTTCAAGTTATCCAAAATGCCGAGGGTCTTTGTGCAAAGTCGCCACGGGCGCGCGTGCGCGGGCGCGTTTCCGCTGATGTTGGGCTGTCCTGGGCTGAATTAAGCCCAGCGCTATTCACAGATTTCCTTTTTCTTTTTCTATCCAACTTTAGAAATTTGTAGAAAATTGTATAAAAGTGGTAAAAATGTCAAACCAATTTTCTTAGGTTCCTAATTATCCATAGAATTTAATAAAAATAGTTTCATGATTTTTAGATCAAATAGGGAATTTTGGAGCATTTAAAATAGCCTAAAACCTTGTTTCTGGATTTTTAGAAAATAGATAATAATTCCAAAAATCGCCAAACTTTTTAGATGACCTTTATATAATATTTAGATGTCTTGGGAGATTTTGTTATGATTTGGACCTTGTTTGATAATTAGAACCCAAAACCCCCACCCCCTGCTCTTTGAACTTCACTATTGACTCTAGAAACCCTAAGTTCTCGGAGTTTCGTGAAGGAAAGTTGTATTCAAGACTTTAGATAATAAACTCTTATTATCTTTGCACTCTCATAAGCATTTCATGGGCATTCATTCTTATATATATATGGTTATATTTAGAAAACAAGGAAGAAGTTGAGGTAGAAGAAGAGAAGACTTCACCACCACCACCTGCGAAACATCAGACAGGAAATTGTTTTTACTTTGACATCTGCGGATCCAAGCCTGACTCACCTATAAACGAAGGCAAGCCCCGGTGCATTTGCCACCTCCTTGTGTTTTAAAAATCTTTTTCACTTGCTTGATGCATTAGGTGATAGGAGTTGATTGCTAAAACAATTCCTGCATTACCTTCCTTAGATTTGATTACCTTCCTTGAAATCCCTATTTTACAAAAGAATTTTGATGCTTAGCTTTGCTTTAGAAAAACAAAATGTTTGTTTTTACAAAAGATGATGTGGCAAAAGTGGGTGGGATGTTTTCGAAAATAAAACTTGATGGTGGATCCATCATGGTCGTGATGGGTTCAACATCGGAAAAGATGTACCTCTGCCAGGAACCAAACTTTGGGTTTGAAATGATTAAGCTGAGACCGGGCGGATGACTTGCACGAGAAAGGAGTCTCGGTGTAGTGTCTCTGTCTGAGTCGATTAAGGACCGTGTCGATGTAGGCCTGCTGACCGAGGACCCTTTAACTGGTCACATGCCTCGTCATGGGTAAGCTTTGCCTCGGGCAGACTAAGGCCAGAATAAGATAACACGCAATGGGAGTGGAGCAATGGCGAGAGTAGCGTGTACCCTCCGTGGCAAGAGGCTGGACGGTGGTGTATCTATGCTCTCGGTTGACGTGAACCTGATCTGGTCTTAAGAACCCCGGTGGCGGGTTGACATATGCAAGGGTTAAGTGCTACATATGTTGTGTGATTGGAGATCCTCAGCTGGGTATAATCGATTCGGATCGCCGTACCTCCATGGTTATGGAGACTTGGTCACTGACTTATACGTAGAACTCCAGTAAAGATGAAGGGATTGTTAAGAAATTGGCTAGTGCAGGTCAAGTGTTTGAACTAGTGTAGAAAGAACTCTAGTTACAGGTAATCTTACTTAACCTGACAAATTAAAATTGGATTTTTAAGGATCCACTTTAGTAAGCATTTCTGCAAATAGAGTCATTGACTATTGATAAGCCTTACCTTGACTCCCTTATGCCAGCATACTCTTGAGAGTCTTTTCTTTAGTTGGGTAAGACTTGCTGAGTAATTCCATACTAAGGGTTTTATTCCCCGTTGTTTTTAGGTGAGGAAGCAACCAACTTTTGTTGCTTCTGTTCTAAGGTGGTACCGAAGGAAGAACACCAGGAGTAAAGCTGCGGGAGGAAAGGATCCTCCATAAGAACTTTTGATACTTATCGAGAGGGGGTTTTGCCTCCCTTGGTGTGTAATAATAATACTATGCACTCGTAGGCTTTATTCTGGTCTGTAATATATAACTTTGTCTTACTTTTAAAATAAAGGTAAGTTAATGTAATTGCTTCCGCATTCTCGTAACTCCGATGCTTCTAATGTCTGCGTGATGGGTGAAACGCTCTTGGGAAAGGTAAGAAAAGCAGATACCGAACTTGTCATGTGATTCAGGGGCACCTATAGGGTTGTCTGAAGTCCATTGGACAAGGACAACTGTAGGTGGGCCTAATGACTTGGGAGGTTCCGTCACAGCTGGTATCAGAGCGAAGCCCTTCTCTACAGATATTATGAGGCATCTTCAAAAGGATTTTCTAAAAACTTATCTAGAAAATATCTTCCCTTCTTACCTATGTATTTCGGAAGAGTTTATCTTAAAGACCAGATAGTAAGAGTGCAACATATAGAAGGTATGAATCAACTAAGGATGATTCTGTAATTACACATGCATCATGCTAAGAAATATGCTGATAAAATTTTCCCCCTTAGAAAAATGCCGCCGCGCACGAGGGGAACTGCGCGCAAGCATACTGGCCCAATTGGTGTGCCACGTCATCAACTTGCCCCAAGACACGAGGATAGCAGTAGTGGGAGTAATGATTCGATCGGGGATCTTGAAGCGAAAGTTAATCCGCTTCAAACAGAACTCCAGCGCAGGATTGACATATGGGTCGCGGATGGCGACAGAATCAATGAATTGAGAAGCGACGTCTGCCGCCTGCGAGATCAGCTCGCAGATCAAGATTTAGCGCTCGACTGGGCGGTTCATTCTCGTTCGCTTGCCTGGGCTAAGGAGGCAAAAGCTCGAGCCCGAGTAGAAGAGCTTAGCTCAGCCATTGATAACCTGCAGGCTTATTGCAATACTCTACATGAAGAAGTTCATATACTGTATTCACAATTGCACCCCAATGTACCTGCGGATCCTGTCGGGACAGAAGCCGGACCTTCTCATGTAGCGGGAGAAGCTTTTGGTGGCGAATTGGACCTTTTTAGGCCCCCTCCCTCTATGAAGTTGGTCGATGAGTGGTCTCCTACGCCCGACAACGAGGCTACCCGGAGCAACAGGAAGCGGGAGTAGTATAGTGTAATAGTAGAAATAGTAGTGATGTATAATAGGTAGTGTAATGCTGTTGTAAAATTCGAGTCTGTAACATTACTCTTTTTAGTAATGTAAAATGGATGGTTTTCTTTGGCATATTATATTGTTTTCAAATGTTTGTTGCCACAGATGCCTTCTCGAACTCGTGCTCAGGATGGGGCTAGTACCTCCTGTGGGAGGGAGGCAACACCAAACCCACCTCCAGTACCCCCGACACTTGCCGAGGCTATCGCTGCCTTGGTGAATGCTACAGCAGATAATACCCGTTTCCTACGGGAGATGGCAGGTCAGCAACTCCAACAACAAGGCGAGCGGGGCTATCCGTAAGGCCCCCGTGAGACATCTTATTTGGACTTCTCCGAGACGCGCCCTCCATTGTTCATCAAGGTAGAAGACCCTTTAGAGGCAGATGAATGGATCCACGTCATTGAACAGAAATTTGGACTTCTTCGGTGTTCCAAAACTCAGAAGCCCCTGTTCGCAGCTCAGCAATTGCGTGGCCCTACCAGCACCTGGTGGGGAAACTTTGTGGCCGTTCAGCCGGCCGATCATCAGATCACCTGGGATGAATTCAAGCTGGCCTTCAGAGAGCATTACATACCGGAAGGAGTACTCCACATGAAACAGGAGGAATTCATGAAGTTGAAGCAAGGCGGAGATACTGTCACCCAGTATCTCAATAAATTTAATCACTTATCTCAGTATGCAATTGACCAAGTCAACACCGACATAAAGAAGAAGAATTGTTTCATGAGGGGTTTAAATGATTGGATGCAAAGGAAAATGGCTACCTGCATCGACCTCACATATGGAAGGGCTGTCAGCACAGCGTTGGCAGTTGAATCTAAATATACAAGTTCTGGAAAGTCCAAGGGTTTTGGCGGTAACAGGCCTACTCAGGGCCCCGAGAAAAGGCAACGGTTAGTTATCCGGCCTTTTAATCAGGGTCGTTCTTCAACACGCCCACCCTCCTTCCCATTTAAACAACCAGTGTTCATCCATCCCAATGCTGCCCCCACTACAACAAGTCAGCCGGGTGCCCCTGGCACTCGTTTCCCTGCCCTTCCCAGTTCGTCAACAGGCTGCTTCAATTGCAGAAAATTTGGGCACTTTATTAAGGATTGCCCCTACCCGAAGTAGAATCGCTCAAACAATCAACAAGGTACTAGGAATTCTTCTCAAGCTAAGGGAAATGCGGGCAAGAATATAAAGAAGACGGGACGAATTTATTACACTCAAGTGGCCACCACACCGGACGATGAACCGGTAATGATGGGTACGTTCCTTGTGGCCAATCATCCCGCAATTATTCTTTTTGATTCCGGTGCTTCACATGCATTCATAAGCAAGAAATTTGTGGAGCAACATTGCATTCCATACCATGAATCAAGGGAAGGGTTTAAAATACATTCACTTGGGGGACAACTCTTTACCAAAGAAGTGGCTTACCAAGTGCCTGTACTATTGGCCAGACGGGACTTTCCTACTAATATGATTGTTCTGAAAGGCCAAGACATAGATGTGATTCTGGGCATGAATTGGTTGGCCCAACATAAAGCAACCCTCAACACTGATCAGAGAACCATCAGGTTGAGTCATAACCAAGAGGAAATTCTTTTGTCTATCCCCATTCCAGCTAAACCAATTGGCAGAATTTATGAAGCCATCATACCAGAGATCAAGGATATTCCGGTAGTATGTGAGTTCCCAGATGTCTTTCCAGAAGATTTGCCTAGATTGCCACCTGAAAGAGATGTAGAATTTTTAATTGAGTTGAAGCCCGGTACGGCTCCCATTTCTAGAAGATCGTACCGGATGCCTCCAAATGAGCTAGCAGAACTTAAGACCCAATTGCAAGATTTACTTGAAAAGGGATTCATCCGGCCAAGCTCGTCATCATGGGGTTGTCCAGCCATATTCGTCAAGAAGAAGGATCAAACATTATGGATGTGCGTGGATTATCGACCCCTGAATGAGGTCACTATCAAGAACAAGTACCCTCTTCCACGGATTGACATTTTATTTGATCAACTGACTGGAGCAAGGGTATTCTCCATGATTGATCTTAGATCGGGCTATCATCAGATCCGTATTCGGCCCGAGGATATACCAAAGACCGCATTCACTACGCGGTATGGATTATTTGAATACTTGGTAATGTCTTTCGGACTAACGAATTCTCCTGCCCACTTCACTTATCTAATGAACTCGGTATTCATGCTCGAGTTGGACAAATTTGTGGTGGTCTTCATAGATGATATTTTAATATATTCCAAGAATGAAGAGGAGCATGCTTAACACTTACGGATCATATTGACGCGCTTAAGAGAACATCAATTATATGCCAAGTTCAGTAAATGCGCGTTCTAGCTGGAAGAAATCCAATTTCTTGGGCATGTGTTATCTGCCAAGGGGATTGCGATAGATCCCAGCAAGGTCCAGGATATTTTGGAGTGGAAACCCCCAACCACTGTTCATCAAGTCCGAAGTTTCCTTGGACTAGCTGGCTGTTACCGCCGATTTATACCGGATTTTTCTAAGCTTGTGAAGCCAATCACAAGTCTATTGAAGAATGAGATTAAATTCAATTGGTCTTCAGAATGTAATGAAGCCTTTGAGAAATTGAAGATATTATTAACCATTGCCCCGGTATTGGCTCAACCGGACATTGAAAAGACTTTTGATGTGTATTGTGACGCATCAGGCAGTGGCCTCGGCTGTGTATTAATGCAAGAAGGCCGAGTAATTGCGTATGCTTCAAGGTAGTTACGCCAACATGAGGAGCATTATCCCACTCATGACCTGGAGCTAGCTGCAGTGGTCCATGCCCTAAAGATCTGGCGTCATTATCTGCTGGGTAATATCTGTCATATTTATACAGATCATAAAAGCTTGAAGTATATCTTCACCCAGTCAGAGTTGAACATGAGACAAAGGCGATGGATCGAGTTGATTAAGGATTATGAATTAGAGATCCATTATCACCCAGGCAAAGCTAATGTGGTGGTAGATGCACTTAGCCATAAGGTTTCCTGTCACTGTCTTACGGTGAAGACCTATGACAATACACTATGCCAGGAGATGGAGAAGTTAAACCTGGGAATGATCCAACAAGGAGCCTTAAGTCAACTAAAGCTTGAGTCAGTCCTTTTACAAAGGATAATGGATGCTCAAAAAGATAATGAGGGTATGAAACACATCCATGAGAAAATAGAGGCCGGAAAAGCTAAATGTTTCAGAAAAGACGATCAAGGCATTGTATGGTTCAACAACCGCATAGTTGTGCCAAAGAATGAAGAAATCCGCCAGCAAATATTAGATGAAGCACATCTTAGTCGCTATTCTATTCATCCCGAAAGCACTAAGATGTATCAAGATCTAAAACAACATTATTGGTGGACGAAGATGAAAACTGAAATTGCACGCTATGTGGCTAGATGTGACACTTGTAAACGCGTCAAAGCCATACATATGAAGACTGTCGGTCCATTACAATCTTTACCTATCCCAACATGGAAATGGGAAGATATAAGCATGGACTTCATCGTGGGATTGCCCAGGACTACAAAAGGGTATGATTCTATCTGGGTTATAATTGATCGGCTTACGAAAATTGCACATTTTCTGCTAGTCAAGACAGATCACCCGGTTACTGTCTATGCCCAATTGTATATTGCTCGTATTTTAGTCTACATGGTGTTCCGAAGACTATAGTGTCGGATCGTGGACCTCAATTCGTATCCAAATTCTAGGAAGAACTTCATAAATCCCTGGGTACCAAATTGCTCCACAGTTCGGCCTATCATCCTCAAACAAGTGGGCAGACTGAGAGGGTCAATCAGATACTTGAAGATATGTTGCGGGCATGTGTTCTAGAGTTTCCACATAAATGGGATGAATGTTTACCTTTAGTAGAGTTCTCATATAATAATAGCTATCAAGAAAGCATCAAGATGGCACCCTTTGAAGCTTTATATGGACAACGATGTCGTACTCTGCTAAATTGGTCTGAACCTAGTGAAAGATTTTTCTTCAGGCCTGATATGGTGAAAGAGACCGAAGAAAAGGTTCAAAGAATCATTCATCATTTGAAGAAAGCTCAAGCTTGTCAGAAAAGTTATGCAGACAAACGATGAATGCCCTTGTATTTTCTGGTCGGAGATTATGTTTATCTGAAGGTCTCCCCGATGAAGGGGATATCACGTTTCAGGATTAAAGGGAAGCTTGCACCCCGGTACATTGGTCCTTTCCCTATACTTGAGCAATGTGGACCAGTGGCATACCGACTTCAACTACCTGAAACCTTGTTTGTTGTACATAATGTGTTCCACGTGTCTCAATTGAAGAAGTGTCTTCGGGTTCCCGATCGAACTATTGAAGTAACGGATGTTGCCCTAGAACCAGACTTGACATATTCTGAGCACCCTATTCGAGTCTTGGATCAAAAGGACAGAATTACCCAAAGAAAAACTCTCAAGTTTTACAAGATACAGTGGAACCAACATTCAGAAGATGAGGCTACATGGGAAACTCAGGACTTTTTAGAAAGGAACTTCCTAGGCTTTTTAGCCTCATGCAATTTGTAAAGTGTGTATAGTCGCTGTAATAAAGGAGTAAATCCCAAATCACCCCTGCTTTGTACCAGAAATAAGGAAATAAAAGTATGACGTGTTTCCTTTTCCATTACCTACCCTAGGACTTTTAATCTCGGGACGAGATTCTTTTATGGGGGAAGGATGTAACACCCCTGGTTTTACTGTTACTAAAACTTGAGCATGACATCATCAGCATTAGCATTTCATATGTTTGACACACCTAGGATGCATTCACTAGGTAAAAACATTAAACAAGTTGTATTGTTATGGCATTTTGTAAATAAGACCCTAGTGTAGGATACTTAACCCTGAATAAGGATCCGAAGGGTAAACCAGGACCCAAATAGAGAAAACCCTAAAGACTAAGTGAAATAATCATAAAATGTTCCTAAAAATGGACCTACATTACATTTACACCCCTGAGATACCAAAAACCCAAATAAGGACCCTGGAAAAACCCTAAACCTAAACCCTAGGGGGTTAAGTGCAAAATTAGTGCACCTTTGGACTAAAGTGCAAAAACTATCAAAGTAAGGTATCTTAAGTCATATGGTTCACAATCATGAAGATTTGCAACTTGAACCCTGAGTTTTGGACTTAATTGCAAAAGAGCCACATTTGAACTCTTTTGACTAAGTCTGAATTTCAGTGTAACGTGCTCATCTTTGTGACCTTGTAACTTTCAAACAAAAGAGAATTTACCATAGGTCACTACATCAAATTTGTAGACCCATCAAAGGGGAACAACTTTGCTTAAGAAGGTAAGCATAGTTGTGATGAAGAATTTGGAGATAATCCAACCCAAAGATGGGCTGTCAGTCGGGTTACTGACTGAAAAATGACCACCAGTGTCATTGGTCGAGCTTTGGGATCGAAATTATGTCTGATCTAGTGCTCAACTGAGTTCAGTCCCTATAGTCGAAATGTAACTGGTTTGTAGCTCTACAACTTTGCTGCACAGATTTGGACGAGTTGCCATAGAAATTTGAAAGAAATTTGGCCCCAAACCTTGGCTGTCAGGCGCACTGAAGAAGAATGCGATGGTACAGTAACCTGAATTGGATCAGGCTGCCAGCGCAGAGATCCCACCGCTGACGATATCTCCGCCGCGATTCGTGTCGCCGGCGTCTGGATTCGTGCTCGTGGCAAGTGGATAACATCTCGGGTCGAAGGATCAGCACCGCCGTTGAGCTGGACACCACTCTGGCTAGCCGACGTACCTTCCCCCTCGCTCACCGATCCCTCGGATAAGATTCTCACCACCGTCGAACCATCACCGTCATCCGCCGCGTGTCCAGACGCTTTACCACGTCGCGGCTAACCATGCTTCGCATGTCCCGTGATCACCGGAGGTGCCGCCACGGTAAAAGCCACGTTGCGCGGCCACTAGTGACTCACCCTGTTTTACAGATCACGATCCGCCACTCAAATTCGTTGTGTTCGCGGTCGCTCCCTATAAATTGAAGCCACTGTGAGCTCTGCAAGGTCATCACACACCCAGCCACCAAGAACCATCCTCAATCATTCACCAGGGAGCGCGAATTTTGAACTTCCCCCAAATCTGCTCAAGAACACCGTGAAAACAACCTCACCGCGGCCAGCGCAATTCCGGTTAGTCCATGCTGTCTGCTCTCTCGTTTAAACATTCTCATGCGTCCGTGTTGCTTGCCGACCCACCCAATTGAACCAAGAACTCATTAATGACCGGGAACGCGCTCAACTATCCGCTCTGTTCACGATCGACGTGGCCAGAGTCAACCAGTTAGACATTTTTGGAATTAGGTTGGGGGAAACATTCGTTAGGTGTTGAATTCGGTTTCGGCCGAAGCAGGGTGCCGGTCCTTGCGTGAATCAGCCGGTACGCGAGCTCGCCGGAGCTTTGCCGCGCTCGTCGTCGTCTTGGACCTCGGCTTGTAAGGGAATAGAACGTGGAGGGCTTTCTTGTAAACTGTCAGCGACTCAGGAAAACAGTGTAAGGACACTCTTCAAGTTATCCAAAACGTCGAGGGTCTTTGTGCAAAGTCGCCACGGGCGCGCGTGCGCGGGCGTGTTTCCGCTGATGTTGGGCTGTCCTGGGCTGAATTAAGCCCAGCGCTATTCACAGATTTCCTTTTTCTTTTTCTGTCCAACTTTAGAAATTTGTAGAAAATTGTATAAAAGTGGTAAAAATGTCAAACCAATTTTCTTAGGTTCCTAATTATCCATAGAATTTAATAAAAATAGTTTCATGATTTTTAGATCAAATAGGGAATTTAGGAGCATTTAAAATAGCCTAAAACCTTGTTTCTGGATTTTTAGAAAATAGATAATAATTCCAAAAATCGCCAAACTTTTTAGATGACCGTTATATAATATTTAGATGCCTTGGGAGATTTTTGTATGATTTGGACCTTGTTTGATAATTAGAACCCAAAACACCCTCCCCCTGCTCTTTGAACTTCACTATTGACTCCGGAAACCCTAAGTTCTCGGAGTTTCATGAAGGAAAGTTGTATTCAAGACTTTAGATAATAAACTCTTATTATCTTTGCACTCTCATAAGCATTTCATGGGCATTCATTCTTATATATATATGGTTATATTTAGAAAACGAGGAAGAAGTTGAGGTAGAAGAAGAGAAGACTTCACCACCACCACCTGCGAAACATCAGACAGGAAATTGTTTTTACTTTGACATCTGCGGATCCAAGCCTGACTCACCTATAAACGAAGGCAAGCCCCGGTGCATTTGCCACCTCCTTGTGTTTTAAAAATCTTTTTCACTTGCTTGATGCATTAGGTGATAGGAGTTGATTGCTAAAACAATTCCTTCATTACCTTCCTTGGATTTGATTACCTTCCTTGAAATCCCTGTTTTACAAAAGAATTTTGATGCTTAGCCTTGCTTTAGAAAAACAAAATGTTTGTTTTTACAAAAGATGATGTGGCAAAAGTGGGTGGGATGTTTTCGAAAATAAAACTTGATGGTGGATCCATCATGGCCGTGATGGGTTCAACATCGGAAAAGATGTACCTCTACCAGGTACCAAACTTTGGGTTTGAAATGATTAAGCTGAGACCGGGCGGATGACTTGCACGAGAAAGGAGTCTCGGTGTAGTGTCTCTGTCTGAGTCGATTAAGGACCGTGTCGATGTAGGCCTGCTGACCGAGGACCCTTTAACTGGTCACATGCCTCGTCATGGGTAAGCTTTGCCTCGGGCAGACTAAGGCCAGAATAAGATAACACGCAATGGGAGTGGAGTGATGGCGAGAGTAGCGTGTACCCTCCGTGGCAAGAGGCTGGATGGTGGTGTATCTATGCTCTCGGTTGACGTGAACCTGATCTGGTCTTAAGAACCCCAGTGGCGGGTTGACATATGCAAGGGTTAAGTGCTACATATGTTGTGTGATTAGAGATCCTCAGCTGGGTATAATCGATTCAGATCGCCGTACCTCCACGGTTATGGAGACTTGGTCACTGACTTATACGTAGAACTCCAGTAAAGATGAAGGGATTGTTAAGAAATTGGCTAGTGCAGGTCAAGTGTTTGAACTAGTGTAGAAAGAACTCTAGTTACAGGTAATCTTACTTAACCTCACAAATTAAAATTAGATTTTTAAGGATCCAGTTTAGTAAGCATTTCTGCAAACAGAGTCATTGACTATTGATAAGCCTTACCTTGACTCCCTTAAGCCAGCATACCCTTGAGAGTCTTTTCTTTAGTCGGGTAAGACTTGCTGAGTAATTCCATACTCAGGGTTTTATTCCCCGTTGTTTTTAGGTGAGGAAGCAACCAACTTTTGTTGCTTCTGTTCTAAGGTGGTACCGAAGGAAGAACACCAGGAGTAAAGCTGCAGGAGGAAAGGATCCTCCATAAGAACTTTTGATACTTATCGGGAGGGGGTTTTGCCTCCCTTGGTGTGTAATAATAATACTATGCACTCGTAGGCTTTATTCTGATCTGTAATATATAACTTTGTCTTACTTTTAAAATAAAGGTAAGTTAATGTAATTGCTTCCGCATTCTCGTAACTCCGATGCTTGTAATGTCTGTGTGACGGGTGAAACGCTCTTGGGAAAGGTAAGAAAAGCAGATACCGAACTTGTCATGTGATTCAGGGGCACCTATAGGGTTGTCTTAAGTCCGTTGGACAAGGACAACTGTAGGTGGGCCTAATGACTTGGGAGGTTCCGTCACAGCTGGTATCAGAGCGAAGCCCTTCTCTACAGATATTATGAGGCATCTTCAAAAGGATTTTCTAAAAACTTATCTAGAAAATCTCTTCCCTTCTTACCTATGTATTTCGGAAGAGTTTATCTTAAAGACCAGATAGTAAGAGTGCAACATATAGAAGGTATGAATCAACTAAGGTTGATTCTGTAATTACACATGCATCATGCTAAGAAATATGCTAATAAAATTTTCCCCCTTAGAAAAATGCCGCCGCGCACGAGGGGAACTGCGCGCAAGCATACTGGCCCAATTGGTGTGCCACGTCATCAACTTGCCCCAAGACACGAGGATAGCAGTAGTGGGAGTAATGATTCGATCGGGGATCTTGAAGCAAAAGTTAATCCGCTTCAAACAGAACTCCAGCGCAGGATTGACATATGGGTCACGGATGGCGACAGAATCAATGAATTGAGAAGCGATGTCCGCCGCCTGCGAGATTAGCTCGCAGATCGAGATTTAGCGCTCGACTGGGCGGTTCATTCTCGTTCGCTTGCCTGGGCTAAGGAGGCAAAAGCTCGAGCCCGAGTAGAAGAGCTTAGCTCAGCCATTGATGACCTGCAGGCTTATTGCAATACTCTACATGAAGAAGTTCATGTACTGTATTCACAATTGCACCCTAATGTACCTGCGGATCCTGTCGGGACAGAAGCCGGACCTTCTCATGTAGCAGGAGAAGCTTTTGGTGGCGAATTGGACCTTTTTAGGCCCCCTCCCTCTATGAAGTTGGTCGATGAGTGGTCTCCTACGCCCGACAACGAGGCTACCCGGAGCAACAGGAAGCAGGAGTAGTATAGTGTAATAGTAGAAATAGTAGTGATGTATAATAGGTAGTGTAATGCTGTTGTAAAATTCGAGTATGTAACATTACTCTTTTTAGTAATGTAAAATGGATGGTTTTCTTTGGCATATTATATTGTTTTCAAATGTTTGTTGCCACAGATGCCTTCCCGAACTCGTGCTCAGGATGGGGCTAGTACCTCCTATGGGAGGGAGGCAACACCAAACCCACCTCCAGTACCCCCGACACTTGCCGAGGCTATCGCCGCCTTGGTGAATGATACAGCAGATAATACCCGTTTCCTACGGGAGATGGCAGGTCAGCAACTCCAACAACAAGGCGAGCGGGGCTATCCGCAAGGCCCCCGTGAGACATCTTATTTGGACTTCTCCGAGACGCGCCCTCCGTTGTTCATCAAGGTAGAAGACCCTTTAGAGGCAGATGAATGGATCCACATCATTGAACAGAAATTTGGACTTCTTCGGTGTTCTGAAACTCAGAAGCCCCTGTTCGCAGCTCAGCAATTGCGTGGCCCTACCAGCACCTGGTGGGGAAACTTTGTGGCCGTTCAGCCGGCCGATCATCAGATCACCTAGGATGAATTCAAGCTGTCCTTCAGAGAGCATTACATACCGGAAGGAGTACTCCACATGAAACAGGAGGAATTCATGAAGTTGAAGCAAGGCGGAGATACTGTCACCCAGTATCTCAATAAATTTAATTACTTATCTCAGTATGCAACCTGACATCGTCGGCGATGCGGTGCTGGAAGCCTTGGGGTGGATGACGTATCTCTCCGGCTGTAGGTTGAGCCACCCCCGCCTGCCCGACGTCCCGGCGGATCGGCTCAAGCGCTCCTGCTCCCGCGTCGAGCCTGGGCTGCACCTCGCGGATTTGCTCGAGCTGTGTGTCCTGACCCCCCGCAGGGACTGGGACCATAGCTAGCTCCCGAAGGATGTCAACGCGAGGCACCGGCCTAGGGAGATCACCGTCCTCTGGCATGCCGAGATGGTTGCCTTTGGAGGGGCCCCTAGATCGACGTGGAAACATTCGTGGCTCGGGCCGCAGTCCTCGTCGCCGAGGCTACGGCTGCTGTCGGAACAGTCGGAGAGGCAGTAGTCGCATGCGGTCATAAAGTCCCGCATGGCACTGGGGTTGCCAAGTCCGGAGAAATCCCAACAGAAACTGGGCTCGTCATCTTCCTCGGACCCAGAGGGCCGGTAGGTCGAGACGTTCGTCAGCCGGTCCCAAGGTGACCACATGCGAAACCCCAAAGGGTTGGGACTCGCCTCTACGAGAGCGTCCACCAAAGCGAGGCCACTTGGCGGGTCGAGGCTGATCGCGAAAGGCGTGAGATGGGAATCGGTCGGTACCTCTTGGTCGACGGGCGATGATGAAGTCATGTCTGGGGCTGACTGCACTGTCGTCCAGGCACGAGGGTGACGCCCAGCAAGCCTTCCGCGAGGGTGCTGGCGTCGTCCATCTGCTTGGAGTAGGCGTGTCGTGAGGAAACGGCGCTCATCTTCGTCTCAGACGCGAGGGCGACGCTCGATGTGCCTCCTGTTGGAGCGTCGGCGTCGTTGACTTGCTCGACAGCCGACGAGGTGCCGCCTCCCGCTTGGCCTTGGTTGCTCCGGCCCCTCCTCCGTCGGCGGGGGAGGCGACGGGACAAGCTCGAATGTAGCTCTTCCGCCACATGGGGAAGACGCCGTCGATTCCGCCGCCGGCGAGCGGGCTGTCGGCTGCCATTGCCGCTATCGTCCGGCGGTGGAACTAGTATCATGTCGTAGCCGCCGTCGAGGGACATGAACTCAAGGCTCCCGAAATGGAGCACCGTCCCGGGTCGGAGAAGTTGCTGGAGACTGCCCATCTGGAGCTTGACGGGAAGCAATTCGTCAACACGCAGTAGGCCCCTACCTGGCGTGCCAACTATCGGCGTTTCGAGACCGGGGGGTCCCTAATGCCGACGAGTGAATGTCGCCGCGTGCCCCAGCCCAGATGGGTCGACGCGAGGCCGAGCGCGAAGGGGGGAAGAGAGGTGGCCGGAAGCGAGCGTGAGAGAGGAGTGGGAATCCCGCGGCCTTCATGTTCGTCCCGCGCCCAGGTCGGGTGCGCTTGCAGTAGGGGGTTACAAGCGTCCACGTGGGGGAGGGAGCGAGCGGCCTGACGCGAGCGCCTTGTCTCGTCCTCGTCCCCGCGCGGCCAACCTTCTCTAAGAAGGCCCTGGTCCTTCCTTTTATATGCGTAAGGAGAGGATCCAGGTGTACAATGGGGGGTGTAGCAGAGTGCTACGTGTCTAGCGGAGAAGAGCTAGCGCCCTGAGTACATGCCATCGTGGTGGCCGGAGAGATGTTGGTACCCTGCTGGTGCGATGTCGTGGCTGCCGGAGGAGCGCTGGAGCCTGGCGGAGGGACAGCTGTCGGGGTTGTGGAGTCCTTGCTGACGTCCTCTTGCTTCCGTAAGGGGGCTGAGAGTCGCCATCATCACCGCGTATGCGGGGCGCCATCATTGCATGTCTGGTGGAGTGTGCCAGATGGGACGCCGGTCTTGTTCCCTGTGGCTCGAGTCTGCTCAGGGTAGGGTGACGATGGCGCCTCCTGTTGACGTAGTCGGTCCGCGCCCTAGGTTGGGCGATGTGGAAGCTCCTCCGAAGCCGAGGTCGAGTCTGTCTTCCGAGGCCGAGGTCGAGTCCAAGCCCTGGGTCGGGCGGAGTTCGTCGTCTTCCGAGGCCGTAGCCGAGTCCGAGCCCTGGGTCGGGCGGAGTTCGTCGTCTTCCGAGGCCGTAGCCCGAGTCCGAGCCCTGGGGTCGGGCGGAGCGGAGTTCGCCGTCTTCATAGGCCGTAGCCTGAGTCCGAGCCCTGGGGTCGGGCGGAGTTCGTCGTCTTCCGAGGCCGTAGCCTGAGTCCGAGCCCTGGGGTCGGGCGGAGTTCGTCGTCTTCCGAGGCCGTAGCCCGAGTCCGAGCCCTGGGGTCGGGCGGAGCGGAGTTCGCCGTCTTCCGAGGCCGAAGCCTAGTCCGAGACCTGGGGTCGGGCGGAGCGGAGTTCGTCGTCTTCCGAGGCCGTAGCCCGAGTCCGAGCCCTGGGGTCGGGCGGAGCGGAGTTCGCCATCTTCGGAGGCCGTAGCCTAGTCCGAGCCCTGGGGTCGGGCGGAGCGGAGTTCGTCGTCTTCCGAGGCCGTAGCTCGAGTCCGAGCCCTGGGGTCGGGCGGGGCGGAGTTTCCTATGGCGCCCGCGGCCGGGCCTGACCGCCTGTCAGCCTCACTCTGTCAGGCGGCACCGCAGTCGGAGTGGCGCAGGCGGCGCTGTCTTTCTGTCAGGCCAGTCCGTGGAGCGACGAAGTGACGGCGGTCACTTCGGCTCTGTCGACTGCAGGGCGCACGTCAGGATAAGGGCGTCAGGCTGCCTCTGCATTAAATGCCTCTGCGATTTGGTCGGTCGGAAAGGCGATTTGGTCAGGGTTGCTTCTTGGCGAAGACAGGGCCTCGGGCGAGCCGGAAATACGTTAGCCGCTGAAGGGGGGCCTCGAGCGAGGCCGAGATCCTCCGGGGTCGGCCGCCCTTGTCCGAGGCTAGGCTCGGGCGAGGCGCGATCGCGTCCTTCGAATGGACCGATCCCTGACTTAATCGCACCCATCAGGCCTCTGCAGCTTTATGCTGATGGGGGTTACCAGCTGAGATTTAGGAACCTCGGGGGTACCCCTAATTATGGTCCCCGACAGTAGCCTCCGAGCCTCCAAGGGAGTGTTAATACTCGCTTGGAGGCTTTTGTCGCACTTTTTTGCAAGGGACCAGCCTTTCCCGGTTGCTGTTTGTTCCGGCGGGGGCGCGCGAGCGCACCCGCCGGGTGTAGCCCCCGAGGCCTCGGAGGAGTGGTTAGACTCCTTCGAGGTCTTAGTGCGTTTCGTGATGCTTTGGCCGGTCTGGTTGTCCCCTCATGCGAACTGGCCGTAGCCCGGGTGCACCATCGAGTCCCAAGTTCTCGGGCTGGTATGTTGACGCTGCCAACGGTTTGGCCGGAGCCGATTTTGCGAGAGCATCCCTCGAGCCTCCGCATAGAGCGAGAGGACGATCAAGGACAGACTCTACTTTTTTACATACGCCCCTGCGTCGCCTTTCCGCAAGGAGGAGGGGGGAAGCGCCATGTTGCCCTCGATGGGCGTCGAACATGGTGTCTCCAGCGAGCTGCGAACGGGTGATCCGAGTGGATGCCCGTGCCCCATTCGTTAGGGGTCGGCTGTGGCCCGGAGGCGTGCCCAAAGGTACCTGCGGGTGATTTGCCGGACCTGGTCCCCTGGCGACGGGGTCCGAGGGCTCGATGCCTCCCTCTTATGGGATTCCGTTACAAGATCGTTCCCGCTGGTCTCGGAAATGTCCTAGGGTACCTCGGGAGCGTAGCCCGAGCCTTGGTTATGTATCGAACGTACCCATGGTCATCCCTCGCTCTGTGTCTGAGGCGGCTGTGAACCTTTCGGGGGCCAGCCTTCGAACCCCTGATCAGTAATGGGCGCGGAGCCCGAGTAGCCTGAGGCGGTCGTTGAACCCTTTGAGGGGCCGGCCTTCGAACCTCTGACCAGTAGTGGGTGTAGAGCCCACGCGATCTGAGGCGGCTGTCGAACCCTTCCGAGGGGCCAGCCTTCGAACCTCTGATCAGTAGGGAGGCTCGGGGCCTGGTTCCTTCACGGAGAAGGATCCTTTTCGGGGTATCCCCCTTTCCCAGTCCCTGTTGCAAGAGAGAGAAAGAGGAAAAAAGGAAAAGGATACGAAATCGAACGACGTGGCGTACCTTTTTCGACGCGGTTATTGTGGCGAAGGCGAAGCGTCGCTCACTTCTCCTGCCAGAGGCGCCGCCTGCCCTGCCGCAGAGTTAATGCGACGGGACAAGTGGTTCGCGGGGTAGTCATTGCGTGTGCGCGTGCCGTTCGAGGAACGGAACACAGGCGCGTTGTCTTGACGCCGTGAGGGAGGGCTCCCTCGCTGCCCCTGGATGGGACGTGAGCTCGGCTGGCGACGTGACCGCTGTTGCTGCCCCCCTGTCACCACCATTACTGCTGGCCCATTTTTGACCGCTTTTGACCGTCGCGCCGGGCTGGCACTGCAGGGTTGCCTCGAGTTGCGGTATCGACTCCGAAGTCGAGGAGGTGCGGTAGTGGCGTGAGTGGCGGTGCAGTTTCTTGCACGTAGCGACCGACACGCCAGTTGCATGACGCGTGGGCCTGGACCTCCATGCTGGGCTCGTTGGAGTCGAAGGGGCGCGCCCACTTGGCACGGTTGCATGCCGCCTGCATGGCGGTCCGCCCTTTCACCCGTTGGTCTGGGCAAAAGGGGAGGAGCGCTTGTAACCGCTGGGTAGTTACGTGCACCACACACGGCGGTTTGACTCCTTCCACCTCGGGCCCGCTCGCATGACGTGTGGGACCCAGCCCCCGCGCCGTGGGGGGAAGGACCCTGGAGCGTACTGGAGAAGACTCTGCCTGCGACGGCTGAGGACGCAAGTGGGGAGAGTTGCCTTTAAAAGGAAGGTGACCCCTTCGAAAGGCAACCACGCCTTCGTGCTTCCCTCATGCGTCGTGTCTTTCCACCACCCAAGCTCCAGGGCGGGGAGCGCCCGCGTCGCCTTCGTCTTGCTGTTGTTGGGGTGCAACCTCGTGGAGGTTGGTACCTTTCAGCCATCGTTCAGCTTCAAGGATTTTTGTCACGCAGCCTGGCTGCATCCCCTCACCAATGGTCAGTCTGGTGGGGAGAGGCGAACCAGGCTGCGGCCTCTACCTCACCCTCAGCCTCAAGGATTTTCGTCATCCGGGCTGAGGCGGAGGAGCGCACCGAGCGGGGGGGTCGCCTTCACGGGGGTCGGGAACCCTTTTCTTCCTCCAGTATTTGGGGGAGAAAAGCACCCCCCAGCCCCGCGGAGGCTTCCTCCAGCCGTGCCGGGGAAGGCGAACTGCTGCTGCCCAGCTAGGGTGCAGCATTCTGCCCTCTGTCCGGGCGATGGTCGTGCCGCGTGCGGGCCGGCCACGTCCAGGTCTTCCTCGCACCGACAGCCGCGCCAGTGGGTTGCCCAGCACGTCGAACACCGCGAGGGCGGTGCTCATGTTCTGGGGCGGCCTCGGCGAGGGCGGAAGCGAGGACCTGCCGGTGCACTTTGGGGTACCCAGCACCTGCTGGCGCGGTGTTGATGGACAGGGGGGCGTCGCCTCCCCCTGGCCTGAATGGCTGGTTCTCGTCCTCGGTGGGCGAGAACTCTTCCGCCGCAGCGCTTGCCCGGAAGCCGTTGCTGTAACTGTCGGAGCGGGCGGCGGTGAGCCGCTTGGAGTTCGTCGGTCTTCTGTTGCTCCGCAGGCCCTCCCCTCCATCGAGTGGGGTTGTTCGTACCTGCAGAGGTGGAACCGGAGTTCCGTTTGTGATGGCACTTCGAGTGCTGGTGTTTGTTCATTCGTGGCTTTCGAGGCCTGAACATGTATGTAATTTCGGCACGGAGCCGTGTTTTTTCTTCATTTTCGAGCGCTAAGACTCGCCTGTTGGTTGCTTGAACCGCTTCACCAAGCGTGAGTCGCCCTAGGTAAAGGTGATGAGTGAGGTATCCGTATCCCGGAGGCGTAGGAGTCCCTCGGCTCGGTCAGCCTTACTGCCCAAGGCTTCCCTCGCTTGGTTAGAGGGACCCCTCAGCCGCTCTTCGATGAGTCGAGGCCAGAGGTAGCGGTGTCAGCACGGACGGAGGCAGAGTTGGCTCCGAAAAGGGGGTGTGGTTAGCCAGAGCCTGGCCGGGTCGTCGGAACCGACGCTGGAGTCGAGCTGCCGAGTCCACGAGCCGAGCTGATGTCTTTGGGGATCAGCTGGCCGAGGGCTCGGGGTGGCCGGCTGAGCCGCCTGCTCAGGCCGGATTCTCGAAGAACACCCTGGCGGCGATGGCCCGGGTGTAGTGCTGATGTCGTCCTTCCGAGTGGGGCCCTCTGACCGCATCACCATCTGAGGCTAGGTCAGACCCCGCCGAAGGTGTAGCTGATGCCGAGGGTGTTGCCGCTCCTTTCGGCTATCGACGTCAGAGCCTGCAGGATCAGGTTGTCTTGTAGTGTGTGTATGTTTTCTGCGGCCGCCGAGGCCTAAACACACCATCGCCGTGTTGTAAAGCTGCGTCTCCTTTCCTTTTGTTTCTAGTATCTGGACTTTTTTGTCGGTTACAGAATTGCTGGCACGAGCGAGAGTTGCTTCTCACAGAAGGTGGCAAGTGAGGTATCCGTATCCCGGAGGCGTAGGAGTCCCTCGGCTCGGTCGGCCTTGCTGCTTACGCGCACTCTTACCCGTCCATGGGGTTCTGTCACCGACGTAGTCGAGAAGGCTCGAAGAAACGCTTCGGCAGAAGAGCTTTCGAACGTGAAGACTTGTTCGGTCTACGGAGTCGCTTATCCGAGCGCGAGTTACTTATCGCAGAAGGTGACGAGTGAGGTATCCGTATCCCGGAGGCGTAGGAGTCCCTCGGCTCGGTCGGCCTTGGCTGCTTACGTGCACTCCGTCGTTTTCAGGATCCACTTTCGAAGTTGTCAAAAAGCACGAAAGATAATCTGGCAGAAAGGATCTTTTTGCTGGAAAAATTCGACGCAGAGGGGGTCTCCCCCCTTTGAGCCCCCGAGGGAGGGTCGGACTTTGCCGAGGCAAGGTTGACCCTTCCTTGATGACTAAACTTTGTGTAGGAGCAAGGTATATGAACAACTTGAAAACATCTTAAGGGTAGAAGCGACGTAGCTGTTGGATGTTCCAAGCGTTGCCGTAGACCTAGCCTTGACTGTTGGCTAGCTTGTACGTTCCGGGCTTCAGAACCTTGGCAATGACGAAAGGCCCCTCCCAGGGAGGCGTGAGCTTGTGTCGCCCTCGGGCGTCTTGTCGCAGCCGAAGCACCAGATCGCCCACCTGGAGGTCTCGGGACCGGACTCCTCGGGCGTGGTAGCGTCGCATGGACTGCTGGTACCGTGCCGAGTGTCGTAAGGCCCTGTCCCGAGCCTCTTCCAGCTGGTCCAGCGAGTCTTCTCGACTAGCTTGGTTGCTTTGGTCGGCATAGGCCTTCGCCCTTGGGGAACTGTATTCTAAGTCTATGGGCAAGATGGCCTCGGCCCCATAGACTAGAAAGAACGGTGTGAAGCCTATGGCTTGGCTCGGTGTTGTCCTCAGGCTCCAGACCACCGAGGGGAGTTCCTTTATCCATCGCTTGCCGAACTTGTTGAGGTCGTTGTAGATCCGAGGCTTGAGTCCTTGTAGAATCATGCCGATGGCACGCTCTACTTGCCCATTCGTCATGGGATGAGCCACGGCGGCCCAGTCCACCCAGATGTGGTGATCCTCGCAGAAGTCCAGGAACTTCCTGCCTGTGAACTGGGTGCCGTTGTCGGTGATGATGGAGTTCGGGACCCCGAAACGATGGATGATGTTGGTGAAGAACGCTACCGCCTGCTCGGACCTGATGTTGTTTAGGGGTCAGACCTCGATCCACTTGGAGAATTTGTCGATGGCGACCAACAGGTGTGTGTAGCCCCCGGGTGCCTTCTGCAAGGGGCCGATGAGGTCCAGACCCCACACAGCAAAAGGCCAGGTGATGGGAATCGTCTGCAGAGCCTGAGCGGGCAGGTGGGTCTGCCTTGCGTAGAATTGGCACCCTTGGCAGGTGCGGACAATCCTAGTAGCGTCGGCCACCGCCGTTGGCCAGTAGAAACCTTGTCGGAAAGCTTTTCCGACAAGGGCTCGAGGCGCTGCGTGATGACCGCAAGCCCCGAGTGTATTTCTTGTAGTAACTCCTGACCTTTAGTGATGGAGATGCATCGCTGGAGGATGCCTGAGGGGCTGCAGTGGTAGAGCTCCTTCCCGTCTCCCAGTGTAACACCCGGTTTTAAAGAACAAAGCCGGGTGCATCTCATACATGCGCCAAAGAAGACAACATATATAATAACAGAGTGTATAGAGATAAATTGTCACAGCCGGATTTTAGGGTCCAAAACCCGGGCGCGAACATAATCACCAGGTGTGCTGGGACCAAGTCTCACACATATGATGAATCATGGCACAGGATCGAATGTCATATCTTTACTACATAACAGGAATTCTGTACAAAATAAATAATTACATTATAAGGAGACAACGGTCCAGCAACCCAAAGTTGACTGGGAGACGACGGCCTAGACCACTCACGAACACTTCACAGCATCCTCCATGCGCCTCATCCTGTGGTACCTGTTCTTGACCTGTGGGGGGGTGAGACAGCAAGAGTGAGCTCACATACGTTCATAGCTCAACAAGTTGTGGGGAATAATGTGCATGAACTCGCCAGAGGTGGGAGCTCACGTGAAGTGTAAGGCTTACCAAAAAGGATGGTTGAAGCTGAGCATTGCTTTTAAAGTTGGTCAAAATTTTATTAGCAATTACTAAGTATAAGTAAATACCAAACCCAATTAAGTAGTAGAACAAAAGTAACAACATCACCTGCGATGCAATGCATATGACAAATTGAATTTAGTTCCATAAGTTAATCATGTGAGGGTCCGAGCTGCTCATGACCGTGAGCACGGCTAGTATACCAGTTTTACACTCTGCAGAGGTTGCGCATCTTTACCCACAAGTCATGTTACCCATCTGCCAAGGGATCGCGACTTCCCATACACCTCTACCGAGGAGGCGAGGCAGGGTAACACTACGAGGCCTTTACAAAGTTCCACTAGCTTCAGAAAACCCGCTACAGTTTATAGGAAGATCCAGTGCAGGAATCCCTTGCAGGACCGCCATCGCAGCAAAATCCTCCCGAGGGCCTCCCTACACTGACCTCTCCCCTACTGCCCTTGCCCCTTTCGGGTAAGGTAGTCTTCCACTAGCTTTCCTAATTAATCAGCCAAGGGCGTCCCATACCACCCTTGTGGTAGCACTGTTTTCCCGGGTGGTCGCTCCATGTTCCAATTAACATAATGATCTTAACATGAACATTAAATAACAACTGATAACAAAAAGTGTAATCATGAATAGTGTATCTCCATACCCAAAACCACATATAGCACTAGCAAGTACTACCCAGAAAGATCAGTGGTGAACAAGGTATAAAGATAGACAAACTAGGGTAACCTATTGGGTCCCATCAAAATTTACCTATGCAGATCATTATGATTAATCAGAACATGGCTGGGTAAAAAGAAGTGATCAAGGGCACAACTTGCCTGGGACTTGAGATTCCAGGTACCAACTTGCTCTTCAGGTGACTCGTGACCTCACTCTAGTCGTAGCAATACAACAAACATAGTATAGGCAAAATTAACATCACACCAAACATAATAACAAACTGAATAATAATAATCTACGCGAAGGTACGAGACTAACGCAACTTGAACGGATCAAATCGGAGTTAAAACGAAAGAGTTATGAATTTCCTAAGATTTTATGTATTTGATATGAGATTAATTAGGAGATCAATTTTATTATTGTTTTCATGTCAAAACAGAGGCATTAGGTGATAAACAACATTATTACAAAATTATAGAGATTGGAAGAAATTAATTTGGACTATGTATGCATTTTCTATGAATTAAACAAATTCTAGCATTTATTTTTAAATCAAAAATCATTTTCTAATTCCTTTTTCTGGATTTTATAATATTCTGGACTGGGCGCACCATTACCAGAAAGTCCAGGGGCCAATCCATGAAAATTCCTAGACTCAGTCTACATCCACAGTGGATCGCGGGTTTATTATGAAGAATCCCGAGGGCTTTTATATAAAATGGGCAGCCGAAGGGGTATAGGCGGATTCTGGCCATTGGATCTCATTCCGAGGGCCATGATTAGATGACGCATTAGGTGAACAGGTACGCAGTCCCGACCACCGGATTTCGATCGGACGATTATGATTTTAAAAGGGTTCGATTTAATCTACGCCGTCCACCGCAGGATCGATGGTCGAGGGCCAGCACGCTGCCAGATCTAATCGTGTGCGCCCACCATGGATCCGACGGTCATAAGCGATTGGGGCGAATCGTTTTTCTTCTCAATCTCAGTCGGCCATCCAGAGATCGACGGCACAGAATTAATCGAGTGAAGGGGTATGGATCGATCTAATCTCAACCGCCCACAAGCGATCAACGGTTCCCATCTCGTCTCCCTCCTCAGGTCGCCCAGGCCATGCCACAGGTGCCCCCCGCGCACCGGCGTGCGGCCAAACCCGGCACGCCACACGCTAACCATGAATCCCCACGTAATACACGTCCTACGGAAGATGGCGAGCACAAGAGATGCATTCTTACCGGAGTTACTGCGCCCGATTAATCACGAGTGACCCAGCCCGAGGATGGGATCTCGCATCCGAGATGCTCCAACGTGACCTCCCAGGCTGGCGCGGCCTCACGCGAATCACAGAGACCACGACGCCCGACCACAACTCCGCGTTGTGGAAAGCCTTGACATTGTCGGGGACATGGAATCGCGGCGGGAACGCCAGGGACGGTGGCCGCGGGCGGATGTGGGACGACGCGAAGGGCTCCGCGACCGCACACATGAACCAGATTCCAGGAGCGATGTCGCAGCGGGTGGTCGACGGCGGTGGATTCCCTGCATCCCGAGGTCGCACGCACGCGCGGCGGCATCCGCGATGCGCCTGGAACACCCGCCGGACCGGGGAGTTATCCATGGGCGAGATCGGCCAAATTTCTGGTTCATTCACTCTCTCTCTCTCAGCAACGGAGCTCCCATGGGCGGCACTGGACAAGGGATGAAGAGAAGGGGCGCCGAGCATAGAGCGATGAACGAGGAAGGCATCGCGGCCCCCCACATTTATACTCTGGAGCACAGCTAGGATCCCAGCGATAATCCCCTGATTCACGGATACAATGGCGCGGTGATGGAGCTCGGTATTCTCGGCGCGCGTGTCGGGTTCTGCTGAGTGGAGTCCGCCAAGGTTGGTTTGGGGTGCGCCAAACCCGTAAGATCCACGCGGCTGTTTCGGGGTTGGAAGGTTGAAGAAGCCCTGACGCCAGGGACCCACAGTACAGCGACCGAGTTGAGTCTGTGTTACGCTTGAGAAAAACCGAGCTGGGGAGCCCACCTGGCAGCGGCGTGTCACGGATTTGGCATGAGCGGGCGGTCCTGCCCGACCGGTGCCCATGACAGGTAGGGCCCAAGGTCGGCGCCAACAGCCAAGTTGGGCCGGTGAAGGATGGGCTGGCGCGGTGGAAGAAAAGCCAAGGCAAAATGGAGTTGGGCTATGTGAGCAATTGGGCTGAGGCAGATAGAAGGCGCCCAAGCCGAGGCTCACATTTTCCTTTCCTTTTATATTTTCCCATTTTCTTAATTTGTTTCAAATTCAAATTTGATTCAGGGTTCAACCATAGAATGAGAATTGATTGCATAACAAATGAAATTCCATCATGAAATGTACATTCCTATAGTTATTTGTTTTGTTATTTAGTTAGCTTACTTCCTTTTTAAACTAAGCATTCAAAAGCATGAGAAATCCCAAAAGGGTTTTTTAAAAAAAAATCCCTAAAGCACAATCTTAAATTTATTTATTTATTTCATTTTTATTTTATTTATTTTTTTAAACAAATTTTGGGCTTTACATAAATGTCATAAAACATCAGAGTATTTATTACATAGCGGAAGACTTATTACAAAATAAAGATAAATGTAAAACGAACTAAGGATCGTCGGCGCCAATGTCGACTGAGAAACGCCACCTAGATCAGATCGAACTCCTCAGTGTTAGGCGGCTCCTCCTGAACCACCTGCTCTTCTCCTGTGGGGGAAGGTGTGAGACAGCAAGAGTGAGCTCACATACGATCATAGCTCAACAAGTCGTGGGGAATAATGTGGCATGAACTCACCAAAGGTGGGAGTTCATGAAGTGTAAGGCTGATCAATGAAATAAAGGCTGAAGCTGAGCATTGCTTTTATAAGTTGGTCAAAATTTTATTAGCAGTTACTAAGTGTAAGTAAATACCAAACCATAGTAATAATAAGTAAAAGTAATAATAAAATAATCCCAAATGCAATGAAATGACAGGTTAAGTTTAAGTTCCATATATTAATCATGTGAGTGTCCGAGCCGCTCATGACCGTGAGCACGGCTAGTATACCAGTTTTACACTCTGCAGAGGTTGCGCATCTTTACCCACAAGTCGTGTTACCCATTTGCCACGGAGTTGATCAGACTCCATACACCTCTACCTAGGAAGCGAGGCAGGGTACCACTACGAGGCCTTTACAAAGTTCCACTAGCTTCAGACTACCTGCTACAGTTTATAGGAAGTTCCAATGCAGGGTTCCTGGCTGACCGCCATCGCAGCAAAATCAACCAGGGACCTCCCTACACTGACCACTCCCCTACTGCCCTTGCCCCTTTCGGGTAAGGTAGCCCTCCCCTAGCTTTCCTAGTTAATCAGCCAAGGGCGTCCCATTAAACCCTTGTGGTAGCACTGTTTTCCCGGGTGGTTCTCCATGTTCCCATTAACATAATGATCTTAACATGAACAAGGAAGAATAAAACAGATAACAATAAATAGTATAACAATGAGTGATGAATATCTCTATACCCAAATCCACATAAAGCAATAGCATGTACTACCCAAAACTTTAGTAGTAAAACCAGTGGTGAAACAAGGTATAAAGATAGTCAAAATCTAGGGCATCCTATTGGGTCCCAGCAAAATTATCCTATGCAGATCATTATGAATAATAAGAACATGAATGGGTAAAAGAAGTGATCAAGGGCACAACTTGCCTTCAACGAGCTCCTGCTCAGCTACTTCAACTTGTTGAAGCTCAGGTTCCACAGTGAGTTGCTCGTCTACTCGCATCAACACAATGCATACATGGCATAGCATAAATTAACATCACATCAAACATGCAACCAGAATATACAGTAATAAACTAGACATTAAAATAAGATCACAGGAACTGAAATCATTAAATTTAGAGTTATATATTTTAAGTTATGGATTTTCTAAGGTTTTATGTGCTTAATACAAGATTTAGTGAAAGGATAATTTTAATGTGTTTGTCATGTCAGAACAGAGGCACTAATGGATAGACAATAATTTTATGAAAATTTAGGAACTGGAATGGTCTAATTTGGAGTTCATATGCATTTACTATGAATTAAACAAGTTTTAACATTTATTTATGCACTAAAAATTAATTTCTAATATTAGTTTCTGATTTCTAATACTCTCTGGATCGGGCCTCAATAATAGGAAACTGCAGGGGCTCTCGGGTAAGATTTCTGCAGACCCAGCGCACTATACAGGTGGACCGCGGGTTATTTACAGCAAAAACCAGGGACTCTTATGCAAAAGTACCTGGCCGAAGGGGTATCGGCCGAGCACCACCATCCGATCAAGCGCGGACGACAGAGATTAGATCTGCCCATAAATGAACCGGTACGCGATATGGGCCGCAGGATCGGCGGCCAACGGCCGCGATTTAATGAAACGCGATCCGACCGACTACCACACGATCAGGCATCAACGGCGCAGGATCAATCACGCGAAGGGTTACGCGTCGATCTAATCTGGGCCGCACGATCATGATCCAACGGTCAACAGCTCTCCTTCAACCCACGGCCACGCACTGGGCGGCGCAGCCACTCCCAACCGGCGAAGCTCGCCGGCGCGCACGCGACCCGACGCACCAGTGCCCCAAGCCCAAAATTGACGGGTTCTACGCGTAAAGGAGATCAAGGCGAACTGGATGGAGTGCTTCTTACCGTGGATTGGTGTCCGGTTGTTGCTGGCCACGGCGAGCAGCGGGCGGAGATGGAAGCGCGGCGACGACGAGCAATTGCCGACGATGCAGTCAACCAATTGCCGCGCTTGGTGCTCGGTGAGTTTCAGTGATGTCCGCCGAAGGCCCTAGACCCCCAACCGAGACCTCAACGGCAGCAGGCGCGGATTTCCGTCACGGCGGCGCTCTCACTCTCCTCACGGGTAGCGACGGCGAACGAGGGTTACGAGACGGCTCGGTAGTTGCGAGTGCGGTCGCGAAGGAGACGAGGCTTGCCTTTATCGCTTGGGCGTTCAACGGCTTCCGCGCGATTAGCGGCGAAGACGGCGCGGATGCGACGGCCGCCATGGACTCAGCTGGAGGGAGTCGTCGCCCCTTCGGTCCCACATGGCAGTGAGTCAAGCCCCGAGATCCCAGCCGCCCACTGACGTCTCGGCCCCGCGTGTCGGCGAGGGAACTGAGCGCAGCGCGTGTGCGTGGAAGAGACTGGGCAGTGGGCCCCTCACGTCAGCGAGAGATAACGGGAGTGCGCGCGCGGGGTGGACTGGGCCGCGCGGCGTGATGTGCAGGTGGGCCAAAAGCTGTGCAGTTGGCCCATGTATCGTTTTTATTCTTTTCTTTTTTATATTTTCTGTTTTTCTTTCCTTTTTCTCCATTTTCTAATCCAATTTGGATTCAAGTCTTAAATTCAAACTTTGTGGCCATATTTACTCTATGTTTGTACAGTAAAAAGTAGTAGGCCTAAGAATATGTATATTTTGTATCTCTATGTCTTTCCTATTCTTCTTATTTTCAAACCCTTAAATTTTAATTTAGGGATCAATTCAATCTTTAGAATCATTGTTTTGTTTGGTCACACTCAATTACATAGGTGCTCTTTTTATGATGCTTATGAGACACACAAAATGAGAATAACTCTCTACTATTCCTGGTATACAATTTGGAGTATTACAAATCCTACCCCCCTTAAAAATAATCTCGTCCCCGAGATTTAGGAAGGACTAGGGAAAAGATGGGGAAAATCTATGCGAAGCTCTTCTTCTCTTTCCCAAGTAGCTTCATCCTCTCCATGGTGACTCCATTGTACCTTGCACATCTTGATCACCTTATTCCTTGTAACTCGAGTCAAAGTGTCCAGAATCTTAATAGGGTACTCAGCATAAGTCAAATCATCTTGAACACTAAGGTCCTCTAGTGGTAGCTGCTCCTCAGGTACCCTGAGGCACTTCTTTAGCTGGGACACATGAAACACATCATGTACATCTGACAGATGATCGGGTAACTCCAGTTGATATGCAACTTCTCCCACTCGCCTTAAAATTAAGAAAGGTCCAATAAAGCGAGGGGACAACTTTCCTTTGACTTTAAATCTCCTCATACCACGAAGTGGTGACACCTTCAAGTAGACATGATCACCCTCCTTAAACTCCAGGAGTCTTCTCCTATTATCAGCATAGCTCTTTTGTCTGGACTGGGCAATTCTCAAATTTTCTCTTATCATTTGTACTTGCTCTTCTGCCTCTTGAATCAATTCAGGCCCAAAGAACTGTCTTTCTCCAGTTTGATCCCAATACAGGGGAGTCCTGCACTTCCTGCCATACAAAGCCTCAAATGGTGACATCTTCAAACTGGCCTGATAGCTATTATTATAAGAAAACTCAGCATATGGTAAACTCTTCTCCCAACTGCCACCATGCTTGAGAGCACAAGCTCTTAACATATCTTCCAGCACTTGATTGGTTCTCTCTGTCTGTCCATCAGTCTGGGGATGGTAGGCTGAACTAAAATTCAACTTTGTATCCAAACTCTCATGCAACTTCTTCCAAAATCGAGAAGTAAACTGTGATCCTCGATCAGACACGATCTTCTTAGGCACACCATGTAGACAAACTATCCGAGTCATATACAATTCTGCTAGCTTGGCTCCCGTATAATTAGTCCTCACAGGTATAAAATGAGCTACCTTTGTCAATCTGTCTACAATTACCCAAATAGAGTCATATCCTGCTGGTGTGCGGGGTAGTCCAACAATAAAATCCATACCAATTTCTTCCCATTTCCACTCAGGTATCTTCAATGGGTGCAATAGTCCAGCGGGTCTTTGATGTTCAGCCTTAACTCTTTGACATACATCACACTTAGCCACATGAGCAGCCACATCTCTTTTCAGTCCATACCACCAATACTTTCGCTTCAAATCTTGATACATCTTAGTGCTTCCAGGGTGGATGGAGTAATCAGAATCATGAGCTTCTTTCAATATAGCCTCACGGAGGCTATCGATCTCTGGAACACATATCCGATCTTTGAACCATATGGTACCTTGCTCATCTTCCGTGAATTCCGGAACTCGACCATCCGTGATTAGATCCTTAATCTCTTGAATCTTAGCATCACCAACCTGACCTTTACGAATCTCTTGCTCCAAGGTAGGTTCCCACTCAATGGTAACTCCTTCAGTATGAGTAACAATTCCCAAATTGAGTCTCTCAAAATCTTTTGCTAAATCATCAGGTAGCTGGACAACGAAAGCGGAGTGAACATGCTCCTTCCGACTCAAGGCATCTGCGACCAAATTCGCCTTGCCCGGGTGATAGTGAATCTCCAAATCATAGTCCTTGATGAGCTCCAACCAACGGCGTTGCCTAAGGTTGAGATCCTTCTGAGTGAATATATACTTCAAACTCTTATGATCCGTATATACTTGGCACTTAGTTCCCATAATGTAGTGTCTCCAAATCTTCAGTGCATGCACAACTACAGCCAGCTCTAAGTCATGGGTGGGGTAGTTCAGTTCATGCTTCCTCAACTGACGAGATGCATAGGCAATCACATGTCCTTCTTGCATAAGCACACATCCCAGTCCTTGGCCACATGCATCACAATAAATATCAAATCCTTTCTGCAAGTCTGGCATAACCAATACTGGTGGAGACATCAATCTTTCCTTCAATTGATCAAAGCTTTCTTGACACTTCTCATCCCACTTAAATTCTCTTCCTTTCTCCAAAAGCGTTGTCATGGGCTTAGCAATCTTAGAAAATCCTTCAATAAATCTCCGATAATATCCTGCGAGTCCCAAGAAACTCCGAATCTCAGTAACTGTAGTGGGCACTCTCCACTCCATAATCTCCTTCACTTTAGCAGGATCCACTGCTATTCCTCCATTAGAAATAATATGACCAAGGAATGGCACCTTGTCAATCCAAAACTCACACTTGCTAAACTTAGCGTAGAGCTCATTATCTCGCAACTTCTGTAGCACCAATCTCAGATGTTGTTCATGATCACTTTCATTCTTAGAATAGATAAGAATATCATCGATGAATACCACGACGAATCTGTCCAAATACTCCATAAACACTTTGTTCATCAAATTCATGAAATAAGCTGGTGCATTGGTCAATCCAAATGACATAACAGTAAACTCATATAATCCATATCGAGTCGAGAAAGCCGTCTTGGGAATATCCGATGGTCTAATCTTCATCTGATGGTATCCCGATCGGAGATCAATCTTCGAGAATACCCTGGCTCCTCTCATCTGATCGAATAAATCCTCAATGCGGGGCAACGGATACTTGTTCTTCACCGTAACATCATTAAGAGATCTATAATCCACACACATCCGTTGCGATCCATCCTTCTTTTGCACAAATAACACCGGTGCTCCCCAAGGTGAGGAACTCGGACGAATGTACCCCGCCTCTTGTAACTCTGTCAACTGCTTCTTCAGTTCCTTCAACTCTTCTACGGACATCCTATATGGCCGCTTAGAAATAGGGGCGGTTCCAGGTAAGAGGTCAATAACAAACTCAACTTCTCTATCAGGTGGCATTCCTGGTAGCTCCTCTGGAAAGACATCCGGAAAATCTCTAACCACCCGGATATTGTTACCAACAAACTCCTCAGGCATAAAGAACATAGCACGCATGGATGAGGAGGTTACTGCAATGTTAACTTGAAACCTTTCTCCTTTAGTAGTAGTGAGTTCTATGGTACCTCTACCACATGCTATAACGGCCTTTGCCTTCCTTAGCCATGACATACCAAGGATCAAATCTATACTGCTTGACTCCAATATTATAGCAGTGGCTCCAAATTCTCTACCCATAATGGTTAATGTCAATTTACGTGTCATTTGATTCGCCTCAACAGGCCCTTTAGGTGTAATTACTATCAGGGGTTTTCTCATATTTAGCAGTGGTATTTCATTTGTGTTGGCATAACGAGCAGACATGAATGAATGTGTAGCACCAGAATCAAATAATATTGTTGCAGGAATTGCATTAACATAGAACATACCAATTACGAGGTCACCACCATCAGGAGTATCATCAATGCTGACTTGATTCACCCTGGCTATAGAATATCCCTTGCCAGGGGTCTGTTGCTTGTTCTGAGCTGGAGTAGTAGCAATCCTCTGTGGGCAGACATTTGCATAATGACCAATCTTCCCACACTTGAAACATTGAGTGCCCGGACTCTGTCCTGCAAACTTCGTCGGGGTGCCAGTGGGAGTAGCCTGTCGAGTAGGTGTCCTCAGTGGTGATTGCTGAACTGGGCGCGGTCCTCCTGGTCGAGGCGGTGTACTCTGTGGTGAACTGTAGCGAGGACGAACACTGCTGCTACCCTGTCCTTGCGAGATAGCCTTCCTCTTCAAATCACCCAGTTGAACACGCTTGTGTTCAATAGCAAGAGCCTTATCCAGCAGTCTCTGAAATGATGGAAATGTGTGTGCCACTAGAGCATACTGCAGCGGTCCATTTAGTCCTTCAATAAAGTGCTCCTGTTTCCTCTCATCTTCAGCAACTTCCTCCGGAGCATATCTCGACAGCTGAATGAATTTGTCTCTGTACTCGCTGACTGACATATTGCCTTGCTTCAATGACAGAAACTCCTTCTTCTTGATCTTGATCATACCAGCTGGAATATGGTAGTTCCTGAATTGTGTACTGAACTCTGCCCAAGTAATAGTGTCAGCAGCATCATGGGCAGCAGTATATGAATCCCACCAGTCAGCAGCAGGACCAGTCAGACGTCCAGAAGCATATAGGACCTTCTCCCGATCAGTGCACTGTGCAATATTCAGCATCTTCTCAATTGACTTCAACCAATCGTCTGCATCAAGTGGATCTGGCGAGTTGGCGAAGGTTGGTGGCTTGTGACTCATAAACTCCCGGTGCTTATCACGAGGTGGAACTGGTGGTGGTGGTGGAGGCAATGGCACTTGCTGCTGTTGCTGCTGTTGTTGAAGTTGTTGTTGCAGCTGCTGTTGTTGCGCCCTCCTTTCTTGGCGTATCTCATCTCTCTCCTGGCGCAGCTCCTGGCGTATATCTTCTCTTTCTTGACGCATCTCCTGGCGTTCTTGCTGCATCTGGGCACGCATATCAGCCATGGTGTCTGCCATCTGCTGCATCATCGCCATCTGAGCAGCAACCAGTGGGTCAACTCCGCCTGGTGGAGGATTGGGAGGATTCATCCCAGCAGGTTGTGGCTGAGGTTGTCTTCGAGTGTGTTGGTTAGGAGGCAAGTCAATTCCACCACCCCTCCTGGTATTGACCATCTGAGTTAGATACATATGGTAAGAAAGAGCAGTAGACAAGGCAGTAATTACAATCATGTTACTTTGGGGGATTTATTAGCTAAGCAGATTAGTTTGTCACCTACTAAAGCTAATACAATACCTTATAGTGGTACATGCTAAGATGTCCATCTATACTATTTCAATCAATCAAAGAAGCAAATCAGGCATTGATCATCAGAACAATCAACCAACATTTTAAAATAGAGAAAATAGTTTTAATTTTGTCTTAGGTTCCCTATCTCTTAAAATGTCATAAGGGTAGGGATTCCAAAGTTTGAAATCCATCTTGTCTCAGAGTAGAAAAGATAAGATTGATCAGAGTAGAACAGTAGAAGGTGAGACAGGATCAAGATAAGTATAGAAAGATTCAGAGTAAGGTAAGCGTAGAATGATTCAGAATGAGATAAGTAGGTAAGGGTTTGTCCATTTCTATCTAGGTTTCGTCCTACAGTCAACATTTCCTCTGATACCACTTCTGTAACACCCGGTTTTAAAGAACAAAGCCGGGTGCATCTCATACATGCGCCAAAGAAGACAACATATATAATAACAGAGTGTATAGAGATAAATGTCATAAAACATCAGAGTATTTATTACATAGCGGAAGACTTATTACAAAATAAAGATAAATGTAAAACGAACTAAGGATCGTCGGCGCCAATGTCGACTGAGAAACGCCACCTAGATCAGATCGAACTCCTCAGTGTTAGGCGGCTCCTCCTGAACCACCTGCTCTTCTCCTGTGGGGGAAGGTGTGAGACAGCAAGAGTGAGCTCACATACGATCATAGCTCAACAAGTCGTGGGGAATAATGTGGCATGAACTCACCAAAGGTGGGAGTTCATGAAGTGTAAGGCTGATCAATGAAATAAAGGCTGAAGCTGAGCATTGCTTTTATAAGTTGGTCAAAATTTTATTAGCAGTTACTAAGTGTAAGTAAATACCAAACCATAGTAATAAATAAGTAAAAGTAATAATAAAATAATCCCAAATGCAATGAAATGATAGGTTAAGTTTAAGTTCCATA
This sequence comes from Zea luxurians, assembly GCA_029449295.1. Lineage (NCBI taxonomy): Eukaryota > Viridiplantae > Streptophyta > Magnoliopsida > Poales > Poaceae > Zea > Zea luxurians. The sequence goes on along the minus strand of JAOPSE010000026.1, from coordinate 34,470,117 downwards.
TATTAATCATGTGAGTGTCCGAGCCGCTCATGACCGTGAGCACGGCTAGTATACCAGTTTTACACTCTGCAGAGGTTGCGCATCTTTACCCACAAGTCGTGTTACCCATTTGCCACGGAGTTGATCAGACTCCATACACCTCTACCTAGGAAGCGAGGCAGGGTACCACTACGAGGCCTTTACAAAGTTCCACTAGCTTCAGACTACCTGCTACAGTTTATAGGAAGTTCCAATGCAGGGTTCCTGGCTGACCGCCATCGCAGCAAAATCAACCAGGGACCTCCCTACACTGACCACTCCCCTACTGCCCTTGCCCCTTTCGGGTAAGGTAGCCCTCCCCTAGCTTTCCTAGTTAATCAGCCAAGGGCGTCCCATTAAACCCTTGTGGTAGCACTGTTTTCCCGGGTGGTTCTCCATGTTCCCATTAACATAATGATCTTAACATGAACAAGGAAGAATAAAACAGATAACAATAAATAGTATAACAATGAGTGATGAATATCTCTATACCCAAATCCACATAAAGCAATAGCATGTACTACCCAAAACTTTAGTAGTAAAACCAGTGGTGAAACAAGGTATAAAGATAGTCAAAATCTAGGGCATCCTATTGGGTCCCAGCAAAATTATCCTATGCAGATCATTATGAATAATAAGAACATGAATGGGTAAAAGAAGTGATCAAGGGCACAACTTGCCTTCAACGAGCTCCTGCTCAGCTACTTCAACTTGTTGAAGCTCAGGTTCCACAGTGAGTTGCTCGTCTACTCGCATCAACACAATGCATACATGGCATAGCATAAATTAACATCACATCAAACATGCAACCAGAATATACAGTAATAAACTAGACATTAAAATAAGATCACAGGAACTGAAATCATTAAATTTAGAGTTATATATTTTAAGTTATGGATTTTCTAAGGTTTTATGTGCTTAATACAAGATTTAGTGAAAGGATAATTTTAATGTGTTTGTCATGTCAGAACAGAGGCACTAATGGATAGACAATAATTTTATGAAAATTTAGGAACTGGAATGGTCTAATTTGGAGTTCATATGCATTTACTATGAATTAAACAAGTTTTAACATTTATTTATGCACTAAAAATTAATTTCTAATATTAGTTTCTGATTTCTAATACTCTCTGGATCGGGCCTCAATAATAGGAAACTGCAGGGGCTCTCGGGTAAGATTTCTGCAGACCCAGCGCACTATACAGGTGGACCGCGGGTTATTTACAGCAAAAACCAGGGACTCTTATGCAAAAGTACCTGGCCGAAGGGGTATCGGCCGAGCACCACCATCCGATCAAGCGCGGACGGCAGAGATTAGATCTGCCCATAAATGAACCGGTACGCGATATGGGCCGCAGGATCGGCGGCCAATGGCCGCGATTTAATGAAACGCGATCCGACCGACTACCACACGATCAGGCATCAACGGCGCAGGATCAATCACGCGAAGGGTTACGCGTCGATCTAATCTGGGCCGCACGATCATGATCCAACGGTCAACAGCTCTCCTTCAACCCACGGCCACGCACTGGGCGGCGCAGCCACTCCCAACCGGCGAAGCTCGCCGGCGCGCACGCGACCCGACGCACCAGTGCCCCAAGCCCAAAATTGACGGGTTCTACGCGTAAAGGAGATCAAGGCGAACTGGATGGAGTGCTTCTTACCGTGGATTGGTGTCCGGTTGTTGCTGGCCACGGCGAGCAGCGGGCGGAGATGGAAGCGCGGCGACGACGAGCAATTGCCGACGATGCAGTCAACCAATTGCCGCGCTTGGTGCTCGGTGAGTTTCAGTGATGTCCGCCGAAGGCCCTAGACCCCCAACCGAGACCTCAACGGCAGCAGGCGCGGATTTCCGTCACGGCGGCGCTCTCACTCTCCTCACGGGTAGCGACGACGAACGAGGGTTACGAGACGGCTCGGTAGTTGCGAGTGCGGTCGCGAAGGAGACGAGGCTTGCCTTTATCGCTTGGGCGTTCAACGGCTTCCGCGCGATTAGCGGCGAAGACGGCGCGGATGCGACGGCCGCCATGGACTCAGCTGGAGGGAGTCGTCGCCCCTTCGGTCCCACATGGCAGCGAGTCAAGCCCCGAGATCCCAGCCGCCCACTGACGTCTCGGCCCCGCGTGTCGGCGAGGGAACTGAGCGCAGCGCGTGTGCGTGGAAGAGACTGGGCAGTGGGCCCCTCACGTCAGCGAGAGATAACGGGAGTGCGCGCGCGGGGTGGACTGGGCCGCGCGGCGTGATGTGCAGGTGGGCCAAAAGCTGTGCAGTTGGCCCATGTATCGTTTTTATTCTTTTCTTTTTTATATTTTCTGTTTTTCTTTCCTTTTTCTCCATTTTCTAATCCAATTTGGATTCAAGTCTTAAATTCAAACTTTGTGGCCATATTTACTCTATGTTTGTACAGTAAAAAGTAGTAGGCCTAAGAATATGTATATTTTGTATCTCTATGTCTTTCCTATTCTTCTTATTTTCAAACCCTTAAATTTTAATTTAGGGATCAATTCAATCTTTAGAATCATTGTTTTGTTTGGTCACACTCAATTACATAGGTGCTCTTTTTATGATGCTTATGAGACACACAAAATGAGAATAACTCTCTACTATTCCTGGTATACAATTTGGAGTATTACACCCAGCAAGATGAACGACTTGGCGCGCCGCGCCAACCGCCGAGCTTCGGCTTGGTCGGGGGGTAGTTCTCCTTGGTGGAGATACTGCAGGTACGGGGTCTGCCAGTTTCGATCAGGCGCGACCCCGTCCCGCTCCTCCTCGACGCGCAGTGCCTCACCCTCGAGAGCCGAGGGTGGCTCGGGCAGAGCCGAGGGCGCCTCAGGCTCGGCCGAGGGTGCCTCGGGCTGGGCCGTGGCCTTCTTGGGCTCGGGCGAGTCGTTAGTCTTGACTGAGGGTTGATGTAGGTCTCGGGAGAAGACGTCCGGGGGAACCGTTGTTCGCCCCGAGGCTATCTTAACCAGCTCGTCCGCAGTCTCGTTGTAGCGTCGGGCGACGTGATTGAGCTCAAGCCCGTAGAACTTGTCTTCCAGGCGCCGAACCTCATCGCAATAGGCCTCCATCTTCGGGTCGCGGCAGTGGGAGTTCTTCATGACTTGGTCGATGACGAGCTGCGAGTCACCGCGAGCGTCGAGGCGTCGGACCCCTAGCTCGATGGCGATCCGCAACCCATTGACCAGAGCCTCATATTCGGCCACATTGTTGGACGCCGGGAAATGGAGGCGTAGCACATAGCGTATGTGCTTCCCGAGGGGCGAGATGAAAAGCAGGCCCACGCCCACCCCTGTTTTCATCAGCGACCCATCGAAGAACATGGTCCAGAGCTCTGGCTGGATCGAAGCTGTTGGGAGCTGGGTGTCGACCCATTCAGCCACGAAGTCCGCCAAAACCTGGGACTTGATGGCTTTCCGAGGGGCGAACGAGATTGTCTCGCCCACGATCTCCACCGCCCACTTTGCAATCCTCCCCGAGGCCTCCCCCAGGGGGAAAGATGACACCACAGTTACCGGATGGGACTCAAAGTAGTGTCGCAATTTCCGCCGTGTCAGGATCACCGCATACAGCAGCTTCTGAACTTGTTGGTAGCGGATCTTGGTTTCGGACAGTACCTCGCTGACGAAGTAGACTGGCCTCTGAACGGGCAATGCATGCCCCTCCTCTTGCCTTTCGACCACAATCGCGGCGCTAACCACCTGAGTGGTAGCGGCGACGTAGACCAAGAGGGCTTCTCTGGCGGTTGGGGGCACCAAGATAGGCGCCTTCGTGAGAAGCGCCTTCAGGTTCCCGAGGGCCTCCTCGGCCTCAGGGGTCCAAGTGAAGCACTCGGCCTTCCTTAAGAGGCGGTACAGAGGTAGACCTCTTTCGCCGAGGCGTGAGATGAAGCGGCTCAGAGCCGCGAGACATCCCATGACCCTCTATACGCCTTTCAAGTCCTTGATGGGCCCCATGCCGGTGATAGCTGCGATCTTCTCCGGGTTGGCTTTGATGCCCCGTTCGGAGACGATGAACCCCAAGAGCATACCTTGGGGCACCCCGAAGACACACTTTTCGGGATTGAGCTTGACGCCTTTCGCCTTGAGACATCGGAATGTCACTTCAAGGTCGGAAAGGAGGTCGGAGGCTTTCCTTGTCTTGACTACGATGTCATCGACGTAGGCCTCGACTGTACAGCCAATGTGTTCGCTGAACACATGGTTCATGCACCGCTGGTACGTCGCGCCCGCATTCCTCAAGCCGAACGGCATGGTGACATAGCAATACATGCCGAAGGGTGTGATGAAAGAAGTCGCGAGCTGGTCGGACTCTTTCATCCTGATTTGGTGATACCCTGAGTAGGCATCGAGGAAAGACAGGGTTTCGCACCCAGCGGTAGAATCCACGATTTGATCGATGCGAGGCAGAGGGTAGGGAACCTTCGGACATGCTTTGTTCAGACCGGTGTAGTCCACACACATCCGCCATTTCCCACCTTTCTTTCTCACAAGCACAGGGTTGGCAAGCCACTCAGGATGGAATACCTCTTTGATGAACCCTGCCGCCATTAGCTTGTGGATCTCCTCGCCTATGGCTCTGCGCTTCTCCTCGTCGAATCGGCGCAGAGGTTGCTTGACGGGTCGAGCCCCGGCTCGAATGTCCAGCGAGTGCTCGGCGACATCCCTCGGTATGCTAGGCATATCTGAGGGACTCCACGCGAAGACGTCTGCGTTCGCGCGGAGAAAGTCGACGAGCACTGCTTCCTATTTGGGATCGAGCCCGAAGCCGATCCAGACCTACTTGGAGACGTCGTTGCTGGGGTCGAGGGGGACGGACTTGACCGTCTCTGCTGGCTCGAAGTTGTCGGCATGGCGCTTCACGTCTGGCACCTCCTTGGGGAGGCTCTCCAGGTCGGCGATGAGGGCCTCGGACTCGACGAGGGCCTCGGCGTACTCCACGCACTCCACGTCGCATTCGAACGCGTGTTTGTACGTGGGGCCGACGGTGATGACCCCGTTGGGGCCCGGCATCTTGAGCTTCAGATAGGTGTAGTTGGGGACGGCCATGAACTTCGCGTAGCATGGTCTTCCTAGTACCGCGTGGTAGGTCCCTCGGAACCCGACCACTTCGAACGTCAGGGTTTCCCTTCGGAAGTTGGAGGGTGTTCCGAAGCAGACGGGAAGGTCGAGTTGTCCGAGGGGCTGAACACGCTTCCCGGGAACGATCCCATGGAAGGGCGCAGCGCCTGCCCGTCGGAGGACAGATCGACACGCAGGAGCCTGAGGGTCTCGGCGTAGATGATGTTGAGGCTGCTGCCTCCGTCCATGAGGACCTTGGTGAGTCTGACGTTGCCGATGACGGGGTCGACGACGAGCGGGTATCTCCCTGGGCTTGGCACATGGTCGGGGTGGTCGGCTTGGTCGAAGGTGATGGGCTTGTCGGACCAGTCTAGGTAGACTGGCGCCGCCACCTTCACTGAACAGACCTCCCGGCGCTCTTGCTTGCGGTGCCGAGCCGAGGCATTCGCCGCCTACCCGCCGTAGATCATGAAGCAGTCGCGGACCTCGGGGAACTCTCCTGCTTGGCGATCTTCCTTCTTATCGTCGTCGTGGGCCCTGCAACCCTCCGGGGGTGGAGCAGCCCTGTGGAAGTGGCACCGAAGCATGACGCATTCCTCAAGGGTATGCTTGACGGGCCCCTGATGATAGGGGCACGGCTCCTTGAGCATCTTGTCGAAGAGGTTGGCACCTCCTGGGGGTTTCCGAGGGTTCTTGTATTCGGCGGCAGCGACAAGGTGCGTGTCGGCGGCGTCGCGTTTCGCTTGCGACTTCTTCTTGCCCTTCTTCTTGGCGCCGCGCTGAGTTGACGCCTCGGGGGCTTCTTCCGATGGGCGGCCCTGGGGCTGCTCGTCTTTCCGGAAGATAGCCTCAACTGCCTCCTGGCTGGAGGCGAACTTGGTGGCGACGTCCATCAGCTCGCTCGCCCTGGTGGGGGTCTTGCGACCCAGCTTGCTTACCAGGTCGCGGTAGGTGGTGCCGGCGAGGAACGCGCCGATGACATCTGAGTCGGTGACGTTGGGTAACTTGGTACGCTGCTTCGAGAATCGCCGGATGTAGTCCCAGAGGGACTCTCCCGGCTGCTGTCGGCAGCTTCGGAGGTCCCAGGAATTCCCGGGGCGCACGTATGTGCCCTGGAAATTGCCGGCGAAGGCTTGGACTAGGTCGTCCTAGTTGGAGATCTGCCCTGGAGGCAGGTGCTCCAACCAGGCGCGAGCGGTGTCGGAGAGGAACAGGGGGAGGTTGCGGATGATGAGGTTGTCATCGTCCGTTCCACCCAGTTGGCAGGCCAGACGGTAGTCCGCGAGCCACAGTTCCGGCCTCGTCTCCCCCGAGTACTTGGTGATAGTAGTCAGGGGTCGGAACTGGGTCGAGAACGGCTCCCGTCGAATGGCCCGGCTGAAAACCTGCGGACCGGGTGGTTCGGGCGAAGGACTCCGATCCTCCCCGCTGTCGTAGCGTCCCCCACGCCTGGGGTGGTAGCCTCGGCGCACTCCTTCATCGAGGCGGGCCCGACGGTCGCGGTGAGGGTGCTCGTTGCCGAGGCGGCCCGGGGCCTCGGGCGCTGTGTGGCGCGTGCGCCCGGTGTAGACCGAGGCTTCCCGCGTGAATCGGGAAGTCGCGGCATGATGTTCCGAGGGGTACCCCTACCTTCGGGAGGCGGAGCTCTCGGCCCGTCGAACCGCGGCGCCTTCCAGGAGATTCTTGAGCTCTCCCTGGATTCGCCACCCCTCGGTGGTTGATGGCTCCGGCATCGCGCGGAGGAGCATTGCTGCTGCAGCAGGTTCTGGCCAACCCCACTGGGTGTGGGTGGCGGCCTGAACCTGACATCATCGGCGATGCGGTGCTGGAAGCCTTGGGGTGGATGACGTATCTCTCCGGCTGGAGGTTGAGCCACCCCCGCCTGCTCGACGTCCCGGCGGATCGGCTCAAGCGCTCCTGCTCCCGCGTCGAGCCTGGGCTGCACCTCGTGGATTTGCTCGAGCTGTGTGTCCTGACCCCCCGCAGGGACTAGGACCACAGCTAGCTCCCAAAGGATGTCAACGCGAGGCACCGGCCTAGGGAGATCACCGTTCTCTGGCATGCCGAGATGGTTGCCTTCGGAGGGCCCCCCTAGATCGACGTGGAAACATTCGCGGCTCGGGCCACAGTCCTCGTCGCCGAGGCTACGGCTACCGTCGGAACAGTTGGAGAGGCAGTAGTCGCATGCGGTCATAAAGTCCCGCATGGCACTGGGGTTGCCAAGTCCGGAGAAATCCCAACAGAAACTGGGCTCGTCATCTTCCTCGAACCCAGAGGGCCGGTAGGTCGAGACGTCCGTCAGCCGGTCCCAAGGTGACCGCATGCGAAACCCCAAAGGGTTGGGACTCGCCTTTACGAGAGCGTTCGCCAAAGCGAGGCCGCTTGGCGGGTCGAGGCTGATCGCAAAAGGCGTGAGATGGGAATCGGTCGGTACCTCTTGGTCAACGGGCGGTGATGAAGTCATGTCTGGGGCTGACTGCACCGTCGTCCCAGGCACGAGGGTGACGCCTAGCAAGCCTTCCGCGAGGGTGCTGGCGTCGTCCGTCTGCTTGGAGTAGGCGTGTCGCGGGGAAACGGCGCTCATCTTCGTCTCAGACGCGAGGGCGACGCTCGATGTGCCCCCTGTTGGAGCGCCGGCGTCGTCGACTCGCTCGACAGCCGACGAGGTGCCGCCTCCCGCTTGGCCTTGGTTGCCCCGGCCCCTCCTCCGTCGGCGGGGGAGGCGACGGGACAAGCTCGAATGTAGCTCTTCCGCCAAGTGGGGAAGACGCTGTCGATTCCGCCGCCGGCGAGCGGGCTGTCGGCTGCCATTGCCGCTGTCGTCCGGCGGTGGAACTAGTATCATGTCGTAGCCGCCGTCGAGGGACATGAACTCAAGGCTCCCGAAACGGAGCACCATCCCGGGTCGGAGAAGTTGCTAGAGACTGTCCATCTGGAGCTTGACGGGAAGCAATTCGTCAACACGCAGCAGGCCCCTACCTAGCGCGCCAACTGTCGGCGTTTCGAGACCGGGGGGTCCCTAATGCCGACGAGTGAATGTCGCCGCGTGCCGCAGCCTAGATGGGTCGACGCGAGGCCGAGCGCAAAGGGGGGAAGAGAGGTGGCCAGAAGCGAGCGTGAGAGAGGAGTGGGAATCCCGCGACCTTCGTGTTCGTCCCGCGCCCAGGTCGGGTGCGCTTGCAGTAGGGGGTTACAAGCGTCCACGCGGGGGAGGGAGCGAGCGGCCTGACGCGAGCGCCTTGTCTCGTCCTCGTCCCTACGCGGCCAACCTTCTCTAAGAAGGCCCTGGTCCTTCCTTTTATATGCGTAAGGAGAGGATCCAGGTGTACAATGGGGGGTGTAGCAGAGTGCTACGTGTCTAGCGGAGAAGAGCTAGCGCCCTGAGTACATGCCATCGTGGCGGCCGAAGAGATGTTGGTACCCTGCTGGTGCGATGTCATGGCTGCCGGAGGAGCGCTGGAGCCTGGCGGAGGGACAGCTGTCGGGGTTGTGGAGTCCTTGCTGACGTCCTCTGGCTTCCGTAAGGGGGCTGAGAGTCGCCATCGTCACCGCGTATGCGGGGCGCCATCATTGCCTGTCTGGTGGAGTGTGCCAAATGGGACGCCAGTCTTGTTCCCTGTGGCTCGAGTCTGCTCGGGGTAGGGTGATGATGGTGCCTCCTGTTGACGTAGCCGGTCCGCACCCTAAGTTGGGCGATGTGGAAGCTCCTCCGAAGCCGAGGTCGAGTCTGTCTTCCGAGGCCGAGGTCGAGTCCGAGCCCTGGGTCGGGCGGAGTTCGTCGTCTTCCGAGGCCGTAGCCTAGTCCGAGCCCTGGGTCAGGCGGAGTTCGTCGTCTTCCGAGGCCGTAGCCCGAGTCCGAGCCCTGGGGTCGGGCGGAGCGGAGTTCGCCGTCTTCCGAGGCCGTAGCCTGAGTCCGAGCCCTGGGGTCGGGCGGAGTTTGTCGTCTTCCGAGACCGTAGCCTGAGTCCGAGCCCTGGGGTCGGGCGGAGTTCGTCGTCTTCCGAGGCCGTAGCCCGAGTCCGAGCCCTGGGGTCGGGCGGAGCGGAGTTCGTCGTCTTCCGAGGCTGTAGCCTAGTCCGAGCCCTGGGGTCGGGCGGAGCGGAGTTCGTCGTCTTCCGAGGCCGTAGCCCGAGTCCGAGCCCTGGGGTCGGGCGGGGCGGAGTTTCCTATGGCGCCCGCGGCTAGGCCTGACCGCCTGTCAGCCTCACTCTGTCAGGCGGCACCGCAGTCGGAGTGGCGCAGGTGGCGCTATCTTTCTGTTAGGCCGGTCCGTGGAGCGGCGAAGTGACGGCGGTCACTTCGGCTCTGTCGACTGCAGGGCGCGCGTCAGGATAAGGGTGTAAGGCTGCCTCTGCATTAAATGCCTCTGCGATTTGGTCGGTCGGCGCGGCGATTTGGTCAGGGTTGCTTCTTGGCGAAGACAGGGCCTCGGGCGAGCCGGAAATACGTTAGCCGCTGAAGGGGGGCCTCGGGCGAGGCGGAGATCCTCCGGGGTCGGTCGCCCTTGTCCGAGGCTAGGCTCGGGCGAGGCGCGATCACGTCCTTCGAATGGACTGATCCCTGACTTAATCGCACCCATCAGGCCTCTGCAGCTTTATGCTGATGGGGGTTACCAGCTGAGATTTAGGAACCTCGGGGGTACCCCTAATTATGGTCCCCGACAATATGCAAGGGTTAAGTGCTACATATGTCGTGTGATTGGAGATCCTTAGCTGAGTATAATCGATTCGGATCGCCGTACCTCCGCGGTTATGGAGACTTGGTCACTGACTTATACGTAGAACTCCAGTAAAGATGAAGGGATTGTTAAGAAATTGGCTAGTGCAGGTCAAGTGTTTGAACTAGGGTAGAAAGAACTCTAGTTACAGGTAATCTTACTTAACCTGACAAAAAAAATTGGATTTTTAAGGATCCACTTTAGTAAGCATTTCTGCAAATAGAGTCATTGACTATTGATAAGCCTTACCTTGACTCCCTTAAGCCAGCATACCCTTGAGAGTCTTTTCTTTAGTCGGGTAAGACTTGCTGAGTAATTCCATACTTAGGATTTTATTCCCCGTTGTTTTTAGGTGAGGAAGCAACCAACTTTTGTTGCTTCTATTCTAAGGTGGTACCGAAGGAAAAACACCAGGAGTAAAGCTGCAGGAGGAAAGGATCCTCCATAAGAACTTTTGATACTTATCGGGAGGGGTTTTTGCCTCCCTTGGTGTGTAATAATAATACTATGCACTCATAGGTTATATTCTGGTCTGTAATATATAACTTTGTCTTACTTTTAAAATAAAGGTAAGTTAATGTAATTGCTTCCGCATTCTCGTAACTCCGATGCTTGTAATGTCTGCGTGACGGGTGAAACGGTCTTGGGAAAGGTAAGAAAAGCAGATACCGAACTTGTCAAGTGATTCAGGGGCACCTGCAGGGTTGTCTGAAGTCTGTTAGACAAGGACAACTGTAGGTGGGCCTAATGCCTTGGGAGGTTCCGTCACATATGGTCCAAAATGTTAAATAAAAAGAAAGCAACCATGCATATCTAATAAAAATATAAAATGTTTAATTCCAAGCAACCTTTGCACTTACCTTATGCAAACTAGTTCAACTCTGCACTTATATATTTGCTTTGGTTTGTGTTGGCATCAATCGCCAAAAAGGGGGAGATTGAAAGGGAAATAGGGTTTAACCTTTTCCTAAATGATTTTGGTGGTTGATTGCCCAACACAAATAATTGGACTAACTAGTTTGCTCTAGATTATATATTCTACAGGTGCTAAAGGTTCAACACAAACCAATAGAAAGATCAAGTTTGGGTTCAAAAAGAAAGGAGCAAAGAAACCAAAGAGAACCCTAGTCTGGCGCACAGGACTGTCCGGTGTGCCACTGGACAGTGTCCGATGCACCAGGGGTCGTACACTCTGAACTCCTCACCTTCGGGTTTCTCAAGGCGCACTCCGCTACAATTCACCGGACCGTCCGGTGTACCACCGGACTGTCCGGTGTGCCAGCGAAGTAACGGCTATCCAGCGCAACAGTCGTCTGCAAAAGCGTGAACAGTGCGTGAACAGTGCGCACAGAAGTCAGAGCAGGCGTCAGAGGCACACCGGACAGTGAACAGCAATTGTTCGGTGCCGCACCGGACTGTCCGGTGCGACATGAAGTCAGCGCTCCAACGGTCAGAATATTCAGAACCCTAACGGTTGGGTGACGTGGCTGGCGCACCGGACAGTGTCCGGTGGCGCACCGGACTATCCGGTGCGCCCATCGAACGACAGCCTCCCCAACGGCTATAGGGCTATAAATACTCCCCAACCACCACCACTCCAAGCATCCAAGTTTTTCAGACATCTCATTCAATACAAGAGCTAGTGCAATCAATACAAGACACAATTCAAAAGAATCAAAGCCTCTCTAAGTCCCAAATTCACTCCAAATTCCTAGTGACTAGAGAGAGAGTTTTTGCTCGTGTTCTTTGAGCTCTTGTTCTTGGATCGCTTTCTTCTTCCTCATTCTTGTTCTCTAAGTGAGTTGTAATCAAGGCAATAGACACTAAGTGTGTAGTGGTCCTTGCGGGGTCTAAGTGACCCATTTGATTAAGGAGAAAGCTCACTCAGTCTAGCTGACCGTTTGAGAGAGGGAAAGGGTTGAAAGAGACCCGGTCTTTGTGACCACCTCAACGGGGACTAGGTTCTTTGGAACCGAACCTCGGTAAAACAAATCACCGTATCATCCACTTTATTTTCTTGGTTGATTTATTTTCCCCTCTCTCCTGGACTTGATATTTATTCTAACGCTAACCCCGGCTTGAAGTGTGCTTAAAGTTTGTAAATTTCAGTTTTCGCCTATCCACCCCCCTCTAGGCGACTTTCATATATGATGTGAGATATATACTTTTTAGAGCTAAACTACATGTTTGAGGTGGACTTTAGGTAATCATAATAATCAATTGGTTTGGTGGAAAAACTAAAAGAAAGAAAAGTAGATAAAGCAAAAGAAGTTAAGAAGAACACAAATTTCCAGTAGTCTATAAATCAACGTATTAAAGGGATAGCACGAGCAAATGATTACCGCCTTGAGTAGCATAAGACAAAGAATTCAAGATGGAATATGATGGTTAAAAATTAAAGTAACAATGGCTCAAGAGTCAAGATCCATTTTTTTGGGCTCACATCCACTTGTTATCCATTACAGTTAACTGCAGTCTAAACATGAGTAGACGATTGGCCAAAAGGAGCACATGCCTTTCATTGTAGCAAAAGCAAGCAATATGCAAAGACATGAGCGCCCTTTTCTAGAAAGGAGATTGCCGAAAAGGTGACTTCACTTGGTTTTTAGCTAGATCCCCGACCCTTTTTCTGGTAGAGCCATGCAATCTGATCTCTGAGCGGCTCTAGCTACTCCGCTTCCCTATGATTTCTACTCCACTTCCCTACGAAGACACCTAGGAGGAGCGGAGAGGAGGGAGAGGGGTGGTACCGCAGAGGGATGGGATGAATCTGCATCGAGGCAAAGAGAGAGGGGGGTGGCGTCGCAGAGGTATGGGATGGATCTAGATCGAGGCAAAGAGAGGAGAGGCGACCTATAGATCTCCACCAGCAACTTCTTATGGTACTCCTTGAGCTGAACCGCCCACTCGAAGGTCATTGCCATTCTATGGGTCGTCGTGGCGCAGTAGGGCACATCGGTGCCATACCCTATGGTGGGGGAGGAGCCAGCCACAGGCTGGAGGACAGGTACGCGTCGTGGAGCCACGTGAGCCACCGGTGAGGGACAACACGCTCGCGGTCCTCCTCTCCTCATCGACCCGGCCAACAGCTAAAGCCAAATCTCTCGGCATCTATCAGTGCCCTGGACACACACGACCTATCTCTCCTCGATGTCGACCGCGAAATTAGAGCCTGCCACAACCACGGAGAAGTTGCCCCAGCCGCCGGAGTCCAATGCCGCGGTGGTGGAGGCTTGACGGAGGTGGTGGCAACCAGCATTGTGGCAGAGGGAGAGGAGGAGAGGGCACCGAGGGGGAGGCGGTGGGAGCATGAGCGCAATAAACCACGGTGAGGGACAACAGATCCAGGAGTGGGGGCGGGTGCGGCGAGGGTGGGGGTGCAGGCGCGGTGGGGAGGGGCGATGACTACGAGGAGATACAGGGGGAGGGTGAGGGCGGAGCCATCGAGATTAGCGAGGACGGGGCGTGCGCGCTGCTAGCGTGGCGTGTGCGCGGCGAGATTAGCGAGGGTGTGGAGGGCGAGGGTGGAGCCGTGGTGAAGGTGGTGGACGCTCTCCTTACACTCTTAAGGAGTAGTAGTGATATACATAGATACATAAGTAGAAAAGATTGTCCGATGTAGCCATGATCTAAATGAACATATAAGTGTAGCATAATATTCACGAGAAAAACACTGTGTTGTCACATTGTTACATCTAAGTAGGTTGCTTATCAAAGCATAATAACAAAAGGTGGTTGTCACATATTTACATCTAAGTTGGTCGCACATGACTGCATAGTAGCAAAAGGTTCGTAGTTGATGGTATCTTATTTATTGAATGGAGCGACCATGTAGTATTGGTAGCATCTCAGCCATCCAAATTGCAGCTTGAACCAAGGTCCTTGCGTCTACAATAGAGAATTAGAGTTAAATGTTGTAAGATTAAATGGTACAAAATAGGGTATTACTTTACTGATATGTAAGGGAAAATGTGTTTATGTACCTATTGGAAAATTGTAAGCATGATAATTGAAAGGGAAATGCACCTAATCATTTCCTATAATCAATTTTGGTGGTTGACGACCAACACAAACTACGTGGACTAACTAGTTTGTCTAGATATCATTTATCTCAGGTGCATGAGGTTCAAACTAAGAAAGAAATTCAGTTGGGGACACAACCAAATTTGGAGCATGACATGAGAGTGTGCTGACAAGTGGCACACCGGACACTGTCCGGTGCGTTAGGCCCAAGCGCAAACGAACCAGCCACTCTCGGGAATTTGCCAAGCACGCTCCGCTATAATTCACTGGACTGTCCGGTGTGCCAGCGGAGCAACGGTCACTGCGCGTCAATGGTCGACTGCAAAAGTGAACAGTGATGAAAAATGCGCGGTAGAAGTCAGAGCAGCAAAGTCAGAGGTCACCAGACTGTCCGATGCAGCTACAGGACAAGGGTTCCAATGGTCGACCAGCTCCAAACCCCAACGGGCATGGTGACGTGGTGCGCACCGGACAGTGAACAGTATCTGTCCGTTGCGGCACCGGACTGTCCGGTGTGCCCATCGCCAGCAGACTTTGCCAACGGCTAGAAAGTGGTTGGAGGCTATAAATACCTCCAACCACCTCATTCATTGGAATCCAAGTTTTCTGAGGTTCTCATTCCAAGAGCAATAGCATTCACTCCAACACTCATTCCAAAAGACCAAATCTTCTCCAAGTCCCAAAATCAACCCAACCACTTAGTGACTTGAGAGAGAGTTTTTGTGTTCAGTTGCGATCTTGTTGCTTGGATTGCCTTCTTCCTTCCCATTCTAATTCTTAAGTGCTTTGTAAAGCTAGCAAGAGACACCTAAGTGTGTGGTGGTCCTTGCGGCGTCTTAGTGACCCGATTGATTAAGGAGAAGGCTCATCCGGTCTAAGTGACCGTTTGAGAGAGGGAAAAGGGTTGAAATAGACTCAGCCTTTGTGGCGTCCTCAACAGGGACTAGGTTCTTTGGAACCGAACCTCGGTAAAACAAATCACTGCATCCACTTGTGTTGATTTCCATTTGATTAGTTTTCCCTATTTCCTCCCTCTAAAGGTTTCCTTGCTAATATTGATTTGAGTTTGCTCCCAACCGTCATCCGCATTAATTGAGCAACTCATAGCAAGAGAAACAATCTTCCACCTCGGATTTAATTCTAACGCTAACCCTGGCCTTAGTGTGTGTTTAAGTTTATAAATTTCAGGTTTTGGCTATTCACCCCCCTCTAGGCGACTTTCAATTGGTATCAGAGCCAGTGCTTCATTAAGAGTCTGACAAACTTGAAGTGATGTCTGGAGATCACACCAAGAGGGAGATTGTGACTGAAGACAAGGCCACGGGCTCGGGGCGAACTCTATCAAGGGAGTCCGGCGACAAGTATAAGGAGGAATCCTCTTCCTCCATCAAGTCACTTAGGAAGGGTGACAAGAAGAAAAAGAAAATGAAGAAGGTGGTCTACTACGAGACCGATTCTTCATCACCTTCCACATCCGGCGCCGAGTCGACAACTTCGAAGCGCCACGAGCATAAGAAGTATAGTAAGATGCCTCTACGCTATCCTCGCATTCCTAAACGCGCTCCATTAGTTTCGGTACCCCTAGGCAAACCACCATATTTTGATAATGAAGATTATTGCATGTGGAGTGATAAAATGAGGCATCATCTAACCTCATTCCACGAAAGTATTTGGGATATTGTTGCTTTTGGAGCGCAAGCACCACAAGTGGGCAACAAACATTATGACTCGGACGAGGCCACCGAAATTAGGCATTTCAACTCCCAAGCAACTTCTATACTCCTTGCCTCCTTGTGTCGAGAGGAGTATAACAAGGTGCAAGGGTTGAAGAATGCCAAAGAAATTTGGGACGTTCTCAAATCGGCGCACGAAGGGGATGAGGTGACCAAGATCACCAAGCGAGAAATGATCGAGGGAGAACTCGATCAATTCGTCCTCAACAAAGGAGAAGAGCCGCAAGCCATGTACAACCGGATCAAGACGATGATCAACCAAGTGCGCAACCTCGGGAGCATCAAATGGGATGACAATGAAATGGTCAAGGTTATTCTAAGATCCCTCGTTTTTTGTAATCCTACTCAAGTACAATTAATTTGTGGGGATCATAGATATAAACAGATGTCTCCTGAAGAGGTTATTGGCAAGTTTGTTAGCTTTGAACTTATGATCAAAGACTCCAAACACATTGTCAACTTGGAGCAAGGCGCCACCTCTACACCCAAGGTGCAACCCATTGCATTTAAGGCAACGGAAGAAAAGAAGGAGTCTACACCAAGTAGGATTCCAATTGAAGCCTCCAAGCTCGACAACGAGGAGATGGCTCTCATCGTTAAGAGTTTTCGCCAAATCCTCAAGCAAAGGAGGGGGAAGGACTACAAACCCCGCTCCAAAAGGGTGTGCTACCGGTGTGGTAAGTCCGGTCACTTTATAGCTAAATGTCTATATTCTATTGAAAGTGATAGGGACGAAGACAAGAAGGGGAAGAAGAAGATGGAAAAGAAGAAGTACTACAAGAAGAAGGGCAGCGAGGCGCACATGGGGCGGGGATGAGACTCCGACGAGAGCTCCACCGACTCCTCCTCCGACGAGGACGCCGCCAACATCGCCGTCAACAAGGGACTTCTATTCCACAACATCGGCCACAAGTGTCTCATGGCTAGGGACGACAAGAAAAAGAAGGTACACTCTAGAGATACCCCTAAATATGCTACATCCGATGATGAGGGTAGCTCTAGTGATAATGAAGATGATTTAATTTCTCTCTTTGACAACCTTACCATGGACCAAAAGAAAAAATTGAATGAATTAATAGAAACCATTAACGAGAAGGATGATCTCTTAGAATGCCAAGAGGACTTGCCCGTTAAGGAAAACAAAAAAATTATTAAATTGAAAAATGTTTATGCTCTAGAAGTAGAAAAATGCGAAAATTTGTCTAAGGAGCTTAGCATTTGCAATGATTCAATTTCTTGTCTTAGAGATGAAAATTCTAGTCTAAATGCTAAGATAGAAGAATTGAATGTTTGCAAACCCTCTACATCTATTGTTGAGCATGTCACTATTTGCACTAGATGTAGAGATGTTAATGTTGAAGCTATTGATGATCACCTTGCTATGATTAAAGAACAAAATGATCACATAGCTAAATTAAATGCTAAAATTGTCGAGCATGAGCTAGAAAATGAAAAATTTAAATTTGCTAGAAGCATGCTCTATAATGGGAGACGCCCTAGCATTAAGGATGGGATTGGTTTCCAACAAGGAAGCCAAAACATCATCAAACTTAATGCCCTACCAATTTTGTTAAGGGTAAGGCTCCCATGGTTCAGGATAGAGAGGGCTATATCTTATATCCTGCAAACTATCCTAAGCATAAGATTAGGAAAGTCCATGCTAGAAAACCTCATAATGTTTCTCATCATGCTTTTATGTATAGAAATGAGGCTTCTAGTTCTAGGCATACCACTCACATCAAAATGCCCAAGAAGAAAATTCTCAATGCATCAAATAAGCATAATATTTCATTTAAGACTTTTGATGCTTCTTATGTGCTAACTAACAAATCAGGTAAAGTAGTTGCCAAATATGTTGGGGCAAACACAAGAGTCCCAAGACTTGTGTTTGGGTACCCAAGGTACTTGTTTCTAATGTCAAAGGACCCAAGACCATTTGGGTACCTAAGAATAAGGCCTAAATTTGTTTTGTAGGTTTATGCATCCAATGGATCAACTTGGATAATCCATAGCGGGTGCACAAACCACATGACAGGGGAGAAAATGATGTTCTCCTCATATGAGAAAAATGAAGATCCTCAAAGAGCTATCACATTTGGGGGTGGAAATCAAGGTTTGGTCAAAGGCTTGGGTAAAATTGCTATATCCCATGACCATTCCATTTTAAATGTTTTTCTTGTAGATTCTTTAGATTACAATTTGCTTTCTGTTTCTCAATTATGCAAAATGGGCTACAACTGTCTTTTTACTGATATAGGTGTTACTGTCTTTAGAAGAAGTGATGATTCAATAGCATTTAAGGGAGTGTTAGATGGTCAGCTATATTTGGTTGATTTTAATGATAACAAAGCTGAACTAAACACTTGCTTAATTGCTAAGACTAACATGGGTTGGGTCTGGCATCGCCGACTTGCCCATGTTAGGATGAAGAATCTTCACAAGCTTCTAAAGGGAGAACACATTTTAGGACTAACAAATGTTCATTTTGAGAAACACAGGATTTGTAGCGCATGTCAAGCAGAAAAGAAAGTTGGAGTTCATCATCCACACAAGAACATCATCTGGACCGGTTTTGGGCGGAGGCGATTAACATCGCTTGCTACTCCATCAACTGGTTATATATTCACCAAATCCTCAAGAAAACATCGTATGAACTTACCGGTAAAAAGTCCAATGTTTCTTATTTTAGAGTGAAATTCGCTTAGAGGGGGTGAATAGGCGAAACCTGAAATTTACGAACTTTAAAAATGCACTAAGGCTGGGGTTAGCGTTAGAATTAAATTGATGTGTGGAAGATAGTTCTCCTTGCTTAGAGTTGCTCAATCAATGCGGATAACGTTTGGGAGCAAACTCAAATCAATATGAGCAAGGGAACTTTTAGAGAGATGAAGGGAAGGGAAACAAATCGGGTGGAGATCAACACAAATGAACACGATGATTTGTTTGCCGAGGTTCGGTTCCAAAGAACCTAGTCCCCGTTGAGGAGGCCACAAAGGCCGGGTCTATTTCAACCCTTTCCCTCTCTCAATCAGTCACTTAGACCAGTTGAGTGCTTCTTCTTAATCTCATGGGTCACTAAGACCCTGCAAGGATCACCATACAATTAGGTGTCTCTTGCAAGCTTTACAAAACACTTAGAGAGTTTAGAGAGATGAAGAAAGCACGATTAAGAAAACCAAGCAACAAGAGCAATCAAATGAAACAAGGATCACACCCTCTCAATTTTCTAATCACTAGTGATCTTTTGTCTCAATTGGGAAACTTGGAGAGATTGGAAGCCTTGAATGTGACTTGGAATGAATTGCTAGCTCTTGTATTGAATGAGAATGAATGGAGTGCTTGGGTGTTGTGAATGGAGGTGGTTGGGGTTGTATTTATAGCCTCCAACCACTTCCTAGTCGTTGCTCCCTTTCTGCCGACCGCGGACGGTCCGCGCCCCTGGTCCGGACGGTCTGCCCCTGCACATCAACGGCTGAAATCACAACAGTCAGCAGTAACGGCTATATCAACGGCTATAGAGCATTTAATGCGTCGTCAGATGTCAGGTAAAGCAGTCGCGGACGGTCCGGTCGTGCACTCCAGACGGTCCGCGAGGATGCTAAAAATGAATTATACCGAACCCGTCACCTTCGGGTTTTTCTGGTTTTACAACGACCGGACGGTTCGCACCTGAGGCCGGACGGTCCGCGCTTGGTCTCGGACGGTGCTCGCTTCTCCATCGAACGGTCCGTAGTGTTAACTTTTGTTTTTGCAGTGTTCCTGTCCAAGGCTTATCCTGATGTCGTGGACGGTCTGCCGCAAGGGCCCGGACGGTCCGCGCATAGGTGTTTTTCCAAAAAGCTTCTCTTGTCTGGAATAATCTATGGTATTCCGGATAGTCGACTTAAAATTGCTGTAGATGAACTTATGCACCTGAGAAAATGATCAACTAGGCAAACTGATTAGTCCATAAGGTTGTTGATGGTCGTCAAACACCAAAATCGATTATAGGAAATGTTGAGACCAGTTCCCTTTCAATCTCCCTCTTTTTGGTGATTGATGCCAACACAAACCAAAGCAAATATAAAGTGTAGAAATGTAACTAGTTTGCTATTTTGACAGGTATGCAGAAGTTACCTGAATTTAAACCAATTGAAATTATTTCTAAGTATACATGGTTGCTTTATTCTAGTTTGACATTTTGGACCACATTTGCACCACTTAGTTTGTTTTTGCAAATCTTTTGAAAAAGTCTTTTCAAATTCTTTTGTAAATAGCTAGAGGTATAAGAATATGATTTTAAGAAGCATTTTTAAGATTTGAAATTTCTCCCCCTATTTCAAATGCTTTTCCTTTGACTAAATGAAAGCTCCCCATGAAGAAATTCTCCCCTTAGCTTTCAAGAGGGTTTTTGAAACGATTTTCCCTTTTAGAAATATATGCCAAATGAAATTATACCAATTGAAATATCTATACTTATTGACATTTTGAAGCTAAATGAGATACCAATTGCAAATCCATTATGAGGCTAATTGAAATACCAATTGAAAATTTATAAGATACCAATTGAAATAAACACTTCTTTTGGTTTTTGAAAATTTTGAAATGGTGGTGAGGTCCTTTTGCTTTGTGTTTAATACTTTCTCCCCCTTTGGCACTAATCGCCAAAAACAGAGAACATGAGAGCCCTTTATACTTTCTCCCATATTGGTAAAATAAATATGAGTGAAGAGTTATACAAATTGAGAGTTACATGAATAATGGCAAAGGGTAAATGATATCGTCAGAGTTGGAGTGGAAGCCTGGTCTTTGCCGAATACTCTATTTCCCTTTCAATTTAAGACTAAACATGGAGGTATACTTGAAAACACATTAGTCTAAATCTTGGTACAAGAAGAATAAGAAATATGCATGTGTACCATATGAAAGAGACATGATTAAAGGTATATAAATTAGTAATGTGTGCAATGTTTCAATCCAAATTCCGAGAATCAAGTATGTTTAGCTCATTCCTAAGTTTGTTAAAAGTCTTTTCACCTAGTGGCTTGGTAAAGATATCGGCTAATTGATTGTGGGTATTGACATAAGCAATTTCGATATCCCCTTTTGTTGGTGATCTCTCAGAAAGTGATACCAGATGTCCATGTGTTTAGTGCGGCTGTGTTCAACGGGATTATCTGTCATGCGGATTGCACTCTCATTATCACATATGAGAGGGACTTTGCTCAACTTGTAGCCATAGTACCTAAGGGTTTGCCTCATCCAAAGTAATTGTGCACAGCAATGGCCTGCAGCAATATACTTGGCTTCGACGGTAGAAAGAGCTACTGAGTTTTGTTTCGTTGAAGCCCAAGACACCAGGGATCTTCCCATAAACTGACAAGTCTCTTATGTGCTCTTTCTATCAATTTTACACTCGACATAATCAGCATCGGAATACCCAATTAAATCAAAGGTAGATCCCTTGGGGTACCAATGCCCAAACTTAGGAGTGTAAACTAGATATCTCATGATTCTTTTCACGACCCTAAGGTGAACTTCCTTAGGATTTGCCTGGAACCATGCACACATGCATACTGAAAGCATAATATCCAGTCGAGATGCACATAGATAGAGTAGAGAACCTATCATCGACCGGTATACCTTTTGATCTACGGATTTACCTCCTGTGTCGAGGTCGAGATGCCCATTTGTTCCCATGGGTGTCTTGATGGGTTTGCCATTCTTCATTCCAAACTTCTTAAGTATATCTTGAATGTACTTAGTTTGGCTAATGAAGGTGCCCTCTTCGAGTTGCTTGATTTGAAATCCAAGGAAATACTTCAACTCTGTAACACCCTAGGTGTTACCCAAGACCCTGGCTTAGTGCATGCACCTATAGTCTATTATCACATGAGTTTAAATCGAAAAAAGGGCACCAAAACTTTAGAAACCATGGCTTAACTAAGTGATTATCATGATAGGAGGAATACCCTAGCTTTTCTTATGTCTCCACCTTGGAGAAAGATGCTCAAACCCTAAGTTCCCCCTCTTGAGCGATTAGACCCCTAAGCATTGGATTGAGGGAAGAACTATGCAAATGACCAATTCATGACTTAAACCCTTTACCAAAGTTGAAGTACATTTATATATCTACAAGAAATAGGAAGGGAAATATTACAAAAAGGTCCTTCAAAAACCCCAAATCAAGCACCCAAGTGGAGAGCACCCTAGAGCAATCCAATTCTTCTCTAAGTCAAAAAATCAGCCCACTCCCAAAGATGGGAGATGTTCATTAAGTTGTTGGCGCCAAATCCTTAAGGTCCAAATAACAAAAAGGAGCCAAACTACCCAAGGCACACCCCTGAAAAGTTTGAACCCAAACCAGAACTGTTTGACATGGTTTGACACGAATTTTGTCTCGGGTTGAACAGTGCACACAGACATGACTTGGCGCCACCATATCTTCTAAACCAGACCTAATCTCCCCTTGGAACTCACATGAACTAGGTAGCTCTAGGTGCAGGGAAGAAATCATACACAAGTCTTATGGCAAGATTCGCACGTTTGGCTGCTTAGCAGGTGCAAGAACTTGGGCTGAATAACACGACCACGTGTTCGACACGCCATGGCAATGCCAGAGCACGCCCCGACGCTCGGCCCGTGCGCGCCGCGTCCGTGCCTGCGACTATAAAGCCAACCCCAGCCTCGATTGTACACCCCCGCTCACTCCCAACCCCGCTCGAGCGCCAGTTCACCGGCGTTCCCTCTGCGCACGGCGTGCCAGCGGCCGCCAGAGCCCCGGCCACCATGGACAGGCCACTCCAGCCCTCTTCCACCCCAACCAATCCCTCGGCTAGCTCCCTCGAAGCTCAGTAAAGCTCCCCGAGCCCGCAGACCGAACACCACCTCGCCGGAGGCGCCAGATTGACGTCGCCGGACTTCAACTGGTCGCCGTTGCACGTAGACCGAGCTGCACGGTAAGCCACTCGTCGATTCCTTGCGCCTATAGCATCCTTGACATCCAGAAGCTCCCTGTGAGGTTTGATTGAACTCTACCGCCGTGAGTAGGCCAGAGCACGCTTCGTCGATGAGCCCGACCATCTGCGCACGCGACCAACCCTACTCCAGCCATCACCGCCGGCGATCCGCCCCTCGACGTGACTGTCAGGAGCTCCCGGACCTCACTAGACCCTCCACCGAACCTCTCCCGCCGCCGGTAAGCCGCGCCACCGTGTTTTACCCCTACGGCTACTGTTCCGGTGAGGAGGGAGCTCGGGTTAAGAAAGAGAAAAGCCAGGGGGGTTATCGGAAATGTCAGTGACTCTGGTGAATAGTTCCCAGGGGCACAGATGTAAGGTTTTGGTTAACGAAAACCCCAGGGCCCCCGGTGCAAAGCTGTTTTTCTTAAACCTTTAAGATTTATTCTTTTTAAATCAGTAGAGAACTTGAAAAATTCATAACTTGAGTTTCATCCAACCAAATTTGGTCAATCAAATTTTTCTAGGTCCTAAATATTATGATCTGTACAGCAAAAATCATAAACACCCTGATTTCTGCAATACTTTTAGAGTTCTAATTTAAATAAGTATACTTCCCAAAACTAAGTAAACAGAGGAAAAATAAAATACTTTGGGACTAAGGTTGAAAAAATTTGGAGATGTCCTCAGCTAGCAACTACACTGTTTAAAAATGTTAAACTCCCTAGTACATTAGGGTAAGAACAGATTAACCATCAAAACTTGTATTGACCCAAACCATAAGAAAATAAAAAAGGGACATTAAAATGAGAGCCAGAGGGCAACCACATTTCCTTGGCTTTCTTAGGTGAAATAGTTCATAATAAAATTTTGTTGAACCCTCTGTTAGTACAAGGAAAATGAACCACATTTTATTTAATATAAACAGTAAGAACTTAGAAAAATCCTAGAAAAATAACCCTAAGGAGGAACTACCCCAACCCTAGGGATAACTAATATTCTGCTAGTATGAATCTAGGAAAAATACAAGTTCTGTTGTTTGATATTTTTCAAATGACAAGTTAGTTATAAGTGTCTTTTTGACATTAAACTTTAGAAAATCACAACTAAATAACCATTAAATCACATTATGTGATTTTTGGCACAGAAGTATGTTATTACCCATAGATGTTAGCAAAAATAATTTTAGTATAGAAACCCCCACCTAAATTAGAGTGGTAGTACAAAGTAACCATCTACCCTCACTTTTGTTATTTTTGCCCAAAGTTTATACTAATTGTTTTTAACCTCAAATTTGTAGAATAGACTATAGTGACCAATGTTTACCCCCCTGTAATTTTTGCAACATTTTTGGAAAATTTTAAATCACTATGGTAGTTCAAGCTCACTTTAAAAGAATAAATAGAAAATAAAAAGGGGAATTATGGAAGGAATTAATATTACACAACTAGATCTCTATGTGTCCACTAAACCTTAAATGAGATGATTAAATTCTTAATTCCACTCAAGATCCTAAAATAGGTGAGTATAAAACACTAAGAGCACCATACGATAAAGAAAAACCCTAGTTTACCCACTGCCTTAATATTGCCTCACCATACATTGTGTTTACTAAATTTGCATCTCATTAACATACATGTACTTTATTCATTGCATTCAATAGATTGTAATCTCGCTGACGGAGAGTTCGATCATATCTCTTTCATTCAGTACAAATGCATATTTTTTATTCTTCTTGTGCCAAGGCTAAGACTAATATGCTTTCAAGTGTATCTCTATTATTAGTCTTAGATTGAATGGGAAATGGAGTATTCGGCAAAGACAAGGCTTCCACTCCAACTCTGACAGTATCACTTATCCTTTGCCGTTACTCATGTAACTCTCAATTGGTATGACCCTTAACTTATGTTTCTTTTACCAATGGGGAGAAAATATTAGGCCCCAAAAGGGGAGAAAGTATAAGAGGGCTCTCAAGTTCTGCGTTTTTGGTGATTAATGCCAAAGGGGGAGAAAGTATTAAGCCTAAAGCAAAAGGACCGCACCACCAACTTTCAAAAGCTAAAGGAAGAAATTATTTCAATTTGTATTTGAGGTAGCCCCAAAATGGATTTTCATTTGGTACATCAAGAATTTTCAATTGGTATCTTATTTCAAAACTTCAAAAGGTATGAAAATTTTCACTTGGTATCTATTTCAAAACCCTCTTGAAAGCTAAGGGGAGAATTTCTTCAGGGGGAGCTTTTATTTAGTCAAAGGAAAAGCATTTGAAACAGGGGGAGAAATTTCAAATCTTAAAAATGCTTCTTGCAATCATATTCCTATACCCTTGACTATTTGCAAAAGATTTTGAAAAGATTTTTACAAAAGATTTGCAAAAACAAATAAGTGGTGCAAATATGGTCCAAAATGTTAAGTAAGAGAAAAAGCAATCCACTCATTCTTAGACATATGTATAAAGTCTTTCATTGGTTTAATTCTAAGTAACATATGCACATCTATCTCAAATACAAACTAGTTACATTTCTATACTTCATATTTGCTTTGGTTAGTGTTGACATCAATCACCAAAAAGGGGGAGATTGAAAGGGAAATGCACCTAATCATTTCCTATAATCAATTTTGGTGGTTGACGACCAACACAAACCACGTGGACTAACTAGTTTGTCTAGATATCATTTATCTCAGGTGCATAAGGTTCAAACCAAGAAAGAAATTCAGTTGGGGACACAATCAAATTTGGAGCAAGACATGAGAGTGTGCTGACAAGTGGCGCACCGGACACTGTCCGGTGCATCAGGCCCAAGCGCAAACAAACCAGCCACTCTCGGGAATTCGCTAGGCGCGCTTCGCTATAATTCACCGGACTGTCAGGTGTGCCAGCGGAGCAACGGTCACTGCGCGTCAATGGTCGACTGCAAAAGTGAACAGTGATGAACAGTGCACGGCAGAAGTCAGAGCAGCAAAGTCAGAGGTTACCGGACATGTCTAGTGTGCCACCAGACTGTCCGGTGCAGCTACAGGACAAGGGTTCCAACGATCGACAAGCTCCAAACCCCAATGGGCGTGCTGATGTGGCGCGCACCAGATATTGAACAGTGTATGTCCGGTGCGCCACCAGACTGTCTGGTGTGCCCATCGCCAACAGACTTTGCCAACGACTAGGAAGTGGTTGGATGCTATAAATACTCCCAACCAGCTCATTCATTGGCATCCAAGTTTTCTGATGTTCTCATTCAATACAAGAGCAATAGCATTCACTCCAACACACATTCCAAAAGATCGAATCCTCTCCAAGTCCCAAAATCAACCCAACCACTTAGTGGCTTGAGAGGAGTTTTTGTGTTTATTTGTGATCTTGTTGCTTGGATTGCCTTCTTCCTTCCCATTCTAATTCTTAAGTGCTTTGTAAAGCTAGCAAGAGACACCTAAGTGTGTGGTGGTCCTTGTGGGGTCTTAGTGACCCGATTGATTAAGGAGAAGGTTCATCCGGTCTAAGTGGCCTTTTGAGAGAGAGAAAGGGTTGAAATAGACCCGGCCTTTGTGGCCTCCTCAACGGGGACTAGGTTCTTAGGAACCGAACCTCGGTAAAACAAATCACTGCGTCCACTTGTGTTGATTTCCATTTGATTTGTTTTCCCTACTTCCTCTCTCTAAAGGTTTCCTTGATAATATTGATTTGAGTTTGCTCCCAACCGTCATTCGCATTAATTGAGCAACTCATAGCAAGAGAAACAATCTTCCGCCTCAGATTTAATTCTAACACTAACCCCGGCCTTAGTGTGTGTTTAAGTTTTAAATTTTAGGTTTCGCCTATTCACCCACTCTAGGCGACTTTCAATAATGTGATTTGTATTTGAGCAGTTTTGTTGGTAGTAGTAATGCTTCAAAAAAATTATAGTTGTTTAGTAAGGAGGGACAATAAGATATATAGTTATGTAATAAAAGGAAATCTGTTTTACAAAAAACAATCAATAACTGGTGTATACCCGTTATGTGTTTCATACTACTTTGGTAATGCATGTTTGTCGTATTTTAATGGTGCGCATAGGTAGAAGCAAAGGTGAAGTTATAGGAAGTATATAATCAAAACTCCACTGCAAGAAAAAATTAGGTGATAAATATTCTTCGTCTCAAAACGAAATCATATAACTGATTATTAAGAGCTAGGCGTTCTCTTTGCACATGTTCACAACGAAACCGATGCTAAGATGTAACCCCGACCCATAATTAAGTAAGGAAGAAATATGCAAGGTAATTATACTTGTGATTCGTACCAACAATTAACATACAAAGTTTTACCATAATTTGCTCGAGTTGCACTAACACAAATTTAGCTCCTATTTATTTAAGCCAACTATTAAGCAATCATATGTGATACATAAGACATGTTTTAGCGAATAACCAGGAGGGCGTTATTAGGAAAAAATAGTAAAAATGGAGCACACTGTTATGAAAATGAATGTGTAATGAGTTGTACCTCGGTCAAGTAGTGTTTTCCCCTGTGCAGATATGTAGAAGTTGACAAAGCTCGTGTTTCGAAACCAAATATTAGGATTTACTGTCAATTTGAAAATACCAAAACAGTAAGCAGTCAATGCACGAATGTTTCTGTGCAAAACTGCTAAGGTACTATAAATACTAAATGAATGTTCAATGAATGATGTGTTTAGAGGTAATGTACCAAACTTGTGAAATGTTTTGAGTAAAAGTACCAAGCAATAGATAGTTATGCAAAGAAGAAGTACGTACAGAAATAATTATGCAAAGAATAAATACGTAATAGTGCCACCACTGGAGAGAAATTGTTAAATTGGAAGACAATGTTAGTGTAATACCCACTTTGTAATAAGAGTATAAAAGGAGAAATTATATTCCTTTGCATATATGTGTGTCATCCCTATTTATCATTTCATGTGGGCATCTCACTTACACCAATAAATAATCAATAAAAGACACCACTAAACTATGCATCATGCTGGTTTTATTTTGTGTGCATGTTGTGGCTATATAAAATAATAATGTGGCAAAGGAATATATTGAAAATTCTAAAGTGGAATTTAAAAACCTAAAAGAGATTCTAGAATTAGAAAAGAGAAGCAAACAAATAGCATTTAGATAAGAATAAGGGAATAAAAAAATTATATATTCCTGCATTAGAGTTTGAATTTGTATAATTATTTCAACGGTGAAATTTATTCAAATTCAAATCTGGATGCAAATAATTGTGAATAAAGAAAAACAGAAAATAAAATCAGAATAAAGATAAAAGAAGATAACTTGCTGGGCCGATTTCCTCATTTCGGCCCACATCGCTCTCTCCACCGCGTGGCCCAACCCGTCCTCCCGCACGCGCTCCGCACTGCCTGTTACTTACGCGTAGGGCCCGCGAGTCAGCCTATGCTCCCTTGCGCGCGCGCGTCACATTTCTCTGTTATGTGGACCTTTGCGCTCAGTCACAGGCAGGTGGGCCCGCCATGTCATCCCCGATTCTACTGGGTCCTCGTTCACCTCAGCCGATGTTCAATGGCCGGGTCGTGATTCTCGCCACTGCACTCGCGCCCGCCAAGCCGTTGAGCTGCGCACGAATTGCGGGACTGTTGCAACGACCGCGGCGTCCCTGGGGTATTTACATCGTGCGCCCAACGATACCTCCCCTAGTTTCCCCGAGCACAACAGCCACGTTCTTATCATCGCCATTGGCGGCGTAGTAACTTTGGTGCCGGGTCTGGGGCTCCGCCAGTCGTGTACCGGGAAGCTCAGACCGTTTCGGGATCGTCGTCGGCGGAGCTTTGGCCGTCGGGAACTGGCGGTATCTACCGGTGGACTATCTTTGGTAAGTTGGTTTTCCGTTTACGCGGTGCCTTTGGGATCTGTTAGGACGCCGCGGGAGTGTGGGCGAAAGCGGGCCAGGGACCAGTGCGCCAACGAAGGGCAGCGGTGTAGTGTGTTGGCTAGGCAGGGCCGGACATCACGCCGGATGGCTGGCAGGAGAGAGAAAGAGAGTCGGGGAGGACGCGCCGCCGTAGAGCTTGGGCGGCCGGAGGTTGAGGACGACTGTGGCACGTTAATTTGGTGATCTACGGTTCAGATTAGGTACCACGTACCGCTTCGGATTGAACGAGCGTGAGTCCTTGGATGTTGATCAGACGAATCCGATCGACTTAGCCCGTTTAAAATCCTGGCCGCTGGTTTGGGATCCATCGGCTGCGATCCTGTACCGGTTCAGGTGAAGAGTGATCTAATCCGCGCCATTGGATCTTGATCCAACGACTCAGATACAACCATACCCCTTCGCGCGTGCAAATTGCTAAAGAGCCCCCTGGTAAACAGATAATCAACCTGCAGTCCCTGCGCTGGGCGGATTGTCCCTTAGAAAATCTTATCCCGAGAACCCTAGGTTTCTCTGTATTTGAGGCCCAGTTTAGAACCCATTTAAAATTGAATAAATGAAATAGAAAATAGATTTTTAGTAGGAAAATAATTGCTAGAACTTCAATAATTCATAGAAAATGCATATGAACTCCAAATTACTCCATTCCAGTTCCTAAAATTTTGTAATTTTATTATCTAGCACTTAGAGCCTCTGTTTTGTCATGAAAACAATAAGAAATTTAATTCCTCACTTAATCTATTTTAAACACATAAAACCTTTGAAAATTTATAACTTAAAATATATAACTCCAAAAATTATGATTCCTGTTCCTAGGATTTTATTTTAATGTGTATATTATTACTGTGTATTTTGTGTACATGTTTGGTGTGATGTTAATTTTCTCTATATACTGTGCTTGTTTGTATTGTGGCGAGTAGAAGAGCACGTGACTGAGGATACTGGTGAGCAGCAGATAGAAGTAGCTGAGCAGGAGCTCATTGAAGGCAAGTTGTGCCCTTGACCACTTTTTACCCAATAATGTTCTTTAATATCATTTATTCATGCATAGGTTAATTTTGATGGGACCCAGTAGGTCACCCTAGATTGTTTATCTCATTACCTTGTTTACCCCTGAATCACTTGGGTAGTTTGCTATCGCTTTACATGGTTTTAGGATAATCATTTATTACATCTATGTTCCAATTCTTTTTGTTATTCTATTTATGTTCATGTCAAGTTCATTAATGTTAATTGAAACATAGAGCTTAACTTGAGAAACACGTGCCACCACAAAGGTTTAATGGGACGCCCTTGGCTGTCTAATTAGGAAAGATAGTGGAAGACTACCTTACCCGAAAGGGGCAAGGGCAGTAGGGGAGTTGCATGCAAGGAGGTTCTCGGGTTGATTTTGCTGCGATGGCGGTCAGACGGGGGATTCTTGCAAGTGCTCTTCCCATAAACTGTAGCGGGTTTTCGGAAGCTAGTGGAACTTTGTAAAGGCCTCGTAGTGTTGCCCTGCCGCGCTTCCTAGGTAGAGGTGTATGGGAGTCGTGACGCCTTGGCAGATGGGTAACATGACTTGTGGGTAAAGGGTACAACCTCTGCAGAGTGTAAAACTGGTATACTAGTCGAGCTCACGGTCATGAGCAGCTCAGGACTCTCTGATGTTTAAATTATGGAACTTAAATTCAATTTTGTCATTTGCATTGCATGGGTTTATTATTAATTTGTTCAATTACTTTATTTAAGGTTTGGTATTTACTTACACTTAGTAACTGCTAATAAAATTTTGACCAACTACTTAAAAGCAATGCTCAGCTTTAACCCCTATCATTGATTAGCCTTACACATCACATGATCTCCCACCTTTGTGAGTTCATGTCCACTGGTTCCCCACAACTTGTTGAGCTATGATCATGTGTGAGCTCACCCTTGTTGTCTCACACCCCCCACAGGAGAAGAACAGGTGGTTCAGGAGGAGCCACAAGGCGAGGAGTATGATCTGATCTAGGTGGCGTTTCTCAGTTGACATTGGCGCCGACGATCCTTAGTTCGTTTTATATTTATTCTTTTATTTTGTAATAAGTCTTCCGCTATGTAATAAATACTCTGATGTTTTATGATATTTATCTCTATACACTCTGTTATTATATATGTTGTCTTCTTGGCGCATGTATCAGATGCACCTGGCTTTGTTCCTTAAAGCCGGGTGTGACAGAAGTGGTATCAGAGGAAATGTTGACTGTAGGACGAAACCTAGATAGAAACGGATAAAACCCTTCTCTACTTACCTTATTCTGATTCATTCTATACTTATCTCATCTTGGTCTTATCTGAAAGGGAAATGTGTCCTTGGGCCATTTCTAAGTATTTTGGTGATTGGGTGCCAACACAAATGCCTAAGTCAGAAACTATGCCAAAATGATGGTCAAGGTGCAAATCAATACAAAGGTATGATTCTTGACTTAGTACATTGGTTTTTGTGTACTAACATGTTTGTCTAATGTGTTAGAATCAAAGAAAACTCAGTGAAAAAGAGTGGCTCGAAGCAGTAAAGAATCTGCTCAGTCTGGGTGCACCGGACTGTCCGGTGGTGCACCGGACAGTGTCCGGTGCGCTAGGCTGGCATCCATCAACTTGCTGCTCTCGAGACTTCACCGGTGGCGTACGGCTAAAATTCACCGGACTGTCCGGTGGTGCACCGGACTGTCCGGTGAGCCAACGGTCGGCCGGGGCAACGGTCGGCCGCGCGATCCGCGCGGGGCACGTGGCCGAGCCAACGGCTAGAAGGAAGCACCGGACTGTCCTGTGTGCACCGGACAATGTCTGGTGCGCCAACGGCTCTCAAGCGCCAATGGTCGGTTTCGCCAAATAAGGAAGGAGATCCGCACCGGACAGTGTCCGGTGGTGCACCGGACATGTCCGGTGCGCCAGTCGACAGAAGGCAAGAATAGCCTTCCCGGATTGCTCTCAACGGCTCCTAGCTGTCTTGGGGCTATAAAAGGGACCCGTTGGCGCATGGAGAAGATAAACCAAGCAACCTTAGAGCATTCTTGATCATCCACACTCAGTTTTCGCGCATTCGTTTGTCATTCTCAGTGATTCGAGCTCCGTTCTAGTGAGAACTTTGAGATAGTCATTTGAGCTCGATTCTTGGCCATGTGTGTGCGTATTTTACTATGGATTTGTGTGTGTTGCTTCCCTCCCTTACTCCGTGCTTCTTTGTGAACTTCAAGTGTAAGGGCGAGAGACTCCAACTTGTGGAGATTCCTCGCAAACGGGAATAGTAAAGCAAACAAAATACCGTGGTATTCAAGTGGGTCTTTGGACCGCTTGAGAGGGGTTGATTGCAACCCTCGTCCGTTGGGACGCCACAACATAGAGTAGGCAAGTGTTGGTCTTGGCCGAACCACGGGATAAACCACTGTGCCATCTCTGTGATTGATATCTTTGTGGTCATTGTGTTTTGTTGAAGACTCCTCTCTAGCCACTTGGCGATTATTGTGCTAACACTTAAACAAGTTTTTGTGGCTTAAGTTTCAAGTGTTACAGGATCACCTATTCACCCCCCCTCTAGGTGCTCTCAATTGGTATCAGAGTCGTTCTCTTCACGAAGGGACTAATCGCCCGAAGAGATGGATCCAAAGGGGAAGGGAGTTGTGATCAACGACAAGGAGAAGGAGCCCTTCGTCAACGAGCCGAAGGATGACAAGCCTACCGACTCAGGCTCGGGCTACAAGCGGAAGGAAGGGAAGAAGAAGAAGACGAGACGCATCAAGGAGATCATCTACTACGACGACAGCGATGAGTCCACTTCTTCCCAAAAGGATGACTATGACTACGAGAAACAAAAGACGGTTAATTCGAATTTTTCTTTCGATTATTCTCGTATTCCTCAAAGTTCAAATTCACATTTTATCTCCATTCCTCTCGGCAAGCCTCCACACTTTGATGGAGAGGACTACGGATTTTGGAGCCACAAAATGCGTAGTCACCTATTCTCTCTCGATCCAAGCATATGGGAGATTGTTGAAAATGGAATGAAATTTGATAGCTCGGATAGTCCTATTTTTATTAATGAACAGATTCATAGAAATGCACAAGCTACTACTGTGTTGTTAGCCTCCTTGTGCAGGGACGAGTATCATAAGGTGAGCGGCTTGGACAATGCCAAGCAAATCTGGGACACCCTCAAGATCTCTCATGAGGGGAATGACGTCACTTTGCTCACCAAGATGGAGTTGGTAGAAGGCGAGCTCGGAAGATTTGCGATGATAAGGGGCGAGGAGCCAACCCAAACATACAACCGGCTCAAGACCCTTATCAACAAAATAAGGAGCTACGGAAGCACGCGATGGACGGACCACGACATCGTCCGCCTAATGCTAAGGTCCTTTACCGTTCTTGATCCACATTTGGTGAATAATATTCGTGAGAATCCCAGGTACACCAAAATGTCGCCCGAAGAAGTCCTTGGAAAATTCGTAAGTGGGCGAATGATGATCAAGGAGGCGAGGTATGTGGACAACACTCTAAATGGTCCAATCAATGAGCCTCAACCCGTTGCTTTCAAGGCAACGAGAAGCAAGGAGGCGTTACCTAGCAAGGTGGCGCAAGTTGAGGCGGCAGGGCTCAATGATGAAGAGATGGCCCTCATCATCAAGCGCTTCAAGACGGCGCTTAAGGGTCGCAAGGGACAGCCAAGCAAGACCAAGACAAAGTGGAAGCACTCATGCTTCAAATGTGGTAAGATTGGTCATTTTATTGCTAACTGTCCCGATAATGATAGTGACCAGGAAAAAGGAAACAAGAGGGAGAAGAAGAAGAATTACAAGAAGACCAAAGGCGAGGCACATATCGGAAAGGAGTGGGATTCGGATTGCTCCTCCTCCAACTCCGACAATGAAGGACTCGCCGCCACTGCCTTCAACAAGTCATCCCTCTTCCCCAACGAACATCACACATGTCTCATGGCAAAGGAGAAGAAGGTATGTACTCAGGATACCACTTATGCTTCTTCAAGTGATGATGATTCTAGTGATGACGATGAGATAGACTATTCTAGTTTATTTAAAGGTTTGGATAGAATTAAAATTGGCAAAATTAATGAGTTAATTGATGCCTTGAATGACAAGAATAGGTTACTAGAAAAGCAAGAGGATTTGTTGTATGAAGAACATGATAAGGTTGTTAGTGCACAAAATTCACTTGCTCTAGAAGCTAAAAGAAATGAAATGCTTTCTTGCGAACTTTCTACTTGTCATGAAACCATTTCTTCTTTAAAAGGTGAAATTGATGATTTAAATGCTAAACTAGAAATAGCAAGTAAATCTAACTCTTGTGTTGAACATGTTGCAATTTGCACTAGGTGTAAGGATTTTGATATTGATGCTTGTAGTGAACACCTAGTCTCAATTTCAAAATTGAATAATGAATTAGCTAGTCTTAATGCTCAACTTAAGACTAGCAAGAATGAATTTGATAAGTTAAAATTTGCAAGGGATGCCTACAAGATGGGTAGACACCCCTCAATTAAGGATGGTCTTGGCTTCAAGAGGGAAGTCAAGAACTTGACAAGCCATATGGCTCCCATCTCCGCCAAGGAGAAAGGGAAGGCCCCTATGGCTAGTAGTGTGCAAAAGAACCATGCTTTTATGTACCATGATAGTAGACAATCTAGAAATACTTATAGGAGTTGTAATGATGCTTTTGATTCTCATGCCATTTTTGCTTCTAGTTCTTCCTATGTGCATGATAGAAATGTTGGTAGGAGAAATGTTGTTCATAATATGTCTAGGAGAAATGCTGTTAATGTTCCTAGGAAAGTTAATGAACCTTCTACAATATATCATGCTTGCAATGCTTCTTTTGCCATTTATAGAAAGAATAAGAAGGTGATTGCTAGGAAGTTAGGGGACAAATGTAAGGGAGACAAGACTTGCATTTGGGTCCCTAAGACAATTGTAACTAACCTTGCAGGACCCAACAAGAGTTGGGTACCTAAGACCCAAGCCTAAATTTGCCTTGCAGGTTTATGCATCCGGGGGTTCAAGCTGGATTATCGACAGCGGATGCACAAACCACATGACGGGGGAAAAGAGGATGTTCTCTTCCAACGTCAAGAACAAGGATCCCCAAGATTCAATAATATTCGGTGATGGGAACCAAGGCAAGGTAAAAGGGTTAGGTAAAATTGCTATTTCATCTGAGCACACTATTTCTAATGTGTTTTTAGTTGAGTCGCTTGGATATAATTTGTTATCTGTTAGTCAATTATGCAAAATGGGATATAATTGTCTATTTACAAATGTAGATGTGTCTGTATTTAGAAGATGTGATGGTTCACTAGCTTTTAAGGGTGTACTAGACGACAAACTTTATTTGGTTGATTTTGCAAAAGAAGAGGTCGGTCTAGATGCATGTTTAATTGCTAAGACTTGCATGGGCTGGCTGTGGCATCGCCGCTTAGCACATGTGGGGATGAAGAACCTCCACAAGCTTCTAAAGGGAGAACACGTGATAGGTCTAACTAATGTACATTTCGAAAAAATAGACCTTGTGCAGCTTGTCAAGCAGGGAAACAGGTGGGGAGCTCACATCACACCAAAAATGTGATGACCACGTCAAGACCACTGGAGATGCTTCATATGGACCTCTTCGGACCCGTTGCCTATCTAAGCATAGGAGGAAGTAAGTATGGTTTGGTTATAGTTGATGATTTTTCCCGCTTCACTTGGGTATTCTTTTTGCAGGATAAATCTGAAACCCAAGGGACCCTCAAGCGCTTCCTCAGGAGAGCTCAAAATGAGTTTGAGCTCAAGGTGAAGAAGATAAGGAGCGACAACGGGTCCGAGTTCAAGAACCTTCAAGTGGAGGAGTTCCTTGAGGAGGAGGGGATTAAGCACGAGTTCTCCGCTCCCTACACACCTCAGCAAAATGGTGTGGTAGAGAGGAAGAACAGGACGCTCATCGATATGGCGAGGACTATGCTTGGAGAGTTCAAGACCCCCGAGCGCTTTTGGTCGGAAGCCGTAAACACGGCTTGCCACGCCATCAACCGTGTCTACCTTCACCGCCTCCTCAAGAAGACTTCATATGAGCTGCTAACCGGTAACAAACCCAATGTTTCATATTTTCGAGTTTTTGGGAGTAAATGCTACATTCTAGTGAAGAAGGGTACAAATTCCAAATTTGCTCCCAAAGCTGTAGAAGGGTTTTTATTAGGTTATGACTCAAATACAAAGGCATATAGAGTCTTCAACAAATCATCGGGTTTGGTTGAAGTCTCTAGCGACGTTGTATTTGATGAGACTAATGGCTCTCCAAGAGAGCAAGTTGTTGATCTTGATGATGTAGATGAAGAAGATGTTCCGATGGCCGCAATTCGAACCATGGCGGTTGGTGATGTGCGACCACAGGAATAAAATGAGCAAGATCAACTCTCTTCCTCAACAATGGTGCAACCTCCAACTCAAGACGATGAACAGGTTCATCAAAAGGAGGCATGTGATCAAGGGGGAGCACAAGATGTCCAAGTTGAAGAGGAAGAAGCACCTCAGGTCCCTCCAACCCAAGTCCGAGCGACGATTCAAAGGGATCATCCCGTCGACCAGATTTTGGGTGACATTAGCAAGGGAGTAACTACTCGGTCTTGATTAGTTAATTTTTGTGAGCATTACTCTTTTGTCTCTTCTATTGAGCCTTTCAGGGTAGAAGAAGCCTTGCTAGATCCGGACTGGGTGTTGGC
The DNA here is from genome assembly GCA_029449295.1 of Zea luxurians. Taxonomy (NCBI): domain Eukaryota; kingdom Viridiplantae; phylum Streptophyta; class Magnoliopsida; order Poales; family Poaceae; genus Zea; species Zea luxurians. The sequence goes on along the minus strand of JAOPSE010000026.1, from coordinate 34,434,006 downwards.
CATGCAGGAAGAGCTCAACAACTTCAAAAGGAATGAAGTTTGGACACTGGTGCCGCATCCCAAGCAAAATGTTGTGGGAACCAAGTGGGTGTTTCGCAACAAACAGGACGAGCACGAGGTGGTAACGAGGAACAAGGCTCGACTTGTGGCAAAAGGTTATGCCCAAGTCGCAGGTTTGGACTGTGAGGAGACTTTTGCTCCTGTGGCTAGGCTAGAGTCTATTCGTATATTGCTAGCATATGCCGCTCACCATTCTTTCAAGTTGTTCCAAATGGATGTGAAGAGCGCTTTTCTCAATGGGCCAATCAAGGAGGAGGTGTACGTGGAGCAACCCCCTGGCTTCGAGGATGAACGGTACCCCGACCACGTGTGTAAGCTCTCTAAGGCGCTCTATGGACTTAAGCAAGCCCCAAGAGCATGGTATGAATGCCTTTGAGACTTTTTAATTGCTAATGCTTTCAAGGTTGGGAAAGCCGATCCAACTCTTTTTACTAAGACTTGTGATGGTGATTTATTTGTGTGCCAAATTTATGTCGATGACATAATATTTGGTTCTACTAATCAAAAGTCTTGTGAAGAGTTTAGCAGGGTGATGACGCAAAAATTCGAGATGTCAATGATGGGCGAGTTGAACTACTTCCTTGGGTTCCAAGTGAAGCAACTCAAGGACGGCACCTTCATCTCCCAAACGAAGTACACGCAAGACTTGCTGAAGCGGTTTGGGATGAAGGACGCCAAGCCCGCAAAGACTCCAATGGGAACCGACGGACACACCGACCTCAACAAAGGAGGTAAGTCCGTTGATCAAAAAGCATACCGGTCTATGATAGGGTCTTTACTTTATTTATGTGCTAGTAGACCGGATATTATGCTTAGCGTATGCATGTGTGCTAGATTTCAATCCGATCCTAAGGAGTGTCACTTAGTGGCGGTGAAGCGAATCTTTAGATATTTGGTCGCTACGCCTTGCTTCGGGATCTCGTATCCAAAGGGGTCTACCTTTGACTTGATTGGATATTCAGATTCCGACTATGCCGGATGTAAGGTCGATAGGAAGAGTACATCGGGGACGTGCCAATTCTTAGGAAGGTCCCTGGTGTCATGGAATTCTAAGAAACAAACTTCCGTTGCCCTATCCACCTCTAAGGCCGAGTACGTTGCCGCAGGACAGTGTTGCGCGCAACTACTTTGTATGAGGCAAACCCTCTGGGACTTTGGCTACAATCTGAGCAAAGTCCCACTCCTATGTGATAATGAGAGTGCTATCCGCATGGCGGAAAATCCTGTTGAGCACAGCCGCACAAAGCACATTGACATCCGGCATCACTTTTTGAGAGACCACCAGCAAAAGGGAGATATCAAAGTGTTTCATGTTAGCACCGAGAACCAGCTAGCCGATATCTTTACCAAGCCTCTAGATGAGAAGACCTTTTGCAGGCTGCGTAGTGAGCTCAATGTCTTAGATTCACGGAACCTGGATTGAAATATAGCATACTTGTATTTATGCCTTGATCATGTTCCTTCTGCATTTTGTTCCTTATTTATGGTGCTCAAGTTGTACAAGCACTCCCCAGACCTCACAAGTCTTTGTGCAAGTGACGCACATATTTAGGGGGAGATGTGTTACAACTTGACCCTTTGAGACTAACTGTGTGCTTGAGTTTGCTTAATTCAGTCTCAAAGGTGGATTGAAACGGAAAGGTGGACTTGGACCATGAAAGACTTCCACTGCACTCCGATGAGAGGGTAACTAATTCCAAGTTCATCTTGTGAACTCTTATTGCCGTTGGACTCTTATTTGAAGATTTGGTAAGGCAATGGGGTTATAAGGGCCAAGATTGATCCCGTTTTGGTGCTTGATGCCAAAGGGGGAGAAAATAAAGGCCAAAGCAAGTAATGGATCAGCTACCACTTGAGAAGTTTTTTGAAAATAGTAGAATAGAGCTTTTTGTTTTGGCAAAACTCCCTTATTGGTTCTCTTGTCAAAAGTTGGCTTTTGTGGGGAGAATGTTAATTATGGGAAAAAAGGGGAGTTGTTGAAATCTTTGATCAATTTCTATTGGAACAGCTCTCTTTATGTCTCTACAATTGTGTTTTAGCTAGAGATAGGAGTTTAGAATTGATTTGCAAAAACAAACCAAGTGGTGGCAAAGAGTCATCCATATATGTCAAATTTGATCAAAACAACTTTGAGTTCTTATTTGAATTGATTTTGCACTTGTTCTATTTGCTTTTTGTTGTGTTAGCATAAATCACCAAAAAGGGGGAGATTGAAAGGGAAATGTGCCCTTGGGCCATTTCTAAGTATTTTGGTGATTGGGTGTCAACACAAATTCCTAAGTCAGAAACTATGCCAAAATGATGGTCAAGGTGCAAATCAATACAAAGGTATGATTCTTGACTTAGTACATTGGTTTTTGTGTACTAACATGTTTGTCTAATGTGTTAGAATCAGAGAAAACTCAGTGAAAAAGAGTGGCTCGAAGCAGTAAAGAATCTGCTCAGTCTGGGTGCACCGGACTGTCCGGTGGTGCACCGGACAGTGTCCGGTGCGCCAGGCTGGCATCCATCAACTTGCTGCTCTCGGGACTTCGCCGGCGGCGTACGGCTAAAATTCACCGGACTGTCCGGTGGTGCACCGGACTGTCCGGTGAGCCAACGGTCGGCCGGGGCAACGGTCGGCCGCACGATCCGCGCGGGGCACGTGGCCGAGCCAACGGCTAGAAGGGAGCACCGGACTGTCCGGTGTGCACCGGACAGTGTCCGGTGCGCCAACGGCTCTCAAGCGCCAATGGTCGGTTTCGCCAAATAAGGAAGGAGATCCGCACCGGACAGTGTCCGGTGGTGCACCGGACATGTCCGGTGCGCCAGTCGATAGAAGGCAAGAATTGCCTTCCCGGATTGCTCTCAACGGCTCCTAGCTGCCTTGGGGCTATAAAAGGGACCCCTTGGCGCATGGAGAAGATAAACCAAGCAACCTTAGAGCATTCTTGATCATCCACACTCAGTTTTCGCGCATTCGTTTGTCATTCTCAGTGATTCGAGCTCCGTTCTAGTGAGAACTTTGAGATAGTCATTTGAGCTCGATTCTTGGCCGTGTGTGTGCGTATTTTACTGTGGATTTGTGTGTGTTACTTCCCTCCCTTACTCCGTGCTTCTTTGTGAACTTCAAGTGTAAGGGCGAGAGACTCCAACTTGTGGAGATTCCTCGCAAACGGGAATAGTAAAGCAAACAAAACACCGTGGTATTCAAGTGGGTCTTTGGACCGCTTGAGAGGGGTTGATTGCAACCCTCGTCCATTGGGACGCCACAACGTGGAGTAAGCAAGCGTTGGTCTTGGCCGAACCACAGGATAAACCACTGTGCCATTTCTGTGATTGATATCTTTGTGGTCATTGTGTTTTGTTGAAGACTCCTCTCTAGCCACTTGGCGATTATTGTGCTAACACTTAAACAAGTTTTTGTGGCTTAAGTTTCAAGTGTTACAGGATCACCTATTCACCCCCCCCTCTAGGTGCTCTCATTATCTCACCTTTTGCTTTTCTACTGTGATTAATCTTATCTTTTCTACTCTAAGACAAGATGGATTTCACACCTTGGAATCCTACCATTATGATCTTTTTAAGAGATAGGGGACCTAAGACAAAAATTTAAAACTATTTTCTTTATTTAAAAAAATGATGATTGGTTGATTGTGCTGATGAAAAATGTCTGATTTTCTTCTTTGATTGATTGTATTATTATAGATGGACATCTTAGCATGTACCACCATAAGGTATTGAATTAGCTATGGTAGGTAAGATATTAATCTACTTAGCTAATAAAATCCCCCAGAGTAACCTAATTTGTAAATACCTGCCATGTCTGCTATTCTCTTACCATATGTATCTAACTCAGATGGTCAATACCAGGCGGGGAGGTGGAATTGATTTGCCTCCTAATCGACACACTCGATGGATATATAGACAACCCCAGCCACAACCAGCAGAGATGAATCCTCCTAATCCTCCACCAGGCGGAGTTGACCCACTGATTGTTGCTCAGATGAGGATGATGCAGCAAATAGCGGATACTATGGCGGATATACGTGCTCAGATGCAGCAAGAACGCCAGGAGATGCGCCATGAAAGAGAAGAGATACGCCAGGAATTGCGCCAGGAGCGAGAGGAGATACGCCAGGAAAGGAGGGCGCAACAGCAGCTGCAACAGCAAATGCAACAACAACAGCAACAGCAGCAACAGCAACAAGTACCACTGCCTCCACCTCCACCACCAGTTCCACCCCGAGATAAGCATAGGGAGTTCATAAGTCATAAGCCACCGACATTTGCAAGCTCTCCTGATCCACTGGACGCGGATGATTGGCTGAAATCTGTGGAAAAGATGTTGAACATTGCTCAATGCACTGATCGAGAGAAGGTTTTGTATGCTTCTGGTCATCTGACAGGTCCTGCTGCTGACTGGTGGGATTCATATACTGCTGCCCACGATGCTGCTGATACTATCACTTGGGCAGAGTTCAGCACACAGTTCCGGAATTATCATACACTAGCTGGATTGATGAAGATTAAGAAGAAGGAATTTCTATCATTGAAGCAAGAGAGCATGTCAGTTAGTGAGTATCGCGACAAGTTCATCCAGTTATCCAGGTATGCCCCTGATGAAGTTGCTGAGGATGAGAGGAAACAAGAGCATTTCATTGAAGGACTTAATGGACCCCTGCAGTATGCTCTAGTGGCACACACATTTCCATCATTTCAGAGGCTGCTTGATAAGGCCCTGGCTATTGAACACAAGCGTGTTCAGCTGGGAGATTTGAAGAGAAGGGCTATATCTCAAGGACAAGGAAGCAGCAGTGTCCGTCCTCGCTATAGTTCACCCCAGGGTACACCAGTTCGCACTGGCGGAGGCCAGCACCCAGTTCAACAATCACCTCTGAGGACTCCACCTCCTCGACAGGCTACCCTTACTGGCACCCCGACGAAGTTCTCAGGACAGAGTCTAGGCACTACGTGTTTCAAGTGTGGGAAGACTGGTCATTATGCAAATGTCTGCCCATAGAGGATGGCTACTACTCCAGTTCAGAATAGGCAGCAAACTCCAGTATCTAGCAAGGGATATTCTATTGCCAAGGTTAATCAAGTCAGCGTTGATGCTACTTCGGATGGTGCTGACATCGTACTTGGTATGTTTTATGTTAATGCAATTCCTGCAACCATCTTATTTGATTCTGGTGGTACACATTCATTTATGTCTGCTAGATATGCCAACACAAATGAAATACCACTACTAAAAATGAGGAAACCCATGATAGTAATTACACCTAAAGGGCCTGTTGAGGCGAATCAAATGACACGTAGATTGACATTGACCATTATGGGTAGAGAATTTGGAGCTACTGCTATAATATTAGAGGCAAGCAGTATAGATCTGATCCTTGGTATGTCATGGCTAAGAAAGGCAAAGGCCATTATAGCATGTGGTAGAGGTACCGTAGAACTCACTACCACTAAAGGAGAAAGATTTCAAGTTAATATTGTAGTGACCACCTCATCCAAACGTGCAATGTTCTTTATACCTGAGGAGTTTGTTGGTGACAACATCCGTGTGGTTAGAGATTTTCCGGATGTCTTTCCAGAGGAGTTACCAGGGATGCCACCTAACAGAGAAGTTGAGTTTGTAATTGATCTTCTACCTAGAACTGCCCCTATTTCTAAACGGCCATATAGGATGTCCGTAGAGGAGTTGAAGGAACTTAAGAAGCAGTTAACTGAGTTACAAGAGGCTGGGTACATTCGTCCGAGTTCCTCACCTTGGGGAGCGCCGGTTCTGTTTGTACAGAAGAAGTATGGATCACAAAGAATGTGTGTGGATTATAGATCTCTCAACGATGTTACTGTGAAGAACAAGTACCCGTTACCCCGTATTGAGGATTTATTTGATCAGATGAGAGGTGCAAGGGTATTCTCAAAGATTGATCTCCGATCAGGTTACCATCAGATGAGGATTAGACCATCAGATATTCCCAAGACAGCTTTCTCGACTCGATATGGATTATATGAGTTCACTATTATGTCGTTTGGATTAACCAATGCACCAGCTTATTTTATGAACTTGATGAATAAGGTGTTTATGGAGTATTTGGACAGATTCGTCGTGGTATTCATCGATGATATCCTTGTTTATTCCCAGAGTGATAGCGATCACGAGGAACATCTAAGGTTGGTGCTACAGAAGCTACGGGATAATCAACTCTATGCCAAGTTCAGCAAGTGCGAGTTTTCGATTGGCGAGGTGCTATTTCTTGGTCATATTATTTCTAATGAAGGAATTTCAGTGGATCCCGTTAAGGTTAAGGAGATAATGGAGTGGGGAGTACCCACTACAGTTACTGAGATTCGAAGTTTCTTGGGATTAGCAGGATATTGTCGGAGATTTATTGAAGGATTTTCTAAGATTGCTAAGCCTATGACTTCGCTTTTGGAGAAAGGAAGAGAATTTAAGTGGGACGAGAAGTGCCAAGATAGTTTTGATCAATTGAAGAAGAGATTGATGTCGCCACCAATATTGGTTATGCCAGACCTACAGAAAGGATTTGATACCTATTGTGATGCATGTGGCCAAGGCTTAGGATGTGTGCTCATGCAAGAAGGGCATGTGATTGCCTATGCTTCTCGTCAATTGCGGAGACATGAATTGAACTACCCCACGCATGACTTGGAATTGGCAGCCGTTGTGCATGCGCTTAAGATTTGGAGACATTATATCATGGGAACCAAGTGTCAAGTATATATGGATCATAAGAGTTTGAAGTATATATTCACTCAGAAGGATCTCAACCTTAGGCAACGCCGTTGGTTGGAGCTTATTAAGGATTATGATTTGGAGATTCACTATCACTCGAGCAAGGCAAATTTGGTTGCAGATGCCTTGAGTCGAAATGAGCATGTTCATTCAGCTATTGTTGCCCAGCTACCCGATGAGATTGTTGAAGATTTCAGGAGACTTAACTTGGGGATAGTTGCTCATACTGAAGGAGTTACTATTGATGTGGAACCTACTTTGGAGCAAGAAATCCGCAAAGGACAAATTGGTGATGCTAAAATACAAGAGATTAAGGATCTTATTACTGAAGGTCGAGGTTCGGAATTCACGGAAGATGAGCAAGGCACCATATGGTTCAAAGACAGGATGTATGTTCCTGATATTGAAAGCCTTCGTGAGACTATATTGAAGGAGGCACATGATTCAGATTATTCTATTCATCCTGGTAGTACCAAGATGTATCAGGATTTGAAGCGGAATTATTGGTGGTATGGATTGAAAAGAGATGTGGCTGCACATGTGGCCATGTGCGATGTATGTCAAAGAGTTAAGGCTGAACACCAGAAGCCAGCTGGACTATTGCACCCACTGAAGATACCCGAGTGGAAGTGGGAAGAGATTGATATGGATTTTATTACTGGATTGCCTCGCACCCAGAAAGGATATGATGTTATATGGGTGATTGTGGATAGATTGACTAAAGTGGCTCACTTTATTCCTGTCAAGACTACTTATAAAGGTTCTCAGCTAGCAGAGTTATATATGGCTCGGATTGTGTGTTTACATGGAGTACCAAAGAAAATCGTGTCTGATCGAGGTTCGTAGTTTACCTCAAGATTTTGGAGAAGCTTTCATGAGAATATGAGTACAAAGTTGAATTTCAGTACGGCTTATCACCCTCAGACTGATGGACAGACTGAAAGGACTAATCAAGTGCTGGAAGATATGTTGAGAGCTTGTGCCCTTCAGCATGGAGGAAGTTGGGATAAAAGTCTTCCTTATGCTGAGTTCTCTTATAACAATAGCTATCAAGCCAGTCTGAAAATGTCACCTTTTAAAGCCCTATATGGGAGAAAGTGCAGGACTCCTCTATATTGGGATCAAACTGGAGAAAGACAGTTCTTTGGGCCTGAACTGATTCAAGAAGCAGAAGAACAAGTCCGTATAATTCGAGAGAATTTGAGGGTGGCTCAAACCAGACAAAAGAGCTATGCAGACAATAGAAGAAGACCACTGGAATTTGAAGAAGGAGACTATGTGTATCTCAAGATGTCACCACTTCGTGGAATGAGGAGATTCAAAGTCAAGGGCAAATTGTCCCCTCGCTATATTGGACCATTCTTGATCTTTAGGCGAGTTGGGGAGATGGCATACCAACTCGAGCTACCTGCTACGCTATCGGATGTGCATAATGTATTTCACGTATCTCAATTGAAGAAGTGTCTCCGTGTCCCTGAGGAACAGTTACCGATGGAAGAGCTTAGTGTTCAGGGTGATTTGACTTACACGGAGTACCCGATCAAGATTTTGGATACATTGACTCGAGTTACAAGAAATAAGGTGATAAAGATGTGCAAAGTACAATGGAGTCACCATGGTGAAGATGAAGCAACATGGGAAAGAGAAGAAGAGCTCCGCATAGATTTTCCCCACCTTTTCCCTAGATCTTCTTAAATCTCGAGGACGAGATTATTTTTAAGGGGGTAGGATTTGTAATATCCACTTTGTAATAAGAGTATAAAAGGAGAAATTATATTCCTTTGCATATATGTGTGTCATCCCTATTTATCATTTCATGTGGGCATCTCACTTACACCAATAAATAATCAATAAAAGACACCACTAAACTATGCATCATGCTGGTTTTATTTTGTGTGCATGTTGTGGCTATATAAAATAATAATGTGGCAAAGGAATATATTGAAAAGTCTAAAGTGGAATTTAAAAACCTAAAAGAGGTTCTAGAATTAGAAAAGAGAAGCAAACAAATAGCATTTAGATAAGAATAAGGGAATAAAAAATTATATATTCATGCATTAGAGTTTGAATTTGTATAATTATTTCAACGGTGAAATTTATTCAAATTCAAATCTGGATGCAAATAATTATGAATAAAGAAAAACAGAAAATAAAATCAGAATAAAGATAAAAGAAGATAACCTGCTGGGCCGATTTCCTCATTTCGGCCCACATCGCTCTCTCCACCGCGTGGCCCGACCCGTCCTCTCGCGCGCGCTCCGCACTGCCTATCACTTACGCATAGGGCCCGCGAGTCAGCCTATGCTCCCTTGCGCGCGCGTCGCGTTTCTCTGGTATGTGGACCTTTGCGCTCAGTCACAGGCAGGTGGGCCCGCCATGTCATCCCCGATTCAACCGGGTCCTCGTTCACCTCAGCCGATGTTCAACGGCTTGGACGTGATTCTCGCCACTGCACTCGCGCCCGCCAAGCCGTTGAGCTGCGCACGAATTGCGGGACTGTTGCAACGACCGCGGCGTCCCTGGGGTATTTAAATCGTGCGCCCAACGATACCTCCCCTAGTTTCCCCGAGCACAACAGCCATGTTCTTATCATCGCCATTGGCGGCGTAGTAACTTTGGTGCTGGGTCTGGGGCTCCGCCAGTCGTGTACCGAGAAGCTCGGACCGTTTCAGGATCGTCGTCGGCGGAGCTTTGGCCATCGGGAACTGGCGGGATCTACCGGTGGACTATCTTCGGTAAGTTGGTTTTCCGTTTACGCGGTGCCTTTGGGATCTGTTAGGACGTCGCGGGAGTGTGGGCGAAAGCAGGCCAGGGACCAGTGCGCCACCGAAGGGCAGCGGTGTAGTGTGTTGGCTAGGCAGGGCCGGACAGCACGCCGGACGGCCGGCAGGAGAGAGAAAGAGAATCGGGGAGGACGCGCCGCCATAGTGATTGGGCGGCCGGAGGTTGAGGACGATTGTGGCACGTTAATTTGGTGATCTACGGTTCAGATTAGGTACCACGTACCGCTTCGGATTGAACGAGCGTGAGTCCTTGGATGTTGATCGGACGAATCCGATCGACTGAGCCCGTTTAAAATCCTGGCCGCTGGTTTGGGATCCATCAGCTGCGATCCTGTACCGGTTCAGGTGAAGAGTGATCTAATCCACGCCATTGGATCTTGATCCAACGACCTAGATACAACCATACCCCTTCATGCGTGCAAATTGCAAAAGAGCCCCCTGGTAAACAGATAATCAACCCGCAGTCCCTGTGTTGGGTGGATTGTCCCTTAGAAAATCTTATCCCGAGCACCCTAGGTTTCTCTGTATTTGAGGCCCAGTCCAGAACCCATTTAAAATTGAATAAATGAAATAGAAAATAGATTTTTAATAGGAAAATAATTGCTAGAACTTCAATAATTCATAGAAAATGCGTATGAACTCCAAATTACTCCATTCCAGTTCCTAAGATTTTGTAATTTTATTATCTAGCACTTAGAGCCTCTGTTTTGTCATGAAAACAGTAAGAAATTTAATTCCTCACTTAATCTATTTTAAACACATAAAACCTTTGAAAATTTATAACTTAAAATATATAACTCCAAAAATTATGATTCCTGTCCCTAGAATTTTATTTTAATGTGTATATTATTACTGTGTATTTTGTGTACATGTTTGGTGTGATGTTAATTTTCTCTATATATTGTGCTTGTTTGTATTGTGGCGAGTAGAAGAGCACGTGACTGAGGATACTGGTGAGCAGCAGATAGAAGTAGCTGAGCAGGAGCTCATTGAAGGCAAGTTGTGCCCTTGACCACTTTTTACCCAATAATGTTCTTTAATATCATTTATTCATGCATAGGTTAATTTTGATGGGACCCGATAGGTCACCCTAGATTGTTTATCTCATTACCTTGTTTACCCCTGAATCACTTGGGTAGTTTGCTATTGCTTTACATGGTTTTGGGATAATCATTTATTACATCTATGTTCCAATTCTTTTTGTTATTCTATTTATGTTCATGCCAAGTTCATTAATGTTAATTGGAACATAGAGCTTAACTTGAGAAACACGTGCCACCACAAGGGTTTAATGAGACGCCCTTGGCTGACTAATTAGGAAATCTAGTGGAAGACTACCTTACCCGAAAGGGGCAAGGGCAGTAGGGGAGTTGCATGCAAGGAGGTTCTCGGGTTGATTTTGCTGCGATGGCGGTCAGACGGGGGATTCTTGCAAGTGTCTTCCCATAAACTGTAGCGGATTTTCGGAAGCTAGTGGAACTTTGTAAAGGCCTCGTAGTGTTGCCCTACCGCGCTTTCTAGGTAGAGGTGTATGGGAGTCGCGACCCCTTGGCAGATGGGTAACATGACTTGTGGGTAAAGGGTACAGCCTCTGCAGAGTGTAAAACTGGTATACTAGCCGAGCTCACGGTCATGAGCAGCTCAGGACTCTCTGATGTTTAAATTATGGAACTTAAATTCAATTTTGTCATTTGCATTGCATGGGTTTATTATTAATTTGTTCAATTACTTTATTTAAGGTTTGGTATTTACTTACACTTAGTAACTGCTAATAAAATTTTGACCAACTACTTAAAAGCAATGCTCAGCTTTAACCCCTATTATTGATTAGCCTTACACATCACATGATCTCCCACCTTTGTGAGTTCATGTCCACTGGTTCCCCACAACTTGTTGAGCTATGATCATGTGTGAGCTCACCCTTGCTGTCTCACACCCCCCCCCACACAGGAGAAGAATAGGTGGCTCAGGAGGAGCCACAAGGCGAGGAGTATGATCTGATCTAGGTGGCGTTTCTCAGTTGACATTGGCGCCAACGATCCATAGTTCGTTTTATATTTATTCTTTTATTTTGTAATAAGTCTTCCGCTATGTAATAAATACTCTGATGTTTTATGACATTTATCTCTGTACACTCTGTTATTATATATGTTGTCTTCTTAGCGCATGTATGAGATGCACCTGGCTTTGTTCCTTAAAGCCGGGTGTGACAGTTAGGGATATGATTGCGTAATGAAATGTACCTTAATCAAGCAGCCTTTTGCTCCTTGAGTAAATATGTTGAAGTTGATGAAGCCTGTGTTTCCAAAACTAAGATTAGAATTTACTTGCAAATTAAAAAGAAGGAAACCATAAGAAGTGAATGCATGGATAATTCTATGATGAGATACTATGAACATCATGTGTACAGAAAATGTAGCTACCACTTGTATTGTTTAGAGTAATTGTAGCAAGCATATGGTCTATACGCAGCACGACACAACAAAATCAGTATCACTACACACCAAAAGTATGCTTTCCGACGAAATGTAACTAAAGTTCAAGAGGCTGAGGATGGTATAGCAAACTTATTTATGACTGACCACCATTAACGATGTGGAACCATAGAAACCTCGTACGCGAACTCAACGGACGACTGCTACTTGCAATAAGAAATTACCAATTGCGAGCAGGTGTATGGAGCTCTGATAAGGAAAAGGCATCTGTACATGTGGACCCTAACAATGAGGACACTCGCATGTTCGGAGCTCCGAGGGTAAGGATGGTATAGCTAACTTATTTTAGACCAGACGTCATTGACAATTTGGAAGCACATGAAGGTCCTACGCGAAATGAACGGACGACTGATAGCTGCAATGAGAAATTATCAAGTGTGTGAGCAGGTGTACGGAGTTCCAATTGAGAAAAGGCATATGTATTTGCAAACCCTAACAGCGAGGATACTCGGATGTACTGAGCTCTGATGGGGGAAAAGACATTTGTACCTGTGTCAAACGTGGAGATGATGAAGTAGTCAGAGAAGCGGTGGAGATGTCGTAGGCGTCGGCCCGGATGGTCCCTATCGGTGATGGCTCGACGAGTATGCGGCGAAGCAGGGATGATGCGGCGGCGGATGGCACCGGTATAGTGCTAAGGGCAGTGGACGGCAGAGGAGGGGGACGTCGAGAGCTGAATTTTTTGGGATACGTGGACACTTTCAATGAGCGTGGAGGGGGCCAGCTTTAATATATAGTAATAGCAAATCATGAGTTTTTCTTTGTCCCGCATGAAGCATGGGGTTACCTGCTAGTTTGTACTAACTTTCTAAGGCTATTTTTAGCGGATTTTCTTATTTCATCCTCTATATTATTCTCTATTTAGATTATGTTTGTTTCACTCCTAGATTATATAAGTTAAATTAGGGTGCAAGAGTAGGAGAGTAAAATATCATTTTGAGATTACAAATAAGCTAAAACAAGTTATCCAATATTAACTTATTTTAGTTTATTTGTAGTTCTAAACTGATATTTTATCCTCCTACCGTTTCACAATAATTTAACTTATATAATGTAGGAGGAAAATAAATACACACTTAAACTTATAGTATCAAATAGTAGCATCTACAATCTATGTCTCCTATTCTACACATTCTACTTGACACAATCTAACGTACCTGGTAATGCCTCTCATTTTTCTAACATATGACAAACGCGGATTACTTTTGGGTTAGAAAAACGACAGGAGCGAATTAATTGCTCCGTTCTAGAAGAGGACTTTAGTAACCAAACACGCAACGCGACGGACTTTCTGAATGAGGACAAATATGACAAGAAGACTAACGACTTTGCTCTCTAGCTGGGTATGCATGCATGGTCAAAATTAATTTTTTGTAGTATTTAGGAAGAAAAGTTACTATCACTAAAAACAGCTTAGTTAAACGTGGGTAGAAAGACAGTATGAAAATACGGCTTTTGTAATCAAAATAAGACTATACGACATTTTTTTGATTGTTACTTTGCCAGAAATATTTAGAGAGCTATTTACTTTACTTTAGAGATCCAACAGTATTAATCATATACTTTTGAATTGGGCAGCTAACAATGGAATAATACACAAGAAAAAGCTCCTAATTGGAGTGGCGCGGTGTTTTGATATATTTGGCTTTGTCGTAATGATGTAGCTTTTTACTTTTAAACCTATACATCAATTTTTTAGGTTTTTTTAGGGAACATACCGATTCAAATACTAGGGATTATTACAGAAAGAAGAAACTCACGAAGATATTCTTCTGATATATGTCATTCCTTAGAGATTATGACAATGGAGATCTTTGTAAAACATGAATGAATGTCTAGATTAGATGACGCTTGATTCGAGGAAATGTTTTTTCTAAAGGAAGTTGTATTTTACAATGTGTTTCTTGTTAATTTTCAATCTATAAGACCATATATAGGACATTACAAAAGAATAGAACAATTTTTTGGTTCCATTATCAAAAAAGGGTCGAGGTCCCATATCACTAGAGTCTTAACATGCATGCTAGGCGTTCTTATGCATGTGATCTCGAAAGGCTCGCTGTTTTTAATTCATCCGATTTCTTAGAGTAGGGGTGGAACTGTGCATCCGAATCCTTAGCAAATTTGATATTTTAAAATAGATATGCTTAAAATTTTATGCTAATCTTTTTATATATTATCAAGTATATTATTACACATAAGAATAATAATTTTTATAGATTTTGTATGCATTATTTGCTCCCTACAATTAAAAAGGGAAACATTTGAATCTATCTCATCCGTATTCGAATTTTTATATATATTATTTAAGAATATATATGATAAATTTGAAGTTTAGTTTTACAAATTTTTATAAGGTCATTGTTAAATACAAGGCTATAATTTTTTTGGGCACACAGGAACGGGGTGTCCAAAGAAAACCCAAGAAACTCTTTAAAAACGGCCCACCGACCACGTCTCTACCAATTAACTCCACAAGGCAGGGCAGACGACCAAGTCCTTACCGAGCAAATCTGCGAGGTGGAACGTATGAACAAGTACATGCCGAGCAACTCCACGAGGTGGAGCGGACGACAAAGTCTCTGCCGAGCAACTTAGCGAGGCAGAGCGGGCGACCAAGTCCCGTGTCAATCAAACTGGTGTAAGGGAAGGGTCGATCCAATGCTACTGCCCCGCGCCAGCGGGACAAGACGCGTTATCACCAAACCACGTCTGGGCCTCGAATACGGTGATGAAAGGTCCTTGTCGAATGCTGACGGTACACCATCACGCACTGTTTCAATAAGCCCCCACTAACATGTGGGGCCAGTCAACCCCGGTTTTAGGGGACTCGACATCGGAGTCTCTACGATGACCCGCATACCGGAAGGACGCGACAGATACACTATACCGAGAGTATGCCTACGCACACCAGCGGGTGACGTAGGCCCACGACGACAGGCAAAGCCGCGCCATGCACGACCGCACAGTGGGACTAACCCATGGGACACATCACACATTACTATGAAGATGTTAGCAGTGGACTTGCTATAGGAGTCCGTATGATGAATGATTCTACAAAGGGCTCACTACAATGACCCGGAGGAGCTAATCTCTCTCTCTTGTAGAAAACCGATCTCCTTTGTAAGGTCTAGCCCTTGAGCTATAAAAGGGCAGACCTTCTTTCTTCTTAGGACACCAACACACCTGTTGTAACACGTCCAAGGCAATACTACGATCAGCACTACGCTAGAGTAAGGTGTAAACCCGAACTAGTATAAACCTTGTGTCCGAAGTTTATTGTTTGAGTCCCAATGACTCATCATTCAGAGCGAGTCTGCGCTAGCCCCCCTACCGAACACAAATCTCATTATCCCCCGGTTTTCGAAGCCACAAAAAATTTACATAGTAAATTCTATATCTTATTTGTTCGCAATCGAAGAAAAATGATAAAAAACCTGACATTCGAATAAACATTCGTTTCCACCCCTACTTTAGAGTACTTCATATTGCATGTCATGGGGCAAACAAAGTATCATGTGAGTATGTGACGATTTGAAGAATAAATTTTCTATTTATACCCTAGTTATTTCTACAACTATCAACCTAAGAAAGCGAACCCCCATGAATATAGGACACCTAGCGAGTAAAGATAGAATTCCTTATGTATGACGCTGTAAAATCACTTACATAGTCAAAAATTCCAACCTACCTATATGACACTATGCCAAAATTTCAGACCTCCTTACATGACATTGTGTCACTGTGCAATTTCATTAGCCATATAACATTTCACCACTATATATCAGAGAAAGGACCATATGTATTGATTGAGAATGGGTTACAGTACCGAATTCCCAACCGATACGACATTCAGAACTAAAGGCCCTAATATTTAGTACTGGTTGCAATGCCTGGCACTAAAGATGGTCCTTTAGTACTGATTAAAGACAAGAACTGGTACCAAATAAAGAATCCGTCTTTTGTACCAATTCTTGGCTTGAACAGATACTAAAGAACCCTCTTTAGTACCGGTTCTAGGCTCAAACTAGTACTAAAAGTTGATCTATGGGCATTATTATGTGTATTTATATTTTAATATGTACATATATACCAATGCAGAGTTCATAACATACATACAACATAAAACCAAAACTGATATCACAACAAAGTTCACAATCACTTCTTAGTTTGCAACTCATAGTTAACAATCATAGTTCACAATCACTTTATAGTTCACAACTTAGAGTTTACAATCACTTCATAGTTCACAACATTCAACACCCATGCAACATCATCTAGCTAAGAATCAATGGTAGTAGTCTTTTACGTTATAATCTCTAGTGTCGTGAATATCTGACGATGTTCCCAATCTACTTTTAGTAATTTGAGACTATGATGAAGTAACTTGCCTCTCAAATCGCACCACTTAGGTTTTTCAGTACACTTCTTCATATTCATTGGACCATTGAAAATATCTTGTACTATTTTGTCTTCTTCTAGCATCCTAGAAAATTGTTGGCCAATGCTTGAATTTGTCTGGCAAGTAGTACCTCGTGCAATATCTTCAACCTCTTTATGTTGGATGGAGGATGCATTTCAGCAGCAGCAGGAGCAGTCGGGACGACTTTATTTGGAGATGATGGGACAACTTCCGGCATAACATAATCAAACACAAATAGTCTTACAGTCATATCTGTCCTAAGTCATTCTTTTCCTTCGTTAGAAAAATATCATTCGAAAAGAGTCTAAATGTGAAAATAAGTTTGAGATTATAATATGGATTCCACCATTACCTTATGATCTTTGAGTCTCTTTTCTATTTTAATGACATGTTCTCTTACTTTTTTTTAAACTCAGTCTTTTGCAAAATCATTAAATATTACCCATTCAGTTACCATAACAGAATTAGCTCTTCGCTCATCGTCTCCTCAAAAAATAAACTTGTGATTATAGAGACCAGGACAAATATCTATTTGGATTTCCATCAGTTACTATAAGTACGAAAACAAACTTACATTATACAGAAAATACATATATAATATTGTTACATAAATCAAAATCATTATTAAATCTTGCAGGAGAGAGATTCCACATGATTCAGAGTACAGATTTAATCAAACGAGAAAAGGCATTCGACTAGGGATTGGCCCATTACCAAAGAGGCCAAGGAAAGAATGGCAAGGTCAAATCCGGACCAGCCGGTGAAAACCATCGCACACACTTCATACTAGCAGTAATGCCCCCTCACTACCAAAACACTCAGTCGCCTTACCCACATTCCTTCCAAACTACCACCCACAACTAACCACCAATAAAGACTAGAACTCCCCCTCCCCTCGAATCATACCACCTCCACCTCCCAAAGACAAAACCACTCCCCACAACCGCCAATCCATGGAATAATAGACATGATATTCGATAGATCCAGCTCAGACTTTAAGAATAAATGGCAACAAAAAACTTACATAATGGTAAATCACGTTGCGGTCGTCGAAGTCATATAAACAAGATGGTCATATATCCCACTAACATTCGATACAAGGGATGTGAGTCTTCGAAGTGCCCCACATACATACGTCATGGTCATCAACTACAACATAGTAGGTTGGGATATGCACAAGGTCCAAGTCAACAATGAAAGCTAGGCATATATCATCTTCCTGCATGCCTTTGATCACATGGAGATCACTTCAATCGGCTGCAGCAGGTCGAAAACCCATTGTATGACTTCAGCAGAAGGGCCATCCTCAAGTAAAATAATGTTGCCATTATCCTTTAGAGTCTCCCTCAATGCGAGGATCAAATAGATAACCTTCGACATACTCGACATAGCATACCCATACAATGTCATCCTAGGGAGGGGATCAATCAACACATTAGAGGTCACCATCCATGGACTATCTCTACATGAAAGTTCGTGTCCCCCTTGTCACGATCACAATCTAATGGGACCAATAGGTGACCCATAACATGGAGAGAGACTCCATCCTCGACTAGGGCAATGTCCATCACCTCGCAAAGAAGGGCGAAGACCCTACTCCCCCTCACTCTCACACACTAAAACCAGATAAGGAGACTAACCCCATACAAAGCAAAGTAGACGAGAAAAGGGTCCCCTATACTTTGAAGTGCCAAACATGATAATTATAATAAGCCAAAATCTTGACAACTAGGAAGAGGGTTAGTTATTAGCCTGCTTGGACAAAAATAATGACATATTTTCTCAGTCCTCTTAGACCTTGTCGGCATAAGCCATAGCATCATCGAACCTAAGAATAAAAGACTTTGCAAGATGTCTAATGAGAAAACTAAGGTGACAAGGGCCAAAGTACAATGGCTCCTCGATGTCAAATTTATCGAGCTAATCGATTATCTAACTTGTCTCGCTAACATTATTGTAATGGCCAAAAATAAAATTGACAAGTGGAGAATGTGTATAGACTTCACTAGACTCAGCAAGGCCTGCCCCAAGGATGACTTTCCATTTCTAAGAATAGACAAGATTATGGACTCAGTCACGGGTTGCGAAGTCATGTCCCTCCACGATTGTTTCTCTAGCTACCATCAAATCTACATGAGGGAGGATGACAAGGCTAAGACAAGCTTTATTACACACTTCGGTACTTATTGCTTTGTTCACATGCCCGAAGGCCTCAAGAATGTGGCTCAACCTTTTTTAGAATGATGAAGACCATCTTGGAGAATCAAATTAGCTGCAATATATTCACATACGTTGACGATATAATCATCGTCGGGAAGAAGAAATAAGACCACCTAGAAGACCTCGCAGAAACATTCACAAACATGCGAGAAGCCAAACTACTCTTAAACCCTAAAAATACATCTTCGGAGTATGCAAAGGAAATTTTTCTAGGATATGTGGTATCACACAGGGACATCGAGACCAATCCTAATAAAATAAGGCAATAATAGGCATGAAGGCCCCCTATACAGCGAGAGGCGTCCAAATGTTATTTAGAACAATAGCGTCCCTCAATAGATTCATTGCCAGCTTAGCCAAGCGGAGTCTCCCCTTAGAATCTTGCATGGAGCAAAGCACTTCGTCTAGGGTCAAGAGCAAGAGACAACATTTGAGTCACTCAAGGCATATCTAATAAAATTAACAACACCGGACAACCCAAACATGAAGAATATAATTTTTCTATATGTTGTACCATCACATAACACCATAAGTGCAACCCTAGCTAGTTAAGAAAATAAAAAAGTGGACAAGGCACGACATTAACTAGTGTATTTCGGCTCCAAAGTTCTTAACGACTCAAAGTTCACATTTTGGAGATGGAGAAAATAGCTTACACAGTCGTGATGGTCTTTCGCATGCTTCATCACTACAAGGAACATAAAATAAGAGTCCTCACGAACCAAAGTCTAAACGACATATTCAATATTCCTAATGCCTATAAAATTCAGATACAGATTTTGGTATGAATATTTTTTAACTTTTTGTGTGTAGGGATTAAAACAATCTATGCAAAATTTTATTCTTATTTATAATAATGTGCTTAATAATATAAGAAAATATCAACATAAATTTTATACATATCTATTTTAAAAATATTAAATTTGTCTTGGCAATTGGATATCCACTTTCATCCCTAAAGCCAAGTTTTCTCGCGGCTCTCCCAAAGTAGCCAAAATGGTGGGGTTTTTAGTTTTTAGTTTTATTTTTTAAAACTTATTTAATTATTATTTTATAAACCCAACATAGTAAAACAAGTTAAACATTTATAAAACAATTTTATTTTATGTTATTAGTAAACATAATAAAATATGGTTTTTACAAAAAAGCAAATTAATATATTTTTTATTTAAATAAAAAATGGTTTCACATTTTTCAAATAGATTTTAAACAAAAAATCGAATTTATTCTTAAAATATATTTTCATTGGCCATTTTTAGAATTCATTTTTTCACACAGAACAACAAGTATACGATTTCAATGCAACAAACAAAAACCCTATATTATTTATAAAACCATTTTGTTTATTTAAAAGCATATGATTCACAAATAAATCGTAAAAATAATAGGAAATTGGTAAAAATATTTATTTGGTTAATTATTTTAGTCAAAATCTAAAATAGAGATTTTAAAGGGTGTGATTTTGGATGATTTTATATTCACGATAGGCCTTCCGGTGTACTACTGTGTTGGTCTTTTTATTAATGTGGCTCTTAAGAAACTTTTTGAAAAAAAAATATTTTCCCAAGCGAGGTATTATGAGGGACGTCTAGAAAATAATTTATTTTTATAAATGGCCCACTTAAGAAACCGATTGTAAAAAATAGATATTTTTACAGGCGGTTGCTTAAGAGAACCGCTTATAAAAATATCTAATTTTACCAATGTTTGTTTAAGTGGACTGTTTGTAAAATAAATTGTTTTTATAAGCGTTCCTTCGTTTTTAAAAATAATTCATTTTTCCAAGTAGTCCTTTTAAGCAATTGTTTGTAAAAATTGATCGTCCATTTTTACCGGCAGTAGTGTCCCTCTCCCGTCCATATCCGTTCCGCACCTGACATCGCTGCCGTTAATTAAAACTCAAGATTCTCTAATTGTACCTATATATTTAGGGCTAGTTTGAAAACTCTATTTTTCCAAGGGATTCCTATTTTATTAAGAAAAAATAAACTAATTTCTCTTAGATCTAATTTGGGAACCTCAATTTTTAAAGGGATTTCTATTTTCTCATGAGAAAATGAAATAATTCCTTTGAGAAAATATAAATCTCATGAGAAATTAGGGTTCCCAGACTAGCTCTTAGGAAAATAAAAATCCCGTGAAAAATAGGGTATCCAAACTAACCCTTACAATGGTAACGTTGTCTATACCCATTGTTCATACTTCATAGTACGTATAAAAAACAAAGCTGAATTATACTGATAGTGCCACCTGTACTAATTATTCTGGCACTACATGTAGAAAAACAGAACTATAGGCACATCGTTTTCTAGTTTACTCTTCCACACTTAGTCTACCCACAACTCCTCCATAACTTACCATCTACTCTCTTTATCTAAAAATAGTTATCGCTATAATATTATCAAAGTTTGTCAAATTTAACTAATATTATTTAAAAAATATTAGCAACATTCGGTTTAACTAATTTAGATAGCAACATTTATATGTTAAAATAAGTTTATTATACAAATAGAGTTAAAAATTTATCTAACGATACTAATTATGTACTATATATATAGTTAAAGTAAAAATGATTAATATTTTGAAAAGCAAGAATAACAATTTTAAGATGGAGAAATAATATCTTCTTTCGGGTCAGCATGACTTGGGAACTTGGTTCGGGAAACCCACATAGTCACATGCATGATTCAGACTTTTTTTCTTTTTTAATTTTTAAATATAAGTGGGGGATCAGAGTTCACAAGAATACGATTTCTATACATCATATTGAAGACTTTGTTTTAATAAAATATAAAAAATATATGTTATGTTATTTAGGTAGGTGCAAATATGGAGTCAACAATCGAGCTTCGAACATCTATTTATTTATAATTTTTTTTCATAAAACGAGAATTGAAAGATGAAAATATTAAAAACTAGTGCTTTATATAATAGAGACTAAGTTAAATCAACTGCACCTAGGCGTTCTCCACTCCGCCTTCTAAGGCTGCTTCCAACTTCTTCTCTTAACATGCGGAGACCCAATGTTGAGTACCAAACGCCCCAACGGTATCATCTACTGGTTTCAAGTACATATATGGGAGGGAATCTCCTCCTATATATAAGGAGAGCACTATACTCTTTTTATTTTTAATCACACCGATATTAATTCCATTTAAGCCATATAACTAGATAATAATGTGTTTGGGATAATACAAATATTGTATAGTTTTAAAAAAACAAAAAATGATAAGTACACGTTAATTAATCGAGTTTTAGTTTATAGGGGAATTTTGGAAAATGGTTGAAGACAGACTATCTGCAAGGAGAGAATCTTTTAAGGATAGATAGTAAAATATATTAAAAGGTATATTAAGAGAAAATATATAGAAATAATGGTTGGAGAGAGCCTAAGTCAACCGGCTTTTAGTCTGCAGTGGTTTTTTCATTCCATCTCTGTCTTCTCGAAAATACAATTCGTAGTTCAACACACATGTTTGGACATTTATATGACCAAGCGTAGAACATGACCCTTCTCAACAGCATGTGCATGTTAAGTCAAATGTTACTTAATTTGCCGGCGGAGCCTATTTAACGTATGTTTGGTTCTGTTTTGAGGACCTGTTTTAAGCTGAACCAAAATCTCTCATCTAGCCCATGCTTTTTAGCTGCTTTTTCGTTGTTCAATTCAAGTAGGTGCATCTCTACATTTCCAACGGGCAGCGGACAAGTTCGAACAAATTATTCACCTATCATTGGTTAAAGATATCAAACCGTTATTTCTCTTTTTCACAATAGAAAATATAAATGAGCAAACGGGCCGACCGGCCCGGTATGATCCTAGCCCGTGTCAGGCATGACCCGTTAAGGCACGACATAATCAGGCCCACAAATAGGGTTGAAAGTGGACAGAAAAAATCCCGACTCATACCGTTTTTCACATTTGACTCGTCCATTTTTGTAATTCCAGAAAAATATGGAAACGAGAGGGTTTATTCCGTCTGTTTTTGCAGGATCAATTTTTCGGATTAACCCGTATTTAAGAAATCTAGGATGAGCTCAATATACATTAATGCACAAACTAAAGTTCCACATTCTTAAGTGATATATTATAGCATAAGTGGTCATTCTAACTACCGGCTCTCCTTAATGACAAGTGGTATAAAGGCCCAAACAACATCGACCGTGGCTATACGTACACTACTAGCAAGCAAACAACAATGAAATGTTGTCTCTCTGTATCTATCTGTTTCATATAATTGCCCTGCTAGTCAGTCATCAATATCTTGTGTGTTTGTATAAAATTATGAGTTTCCATTTAATATTTCCGCTCCCGTTCATTTTCGTACACATGTTTATCCCACTCTCCGTTTCTGTTTCCGTTCCCGACTATTTCGGACACGCCCCGTTTTCGGTGATAAAATATTGGAACAGAAACGGAAGAGGGATTTTTCCATCCGTTTTCATCTCTACCCGTGGGCCGACCAGGCCGGGCCTTCCTTGTCCTTCGTGCCTGGCTAAGCATGGGCCCAAATCAGAGTTCAGGCCAGTCCCAAGCCCGTTACCAAAAAAACAAAGAACGAATTCAATTTCGCAAGTATATTTTTAAAATTCAACACATTTTAAAGGAGGAAGTCAATAAAATATACATGAATTCAAGTTGTTAGTGCAATGCCGCTTCATTAAGAACCTTTCTAGGTAAACCTCACACCTCATGAAAAATTCTAGAAAGGAAAAAAGAGTACGACTAGCTCAGTTTCAAATTAAATTGTTCAAAGTTATACAAGCCAAAGTGTTAGATCAGAATTCAGAAAGACTCTCGAACTCACAGTCACAAGATCAATACTAATAGAGTCATCCTCACGGAAACTCTCAGGAGTTAGAATTAAGACACCAGCATCACCATCTATCCATCTCCAAAACAAACTCACGCAGCAGCACCAGCACCTTATTCATCCAGCCAGAGATCCTTGAAGGACTCTTCTAACTTATTGTCCACCATAGCATGTTGTGCCCGTTGTTGGCCTAGCTTCCAATCCTCGATGCAGACCAACATCTCCACTGTCTCTATGTTCAAGCACCGTCACCAGTCCTCAAGAATCCTGCTAGATAGACTAAAAAGTAGACTCCAAAGAATTAGTTAAAGCAGGAACAGACATAATGTATCTAGCCATAATTGAAAGAATTGGATAGGTTAGTTTATGCTCATGCCACCAATTTAAGATATCAAAATCATCTTCATAGGCCGCACATTGTCACTGTCAAGGTAAATAGTTAGCTCACAAAGACCCGCACTAGGTCTAGTCGTCCAGTACTACATGAAGAACCAGGTGTAGGTGAGGGTCTAGAACCTATTCCTCCAAAAAATTACCCGATGCATGTTTTCTCTTACCTGCCATACGTGGTTGATGTGTGGTTCTAGATGGCCTAGCAGCACCAAACTTAGTTTCATACTTGGCATATATCTTATAAAACTCAGTCTTAACATCAACAATAAGTATTGTAATTATAATTGTGTGAATCATCTAGGCCCCTTTGGTGATGTTTTGGTAATTAATGACAACTGCTTGTGGGCTAACGATTCTTGGAGAAATAAGAATGCAGGGATGGACCACATAGAACAGGAGATATTGGAATCATAAGCATTGGTTGTGGATCAATTGAAGGCATAGGTATAATATAGGTTTTGTTTCTGCCGGTCTTGAGGAGTTTTAGAGAAGATACCTGACCGGATTAATAGACTAGATAGCCGTACTATTAAGAGGGGTCAATATCTTTGATCTATGTAAAGCTTAGTGCCTCATAGAGCATCGAGTAGTTGCATTTGCATGAGGACTAACAACGCTTCGAAATTCTTGAGCTAAAAGTTCTTTCAAAAGCGAGTTTGAAAAAATTGCAATGTCTTGGATGCGCGGACCGTCCGGGCCTTGAGGGCGGACCGTCCGCGATCCACCAGAGGGGTCCGAAGTCTGACCACTTTGGAAGCCACTCTGTTGCATTGCACTGCGGACCGTCCGGGCCTTAGGACCGGACCGTCCGCAGTCATGACCAGAGAAGGCTGGTTTCGGACCAGTCCCTGAATTATAGCGCGGACCGTCCGGCTGTGATGTGCGGACTGTCCGCAAGTGTCAAACTTGTTTTGGACAGGGACTGTGTGTTTTTGTAGATTTGTACTACGGACTGTCCGGGTGACTAGTCCGGACAGTACTGTCTCAGTTCGCGGACCATCCGGCCTTATTTGCGGATGGTCCGCCCGTGTTAACTTTTCTTGGTCAGAGGTTCGGGTGCCTCATGCTGCCAGGTCGCGGACGATCCGGCCTTGGAGGGCGGACTATCTGGACTCACCTTTTTTGATAACTCTGACAGTTTTCAAACGGGAATTATAGCCGTTATATGTACGGCGGACTGTCCGGCCCTAGGGCGCGGACTGTCCGCCTGTGCGCAGAACTGATACTTTTTGCACATAACAGTTGGATTTCAATAGGGGGTTATAAATAGAAGGGTAGCTCGTGTGAGAGAGCTCTCTTGGCTATTCCTTGCACTCATTGAGCTCATTTGTGATCCTCCAACTCACTCTCTCACACTCTTTGCTTGAGATTGCATTCTAGTGAGAGATTGAGGGTTCCTAGTGCATTTGCATCCTTCGGTGATTCTTGAGGCACTAGGTGGTACACCGAGCAAGCGTCATCGACTTGTTACTCTTGGAGGTTGCCGCCTCCTAGACGACTTGGGTGATTGTCTCCGTCGAGCTCTCCAAGAAGATTGTGGAGAAGCCGCGGTGTTGATTGTGAGAGGTTCGCGCCTACCTCGCCGGAGCGGGAAAGGTGACATTAGTGGAATCGAGGTATTGAGTGATTTCTTGTCCACTTGGCTCAAAGATCAAGCTGTGTCTTGATAGAGGAGCAAGTGAGAGCTAGAAGTCCACCTCAACGTGGATTAGGGGTGATCGGCAAATCACCGATACCACGGGATAAAATTCGGTGTCTCTACTTTCTTGCATTACTTATTGCCTTGCAAGTGATTAGTGTTTTGCATATTGTTCCTCAAGTATTCAATCACCATAGTTGATTCTTATACATTGTTTACTCATTGTCACTAGAAAATTTATTCCTCTTGTTATATTGATTAAATTTACCTAGTGTTTTTGATTTTAGTCAAAACCGTCTATTCACCCCCCTGTAGCCGGTGTCCTAGATCCTACAAGTGGTATCAAAGCCGAGGACTCCATTGTTTGTGGATCTAATCATCCCAGAGTGGGACAAAATGGCTAGCAACAACAATGTGCACATTGGGAAGCCACCGCATTTTGATGGGAATAATTATGACTATTGGAAAATAAGAATGTCAATGCATCTTAGAGCAATGGGTGGAAAAATTTGGCCAATTGTCAGGGATGGATTTGTTGTGTTGAAAGAAGATGAACCATCCGTTAGTGATGATGAGAATATCCTCACAAATGATCAAGCCATGAATGTCTTTTATGATGCTCTTGATATAAATAAGTTCAATCGCATCAAGAATCTCACAACCGCTCATGAGATTTGGATTAAGTTAATGGAAATTCATGAAGGAACCACAATTGTGAAGAGTGCCAAACTATATGTGTGCAAAGGGAAGTTTGAGCAATTTATCATGAAAGAAGATGAGAGTGTATCCGATATGTTCAATCGGTTAAATGAGATAGTGAATGAACTCAAGGGACTTGGTTTTAATGTACCGGATGTGGCTTTCACTCACAAGTCCTTAGATCACTTCCGGAGAAATATGAGACCATTGTGACAATGTTAGTAAGGAGTGATCTATCTACAACTTCTCCAACCGAAGTATTAGGAGAAATCCTTACTCAAGATATATTTAAGAAGTCTCAAGCCGATGCCTTAAGTTTGGCGAAGAAGGTGAAAAATGAATCAATTGCTCTCAAAGCTAAGGCCTCAAAGGCAATTGAAAAGGAAGATAGTAATGATGAAGAAAATGAAAGTGAGAGTGATGGTGACATGGCTCTATTTGTAAGGAAATTCAATAAATTCATGAAGATGAAGAGAGGTCAACCTAGAAGAGGTCAAACATCAAGAAGAAATGCCTTCAATGATAGAAAGTGTTTTGAATGTGGAGAACCCGGTCACATTGCCATAAATTGCCCAAACAAGAAGAAGAAGGGCAAAGATGAAAGTGACAAGAAGAAAAAGAAATACTACAACAAGAAGAAAGATGGTAAAGCCTACTTAGTTGAATGGGACTTGGATGATAGCTCGGATGATGATGATGATGACACCTCATCCAAGTTTAATGCCGGAATTGCCATCAAGGAAGCTCCCTCACTCTTCTCATCTCCCCATTGTCTCATGGCAAAGGGAGATGCTAAGGTAAAAATCATCACCGATTTAAATGATATAAATGATGATGATGATATCGATGATGTTGATGATGATGGCTATTCATATGATGATCTTGTTAGAATGTTAGGTGAGGCCGATGACTACATGCACAAAGAAAAAGAAAAATTTAAGACCTTGAAGGAATTGTATAAAAACCTTCAAGTGTCCTTTGAGGAGCTCAAGACCTCTCACAATGACCTAAAAGAAAATTGTGAGAAGCTTGCGGATGCTCAAAAATCATCTATTGTGCATGAAGTTGCGGTGGTCACTAAGGATGTTGGAGTCACTTGTGACTTAGTTGATAGTCTTACAAGTGAACCACCACCTACTAACTCTATTTGTGATAAATGCAAAATTTCTCTCAATGATAATATTGCTCTTGATGAATCAAAAATTATTGATGAGAATGAAGTGTTGGTAGATAGAGTAAATACTCTAACTCATGATCTAGAAAAGGCATATGGTGGAAAGGCTAAATTGGATTTCATATTGGGAAGTCAACGTTGCTCACTTAACCGTGAAGGGCTTGGATATGTTCCCAAGAAAGGAAAGAATGCTTTTATAAAGCAAAAGACATTGTTTGTGAAAGAATGTGACAAAGTGTGTCACAAGTGTCACAAGAAGGGACATGTTAAGAAAAATTGTCCTAAGCTCAAAAATGTATCCTCCACTTGTTTTGAGCATTGTTATATTCTTTCTCATAATGCAAAAGGTGTTCATGCTAAATTTGTTGGTACTTCAATTGTTGGGAACAAAAAGAAAGCTATTTGGGTGCCAAAGACCTTGGTCACTAACATCCAAGGACCCAAGCAAGTTTGGGTACCTAAAAGAGATTGATTTCCTTTTGTAGGTGAACTACAAGGCGGGAGGGAATCATTGGGTGTTAGATAGTGGATGCACTCAACACATGACCGGAGATATGAAAATGTTCACCAAAATGAGTGAGGAAGATTGCTCAAATTATGATAGTATTACATTTGGAGATAATCGCAAAGGAAAGGTTAAAGGTTTGGGTAAAATTGCTATTTCAAATGATCATTCCATATCAAATGTGCTCTTGGTTGAGTCTCTAAATTTTAATTTACTTTCTGTAGCTCAACTATGTGATTTAGGATTTAATTGCAATTTCACGGTTGAAGATGTTATTATCTCTAGTGTTGATGGTAGCAATCTTAAGTTCAAAGGTTTTAGACATGAAAATCTTTATCTTGTTGATTTCTCATCTAATGAGGCAAAGCTAATAACTTGCCTATTCTCAAAAGCTTCACTAGGTTGGTTATGGCATAGAAGACTTGGTCATGTTGGAATGAAGCAACTCAATCGGTTAACCAAGCATGACTTAGTTCGTGGCTTAAAAGATATGAAGTTTGAAAAGAACAAATTGTGTAGCTCTTGTCAAGCCGGGAAGCAAGTGGCAAACACTCATCCAAATAAAAGTCAAATGTCCACTCATTGACCTTTGGAATTACTTCACATGGATTTATTTGGGCCCACATCTTTTGTGAGTATTGGTGGTGTCACACCCGGTTTTAGAAGGCAAACCGAATGCGAACCATGTACGTGCCAGGATCAGTTATTCACGTACACAGCAGTTACATAACATGGACATCATCACACAGTGCTCAAATAGTATTAAAAGGGGAAATAATAGTCGATTACATCATACGTCTGAGACGTCCATATAGTTCTTACAATAAATCAAAGTGCGAAAACGAAATGTAGATAACGCGGCCTTCACAGGCAGCCGACTGGGGGTTGCCGCTAACCCACGCCTAGAACTCGTCGTAGTCTTGGAACTCCCGAAAGTCTCCTTCCATAGCTTCATCTTCTCCTGAGCAGTGGTTGCAATGCTGACAACCTGGGGGGGATTGGTGTGTAGAGCAAGGGTGAGTACACATCAACATACTCAGCAAGCATCCCGTTTGGCTGTAGTGGACTAGCTTTATGTGGGGATAAGTCAAGCAGTTGCTTTTAGTTGGTCAGGTTATTACTTACTAGTAGAAAGCCAGGTTTTAACATTAACCCAAGTTATTAGCCCAATGTATCCTTTCCAAACGGAAAGAATACCACTTACCATTACCATAATCATAACCAGAATCATCAATCTCATTGCCACCTGTACCAAAATGTCTCTGATCAAATATCACTAATCTCTGGAGCTCCCTTGGCCGCTCATAACCACGAGCACGGCTGATATATCAGTTTCATAACAATCTGCAGAGGTTGTGCACTTTACCCATAAGCCGTGATTCCCTCTCTAGCCCGGGCTTGCAAGACCCTTATTCACTCCCAAGGTGAATGGCTAGGGATTCACTACGAAGCCTTTACAAAGATTCCTCAGGGCTGTAGCCACCCGTTAGGTTTCCTAAATGTATCGCACTCCTCCCCAAGGGACAAATCCACCTTGGCAGAGCGAGCCGCATACACCGAGCCCCATTGACGGCACGACGGCTAAGTGATCTACACCCCGGTTCCTCCAATTATTCAGCTAAGGGCGTTCCATTCCACCCTCATGGTTGCACTGTTTTCCCGGGCGGTCATCCATTGAACAGGTCCTTACGGAGAGGCACTCGAGAAACCGCTCGAGTCCCCTTGAAGGTCACAAATATGATCATAAATAAGAAGGGGAAAACAGCGTATCATAGATAATCACATCATGTTCATTGATTAGAGTTGAGCAATAGCATCAAACTAAGCAGTAATAATCCGACCCAAATAGGTAAACAAGGACATGGATAACAAAAGCTAGTAAATCCTTAGGTATAAATGTGTAATGCGGGAGGTGAATTAAAGGATGTATAGGACAGAAATAGGTCAAAGGACACTTGCCTCCACCAACTGACTGCTGCTCAGGGGCTTCTCCTGCGGGTTCCTCGGGCTCTTCGACCGGATCGTTCTCTATGCGATTGCAAGCATACATACATCCATCCATTCAAATTAGGAAACAAACAGTACACCATACAAGGGAACAAATAAAGTGAATATGCATAAAGTATGACATTCGATATCGCATTTGTTATGATTAGAAAGAAACGGGGAAAGGTCTCGCAGGGGGTTAAATCTTATGCACTAATGATTAGTTAAATTATGCGCTCTAGTTCCAATTGGTTCTAACAAAAGAATTTAGTTATATGCACTAATGGAAACCTAGTCATTTTTAGTTGATCAACATTGAACGAGATAAACAATTGATTATATGAATTAACTAGCGTAACGGAATTCTAAATCAAGTTTTCTATTTCAATAACATGAACAATGATTAGCCTGCCTAAAATAAAATAAATAACAATGATAACAGAAAGTAAAATAAAATAAAATAAATAAAAAAAAAATAATAATAAAAAAAGGGGGGCGGTTGAACCGGCCAGGGCAGGGGCGGGGGCGGCCAAGCCGGCGGCGGGCGGCCGAGCTGGCGGGGGGGGGGGGGGGCGGCTGAACCGGCCAGGGGGCGGCCGAGCTAGGCGGCT
Source organism: Zea luxurians (assembly GCA_029449295.1). Classification (NCBI taxonomy): domain Eukaryota; kingdom Viridiplantae; phylum Streptophyta; class Magnoliopsida; order Poales; family Poaceae; genus Zea; species Zea luxurians. Next base: position 34,403,459 of record JAOPSE010000026.1, on the reverse strand, counting down.
GGGCTGGCGGGGCGCGCAGGGGCGGCCGAGCCGGGGCGGCTGGGCCGGCCGAGCGGCCAGGGGCGCGGCCAGGGGGCGGCCAGGGGGCGGCCAAGGGCGGCCAGGGGCGCGGCCAGGGGGCGGCCAGTGGCGGCCAGGGGGTGGCCAGGGGGCGCGGCCAGGGGGGAGAGGAGGGGAGAGGGGAGGGGAGAGCTCACCGGGGATGGGGACGAGGCGGCTGAGCGACGGCGGGCGGCGGTTGGGCCGGTGGCAGGGGCGGCCGAGCTAGGGCAGGGGGCAGCGGCTGGGGTGGGAGAGAATGGGAGAAAGGGAGGGAGAGGGAGAGGGATAAGGGGAAGGGAGTGGGGGGCGGCTGGGCCGGCTAGGCCCAAGAGAGGGGGGGCGCGGGGGCGGCTGGGCCGGCCAGGAGCAGCCCACGGCGCGGGAGAGAGAAAAGGGAGGAGAGAGAGAAAGAAAAAGAAAAAGAAAGAAAAGGTTTCTTCTCATTTTCGAAATCCGATCTTCCTAGATGAATGCATTTACATTTTCAAACAATCCAAAAGAATGCATGGTTCGGCATGGTGCATCAAACAACATAAAGCAATTTAGGGTCTTTCTTTACACGGGAATTCCAAGCCGAATCCCGCTAACTTTGGAAAAGATCAAGGTCTAGCAAGGGGAAAAAGAAAAGGAAAGGGTAACGCCCGAATTTGGCGAGTGAAGAAAAGAAAAAAAATTCAACTGCAAAATTCGGGGCGTTACAAACCTATCCCCCTTAAAAGAATCTCGCCCTCGAGATTCAGGGTTGGCTAGCAAAGAGCTCTAGGTACTTGGCCATCAAATCATCTTCACGCTCCCAGGTTGCTTCTTCCTCAGAGTGGTGATTCCATCTGACTTTGCACATTCTGATGGTCTTCCTTCGGGTGACTCTATCTGCAATCTCAAGGATCTGAGCTGGCTTCTCAACGTAGGTCAAGTCCTCCTGGACTTCCAGACCTTCCACTGGCAACTGCTCTTCTGGCACACGCAAACACTTCTTCAACTGAGACACATGAAAGACATCATGCACAGCAGACAAATTCTCTGGCAGGCTGAGCTGATAGGCCACTTCTCCACGCTTTGAGAGAATTTGGTACGGACCAATGTAGCGGGGTGCTAGCTTGCCTTTCACTCCAAACCTTCTGACTCCTCTAATCGGTGACACTTTCAAATAGACAAAGTCTCCGACTTCGAAACTCAGCTCTCTTCTTCTTGTGTCTGCATAGCTTCGCTGCCTCGATTGCGCTATCCTCAGATTCTCTCGAACTATTTTGATGTTCTCTTCAGCTTCAAGCAGAATGTCTGGCCCAAACACCTGCTTTTCTCCAGGCTGATCCCATTGCAACGGAGTTCTACAACTCCTTCCATAGAGCGCCTGAAATGGTGACATCTTCAAACTGGCCTGGTAACTGTTGTTATAGGAAAACTCTGCATAAGGCAATCGCTTGTCCCATCCGGACTGATCTTGCAACGCACAGGCTCTCAACATGTCTTCAAGAATTTGATTGGTTCTTTCAGTCTGACCATCTGTCTGCGGATGATAAGCTGAACTGAAATTCAGATGCGTGCCCAAGGCTTCATGCAACTGCTGCCAGAAATGAGAGGTGAATTGCGTTCCTCTGTCTGACACTACCTTCTTTAGCACACCATGAAGACAAACGATCCGAGACATGTACAACTCTGCCAATACTGCACTGTTGTAGCTGGTCTTGACAGGTATGAAGTGGGCTGACTTAGTTAAGCGGTCCACCACTACCCAAATGGAATCGTAGCCGGCTCGAGTGCGAGGCAATCCGACTATGAAATCCATACTGATCTCATCCCATTTCCACTGAGGAATTTGCAACGGTTGCAACAATCCAGCTGGTCTCTGATGTTCGGCCTTGATCCACCGACAACTATCACACATAGCCACATGCTCTGCGATTTTCCTCTTCATTCCATACCACCATAATTTCTTCTTCAGATTCTGATACATCTTCTCACTGCCAGGGTGAATCGAATAAGCTGTCTCATGAGCTTCCTTGAGAATTAATTCCCGAATAGACTGGACATTGGGAACACACAAGCGGTCTTTGAACCATACCACACCTTCAGCATCTTCTCGAAAATCTTTGCCTTTGCCTTCCGAAATCAGTCGCCGAATCTCACTGATCTTCTCATCATTCTTCTGCGCTTCTTTGATTTCTCGCTCCAAGGTAGGTTCCAACTCAATTGTGACTCCTCGCGAATTATTCAGAAATCCGAGACTCAACCTGTCAAACTCTTTGGCCAACTCATAAGGCATCGGGTGAGCGACCATCAGATTGACTTGACTCTTCCTGCTCAAAGCATCTGCCACTACGTTCGCTTTGCCTAGATGGTAATGAATCTCCAACTCATAGTCTTTGATCAACTCTAACCATCTTCTTTGCCTCATATTCAGCTCTGTCTGAGTAAATATGTACTTCAGACTCTTGTGGTCTGTGTAAACATCACATTTCTATCCATACAGATAGTGCCTCCATGTCTTCAGTGCGTGAACCACTGCTGCCAACTCTAGATCATGGATTGGGTAATTCTTCTCATGAACCTTCAACTGTCGGGACGAGTAAGCCACAACTCTTCCCTCTTGCATCAACACACATCCCAAACCAGTGTAACAAGCATCACAATACACCGAGAAGGGCTTGTGCACATCAGGCAAGACTAGGACAGGCGCTGTAGTCAACTTCTCTTTCAGCGCTTCAAAGGCCTCTTGACATTTCTGGGTCCACTTGAACTCAACCTTGTTGCCTAGCAACGCGGTCATTGGTTTCACAATCTTCGAAAACCCTTCAATGAATCGCCGATAATATCCGGCCATTCCAATGAAACTCTTGATTCCTCGGGCATCTTTTGGCGCTTTCCAGTTCAGAATGTCTGCCACTTTCTTCGGATCCACAGCCAATCCTTCTTTGTTGATTATGTGAAAGTGCATTCATCCCATGTGTGAGTTTTGGTGATTTGGATAACAACACATTTAAAGGTCTAACGAGTTTGCTAAGTGTTGAACAGGAAATTCAGTATGATGAACATACTTGAATAGTTTATAATGATCAATGAACAAAGGTTCAACATGAGGTTAAATAACCAATGAGACAATGCAAATGGATATAATATGGTCTCTGTATTGGTTTGAATATATATGGACAAGACCTGAGAAATCACTACATACATATGATCAGAATAGAGGATAAAGTGATTAAGAGGACTGGTTAAGCCAAAGTGGATAAGATATGAGGAATCGTGAATTGGCTTGACCATATTACTACCAGTCCATATATGCTTCTATGAGAATCAAACTAGAGCTTGATTGGTTTTAATAATTATATCTAAAAGACATTTAAGCAAGGTTCACAATATTGAAGAAATGATTCTCTCAATGGATGCTCAATATGATGTGACTCAAGAATGGCTTGATAGGGTGAAGATAGCAAGGAAAGGGCTTCGAGGAACTAAGCGAAGGTGAAGGCCATGCGACGGCTTATGGACCGAGGTACCATGGCTAAGGTGAAGAAGAGAGTACTTGCACTAAGTCGATGAACTAATCAGCTATGAAGAGTTACAACATGTTGATGCATCAGTAAGGTGACTTGAGGCCATGATTTGAACTCATATAAGGTGATATGGTACAAGTCACAGGATTTGATTTGAGTTTGCTTCAAAAGGTGAGACAAAGATGTTTGTGATCCTTATGAAGCAATGCCATGGAGAAATCACACATGAGACACCAATTTCTCAAGGAGTTTACTTCATTATATTCTATTTAACTTGAGTATAGGAATCGTCGTACTATAAAGGGGGATCCAAAAAGAAGGTTGGTGTTTGCCAAAGCTCAAACCTCTCTATTCAAAAGCTATTTTTGAAAACCAAAAATCACTTTAACATTATTTGGTTGACCATGGTTAGGTTTGAGAAACCTAGAGTGTTCTTGCTGAAAAGCAGCTGAACTTCTTCAACTGCAGCTGAGCTTTCCAGCTGAACTTAACTTCAGCTGAGTTGAGCTTCTTCAGCTGCAGCTGAGCTTTTCAGCTGAGCTGGACTTCAGCTGAGTTGAGCTTTCTCAACCTCAGCTGAACTCAACTTCAGCTGTGAACCTCTTTGACCATACACCAGCTGAACTTGCCTCCGGGCAGTTGAGCTGGGGTTTTCTCTCCTAAACTCACTGGTTAAGACCGGTTGAACTGGTCCTGAGGGGCAGTTCAGCTGGTCTCTGACCCCTCTGACCTCTGATCTGCAGTCTGCCAGTCAGACTGGGGAACAGGTCGCCAGGAGCTGTTAGGGGCGGTTCAACCACCCCCCTGGGCGGTTCAACCGGTCTTGGTCAACTTGACCAGTCTGCGGTCAGTCTGCGCGTCAGTCTGCCAGTCAGACTGGCAAACAGGCTGCCAGGCCTGCCAGGGGCGGTTCAACCGCCCTAGGGGGCGGTTCAACCGGTCTCAGGCAGAAAAATCTGCCTAAACGGCTAGTTTTGAGCTCCACCTATATATACTCCCCCCTACCTCTCTCCCCACAGAAGTGAGCACGATTTGAACTCCATTTCTAACCCAAGAAACACCTCCCTCTCTCTCTCACACATCTCTTGCCTCTCCCATTTCAAATCTTTGGAGAGAAATCTTTGAGTGAGTTTGAGAGCTGCGGTTTTTGTGCTTCATCTCCAAATCTCTCTTGCTCTTCTTTATTCGAGCTTTGGTACTACATCGAGTTCTTTGTGGATTCATTACTCTTGGAGCTTATAGCTCCTAGACGACTAGGTGTCTCTTGTGAGTCTCCAAATCTTGTGGAAGACCACAAGAAAGTTTGTATTACCCGCTCGTTTGAGCAAAGATTATTGTGTGGGCTTGACCTTTGTGGTCGGCGAAGGGAGGATTAGGGTTGAAAGAGACCCGGCTCTTTGTGGGCGCCTCAACGAGGAAGTAGGGCACCTTGGTGGTGTGACCGAACCTCGGGATAAATCTTGTGTCTCTTGTGTTCTTGTTCATTGTGCTTATTCGTGTTCTTCGTTCTCTCACCATTTCATGGAAGATTTGCTCATATTTTTGGTGTGTGGATTTTGAGAAGTGCCCTTCTCAAATCTACTACTTTGAACCCTGTGGATCATTTAGAACATCTCATTTCCAAAGTTAACTGGGTGAATTTCAAGGTCAATTCAGTTTTACCCAGTTTGCTTCTAGTTTTTTGTTGAAAAAGTTTTAACTTGCCTATTCACCCCCCCTCTAGGCAACTTTCAATTGGTATCAGAGCCTAATCCTCGTTCTAACGCTTAACCGCGTGAGGAAAAGATCATGTCGGGGGGACTAAGAAACGAAAGTGGTTCTAAGCTTGAAAAAGTTGAGGTTTCCTCGACTTTATCTTTTGGTGCAGATGTTGATCCTAGGGCAATAGATCTTGCCATGAGAATCGCCGAAAGGATGTTCCTCAAAATGAAGGAAGATGAGGCGAAAAACAAAATTGAAGAAGAAAATGATCGATGGAGACCAAACGATGAATCCACCTCTTCACAAGGTTCGTCTTTCAAATCCATTTCTCATATGTGCTTTATTGCTAATGGGAGTGACAGTGAAAGCGAAAGTGAGGATGAGGAGGAGCATGAAAGTGATAGTGAAGATGAGGATGATCTTCAAAAATTCTTCGCTCAACTAAGTAAGAAGAACCGGATGAGCTTGCTCAAACTCATGAAAAGAGCGGAAGAACAAAAGGAAATGCTTCATAAGCAAGAAGATATCCTCATCGAAAAAATCAAAGACTTGGAGAAGTTGACCAAAGAGCATGAGAAGCTAAAGTGCTCTCATGATAATTTGGTCCAAAGGTATGAAGACATTTCAATTAAGCAAATTAAAGCTAATAATCATTCATCATATATTGCTCAATTAGAAAATAAAAATGCTATGCTCAAGAACACGATAGAAAAGCTAAATATTGAAAATCTAGCTTTGCAAGAAAAACATGATATGCTTGTGTACTCTCATAATAAATTGATGGATTCACATATCATGTTAGAAATGGCTCATGAGGTTGTGTTAACTAATTTGAAATCATACCAACCTCACATATGCACATGCACTCAAGTAGAAACTATGTTATTATGTGCTAACAAATGTTGCTCTCAAGAAAGCCAATCTTCCATTGAGCTAGAAATTTCAGGAATTAGTGATATTTCTATCACACAAGAAAATAAAGAGCTCAAGGAAGAAGTTGGAATGCTAAGAAGGAGCTTAAATCGTTTGAAGGGAAAGTGTCATGCTCAACCTTCTCAAGATAACCGTGATAATATGGTGAAAAAGCTTGAGAAGGGGACAACCGTAGCATGCACAAAACCCCTTCAAAGGAATACCAAGCTTTCCAAGAAGGGCATGAGCAAAATCCATGGTGAGAAAATTAATGCTCATATGATTTGCTCTAACAATGTACCTATGTGCTTCAACAAAGAAAGATCAAAGAGAAGCAATAGGAGGTGTTATGGATGCAAGGAGAAGGGCCATGAAATTGATTCATGCCCCCACATGAAGAATCAAGACCTTGCACGATCAAGAAAGATGACCATCAAAAAGGATGAAAGCAAAAGGCAAATGCATTGCAAGGATAAGCATCACATTTGCTACAATTGCCGTGAAAAAGGTCATCTATTCAAGGTTTGTCCAAAGGGTAAAACTCCTAAGCCTAACTTGTCAATACATTCAAATATGCTTAGGAGACCCAAATTTGACTCTTGTGCTAGAAAGGTGATGAGTTCACCACATTCTAGAACCAAGGCTATTTGGGTGCCTAAGTCCTTATTGGCTAACCTTGATGGACCCATCATGAGATGGGTACCAAAATGTACTTAATAATTTTTGCAGGTACCTAGAGATGATATGAAGCTTTGGGGTGCTTGAGCGGTTTAACTTAATTCTTATCTCAAGCTATCAATCTTACATTGTCTATCCTTTAAGATTGACCCAAAGTTGAATTGAGTTGTTATATCACTAACTTCATATTCATCTCTAGCAAGAACTTGTGTTGTAGGGAATAAGGATTAACCTTTGTGGGAATCAAGCAAAAGGCCTACAACCAAGTGATATCCAAAGGATGGTAACAATTAATTCTTAAGTGCATATTGCTTTTAATTGGTATATTCCTTTGTGTCTTTTGTAGCCACATAGGAAAAATGAAGCACTTGAGAATGAACTTAAAAGATTTTACCTTGCTTTGGAAAGGATCTAATTATATGGTAGATTGCAAGTTCATATTTTTATATTATGACAATCTACATGCTTTAGATTGGTTGTATGTATCTTGTGGCATATTTCAAGTTAATCATCATATTATTGCCATGGCCTAGACATAAAGAGTATTATCCCATGTTCTTAAATGAATAGAGTGCTAAGTAAGAAATTCAAATTCTTAAAGCACTTATCAAAAGGGGAATTCTCTATATGACTAGAGTTGTGAGACTAATGTTTTTATCTGAGTGATTTATATAGTTTCACAACATGAGAATGTGTTTCCCAAATGGAGTGTGCCATTCAACATTCAAAGAAGATCGAACCAATACTATGTGATGTATTCATTCTTGTTTAAATTGGTTTTGAGTCTTCTACATTAATCACTCACCATGCTATGAATTAAACTTGCCATGTAAACTTAATTAAATAATCATGCTACTTTCATCTTTTTTACAATTGATGTTATGCATGATGCTTGTAAGGGTAATTTAGTTCATATCATGAGGTTTCCTTGTTTTAGTAACCTTCTTGTCATTCATATAATAGAGGTTGCTAAATAGGAAACTATTGCTTGTGTTTCTAATGCAATCTCTTTTAAGCTATTTCATGAGATTCATAAGTAGAGATTGTGCTCTTTCATTTGGTAAAATCACAAGCATTAAAGGTTAATCTTCACCTAAAAGAAAGATTAGGAATGCTCAAGGCAAAGGTATGGAACTAGTTGTTTCATTTGGTATGTAACCAATAATAGTTCCTTTCAAGTGGTATTCTTTCAATTGGTAATAATCTATTTTATGGAAAGAAATGCCAATATGAAGGTTAAATTCCTTTTGGCTTAAATTTGTAAATTGGTGCATATTATTAATTCACTCATCCATGTGCATTAATTTAAAAGGAATTTAATTTATGCCTTTTTGCCTCATAAATGATGATTTGTTTGCCATTCATATATAGATATCATCATTCATTAAATATTTCCTTGTACTACTAATACCTCTTTTCAAAGTGTTTTATCGACTAGTTTTAAAAGGAAAAGAGATAACAAAGAAGGAAGTCTCCACAAATGATGAAAAGAAGAATACTAAGGTGACACCACCACAGATAGTAAGATCTTTCAAATTGGTATAACAAATGGTACATTCTATATGGTGGTGAGTATTCTTAGGCATAAGTTAATTCATTGCAAATTTGTCATGCCTTGACCAATATATATATAATGTACTCCTCATGCGACTCTTAATTGAATTGAAAGTGCATTTGGCAAGTTATTCAAATACTTGATGCACATATCTAGTAGGAGCACATTATATATCTTGTGTCTTAGAGAATATGTTTCTCTTTAGTAAGCTATACTAACTCAATCCAAAATGGTAAATTTGTATTTCACTCATATGGATTGTAATCTTCGTTTTCCAAATAGCTACTCTTGATGTAGTTTAAAATTTCCTTTATCGTGTATCAAGTGCATAATAATTCTTTTTGTTGATATTCATCTCATACATATGCACTAACATGGATATGATTTTTAAACTATAAAAGGTACAATTAGTGATCCATACTCTCTAAATTTTGGAAACCCATATTTTGATATCTTAGAAATCTACTTCAATCGGTATCCATATGCTTCACATTCAATTGGATCACTAAGTTGTAAATTCCATGCATAACTTGTCTTCATGATATGAATGCTTGTGTGACTAACCTTGATAAGCTAGGTGCAACCAAGAACAAGCTAGGTTCATCATCAAGAAGGCAACACAACGATGTATCAAGAAAAGGAGAAAAGGCTCCTATTCTTAACTCTAGTTTTTATCTATGTGATCAAATATTGACTTGAAACCATGTAAGATGGTTGTCAAGTATATGTGGGTGCCTACACAAAGAGAAAGGCCACAATAAGGATTGTGTGGGTACTCAAGGCTTTTCCTACAAATCTCAAAGGACCCAATTCAAATTGGGTACCAAGATATGAAGCTTAAACTTGTTTTGCAGGATCACACCTTCAATGGATTAAGTTGGGTGCTCGATATTGAATGTATAAATCATATTTGGAGATAGTAGCAAGGGTGGTAACAACTGAATCTCAAGTGCATATTATTTTCAAATCTTATCTCTTTTGTGACTTGTGTAGCCACTAAGGGAAAAGAAGCACTTGAGGATATACATCAGTTGTTGAATATGAAATAAAGGTCCAATTGGAAGATGAATGAATATTATCATATGGTGAACAATCCAAAATTATGTGACGTATTCTCTATCTAGTTAATTTGGATTTGATTCTTCTATATTAGACACTCACCATAATATGGAATAAGTCATCCCTTTAGACTTCATTGAATAACCATGCATATTATCCATGTCATTCAAAATATATTGTGCATGAGGGATCAAGGGAAATTTAGTCCATATTATGAGGTTTCTCTATTTTAGCAACTCGTTTGCCTTTCACATATAAAGGGTTGCTGAATAAGAAACTAGTGCTTGTGCTACTAATGTCATCTCTTGTGTTGAGTTTATCCATAGAAAATCTATGTTAAGAGATGGTGCTTGTTTTAAATTGGATAAATCACAAGCTTAAAGGATACTATTCAACTAAAGTAAGAAGTTGATAAGAGGCCAAGGTATGAAAACTTCCTCTCCTTCAGTTGTTTTAGTATTCTATCCTTAGTGGGATGTACCATAGTATAGGTTAAATTCCTTGCAATATAAAATGTTCAATAGTGCATATAACTTTGACATCAACTATATGTGTGCACTAATTTAAAGGAATTTAGTCTATCCTTTTACGTTTCAATAATGATGATTCATTTGCCATCCACATATAAGGATCATCATTTGTGAAACCCTCTCTTATGTTTCTAATGCTCTCTTTTCTAAGTGTTTAAATAAGGTCCTCCCAAGTTCTTTGAAGATGAATTCAAAATATACAAATATAAGAGTCTTGGTTCTTTCAATCATTGAGTTTCAATAGGTCACATATCAAGTATGATCGAATCAAGAAAAGATGAAAGAAGTTCAAGATCACTTGGTTGGATGAAATCGTAAAGAAAAAAGAGATCACATCGATTCAAGAAGGGAGTTATTTTTTTGTCAACCAAATAATGAAGATGCATATTTATATGATATCCTTCATTATGAGGTTTAAGGTTCATATTAGCATGCTTTACCCTTCAGGATTTCAATTGATATACTTTCAGTTCTTAAACTTTTAATTGGTATAATTTTCATCATCTATGTAAAGCATGTTATGTTAAACCAAGATATAGTGCAAACATCTCCTTTAACCTCGTATTGTTGATGTGCATAAGTGTACTTTGTGTACTATTGCATGCACAAATTGAGGGAGAGTTTAGCCTATATCTTGTGAGACTAATGATTTCTTTCAAGTTCATGTTGTGTAGTCTCACACCTTGGTGAAAGAAGAACATCAAATGAGGATGAGTGGTTCCAAGGAAATGATCAAATAATTACCACATGTCACCCCATGGATTAGTTCTTTTGGGAAACGATATGTATTCTCTAGCATGATTTCAATTGTTGCAAATTTATTATGCCCTGGCCAAGATATATGATGAACCCCTCTAAGAATCTTAATTGAATCAAGTGCATGTTACAAGTAATTCGAGTACTTGATGCACACATTTAGGGGGAGCTCATTCTATATCTTGTGTCCTTAAAGACTAACATTTTCTTTTAGTGAATTTGTGTAGTTCTTTGAAGAGAATGAGTTTCTCTTGATCGTTTAAAGAGGATAAGTTTCTCTTTGAAATGTCAAGCCTATCAAAAGCTAAGATAGAAATTCATGATTATAATGAAGACCATATGGCATGGAACAAAGGTGTGTCACTCCATGAACTATTGTATTACATTTTTTATATCTAGGCTCTTACATGCTAGTGTGTGCATGTATATGCAATATCTTAAGTCACACCATAAGGTTACACTTGTGGTGATGATTAAAGAATCTCTAGATATTTGATTAATACCTCTTGTGGTGATGTCATAAGTTAATCTTAAGTCATCTTAGTGAGGTGTGAGTCAAACATGCTAACTTTTTGGCTTAAAATATTGCATATCATGTCTATTAGTATACCTTTTGATTATGAGTAATTCCTTAAATTGGTGCAATTTCATATTTTCATACTTTATTTGCACCAAGGTTCAAATTGTAGGACTTAATCCCCTGGCCTCACAAGTCCATGTGCATAAGCTAAACAAGTGTTCATCACTTGTATGCACACATTTAGGGGGAGAATAGTCTATAATTTGAATCTTTGAGACTAACTTCATTTCCAAGTCTATTATGTGTGTAGTCTCGAATTAGAAAGGAATCTTCGGGCAAAGACAATCGCTTCCACTGCAAATTTTGATGGGTATCAAAGATTCTTTGCTCCAATAAATGTATTTTCTATACATTTCATAAGAGAATGAGTTTCTCTTGTATATGCTACTCCAACGTATTCTAAAATTGGTAAATATGTATCACATCTTTTTGGATTACAAATATCTGAAGTAGCATAGCTTATAGATTCTCCTGTCTAGAACTTAATTGATTAAATAGTGCACATGTTTCTTATGTTGCATGCTTATGTTCAATTGATACTCCTTTTATGCCAATGGTACTTTAAGTTGCAAATAAGTACTCTCAACAGGTATCAATTGAATTCATATATATGTGTGCACTAAAACTTGAGGAGAACTTAGTGTAATATGCAATTAGTGATCTGATTATCTATCAAATTGTATCCATTGGTGGTTTTCAATTGATATTTTTTCGAACATGATCACTAGTTGTATAATTCATACTTGTGCAATTTTCATGCTGCCTCTTGTTATGATAAGAAAATGCTAGGTGACATCTAGACTCCAGGTATCAAGATTTATCTTTCAATTAGTATGACAATACTCATTTGATATCTTGGACCTATGTCACAATTATGCCAACAAGAGATTGCAAAATGAACTCTAGATACAACACAAGTGTGGAACACCCCTTTGAAAAGGTAAAACGCAAAGGTACATCACTTATGACACTTCTCCATTACCTTTGTGCCATATAAGGACCCTTTTCATGATAGTGTGTTCAAATCTTGATTAATCATAATTTCTACCCTTTATATTCTTTATATCTTTTTTTGGAGATTTATGACAAAGGGGGAGAAATTGTGCATTAAAGCTTACCTTTAGTCTTATGTAACTAAGTGTAAAAAGACTTTTGAAAAGGGGGAGAAATAATTGACAAAAGGGGGTTGAATCATAAGAAAAACATAAGATGTAGAAAGGAGGAGATTGAAAGTGCATTCATCCCTTGTGTGAGTTTTGGTGATTTGTATAACAACACATTTAAAGGTCTAACGAGTTTGCTAAGTGTTGAACAGAAAATTCAGTATGATGAACATACTTGAATAGTGTATAATGATCAATGAACAAAGGTTCAACATGAGGTTAAATAACCAATGAGACAATGCAAATGGATATAATATGGTCTCTGTATTGGTTTGAATATATATGGACAAGACCTGAGAAATCACTACATACATATGATCAGAATAGAGGATAAAGTGATTAAGAGGACTGGTTAAGCCAAAGTGGATAAGATATGAGGAATCGTGAATTGGCTTGACCATATTACTACCAGTCCATATATGCTTCTATGAGAATCAAACTAGAGCTTGATTGGTTTTAACAATTATATCTAAAAGACATTCAAGCAAGGTTCACAATATTGAAGAAATGATTCTCTCAATGGATGCTCAATATGATGTGACTCAAGAATGGCTTGATAGGGTGAAGATAGCAAGGAAAGGGCTTCGAGGAACTAAGCGAAGGTGAAGGCCAAGCGACGGCTTGTGGACCGAGGTACCATGGCTAAGGTGAAGAAGAGAGTACTTGCACTAAGTCGATGAACTAATCAGCTATGAAGAGTTACAACATGTTGATGCATCAGTAAGGTGACTTGAGGCCATGATTTGAACTCATATAAGGTGATATGGTACAAGTCACAGGATTTGATTTGAGTTTGCTTCAAAAGGTGAGACAAAGATGTTTGTGATCCTTATGAAGCAATGCCATGGAGAAATCACACATGAGACACCAATTTCTCAAGGAGTTTACTTCATTATATTCTATTTAACTTGAGTATAGGAATCGTCGTACTATAAAGGGGATCCAAAAAGAAGGTTGATGTTTGCCAAAGCTCAAACCTCTCTATTCAAAAGCTATTTTTGAAAACCAAAAATCACTTTAACATTATTTGGTTGACCATGGTTAGGTTTGAGAAACCTAGAGTGTTCTTGCTGAAAAGCAGCTGAACTTCTTCAACTGCAGCTGAGCTTTCCAGCTGAACTTAACTTCAGCTGAGTTGAGCTTCTTCAGCTGCAGCTGAGCTTTTCAGCTGAGCTGGACTTCAGCTGAGTTGAGCTTTCTCAACCTCAGCTGAACTCAACTTCAGCTGTGAACCTCTTTGACCATACACCAGCTGAACTTGCCTCCGGGCAGTTGAGCTGGGGTTTTCTCTCCTAAACTCACTGGTCAAGACCGGTTGAACTGGTCCTGAGGGGCAGTTCGGCTGGTCTCTGACCCCTCTGACCTCTGATCTGCAGTCTGCCAGTCAGACTGGGGAACAGGTCGCCAGGAGCTGTCAGGGGCGGTTCAACCACCCCCCCTGGGCGGTTCAACCGGTCTTGGTCAACTTGACCAGTCTGCGGTCAGTCTGCGCGTCAGTCTGCCAGTCAGACTGGCAAACAGGCTGCCAGGCCTGCCAGGGGCGGTTCAACCGGTCTCAGGCAGAAAAATCTGCCCAAACGGCTAGTTTTGAGCTCCACCTATATATACTCCCCCCTACCTCTCTCCCCACAGAAGTGAGCACGATTTGAACTCCATTTCTAACCCAAGAAACACCTCCCTCTCTCTCTCACACATCTCTTGCCTCTCCCATTTCAAATCTTTGGAGAGAAATCTTTGAGTGAGTTTGAGAGCTGCGGTTTTTGTGCTTCATCTCCAAATCTCTCTTGCTCTTCTTCATTCGAGCTTTGGTACTACATCGAGTTCTTTGTGGATTCATTACTCTTGGAGCTTATAGCTCCTAGACGACTAGGTGTCTCTTGTGAGTCTCCAAATCTTGTGGAAGACCACAAGAAAGTTTGTATTACCCGCTCGTTTGAGCAAAGATTATTGTGTGGGCTTGACCTTTGTGGTCGGCGAAGGGAGGATTAGGGTTGAAAGAGACCCGGCTCTTTGTGGGCGCCTCAACGAGGAAGTAGGGCACCTTGGTGGTGTGACCGAACCTCGGGATAAATCTTGTGTCTCTTGTGTTCTTGTTCATTGTGCTTATTCGTGTTCTTCGTTCTCTCACCATTTCGTGGAAGATTTGCTCATATTTTTGGTGTGTGGATTTTGAGAAGTGCCCTTCTCATATCTACTACTTTGAACCCTGTGGATCATTTAGAACATCTCATTTCCAAAGTTAACTGGGTGAATTTCGAGGTCAATTCAGTTTTACCCAGTTTGCTTCTAGTTTTTTGTTGAAAAAGTTTTAACTTGCCTATTCACCCCCCCTCTAGGCAACTTTCATTATGTGACCCAAGAATAAGACTTCACTGATCCAGAACTCACACTTGTTCAACTTTGCATACAACTGGTGCTCTCGCAATCTCTGCAATACCATCCTCAAATGATCTGCATGCTCTTCTTCACTTTGAGAATAAATCAGAATGTCATCAATGAATACCACCACAAACTTATCAAGATAATCTATAAATACACTGTTCATCAAGTTCATAAAGAAGGCTGGTGCATTTGTCAAACCGAAAGACATCACTGTGAACTCATACAACCCATACTTGGTAATGAACGCTGTCTTCGGAATGTCTGAAGGTCGAATCCTGAGCTGATGATAACCTGACCTCAGATCAATCTTTGAGAACACACTGGCTCCTCTCAACTGGTCGAACAGATCTTCTATTCTGGGCAAAGGATACTTGTTCTTGATTGTGACTTCATTTAGAGCTCGATAATCGATACACATCCTTTTGGTGCCATCTTTCTTCTCCACAAATAGGACAGGGGCGGCCCAAGGTGAGGTGCTTGGCCAAATGTAACCTTTCTCTGACAGCTCATCAATCTGCTCCTTAAGTTCAACCAACTCAGGTCCAGATATTCTGTAAGCTCTCTTATAGATGGGGGCGGTTCCAGGAAGAAGCTCTATGGCAAACTCAACTTTCCGCTCTGGTGGCATACCCGGTAGTTCCTTGGGAAACACATCTGGAAACTCAGACACAGTCTTGATCCTCTCAATTGGGCCTGCTTCACTGCTATCGACAGCCATCTGATAACAACTTCCTTTCTTCGGCTCAGGCGGGACTAACTCGGTCACCACTTCCTCTCCTAGTGGGGACAGCAACTTGATTGTCCTCTTATCACAACTGATAACTGCCTGATACTTATCTAGCCAATTCATCCCTAGGATGACATCTATTCCCTGAGTACCCATTACTATAAGGTTAGCGGGAAACGCTATCCCCCTTATTTCCACACTTACATTCAAACAAATGCTATCGGCTCGAATTCTACCACCGGCTGAGTCAATTTGAATGGGGGTTGACATGGTAGTAATTGGAAGATTATGTGCTTTCACCCATGATGCAGTAATAAAAGAATGCGTTGCTCCAGTATCAAATAACACTTCTGCAATATGGGAGTCGACTGGGAACATACCTACTGTCATGCCGGGGGTCTCCTGAACTGCTTCAGCCTCCAAGTGATTCAATCTTCCATGATTATAGCGCTGCTGAGGGCGGTTGCCTGATCCAGGCTGAGACACATTCTGCTTTGCTGGGGCATTGGGGCCTGACTGCTGCTGGGCTGCTTTCTTCGGACATTGCATCACCCAATGGCCTTGCTCTCCACAGTGGAAACATGCCCTGTTTCCAACCTGAGCTGGTGCTGCCTGACTGTTCTGCTGAGTTGCGGGGGCAGGAAGACAAGGTGCCTGCTGATTCTGCCTCTGAAACTGACCTCCTCCTGACTGATTGCTCTGACGATTCTGGTACTGATGCTGAGGGTACTGCCTTTGGAACTGCTGATACTGCTAACGCTGCTGATGCTGCTAAGGTGGACGCTGATTCTGCCTGAACTGCTGAGGTTGATTGCCTGAAAAACAAGGACGACGGCTGCTTCCAGGCTGGGGTCCACTGATCTTGCGCTTACGATCCTCCATCTCCTTATGCTTCCTCTCTGTCATGATTGCTCTGTCAATCAAGTGCTGGAATGTCGAGAAGGTGTGATTCATCAGCTGATACTGTAGAGGGTCGACCAAGCCTCTCAGAAAACGGTACTGTCGCTTGGCATCGGTGTTGACATCTTTAGGAGCATAGCGGGACAACTGCAGAAACCTGTCCCAGTACTCACTGACTGACATCGGCCCTTGCTTGAGGGCCAGGAACTCCTCCTTCTTCACTGTCATCAGACCTGCGGGCACATGGTACTGACGAAAGCTACCTCTGAACTCTTCCCAGGTGATGGTGTCGGGGTCGGCATGGGTGGCGAGATAAGACTCCCACCATGACTGTGTTGCTCCTCTCAACAGACGGGGACCATACAGGACTTTCTCCCGATCATCACACTGAGCGGTATGCAACTCCCGCTCCACAGTGCGCAACCAGTCTTCAGCATCCATGGGGTCAGAAGAATGAGCGAACGTTGGGGGATGACCTCTCATGAATTCAGCACGCTTGTCCCTGGGCATCTGAGGCATCTGAGGCTGGGGTGGTGCCTGCTGCTGCTGCTGCTGAATGGCGGCCAGAGTTTGACCGATGGCTTGAACTGCCTGAGTCTGAATCAGAAACATCTGCTCGATGGACATCGGGGGCGGGGACGGCAGCTGCTGCTGCTGGGGCGCCTCACCCTGCTGACCGGCTTGCTCCTGCTGAGCACGCCTTCCTCCTCTACGCCTGTTCTCTGACATCTGCAGAACGCAACCACGCATCAGAACTGATCTTGCAAATCTTGCAGCATAAGAAAAGAGTATAGAATTCTTCAACAACACTAAACAGATGAGCATCTTCACTGATCTCCAACACAGACCAACACAACTTCTCAGATAAAGAGGAAAGTGGAAAAAAAGGTTTCCCAACTAAATAACTAACTCCTTTAATATATAACAGGTAAACCAAAATGCAGGGGATACCCACACTCTGGTGACAGTCATTACAAAGATCCAAATCCAACATAGTTCATCATGACAAGCATCAATGCACAGGATATAGCAAACTACCCTGTCTAACTAAGACTAACTAAGAGCGAGACTAACGCTAAGGCTGCAGCTTCTATGTATATATTATGCATTAATTACAAGATCTGACTCTAACGATCTATGGTTCCAAGTCTATCTTGGTCTTGCAGTCGGGATTGCCATAAGGCTGGCGTCCACGCCGAGGTGAGCGGTACGGGTGTTGAGTCCCGACGGGAGCGGGGGAACCATCATCCAGGTGACGACGCTCCGCGCGCTCAGCCCGCAGCAGGGCGATCTCAGCACGAGCCCTACTCAACTCGTCTAGTGCATGGTCCAGCTCCGTGTTTAGCACGGCGGCTAGGTTGACTGTGCTGCTCAACCTAGGATTGTCCTCACCAACAGGTGAAACAATCACGCCTCCTGTGCTGCCAGATGGACGGCGAGGGTAATACTTCAGGTTGAGACCATCAGCTACCCCACCGAGAACCGAGCAGTAGTGCGAAAGCGCACGCCATGCGGCATCTTGCATGGCTGCCTCAGTTGAGTCCCGCTCAGAGATAGAATAGTGCTCTGAGCAGACCTCAGCACCCCAGAGACTGTTCTCTGGACGGCGCACCAAGCAGGTTGCCTCCCAGCGGTCCGGGTAGACCCCGCGACTATGCTGGTAGACCACACAGCGATACTCGATGGACCAAGTACGTCAGTTAAGTGCCCGACGTAGCAGGGTGTCGAGCACATCGTGGAAGTGACACCCGCGAGCAGCGTCGTGAGTGATGGGTCGAGCAACCCATCCTTCCGGCTCCTGGACAGAAGAGAAGTCGGTGTCGTGGCTCGAGCTGTCGTCGCCATCTCCGTCGTCTGGGTCTCCTCCAGCAGCTACTCCCGAGACTGGGACGCCTAGCGGTGGTGCAGGGGGTGCCTCCAGGGGAAGCACAGGGGAATAGCTCCTCACGGACTCTACCTCCTGGTGGAGCGAGAAAGAAGAGCCCTGCTGCTCCTGTCGTCGACGCTCCTGCTCCTCATGCAGGCAGTGGTGCAGCCTCTCCAAGTGACTGGACTGTCCGGCCACTGGACGGCGAAGCGGACGCTCAGCAAGGCGGGAGGGTAAGAAGGGGATGACGGACTTTCGTGCAGTGTGTCTAAGACGAGCCATCTATAAAAGACATCGCAAGCAAAAGAGTGAGAACAGAATCGATATGACCAACAAATAATGAACCATAAATAAATGAAGGAGTAGAATAAAACATAATTTTCAGCAAGGTATAATATATAGTAGGACATAGTTTTGGTCGATATTACCAACTTTTGAAGAGATATCAAAGTCAAGGCAGAGACAGAGGTCTATAGTCCTTAAAACGACCATTCTACTCTAGGTTAGCGGTCCTACAGTCAGCACGGCTTTGATACCACTTATGTCACACCCGGTTTTAGAAGGCAAACCGAATGCGAACCATGTACGTGCCAGGATCAGTTATTCACGTACACAACAGTTACATAACATGGACATCATCACACAGTGCTCAAATAGTAATAAAAGGGGAAATAATAGTCGATTACATCATACGTCTGAGACGTCCATATAGTTCTTACAATAAATCAAAGTGCGAAAACGAAACGTAGATAACGCGGCCTTCACAGGCAGCCGACTGGGGGTTGCCGCTAACCCACGCCTAGAACTCGTCGTAGTCTTGGAACTCCTGGAAGTCTCCTTCCACAGCTTCATCTTCTCCTGAGCAGTGGTTGCAATGCTGACAACCTGGGGGGGGGGATTGGTGTGTAGAGCAAGGGTGAGTACACATCAACATACTCAGCAAGCATCCCGTTTGGCTGTAGTGGACTAGCTTTATGTGGGGATAAGTCAAGCAGTTGCTTTTAGTTGGTCAGGTTATTACTTACTAGTAGAAAGCCGGGTTTTAACATTAACCCAAGTTATTAGCCCAATGTATCCTTTCCAAACGGAAAGAATACCACTTACCATTACGATAATCATAACCAGAATCATCAATCTCATTGCCACCTGTACCAAAATGTCTCTGATCAAATATCACTAATCTCTGGAGCTCCCTTGGCCGCTCATAACCGCGAGCACGGCTGATATATCAGTTTCATAACACTCTGCAGAGGTTGTGCACTTTACCCATAAGCCGTGATTCCCTCTCTAGCCCGGGCTTGCAAGACCCTTATTCACTCCCAAGGTGAATGGCTAGGGATTCACTACAAAGCCTTTACAAAGATTCCCCGGGGCTGTAGCCACCCGTTAGGTTTCCTAAATGTACCTCACTCCTCCCCAAGGGACAAATCCACCTTGGCAGAGCGAGCCGCATACACCGAGCCCCATTGACGGCACGACGACTAAGTGATCTACACCCCGGTTCCTCCAATTATTCAGCTAAGGGCGTCCCATTCCACCCTCATGGTTGCACTGTTTTCCCGGGCGGTCATCCATTGAACAGGTCCTTACGGAGAGGCACTCGAGAAACCGCTCGAGTCCCCTTGAAGGTCACAAATATGATCATAAATAAGAAGGGGAAAACAGCGTATCATAGATAATCACATCATGTTCATTGATTAGAGTTGAGCAATAGCATCAAACTAAGCAGTAATAATCCGACCCAAATAGGTAAACAAGGACATGGATAACAAAAACTAGTAAATCCTTAGGTATAAATGTGTAATGCGGGAGGTGAATTAAAGGATGTATAGGACAGAAATAGGTCAAAGGATACTTGCCTCCACCAACCGACTGCTGCTCAGGGGCTTCTCCTGCGGGTTCCTCGGGCTCTTCGACCGGATCGTTCTCTATGCGATTGCAAGCATACATACATCCATCCATTCAAATTAGGAAACAAACAGTACACCATACAAGGGAACAAATAAAGTGAATATGCATAAAGTATGACATTCGATATTGCATTTGTTATGATTAGAAAGAAACGGGGAAAGGTCTCGCAGGGGGTTAAATCTTATGCACTAATGATTAGTTAAATTATGCGCTCTAGTTCCAATTGGTTCTAACAAAAGAATTTATTTATATGCACTAATGGAAACCTAGTCATTTTTAGTTGATCAACATTGAACGAGATAAACAATTGATTATATGAATTAACTAGCGTAACGGAATTCTAAATCAAGTTTTCTATTTCAATAACATGAACAATGATTAGCCTGCCTAAAATAAAATAAATAACAATGATAACAGAAAGTAAAATAAAATAAAATAAAAAATAAATAATAATAAAATGGGGGGGGGGGGTTGAACCGGCCAGGGGGCGGTTGAACCGGCCAGGGCAGGGGCGGGGGCGGCCAAGCCGGCGGCGGGCGGCCGAGCTGGCGGGGGGGGGGGGGGGGCTGAACCGGCCAAGGGGCGGCCGAGCTGGGCGGCTGGGCTGGCGGGGCGCGCAGGGGCGGCCGAGCCGGGGCGGCTGGGCCGGCCGAGCGGCCAGGGGCGCGGCCAGGGGCGGCCAGGGGGCGGCCAGGGGCGGCCAGGGGGCGCGGCCAGGGGCGCGGCCAGAGGGCGGCCAGAGGGCGGCCAGGGGGCGCGGCCAGGGGGGAGAGGAGGGGAGAGGGGAGGGGAGAGGGAGGGGAGAGCTCACCGGGGATGGGGACGAGGCGGCCGAGCGACGTTGGGCGGCGGTTGGGCCGGCGGCAGGGGCGGCCGAGCTAGGGCAGGGGGGCGGCGGCTGGGGTGGGAGAGAATGGGAGAAAGGGAGGGAGAGGGATAAGGGGAAGGGAGTGGGGGGGCGGCTGGGCCGGCTAGGCCCAAGAGAGGGGGGGCGCGGGGGCGGCTGGGCCGGCCAGGAGCAGCCCACGGCGCGGGAGAGAGAAAAGGAAGGAGAGAGAGAAAGAAAAAGAAAAAGAAAGAAAAGGTTTCTTCTCATTTTCGAAATCCGATCTTCCTAGATGAATGCATTTACATTTTCAAACAATCCAAAAGAATGCATGGTTCGGCATGGTGCATCAAACAACATAAAGCAATTTAGGGTCTTTCTTTACACGGGAATTCCAAGCCGAATCCCGCTAACTTTGGAAAAGATCAAGGTCTAGCGAGGGGAAAAAGAAAAGGAAAGGGTAACACCCGAATTTGGCGAGTGAAGAAAAGAAAAAAAATTCAACTGCAAAATTCGGGGCGTTACAGGTGGTAATTCCTATTGTCTTGTGATTGTGGATGATTATTCAAAATTTACTTGGGTTTATTTTCTTCGAGATAAATCTAATGTGTTTGAAACATTCAAGTCATTTGCTATATTGACTCAAAATCAATTTGAGTTTGATATCAAGAAAGTTAGAAGCGATAATGGGTCGGAATTCAAAAATGCAAGAATTGATGAATATTGTGATGACAAGGGTATTAAGCATGAATTCTGGTATTGTTGAAAGAAAGAATAGGACTCTCATTGATATGGCTAGGTCTATGTTAGCGGAATATAATATATCAGATTCTTATTGGGCCGAGGCAATAAACACCGCTTGTCATTCATCAAATAGACTATATTGTCACAAGCTTTTGAAGAAAACTCCATATGAATTGCTCATTGGTAGAAAGCCAAATATTTCATATTTTAGGGTATTTGGTTGCAAATGTTATATTTTGAGAAAGGGAAGTCGACTTTCTAAATTTGAGAAGAAATGTGATGAGGGTTTTCTTCTTGGATATTCATCAAATAGTAAGGCTTATAGAGTTTTCAACAAAACTCATGGTATTATTGAAGAAGCATACGATGTTGAGTTTGATGAAACAAATGGATCTCAAGATGAGAGTGATAATCTTGATGATATTGGTGGAACTCAATTGATAAATGCAATGAAAACAATGCCATTGGTGGAATAAAGCCAAAGGAAGATGATGATGAAAATAGTGTGGTTGTTGTTCCTTCATCCTCAACTCTAAATGAGGAGGATCACCAAAGCCAACAATATGATGAAACTATGGATACTCATGATCAAGGTACCTCAAGACATTCGGTTCCTCCTAATGCTTCAACTAGCAATTATCAAACGGTATCAAGAATTCATCATTCCATTGTGAAGGATCACCCGGTTGATCAAATTGTGGGTGATATTAGTAAGGGTGTTCAAACTCGCTCTCGCATAGCTTCATTTTGTGAACATTTCTCTTTCGTATCTTGTATGGAACCTAACCGTGTAGATGAAGCTCTACTTGATGTTGATTGGGTGAATGCAATGCATGAAGAATTAAATAACTTCGCTCGAAATGAAGTTTGGGAGCTTGTTGAGAGACCAAAGAACCACAATGTTATTGGTACAAAATGGGTGTTTCGCAATAAGCATAATGAAGATGGTGTGGTAGTAAGAAACAAGGCAAGATTAGTTGCACAAGGATATACTCAAATTGAGGGATTGGATTTTGGGGAGACATTTGCTCCCGTGGCAAGATTAGAAGCAATCCGGATTCTTCTCGCTTATGCTTGTGCACATAATATCAAGCTCTACCAAATGGATGTAAAGAGTGCTTTTCTTAATGGTAAAACTAGTGAGCTAGTGTATGTTGAACAACCTCCTGGTTTTGAGGACCCCAAAAGACCTAACCATGTGTTTAAGCTTTCTAAAGCTCTCTATGGGCTTAAGCAAGCTCCACGCGCTTGGTAGGAAAGGCTTAGGGATTTCTTGCTTTCCAAAGACTTCAAAATTGGAAAGGTTGACACTACTCTATTCACTAAAAGAATTGGCAAAGACTTATTTGTTTGTCAAATCTATGTTGATGATATTATTTTTGGATCTACTAATGAATTATTTTGTGAGGAATTCGGAAAAATGATGTCAAAAGAATTTGAAATGTCTATGATAGGAGAATTGAGCTTCTTCCTTGGCCTTCAAATCAAGCAATTGAAAGATGGAATTTTCATAAGTCAATCAAAATATTTGAAGGACATGCTCAAGAAGTTTGGCCTAGAAAATGCAAAGCCTATCAAGACTCCAATGGCAACAAATGGTCATCTAGACTTAGATGAAGGAGGTACTATGGTTGATCAAAAACTTTATCGTTCAATAATTGGTAGTTTGCTTTATATTACCGCATCTAGGCCCGATGTTATGTTTAGTGTATGCATGTGTGCTCGATTTCAAGCTTCACCTAGAGAGATTCACTTGAAGGCCGCTAAAAGAATTCTAAGATATTTGAAATATACTCCCAATATTGGTCTATGGTATCCCAAAGGTGCTCAATTTGAATTAATTGGATATTCGGATTCGGACTATGCGGGGTGCAAAGTTGATAGAAAAAGCACCTCCGGTTGTTGTCAATTTCTTGGTAGATCTCTTGTTTCATGGTCTTCTAAAAAACAAAATTCGGTTGCTCTCTCTACCACCGAAGCGGAATATATATCGGCCGGAAATTGTTGTGCTCAACTATTATGGATGAAACAAACTTTATTGGATTATAGAATTATTTTCAAGAATGTGCCTCTCATGTGTGACAATGAGAGTGTGGTAAAATTGGCTACCAATCCGGTCCAACACTCAAGAACTAAGCATATTGATATACGACATCACTTTTTAAGGGATCATGTTGGAAAGGGAGACATCTCTATTTATTCCATTGGCACGGATGATCAATTAGCAGACATTTTTATAAAGCCTTTGGATGAAACAAGATTTTGTTCTCTAAGAAGTAAAATGAATGTGATCGATCTCTCAAATGTGGCTTGAAGTTGATCACGCATGTGTAGTGTTGCATTTCGGTTCTAAATATGCTCTCTATGCTATTTATTTTGTATTTTTGATGCATTTTTCATTCTAAATTGATCTAGATAGTTTTATACAAAAATTTGCATTACTCAAATACATAATGCGGCTGATTGGTTGATCGGTCGGCCACATCCAGAACCGCCGGATGCGTTGACCGTGGATGTGCACTTGATTGGTAACCTGTACCTCACTGTTCGGGTCTGCATACGTGGGTACAGGTTAGGTCTAAAACCACGCATTTCGCTGCATGGCCATAGAAGTGAGATATGCGCATTCGAACAGATGCAGGCCCTCGTGAGCCAGGAGGCTAGGCTGCCACCAACCAATCAAGCGAAATATGTATATGCATGCATACTACCCCTTGGATTGGTCGAGATGTCCATATATGAGCACCAATTCGGATTTGAAATTCAAAATCAGAAAGTGGACAGACATTGAAAATCTGAGTGTCAGGCCGCGGACCGTCCGCCCATGGACCGCGGACCGTCCGCAGCATCAGGAACTGGACAGTCCGATCAGCAGTGCAGACCGTTTGAACACATCAGGCCGTGGACCGTCCGCCGCCCCTGCGCGGACCGTCCGCGACAGGAAATAAAGTCGGGCAGAGGCCGCAGACTTGTCATTTGTGCTCTTTGCCACTCTATTTCTTACTCTCCACTCGCCCAATAGTCTCCCTTGTCGATTGCGCGCGGACGGAGAAGTGACGTTGCGCACGGACAGTCCGACAGCCTGTGGAAACATTCTAGCAACATGTCTTCATCACGGTATTTCAAAATCTTATGGTTTCATCGAATCTCTTCAGTTTTGAGTCTGCTTGGATTTCCTCTCTGATCTCGATTTGAGCAGTAGTTTTACAAATCAAATTGGTGGGATTGTTAGTTCTACTCACTGTGAGTGCTGTGCAAAATTTTGAACTAGTTTGGATGGATATTCTCCGCAAAATCATCAATTCAACGTTTGTGGTGGCTAGGGTTCTGGAGAGTCGCCCCTGGTCGGTCGCGGATAGTCCGCCTGGTGGACGCGGACCGTCCGGGCCTCTGACGCGGACAGTCCGGCCCTCTAGCGCGGACCGTCCGGACCCTGGCAGAACAGTGCAGTTCTATTCCTTTCTATTGTGATAATTGGTATCAACTATTCATCTATGGATGTCTGTCACTTTATTGCAGTGGTTTGGGTGGTCTCCACAAGAAACTTGCAGGTCGCTTTAAATCAAAGCGCCCTCGTGGAGACGATGCTGACTATACACCATCCACTGATTCAGAGGCCCAATCCTCAGCTGGGGCAGTGAATCTATGGATAATGAAGACTTTCCTCATGTCCATCCCGATTATCCCATTGACATCACAGGATGGACATATCCAAAGCGGAGGTTTTCTATGGCTGAGTACTGCTCAAGGCGGACTGTGAACCAATACACTCTGCCATCTGACACCAATGTTCAATTTTTCCACACTCAGCTGCAGTTTGATGTTTTTTGGGGCACCTTGGTGGATACAAATTTTCATAAACATCAGGTGATTGATTGGTCCTTCATGCTAGGACAATCAGTCATGGAGGGTCTGATCACTAAGTTTGAGACGTGTGGACTATATCAGTTTATGGGGCAATGCACAGACTTCAATGAAATGGCGGTCAAGCAATTCCTGGCCACCTCAGAGATTGATATAGAAAAAGAATCCATCACTTGGATGACTGGATTCAAACGCTACTCTGCTTCTTTTGCTGACTTTGCCACTGCCAACAGTCTGAATTATGACACCATTTCTGCTGGACTGGATCTCTACACTGAGGACAATTTCGAGGATTTTGTTCAATTCTATGAGCCCGCAAGGCTGGGCATACCCAGGAGGTTTGGAGAGACAGCAGGTCTCATGCATCATCCTGCTGTGATCAACAAGATTGCCAGAGTCACTATTCTCCCCAAGAGTGGGGATAAGAGCAAAATCAGGGACAAATTCTAGAACATTATCCATCACATCATGAACGGTGAGGTCATGAATATTGTTCTATTCATGATGAGATAGCTCAATGATTTGAAGATGGACAAAAACCAAAATTTAGCTTATGCTCCTTATATTATGGCTCTCATCAAAGCTAAGACAAGATTTGAGGGGCCTTGCGAGGTTGTTCACACACCGTTCAGACCCTTTAAGAATGAAATAGGGTTTCTCACCAGGCCACTCACTCCCTTCCCAGATGATGAGGAAGACCCTGGCTATGATGGAGGAGCAGCTCCTGATGTTGAGGCCGAGTAGATGCCTCCTCCTCCACCTCCTCCTCAGCCTCAGCAGTATTGGCAGCCTGGTCCAGGCTACTTTGATCCATATTTCCACACTATGCAGCAGGGGCTTCAGACCCATATTGATACTCGCTTTGGCGGCATGATGACTCATATGGATCATCGTCTGGATAACATGCAATCTCGCTTTGACAATAACTTGGATGCGCTCAGCTCTGAGTTTTCTGAGTTTCGTGATCACATTCACACTCATGTCACTGATCCTATCATGACCAGATTGAATAATATGCAGCAGAGTTTTCAAGATAACATGGGCGCTCTCTCAAGCCAATTTGACAATCTTTCTACAAATGACAGCTTGCATGATATCAGTCAGAGGCAGCAGCAACTTCAGCAAGATTTTGGCTAGTTCTCCTCTTTTTTTGACACTTTCAGCACTCACTACTACAACATGCATCCTCCGCCCAATGATCAGTGAGGCCTCTCCTTTATGGCAATTGATGCCAAAGAGGGAGAGACAAGTGATGAGAAGAGAAGTTGTCATTTGTCTCATTCAGGGGGAGTTGGTCTGTGTGGACATTGAGACTGAGACCATGCATGTGCATATTTACCTTTTATGTCGCATGCATTAGTATTATGTCTTATGCACTTGGTACTGGCTGCTACTATTTGAACTGTTAACTCTATGTCGTATGTATGTGGACAATTATCTGTAATATTCTGTGGGTTGAACTATGTTTTAGTTCAAATTACTCTGTGTGTGGTTAATCGAGTAGGGATTATAATTGTTGCGCTTACTCTACGCATCATCTCTTGTATGCCTCGATAACCATGATTGTAGGAAAGTCTCCATCAAACTCCGATATATTATGTGTGTTATATCTTCAGCTTTAAACAATCCTGCACACACTTAGGGGGGGCCTTTCTTACATACTGAGTTTTTATTGGGATTTATCTATCTCTTGGACAGAACTTCAAATCAAGATAAGTCCTATGAAACTCATCTCCAAAATCTATCTTATACCTTGGGTATGAGGGAGATTTGGAAAATCTAAACTTCTCTTTAATATATTATGAAGTGTTGTCATCAATTACCAAAAAGGGGGAGATTGTGAATCATCTAGGCCCCTTTGGTGATGTTTTGGTAATTAATGACAACTGCTTGTGGGCTAACGATTCTTGGAGAAATAAGAATGCAAGGATGGACCACATAGAACAGGAGATATTGGAATCATAAGCATTGGTTGTGGATCAATTGAAGGCAAAGGTATAATATAGGTTTTGTTTTTGCTGGTCTTGAGGAGTTTTAGAGAAGATACCTGACCGGATTAATAGACTAGATAGCCGTACTATTAAGAGGGGTCAATGTCTTTGATCTGTGTAAAGCTTAGTGCCTCATAGAGCATCGAGTAGTTGCATTTGCATGAGGACTAACAACGCTTCGAAATTCTTGAGCTAAAAGTTCTTTCAAAAGCGAGTTTGAAAAAATTGCAATGTCTTGGATGCGCGGACCGTCCGGGCCTTGAGGGCGGACCGTCCACGATCCACCAGAGGGGTCCGAAGTCTGACCACTTCGGAAGCCACTCTGTTGCATTGCACTGCGGACTGTCCGGGCCTTAGGACCGGACCGTCCGCAGTCATGACCAGAGAAGGCTGGTTTCGGACCAGTCCCTGAATTATAGCACGGACCGTCCGACTGTGGTGTGCGGACTGTCCGCAAGTGTCAAACTTGTTTTGGACAGGGACTGTGTGTTTTTGTAGATTTGTACTACGGACTGTCCGGGTGACTAGTCCGGACAGTACTGTCTCAGGTCGCGGACCGTCCGGCCTTATTTGCGGACGGTCCGCCCGTGTTAACTTTTCTTGGTCAGAGGTTCGGGTGCCTCATGCTGCTAGGTCGCGGACGGCCCGGCCTTGGAGGGCGGACTGTCCGGACTCACCTTTTCTGACAACTTTGACAGTTTTCAAACGGGAATTATAGCCGTTATACGTACGGCGGACCGTCCGGCCCTAGGGCGTGGACCGTCCGCGTGTGCGCAGAACTGATACTTTTTGCACATAACGGTTGGATTTCAATAGGGGGTTATAAATAGAAGGGTAGCTCGTGTGAGAGAGCTTTCTTGGCTATTCCTTGCACTCATTGAGCTCATTTGTGATCCTCCAACTCACTCTCTCACACTCTTTGCTTGAGATTGCATTCTAGTGAGAGATTGAGGGTTCCTAGTGCATTTGCATCCTTCGGTGATTCTTGAGGCACTAGGTGGTACACCGAGCAAGCGTCATCGACTTGTTACTCTTGGAGGTTGTCGCCTCCTAGACGGCTTGGGTGATTGTCTCCGTCGAGCTCTCCAAGAAGATTGTGGAGAAGCCGCGGTGTTGATTGTGAGAGGTTCGCGCCTACCTCGCCGGAGCGGGAAAGGTGACATTAGTGGAATCAAGGTATTGAGTGATTTCTTGTCCACTTGGCTCAAAGATCAAGCTGTGTCTTGATAGAGGAGCAAGTGAGAGCTAGAAGTCCACCTCAACGTGGATTAGGGGTGATCGGCAAATCACCGATACCACGGGATAAAATTCGGTGTCTCTACTTTCTTGCATTACTTATTGCCTTGCAAGTGATTAGTGTTTTGCATATTGTTCCTCAAGTATTCAATCACCATAGTTGATTCTTATACATTGTTTACTCATTGTCACTAGAAAATTTATTCCTCTTGTTATATTGATTAAACTTACCTAGTGTTTTTGATTTTAGTCAAAACCGTCTATTCACCCCCCCTCTAGCCGGTGTCCTAGATCCTACAAATTGTTAGACTGAGAAAGTAGTTCAAGACCGTTATACAAACCCCTCATCTTAGCTCTAGGGTCTAGAACAAATGCAAAGGAATATAACATCGACATAGACTTCTAGTACTTCATGAACTTAGCTTTCATTGGAACAACATAAACACTTAGATTAGTATCATGTTCATGTTGATGCAGATGACTAGCAAATTCAAGTATGTGATGTATTACCGAAGGACTAGTGGGGTAATAAACACCATACAAGACAACAGTTGATTAATAGAACCGCTCTAGGAACTCGATCCAAAACCTTTTTAGCTACATACCAATGTTGTTCACTTAGTAGAGGATAGCCATAGTATGTATTAATGAACATAGAAAACATAGACTTATATGACAAGACATTCTTTAGCATAAGATATGTTGAGTTCCATCTAACATCCATGTTCAAACCAAATTTACGAGGTCTACAACCTTTTGCTTTACAACAATTACTAAATGAACCAATTCTCTAGTTAGAAGAGTTTAAGAAATTAATAGTAGTTCTAAACACATCTAAATAATCCTTAAGCCTTTTCAAGCCACATTTCACAATCAAGTTAATAATGTGACAAGCACAGCGCAGATGCACTACATTATAAGTTTTGTTACTAGGATCTGTTGGATCAACATTAGCACCCAAGTACCCAGCAAGCATAGGTGACAATGTAAGCATGGCAGTTGAATTAGAAGAAGCATTATCTAAAGTAACAGAGAACACTTTATCAATCATGCCAAAGTATTGAATCACACAAGTAATGCATTCAGCAATGTTAACACCACTATGCGACACTTGGATCAATTTTAAACATATCATAGACTTCTTTAGTTCCTAATCAGCATTAACAAAATGATCAACAACAGTAATGTAATCTTCCTGAGCATTACCATACCATATATCAGAAGTCAAGCACATAGAAGACACACCAGGAAAAACTGTTTCTTTTAAGTTCTTTAATTTTTCATTATATAGCTTAACCAGGTCTCTAGCAGTTGTAGACCTAGATACTCTAACATATCTAGGGTTTTGAGCATGCTGAATGTAATCATCCCAAGCATCTGTGTCAACTATCTCTAAAAGAAGATCTAGTCTAGCAATCAAACGACAAAGCTCAGTCCTAGCAACATGAGGATCATATTCCCAGTTTCTATAAGACCCATCAGGGTTCAAAGTTATTCTAGTTTGAACCATAGCAACATGATCAACTTTTTTACGTGATTTCTGGTGCCTAAGCAGGTGTCCAATGCTGAAAGGGAAATGGCCTCAACCATCTCCTATAATCGATTTTGGTGTTTGACGACCATCACAAAACTTATGGACTAACTAGTTTGCCTAGTTGATCTTTTCTCAGGTGCATAAAGTTCATATACATCTGTAAGGAAAATGGACCCTGGGCCATTTGGCTAAAGGGATTTTAGTGTTTGATGATCAACACAGCCTGTGGACTAATGAGTGTGCTAGTGTTTATGTTTCTAGTTTATAGGATGCGAAGATGATTGGACTAAGGTTATGAGGATGCAACACATCAAAAAGAAAAGACATAAAAAGAAGCATAGAAGTCCAAGACTCAAGAAGAATAGAAGCCCAAAAGAATCATCGAAGAAATCCAAGAAAAAGGGCAGTCAGCCAGCGCCTGGTGGTGCAGTGGACAGTGAACAGTTCCGGTGTGCACCGGACTATTCGGTGAGACAACCGGACAGTCTGCGCAGAGGGGCCCACAGACAGGCGCCCTCCCATACACCGGATAGTCTGGGTAACAGTTGGATTCAACGGTCGACTGCTACAGACCCCAACGGTCGGTTGACATGGCAGACACTATACATTGAACAGTGCCCTATCCGGTGTGCACCGGACTGTCCGGTGCACCCATCGACAAAAAGTTGTTGCTTTCTGTCCAACGGCTATAAATGGGATTAGGGCCTATAAATACCCCCAACCACCTCCATTCAGCACACCCAAGCATTCTATGCATCCACATTCAATACAAGAGCAAGAAATTCATTCCAAGACACATTTAAAGTTTTCAATCCTCTCCAAATGCCACAATTAAGACAAGTGATCAATAGTGATTAGTGACTTGAGACAGTGTGATTCGTGTTTCATTTGTTGCTCTTGTTGCTTTGCTTTTTAATCGTGCTTTCTTTATCTCCTTCTAAACTCTCTAAGTGATTTGTAAAGCTAGCAAGAGACACCTAAGTGTGTGGTGATCCTTGCGGGGTCTTAGTGAACCTTGAGATTAAGAAGAACCACTCAACTGGTTTAAGTGATCAATTGAGAGAGGGAAAGGGTTGAAAAGACCCGGCCTCCGTGGCCTCCTCAACGGGGAGTAGGTTCATTGGAACCGAACCTCGAGAAATAAATTGTTGTGTTCATTTGTGTTGATCATCACCGTTCGATTTGATTCTTCCCCTCCCCTCTCTCTAAGTTCTCTTGCTCACAATCTTTTGAGTTAGCTCCCAAAGTCATCCGCATTGATTAAGCAACTCATAGCAAGAAGAACTCTCTTCCGCACTCCGCATTCATTATAATTTGTTTCTAATCCTAACCCTGGGTGAAGTTCGTGTTCAAAGTTTATAATTTACAGGTTTCGCCTATTCACTCCCTCTAGGCGATTTTCAAATGCCAGCATTAGAATTAGCACTCAACCGACCCTTGCAAAATTTGCAAATACCAGCAATGGGCACCTTCTTACCATTACGATTTTCTGTGACATCAGTGAAGTCATTCCAAATAATAGATCGAAACTTACTAGTGCTGGAAGAAGCCAATGAATCAAGTTCATTAGAGCCCCCAACATCACTAACCGGCGCTGCCCCCTCTAGGTCGACGGGAACTGTTGGTCACTTGTTTTCAATTGCTACATGGCATAAAAAAGAAGACAACATGTACAAGTTAAAAGATTGCAACCTTCTCCCTTCAATTACTCCTTTTTCCGAATGATAATTTGAGGAGAAGGTAAAAAGTAAGAATAAACATGTGACGATGTGCATAGGAAAGGAATAACCGAAGGACGAAACATGTGACTCATCTTTTTGCCTTGGCCATTGTCATTTCATCCTTCTCGACATAATATAAAATTACAAGCAGACCTTCAGCTCACACTAGGAATAGCTCGAAGGTACTTCGGAGGCTAAACTAAACGAAGCTATGGGCCCTTGAAAAGGTGAATTTATGCATCGTACTGTTTCCTCTATTTATAGGGGAGAGGAACATCTTCGTACAAAATTACAAGTACACATATAGTTCACAAATGTTATAGGGACACCACTATCTTTTCTCCTTTCTTGCTGCACAAGTCTCCATTAATTCCTTTCTATTTGCTTCATGCTCGAAGGTCTTGGATGCCGAAGCTAGCAGCTTTGACGTACGTCTTCACAACATCGATGTTCACGCAAAGCTCCATAGCTTCTCTTCTCCACTCTACAAGTTACTCTCTGATGAAGGCTTGCTTCATTGCCTCCTCATGTTATATCTGAAACACATTCGCTCAATCCGAAGGTGAGGTGTTTGGAGGATCTTTGGTAAAGTAGTCCCCAATAGGAACAACACTGCTACATACATGAAACAAGACAACAACATCATCTTCCATGTCGTCGACGTCATCAGGAAGTTGCCCTAACTCAACGAGCTCGTCGTTGATGGTTCTAGGGGATCGTTATCGTCCTCGTCATCCATGCTCACTTGTCGGCACTGTACCTCAGCGGCCCATGCGGCACCAGCACGACACAATCGGGCGACGACCTGCCAAAACCAAGCGGAAAGGCTGAGGTAGAGCCATAGAGAAAGCCATAAAGGATGAGGATGAGGTAGAGGAAGCCAAAACCAAGCAGAGAGAATGAGGTACATTCCTACCAAGCTGGAGCCCCAAGCCGGAGAGGCGGTGACGATGACGTACGACGGGCGATGACAACAACACCATGATAAACGACGAGCGACGAGATTAGGGTTAGGGATTGGGGAGGGAGAGGGGTGAGCCGCAGGCAGGAGAGTGCAGATATCGCCGGTGACGGAGATCCGGCAGTGGAGAGCTGATGCGTCGCCGCGTGGGTGAGGGAAATGGGGATTAGGGTTAGGGAATGGGGAGCGAGCGGCGGTGAGCGGATGCGGGCGCCGGCGCACCGCACTGCAGTGGAGACTAGAGATGTTGGCAGTTGGTGACGGAGATCCATCATCGGCATTGGAGACGGAGAGGCGGAAACGGAGATCTGGGACGATCGAGCGAGCGACAGCGAGTATGGGGAGGGGCAAGCGGGGAGGGGGAGGGACGAGACCGGACAAGCGGTGCACGACAGCGCCACAACGGGAGTGCAGGCAGTCCTAAATACCCACGCCTTGTCGTGCCTGCCGTTTCCTGGTGGGCCGGGCCATGCCTCCCAACGGATGGAGCCGATAGCCCAGGCACGGCCTGGGCATGAAAGCTGACAAGCCGGATTTGGGTCGATCGGGTAAAAAAAGGGCTTGTGCTGGGCTACCGAGTTACGAGCTACATGTAGAAAGTAACCTTTCTTGTCGGGCAACGACTGCTATGCAAGCAGTTTTTCTTTGCAAGCGTGCAAGCAAACCATCTGGTCCATTAGATTACGATCCAACCACAGATACAACCATGGTTTGTTAGGAGTTTTTTTATAAAGATTATTGAGCTGATGGTGGAAGGGTTTAAGTGTTAAATATGACTTACGATTGGATCATAATTTAATGGACCAGATGATTTGCTTACACGCTTGAAAAGAAAGACTGCTTGCATAGCCGTTGTTGCCTTCTTGCCGTATCCACCAGCACCAAAAGCACCCTATATTTACCACGCTAGCAAAGGTTTCACTCGCCAGCAGCCTATGCTACATTTCCACTCAAGCAAGTGAGCAGCTCCTCCGCCCCCAGCAACATGGAGACGGCCTACGTTGTCATCCTCTCGTTCTTCTTCACCTTTGCAATCCACCGCCTCCTCAACCGCCGCCATAGCAGGAATATGAACACGAAGCAGCTGCCACCGGGCCCTCTAGCCATCCCGGTCCTCGGCCACATGCACCTGCTCGAGAAGAAGATTCACGACTCGTTCACGCGCCTCGCCGCGCGCTATGGGCCTGTGCTCTATGTCCGCCTCGGCTCCCGTGACGCCGTGGTCGTGTCCTCTGTCGACTGCGCCAGGGAGTGCTTCACAGAGCACGACGTGACCTTCGCGAACCGCCCGAGCTTCCCGATGTTGCATCTCATGACCTATGGGGGCACCACGGTCGGCACCTGCGCCTACGGCCCGTACTGGCGCCACATCCGCCGCGTCATCACGGTGCACCTCCTGTCCGCTCAACGCGTGAGGACCATGGTCCCCACCATCGAAGCAGAGGTGCGCGCCATGGCGCGGAGCATGTACCGTGCTGCCGTGACCGCTCCAGGCGGCGCCGGCGCAGCGAAGGTGGAACTGAGGGGGATGCTGTTCGAGCTCGCCCTCAGCGCCCTTATGGAAACCGTCGCGAAGACCAAGACATCCCGTACGGTGGATGCCGCGGACACGGGCTTGTCACCGGAGGCCCGAGAGTTCAAGGAGTCGATGGACGTCATGGTGCCGCTTCTGGGCACGGCCAATATGTGGGATTTCCTGCCCGTGCTACAGAGGTTCGACGTGTTCGGCGTGAAGAACAAGATTGCGGCCGCTGTAAGCAGCAGGGACGCTTTCTTTCGGCGGCTCATTGACGCGGAGCGGCGGAGGCTGGACGGCGGCGTTAAGAGCGAATTACAACGACGACATGATCATGTCTCTGTGCTTCGTAAGTTGTAGTTGTCCCTCATAAATCGATAGTCTAGAGTATCTATTGTACGTGTATATACATTACATAATTAAAAGAAACCCTACACGTTCAGCCCTAAAACTGACCGATTAATTAAAAACAAAATAGATGTACCATTAAATTACATGATAGCATAAAAGTATATATATTTCCTACTGTTAGTTTTCGTTTTGGATAAAGTTTGAGCCAAATGTATAAAATTTTGATTACATATAACTATTTCGTTGTCGACAAATAATAGGATACTGAAGGGAGTAATCAGGAGCGGACTCAACACCCAGACAGTGTAGGCCACTACGGCACTACCTGACCTATCTTGTCCGGATGTCTTTTATATAAAACTAGCCAGTTGTCCGTGCTTTACTACAATTTTTATATATCATATAAATATGTATTAAGATATTTATTCAAATATAATTATTGTTTATTTCTAAACACTAAAACATATGTGGATACCGAAGGGAGTAATCAGGAGCGGACTCAACACCCAGACAGTGTAGGCCACTACGGCACTACCTGACCTATCTTGTCCGGATGTCTTTTATATAAAACTAGCCAGTTGTCCGTGCTTTACTACAATTTTTATATATCATATAAATATGTATTAAGATATTTATTCAAATATAATTATTGTTTATTTCTAAACACTAAAACATATGTGGTCTGGTGGTTACCCCAAATGTTTGGACCAAAAAGGGGTGTGGGTTCGAATGCTCATTTTACACTATTTTTTACACGGTATGATAACGTGGAGGTTAAAGTCATCACCAGGTGCTCACATTAGGTTCTTAATAGATTAATATAGATATATAGATTATCTATAGTTATTAGCACTTGATAATCTTGCCTCAATTTCTAGATCTGCCACTGGGAGAGTAATCCATATCGAGAAGATCACCTAGTTTCTATTAGGATAACGATTCTCTGGCTCGCACGTCAAGCATAATCAATTTTTTGGCTCGTTGCTAAACATGACAACTCTATCGTCATAACCACGAAGAGTAGACACATATAAGAAGATCTTCTGCATATTTGATATTGCAGTCCATGTTCTCTGCGGGAACGGAAACTACTGCGACCACGGCGGAATGGGCGATGTCGCTGCTCCTGAACCACCCAGAGGTCCTGAAGAAGGCGCAGGGGCAAATTGACGCGTACGTGGGGAATTCCCGCCTGCTATGCGCCGACGACATGCCACACCTCCCCTACCTCCAGTGCATCCTCACCGAGACGCTCCGGCTATACCCGATTATTCCGATGCTGATCGCGCATGAGTCCACCGCAGACTGTAAGGTCGGCGGCCACCACGTGCCAAGCGGCACGATGCTGCTCGTCAACGCATACGCCATCCACAGAGACCCTGCGGCGTGGATGGACCCGACTGTCTTTAGGCCTGAACGATTCGAGGACGGCAGCGCCAGCGCTGAAGGGAGGCTCCTGATACCGTTCGGGATGGGGCGGCGCAAGTGTCCCGGAGAGACCATGGCGCTGCGGACTCTAGGGCTGGTGCTGGGGACTCTGATCCAGTGCTTCGACTGGGCCACTGTTGGAGGCGTCCCCAAAGTTGACATGACCGAAGCGTCCGGGCTCACTCTCCCGAGGGCCGTTCCCCTCGAGGCCATGTGCAAACCGCGCCAAGCCATGCTTGATGTTCTTCAGAACCTGTGAGCGCCCTTGCGGACTGAAGAAGTTTTCATTATCAAATGTTGCCACGTTGTTGCCTTGCTATCTATACGTAGGGCAATGTTTAATCCCTACAAGATCGATCTCACTCCTCTCTCTCTCTACCAATAAACATGTTCGTGCGTTGTAATACAACATATCACTTGTATTGTCGGTTGTAATATGATTCAGAGTGAAATTCTATGTCACTGGATATGAACTATATCTAATTCATCATAGACGAAGACGACTACTACTTTGGAGCCTGGGTAATTTTGTCATTATTATTTGTGGGCTTCGCCAATATATTATTGGGTCAACAAATCATAATCACAGATGGTCAAATCAGTCATAGACACCGTATATCATAATAACATAGAGCTAAAATTGAGAGTGGCAAAATAGAAAATTTCTCACTGCTTTTAGTAAAAACACATATAACTCTCGTTCTCGAGGAAGTGGAGGAACAACTAAACTTGAGGGTCAAGAAATATGTTTGGAAGAGGTAGTCCCTTTAGTCCTAACTTCCAAGACTAAACTTTAGTTCATACCATGTTTGGTTTTAGGGACTAAAAGTGATCAACGGTCATTAAAGCATCTAAAAAGACTATATTTCCATATATTCAACCAACCACCATTCTCCCACTAGTATTTGGACAACACAATAAAGGAGGGACATGCCATAAAAGTAATTGTTTAGTCCATTTTAGTCTTCCTTAAGAGAGTAGGGACTAAAGTGTCTTAGTCCCCCTTTTAGTCTGTGTGTTTGGTAATTTAAGGACCGAAAGGAACTAAAATAGAAGAACTAAAAATTAGTCCCTGGATTCAAATAGGTCCCTATATTTCTTTCTTTAACATAGACTTTTTTTCTTGGAAACACTATAACTCAAAAGTTCGAAGAAGCTATACGGTGGTAAATTGGCCTTGCCGATCGACTGGGTTGTCGGTCGATCAGGGCGGGTGAAACCGACGGCGTTGGGGTAGGCATAGTCGTTATCGATGGACAGTACCGACCGTTATGTTGGGGCCACAACTGTTACCGATGGGTTTGGTCAACGACTATCAGTAGCTGACGTGGTCATCTCTGATTGGTTCGAGCTGTTTCATCTGTTTGGATTTGAAAAAGAATCCAAAAAAAATCCACCCTAAAAATAGAGGGGTGCTTGGGTTTATTCACACGCTTTCACCTCCAATTACCAAACCCTCTCCATTCACACACTTTCATCTCCGTTTTGATTCAGTTGCTTTCGAACCACCGTTTCGATATGGATCCGAGGTGGAGTTCCGACTATAAAATGTTCAAGGACTTGCTTAGTGAGCAATATCCACAATGTCCTGAGACCCCTGCTGGTGTGAGACAAGTCTTCTTTAATGGTATTTCTTCTGTCCACCATTGGCGAGAGTAAGTTCTTGCTCATCCCTTGGACTAACTCCTCAACCTCTCTTTTTCTTGTATGCTCCTCCTCCATATCCATATCGACCTATTGTCGTTGCTCTTCCTTCAACTATTGAGCCTTCAACGACTGACACTACTCCTAGCATCGATGAATCCCCTTCAACGGATGCTCACTTATCTGCATATTTCTCCGTACTCGTACGAGTACCCATACACTCCTCCTACGGCTCGTATGGTGTTCCTCCTCCATATCCTCCTCTTTATCGTGCTCCTCATGCGTTCCAGCCCACCTATTATGCTCCTCCCACATATGGTGCTACCGCTCTTTCCCATGCTCCATCAGACATAGTAGTGCCATCAAGTAGCCTCAACGATACGACCTTCAACGAGTCTACGTACTACGGTGCATTGCAGCTCCAAAACTGACAAGACTAGAATAAGACAGAGGATGAAAGGTTTATAAGTACATGTATAAATTTATGCATTCCACTTTTTTATAAATAGAGAATATTTTGCGAGTTTGTATATCTGTAGGTGCACGCGTGGCTAATGCACTCATTGACCCACTGAGGGCAACAATAAAAAAAGGTTAGCCTTTTGGGAAAAAATAACATCAACGTACAACTCCACCATCAAGCATCCTTGCCAGTGTACCGCCTAGCAGTTCAAGGATCAATGGTCCACGAGCAACCAAAAGGCCACCCTCTTTAACGACATCTACAACCGCTTGTCTTTGCCCCGGCCAAGCAGATCAGTTGATGCCAGCTACTGCAAACAATAAACGATAGCTTCCACAGTAGACTCAGCAAAACTGAAATCATGCTGAAGCACATGTGGTGTGCACTTCATCACCAACCAAAGTGGTATGCGCGACACGGTGACCCTTCCAACGATGGGAGCAAACGATCCCGCCTCAACATGGAGGATGATTATAGCTCCACATCGTCCAATAGTATTGAATCACCACATCGTATTGATCGTGATAGGACAAGAGCGCAACGCAAGGGCAAGGAGTTAGCAATGAGCAGTAGCGAGACCCCTCGCCAGAATAAGAGCATAGTGGAGCAGCTCTATAAGGCCAGGGAGAAGTTAAATTATGCAACACATGAATGACAACATGAGAAGGCTTCCTATATTGCCCACTAAAAATGGCCAAATTATTAAAAATAGTTGACTACAGAAACAAGAAAGAATTTGAGGAGGACGATGACGACGACAAGTACTTTTTTATGAACTATGTATTTTATTTTTAACAATTTGTTGCATTTTATGTACATTGTTTAATTTATGTAGTTTTTATGGGCTATATTTTTGTTATTTCTTTTTGCATTTTACATAGTTTTTATGAGTCAAGTTTCGTTTTAGAATATGAGTCAGTAAAAGAAAAAGTAACATGGTGATGAGCTGATTGTAACTCATGGTTAAGGTTGTACACTAGAGTATTACAATAGATAAGGTCTAACGCTGGTAGATAAAAGGTCGGTTTGATATAGCTTTTTTCTTAAGAGCTTCTCTGAGAATCTGGGCTCCTAGATAATTTAGCTCTCATGAGAATCTGGATATCGCTGGGCTTGCATGCAGAGGAAGATGAAAGTAACACCCAGCTGTGACAGAACCCCCAAAGTCATTAGGCCCACCTACAGTTGTCCTTGTCCAACAGACATCAGACAACCTTGTAGATGTTCCTGAATCACTTGACAAGTTCGGTATCTTCTTTCTTACCTTTCCAGGAACGTTTCACCCGTCTTGCAGACATTACGGAACAACGGAGATATCGAAATGCGGCAGCGATTACATAAACTTACATTTATTTAGAAAGTAAGATCAAGTTACTTATTACAGACCAGAGTTATAACATGAGTGCTGACTAGTATTATTACAATACCAAGGGAGGCAAAAACTCCTCCCGATAAGTTCTTACATAAAAGTTTCTTATGGAGGACCATGTCCTCCCGTAGCTTCACTCTTGTTTTTCTTCATTTGGAACCACCTTGGTACAAAAGCAACAAAAATTTGCTGCTTCCTCACCTAAAAACAACGAGGGAATAAACCCTGAGTATGGAATTACTCAGCAAGTCTTACCCGACTAAAGAAAAGACTCTCAAGGGTATGCTGGTTATAAGGGAGTCAAGGTAAGGTATCTCAAGATCAAAGACTCTGTTTTGCATAAATGCTTACTAAGAGTGGATCCTTAAAATCCAATTTTATTTTCAAGTTAGGTAAACTTACCTGCATCTAGAGTTCTTGCTAACCTAGTTCAAACACTTGACCTGCACTAGCCAATTTCTTTATCGACCCGTCATCTTCACTGGAGTTCTACGTATAAGTCAGGGACCAAGTCTTCATAACCGCGAAGGTACGGCGATCCGAATCGATTATACTCAGCTGAGGATCTCTAATCACACGACATATGTAGCACTTAACCCTTGCATATGTCAACCCGCCACTGGGGTTCTTAAGACCAGATTAGGTTCACGCAAACCGAGAGCACAGATACACCACCGTCCAGCCTCTTGCTACAGAGGGTACACGCTACTCTCGCCACCGCTCCACGCCCATTTCGTGTTATCTTATTCTGGCCTTAGTCTGCCCGAGCCAAGGCTTACCCATGACGAGGCATGTGACCAGTTAAAGGGTCCTCGGTCATCAGGCCTACATCGACACGGTCCTTAATCGACTCAGACAGAGACACTACACCGAATCTCTCTTCTCGTGCAAGTCAACCGCCCGGTCTCAGCTTAATCATTTACCCAAAAACTTGGTACCTGGCAGAGGTACATCTTTTCCGATGTTGAACCCATCATGGCCATGATGGATCCACCATCAAGTTTTATTTCCAAAAACATCCCTCCCACTTTGCCAATCATCTTTTGTAAAACAAAACCTTTTGTTTTGCTAGAGCAATACTAAGCATAGTAAAAACCTTTTGTAAAACAGGGTATCAAGGAAAGTAATCAAGATCAAGGAAGGGGATGCAGGAATTGTTTAGCAATCAACTCCTATTACTTAATGCAGCAAGTAAGTGAAAAAGATTTTAAAAACATCAAGGAAGGTGGCAAATGCACCGGGGCTTGCCTTCATTAGTAGGTGAGTCAGGCTCAGGCCCGCAGATGTCAAAGTAGAGACAAGTTCCTGCCTGAGATTCCAAAGGTGGTGGTGTCTTCTCTTCGGTCACTTCAATCTCTTCTTTGTTTTCTAAACATAACCATATATATGTATATAAGAATGAATGCCATGTAATGCTCATGAGAGTGCAAAGATAATAAGATTTTATTATCTAAGGTCTTGAATACAATTTTCCTTCACGGAACTCCGAGAACTTAGGGTTTCTGGATTCAGTAAAGGAGTTCAAAGGGCAGGGGTGGGGGTTTTGGGTTCTAAGTATCAAACATGGTCCAAATTCAACCAAATTCTACCCAAGGCTTCTAAATAATATGTAGAACTCATATAAAAAGTTTGGGCATTTTTGGAATTACCATTTATCTCCTAAAAATCCAGAACTAATGGTTTAAGCTAGTTTAAATGCCTTAAAATTCCTTATTTAATCTAAAAATCATGAAACTATTTTTATTAAATACTATGAAAAATAAGAAGTCTAGGAAAATTGGTTTGATAATTTTAGGATTTTTCTACAATTTATATCAGATTTCCAAAGCTCTACTGAAAAAGAAAAAGAAAAAAGATCAAATTGTACTGGGCCGGTTCTAGCCCAGGCGGCCCAACCCAGAGGAAAAACGCGCGCGCGTGTCCGCGGCAGCGCTGGCGTCTTTACAGAAAGGGCCTCAGAGTTTTTACTAACCGAAAATAGTTTCTTTCACTGTTTAACAGAGTCACTAACCGTTTACAAAAAGACCCCCGCACTCCTATCCATTCTCGGTTAGAAGTCCACGACTGCGTCGAGCGCGGGGAAGCTCCGGCGAGCACCTGTACCGGCCGAATGGGGCAATGACTAGGGTCTCCGAGCGACTAACACCCAATTGAACCCTCCCCGATCCATTCCCCCAACCCAATTTCTTCAACGACTAACTAACTAGCTCTGGCCATGGCGACCGAGAACCATGCGGACAGGGGAGTGTGTTAACGGCGATTGGTGAGCCCGCAGTCCAAATTGGTGGTTCGGCAAGCATCACAGAGCTATGAGAGTGCTCAAACGAGGAAGCAGGGGACAGGGACTGACCTGTGGATGGTTGGCCACGGCGAGGGGCTTACACGATGGCGGAGAACTGATTTGGGGCGAATTCAAAATTCACGAGTTCTGGCGAACGATTGTTAGCGATTCATGGTGGCTGGGTGGGTGATGACCCTGCGGGGCTGGCGGGGGGCTCAATTTATAGTTCTTGTCGTCGGTGGTGTCCAATTCCACGAGGTTGTGCTGGCGGCCGGAGGGGAGAAAGTTCACT
This sequence comes from Zea luxurians, assembly GCA_029449295.1. Taxonomy (NCBI): domain Eukaryota; kingdom Viridiplantae; phylum Streptophyta; class Magnoliopsida; order Poales; family Poaceae; genus Zea; species Zea luxurians. The sequence continues at coordinate 34,360,981 of JAOPSE010000026.1, read as the reverse complement.
GGTGCGTGCGATGGGGGCAAACATCGTGGCAAGGCCTTAGGTAATAGAAGGACGGCGTGTGGCAATCAACTGCGACGTGGTAAGATGGCTGACGGCGTGGCATAACTGTGAAGAACGGCGGCACGCCGGTGATGGCCGTGCGGCCACGTCGCCGGTAAGCGGATGAGCGACCGAGTGGCCACTTGCTCCATGTTTATCCACGGTGAGATCTTTCCAAGGTGAACAAGATTCACACGGCCGCGGCACAAATCCCGGCGACCAGCGCAAATCTGGTCGCGCGGATCGCCGGCGACGAGCGTCCGAGCTGGCAGTCTGATCCTCATACTGTACCATGGAAGTGGGACTCAGTTGGCCTGACAGTCAATATTTAGGCTTGATTTGCTCACAAATCCCTATGGTAACATACTCCATGCTCTGCAGCAAAGTTGGGGAGCTATATACCATCTATATTTCGACTATAGGGATTGAACTCATTTGATCACTAGATCAAGGTTAAATTCAAACCCAAAGATAGCTCCGTTACACTGAAATTCTGAATTTCAGAGTTCCATTAGCCTGCCAGTCCATCTTTAGGCTTAATTATCTTCCAAATTCTCTTAACAACTATGCTTACACTCTTAAGCAAAGTTGTTCTCCTTTGTTTGGTCAACAAGTTGATGTGGAAACCTAGGGCAAAAACCCTAGAATTTGAAAGTTACAAAGCTCCAAAGTTGAGCCAAAACTCTGAATTTTCAGACTTAGTATGAAATTATAATTAGGGTCTTTTTGCAATTTAGTCCAAAACTTAGGGTTTGGCTTGTAAATCTTCCTAAATGTGAATCATGTGACTTTATATGTTTTAGCATAGTAGTTTTTACACTTTAGTCCAAATGTGCAGTGTTTTTGCACATAGGCCCCTAGGGTTTGGACTTAGGGTTTTCCTGGGTTCAAATGGGGGTTTTTGGTATCTTAGGGGTATAAATGTGATTCAAGTTCATTCTTGGGATCATTTTATGACTATTCCCCTAAAGCTTTTAGGTTTTCTCACTTTGGGTTATATTTTACCACTTTAATCCCTATTTAGGGCTAAGCCCCCTATCCAGGGTTCTATTTGCAAAATGCTATAACATTACAACTTGTTTGAAATTTTTACCTGGTGAATGCACTCTAGGTGTGTCAAACATATGCAATGCCAATGTTTATGATGCCATGCTCAAGTTTTAGTTGCAGTAACACTAGGGGTGTTACATCCTTCCCCCCATAAAAGAATCTCGTCCCGAGATTAAAAGTCCTAGGGTAAGTAATGGAAAAGGAAATGTGTCACATTCTTATTTCCTCATTTCTGGTACAAGGCAGGGGTGGTGTGGGGTTCACTCTTTATTACAACAACTAAACACACTTTACAAATTATATGAGGCTAAAAAGCCCGGGAAATTCTTATCTAAAAAGTCTTGAGTTTCCCATGTAGCCTCATCTTCAGAATGTTGGTTCCACTGTATCTTATAGAACTTGAGAGTTTTTCTCCGGGTAACCCTATCCTTTTGATCCAGGACCAGAATAGGATATTCGGAATATGTCAAGTGTGGTTCAAGGACAACATCTGTCACTTCAATGGTTCGATCTGGTACCCGAAGGCATTTCTTCAGTTGTGACACATGGAACACATTATGTATAGCAGACAAGGTTTCGGGGAGCTGAAGTCGATATGCCACTGGTCCACATTGCTCAAGTACAGGGAATGGACCAATGTACCTGGGTGCGAGCTTCCCTTTTATCCCGAAACGCGATACTCCCTTCATTGGTGAAACCTTCAGGTAGACATAGTCCCCTTCAAGAAAATACAAGGGCATTCGCCGTTTGTCTGCATAACTCTTTTGACGAGCTTGGGCTTTCTTCATATTATGAATTATTTTCTGAACCTTTTCTTCGGTCTCTTTTACCATATCAGGCCTGAAGAAATACCTTTCACCAGGTTCAGACCAATTTAGCGGAGTGCGACATTGTCGTCCATATAAGGCTTCGAAGGGTGCCATCTTGATTGTCACACCCGGTTTTGGAAGGCAAACCGAATGCGGACTATGTACGTGCCAGGATCAGAACTCACGTACACAGTGATTACATAAATGAACATCATCGCACAATGCTCGAATAATAACATAAAAGAGTAATAACCGGTTACATCACAGAGTCTTAGACATCCACATAGTCATCAACTTAACAGTTAAATCAAAGTGCTAACGAAACGCAGTAGAGATAAGGCCTTCACAGGCAGCTGACTGGGGGGTTGCCGCCAACCCACACCTAGAATTCGTCGTAGTCTTGGAACTCCTGGAAGTCTCCTGCCACGGCTTCATCTTCTCCGGAGCAGTGGTTACAATGCGGACAACCTGGTGTTTTGTGGTAAAGCAAGGATGAGTACACATCAACGTACTCAGCAAATGTCCCGTTTGGCTGAAGTGGACTAGCTTTATGTGGGGTTAGGCTCCAGCAGTTGCTTTTAGTTAGTCAGGTATTTATCATTAGTAGAAGCCAGATTTTATCATTAACCAACCCATGAACCATTTCCTCATCGAGGAACAACATCATCATATTCGAACCAAAATCATAACAGAATCCTTGTATCTCGAACCATTTGTATCTCTAATCAAAGAGGATCCCAAGGCTGCTCTTAACCGTGAGCACGGCTGATATATCAGTTTCACTACCCTCTGCAGAGGTCGCACACTTTACCCATGAGTCATGATTCCCTTTCTGCCCGGGGAGAGCTAATCCCCATTAACCACTACCTAGGTGGTCCGGCAGGGTATCACTACGTAGCTTTTACAAAGATTCCCTAGAGATCATAGTTGCCCGTTAGGTTTCTCCAGTTTGATAAACACAGTACCCCTCCCCGCAGGAGAGTGACTAACAAAAGCAAAACGAAAGAACCTCGGCACTCAGCCTCGGCAGAGCAAGCACTGTGCCTGGACCCCATTGACGGCACGACGGCGAAGCAACTACACCTCTAGTTCCTCTAATTATTTAGCTAAGGGTGCCCCATTTCACCCTCATGGTTGCACTGTTATCCCGGGTGGTCTCTCAACGAACAGGTCCTTACGGAGAGGTACTCAGGAAACAGCCTGAGCCCCCTAGAGTATCACAAGATCATCAACATAATCAGGATAACAGTATCATAAGTATTCACATCATGTTCATTGATTAAGTTAAGGCAGTAGCAGGATGCTAACCATATAACCCAAAAGGTAATCAAGGATAAAGTAAAGTGTAAAGCTAGTCAATCCTTAGGTTTCAAGTAAGTAATGCGGGGTAGTAAGTTATAAATGAATAGGACATAATGGGTCAGAGGACACTTGCCTTCACCAAACTGTTGCTCAGGGACTTCCTCTGCAACTTCCTCGGGAAACACAGACTGCTCGTTGTCTACGTAAAGTAATCATTCACACTATGCACTTGGGGAAATAACAAATAAAAACAATATACCAAACATATGCAGCAGAGGGTGGTCACAAATTCATTACAGAAAAGGGATAGGCACTCTGGTGTTTCCTAGGTCTGGGGTAGAGGACTATACAAAATGAGTCATTATCCACTACTCAGGTTTAAGTCAGTGGTGGAATTAAATAATTATCTGGTTTAAGTTCCTAAACTTAAGGGTTTGAGTCCATAAACTTAAGTGCTCCAACTTTTATTAAGGTCTACTACCTTTTATTTATCCCAAAATAGAGTTCCAATAACCTTAATCCTATCCTAAAGATTAACCATTAATTGGAACATGGAAACAGCAGGAAAACAGTGCATAATCAGATAGATAATAATTTTATGAACATTTTGCAATTTGAAGCACCTAATTTGGAGTTCATATGGCAAGGTTATGAATTTTACAAGTTTAGGGGTTAAAAATATGCCCTAGGGACCTATTTTGAATTAAGAAAAAGGGCTGAGGACTTAACTGCGAGAAACCAGGGACGGCGGGCGCAAAATCCAGAAAACCGGGGGGTTCTTTAAGAAAAAGCGCGGGCGAAGGGGTATCGGGCGCTTACAGCCGTTAGATCTCAGATCAACGGCCAGGATTAGATCCTGCGGCGGGCGCGCGGGCGCGCGGCGGCTTGGGGTGGCTGACAGGCGGGGCCGGGCGGACAGCGCGAGCGCGGGCGACTGGCAGGCGGGACCGGGCGGGCAGAGCGCGCGGGCGGACTGACAAGCGGGGCCTAACGGGCAGAGAGACGGGGTGAGGGGGCAGTGGGCCTGGGCCGCTGGATCTCCGGTGGACGGCCATGATTAGGTCCGGGCGGGTTGAATCAGGGCCGCCCGATCTGGGTTGAACGGCGGAGATCGGATGGGCGGCCTGGGTCTTCCCTACGGCTAGCTGGGGCGGCAGCGCTCGTCCCCGCGGCGGAGGGCTCACCGGAGACGAGGGGCGCGGGCGATTGGCGGGACTCTGGGGTGACCTGGGTGGTCGGGGAGGTCGGGGAGGGCGCGGGGAGTTCTCCGGTAGGGTCTGGGTCGGGGCAGAGGCACCGGAGGGGGGGGGCGATTCGCGGCGGGGCGGCTCGGCGGCGGGATTACTCTACTCCGGCGAGGAATTACACACGGCAGAGAGCAAAACAAGGGGCGATAGGGGCGGGAGAGGTCCCTTACCTCAAGGCGGGCTCCGGGGACTCCTCGGCGGCGACGGAGACGCGACGGTGGCCCGGGTCGACGGCGGCGGCTGCACGGCGGACGACGGGTGAGCGCGGGCAGAGAGAAATAGGGAGGGGGAGAGGGAATTGGGGCGCGTTCCGGGTTGTGGACGTCGGGGCGGAGCTCACCGGGGCTAAGGGCGCGGCGGAGCCCCAACGGCGACGGGGAACCGAGCTCGGGACGGCGGGGTTATGGCGGCGGCGCTCTGCGTGCGCGCAGCGAGAGGGAAAGAGGGTCTACTGGAGCGCAAATGGGGGAGAGGGTGAGGGCGAGTGGGGCTCGGGGCTCAAGTGGCCGAGGGCGAGGTGGGGCGAGCTCCCCACGCGCGACGTGGGCGCGAGGAAAGCGGGCGCGCGCGGCTCGGCGGCGGTTACGCGAGAACGGCGAAGCTGACAGCCGGGACCCGCGACGCAGAGAGAGAGAAGAAGTCAGGCGCGGGCGCGAGGAAAGCGGGGCTGACCGGGAGGGCCCACGGGCAGAGAGAGCGAGGGAGATGGCGCACGCGCGGGCGGGGGCGCCGACAGGTGGGACCGGGCAAGCAGAGAGAGCGAGGGAGCGAGCGCGGAGACGGCGGCCGCGCCGACAGGCGGGCCCGCTCGCGCAGAGAGAGAAGGGGCGGGAGGGAGAGCGCGCGCGCGGGCGCGCGGGTTGGGCCTGGTGGGCCGAAAGGCCGAGCAGGCTGAGGTAACGGGCTTCTTCCCTTTTTCTTTTTATTTTGTAATTTCCTTTCTCTTTTCTTTTTATTTTCTCTATTTGATTCAAATTCAAATGTGCCACAAATTCAAATTAGCCCTTTTGAGAATTATGCACCAAACAAAAGTGAAATCTAGGGTTCAACATGATGCAACAATTCATAGTCCCTTAGGGTTTAACCTATCACACTACTATTACAAATAAAATAAGCATTTCTCTCCTATAGAAATGAGAAGGAAAAGATTGGGGAAGGATGAGAAAAGAAAAGTAACACCTGAATTTGTGAATATGAGCAAAGAAATTTTATACCCCCCAAATTCAGGGTGTTACAAACCTATCCCCCTTAAAAGAATCTCGCCCTCGAGATTCAGGGTTGGTCAGCAAAGAGTTCAGGGTATTTGGCTTTCAGATCATCTTCTCGTTCCCAAGTTGCTTCTTCCTCCGAGTGGTGACCCCATCTGACTTTGCACATTCTGATGGTATTCCTCCGGGTGACTCTGTCTGCAAACTCCAGAATCTGCGTTGGCTTCTCTATGTATGTCAGATCCTCCTGGACTTCCAAACCCTCCACTGGCAACTGTTCTTCTGGTACTCGCAGACACTTCTTCAATTGCGACACGTGGAACACGTTGTGCACTGCTGACAAACTTTCTGGTAGGTTGAGTTGATAAGCCACTTCTCCACGCTTTGCTTGAATCTGATATGGTCCTACGTACCGGGGTGCTAACTTGCCTTTAACTCCGAACCTTCTGACTCCCCTGATAGGTGACACCTTCAGATAGACGAAATCCCCCACTTCGAAGCTCAGTTCTCTTCTCCTTCGGTCCGCATAGCTTCGCTGCCTTGATTGTGCTATCTTCAGATTCTCCCGAACCATTTTGATGTTCTCTTCGGCTTCAAGCAAAATGTCGGGGCCAAACACCTGTCTCTCTCCAGGCTGGTCCCAATGCAGCGGAGTCCTACAACTCCGTCCATAGAGTGCCTGAAACGGCGACATCTTCAAGCTGGCTTGGTAACTATTGTTGTAGGAGAATTCTGCATAAGGTAACCTTTTGTCCCATCCTGACTTGTCTTGCAACGCACAGGCTCTCAGCATATCTTCTAGGATCTGATTAGTTCTTTCAGTCTGACCGTCTGTCTGCGGGTGATAAGCTGAGCTGAAGTTCAAATGGGTGCCCAAGGCTTCTTGTAGCTGCTGCCAAAAATGAGAGGTGAACTGTGTTCCTCGATCTGACACTATCTTCTTCGGCACACCATGAAGGCAGACTATTCGTGACATGTATAACTCAGCTAACGTTGCTCCGGTGTATGTGGTCTTCACAGGTATGAAATGGGCCACCTTTGTTAAGCGGTCCACAACCACCCAGATGGAATCATAACCGGCCCGGGTACGAGGTAGGCCAACTATAAAATCCATCCCGATCTCATCCCACTTCCACTGAGGAATCCGCAATGGCTGCAACAATCCGGCGGGCCTTTGATGCTCTGCTTTGGTTCTCTGACAGCTATCACAGATGGCAACATATTCTGCGATCTCTCTTTTCATGCCATACCACCAAAACCTCCTTTTTAAATCCTGATACATCTTTTCACTTCCCGGGTGTATGGAGTAGGCTGTCTCATGAGCTTCCTTTAGGATCAGCTCCCGAATAGGTTTGAGGTCGGGGACACACAATCGGTCCTTGAACCATATTACCCCCTCTTCATCCTCTCGAAAGTCTTTGCCTCTTCCTTCCAAGATTAGCTGCCGGATTTTGTTGATGCTTTCATCATCCTTCTGCCCTTCTTTGATCTCCCGCTCTAGGGTGGGCTCTAATTCCACTGTTACTCCTTGCGTACTGTTCAAAAAACCAAGGCTCAATCTATCGAACTCCTTGGCTAACTCATATGGCATTGGGTACATGGCCAACATATTGACTTGACTCTTCCTGCTCAAAGCATCTGCAACCACATTGGCTTTGCCTGGATGGTAATGTATCTCCAACTCATAGTCTTTGATCAATTCCAACCATCTTCGCTGCCTCATGTTTAACTCTGACTGGGTGAATATGTACTTCAGACTTTTATGATCTGTGTAAATGTCGCACTTCTGTCCATACAAGTAATGTCTCCAGGTCTTCAAAGCATGAACTACTGCTGCCAACTCCAGGTCATGTGTGGGATAATTTTTCTCATGGATCTTCAGCTGCCGAGATGAATATGCTACAACTCTTCCTTCTTGCATTAGCACGCATCCCAATCCAGTGTAAGAAGCATCGCAATACACTGAGAATGGCTTGTGAACATCAGGCAGAACTAACACCGGAGCTGTGGTCAATCTATTTTTCAGTTCTTCAAATGCTTCCTGACACTTTTGGGTCCACTTGAACTCAACTTTCTTCGCTAGTAACGCTGTCATTGGTCTTGCAATCTTTGAGAAGCCTTCGATGAAACGCCTGTAATACCCAGCCATTCCAATGAAACTCTTGATCCCACGAACATCCTTTGGTGCTTTCCAGTTCAGGATATCTGCCACTTTCTTTGGATCCACTGCCAACCCTTCTTGATTTATGATGTGACCCAGAAACAAGACTTCATGAATCCAGAACTCGCATTTGCTCAGCTTGGCATACAGCTGTTGCTCTCGTAGCCTTTGCAATACCATCTTCAAATGCTCCACATGCTCTTCCTCACTTTTGGAATATATGAGAATGTCATCGATAAACACTACCACAAACTTGTCCAGATAATCCATGAACACACTGTTCATCAGGTACATAAAGAAAGCTGGCGCATTTGTCAAACCAAAGGACATAACTGTGAATTCATATAACCCGTACTTGGTGATGAATGCTGTCTTCGGTATGTCCGAGGGTCGGATTCTGAGTTGATGGTAACCTGATCTCAGATCTATCTTCGAGAATACGCTGGCACCTCTGAGCTGGTCGAACAAATCTTCTATCCTTGGCAGGGGATACTTGTTTTTGACAGTGACTTCATTCAAGGCTCTGTAGTCTATGCACATCCTTTTGGTACCATCTTTCTTCTCTACAAACAACACCGGAGCGGCCCAAGGCGAGGTACTTGGTCTGATGTAACCCTTCTCTAACATCTCATCTATCTGCTTCTTGAGTTCCACCAATTCTGGTCCAGACACTCGGTAGGCTCTTTTGGAAATGGGGGCGGTACCAGGGATAAGCTCTATGGCAAACTCAACCTTTCTCTCGGGTGGCATGCCCGTTAGCTCCTCGGGAAATACGTCCGGAAAGTCCGACACAACCTTGATAGTCTCGAGCGGGTTGGGCTCCTTACTATCAACTGAAATCTGGTGACAGACACCCTCCGCTGATTTAGGCATCCTTAGCTCGGCCACTACCTCTTCTCCTGACGGGGACTTCAATGTTACAGTCCTCTTGTCACAGCTAATATTCGCTTCATACCTCATTAACCAATTCATCCCTAGAATGACATCTATCCCAGGGGTGTCTATTACTATTAAGTCACTGGGGAACCCTATCCCCCTTATTTCCACCCTTATATTTGAGCATATTTTATCTGTTTGCACCTTGCCACCAACTGAATTAATCCTCATGGGCGGCATCATTGCCTCTACTGAGATGTTATGCAATTCTACCCAGGTTGCAGTGACAAATGAATGAGTTGCACCAGTATCAAATAGCACTTTCGTGGGATGAGATTCGACTGAAAACATACCTACTGCCACATCTGGTGCATCCTGGATCGCTTCGGCTTCCAAGTGGTTCACCTTTCCACGGTTGTACGCTTGGTTACGATTGCCTGTCGTTGGCTGCAGTACACCTTGCCTTGTTGGAGCATTGGGGTTGGTCTGCTGCTGCGCCGCCTTCTTCGGGCACTGCATCGCCCAGTGGCCTTGCTCTCCGCAGTGGAAACACCCTCTGCCTCCTCCTTGTGCTGGGGCTGCCTGGTTGCTCGGGTTTGCTGCTGAGGCAGGAAGGCGAGGTGCCTGGTTGTTCTGCTTCTGATACTGATTACCCCCTTGCTGGCTGTGCTGACGATACTGCTGTTGCTGATGCTGCCTCTGAGACTGCTGCTGATGCGGACGCTGATTCTGATTCTGATATCCCTGTGGGTGACCGGGCCTGCCTTGCTGAGATGAACTGCCTGAGAAACGTGGACGGCTGATGCTTCCGGACTGGGGCCCACTCATCTTACGCTTCCGATCTTCCATGTCCTTACGCTTCTTCTCAGTCATAATTGCCCTATCAATCAGGTGCTGGAAGGTGGGGAAGGTGTGATTCATCAGCTGGTAATGCAGGGGATCCACCAAACCTCTCATGAACCTGTACTGCCTTTTAGCATCAGTGTTGACATCCTCAGGTGCATAACGAGATAGCTGCAGAAACTTGTCTCTGTATTCACTGACAGACAGGGGTCCCTGCTTCAGAGCCAGAAACTCCTCCTTCTTCACGATCATCAGTCCCTCCGGCACATGGTACCTGCGGAAACTCTCGCTGAATTCCTCCCAGGTGATGGCTTCGGGGTCAGCATGTGTGGCGAGGTAGGACTCCCACCAGGACTGGGCTGCTCCCCTTAGCTGACGGGGACCATACAGAACCTTCTCCCTGTCGTCACATTGAGCGGTGCGCAGTTCTCTTTCCACTGCGCGCAGCCAGTCTTCTGCATCCATGGGGTCAGCAGAATGGGCGAAGGTAGGAGGGTGCCCTCTCATGAACTCACCACGCCTATCTCGTGGCATCTGGGGCATCTGCACTTGCAATTGGGGTTGAGGTTGCTGTTGAGCCTGCTGCATGGCTGCCAGAGTCTGCCCAATGGCCTGCACTGCCTGAGTCTGCATCAAGAACATCTGCTCCACTGTCATCGGGGGTGGCGGGGGAGGCTGCCTCGGTTGTTCCTCCTGTTGGTCATGCTGCTCTTGCTGAGCACGCCTGTTGCATCGGCGCCTGTTGTCAGACATCTGTGGAAGACATTCATACATCAGCATTGATCTTACAATCCTTCAGCATAAGAAAAGGGAATACAGAATTCTTCAGGACACTGAGTGAACAAGGAGCTTCACTGATCCTCATAATGATTCAACACAGCTTCCCAGATAAGAAGGAAAGTAGAAGTAAATGGCTTCCCAACTAAATAACTGACTTTATTAACATTACTAGCTAGGCCAAACTGCAGGGGAAACCCACAGGTTGGCAACAGTCATTACAAAGATTCAAATCCAGCACAAGTTCATCATAACAAGCATGCAAGCAACTGATAAGCAAACTAAGCTAATTGGAAGCAACTGATAAGCAAACTAAACTAACTAGCTAAGACTGAGACATCTGACTTAAGAATTATTACAAAATTCGACGCTAACGATCTAAGGATCCAAATCTATCCTGGTCTTACAGACAGGGGAACCATAAGTGTGATGACCACGCGGCGGCGAGCGATATGGGTGCTGAGTCCCAACAGGAGCGGGAGAACCACCCTCCTGGTGATGGCGCTCTGCCAGCTCAGCACGCAACTCCGCAATCTCCGTTCGAGCCCTGCTCAGCTCGTCCAGAGAGTGGTCCAGCTCAGTGTTAAGCACTGCGACTAGGTTGACTGTGCTGCTCAACCTAGGGTTAGCCTCACCAACAGGGGAGACAACCACACTCTCTGTGCTGCCAGTAGGGCGGCGGGGGTAGTACCGAAGGTTAAGACCGTCGGCCACGCCACCGAACAAAGAACAGTACTGGGAGAGTGCACGTCGTGCTGCATCCTGCATAGCCGCCTCTGCAGTGTCCCTCTCGGAGATGGAATAGTGCTCCGAAACGGCCTCCGCACCCCGGAGGTCATCCTCCGGACGGCGAACTAGGCAGGTAGCCTCCCAGCGGTCCGGGTACCTCCCGCGACTGTGCTGGTAGACTACACAACGATACTCGATCGACCAGGTGTGCCGGTCGAAAGCCTGGCGCAGCAAGGTGTCGAGTGCGTCGTGGAAGTGACAACCGCGAGCGGCGTCACAGGTGATGGGTCGGGCGACCCATCCTTCCGCCTCCTGCGGCTCAGAAGACTCTGTGCTGTGGTCTGAGTCGTCGTCGTCGGGATCTCCTCCAGGTCCTCCTCCAACAGCCGGGACGTCCCGCGGTGGTGCAAGGGGCGCCTCCAGCTGGGCAACAGAGGAACGGGGCCTCACGGACTCCACCTCATGCTGGGATGAGGAGGAAGAGCCCTGCTGCTCTCTGTGCTGGCGTCGGCTTTCCTGCTCCTCACGCAGGCGGTGGTGCAGCCTCTCCAGGTGACTCGACTGACCGGACACGGTGCGGTGCAGGGGACGCTCCGCAAGTCGAGACGGCAGGAAAGGAATCACCGACTTACGTGCAGTGTGTCTAAGACGAGCCATCTACAAAAGACACCGTAAGCATAAGAGTAAGAGCAGAACTAACATGACAAGTGAATAAACCATAGACAGAATAAGATAAAAATTTTAACAAGGTATAATATAGTATATATATATATGTAGTAAAACATAGGGTTGGTCGAGATGACCGACTTTTGAAGTAACATCAGAGGTCAAGGTGAGAGGGAAGGTCAATAGTCCTTAGTACGACCAGTGCTACTCTAGGTCAGCGGTCCTACAGTCAGCACGGCTTTGATACCACTTATGTCACACCCGGTTTTGGAAGGCAAACCGAATGCGGACTATGTACGTGCCAGGATCAGAACTCACGTACACAGTGATTACATAAATGAACATCATCGCACAATGCTCGAATAATAACATAAAAGAGTAATAACCGGTTACATCACAGAGTCTTAGACATCCACATAGTCATCAACTTAACAGTTAAATCAAAGTGCTAACGAAACACAGTAGAGATAAGGCCTTCACAGGCAGCTGACTGGGGGGTTGCCGCCAACCCACACCTAGAATTCGTCGTAGTCTTGGAACTCCTGGAAGTCTCCTGCCACGGCTTCATCTTCTCCGGGGCAGTGGTTACAATGCGGACAACCTGGTGTTTTGTGGTAAAGCAAGGATGAGTACACATCAACGTACTCAGCAAATGTCCCGTTTGGCTGAAGTGGACTAGCTTTATGTGGGGTTAGGCTCCAGCAGTTGCTTTTAGTTAGTCAGGTATTTATCATTAGTAGAAGCCAGATTTTATCATTAACCAACCCATGAACCATTTCCTCATCGAGGAACAACATCATCATATTCGAACCAAAATCATAACAGAATCCTTGTATCTCGAACCATTTGTATCTCTAATCAAAGAGGATCCCAAGGCTGCTCTTAACCGTGAGCACGGCTGATATATCAGTTTCACTACCCTCTGCAGAGGTCGCACACTTTACCCATGAGTCATGATTCCCTTTCTGCCCGGGGAGAGCTAATCCCCATTAACCACTACCTAGGTGGTCCGGCAGGGTATCACTACGTAGCTTTTACAAAGATTCCCTAGAGATCATAGCTGCCCGTTAGGTTTCTCCAGTTTGATAAACACAGTACCCCTCCCCGCAGGAGAGTGACTAACAAAAGCAAAACGAAAGAACCTCGGCACTCAGCCTCGGCAGAGCAAGCACTGTGCCTGGACCCCATTGACGGCACGACGGCGAAGCAACTACACCTCTAGTTCCTCTAATTATTTAGCTAAGGGTGCCCCATTTCACCCTCATGGTTGCACTGTTATCCCGGGTGGTCTCTCAACGAACAGGTCCTTACGGAGAGGTACTCAGGAAACAGCCTGAGCCCCCTAGAGTATCACAAGATCATCAACATAATCAGGATAACAGTATCATAAGTATTCACATCATGTTCATTGATTAAGTTAAGGCAGTAGCAGGATGCTAACCATATAACCCAAAAGGTAATCAAGGATAAAGTAAAGTGTAAAGCTAGTCAATCCTTAGGTTTCAAGTAAGTAATGCGGGGTAGTAAGTTATAAATGAATAGGACATAATGGGTCAGAGGACACTTGCCTTCACCAAACTGTTGCTCAGGGACTTCCTCTGCAACTTCCTCGGGAAACACAGACTGCTCGTTGTCTACGTAAAGTAATCATTCACACTATGCACTTGGGGAAATAACAAATAAAAACAATATACCAAACATATGCAGCAGAGGGTGGTCACAAATTCATTACAGAAAAGGGATAGGCACTCTGGTGTTTCCTAGGTCTGGGGTAGAGGACTATACAAAATGAGTCATTATCCACTACTCAGGTTTAAGTCAGTGGTGGAATTAAATAATTATCTGGTTTAAGTTCCTAAACTTAAGGGTTTGAGTCCATAAACTTAAGTGCTCCAACTTTTATTAAGGTCTACTACCTTTTATTTATCCCAAAATAGAGTTCCAATAACCTTAATCCTATCCTAAAGATTAACCATTAATTGGAACATGGAAACAGCAGGAAAACAGTGCATAATCAGATAGATAATAATTTTATGAACATTTTGCAATTTGAAGCACCTAATTTGGAGTTCATATGGCAAGGTTATGAATTTTACAAGTTTAGGGGTTAAAAATATGCCCTAGGGACCTATTTTGAATTAAGAAAAAGGGCTGAGGACTTAACTGCGAGAAACCAGGGACGGCGGGCGCAAAATCCAGAAAACCGGGGGGTTCTTTAAGAAAAAGCGCGGGCGAAGGGGTATCGGGCGCTTACAGCCGTTAGATCTCAGATCAACGGCCAGGATTAGATCCTGCGGCGGGCGCGCGGGCGCGCGGCGGCTTGGGGTGGCTGACAGGCGGGGCCGGGCGGACAGCGCGAGCGCGGGCGACTGGCAGGCGGGACCGGGCGGGCAGAGCGCGCGGGCGGACTGACAAGCGGGGCCTAACGGGCAGAGAGACGGGGTGAGGGGGCAGTGGGCCTGGGCCGCTGGATCTCCGGTGGACGGCCATGATTAGGTCCGGGCGGGTTGAATCAGGGCCGCCCGATCTGGGTTGAACGGCGGAGATCGGATGGGCGGCCTGGGTCTTCCCTACGGCTAGCTGGGGCGGCAGCGCTCGTCCCCGCGGCGGAGGGCTCGCCGGAGACGAGGGGCGCGGGCGATTGGCGGGACTCTGGGGTGACCTGGGTGGTCGGGGAGGTCGGGGAGGGCGCGGGGAGTTCTCCGGTAGGGTCTGGGTCGGGGCAGAGGCACCGGAGGGGGGGGCGATTCGCGGCGGGGCGGCTCGGCGGCGGGATTACTCTACTCCGGCGAGGAATTACACACGGCAGAGAGCAAAACAAGGGGCGATAGGGGCGGGAGAGGTCCCTTACCTCAAGGTGGGCTCCGGGGACTCCTCGGCGGCGACGGAGACGCGACGGTGGCCCGGGTCGACGGCGGCGGCTGCACGGCGGACGACGGGTGAGCGCGGGCAGAGAGAAATAGGGAGGGGGAGAGGGAATTGGGGCGCGTTCCGGGTTGTGGACGTCGGGGCGGAGCTCACCGGGGCTAAGGGCGCGGCGGAGCCCCAACGGCGACGGGGAACCGAGCTCGGGACGGCGGGGTTATGGCGGCGGCGCTCTGCGTGCGCGCAGCGAGAGGGAAAGAGGGTCTACTGGAGCGCAAATGGGGGAGAGGGTGAGGGCGAGTGGGGCTCGGGGCTCAAGTGGCCGAGGGCGAGGTGGGGCGAGCTCCCCACGCGCGACGTGGGCGCGAGGAAAGCGGGCGCGCGCGGCTCGGCGGCGGTTACGCGAGAACGGCGAAGCTGACAGCCGGGACCCGCGACGCAGAGAGAGAGAAGAAGTCAGGCGCGGGCGCGAGGAAAGCGGGGCTGACCGGGAGGGCCCACGGGCAGAGAGAGCGAGGGAGATGGCGCACGCGCGGGCGGGGGCGCCGACAGGTGGGACCGGGCAACCAGAGAGAGCGAGGGAGCGAGCGCGGAGACGGCGGCCGCGCCGACAGGCGGGCCCGCTCGCGCAGAGAGAGAAGGGGCGGGAGGGAGAGCGCGCGCGCGGGCGCGCGGGTTGGGCCTGGTGGGCCGAAAGGCCGAGCAGGCTGAGGTAACGGGCTTCTTCCCTTTTTCTTTTTATTTTGTAATTTCCTTTCTCTTTTCTTTTTATTTTCTCTATTTGATTCAAATTCAAATGTGCCACAAATTCAAATTAGACCTTTTGAGAATTATGCACCAAACAAAAGTGAAATCTAGGGTTCAACATGATGCAACAATTCATAGTCCCTTAGGGTTTAACCTATCACACTACTATTACAAATAAAATAAGCATTTCTCTCCTATAGAAATGAGAAGGAAAAGATTGGGGAAGGATGAGAAAAGAAAAGTAACACCTGAATTTGTGAATATGAGCAAAGAAATTTTATACCCCCCAAATTCAGGGTGTTACATTGATACTTTCTTGATAGCTATTATTATATGAAAACTCCGCTAAGGGCAAACATTCATCCCATTTCTGTGAGAAGTCCAGAACACATGCCCGCAGCATATCTTCAAGTATTTGATTAACCCTCTCAGTCTGTCCACTTGTTTGAGGATGATAGGCCGAACTGTGGAGCAATTTAGTACCCAGGGATTTATGAAGTTCTTCCCAAAATTTGGATACGAATTGTGGTCCACGATCCGACACTGTAGTCTTTGGAACTCCGTGCAAACTGAGAATGCGAGCAATGTATAATTCCGCATAGGTACGAACCGGGTAAGATGTCTTGACTGGCAGAAAGTGAGCAACTTTTGTGAGCCGATCAACAATAACCCAGATAGAGTCATACCCCTTTGCGGTCCTGGGCAATCCCACAATAAAGTCCATACTAATGTCTTCCCATTTCCATGTTGGTATTGGTAGGGACTGTAATGGACCGGTAGCTTTCAAGTGTATGGCCTTGACACGTCTACAAGTGTCACATCTAGCCACATAGTGTGCAATATCGATCTTCATTTTCGTCCACCAATAATGTTGTTTCAGATCCTGATACATCTTAGTGCTTCCGGGATGAATAGAATAGCGACTAAGATGTTCTCTCAAGCGCGTTAACACGATCCATAAATGTTGGGCATGCTCCTCTTCATTCTTGGAATATATTAAAATATCATCAATGAAGACCACCACAAACTTGTCCAACTCGGGCATGAATACCGAGTTCATCAAATACGTGAAGTGGGCAGGAGCATTTGTCAATCCGAAAGACATTACCAGATATTCAAATAACCCATACCGCGTAGTGAATGCGGTCTTTGGTATATCCTCGGGCCGAATACGGATCTGATGATAGCCCGATCTGAGATCAATCTTGGAGAATACCCTCGCCCCGGTCAGTTGATCAAATAAAATGTCAATCCTCGGAAGAGGGTACTTGTTCTTGATAGTGACCTCATTCAGGGGTCGATAATCCACACACATCCGTAAAGTTTGATCCTTCTTTTTGACGAATATGGCTGGACAACCCCATGGTGACGAGCTTGGCCGGATGAATCCTTTCTCAAGTAGATCTTGTAATTGAATCTTCAATTCTGCCAACTCATTTGGAGGCATACGGTACGATCTTCGAGAAATGGGAGCCGTACCAGGCTTCAACTCGATTACAAACTCTACATCCCTTTCAGGTGGCAATCCAGGCAAATCCTCTGGAAAGACATCGGGAAACTCGCATACTACCGGAATATCCTTGATTTCCGGTATAATGGCTTCATAAACTCTGCCAGTAGCTTGGGTTGGAATGGGGATAGACAAGAGAATTTCCTCTTGATTATGACTCAACCTGATGGTTCTTTGATCAGTGTTGAGGGTTGCTTTATGTTGGGCCAGCCAATTCATGCCCAAAATCACATCTATGTCTTGGCCTTTCAGAACTATTATATTAGCAGAAAAGTCCCGTCCGGCCAATGTTACGGGCACTTGATAGGCCACTTCTCTAGTAAAGATTTGTCCCCCAGGGGAGTGAATTTTAAACCCTTCTTTTGATTCATGGCATGAAATGCAATGTTGCTCCACAAATTTCTTGCTGATGAATGTATGCGAAGCACCAGAATCAAAGAGAATAACTGTGGGATGATTGGCCACAAGGAACGTACCCATCATTACCGGCTCCTCGTCCGGTGTAGTGGCCACTTGCATATAATATGTGCGTCCCGTCTTCTTGGTATTTTTGCCCATAGTATTTCCCTTGACTTGAGATGAATTCCTAGATCCTTGCTGATTATTTGACTGGTTCTGCTTTGGATAAGGGCAATCTTTGATGAAATGCCCAGATTTTCCACAATTGAAACACCCAGTCGATGAACTGGGAAGAGCAGGGAATCGAGTGCCTGGGGCACCCGGCTAACTTGGGGCAGTGGGGGCATTATTGGGATGAATAAATATTGGTTGCTTAAAAGGGAAGGAGGGTGGACGAGAGCGATTCTGGTTGGAAGGCCGGAGAACAAACCGTTGCCTTTTCACCGGGCCCAGACTAGGCCTGTCACCTCCAAAACCCGTGGATTTTCCAACACCTGCATACTTCGCTTCTACTGCCAATGCTGTACTGACAGCTCTTCCATAAGTAAGATCTATGCAGGTTGCCATCTTTCTTTGCAGTCGATCATTTAAACCTCTCATAAAACAATTCTTCTTCAGATCGGTGTTCTCTTGATCGATTGCATATTGCGACAAATGATTGAACTTATTGAGATACTGATTAACAGTATCCCCTCCTTGCTTCAGCTTCATAAATTCTTCTTGCTTCATGTGAAGGACACCTTCTGGTATATAATGTTCGCGGAAGGCCACCTTGAATTCTTCCCATGTTATCTGATGATTGGCCGGTTGAACGTCCACGAAATTTCCCCACCAAGTGCTGGCAGGGCCGCGCAGTTGCTGGGCTGCGAATAAGGGCTTCTGGGTTTCCGAACATCGCAGAAGTCCAAACTTTTGCTCGATGACACGAATCCACTCATCTGCTTCTAACGGGTCTTCGGCTTTGACAAACAAGGGTGGACGTGTCTTTGAGAAGTCCAAGTAAGAGGTTTCACGGGGGCCCTGTTGATAACCCCGCCCGCCTTGTTGCTGAAACTGTTGGCCCGCCATCTCTCTCAGAAAACGGGTATTATCCACGGTCGCATTCACTAAGGCGGCAATCGCCTCGGCAAGTGTGGGAGGGACAGGAGGTGGATTTGGGGTAGACTCCCTCCCACTGGAGGTTCCAGCTGCATCCTGTGATCGGGTCTTGGACGACATCTGTGGCAACAAACATTTGGAAACAAATATAATATGCCAAAGACAAAACCATCCAATTTACATTACCAAAAAGAGTAATGTTACAAACTCGATTTTATACAACAGGAGTACAGTACCCATTATACAATAGTACAACCTATTATACAATACACTACTTCTATTTCTACTACTACACCACTATTCCTGCTTTTGGTTGCTCCTGGCAGCCTCGTCATTGGGTGTGGGAGACCATTCATCGACCATCCTCATAGAAGGAGGGGGCCTAAAAAGGTCTAACTCACCACCATGCGCTTCTCCCGCAACGTGCGAGGGTCCGGCTTCCGACCTGACAGGATCCATAGGTGCACTAGGGTGTAGTTGCGAATACAGTACATGGACTTCCTCATGTAGGGTATTGCAATATGCCTGCAGATTGTCAATGGCAGAGCTAAGTTCTTCGACTCGGGCTCGAGCCTTTGCTTCCTTAGCCCAAGCCACTGAACGAGACTGCACCGCCCAGTCAAGCGCTAAGTCTCGATCAACAAGCTGATCCTGCAGACGACGGATGTGACTTCTTAATTCGTTTATTCTGTCGCCATCCGCGACCCATATGTTCGTCCTGCGTTGAAGCTCCGCTTGAAGCTGATTTACTCGGGCTTCAAGATCCCCAATCGGATTGTTGCTTCCGCTACTACTATCCTCGTGTCCTGGAGCAAGTTGGTGACGAGGTACACCAATTGGGCCAGTTGACTTACGCGCGGTTTTCCTCGTGCGCGGCGACATTTCTCTAAGGAGGAAAATTTTATTAGTATAATTCTTAGCATGATGCATGTGTAGTTACAGAACCAACCTTAGTTGATTCATACCTTCTATACATTGCACTCCTCCTATCTGGTCTTTCATATAGATTCTTCAGATAAAAGGGATAAGAATGGAAGAAATCTTTCTAGGTAAGTTTTTAGAAAATCCTTTTGAAGATGCCTCATAATATCTACAAAGAAGGGCTCCACTCCGATACCAGCTGTGACGGAACCTCCCAAGTCATTAGGCCCACCTACAGTTGTCCTTGTCCAACAGACATCAGACAACCCTGTAGATGTTCCTGAATCACTTGACAAGTTCGGTATCTTCTTTCTTACCTTTCCAGGAACGTTTCACCCGTCTTACAGACATAACAGAACATCGGAAATATCAAAATGCGGAAGCGATTACATAAACTTACATTTATTTAGAAAGTAAGATCAAGTTACTTATTATAGTCCAGAGTTATAACACGTGCTGAGTAGTATTATTACAATACCAAGGGAGGCAAAAACTCCTCCCGATATGTTCTTACATAAAAGTTTCTTATGGTGGACCATGTCCTCCCGCAGCTTCACTCTTGTTTTTCTTCATTTGGAACCACCTTGGTACAAAAGCAACAAAAATTTGCTGCTTCCTCACCTAAAAACAACGAGGGAACAAACCCTGAGTATGGAATTACTAGCAAGTCTTACCCGACTAAAGAAAAGACTCTCAAGGGTATGCTGGTAATAAGGGAGTCAAGGTAAGGTATCTCAAGATCGAAGACTCTGTTTTGCATAAATGCTTACTAAGAGTGGATCCTTAAAATCCAATTTTATTTTCAAGTTAGGTAAACTTACCTGCATCTAGAGTTCTTGCTAACCTAGTTCAAACACTTGACCTGCACTAGCCAATTTCTTTATCGACCCGTCATCTTCACTGGAGTTCTACGTATAAGTCAGTGACCAAGTCTTCATAACCGCGAAGGTACGGTGATCCGAATCGATTATACTCAGCTGAGGATCTCCAATCACACGACATATGTAGCACTTAACCCTTGCATATGTCAACCCGCCACCGGGGTTCTTAAGACCAGATCAGGTTCACGCAAACCGAGAGCACAGATACACCACCGTCCAGCCTCTTGCTTCGGAGGGTACACGCTACTCTCGCCACCGCTCCACGCCATTTTGTGTTATCTTATTCTGGCCTTAGTCTGCCCGAGGCAAGGCTTACCCATGACGAGGCATGTGACTAGTTAAAGGGTCCTCGATCATCAGGCCTACATCGACACAGTCCTTAATCGACTCAGACGGAGACACTACACCAAGACTCTCTTCTCGTGCAAGTCACCCGCCCGGTCTCAGCTTAATCATTTACCCAATAACTTGGTACCTGACAGAGGTACATCTTTTCCGATGTTGAACCCATCATGGCCATGATGGATCCACCATCAAGTTTTATTTCCAAAAACATCCCTCCCACTTTGCCAATCATCTTTTGTAAAACAAACCTTTTGTTTTGCTAGAGCAATACTAAGCATAGTAAAAACCTTTTGTAAAACAGGGTATCAATGAAAGTAATCAAGATCAAGGAAGGGGATGCAGGAATTGTTTAGCAATCAACTCCAATTACTTAATGCAGCAAGTAAGTGAAAAAGATTTTAAAAACATCAAGGAAGGTGGCAAATGCACCGGGGCTTGCCTTCGTTAGTAGGTGAGTCAGGCTCAGACCCGCAGATGTCAAAGTAGAGACAAGTTCCTGCCTGAGATTCCAAAGGTGGTGGTGTCTTCTCTTCGGTCACTTCAATCTCCTCTTCGTTTTCTAAACATAACCATATATATGTATATACGAATGAATGCCATGTAATGCTCATGAGAGTGCAAAGATAATAAGATTTTATTATCTAAGGTCTTGAATACAATTTTCCTTCATGGAACTCCGAGAACTTAGGGTTTCCGGATTCAGTAAAGGAGTTCAAAGGGTAGGGGTGGGGGTTTTGGGTTCTAAGTATCAAACATGGTCCAAATTCAACCAAATTCTACCCAAGGCTTCTAAATAATATGTAGAACTCATATTAAAAAGTTTGGGCATTTTTGGAATTACCATTTATCTCCTAAAAATCCAGAACTAATGGTTTAAGCTAGTTTAAATGCCTTAAAATTCCTTATTTAATCTAAAAATCATGAAACTATTTTTATTAAATACTATGAAAAATAAGAAGTCTAGGAAAATTGGTTTGATAATTTTAGGATTTTTCTATAATTTATAACAGATTTCCAAAGCTCTACTGAAAAAGAAAAAGAAAAAGATCAAATAGTACTGGGCCGATTCTAGCCCAGGCGGCCCAACCCAGAGGAAAAACGCGCGCGCGTGTCCGCGGCAGCGCTGGCGTCTTCACAGAAAGGGCCTCAGAGTTTTTACTAACCGAGAACAGGTTCTTTCACTGTTTAATAGAGTCACTGACCGTTTACAAAAAGACCCCCGCACTCCTATCCATTCTCGGTTTGAAGTCCACGACGACATCGAGCGCGGGGAAGCTCCGGCGAGCACCTGTACCGGCCGAATGGGGCAATGACTAGGGTCTCCGAGCGACTAACACCCAATTGAACCCTCCCCGATCCATTCCCTTAACCCAATTTCATCAACGACTAACTAACTAGCTCTGGCCACGGCGACTGAGAACCATGCGGACAGGGGAGTGTGTTCCCGGCGATTGGTGAGCCCGCAGTCCAAATTGGTGGTTCGGCAAGCATCACAGAGCTATGAGAGTGCTCAAACGAGGAAGCAAGGGACAGGGACTGACCTATGGATGGCTGGCCACGGCGAGGTGCTTACACGATGGCGGAGAACTGATTTGGGGCGAATTCAAAATTCGCGAGCTCTGGCGAACGATTGCTAGCGATTCGCGGTGGCTGGGTGGGTGATGACCCTGCAGGGCTGGCGGGGGGCTCAATTTATAGTTCTCGTCGTCGGTGGTGTCCAATTCCACGAGGTTGTGCTGGCGGCCGGAGGGGAGAAAGTTCACTGGTGCGTGCGATGGGTGGCAAACATCGTGGCAAGGCCTTAGGTAATAGAAGGACGGCGTGTGGCAATCAACTACGACGTGGTAAGATGGCTGACGGCGTGGCATAACTGTGAAGAACGGTGGCACGCCGGTGATGGCCGTGCGGCCACGTCGCCGGTAAGCGGATGAGCGACCGAGTGGCCACTGTGCTCCAAGTTTATCCACGGTGAGATCTTTCCAAGGTGAACAAGATTCACACGGCCGCGGCACAAATCCCGGCGACCAGCGCAAATCCGGTCGCGCGGATCGCCGGCGATGAGCGTCCGAGCTAGCAGTCTGATCCTCATACTGTACCATGGAAGTGGGACTTAGTTGGCCTGACAGTCAATATTTAGGCTTGATTTGCTCACAAATCCCTATGGTAACATACTCCATGCTCTGCAGCAAAGTTGGAGAGCTATATACCATCTATATTTCGACTATAGGGATTGAACTCATTTGATCACAAGATCAAGGTTAAATTCAAACCCAAAGATGGCTCTGTTACACTGAAATTCTGAATTTCAGAGTTCCATTAGCCTGCCAGTCCAACTTTAGGCTTAATTATCTCCCAAATTCTCTTAACAACTATGCTTACACTCTTAAGCGAAGTTGTTCTCCTTTGTTTGGTCAACAAGTTTGATGTGGAAACCTAGGGCAAAAACCCTAGAATCTGAAAGTTACAAAGCTCCAAAGTTGAGCCAAAACTTTGAATTTTCAGACTTACTATGAAATTATAATTAGGGTCTTTTTGCAATTTAGTCCAAAACTTAGGGTTTGGCTTGTAAATCTTCCTAAATGTGAATCATGTGACTTTATATGTTTTAGCATAGTAGTTTTTACACTTTAGTCCAAATGTGCAGTGTTTTTGCACATAGGCCCCTAGGGTTTGGACTTAGGGTTTTCCTGGGTTCAAATGGGGGTTTTTGGTATCTCAGGGGTATAAATGTGATTCAAGTTCATTCTTGGGATCATTTTATGACTATTCCCCTAAAGCTTTTAGGTTTTCTCACTTTGGGTTATATTTTACCACTTTAATCCCTATTTAGGGCTAAGCCCCCTATCCAGGGTTCTATTTGCAAAATGCTATAACATTACAACTTGTTTGAAATTTTTACCTGGTGAATGCACTCTAGGTGTGTCAAACATATGCAATGCCAATGTTTATGATGCCATGCTCAAGTTTTAGTTGCAATAACACCAGGGGTGTTGGAGTGCGGGGGTCTTTTTGTAAACGGTCAGTGATTCTGTTAAACAGTGAAAGAACCAGTTTTCGGTTAGTAAAAACTCCGAGGCCCTTTCTGTAAAGACGCCAGCGCTGCCGCGGACATGCGCGCGCGTTTTTCCTCTAGGTTGGGCCGCCTGGGCTAGAACCGGCCCAGTACTATTTGATCTTTTTCTTTTTCTTTTTCAGTGGAGCTTTGGAAATCTGTTATAAATTGTAGAAAAATCCTAAAATTATCAAACCAATTTTCCTAGACTTCTTATTTTTCATAGTATTTAATAAAAATAGTTTCATGATTTTTAGATTAAATAAGGAATTTTAAGGCATTTAAACTAGCTTAAACCATTAGTTCTGGATTTTTAGGAGATAAATGGTAATTCCAAAAATGCCCAAACTTTTTATATGAGTTCTACAAATTATTTAGAAGCCTTGGGTAGAGTTTGATTTGATTTGGACCTTGTTTGATAACTAGAACCCAAAACCCCCACCCCTGCCCTTTGAACTCCTTTACTGAATCCGAAAACCCTAAGTTCTCGGAGTTCCGTGAAGGAAAATTGTATTCAAGACCTTAGATAATAAAATCTTATTATCTTTGCACTCTCATGAGCATTACATGGCATTCATTCTTATATACATATATATGGTTATGTTTAGAAAACGAAGAAGAGATTGAAGTGACCGAAGAGAAGACACCACCACCTTTGGAATCTCAGGCAGGAACTTGTCTCTACTTTGACATCTGCGGGCCTGAGCCTGACTCACCTACTAACGAAGGCAAGCCCCAGTGCATTTGCCACCTTCCTTGATGTTTTTAAAATCTTTTTCACTTACTTGCTGCATTAAGTAATAGGAGTTGATTGCTAAACAATTCCTGCATCCCCTTCCTTGATCTTGATTACTTTCCTTGATACCCTGTTTTACAAAAGGTTTTTACTATGCTTAGTATTGCTCTAGCAAAACAAAAGGTTTTGTTTTACAAAAGATGATTGGCAAAGTGGGAGGGATGTTTTTGGAAATAAAACTTGATGGTGGATCCATCATGGCCATGATGAGTTCAACATCGGAAAAGATGTACCTCTACCAGGTACCAAGTTTTTGGGTAAATGATTAAGGTGAGACCGGGCGGGTGACTTGCACGAGAAGAGAGTCTCGGTGTAGTGTCTCCATCTGAGTTGATTAAGGACCGTGTCGATGTAGGCCTGATGACCGAGGACCCTTTAACTGGACACATGCCTCGTCATGGGTAAGCCTTGCCTCGGGCAGACTAAGGCCAGAATAAGATAACACGAAATGGGCGTGGAGCGGTGGCGAGAGTAGCGTGTACCCTCCGTAGCAAGAGGCTGGACGGTGGTGTATCTGTGCTCTTGGTTTGCGTGAACCTGATCTGGTCTTAAGAACCCCGGTGGCGGGTTGACATATGCAAGGGTTAAGTGCTACATATGTCGTGTGATTGGAGATCCTCAGCTGAGTATAATCGATTCGGATCACCGTACCTTCGCGGTTATGAAGACTTGGTCACTGACTTATACGTAGAACTCCAGTGAAGATGACGAGTCGATTAAGAAATTGGCAAGTGCAGGTCAAGTGTTTGAACTAGGTTAGCAGGAACTCTAGATGCGGGTAAGTTTACCTAACTTGAAAATAAAATTGGATTTTAAGGATCCACTCTTAGTAA
Source organism: Zea luxurians (assembly GCA_029449295.1). Lineage (NCBI taxonomy): Eukaryota > Viridiplantae > Streptophyta > Magnoliopsida > Poales > Poaceae > Zea > Zea luxurians. Next base: position 34,335,827 of record JAOPSE010000026.1, on the reverse strand, counting down.
GCATTTATGCAAAACAGAGTCTTTGATCTTGAGATACCTTACCTTGACTCCCTTATAACCAGCATACCCTTGAGAGTCTTTTCTTTAGTCGGGTAAGACTTGCTGAGTAATTCCATACTCATGGTTTATTCCCTCGTTGTTTTTAGGTGAGGAAGCAGCAAATTTTTGTTGCTTTTGTACCAAGGTGGTTCCAAATGAAGAAAAACAAGAGTGAAGATGCGAGAGGACATGGTCCTCCATAAGAAACTTTTATGTAAAAACTTATCGGGAGGAGTTTTTGCCTCCCTTGGTATTGTAATAATAGTACTCAGCACTCGTGTTATAACTCTGGTCTGTAATAAGTAACTTGATCTTACTTTCTAAATAAATGTAAGTTTATGTAATCGCTTCCGCATTTCGATATCTCCGATGTTCCATAATGTCTGCAAGACGGGTGAAACGTTCCTAGAATGGTAAGAAAGAAGATACCGAACTTGTCAAGTGATTCAGAAACATCTACAGGGTTGTCCGATGTTGTCGGGGACCATAATTAGGGGTACCCTCAAGACGCCTAATTCTCAGCTGGTAACCCCCATCAGCATAAAGCTGCAGAGGCCTGATGGGTTTGATTAAGTCAAGGATCAGTCCGTACGAGCGACTCGATCACGCCACGCCCGAGCCTAGCCTCGGGCAAGGGCAGCCGACCCTGAGGTGTTTCCGTCTCGCCCGAGGCCCCCCTTTTTACGGCAGACGCATCTCCGGCTCGCCCGAGGCCTTGCCTTCGTTGAGAAGCAACCCTGACTAAATCATCGCGCCAACCGACCAAGTCACTGGGGCATTTAACGCAAAGAGTGAGACCGACGGGCGACCAGGCTCTGCCAGAGGCGCCATAGGAGGCTCCGCCCGACCCAGGGCTCGGACTCGGGCTAAGGCCCCGGAAGACGGCGAACTCTGCTCCGCCCGACCCAGGGCTCGGACTCGGGCTAAGGCCCCAGAAGACGGCGAACTCCGCTCCGCCCGACCCAGGGCTCGGACTCGGGCTAAGGCCCCAGAAGACGGCGAACTCCGCTCCGCCCGACCCAGGGCTTGGACTCGGGCTAAGGCCCCGGAAGACGGTGAACTCCGCTCTGCCCGACCCAGGGCTCGGACTCGGGCTAAGGCCCCGGAAGACGGCGAACTTCGCTCCACCCTGGCCTCTGCCGAACGACCTCCGCCTCGCCCGACCCTGGAGTTCGGGCTCGGCCTCGGCCATGCAGGACAGACTCGACCTCGGCTTCGGAGGAGCCTCCACGTCGCCCGACCTAGGACACAGGTCCGCCACGTCAACAGGAAGCGTCATCATCACCCTGCCCCAAGCCGACTTGGGTCGCAGAGAACAAGACCGGCGTCCCATCTGGCCAGCTCTGCCAGATAGGCAATGATGGCGTCCCGCTAGACCCATGACGACGACGGCTTTCGGCTCCCTTACGGAAGCAGGAGGACGTCAGCAAGAGCACAGCTGTTCCAACAGCTGTCCCTCCACCAGGCTCCGTTACTCCTCTGACAGCCACGACGCCACACCAGCTGGGTGCCAAGATCTCTCCGGCTGCCACCTTAGCATGTACTTAGGGCACTAGCTCTCCCCCGCTAGACACGTAGCACCTTGCTACACCCCAATTTTGTACACCTGGATCCTCTCCTTACGCCTATAAAAGGAAGGACCAGGGCCTTCTTAGAGGAGGTTGGCCTCGCGGGAACGAGGGCAGGGGCAGGCGCTCTCTTGGGGCCGCTCGCTCCCCTCACCCGCGCGGACGCTTGTAACCCCCTACTGCAAGCGCACCCGACCTGGGCGCGGGACGAACACGAAGGCCGCGGGATCTCCGCCTCTCTCATCACGACCCGGCTCCGGCCACCGACCTCGCTCTCTCCCCCCTTCGCGCTCGCCCACGCGCTCGACCCATCTGGGCTGGGGCACGCGGCACACTCACTCGTCGGCTCGGGGACCCCCCGGTCTCGAAACGCCGACAGTTGGCGCGCCAGGTAGGGGCCTGCTGCGTGTTGACGAGCAGTTTCCCGTCAAGCTCCAGATGGGCAGTCTCCAACGACCCCTCCAACCCGGGACGGTGCTCCGTTTCGGGAGCCTCGAGTTCATGTCTCTCGACAGCGGCTACGACATGATACTCCTTCCACCGCCGCGCGACGGCGACAATGGTGGCGGACAGTCCGCCCGCCGGCGGCGGAATCGACGACGTCTTTCCCACGTGGGGGAAGGACAACTTTCGAGCTTGCCCCATCCTCTCCCTCGCCATCGGAGGAGAAGGCGGGGCAACCAGGGCCGAGCGGGAGGCCGCGCTCAGTCGGCTGTCGAACGAATTGACATCCCCAGTGCCCCAACGGAGGACACGCTAAGCGTCACCCTCGCGTTCGAGGCGAAGGCGAGCGCCATCCCCCCGCAACACGTCGACCCCGAGCAGGTGGACGGCGCCAGCACGCTCACGAAGGGCCTGCAGGACGTCGCCCTCGTACCCAAGACGACGGCGCGATCGGCCCCCGATGTGACTTCGTCGCTCCTCGTCGACAAAAAGGTACCGACTGATTCCCATCCTTTGTCATTTCGACTCGACCTCAACCCGCCTAGCGACCTCGCTCTGGCGGGCACTCACGTTGAGGCAAGTACAACCCCTCTGGGGTTTCGTGTGCGGTCGCCCTGGGACCGATTGACGGGCGTCTCAACCTACGGACCCTCTGGGTCCGAGGAAGACGACGACCCCAGCATCTGCTGGGATTTCTCTGGATCTGGCAACCCCAGTGCCATGCGGGACTTCATGACCGCATGTAACTACTGCCTCTCCGACTGTTCCGATGGTAGCCGCAGCCTTGACGACAAGGACTGCGGCCCGAGCCGCGAATGTTTCCACGTTGAGCTAGGGGATCCCTCCGGAGGCAGCCGTCTCGGCATGCCGGAGGATGGCGATCTCCCTAGGCCGGCGCCTCGCGCCGACATCCCGCGGGAGCTAGCTGTGGTCCCCGTTCTGGCGGGGGGTCACGACCCACAGCTCGAGCAAGTCCGCGGGGCGCAGGCCGGGCTCGATGAGGGAGCAGGAGCGCTCGAGGCAATCCGCCGGGACGTCGGGCAGGTATGGGCGGGCCAGCCCCCGGCCGGAGAAATACGTCACCTGCCCCAGGGTCTCCAGCACCGCATCGCCAACGATGCCAGGGGCAGACTGCCACCCGCATCCGGTGGAACCGGTCAGGACCTGGCAGCCGCAGCAATGCTCCTCCGCGCGATGCCGGAGTCATCAACCACTGAGGGTCGGCGAATCCAGGGAGAGCTCAAGCATCTCCTGGAAGGCGCTGCGGCCCGGCGGGCCGAGAGCTCCGCCTCCCGAAGGCAGGGGTACCCCTCGGAGCCTCGTGCCGCGACTTCCCGACTCATGCGGGAAGCCTCGGTCTACACCGGGCGCACGCGCAACACCGCGCCTGCGGCCCCGGGCCACCTCGGCGACGAGCACCCTCATCGCGACCGTCGGGCCCGCCTCGACGAAAGGGTGCGCCGAGGTTATCACCCCAGGCGTGGGGGACGCTACGACAGCGGGGAGGATCGGAGTCCCTCGCCCGAACCACCCGGTCCGCAAGTCTTCAGCCGAGCCATTCGGCGGGCGCCGTTTCCGACCCGATTCCGACCCCCGACCACTATCACGAAGTACTCGGGGGAAACGAGGCCGGAATTGTGGCTCGCGGATTACCGCCTGGCCTGTCAACTGGGTGGAACGGACGACGACAACCTCATCATCCGCAACCTCCCCCTGTTCCTCTCCGACACTGCTCGCGCCTGGTTGGAGCACCTGCCTCCGGGGCAGATTTCCAACTGGGAGGATCTGGTCCAAGCTTTCGCCGGTAACTTCCAGGGCACGTACGTGCGCCCCGGGAATTCCTGGGACCTCCGAAGCTGCCGGCAACAGCCGAGAGAGTCTCTACGGGACTACATCCGGCGATTCTCGAAGCAGCGCACCGAGCTGCCCAACATCACCGACTCCGATGTCATCGGCGCGTTCCTTGCCGGCACCACCTGCCGTGACCTGGTGAGCAAATTGGGTCGCAAGACCCCCACCAGGGCGAGCGAGCTGATGGACATCGCCACCAAGTTCGCCTCTGGTTAGGAGGCGGTCGAAGCCATCTTCCGAAAGGACAAGCAGCCCCAGGGCCGCCCGTCGGAAGATGCTCCCGAGGCGTCTACTCCGCTCGGCGCCAAGAAGAAAGGCAGGAGGAAGTCGCAAGCGAAACGCGACGCCCCCAGCACGGACCTTGTCGCCGCCGCCGAATACAAGAACCCTCGGAAGCCCCCCGGAGGCGCCAACCTCTTCGACAAGGCACTCAAGGAGACGTGCCCCTACCATCAGGGGCCCGTCAAGCACACCCTTGAGGAGTGCGTCATGCTTCGGCGTCACTTCCACCAGGCCGGGCCACCCGCAGAGGGTGGCAGGGCCCGCAACGACGACAAAAAGGGAGATCACCAAGCAGGAGAGTTCCCCGAGGTCCGCAACTGCTTCATGATCTACGGGGGGCATGCGGCGAATGCCTCGGCTCGGCATCGTAAGCAAGAGCGCCGGGAGGTCTGCTCGGTGAAGGTGGCGGCACCAGTCTACTTAGACTGGTCCGACAAGCCCATCACCTTCGACCGGGACGACCACCCCGACCACGTGCCGAGCCCGGGGAAGTACCCGCTCGTCGTCGACCCCGTCATCGGCGACGTCAGGCTCACCAAGGTCCTGATGGATGGGGGCAGCTGCCTCAATATCATCTACGCCGAGACCCTCAGGCTCCTGCGCGTCGATCTGTCATCCGTCCGAGCAGGCGCTGCGCCCTTCCACGGGATCATTCCTGGGAAGCGCGTCCAGCCCCTCGGACAGCTCGACCTTCCTGTCTGCTTCGGAACACCCTCCAACTTCCGAAGGGAGACTTTGACGTTCGAGGTGGTCGGGTTCCGGGGAACCTACCACGCAGTGCTGGGAAGGCCATGCTACGCGAAGTTCATGGCCATCCCCAACTACACCTACCTGAAGCTCAAGATGCCGGGCCCCAACGGGGTCATCACCGTTGGCCCCACGTACAAACACGCGTTCGAATGCGATGTGGAGTGCGTGGAGTACGCCGAGGCCCTCGCCGAATCCGAGGCCCTCATCGCCCACCTGGTCTATGTCGCCGCTACCACTCAGGTGGTCAGCGCCGCGATCGTGGTCGAAAGGCAGGAAGAGGGGCATGCTTTGCCCATTCAGAGGCCAGTTTACTTCGTCAGCGAGGTGCTGTCCGAGACCAAGATCCGCTACCCACAAGTCCAGAAGCTGCTGTATGCAGTGATCCTGACGAGGCGAAAGCTGCGACATTACTTCGAGTCTCATCCGGTGACTGTGGTGTCATCATTCCCCCTGGGGGAGATCATCCAGTGCCGAGAAGCCTCGGGACGGATCGCAAAGTGGGCGGTGGAAATCATGGGCAAGACAATCTCGTTCGCCCCTCGGAAGGCCATCAAGTCCCAGGTACTGGCGGACTTCGTAGCCGAATGGGTCGACACCCAGTTGCCGACGGCTCCGATCCAACCGGAGCTCTGGACCATGTTTTTCGACGGGTCGCTGATGAAGACGGGAGCCGGCGCGAGCCTGCTCTTCGTCTCGCCCCTCGGGAAACACCTGCGCTACGTGCTCCGCCTCCATTTCCCGGCGTCCAACAATGTGGCTGAGTACGAGGCTCTGATCAACGGATTGCGGATCGCCATCGAGCTAGGGGTCCGACGCCTCGATGCACACGGCGACTCGCAGCTCGTCATCGACCAAGTCATGAAGAACTCCCACTGCCGTGACCCGAAGATGGAGGCCTATTGTGATGAGGTTCGACGCCTAGAAGACAAGTTCTACGGGCTCGAGCTTAACCACATCGCCCGACGCTACAACGAGACTGCGGACGAGCTGGCAAAGATAGCCTCGGGGCGAACGACGGTTCCCCCGGACGTCTTCTCCCGGGATCTGCACCTACCCTCCGTCAAGATCGGTGACACGTCCGAGCCCGAGGTGCCCTCGGCCCCGTCCGAGGTGACCTCGGCCTGGCCCGAGCCATCCTCGGTTCAGCCCGAGGAGCCCTCGGCCCCCGAGGGCGAAGCCCTACGCATCGAGGAGGAGCAGAGCGGGGTCACGCCAGATCAAGATTGGCAGACCCCGTACCTGCAATATCTCCGCCAAGGTGAACTGCCCCTCGACCGAGTCGAGGCCCGGCGGGTAGCGCGACGCGCCAAGTCGTTCGTCTTGCTGGGCGACAAGAAGGAGCTCTACCACCGTAGCCCCTCGGGCATCCTCCAGCGATGCATCTCCATCGCCGAAGGTCAGGATCTCCTGCAGGAAATACACTCGGGGGCTTGCGGCCATCATGCAGCACCTCGAACCCTCGTCGGGAACGCTTTCCGCCAAGGTTTCTACTGGCCGACAGCGGTGGCTGACGCCACTAGAATTGTCCGCGCCGGCGAAGGGTGCCAATTCTATGCGAAGCAGACCCACCTGCCCACTCAGGCTCTGCAGACGATACCCATCACCTGGCCCTTCGCTGTGTGGGGTCTGGACCTCGTTGGCCCTCTGCAGAAGGCGCCCGGGGGCTACACGCACCTGCTGGTCGCCGTCGACAAATTCTCCAAGTGGATCGAGGTCCGACCCCTGAACAGCATCAGGTCCGAGCAGGCGGTGGCGTTCTTCACCAACATCATCTATCGCTTCGGGGTCCCGAACTCCATCATCACCGACAATGGCACCCAGTTCACCGGCAAAAAATTCCTGGATTTTTGCGAGGATCACAACATCCGGGTGGACTGGGCCGCCGTAGCCCATCCCATGTCGAATGGGCAAGTAGAGCGCGCCAATGGCATGATTCTACAAGGGCTCAAGCCTCGGATTTACAACGACCTCAACAAGTTCGGCAAGCGGTGGATGAAGGAACTCCCCTCGGTGGTCTGGAGCCTGAGGACGACGCCGAGCCGAGCCACGGGTTTCACACCGTTCTTCCTGGTCTACGGGGCTGAGGCCGTCTTGCCCACGGACCTGGAATACGGCTCCCCGAGGACGAGGGCCTACGACGACGAAAGCAACCAAGCTAGCCGAGAAGACTCGCTGGACCAGCTGGAGGAGGCTCGGGACAGGGCCTTACTACACTCGGCGCGGTATCAGCAGTCCCTGCGACGCTACCACGCCCGAGGGGTCCGACCCCGAGAACTCCAGGTGGGCGACCTGGTGCTTCGGCTGCGGCAAGACGCCCGAGGGAGGCACAAGCTCACGCCCCCCTGGGAAGGGCCATTCGTCATCGCCAAAGTTCTGAAGCCTGGAACGTACAAGCTGGCCAACAGTCAAGGCGAGGTCTACGGCAACGCTTGGAACATCCAACAGCTACGTCGCTTCTACCCTTAAGATGTTTCCAAGTTGTTCATATACCTCGCACCCACGCAAAGTTTAGTCAACAAGGAAGGGTCGGCCTCGCCTCGGCAAGGCCCGACCCTCCCTCGGGGGCTAAAAGGGGGGAAACCCCCTCTGCGTCAAAATTTTCCTCGAACAGAAAATCTCTTTTACCAGAATATCTTTCGTGCTTTCTGACTACTTCGAAAAGTGGGTCCCGGAAACGACGGGGTACGCGTAAGCAATCAAGGCTGACCGAGCCGAGGGACTCCTACGCCTCCGGGATACGGATACCTCACTCATCACCTTCTGCGATAAGTAACTCGCGTTCGGATAAGGTGACTCCGCGGATCGAACAAGTCTCTACGTTCGGAAGCCCTTCTGTCGAAGCGATTCTTCGAGCCTTCTCGATCGAGTCGGTGACAGGGCCTCATGGACGGGTGAAAGTACGCGTAAGCGGCAAGGCCGACCGAGCCGAGGGACTCCCACGCCTCCGGGATACGGATACCTCACTCATCACCTTCCGCGAAAAGCAACTCTCGCTCGCACTAACATCCCTGTTACCGACAAAAAGTCCAGATACTCGAAACAAGAGGAAAAGAGACGCAGCTTAACACACGACAAGGATGTGTATTCTGGCCTCAACGGTCGCACAAAGCACACACTACAAGACAAGCTGATCCTGCAGGCTCGGGTCACGCTGGAAGGGAGCGGCGACACCCTCGGCATCGACGGCACCTTCGGCGAGGCCCGACCTAGCCTCGGACGGCGACGCGGTCCGAGGGCCTCCGCTCCGAAGGACGACGTCATCACCATGCCCGAGCGGTCGCTGTCAGGGACTTCTCCGGATCCGGCCCGAGCGGGCGGCTCGGCCGGCCACCTCCGGGGCCTCGGCCGACCACCCTCCGAGGGCGCCAGCCCGGTCCGAAGCCTCGGCTGATCAACTCCGACATCGATCCAGCCGACGGACAACCTGGCTAGGTTCCGGCCAACCAGGTTTTATTTCTCGAGCCAACTCCGCCTCTGCTCATGCTGATATCGCTACCCCTGGCCTCGGCTCGACGAAGAGCGGCCGAGGGGTCTCTTTAACTAAGCCGGAGGAGCCTCGGACAGCAGGGCCGACCGAGCCGAGGGATTCCTACGCCTCCGGGATACGGATACCTCACTCGTCACCTTGACACGGGGCGACTCATGCTTGGCAAAGCGGTTCAGACAAACAACAGGCGAGTCTTAGTGCTCAGAAATGAGGAAAAAACACGGCTCTGTGCCGGCGTTACAGACATGTTCAGGCCCCGAAAGCCGTAATGAACAAAAACACTGGCATTCGAAGTGCCACCCCCCGAGGATGAGGCGCTGCCATTCAGGCCAGGGGACGGAGACCCAGGGCTACTGACGGAGTTGGCAATCTCGTCGGTAGAGAAGCCACCTCCGTCCGCCGACGCCTCGAAGCACGCCAGCAGGACCCCGCCCTTGCCAAAAGCCGTCCAGGACGCGGGCACTGCCCTCGTGATGCGCGGCGTAATCATCGCCCGGGCGGAGGACGCGGCGTTGCGCCCCGACCGTGTGACGACGACCCGCTTTTTCCGGCATGGCCGGAGGAAGTCTCCGTGAAGCTGGAGGATGCCGTTTTCCCCCAGATGCCGGGAAAGAAGAGGGCAACCGACCCACACGGAGACAGCCCCCTGACTCGCCTCGTCCTCCATCTTGGCCTGGATGACGAAAATCCTTGAGGCTGAGGGAGGGGCAGAGGCCGCAGCCCGGCTCGCTTTCCCCCACCATCAAGCCGGAGGCCACCCTCTTGGGTGACCGCCGGTGGAGGGGTGCAGCCGGGCTGCATGATGAAAATCCTTGAAGCCGAACGATGGCTGAAAGGTACCAACTCCCACGGAGTTGCGTTCCTCCAACGATGAGGCGAGGAGACGGCGGTTTCCCCCATCCGGGGGCTTGAGAGGTGGAAAGACACGATGCACAAGGGAGGGAGAAGACATGGTCGCCTTACGAAAGGGGTCACCCTCCTTTTAAAGGCAACTCTCCCTGCTTGCGCCCCCAACCGTCACGGGCCGAGTCTTCTCCAACACGCCTCCAAAGCCCTCCCCCGCGGCACGGGGGCTGGGACCCACAAGTCATGGAGACCGGCTCCGAGCAGAAGAAGCCGAACCGCCGCGCACGGCGCACACAACCACCCAGCGGTCACAAGTAACCCTCCACTTTTGCCCAGACCAGCGGGCGAAAGGGGCGGGCAGCCATGCGGGCGGCATGCAACCGCGCCAAGTGGACGCGCCTCTCCGACTCCTGACAGGCCAGCACGGAGGCCCAAGCCCACGCGTCGCGCAACCGGCGCGCCGGATGCTGCATGCAAGCCGCAGTACCACTCGCGCCACCACCGCACCTCCTCGATTGCGGGACCGATACCGCGACTCGAGGCGACCCAGCGCGCGACCCAGCAGCGCCAGCCTGACGCAGCGGTCAAACGCGGTCAAAAGTGGGCCGGCAGTAATGACGGTGGCAGGCGCGCGAGAGCAGCGGTCACGCCATCGGCCAAGCTCATGTCCCATCCGGAGGCAGCGAGAGAACCCCCTCTCACGGTGTGAAGGCGACGCGCCCGTGACCCGTTTCTCGAACGGCTCGCGCACGCAACGGCAGCCTCGCCGACCGCTCGCCCCGGCGCATTAACTCCGCGGCTGGACAGGCGACGTTTCTGGCAGGAGCAGCTGGCGACGCTTCGCCTTCGCCAAAACGACCACACCAAAAAAGGTACGCCATGTCGCTCGATTTCGTATCCTTTTTCCCTTTTTTCTCTTTCTCTATCTCTTGCAACAGGGACCGGGAAAGGGGATACCCCCAAAGGGATCCTTCCCCGTGAAGGAACTAGGCTCCGAGCCTCCCTGCTGATCAGGGGTTCGAAGGCTGGCCCCCCGAGGTGTTCAACAGCCGCCTCAGATCGCGTGGGCCCGACACCCACTACTGGTCAGGGGTTCGAAGGTCGGCCTCCCGAAAGGTTCCACGACCGCCTCAAGCTACTCGGGCTCCGCGCCCATTACTGATCAGGGGTTCGAAGGCTGGCCCTCCGAAGGGTTCACAGTCGCCTCAGACACCGAGCGAGGGATGACCAGGGGTACGTTCGATACATAACCAAGGCTCGGGCTGCGCTCCCGAGGTACCCTAGGACATTTCCGAGACCAGCGGGAACGATCCTGTAACGGAATCCCATCGGAGGGAGGCAACGAGCCCTCGGACCCCGTCGCCAGGGGACCGGGTCCGGCAGATCACCCGCAGGTACTTTTGGGCGTGCCTCCGGGCCCCTAGCCGACCCCCAACGAACGGGGCACGAACGTCCACTCGGATTACCCGATTGCAGCTCACCGGAGACACCATGTTCGGTGCCCATCGAGGGTAACATGGCGCACTCCCCCCCTCCTCCTTGCGGAAAGGCGACGTAGGGGCGTATGTAAAAAAGCCGAGTCTGTCCCTGATCGTCCTCTCGCCCTGTGCGGAGGCTCGGGGGCTGCTCTCGCAAACCCGGCTCCGGCCGAACCGTTGACAGCGTCAACATACCAGCCCGAGAACTTGGGCCCCGACAGTGCACCCGGGCTACGGCCTGTTCGCATGAGGGAACCACCAGACCAGCCGAAGCATTACGCAAGGCATTAAGACCTCGAAGGAGTGAAACCACTCCTCCGAGGCCTCGGGGGCTACACCCGGCGGGTGCGCTCGCGCGCACCCACCGGAACAAAGTGCAACCGAGAAAGGCTGGTCCCCTTGCAAAAAAGTGCGACGAAAGCCTCCAAGCGAGTGCTAACACTCCCTTCGAGGCTCGGGGGCTACTGTCGGGGACCATAATTAGGGGTACCCTCAAGACGCCTAATTCTCAGCTGGTAACCCCCATCAGCATAAAGCTGCAGAGGCCTGATGGGTTTGATTAAGTCAGGGATCAGTCCATACGAGCGACTCGATCACGCCACGCCCGAGCCTAGCCTCGGGCAAGGGCAGCCGACCCTGAGGTGTTTCCGTCTCGCCCGAGGCCCCCCTTTTTACGGCAGACGCATCTCCGGCTCGCCCGAGGCCTTGCCTTCGTTGAGAAGCAACCCTGACTAAATCATCGCGCCAACCGACCAAGTCACTAGGGCATTTAACGCAAAGAGTGAGACCAACGGGCGACCAGGCTCTGCCAGAGGCGCCATAGGAGGCTCCGCCCGACCCAGGGCTCGGACTCGGGCTAAGGCCCCGGAAGACGGCGAACTCCGCTCCGCCCGACCCAGGGCTCGGACTCGGGCTAAGGCCCCGGAAGACGGCGAACTCCGCTCCGCCCGACCCAGGGCTCGGACTCGGGCTAAGGCCCCGGAAGACGGCGAACTCCGCTCCGCCCGACCCAGGGCTCGGACTCGGGCTAAGGCCCCGGAAGACGGCGAACTCCGCTCTGCCCGACCCAGGGCTCGGACTCGGGCTAAGGCCCCGGAAGACGGCGAACTTCGCTCCACCCTGGCCTCTACCGAACGACCTCCGCCTCGCCCGACCCTGGAGTTCGGGCTCGGCCTCGGCCATGCAGGACAGACTCGACCTCGGCTTCGAAGGAGCCTCCACGTCGCCCGACCTAGGACACAGGTCCGCCACGTCAACAGGAAGCGTCATCATCACCCTGCCCCAAGCCGACTTGGGTCGCAGAGAACAAGACCGGCGTCCCATCTGGCCAGCTCTGCCAGATAGGCAATGATGGCGTCCCGCTAGACCCATGACGACGGCGGCTTTCGGCTCCCTTACGGAAGCAGGAGGACGTCAGCAAGAGCACAGCTGTTCCAACAGCTGTCCCTCCACCAGGCTCCGTTACTCCTCCGACAGCCACGACGCCACACCAGATGGGTGCCAAGATCTCTCCGGCTGCCACCTTAGCATGTACTTAGGGCACTAGCTCTCCCCCGCTAGACACGTAGCACCTTGCTACACCCCCATTTTGTACACCTGGATCCTCTCCTTACGCCTATAAAAGGAAGGACCAGGGCCTTCTTAGAGGAGGTTGGCCTCGCGGGAACGAGGGCAGGGGCAGGCGCTCTCTTGGGGCCGCTCGCTCCCCTCACCCGCGCGGACGCTTGTAACCCCCTACTGCAAGCGCACCCGACCTGGGCGCGGGACGAACACGAAGGCCGCGGGATCTCCGCCTCTCTCATCACGACCCGGCTCCGGCCACCGACCTCGCTCTCTCCCCCCTTCGCGCTCGCCCACGCGCTCGACCCATCTGGGCTGGGGCACGCGGCACACTCACTCGTCGGCTCGGGGACCCCCCGGTCTCGAAACGCCGACAGATGTCTATTGGACAAGGACAACTGTAGGTGGGCCTAATGACTTGGGAGGTTCCGTCACAGCTGGTATCGGAGCGAAGCCCTTCTTTGCAGATATTATGAGGCATCTTCAAAAGGATTTTCTAAAAACTTACCTAGAAAGATTTCTTCCATTCTTATCCCTTTTATCTGAAGAATCTATTTGAAAGACCTGATAGGAGGAGTGCAATGTATAGAATGTATGAATCAACTAAGGTTGGTTCTGTAATTACACATGCATCATGCTAAGAATTATACTAATAAAATTTTCCTCCTTAGAGAAATGCCGCCGCGCACGAGGAAAACCGCGCGTAAGTCAACTGGCCCAATTGGTGTACCTCGTCACCAACTTGCTCCACGGCACGAGGATAGTAGTAGCGGAAGCAACGATCCGATTGGGGATCTTGAAGCCCGAGTAAATCAGCTTCAAGCGGAGCTTCAACGCAGGACGAACATATGGGTCGCGGATGACGACAGAATAAACGAATTAAGAAGTCACATCCGCCGTCTGCAGTATCAGCTTGCTGATCGAGACTTAGCGCTTGACTGGGCGGTGCAGTCTCGTTCAGTGGCTTGGGCTAAGGAAGCAAAGGCTCGAGCCCGAGTCGAAGAACTTAGCTCTGCCATTGACAATCTGCAGGCGTATTGCAATACCCTACATGAGGAAGTCCATGTACTGTATTCGCAACTACACCCTAGTGCACCTATGGATCCTGTCGGGTCGGAAGCCGGACCCTTGCACGTTGCGGGAGAAGCGCATGGTGGTGAGTTAGACCTTTTTAGGCCCCCTCCTTCTATGAGGCTGGTCGATGAATGGTCTCCCACACCCGACGACGAGGCTGCCAGGAGCAACCAAAAGCAGGAATAGTGGTGTAGTAGTAGAAATAGAAGTAGTGTATTGTATAATAGGTTGTACTATTGTATAATGGGTGCTGTACTCCTGTTGTATAAAATCGAGTCTGTAACATTACTCTTTTTGGTAATGTAAATTGGATGGTTTTGTCTTTGGCATATTATATTTGTTTCCAAATGTTTGTTGCCATAGATGCCGTCCAAGACCCGATCACAGGATGCAGTTGGAACCTCCAGTGGGAGGGAGTCTACCCCAAATCCACCTCCTGTCCCTCCCACACTTGCCGAGGCAATTGCCGCCTTAGTGAATGCGACCGCGGATAATACCCGTTTTCTGAGAGAGATGGCGGGTCAATAGTTTCAGCAACAAGGCGGGCGGGGTTATCAACAGGGCCCTCGTGAAACCTCTTACTTGGACTTCTCAAAGACACGTCCACCCCTGTTTGTCAAAGCCGAAGACCCGTTAGAAGCAGATGAGTGGATTCGTGTCATCGAGCAAAAGTTTGGACTTCTACGATGTTCGGAAACCCAAAAGCCCTTATTCGCAGCCCAGCAACTGCGCGGCCCTGCCAGCACTTGGTGGGGAAATTTCATGGCCGTTCAACCGGCCAATCATCAGATAACATGGGAAGAATTCAAGGTGGCCTTCCGCGAACATTATATACCAGAAGGTGTCCTTCACATGAAGCAAGAAGAATTTATGAAGCTGAAGCAAGGAGGGGATACTGTTAATCAGTATCTCAATAAGTCCAATCATTTATGGCAATATGCAATCGATCAAGTGAACACCGATCTAAAGAAGAAGAATTGTTTTATGAGAGGTTTAAATGATCGACTGCAAAGAAAGATGGCAACCTGCATAGATCTTACTTATGGAAGAGCTGTCAGTAAATCATTGGCAGTAGAAGCGAAGTATGCAGGTGTTGGAAAATCCAAGGGTTTTGGAGGTGACAGGCCTAGTCAGGGCCCGGTGAAAAGGCAACGGTTTGTTCTTCGGCCTTCCAACCAGAATCGCTCTCGTCCACCCTCCTTCCCTTTTAAGCAACCAATATTTATTCGTCCCAATAATTCCCCCACTGCCCCAAGTCAGCCGGGTGCCCCAGGCACTCGATTCCCTGCTCTTCCCAGTTCATAGACTGGGTGTTTCAATTGTGGAAAATCTGGGCATTTCATCAAAGATTGCCCTTATCCAAAGCAGAACCAGTCAAATAATCAACAAGGATCTGGGAATTCATCTCAAGTCAAGGGAAATACTATGGGCAAAAATACCAAGAAGACGGGACGCATATATTATACGCAAGTGGCCACTACACCGGACGGGGAGCCGGTAATGATGGGTACGTTCCTTGTGGCGAATCATCCCGCAGTTATTCTCTTTGATTCTGGTGCTTCGCATACATTCATCAACAAGAAATTTGTGGAGCAACATTGCATTTCATGACATGAATCAAAAGAAGGGTTTAAAATTCACTCCCCTAGGGGACAAATCTTTACTAGAGAAGTGGCCTATCAAGTGCCTGTAACATTGGCCGGATGGGACTTTTCTGCTAATATGATAGTTCTGAAAGGCCAAGACATAGATGTGATTTTGGGCATGAATTGGCTGGCCCAACATAAAGCAACCCTCAACACTGATCAAAGAACCATCAGGTTGAGTCATAATTAAGAGGAAATTCTCTTGTCTATCCCCATTCCAACCCAAGCTACTGGCACAGTTTATGATGCCATTATACCGGAAATCAAGGATATTCCGGTAGTATGCGAGTTTCCCGATGTCTTTCCAGAGGATTTGCCTGGATTGCCACCTGAAAGGGATGTAGAGTTTGTAATTGAGTTGAAGCCCGGTACGGCTCCCATTTCTCAAAGATCGTACCGTATGCCTCCAAATGAGTTGGCAGAATTGAAGATTCAATTACAAGATCTACCTGAGAAAGGATTCATCCGGCCAAGCTCGTCACCATGGGGTTGTCCAGCCATATTCGTCAAAAAGAAGGATCAAACTTTATGGATGTGTGTGGATTATCGACCCCTGAATGAGGTCACTATCAAGAACAAGTACCCTCTTCCGAGGATTGACATTTTATTTGATCAACTGACCGGGGCGAGGGTATTCTCCAAGATTGATCTCAGATCGGGCTATCATCAGATCCGTATTCGGCCCGAGGATATACCAAAGACCGCATTCACTACGCGGTATGGGTTATTTGAATATCTGGTAATGTCTTTCAGATTGACAAATGCTCCTGCCCACTTCACGTATTTGATGAACTCGGTATTCATGCCCAAGTTGGACAAGTTTGTGGTGGTCTTCATTGATGATATTTTAATATATTCCAAGAATGAAGAGGAGCATGCCCAACATTTATGGATCGTGTTAACGCGCTTGAGAGAACATCAATTATATGCCAAGTTCAGCAAATGCGCGTTTTGGCTGGAGGAAATTCAGTTTTTGGGACACATTCTATCTGCCAGGGGGATTGCGGTAGATCCCAGCAAAGTCAAGGACATTTTGGAGTGGAAACCCCCGACCACTGTTCATCAAGTCCGAAGTTTCCTTGGAATGGCTGGATATTATCGCCGATTTATACCAGATTTTTCTAAGCTTGTGAAGCCAATCACAAGTTTATTGAAGAATGATATTAAATTCAATTGGTCTTCCAAGTGCAATGAAGCTTTTGAACAATTGAAGACATTATTAACCACTGCTTCGGTATTGGCCCAACCGGATATCACTAAGCCCTTTGATGTGTATTGTGATGCATCAAGCAGTGGACTCGGCTGTGTATTAATGCAAGAAGGCCGAGTAATTGTGTATGCTTCAAGGAAGTTGCGCCGACATGAGGAGCATTACCCAACTCATGATCTGGAGCTAGCTGCTGTGGTTCATGCCCTGAAGATTTGGCGTCATTATCTGCTGGGTAATATCTGTCACATTTATACAGATCATAAAAGCTTGAAGTATATCTTCACCCAGTCAGAGTTGAATATGAGACAAAGGCGATGGCTTGAGCTTATTAAGGATTATGAACTGGAAATTCATTACCACCCAAGCAAAGCCAATGTAGTGGCAGATGCACTTTGCCGCAAGGTTTCCTGTCACTGTCTTATGGTGAAGACCTCTGACAATACATTATGTCAGGAAATGGAGAAGCTAAACCTAGGAATGGTCCAACAAGGAACCCTAAGTAAGCTAAAGCTTGAGTCAGTCCTCTTACAAAGGATAATTGATGCTCAAAGAGATAATGAGGGTATGAAACACATTCGTGAGAAGATAAGGGCTGGAAAATCCAAATGTTTCAAAGAAGATGATCAAGGCATTGTATGGTTTAATAACCGCATAGTGGTGCCGAAGAATGAAGAAGTCCGCCAGCAAATTCTTGATGAAGCACATCTTAGTCGCTATTCTATTCATCCCGAAAGCACTAAGATGTACCAAGATCTAAAACAACATTATTGGTGGACTAAAAAGAAGATCGAGATTGCATGCTATGTGGCTAGATGTGACACCTGCAGACGTGTCAAGGCCATACACTTGAAAGCTGCTGGTCCATTACAGTCTCTACCAATACCGACATGGAAATGGGAAGACATTAGTATGGACTTTATTGTGGGATTGCCCAGAACCTCAAAGGGGTATGACTCTATCTGGGTTATTGTTGATCGGCTCACAAAAGTTGCTCACTTTCTGCCAGTCAAGACATCTTACCCGGTTCGTACCTATGCAGAATTATACATTGATCGCATTCTCAGTTTGCACGGGGTTCCAAAGACTATAGTGTCGGATCATGGACCACAATTCGTATCCAAATTCTGGGAGGAACTTCATAAATCCCTGGGTACCAAATTGCTCCATAGTTCGGCCTATCATCCTCAAACAAGTGGGCAGACTGAGAGAGTCAATCAAATACTTGAAGATATGCTGCGGGCATGTGTTCTGGACTTCTCACAGAAATGGGATGAATGTTTGCCCTTAATGGAGTTTTCATATAATAATAGCTATCAAGAAAGTATCAAGATGGCACCCTTAGAAGCTTTATATGGACGACGATGTCGTACTCCGCTAAATTGGTCTGAACCTAGTGAAAGGTACTTCTTTAAGCCTGATATGGTGAAAGAAACTGAAGAAAAGGTTTAGAAAATAATTCATAATATGAAGAAAGCCCAAGCTCGTCAAAAGAGTTATGCAGACAAACGGCGAACGCCCTTGTATTTTCTTGAAGGGGACTATGTCTACCTGAAGGTTTCACCAATGAAGGGAGTATCGCGTTTCGGGATAAAAGGGAAGCTTGCACCCAGGTACATTGGTCCATTCCCTGTACTTGAGCAATGTGGACCAGTGGCATATCGACTTCAGCTCCCCGAAACCTTGTCTGCTGTACATAATGTGTTCCATGTGTCACAACTGAAGAAATGCCTTCGGGTACCAGATCGAACCGTTGAAGTGACAGATGTTGTCCTTGAAGAAATGCCTTCGGGTCCTCGATCAAAAGGACATGGTTACCCGGAGAAAAACTCTCAAGTTCTATAAGATACAGTGGAACCAACATTCTGAAGATGAGGCTACATGGGAAACTCAAGACTTTTTAGATAAGAATTTCCCGGGCTTTTTAGCCTCATGTAATTTGTAAAGTGTGTTTAGTTGTTGTAATAAAGAGTGAACCCCACACCACCCCTGCCTTGTACCAGAAATAAGGAAATAAGAATGTGACACATTTCCTTTTCCATTACTTACCCTAGGACTTTTAATCTCGGGACGAGATTCTTTTATGGCGGGAAGCATGAAACACCCCTGGTGTTACTGCAGCAAAAACTTGAGCATGGCATCATAAACATTGGCATTGCATATGTTTGACACACCTAGAGTGCATTCACCAGGTAAAAATTTCAAACAAGTTGTAATGTTATAGCATTTTGCAAATAGAACCCTGGATAGGGGGCTTAGCCCTAAATAGGGATTAAAGTGGTAAAATATAACCCAAAGTGAGAAAACCTAAAAGCTTTAGGGGAATAGTCATAAAATGATCCCAAGAATGAACTTGAATCACATTTATACCCCTGAGATACCAAAAACCCCCATTTGAACCCAGGAAAACCCTAAGTCCAAACCCTAGGGGCCTATGTGCAAAAACACTGCACATTTGGACTAAAGTGTAAAAACTACTATGCTAAAACATATAAAGTCACATGATTCACATTTAGGAAGATTTACAAGCCAAACCCTAAGTTTTGGACTAAATTGCAAAAAGACCCTAATTATAATTTCATACTAAGTCTGAAAATTCAGAGTTTTGGCTCAACTTTGGAGCTTTGTAACTTTCAAATTATAGGGTTTTTGCCCTAGGTTTCCACATCAAACATGTTGACCAAACAAAGGAGAACAACTTTGCTTAAGAGTGTAAGCATAGTTGTTAAGAGAATTTGGGAGATAATTAAGCCTAAAGTTGGACTGGCAGGCAAATGGAACTCTGAAATTCAGAATTTCAGTGTAACAGAGCCATCTTTGGGTTTGAATTTAACCTTGATCTAGTGATCAAATGAGTTCAATCCCTATAGTCGAAATATAGATGGTATATAGCTCTCCAACTTTGCTGCAGAGCATGGAGTATGTTACCATAGGGATTTGTGAGCAAATCAAGCCTAAATATTGACTGTCAGGCCAACTGAGTCCCACTTCCATGGTACAGTATGAGGATCAGACTGCTAGCTCGGACGCTCGTCGCCGGCGATTCGCGCGACCAGATTTGCGCTGGTCACCGGGATTTGTGCCGCGGCCGTGTGAATCTTGTTCACCTTGGAAAGATCTCACCGTGGATAAACTTGGAGCACAATGGCCACTCGATCGCTCATCCGCTTACCGGCGACGTGGCCGCACGGCCATCACCGGCGTGCCGCCGTTCTTCATAGTTATGCCACGCTGTGAGCCATCTTACCACGTCGCAGTTGATTGCCACACGCCGTCCTTCTATTACCTAAGGCCTTGCCACGATGTTTGCCACCCATCGCACGCACCAGTGAACTTTCTCCCCTCCGGCCGCCAGCACAACCTCGTGGAATTGGACACCACTGACGACGAGAACTATAAATTGAGCCCCCCGCCAGCCCCGCAGGGTCATCACCCACCCAGCCACTTCGAATCGCTAGCAATCGTTCGCCAGAGCTCGCGAATTTTGAATTCGCCCCAAATTAGTTCTCCGCCATCGTGTAAGCACCTCGCCGTGGCCAGCCATCCACAGGTCAGTCCCTGTCCCCTGCTTCCTCGTTTGAGCACTCTCATAGCTCTGTGATGCTTGCCGAACCACCAATTTGGACTACGGGCTCACCAATCGCCGGGAACACACTCCCCTGTCCGCATGGTTCTCGGTCGCCGTGGCCAGAGCTAGTTAGTTAGTCGTTGATTAAATTGGGTTGGGGGAATGGATCGGGGAGGGTTCAATTGGGTGTTAGTCGCTCGGAGACCCTAGTCATTGCCCCATTCGGCCGGTATAGGTGCTCGCCGGAGCTTCCCCGCGCTCGACACCGTCATGGACTTCAAACCGAGAATGGATAGGAGTGCAGGGGTCTTTTTGTAAACGGGCAGTGACTCTATTAAACAGTGAAAGAACCTGTTTTCGGTTAGTAAAAACTCTGAGGCCCTTTCTGTAAAGACGCCAGCGCTGCCGTGGACAAGCGCACACGTTTTTCCTCTAGGTTGGGCCGCCTAGGCTAGAACCGGCCCAGTACTATTTGATCTTTTTCTTTTTCTTTTTCAGTAGAGCTTTGGAAATCTGTTATAAATTGTAGAAAAATCCTAAAATTATCAAACCAATTTTCCTAGACTTATTATTTTTCATAGTATTTAATAAAAATAGTTTCATGATTTTTAGATTAAATAAGGAATTTTAAGGCATTTAAACTAGCTTAAACCATTAGTTCTGGATTTTTAGGAGATAAATGGTAATTCCAAAAATGCCCAAACTTTTTATATGAGTTCTACACATTATTTAGAAGCCTTGGGTAGAGTTTGATTTGATTTGGACCTTGTTTGATAACTAGAACCCAAAACCCCCACCCCTGCCCTTTGAACTCCTTTACTGAATCCGGAAACCCTAAGTTCTCAGAGTTCCGTGAAGGAAAATTGTATTCAAGACCTTAGATAATAAAATCTTATTATCTTTGCACTCATATATATGGTTATCATGGCATTCATTCTTATATACATATATATGGTTATGTTTAGAAAACGAAGAAGATATTGAAGTGACCGAAGAGAAGACACCACCACCTTTGGAATCTCAGGCAGGAACTTGTCTCTACTTTGACATCTGCGGGCCTGAGCCTGACTCACCTACTAACGAAGGCAAGCCTCGGTGCATTTGCCACCTTCCTTGATGTTTTTAAAATCTTTTTCACTTACTTGCTGCATTAAGTAATAGGAGTTGATTGCTAAACAATTCCTGTATCCCCTTCCTTGATCTTGATTACTTTCCTTGATACCCTGTTTTACAAAAGGTTTTTACTATGCTTAGTATTGCTCTAGCAAAACAAAAGGTTTGTTTTACAAAAGATGATTGGCAAAGTGGGAGGGATGTTTTTGGAAATAAAACTTGATGGTGGATCCATCATGGCCATGATGGGTTCAACATCGGAAAAGATGTACCTCTGCCAGGTACAAAGTTTTTGGGTAAATGATTAAGCTAAGACCAGGCGGGTGACTTGCACGAGAAGAGAGTCTCGGTGTAGTGTCTCCGTCTGAGTCGATTAAGGACCGTGTCGATGTAGGCCTGATGACCGAGGACCCTTTAACTAGTCACATGCTTCATCATGGGTAAGCCTTGCCTCGAGCAGACTAAGGCCAGAATAAGATAACACGAAATGGGCGTGGAGCGGTGGCGAGAGTAGCGTGTACCCTCCGTAGCAAGAGGATGGACGGTGGTGTATCTGTGCTCTCGGTTTGCGTGAACCTGATCTGGTCTTAAGAACCCCGGTGGCGGGTTGACATATGCAAGGGTTAAGTGCTACATATGTCGTGTGATTGGAGATCCTCAGCTGAGTATAATCGATTCGGATCGCCGTACCTTCGCGGTTATGAAGACTTGGTCACTGACTTATACGTAGAACTCCAGTGAAGATGACGGGTCGATAAAGAAATTGGCTAGTGCAGGTCAAGTGTTTGAACTAGGTTAGCAAGAACTCTAGATGCAGGTAAGTTTACCTAACTTGAAAATAAAATTGGATTTTAAGGATCCACTCTTAGTAAGCATTTATTCAAAACAGAGTCTTTGATCTTGAGATACCTTACCTTGACTCCCTTATAACCAGCATACCCTTGAGAGTCTTTTCTTTAGTCGGGTAAGACTTGCTGAGTAATTCCATACTCAGGGTTTATTTCCTCGTTGTTTTTAGGTGAGGAAGCAACAAATTTTTGTTGCTTTTGTACCAAGGTGGTTCCAAATGAAGAAAAACAAGAGTGAAGCTGCAGGAGGACATGGTCCTCCATAAGAAACTTTTATGTAAGAACTTATCGGGAGGAGTTTTTGCCTCCCTTGGTATTGTAATAATACTACTCAGCACTCGTGTTATAACTCTGGTCTGTAATAAGTAACTTGATCTTACTTTCTAAATAAATGTAAGTTTATGTAATCGCTTCCGCATTTCGATATCTCCGATGTTCCATAATGTCTACAAGACGGGTGAAACGTTCCTGGAAAGGTAAAAAAGAAGATACTGAACTTGTCAAGTGATTCAGGAACATCTACAGGGTTGTCTGATGTCTGTTGGACAAGGACAACTATAGGTGGGCCTAATGACTTGGGAGGTTCCGTCACAATGAAAGGGTCCATAGGGTATTTAGACGTGGAAGTGATGGATTTCTGCCGTCGCAATAACTGAACGGATTCTATATTCTAGTTTGTTGGTCAGAAGTTGATTGACGGCTAAAATCTATATAGAAGTCGATCCAAGACTAGCCTGAGTGCAATTGTTATTCATTTCTATGTCTTCTCATTTAGAAAACATGTCTAAAAATGTTTACACTTCAATACACATGTTTGTACATTCAACCTACACATCCATTTGTTTGCCCAATGAAAGGGAAATGGCCTTAAACCATTTACTATATTGATTTTGTTGTTTGATGACCATCACAACTATTCGGACCAACTAGCTTGCCTAGTCTTTGATTCACAGGTTCACAAGTTCAACAGTTTAAGCTTCTAAGTCACAATCAACTCAGATCTAACCAAATAAGGGTAAAACATGGAATAGATAAACTATCAATATTTCTACTCTTTGGATAAGTTCTAAATACCCATAGGAACCTTTTCGATACATCTAGAGAGATTGGAAAGCTCGGAATCAACATCTCACTATTTTGGAGCTAGTTTGAGGAAAAGAAGGAATATGAGTTAGAGAATTAAAATGTCCAAGATCCATAACTTAGACTAGTTGGAAAGCCACTAGATATATTGGTCTAAGTCTTAGGATCTCTCAAAGTTTAGCCAAAGCAAATTGGAAAAGATAGTTCAATGATCAACGACAAGTCAAAAACTCATGTTCTAAAATTGCCAAGTGTGGACCGTCCGAGGCTCTAGTGCAGACTGTTTGGGATAACATAGATTATCCCGAACATGTGCGTTTTGAAAATACCACATGTACTAAGATCGTCCGCCTATAAATCATAGACTGTTCAGCTATAAATTGCGGACCATCCGACTGTTATATGCTAGTTCAGCCCGAAGGTTACAAGTTGAGCTAAAGGATTTTTAAAGGTTGGCGTGGACCGTTCAGGAGCGAGGGCATAATGGCTATATGAGTGGTTGAAAGCTACAAAAACCACCCAACCACCCTATTCACAAGCATAACTCCTATCCATTGAATACAAGAGTTGGGCATTCACTCCTATCCACTAGAGCAACACTTCTATATACATCAAAGCCTCACAAGTGCCACAAGATAGAGATCAAGCAAGAAAGAGCTACTTGTGTGTGTTTAGCGATAATGTCTTGTGAAAATAATTGAGAGAAAGTGTGTTCTACCTTTTGTGATCATTTGAGCGTGGAGTTTTGACTCACATTCATTGTAAAGCTAGCAAGAGCCCTTTATCTTTGTGGTTGGCTTTGCAGAGACTTCGATCTTTTGTTGACAAAGAAGAAGAAACACACATCAGTCTTGGTGGCCGTTGGAGAGAGAAAGGGTTGAAACTTGAAAGAGACCCATCCTTTGTGGACTCCTCAACGTGGATTAGATTCTTAGTGAACCGAACCTCGGTAAAACAAATCACCCGTGTCTCTTGTGCTTATTGCTTGTGATTTGTTTGTCTTCTCCCTCTCTAAGTTCTCTTGTGCTATTCTTTGTTGATATTACTTTGTGTTGCTTCAAGTTAAATTATCATATATAGAGGCAACTCCTTGCAAAGAAAGAACTTGTGTTGTTTTCCTTCTTTACCAAGTCTTCTTGCTTTATTCATCATAGATATTAGTTGTGTTGCTTTGAGTTTATTCTGCATTCTTTGAAAGCAACACTTCTGCAAGAATAGGACTTAGTTCTATACTCTGATTATTGTTTATCTGGTTCTAACCGCTACCTGGGGGATCAAATGTTGTTTAAAGTTGTAAATTTTAGGTTTTGCCTATTCACCTCTCCTCTAGGCGACTATCACCCAAGCGTGGAGCATGGACTAAGCTAGGCGGAGCCACCCTCCTCACACTTTGACACTTATTTGTATGACTAGTCAGATGCTCGTGCATCGCTACGGATTCTATATGTCATATGACTTTGTTTTAATAAAACATAAAATATGTGTTCTATTGGTGTCGGCGTTTCGGACCTGGGGGGTCCCTGGACTGACGAGTAAAATTGTCGCTGCGTGCCCCTGCCCAGATGGGTTGGCGCGGGATGGAACACAAGTGGAGGAATGAGCCTTGTATTATCCTGCACCAGGGTGCTCGTAGTAGGGGTTACAAGCCTTGCGAGAGAGCGAGGGTGAGAGGGAGCGAGTAGCGGAGAGCGAGAGAGAGAGGGTTCGGCCCCTGCTCGTCTTCTCCCGTCCCCTTGCGTATGTATGTTCGTATGCTCGTCCCACTGTCCTCTCTTTCGTCCCTCCCGTCCCCTCTCTCCCCCTCCCCCGTGGGGCCCTGGACACCCCCTTTTATAGACGTAAGGAGATGCCCAGCTGTACAATGGGGTGTAGCTGGGAGCTTAACGTGGTTGGCAGAGGAGTGCCATGAGCCCTGTACAGATAACGACGTGGCCGCCGGGGGAATGTCTCAAGTCCTATAGAGGTAGTGTCGTGGCCGTCGGAGGAGTGCCTTGAGCCCTGTAGCAATACAGTTGTCGGTGTTGTATGGATCCTGCTGACGTCTCCTTGCTTCCGTAGGGGGCTTGAGAACCACCAACGTCATGGTTGCATGCAGGAAACCACCATCGCCGGTTACCGGGGTAAGCCGGATGGGACGCCGGTCTTGTTCCTTCGTAGCCTGAGCTAGCTAGGAGTAGGGTAATGATGCATCCCCCGTGGCGTGGTTGATCCCAGCCTGAGGTCGGGCGAGGCGGCGGCTCCTCCGAGGCCGAGGCTGGGGCCGAGGCCCAGGGTCGGGCGAGGATGTGACTCTTCCTGAGGCCGAGGTCGAGGCCGAGCCCTGGGGTTGGGCGAGGCGAAGATCTCCTCCCGAGGCCAAGGCCGAGGCCGAGCCCCAGGGTCGGGCTAGGCGGAGCTTCCTGTTGAGCCTGAGGCTTATCTTGACCGTTGTCAGTTTCGCCCGGGTGGTTGGCACAGCAGCCGGAGCGGGGCGGGCGGCGCTGTTTTCCTGTCAGATTGGTCAGTGAAGGGGCGAAGTGACTGCGGTCACTTCGACCTTGCCGACTGAGGCGCGTGTGTCAGGATAAGGTGTCAGGTGATCCCAGCATTAAATGCGCATGCGATGCGGTTGGCTGGTAAGGCGATCTGGCCATGGTCGCTTGCACAACAAGGCTTGCCCTTGGCTGAGCCGAGGGTGCGCTCACGGCCTGAGGAGACCCTCGAGCGAGGCGCGAACTCATCAGGGACCACTGTTCCGCCCGAGGCCAGGCTCAGGCGAGGCGAGGCCGAGTCCCTTGGTAGATGAAGCCTTGACTTTGACTTGAATTATGAGCCTTCATGGTTTGCTCTGAAGGTGTTTTCCAGCCGTGATTAGGAGTGTTGGGGGTACCCCTAATTTCGGTACCCGACAGTAGCCCCCGAGCCTCGAGGGGAGTGGTGATGCTCGCTTCGAGGCTCTGTCGCATTCTTGGTGAGGGGACCGGCCTTTCTCGGTTATACTTTGTTCCGACGGGTGCACGCGAGCGCACCCGCCGGGTGTAGCCCCCGAGGCCTCGGAGGAGTGGTGTGACTCCTCTAAGGTCTTAACGCTTTTCGTGATGCCTCAATCGGTCCTGTTGTTCCCCCATGCGGCCTGGCCGTAGCCCGGGCGCTTGATCAGGTTCCGAGTTTTTGAGCTGGTTTGTTGACGCTCTCAACAGTTTGGCTGTGGCCGGGTGCGGGAGTAGCCCCCAAGCCTCTGCACAGAGCGAGAGGACGATCAAGGACTGTCTCGACTTTTATTATACGCCCCTTCATCGCCTTTCCGCAAGGAGGAAGGAGGGAAAGCACCATGTTACCCTCGGAGGGCACCGATCATGGTGTTTCCAGTGAGTTGCTAACGGGTGATCCGAGTGGACGCCCGTGCCTCGTTCGTTAGGGGTCGGCTAGTGGCCCAGAGGCGCGCTCCAAAAGTACATGCAGGTGATTCGCTGGACTCGATCCCTTTTCGACAGGGTCCGAGGGCTTGATGCCTCGCTCCGGTGGGATTCCATTATGAGTCATTCCCGCTGGTCTCGGAAATGTCCTAGGGTACCTCAGGAGCGTAGCCCAAGCCTCGGCCATGTATCGGACGTACCCAGGGTCATCCCTCACTCTGCGTGTTCTGGGGCGGCTGTCGAACCCTTTCGAGGGGCCAGCTTGTGAACCCCTGATCAGTAGTGGGCACGGAGCCCGAGTGCTCTAGGGCGGCTGTCGAACCCTTCTGAGGGGCCAGCCTTCGAACCCCTGATCGGTGATGGGCGTGGAGCCCGGGTGCTCTGGGGCGGGTGTCGAACCCTTCCGAGGGGCCAGCCTTCGAACCCCTGATCAGTAAGAGGGCTCGGGGGCCCGTTTCCTTCGCGGGGAAGGATCCTTTCCGAAATATCCCCCTTCCTAGTCCCTGTGGCAAGAGAGAGAGAGGAAACGGAAAAGGGATATGAATTCGAAAAGTCGTGGCACACCTTTTTGACGCGGCCTTTATGGCGGAGGTGAAACGTCGCCTGCTTCGCCCGCCAGCGGTGTCGCTTGCCCTGCCAAGGAGTTAATGCGACGGGACAGACGACTCGCGGGGCGTCTGTTGCGCATGCATGGGTCGTTCGAGGAACGGGGCACGGGCGCGTCGTTCTTACGCCGTGGGAGAAGGCTCCCCCGCTGCTTCAGGAAAGGACACAAGCCTGGGGGTGATTTGACCGCCGCTCCCGCCCGTCTGTTGCAGCAGTTATTGCCGGTCCGCTTTTGGCCACATCAACAGTCGTGCCTACCCCCGCGGCGGACTGACTCGTGCCCACTGCACCCAATTGGCACTGTTGGGTCACGCGCGGGGCTGCTTCGAGTCACGGTACTGGTTCTGCAGTCGAGAAGACGCGGCATTGGCGTAGGTGGCGGCGTGGTTCCCTTGCACGTAGTGACCATCGCACCGGTTGCATGGTAGGTGGGACTGGTCCTTCGTGCTGGTCCACCGGATAACCGTGGTGCGGTTGCATGCTCCCTGCGTGGCGGTTCGCCCTTCCGTCCGCTGGTTCCGGTGAGGATGAGGGAACACTTATAACCGCAGGGCGGTTTTATGCCTTGCGTGCGGCGTTTGGCCTCCTTCGCGTCTCGAGTCAGTTCTGATGACGTGTGGGACCTGGCCCCCGCGACGTGGGGTGGGAACTCTAGAGCACGTCGGTGGAGACTTTGCCCGTGACGCTTGGGGCGCAAGTGAGGAGATCTGCCTATAAAAGGGGATCAGTCCCCCGGGCAGTGGCCATGCCTTCGCACTCCTCTCTTGTATTGCTCCCTTCAACCTTCCGTGTCCCCAGATGGGGCGCGCCCGTGTGGCTTTCTTCTCGCTGTTGTTTGAGAAGCGCGACCTCGTGGAGATTGGCGCTCTCCAGCCATCGCTCCGCTTCAAGGATTTTCGTCATACAGCCCGGCTGCATTCCCTCACCAATGGTCATCCGTAGGGATGATCACCAGCCTGGTTGTAACACCCCAGGTGTTTATATTCTGCTCGACAACGAGTATGGATTTAAGCACGTAATATCAGTGGATAAAAAGGATTTTTAATTTTAATTATCTTCATTTATCGCGATTTTTATATCGCATCTGTTTTGTCTGTCGCGAGTGCGACATCATTTTTATTTTATCTATCCGGGCTCTTCCAAAATTTTCGTGATGTTCGGAACATCGTTTTTTCGAAGATCGGTGCGTCCGGTGAGTATTTAAAATTTATCGCTCGCACGAATACGAATTCGGAAGCTCGACTCATTCGGATGATTTTATTCCGAACAAATTCATTGGAACTCGACAATTAAAATATTCGGGGCGAAATAATTGGGATGTGTGTCGTCTGAGTGAAATCGTGCGCGAGGTTACGATCCGATTTATCCTTCAGCGCACTATTTTGGCGACGGAAACACGTATACATTCGCAGATATGGTTTCGACTAATATTAGTCGAATCACACAGATTAGAAATACCAAAGCCAAACTCGTTTCCATCTGGTCCGTTTACATCGTGGCCGGAATAGTCACAAAAATTATCTAAATGAGATTCAGACTGAACCGTCTAAACTATTATTCTTTTGACTTCTTGTTTCATGATTTGGAAAAAATAAAATGTATCTGTATTGCGGATTGACCCACTATACATCACTAAAAATCGAGATTCAAAAATATCTCTAATTCTCAGTAAAAAAAAGAAAATCAAAAGAAAAATTTACTCGATCTCTATCAGACGCCGCCTCCCTCTATCCTTATCAGCCGATGCCATCCCTGTGATTTTTTTCTCCACCCATTTCTATCCTGCGCGCACACGGCCACTTCCCTGTGCTTATCTCTCTGCTCTCTCCTCTCTCTGGCATCCATCCCCAGCTAAGGTTTCCATCGCGCTCGACTACTCTTGCAGCTCGCCGGCGCCCCAAGCTTCTTCTCCCTCACCGGCGCGCGCACAGCCGGAGTTCTGCCGGTCGAGCTCCCTCCCGCTGAACATGGTCTTCTTCTTCCCAGCCGAGCGGCTCCCTGGCACGCGCCCGGGATCTTCTCCCTCCATGCTCGCCTAGCCCAGAGCTCCTTTCCGTTCCCTGCTTCCAGCGCCACGGCTCCCCCGAGCTCTCTCTCCCTTCTTCTCCCTCTCATCTCCTCTGCTCCCAGTGTCGCGGCGCTCCTCCCTGGCGTCTCCAGCTACCCCAGCTCGGCCTCCTTCCCCTAATCTCCCATGGCGTGCGCTCCCTCGCTGCTCCAGTCTTCTCCATGGCCACCCCTTTTCTTTGCCCCTAGGTGGCGAGCTTCTCCTCGCCGATGGGCCAGCAAGTCTGCGGCAGCAGCACTCAGGTTCCCCTCCACTCGCCATCCCTCTGCTTGGTGCTCCACTAGAGATCAACCATGGCGGCTCTCTTCCCCAGGCGCTCTAT
This sequence comes from Zea luxurians, assembly GCA_029449295.1. Classification (NCBI taxonomy): domain Eukaryota; kingdom Viridiplantae; phylum Streptophyta; class Magnoliopsida; order Poales; family Poaceae; genus Zea; species Zea luxurians. The sequence goes on along the minus strand of JAOPSE010000026.1, from coordinate 34,306,592 downwards.
TTTTTTCCCAGCCGAGCTTGCCAGCGTTCTCCTCCTAATACTTGTGCATATACTACTGTGCTGATCGAAGGCCAATCTTCATGCAGAGTTCTCTGAACTTCAGTTTGCCGAGAGGCTTCGTGAGAATGTCCCCAAGCTGCTCCTCTGTCCTAATGAACTTCACTTCAATTTGGCCTGAATTTGCATACTCCCGGATCAAATAAAATCTTGTATCTATATGCTTTGACCGGTCGTGATGCACTGGGTTTTTAATCAATGAAATGGCAGACTTATTGTCTACCCTAAACACCGGCTTGCTTACAGCTGAACCACTGATTTCAGCCAGCAGCCGAGCTAGCCAAACAGCCTGACAAGCAGCAGTTGCAGCTGCTATATATTCAGCCTCACAACTAGACAATGCCACTACCTTTTGCTTTGTTGATTGCCAGCTAATTGGACTGTCCCCCAAGAAGAAAAGAACTCCACTTGTGCTTTTCCTATCATCTTGATCACCAGCAAGATCACTGTCACTGAAACCCATCAATTTTGCTTTGCCTCCATTTCTCTTGGGATAGAAGAGTCCCCAATCCCTTGTTCCAGCTATGAATCTCAGAATATGTTTCACAGCTGTGAGATGCTCCTCATGTGGTTCTTCCATGAATCTGCTCACATATCCAACTGAGAAAGCTAAATCAGGTCGAGTATTAACCAAGTATCTCAAATTTCCCACTAAGCTTCTGTATTCTGTTGTATCAACACAGCCGCTGTCACTCTTCCTATTCAGCTTCAGCTTTGTCTGCATTGGAACTTCACAAGTGTTGCAGTCAGCAAAGCCACTCTGGTCTAGAATCTTGTTTGCATACCTCTCTTGAGAAATTGTAATTCCCAGCTCATCCTGTTTCACCTCTATGCCCAGATAGTAAGACAATACTCCAAGGTCACTCATTTTAAACACATCGGACATTTGTGACTTGAAATTTTGAATGATGTTGCTGCTACAACCAGTGATTATTAGATCATCAACATAAACTCCCACCACCAGTTTTTCAGCTCCATCTCCACGGCAATAGATAGCATGCTCAGAAGGGCACTTAATAAAACCCAGAACACCTAATTTCTCATCCAATTTCTGATTCCATGCTCTAGGTGCTTGATGCAAACTATATAAAGCTTTGTGCAGCAGATATACCTTGTGTTCCTGTCCAGGCTGAGAGAACCCAGGTGCTTGCTTCACATATACCTCCTCCTGGAGATCGCCATTCAAGAACGCCGTCTTCACGTCCATATGATGGACTTGCCATCCTTCCTGCGCCGCCAACGCCAGCAGCAGCCGCACAGCTTCCAAGCGAGCCACCGGTGCAAACACCTCATCATAGTCAATCCCTTGGCGTTGAGCGTAGCCCTTTACGACGAGCCGCGCCTTATGTCGTACCACGGCTCCATGCTCGTCCTTCTTGACCTTGAACACCCACTTGAGCCCGATGGCGCGCCGGCCAGGAGGCATCTCAGTGAGCGTCCAGGTTTGGTTCTCCTCGATGGCGCGCAACTCCTCCTCCATCGCCTTACGCCAGCATGGGTCCTGCTCAGCATGCGCCAGCGAGCTAGGCTCCTCCGCACTCACTGCAAAAAGGTGCTCGCTCCACAGAGCGCGCGCGGCGTACCCCGGTGTCGATGCAGCGCCGGTGACGTCCTCCACCTTTCGAAACCGTAGTGGTGCGTCATCGTCATGGTCGGCGTCCAGCTCTTCGTCTAACGCAGCAGGTGGTGTGGCGAACTGCACACCCGGAGAAGCTACTCCGGCCTCCCCTGGCGTTCCTGGTGGCGTCATATGCTGCATAGCAGCCACCGGTGCCCCCGCCTGGACACCTCCTTGCCCCGCCACCACCCCAGATTGGATGGTGAAGGTGTCGTCGTCGCCATGATCCGTGCCAGTGCCGGTCTTAGCTCCCTCCGACCAGTCCCACTGGGCGGACTCATCAAAGACCACGTCGCGCGTCACGTGCACGCGCTTCGTGGCTGGATCGTAGGCTCGATATGCCTTAGATCCGCGCTCGTACCCGACGAAAATCATCTTGCGGCCACGATCCTCCATCTTCTTCAGGTGCGGTGTCGTATTCTTGACATAGACAATGCACCCGAAGGTCTTCAGGTGGTGTACCGCCGGCTTCTTCCCGTACCACGCCTCGAAAGGAGTCTTGCCTTCTACTGCCTTCGTCGGTACCCGGTTCAGGAGATACATGGCAGTGTTCACTGCCTCTCCCCAGAACCAAGCCGGCAGCCCCTTTGCCTTGAGCAGACAGCGTGCTGTGCCAGCCACCATGGCGTTCCGGCGCTCGACAACGCCGTTCTGTTGTGGGGAATACGGCGCTGTCAGCTGCCGGTGCACACCGTCCGCCGCGCAGTACTCCATGAACTCCTTGGATGTGAACTAGCCACCACGATCCGTCCGGAGCGCCAGCAGCTTGCAGCCGGACTCAGCTTCTGCACGTGCCTGGAACTCCTTGATGGCAGCCGCCGCTCGATCCTTCGACCGCAGCAGCGTCAGCCACATGTAGCGGCTCCGATCATCGACGAGAAGCAGGAAGTAGGTGTTCCCGCTCGGTGTCGCCGGCGTCACGGGTCCACATAAGTCCCCGTGGACCAGCTCCAGTGCGCGCTTCGCCCGCCACTGTGTCTGGTCAGGGAACGCCGTCCGTCGCTGCTTGCCGACGAGACACGCCTCACAGAGTTGGTCCACCTTCTCGATGGACGGCAGTCCACGGACGAGCTCCTCTCGCGCCATCTTCCTCAGCGCGGGCATGTTGATGTGGCCGAGCCTGGCATGCCACCGCCAGGCACTTTCTTCGCCGCGCGCTGCCAGGCACACCGGCTGTGCCACGTCGACGTTGAGCACATACAGCCGGTTGCCTGCGCGTGGGATCCTCGCCAGCAGTCGCCCCTCAGGCTCCCGAATCTCCATGCCACCGCGCCGGAGGTGGACGTCGTAGTCGGCCTCCTCCAACTGGCCGAGGCTCACGATATTCACCGTGAGTCGCGGGATGTAGTAAACGCCATTGAAGGAGCGATGCTCGCCATTCTTGCACTTGAACAGCACGGTCCCGCGCCCTTCAATCTCCGCCACGGAGTCGTCGCCGAACCGCACAGAACCAGACACCGCCGTGTCCAGATCCGCAAATGCCGACCGAGACCCCGTCATGTGGTTCGTGGCTCTAGTGTCGCAGATCCAGGACCTGGGATCCCGCTCCTCCTTCGAACCGAGCTGGACGAAGACCTTCTCCTGCCGTAGATGCACCAGTTCACCGAATCCCGTCGGCGCCTCCACTTCGTCTCCAGCCCACGTCGCTGTGTGAGCCCATGGCCCCACCACCGCCACCGCCGCGCCGGCGGTCCCTGGTCGCGCCCAGGATGCGATGCGGGGTGTGGCCATGGCCGCAGGAGTGGGCGCTCGTGGGGCCACCATGGCTGCGTCGGGTGTGGCCATGTCCAGCGTGGTGGCTCCGGATGGGACGCGTGGTGTAGCCGTGGCCGCGCCTGAGGAGGATGTCGGTGGAGGCGGAGAAGAGGACGGCGGCGGCGGCGTCGATTTCTCTGGCGGCGCCGACCGAGTTAGGGGTCCGGATCTCAGCAGCATGAGTGCCTCCTCCTCCTGGGCCATATGAGCCGCCTCCTGCTTGGGTCTTGTCTTGCAATCACGGGCCCAGTGGCCTGTCTTACCGCACTTCCTACACTGGTCGCGGCCCAGCTTGTGGCCAGGTCCCGTGCCAGTTCCACCGCTCGACGCAGGCGCGCCGCGGCGTGGACGCCGCCGCCGGTCACCGGATTTAGACGTGCCAGCGTCCACTCCCTTCTTCTCCTTCCACCGCGCCTCCCACTGCTCCTCCGTTAGGTACAGTTTACCCCCCATCGACGGTGGAGGTGCATCGTCAGCATCCTCGGCCGCTTTCAGCCGGCCGGTGATGTCCTCTACCGTGAGGGTCGACACATCCAGTAGAGTCTCGATGGAAACTATTAGCTGCTTGTACCTTGGACGCGCGATCCGAAGATACTTCTCCACCACCTTCTCTGGCGACTCCGGGTCACCCAGCATGGCGAGCTGCGCGACGACGTCGGTGAGCCGAAGGGCGAATGCCTCCACCGACTCGCTGTCCCGGAACGAGAGCATCTCGTACTCGCGACGTAGCCTCTGTGCCGTCGACTTCCTCACGCGTTCGTCGCCGATTCGCATCGTCTTCAGAGCTTCCCAGGCCTCCTTTGCCGTCTGTTTGACGGCCAAAGTGGAGACCATCTCCGGCGGCGCGGCGCTGCAGATGACGTCGAGCGCCATCCGATCGTGATGGTCGTCGACGTCGCCGATCTCCATAGCTTCCTATAGTCCGCGCGCTTGCATCTTCACCTTCATCAGTAACGCCCAATCATTGTAGTTCGTCTTCGTGAGAGTCGGATAAGTGGTCGTTCCAGGCGCCACGACGCGCTCCACAACGCGCTCGACGACGACCTCGCGAGTCCGCGGCCGTCGCGGCGGTGAACGCCCTCGCCGGTACTGCGGCGTCCTAGAGCGCTCCGGCGGCAGGGACATTATCACCTTCCTCCAACCTCGGCTCTGATGCCACGTGTCAGACCTCGCCGAAGACTCACCTCCTGTTGCCGGCGAGCTCCCCCTGCAGCCTTTCACAAACACACAGAACTCACACGAATAGAATTGGACACACTCTGATTTTTGGTGCTGCGTAAAACTGCGCAACTTTTCTGACTCTGTTTACTGAATAAAAAGGATTCAACAGAACGTGGCCAACGACCACCCGAGAAGCACGGCACGTCCCTCCACTTTGTGTGCCATCCCACACATAGGCATGCCGGCCACGACTACACGTACAGCCAATAGATGACTATACGCCTAACCTGGGAATAAAAACAACAGCCTTAAGTAAACTAACTAAGACCCATGCACAAGGATTATTTCAACAAGCGTTCCCCCGTTCCTTGTGCGGTCGTGCTCCCTTGCTTCCCATGGCAGCTCGCCCTCGCTCCTCTCTGCTCGCCGGCCACCTGGGTGGTTCGCGCTCGCCCATGGCGGCTCCCTGAGCTCACCCCCAACCACAGTCGCGAGCTCCTCTGCGTGCAGCCACGCTGAAAGGGAATTAGGCTTACACCTAGTTCCTAAATAATTTTGGTGGTTGAATTGTCCAACACAAATATTGGACTAACTAGTTTACTCTAGTGCATAAGTTATACAGGTGCAAAAGGTTCACATTTAGCCAATAAAAAGACCAAGTGTTGGATTCAACAAAGGAGCAACGAGGCAACCGAAGGCATCTCTGGCTGAAGGCACCGGACTGTCCGGTGTGCACCGGACAGTGTCCGGTGCGCCCAGAGAACTTCTACTCAAATTCTTCGCCCTCGGGAATTCTCGGAAGCCGGCGCGCTATAATTCACCGGACTGTCCGGTGTGCACCGGACATGTCCGGTGCTCCAACGAAGCGCGGCCTCTGGAACTCGCCCGCCTCGGGTTCGCGCGTCAGCTGCTCCGCTAAAATTCACCGGACTGTCCGGTGTGCACCGGACTGTCCGGTGTACCAGCGGACCAACGGCTCTTTCCGGCGCCAACGGCTCCCTGCGGTGCATTTAATGCGCGCGCAGCGCGCGCAGACGTCAGGATCGCCCATACCGGTGCACCGGACATCAAACAGTACATGTCCGGTGTGCACCGGACACCCAGGAGGGCCCAGAAGACAGAAGCTCCAACGGTCAGAATCCAACGGCAATGGTGACGTGGCAGGGGTACCGGACTGTCCGGTGTGCACCGGACTGTCCGGTGCGCCATCGAACAGACAGCTTCCAGCAACGGTCACTTTTGGTGGTTGGGGCTATAAATACCCCAACCACCCCACATTCATAGCCATCCAAGTTTTCCAACTTCCAACCACTTACAAGAGCTAGGCATTCAATTCTAGACACAACAAAAGGGATCAAATCCTCTCCAATTCCACTCAAGCCTTTAGTGACTAGCGAGAGAGATTTGCCGTGTTCTTTTGAGCTCTTGCGCTTGGATCGCTTTCTTTCTTTCTCACTTGTTCTTGTGATCATCACTCAATTGTAACCAAGGCAAGAGGCACCAATTGTGTGGTGGCCCTTGCGGGGAAGTTTTGTTCCCGGTTGATTGAGAAGAAGAGAAAGCTCACTCGATCCGTGGGATCGTTTGAGAGAGGGAAGGGTTGAAAGAGACCCGGCCTTTGTGGCCTCCTCAACGGGGAGTAGGTTTGCGAGAACCGAACCTCGGTAAAACAAATCCGCGTGTCACACTCTTATTCGCTTACGATTTGTTTTGCGCCCTCTCTCGCGGACTCGTTTATATTTCTAACGCTAACCCCCGCTTGTAGTTGTGATTATTTTTGTAAATTTCAGTTTCGCCCTATTCACCCCCCCCTCTAGGCGACTATCAATTGGTATCAGAGCCCGGTGCTTCATTAGAGCCTAACCGCTCGAAGTGATGTCGGGAGATCACACCAAGAGGGAGATGGAGACCGGCGATAACAAGCCCACTACAAGCCAAGGGAGCACTTCATCGGAAGAGTCCCGCACCAAGAGAAGGGAGAAGAAGAAGAGCTCCTCCAAGCGGAAGGAGAAAAGATCTTCCTCTTCTCACCACAAGGAGAAGAAGGAAAAATCTTCTTCTCACAAGCCGCATCGGAGTGGGGACAAGCACAAAAGGATGAGGAAGGTGGTCTACTACGAGACCGACACTTCATCGACATCCACCTCCGGCTCCGACGCGGCGTCCGTCACTTCTAAACGCCAAGAGCGTAAGAAGTATAGTAAGATTCCCCTACGCTACCCTCGCATTCCTAAACATACACCTTTACTTTCCGTCCCATTAGGCAAACCACCAACTTTTAATGGTGAAGATTATGCTATGTGGAGTAATTTAATGCGATTTCATCTAACCTCTCTCCACAAAAGTATATGAGATGTTGTTGAGTATGGTGTACAGGTACCATCCGTAGGGGATGAGGACTATGACACGGATGAAGTGGCCCAAATCGAGCACTTCAACTCCCAAGCCGCAACCATCCTCCTTGCCTCTCTAAGCAAGGAGGAATACAACAAAGTACAAGGGTTGAAGAACGCCAAGGAGATTTGGGACCTACTCAAGACGGCGCACGAGGGTGATGAACTCACAAAGATCACCAAGCGGGAAACGATCGAGGGGGAGCTCGGTCGCTTCCGTCTTCGCCAAGGGGAGGAGCCACAAGACATGTACAACCGGCTCAAGACCTTGGTGAACCAAGTGCGCAACCTCGGGAGCGCAAAATGGGATGACCACGAAGTGGTTAAGGTTATTTTAAGAGCACTTATTTTCCTTAACCCCACTCAAGTACAATTAATTCGTGGCAATCCTAGATATCCACTAATGACCCCCGAGGAAGTTATCGGGAATTTTGTGAGTTTTGAATGCATGATTAAGGGCTCCAAGAAGATCAACGAGCTTGACGAGCCTTCCACATCCGAGGCGCAACCGGTGGCCTTCAAGGCAACGGAGGAGAAGAAGGAGGAGTCTACACCAAGTAGACAACCAATTGACGCCTCCAAGCTCGACAACGAGGAGATGGCCCTAATCATCAAGAGCTTTCGGCAAATCCTCAAGCAACGGAAAGGGAAGGATTACAAATCCCGTTCCAAGAAGGTTTGCTACAAGTGTGGTAAGCCCGGTCATTTTATTGCAAAATGTCCTATGTCTAGTGATAGTGACAGGGGCGACGACAAGAAGGGCAAGAGGAAGGAGAAGAAGAGATACTACAAGAAGAAGGGCGGCGATGCCCATGTTTGTCGGGAGTGGGACTCCGACGAAAGCTCAAGCGACTCCTCCGACGACGAGGACGCCGCCAACATCGCCGTCACCAAGGGCCTCCTCTTCCCCAACGTCGGCCACAAGTGTCTCATGGCCAAGGATGGCAAAAAGAAGGTAAAATCAAAGTCCTCCACTAAATATGAAACATCTAGTGATGAGGATGATGATAAAAATGAGGAGGATAATTTGCGTATTCTTTTTGCCAACCTTAACATGGAACAAAAGGAAAAATTAAATGAGCTAATTAGTGCCATCCATGAAAAGGGTGATCTCTTGGACTCCCAAGAGGACTTCCTAATCAAGGAAAACAAGAAACATGTTAAGGTTAAAAATGCTTATGCTCTAGAAGTTGAAAAATGTAACAAATTATCTAGTGAGCTAAGCACATGCCATGACACTATTGCCAACCTTAGAAATGAAAATGTTAAATTAATTGCTAAGGTTGATTCTCATGTTTGCATTGATCCTAGAAATGATAATGTTGATTTGCTTGCTAGGATTGATGAGTTGAATGTTTCCATTGCTAGCCTTAGAAATGAAAATGAGAATTTAATTGCTAAGGCTAAGGATTTTGATGTTTGCAATGCTACTATTTCGGACCTTAGAACTAAAAATGATTTGTTGCATGCTAAGGTCATTGAATTAAAATCTTGCAAACCCTCTACATCCAATGTTGAGCATATTTCCATTTGTACTAGATGTAGAGATATTAATGTTGATGCTATTCATGATCACCTAGCCTTAATTAAAAAACAAAATGATCACATAGCACAACTTAATGCTAAGATTAGAGAGCATGACTTAGAAAATGAAAAATTTAAACTTGCTAGAAGCATGCTCTATAATGGGAGATGCCCTGGCATTAAGGATGGCATTGGCTTCCAAAGGGGAGACAATGTCAAAATTAATGCCCCTCCAAAGAACTTATCTAACTTTGTTAAGGGCAAGGCTCCCATGCCTCAGGATAACGAGGGTTACATTTTGTACCCTGCCGGCTATCCTGAGAGCAAGATTAGGAAAATTCATTCTAGGAAGTCTCACTCTGGCCCTAATCATGCTTTTATGTATAAGGGTGAGACATCTAGTTCTAGGCAACCAACCCGTGCCAAGTTGCCTAGAAAGAAAATTCCTAATGCATCAAATGATCATAGCATTTCATTTAAAACCTTTGATGCATCTTATGTTTTAACTAACAAATCAGGCAAGGTAGTTGCCAAAATTGTTGGGGGCAAACACAAGGGCTCCAAGACTTGTGTTTGGGTACCCAAAGTTCTTGTATCTAATGCCAAAGGACCCAAAACCGTTTGGGTACCTAAAACAAAGAACTAAACTTGTTTTGTAGGTTTATGCATCCGGGGGCTCAAGTTGGATACTCGACAGCGGGTGCACAAACCACATGACAGGGGAGAAAAGGATGTTCTCCTCATATGAGAAAAACCAAGATCCCCAACGAGCTATCACATTCGGGGATGGAAATCAAGGTTTGGTCAAAGGTTTGGGTAAAATTACTATATCTCCTGACCATACTATTTCCAATGTTTTTCTTGTAGATTCCTTAGATTACAATTTGCTTTCCGTATCCCAATTATGTAAAATGGGCTACAACTGTCTTTTTACTGATACAGGTGTTACTGTCTTTAGAAGAAGTGATGATTCAGTAGCATTTAAGGGAGTGTTAGAGGGTCAGCTATACCTGGTAGATTTTGATAGAGCTGAACTCGACACTTGCTTAGTTGCTAAGACTAACTTGGGTTGGCTCTGGCACCGCCGACTAGCCCATGTTGGAATGAAGAATCTTCACAAGCTTCTAAAGGGAGAACACATTTTGGGACTAACCGATGTTCATTTTGAGAAAGACAGGATTTGTAGCGCATGTCAAGCCGGGAAGCAAGTTGGTGTCCATCATCCACACAAAAATGTCATGACTACCGACAGGCCGCTGGAGCTCCTACACATGGATTTATTCGGCCCGATCGCTTACATAAGCATCGGCGGTAGTAAGTATTGTCTTGTAATTGTGGATGATTTTTCTCGCTTCACTTGGGTGTTCTTTTTGCAGGACAAATCTCATACCCAAGAAACCTTAAAGGGATTCTTGAGACGGGCTCAAAATGAGTTCGGCTTAAGGATCAAGAAAATTAGAAGCGACAACGGGACGGAGTTCAAGAACTCTCAAATCGAAGGCTTCCTTGAGGAGGAGGGCATCAAGCATGAGTTCTCCTCTCCCTACACTCCACAACAAAATGGTGTAGTGGAGAGGAAGAATCGAACTCTTTTGGGTGATGGCGATGCAAGAGGAGCTCAACAATTTCACGAGGAACGAGGTATGGCACTTAGTTCCACGTCCTAATCAAAATGTTGTAGGAACCAAGTGGGTCTTCCGCAACAAGCAAGACGAGCATGGTGTGGTGACAAGGAACAAAGCTCGACTCGTGGCCAAAGGGTATTCACAAGTCGAAGGTTTGGATTTTGGTGAAACCTATGCACCCGTAGCTAGGCTTGAGTCAATTCGCATATTATTAGCCTATGCTACTTACCATGGCTTCAAGCTTTATCAAATGGACGTGAAGAGTGCCTTCCTCAATGGACCAATCAAGGAGGAGGTCTACGTTGAGCAACCTCCCGGCTTTGAAGACAGTGAGTATCCTAACCATGTTTATAGGCTCTCTAAGGCGCTTTATGGGCTTAAGCAAGCCCCAAGGGCATGGTATGAATGCCTTAGAGATTTCCTTATTGTAAATGGCTTCAAAGTCGGCAAGGCCGATCCTACTCTATTCACTAAGACTCTTGACAATGATTTGTTTGTATGCCAAATTTATGTTGATGATATCATATTTGGGTCTACTAACAAATCTACATGTGAAGAATTTAGTAGGATCATGACACAAAAATTCGAGATGTCGATGATGGGGGAGTTGAAATATTTTCTAGGATTCCAAGTCAAGCAACTCCAAGAAGGCACCTTCATTAGTCAAACGAAGTATACTCAAGATATCCTAAGCAAGTTTGGAATGAAGGATGCCAAGCCCATCAAGACACCCATGGGAACAAATGGACATCTCGACCTCGACACGGGAGGTAAGTCCGTGGATCAAAAGGTATACCGGTCGATGATTGGTTCATTGCTTTATTTATGTGCATCTCGACCGGACATTATGCTTTCCGTTTGCATGTGTGCAAGATTCCAAGCCGACCCTAAGGAATCACACCTTACGGCCGTGAAACGAATCTTGAGATATTTGGCTTATACTCCTAAGTTTGGGCTTTGGTATCCTCGGGGATCCACATTTGATTTGATTGGTTATTCGGATGCCGATTGGGCGGGGTGTAAGATCAATAGGAAGAGCACATCGGGGACTTGCCAGTTCTTGGGAAGGTCCTTGGTGTCATGGGCTTCAAAGAAGCAAAATTCGGTCGCTCTTTCTACCGCCGAAGCCGAGTATATTGCCGCAGGCCATTGTTGCGCGCAATTGCTTTGGATGAGGCAAACCCTGCGGGACTACGGTTACAAATTAACCAAAGTCCCTTTGCTATGTGACAATGAGAGTGCAATCAAAATGGCCGACAATCCCGTCGAGCATAGCCGCACTAAACACATAGCCATTCGGTATCATTTTCTTCGGGATCACCAACAAAAGGGGGATATCGAGATTTCTTACATTAACACTAAAGATCAATTAGCTGATATCTTTACCAAGCCACTTGATGAACAATCTTTTACCAGACTTAGGCATGAGCTCAATATTCTTGATTCTAGGAATTTCTTTTGCTAGTCTTGCACACATAGCTCATAAATATACCTTTGATCATGTCTCTTTTATATATGCTATGACTAATGTGTTTTTCAAGTGTATTCCAAACCAAGTCATAGGTATATTGAAAGGGAATTGGAGTCTTCGGCGAAGACAAAGGCTTCCACTCCGCTCTACTACTCATCCTTCGCCGTCGCTCCGCATCATCTCTCCAACTTTGGTATAATCTTCACTCATTCATTTCATGACCAAAGGGGGAGAAAGTACTTCATTGGGCTCTAATGATTCCGTTTTTGGCGATTCATGCCAAAGGGGGAGAAAATATGAGCCCAAAGCAAAAGGACCGCACCACCACCCTATTTTTAAATTTGATGCTTTTCAATTGGTAAATTTCAAAATTGGTATCTCTTTGTGTTCTAAAGGGGGAGCAACTAGTATTTTCAAATTGATGTCTTAAAACCCTCTTGAACACTAAGAGGAGACCTTATTTGAGGGGGAGTTTTGTTTAGTCAAAGGAAAAGCATTTGAACAAAGGAAGAAAATTTCAAATCTTGAAAATGCTTTGCAAATCTTATTCATTTACCCTTGACTATCTTGCAAAATGACTTTGAAAAGAATTTACAAAAGAGTTTGCAAAAACAAAACTTATGGTGCAAATGAGGTCCAATATGTCAAAAACAAAGAAACAATCCATGCGCATCATATAAGTATTTATATTGGCTCAATTCCAAGCAACCTTTTCACTTACATTATGTGAACTAGTTCAATTATGCACTTCTATATTTGCTTTGGTTTGTGTTGGCATCAATCACCAAAAAGGGGGAGATTGAAAGGGAATTAGGCTTACACCTAGTTCCTAAATAATTTTGGTGGTTGAATTGTCCAACACAAATATTGGACTAACTAGTTTACTCTAGTGCATAAGTTATACAGGTGCAAAAGGTTCACATTTAGCCAATAAAAAGACCAAGTGTTGGATTCAACAAAGGAGCAACGAGGCAACCGAAGGCATCTCTGGCTGAAGGCACCGGACTGTCCGGTGTGCACCGGACAGTGTCCGGTGCGCCCAGAGAACTTCTACTCAAACTCTTCGCCCTCGGGAATTCTCGGAAGCCGGCGCGCTATAATTCACCGGACTGTCCGGTGTGCACCGGACATGTCCGGTGCTCCAACGAAGCGCGGCCTCCGGAACTCGCCCGCCTCGGGTTCGCGCGTCAGCTGCTCCGCTAAAATTCACCGGACTGTCCGGTGTGCACCGGACTGTCCGGTGTACCAGCGGACCAACGACTCTTTCCGGCGCCAACGGCTCCCTGCGGTGCATTTAATGCGCGCGCAGCGCGCGCAGACGTCAGGATCGCCCATACCGGTGCACCGGACATCAAACAGTACATGTCCGGTGTGCACCGGACACCCAGGAGGGCCCAGAAGACAGAAGCTCCAACGGTCAGAATCCAACGGCAATGGTGACGTGGCAGGGGTACCGGACTGTCCGGTGTGCACCGGACTGTCCGGTGCGCCATCGAACAGACAGCTTCCAGCAACGGTCACTTTTGGTGGTTGGGGCTATAAATACCCCAACCACCCCACATTCATAGCCATCCAAGTTTTCCAACTTCCAACCACTTACAAGAGCTAGGCATTCAATTCTAGACACAACAAAAGGGATCAAATCCTCTCCAATTCCACTCAAGCCTTTAGTGACTAGCGAGAGAGATTTGCCGTGTTCTTTTGAGCTCTTGCGCTTGGATCGCTTTCTTTCTTTCTCACTTGTTCTTGTGATCATCACTCAATTGTAACCAAGGCAAGAGGCACCAATTGTGTGGTGGCCCTTGCGGGGAAGTTTTGTTCCCGGTTGATTGAGAAGAAGAGAAAGCTCACTCGATCCGTGGGATCGTTTGAGAGAGGGAAGGGTTGAAAGAGACCCGGCCTTTGTGGCCTCCTCAACGGGGAGTAGGTTTGCGAGAACCGAACCTCGGTAAAACAAATCCGCGTGTCACACTCTTATTCACTTACGATTTGTTTTGCGCCCTCTCTCGCGGACTCGTTTATATTTCTAACGCTAACCCCCGCTTGTAGTTGTGATTATTTTTGTAAATTTCAGTTTCGCCCTATTCACCCCCCCTCTAGGCGACTATCACGCGCTCTTCGGTTCCGGCCGGATCTCGCCCAGCTTGAACCGAGCCGTCTCCGCTTGTCCGTGCCTGCAGCCAGTTCGATTCCTCGCTTCAACCATGGACCTACTGCTCGCCGTCGCGGGTGCACTTTTTCTTCTATGCAGCAAGCCCTGGATCTGTGCAGCTCCGGCCTTGTTGCTGATCTCCTTTGCTATCGATGTCGCGACTTGCGCACCAGAGTGATGGACATGCTTGCACGAGAGTCGATTCCGACAGTCCATAAACAAGAAAGCGAAATGTACGTGTTCACGATTTGGAGTGCCAGCAACCCCTTATTCTTCGTCGTCAATCCAAGCCGCTTCCCCCAACGTGCCCGTCGACCCCGACAATCTATCTTTCAACTGCACGCCACTTGCCTCGGGATCCGAAGCCCCCTGTCGTGCTCGACCCTGGAAGCCTCCAACTCGTCAACATCCCTTGCGTCGTCGAAAAATCCCGAGAGTTTGGATGAAGCAACAAATCCCGTATGGTGCTCACCACATGCTAGACGTAATGTTAGAATCGGAGAATCATTACCGATCTCGTGGATTCGAGTCAGCTGTTAGAACGGTAAGCTAATTTGCTATTTTATCGACTGGTTTGGTGGATGAATTGATAGGTGTGTACGTCGCGACGATTATCCCGCTTGTAGCTCAGGCATGTATTTAATTGATGCTTGTAGAAATACGGGGCTATAAGTAGCATAATAATTATGTCCATGATTGCGAAATCGTCATGCTGCGTAGCTAAATTTAGGTTTAACGACATAGGTTATGCGAGAATATTAAATCGATGATTCGTATCCGGTGAATGGTTGAATTAATAATGGAAAGGTTAGGTTTAGATATTTATTATGCGAGATAAAACTTTGGTTTAAAATGCTAGTTACGTAGGAGTACCGAACGAGCGTGTCTGTCGAGTGTGTTCAAATTGGTTTTACTTATAAAGTATGCCAAATTAATAGCGTAAAGAATTGATTTAGTAATCCAAACGATTATCCGATAAGGTTGTTATCGTTGATTTTGTAGGATATTTTGGTAGTAAAACCTGAAATGTTTAATTAATTGTTGACATGTAAAATATGTGAGGTGTGAAATAAAATTAAAATAATTCTTTGCGAGCGATGTAGTATAATTTATAAAGCGAGGAATAAGTTTAGAATTTAATTAATTAACTGATAAGTTGTGTTTAGGCTAATCGTGATTAATGTGTATAATTTGTTGTTTCGTGATGTTTGCGATAGGTTCGAGAAGCGTAATTATTGCGCTTAGTCGTACGCCAATAACTAGTGTTTTCGTATAAAATAGTACAACGCCTCGCCGCTAGGTGTTTAATTCGCTATCGCGTAGTACTATTTAGGTTTGAAATGTTTCGGTCTATATGCATTCATGTGCATAATGCATTTCATTCAGGTACGTGAATTAATCACGTGATGCGGAGAACCCGAGCCAAGTCAACCCCAAGCGCGAACTGATTCGCGAGGTGATGCGAATGATGAGTTTGAAGATGGATAATTTGAACGAGTACCAAGACAAAGGATGATCGTCAAGTGATCGACGTCTAACAAACACTAACGTAGTGTTTATTCCAGGCAAGCCCCGGTGCATGCAACCCCTTCCTTGTGTTTCTAAATAATTTTTGCACACTTTAAGTCTAGTGAAATGTGCACTAGGTTTATAGGAGTTGCTTGGAAACCCTTTGATGCATTGCCTACCTTGATATCCATACCTTTATAGATACTTCTGGTGAAGTATCAAAATATGATTTACAAAAATGCTTAGCCCTGCTCCGATCTTGTGGATAGAGGTTGTCTTTTGCATTAAGGCCTAGCTCAGGGTTTATCCTGAGGAAGGATGGCTTCTACGTGCAAGAATATATTTTCATTGGGAGCATGGTGGGATCTTACTACAAAGCTCCCTGTGATGCTCTTTTCGTCCTAAGGAAAACAAACAATCCTAAGGATGAAAATACTTAAATTGGGACTTGGGCTAGGAACAGGTGATGTTCTACCCAGGATGATTAAGGATTGGATGCGTATGTAGGCTTGCTGATCGAGGACCCTTTAACTGGTCATATGCCTCGTCATGTGTAAGCTTTGCCTCGGGCAAACTAAGGCCAGAATAAGATAACACGCAATGGGAGTGGAGCGGTGGCGAGAGTAGCGTGTACCCTCCATGGCAAGAGGCTGGACGGTGGTGTATCTGTGCTCTCGGTTGACGTGAACCTGATCTGGTCTTAAGAACCCTGGAGGCGGGTTGACATATGCAAGGGTTAAGTGCTACATATGTCATGTGATCGGAGATCCTCAGCTGAGTATAATCGATTCGGATCGCCGTAACTTCGCGGTTATGAAGACTTGGTCACTGCCCTACAACCTAAGTCAGGATGTGAACATTATGAATAAAAATGATGTTGTATTGATGAGATGGTGAAATTAGACCAGATGCAAACAGAGTCTATTAATACTTAATTTGGCGTTAAAATATTGAAAGTAAGGACTCACTTTAGTAAGCTATTTCTGCACAAGTATCTAAGTTGATTCTTGCTAAAGCCTCTCCTTGACTCCCAAATCCAGCATATCCTTGAGAGTCTTTTCTTTAGTCGGGTAAGTCTTGCTGAGTAATTCCATACTCAGGGTTTTATTCCCTGTTGTTTTTCAGGTTATAGTCTTGTGCTGCTGTTGATGGTGTTAAGTGCCGGTGGGCTCGGCCTTCTTATATAAGTATACCCCGTCTTTATCTTCTTATTGAGGATGATCACTTGAGCTAGCATATATTTGAAACTTATACTTGTGTAATCACTTCGATAAAATAATGTAAAATTTTTGTAACTCGTAAAATTTGGTAATAAGATTTCCGCTGCAAAAATGTTATGTGTGTGATTTGTGTTACTTAACCCAGCGATTCTGGTTGTAAGTGGTTTATCCGATGTCCTTGTGGCAATCGGACAGATCCTGTTAAGTTATCTGGTGCACATGCATGGCCGTCTGAAGTCTTTGAGACAAGAACAGGTGCATGTGGGCTCGATAATTTGGGAGGTTCTGCCACAGCTGGTATCGGAGCTGGATTAAGTATATACAGTCACATACGTATTTTCAAAACAAAAGTTTTGGTTTTAGAAAACTTATTTTCAACTAAACACATTATTTGGCTTTGAAAAACAGATTTGAAAAACTATAATGCTAGCGACATCCTCTATTAAGCCCTAAATTAAGGACTATTAGGTGGCTTATTTAAAAACCACTAACCCACAACCGGGGGTATTGCATACATGTGTATTATTATTTTTGAGGCCATTCAGTTGTGAATGGATCGACGCTCAAGGTAAGGTTAGATGTGAGAGCATGACCGAACAAACGTCGGTCTAGGGAAGAGTGTAAAAAAACGCTTGATTATATACATGTTCCACATATGTATATATGAAGGCTGCGATGTGGAGTATTTACTTTTCCAGGAATTCAGTACCCCATGGATGTATATGGGTATACAGACATGGGAATACTGAGAAGTGTAATGTACTTGTAACGACGCACCTACGCTTAGGGAAGGTGAGTTACCATAATAAGTTGCCCTATGGTTAAAGTGTGGCAACGACGCCTATGCGTGGCTTGGCGCTTAATGATGAGCTGGCCTCCATATAGCAATATATGGAGTATAAACTGTGATAAACTGTCATGTGTGACTTGCATCATTGGGAAATGGGCTGTGATGGATTTTTCTGCAGGTACACTAACCTCGAAAACGTAGGTGTAGCTGACGACTAGCAAAATACCGAGAGAGAATGTATGCCACCGCTATAGAATGCTATCGCCACAATATGTTGGCAAAACTCGTGAGGACGTATAAGACGAGCATGCATCCTGATTGTTGCATCATGTTTGTCACCTATACACCCAAAATGCTTCTCTCGCCTCTATTCCAGTAACCATTGATTGTAGATAATGTGGTGTAATGTTGAATTATGAACTTCGATGAAATAGTTGTCCTCCATTCTTTAGGTAATCTGTTTAAGTGTTATATGTATTTTGCCCTAGTGTTTGATGTGTCGATAGAAGGTTAGTGACTTGTTTTGCCTAAACCCAAAATTAGGCCATGTTCTTAGTTGGTGAACCATGACCTAAGGTTGATTTTTTCGTTATCCCTCCATGACCAAACATATACAAATAAATACTTAGATAATTCCTTTGTTCGACATAAAGTGTACCCAGCTTAAAACAAGAATATCGAGTTATATCTCCTTCCAAAACCATTCCCTTATTCGATTGGCACAAGCTAATGTCCCTTATCCAGTTTACCTTTCCTGAAGGATCGCCATGTTGTTTTATCAACCTAACCTAGGAAAAGCATGTCCGACCACTTTCTTGAAGTTTGATGCCTTGGGTTTCTTCATATTTATCAAAGGCATACCAACTTAATCTTCTAATTGTTTTCCCTACGTATCTAGTCAGATACTAATCCTTGACTTGTAATCCATCTGATGGGCATAGAAATATGCTTGGGGCTGAAGTAACAGTCTCCCATCATACACCTTTTATCAAGTTTAGGTTATGGCCATGTCTTGTTCATTTCCTTGGGCCATAATCTATTTGGCTCTCTACTTGTAACCATTCTTACAGGTGGAGTATCTCCTTGTATATTGTCACCCTTGCCCAATTCATTTGTGTCGCGTGAGATTTCTTATTGGTTATGTCTAATAATGGTGTTGTGACTAAAACTGATGGTGCCGCGACAAAATCGAGGGCCTCCTGTGGATGCATACACATGGTTGCGCTACTTGGCACGCGCTGGTATCACAGTTAGTAGTCATAATCCATTATGAGACTATATCGATATGTTATCTTTGCACAAATTGTTCTTACCACGTGAGATTCATTATTGGTGCCAGTTCGGTGATGGTGTCATGATTAATGACTTATGGTGCCGCTGCGAAACTGAGAGCCCCTTGTGAATGTACACACAAGGTTATGCTGCTTGGCGCATGCGGGTATCGAGGTCTCTAGTCATGATCCATTGTGGAACTACACTAATATATTATCTTCCGTAGATCTCTTCCTTGAAACAATTTCTATGTTGCTTGTCAAGTGATCAAGCAACATCTATCATCTCAGTTGGATAAAAAGGGCACACCATTTTCTGGTGTGGTCTCTTTTCTTTTGATCTTGGTAGTGACTACACATCCAAGTTCCCTTTACATCCTTTGTGTAAAGGTGAAGCCTTGGAGCTTTTTAGTGTTGAGAAATAACTAATTAGCTCTCAAGATGGAGATTGGCTTTTCCTGTCGCTGAGATACAGGAGTTTGTTCATTCGCTCTCCTATTTAATCCATGTATTCCCTAACCAAGTGGATGGTTCATCTCGCATGCAAAAACGGATGAACAACATGACCAAATTGATTTCTACCCAAGTGCATGATCTCCTGTTAACCAAAGTGAACTCTCAACCCTTGGATTACCAATGGTATTGAGAGGACCTACTCAGTGTCAAAAGTAGTTCCACAAGTTGGTTCTAGTAACTTGTAACTGCATTGTGAACAAAGGATTGAGTTTAGAGATCGGTTTATCGAGTTGTCTGAACTCATTTTAGTTCAACCCATCCTAAAGAATGTACTTTCAAGAATCGAGATTAAGTCGGCCAGTAACCACCTAGTCATCGCTCTAGTCGTGTCTCGATCACCTCACGTGTGCTTTTCTAGCATGTGTGATCAAGTCGAGCCATGGTTAGTGCTTGCTAAAATGGACTGGTTGCAAAGTCCGCCTCTCTAGGTCTCTCCACGGGTGATTCTCTTGAATCTATACCTTCTTTCGTGGACTTGAATTCTCGGGTTAGCCACATGTTAACCGCGACAATATTCAACATCCACTCTCGTCTCGTGTGCTACGAGCTCACCGTGACCACTTGTTGGTAAACCTCATTTCTGTGTGTTTTACCCAAGATGGTGCATCTGATTCTGTTTGGGTAAAATCGCGTATTTATCGCTCGCTCAACAGACTCCGATAGTACAGTGTCATCAGAAAAAGCAAACTGCACACATGGAACCTTATGTGTTTCTCTGGCAGACATTGTCTCTATTGTTGGACATCTCTAAATTAGCCTAAGGCGATACATGTTATGTCCACTAGAGAAACGGCATCCTGAGACACTCGCCTTTGTTTGGAAACGTCTCATGATTGTCGCTGATATGGACTGGATTACATGCTTCTCTACCCTTAGAAGTCTTTCGCTCCGAATCTCGGGACGAGATTCTTTTAAGGGGGAGGGCTGTAACACCCAGGTGTTCATATTCTGCTCGACAACGAGTATGGATTTAAGCACGTGATATCAGTGGATAAAACGGATTTTTAATTTTAATTATCTTCATTTATCGCGATTTTTATATCACATCTGTTTTGTCTGTCGCGAGTGCGACATCATTTTTATTTTATCTATCCAGGCTCTTCCGAAATTTTCGTGATGTTCGGAACATCGTTTTTTCGAAGATCGGTGCATCCAGTGAGTATTTAAAATTTATCGCTCGCACGAATACGAATTCGGAAGCTCGACTCATTCGGATGATTTATTCCGAACAAATTCATTGGTACTCGACAATTAAAATATTCGGGGCGAAATAATTGGGATCACGTGTCGTCTGAGTAAAATCGTGCGCGAGGTTACGATCCGATTTATCCTTCAGCACGCTATTTTGGCGACAAAAACGCGTATGCATTCGCAGATATGGTTTCGACTAATATTAGTCGAATCACGCAGATTAAAAATACCAAAGCCGAACTCGTTTCCATCTGGTCTGTTTACATCGTGGCCGGAATAGTCACAAAAATTATCTAAATGAGATTCGGACCGAAGCGTCTAAACTATTATTCTTCTGACTTCTTGTTTCATGATTCGGAAAAAATAAAATGTATCTGTATTGCGGATTGACCCACCATACATCACTAAAAATCGAGATTCAAAAATATCTCTGATTCTCAGTAAAAAAAGAAAAGAAAATCAAAAGAAAAATCTACTCGATCTCTATCCGACGCTGCCTCCCTCTATCCTTATCAGCCGATGCCATCCCTGTGATTTTTTTCTCCACCCGTTTCTATCCTGCGCACACACGGCCACTTCCCTGTGCTTATCTCTCTGCTCTCTCCTCTCTGGCATCCATCCCCAGCCAAGGTTTCCATCGCGCTCGACTACTCCTGCAGCTCGCCGGCGCCCCAAGCTTCTTCTCCCTCGCCGGCGCGCGCGCAGCCGGAGTTCTGCCGGTCGAACTCCCTCCCGCTGAACATGGTCTTCTTCTTCCCAGCCGAGCGGCTCCCTGGCACGCGCCCGGGATCTTCTCCCTCCATGCTTGCCTAGCCCGGAGCTCCTTTTTGTTCCCTGCTTCCAGCGCCACGGCTCCCCCGAGCTCTCTCTCCCTTCTTCTCCCTCTCATCTCCTCTGCTGCCAGTGTCGCGGCGCTCCTCCCTGGCATCTCCAGCTACCCCAGCTCGGCCTCCTTCCCCTAATCTCCCATGGCGTGCGCTCCCTCGCTGCTCCAGTCTTCTCCATGGCCACCCCTTTTCTTTGCCCCTAGGTGGCGAGCTTCTCCTCGCCGATGGGCCAGCAAGTCTGCGGCAGCAGCACTCAGGTTCCCCTCCACTCGCCATCCCTCTGCTTGGTGCTCCACCAGAGATCAACCATGGCGGCTCTCTTCCCCAGGCGCTCTGTTTTTTTCCCAGCCGAGCTTGCCGGCATTCCCCCGTTCCTTGTGCGGTCGTGCTCCCTTGCTTCCCATGGCAGCTCGCCCTCGCTCCTCTCTGCTCGCCGGCCACCTGGGTGGTTTGCGCTCGCCCATGGTGGCTCCCTGAGCTCACCCCTAACCACAGTGGCGAGCTCCTCTGCGTGCATCCGCGCTCTTCGGTTCCGGCCGGATCTCGCCTAGCTCGAACTGAGCCGTCTCCGCTTGCCCGTGCCTGCAGCCAGTTCGATTCCTCGCTTCAACCATGGACCTGCTGCTCGCCGTCGCGGGTGCACTTTTTCTTCTGTGCAGCAAGCCCTGGATCTGTGCAGCTCCGGCCTTGTTGTCGATCTCACTCGCTACCGATGTCGCGACTTGCGCACCTCGTGTTCGACGAAAGCCCAGAGTGATGGACATGCTTGCGCGAGAGTCGATTCCGTCAGTCAGTAAACAAGAAAGCGACATGTATGTGTTCACGATTTGGAGTGCCAGCAACCCCTTATTCTTCGTCGTCGATCCAAGCCGCTTCCCCCAACGTGCCCGTCGACCCCGACAATCTATCTTTCAACTACACGCTACTTGCCTCGGGATCCGAAGCCCCCTGTCGTGCTCGACCCTGCAAGCCTCCAACTCGTCAACATCCCTTGCATCGTCGAAAAATCCTGAGAGTTTGGATGAAGCAACAAATCCCGCATGGTGCTCACCACGTGCTAGATGTAATGGTAGAATCGGAGAATCATTACCGATCTCGTGGATTCGAGTCAGTTGTTAGAATGGTAAGCTAATTTGCTATTTTATCGACTGGTTTGGTGGATGAATTGATAGGTGTGTACGTCGCGACGATTATCCCTCTTGTAGCTCAGGCATGTATTTAATTGATGCTTGTAGAAATACGGGGCTATAAGTAGCATAATAATTATGTCCATGATTGCGAAATCATCATGCTGCGTAGCTAAATTTAGGTTTAACGACATAGGTTATGCGAGAATATTAAATCGGTGATTCGTATCCGGTGAATGGTTGAATTAATAATAGAAAGGTTAGGTTTAGATATTTATTATGCGAGATAAAACTTAGGTTTAAAATGCTAGTTACGTAGGAGTACCGAGCGAGCGTGTCTGTCGAGTGTGTTCAAATTGGTTTTACTTATAAAGTATGCCAAATTAATAGCGTAAAGAATTGATTTAGTAATCCAAACGATTATCCGATAAGGTTGTTATCGTTGATTTTGTAGGATATTTTGGTAGTAAAACCTGAAATGTTTAATTAATTGTTGACATGTAAAATATGTGAGGTGTGAAATAAAATTAAAATAATTCTTTGCGAGCGATGTAGTATAATTTATAAAGCGAGGAATAAGTTTAGAATTTAATTAATTAACTGATAAGTTGTGTTTAGGCTAATCGTGATTAATGTGTATAATTTGTTGTTTCGTGATGTTTGCGATAGGTTCGAGAAGCGTAATTATTGCGCTTAGTCGTACGCCAATAACTAGTGTTTTCGTATAAAATAGTACAACGCCTCGCCGCTAGGTATTTAATTCGCTATCGCGTAGTACTATTTAGGTTTGAAATGTTCCGGTCTATATACATTCATGTGCATAATGCATTTCATTCAGGTACGTGAATTAACCACGTGATGCGGAGAACCCGAGCCAAGTCAACCCCAAGCACGAACTGATTCGCGAGGTGATGCGAATGATGAGCCTGAAGATGGATAATTTGAATGAGTACCAAGACAAAGGATGATCGTCAAGTGATCGACGTCTAACAAACACTAACGTAGTGTTTATTCCAGGCAAGCCCCGGTGCATGCAACCCTTCCTTGTGTTTCTAAATAATTTTTGCACACTTTAAGTCTAGTGAAATGTGCACTAGGTTTATAGGAGTTGCTTGGAAACCCTTTGATGCATTGCCTACCTTGATATCCATACCTTTATAGATACTTCTGGTGAAGTATCAAAATATGATTTACAAAAATGCTTAGCCCTGCTCAGATCTTGTGGATAGAGGTTGCCTTTTGCATTAAGGCCTAGCTCAGGGGTTATCCTGAGGAAGGATGGCTTCTACCTGCAAGAATATATTTTCATTGGGAGCATGGTGGGATCTTACTGCAAAGCTCCCTGTGATGCTCTTTTCGTCCTAAGGAAAACAAACAATCCTAAGGATGAAAATACTTAAATCGGGACTTGGGCTAGGAACAGGTGATGTTCTACCCAGGTTGATTAAGGATTGAATGCGTATGTAGGCTTGCTGATCGAGGACCCTTTAACTAGTCATATGCCTCATCATGGGTAAGCTTTGCCTCGAGCAGACTAAGGCCAGAATAAGATAACACACAATGGGAGTGGAGCAGTGGCGAGAGTAGCGTGTACCCTCTGTGGCAAGAGGCTGGACAGTGGTGTATCTGTGCTCTCGGTTGACGTGAACCTGATCTGGTCTTAAGAACCCCGGAGGCGGGTTGACATATGCAAGGGTTAAGTGCTACATATGTCGTGTGATCGGAGATCCTCAGCTGAGTATAATCGATTCGGATCGCCGTACCTTCGCGGTTATGAAGACTTGGTCACTGCCCTACAACCTAAGTCAGGATGTGAACATTATGAATAAAAATGATGTTGTATTGATGAGATGGTGAAATTAGACCAGATGCAAACAGAGTCTATTAATAATTAATTTGGCGTTAAAATATTGAAGGTAAGGACTCACTTTAGTAAGCTATTTCTGCGCAAGTATCTAAGTTGATTCTTGCTAAAGCCTGTCCTTGACTCCCAAATCCAGCATATCCTTGAGAGTCTTTTCTTTAGTCGGGTAAGTCTTGCTGAGTAATTCCATACTCAGGGTTTTATTCCCTATTGTTTTTCAGGTTATAGTCTTGTGCTGCTGTTGATGGTGTTAAGTGCCGGTGGGCTCGGCCTTCTTATATAAGTATACCCCGTCTTTATCTTCTTATTGAGGATGATCACTTGAGCTAGCATATATTTCAAACTTATACTTGTGTAATCACTTCGATAAAATAATGTAAAATTTTTGTAACCCGTAAAATTTGGTAATAAGATTCCCGCTGCAAAAATGTTATGTGTGTGATTTGTGTTACTTAATCCCGCGGTTCTGGTTGTAAGTGGTTTATCCGATGTCCTTGTGGCAATCAGATGGATCCTGTTAAGTTATCTGGTGCACATGCATGGCCGTCTGAAGTCTTTGAGACAAGGACAGGTGCATGTGGGCCTGATAATTTGGGAGGTTCTGCCACACTGGTGGTGGGGAGAAGCAAGCTGGGCTGCGACCTCCGCCCCGCCCTCAGCTTCAAGGATCTTCGTTATCCGGGCTGAGGCGGAGGAGCGCACCGAGTGGGGGTTGCCTCCGTGTGGGTTGGTGAAGAAAAGGGTCACCAACCCACACGGAGGCGTCCTCCAGCCATGCGGGGGAAGGCGAACTGCTGCTCCCTGGCCAGGGTGCAGCTTTCCGTCTTCATCCGGGCGGCGGTCGTGCCGCTCGCGGGCCGGCCACGTCCAGGTCCTACTCGCACCGTCAGCTGCACCGGGGGGTCGCTCAACACGTCGTACGCCGCGAGGGCGGCACTCGTGTTCTGGGACGGCCTCGGTGAGGACGGGAGTGAGGACCTGCCGACGCACTTTGGGGCGGCCGCTGTTCGCCGGCGTGGTGTCGGTGGGTTCGATCCCATGGACGACGCCCTCCGACTCGTCGGCCTTAACGGCTTGTCCTCGCCCCTCGTGTGGGGACGTGGGCAAGGGCCCTTTCACAGCAGCATCTGTCCTGAGGTCATCACTGCTGCTGTTCAGCCGCCCGAGGTGGAGGTCATTGTCGCTGCTGCCGCAGAGGTCGCCGGCGAGCCGCTTGGAGTTCGTTATCCCGTGGGCCCCCTGGTGTGGAGGTTGTTCATACCCGCGGGAATGGAACCGGAGTCCCGTTTGTAAGGGGATATACTATGTTTTTGCCTGAGCAAAGTGTAACCGCTTCAAGGACTTAGACATTTGTCGTAGGCCGGGAGAACCGCCGAGGGTCCTGCCGACGTCTAAGTCTATGTAGCATAGTTACCCCAAGCATATGTATTTGTTCTTTGTGGCTGTCGAGGCCTGAACATTTGGGTATTCGAGTATAAAGCTATGTTTCTTCCTTGTTTCGAGCACTAGGACTTGCCTGTCGGTGGCCGAACCACTTAACCGAGTGTGAGTTGCCTTGCGCGGAAGGTGACGAGTGAGGTATCCGTATCCCGGAGGCGTAGGAGTCCCTCGGCTCGGTCGGGCTTGCTGCTTAAAGCCTCTCTAGCTCGGTTTTAGAACCTTTGGCCGCTCTGCGATGAGCCGAAGCCGAAGGCAGCGGTGGCATGGACAGAGGCGATGTCGGCTCGAACAGAGGCTTTCTTGATGCGGGGGCAGATGGCTTCCCAGGCCGAGGAGGTGCAGCAGTGGTAGCTGGAGTTTGGCCAGATCACTTGCGAGCAGGACCAATCCCGGGGCCAAGCCTCCAAAGACGTGAGCCGGGCTGAGATCTTTGGGGGACAGCTGGCTGGGGCTTCGGAGCGGCCGGCCTAGGCGCATGCTCGCTTCACCGTCTAAGGCTGGGCCAGGTTCCTCCGAAGGTGGAAACGACGCTGAGGGTGCCGCTCCTCCCCCTACTGATGTTTGAGCCTGTATGAACAGTTCGTCTGAAGCATGCGTATGTTTTTTGCGGCCACCGAGGCCTAAACATATTTAGCATTCAGATTATAAAGCTGCGTTTTCTTTCCTCTTGTTTCGAGCATTTGGACTAGTTCGTCGATAGCAGAACCACTTTGTTCGAGCGAGAGTTACTTTTCGCGGAAGGTGATGAGTGAGGTATCCGTATCCTGGAGGCGTAGGAGTCCCTCGGCTCGGTCGGCCTTGCCACTTACATGCTCTCTCACCCGTCCGCAGGACCCTACTATCGATATAGTCGAAAAATGCACGAAAGTCGTTTTCTACCCGAGCGTTAGGACTTGTTCGGTAGCAGGATCGCTTATCCGAGCATGAGTTACTTTTCACGGAAGGTGATGAGTGAGGTATCCATATCCCGGTGGTGTAGGAGTCCCTCGGCTCGGTCGGCCTTGCCACTTACGTGCTCTCTCACCCGTCCGCAGGACCCTGCTATCGATATAGTCGAAAGCACCAAAGTTGTTTTCTGTAGAAAACTTTTCTCGGTAGAAAACTTTTCCGAAGAAAAATTTCGACGCAGAGGGGGGGTCCCCCCTTCTAGCCCCCGAGGGAGGGTCAGGCTTGGCCGAGGCAAGGCTGACCCTTCCTTGACGGTTAGACTTTATTTAAACGCGTAAAAACGAGGAATATGAACGACTTGAAACATTTTAAGGGTAGAAGCGATGTAGCTGTTCGATGTTCCAAGCGTTGTTGTAGACCTCGCCTTTTTCGTTGGCCAGCTTGTATGTTCTGGGCTTCAAGATCTTGGCGATGATGAATGGCCCTTCCCAAGGGAGAGTAAGCTTTTGGCGCCCTCGGGCATCTTGTTGCAGCCGAAGCACTAAGTCTCCCACTAGGAAGCCTTGGGGCCGAACCCTTCGGGCGTGGTAGCGTCGCAGAGACTGCTGATACCGTGCCGAATGTAGTAAGGCAACGTCCCGAGCTTCTTCGAGCTGGTCCAGCGAGTCCTCTCGGCTGATCTGGTTGCTTTGGTCGTCGTACGCCTTCGTCCTCGGGGAACCGTATTCTAAGTCCGTGGGGAGGACGGCCTTGGCCCCATAGACTAGAAAGAACGGCGAGAAACCCGTGGCTCGGCTCAGCGTCGTCCTCAGACTCCAGACCACCGAGGGTAGCTCCTTCATCCACCGCTTGCCAAACTTGTTGAGGTCGTTGTAGATCCTGGGTTTTAGTCCTTGCAAAATCATACCGTTGGCACGCTCCACCTGCCCATTCGTCATGGGGTGAGCTACGGCGGCCCAGTCCACACGGATGTGGTGGTCCTCGCAGAAGTCCAGGAACTTTTTCCCGGTGAACTACATGCCATTATCGGTGACGATGGAGTTCGGGACTCCAAAGCGATGGATGATATTGGTGAAGAACGCCACCGCCTGCTCAGACCTGATGCTGGTTAAGGGTCGGACCTCGATCCACTTGGAGAATTTGTCGATGGCAACCAGCAGGTGCGTGAAGCCCCCGGGTGCCTTCTGCAAGGGACCGACAAGGTCTAGACCCCACACAGCAAACAACCAGGTGATGGGTATCGTCTGTAGGGCCTAAGCGGGCAGGCGTGTCTGCTTTGTGTAGAATTGACACCCCCGGTAGGAGCGTACAATCCTAGTGGCGTCGGCCACCGCGGTTGGCCAGTAGAAACCTTGTCGGAAGGCATTCCCCACGAGGGCTCGAGGTGCTGCATGGTGGCCGCAAGCCCTCGAGTGTATTTCTTGTAACAGCTCTTGTCCTTGGGCGATGGGGATGCATCGCTGGAGGATGCCCGAGGGACTACGGTGATAGAGCTCCTTTTCATCACCCAGCAAAACGAACGACTTGGCGCGCCGAGCCAGTCGCCGAGCTTCGGCCTTGTCGAGGGGCAGCTCTCCTCGGAGGAGATATTCTAGGTACAGGGTCTGCCAGTTCGGGACCGGTGTGACCCCATTCCGCTTTCCCTCGACGTGCAGGGCCTCATCCTCCGCGACCGAGGGCACCTCGGGCTTGGCCGAGGGTATCTCGGGCGTGTCGTCGATCTTGACGGAGGGTTGATGTATATCCCTGGAGAAGACGTCCGGGGGAAATGGTGTCCACCGCGAGGCTATTTTAGCCAGCTCATCCGCAGTCTCATTGAATCGTCGGGCGACGTGGTTGAGTTCCAGCCCGTAGAACTTGTCTTCCAGGCGTCGAACTTCGTCACAGTAGGCCTCCATCTTCCGATCGTAGCAGTGGGAGTTCTTCATAACTTGGTCAATGACAAGCTACGAGTCGCCACGAGCGTTGAGGCACCGAACCCCTAGCTCGACGGTGATGCGTAGCCCATTGACCAATGCTTCGTACTCGGCCACGTTGTTTGACTCCGGAAAATGAAGGCAGATCACGTAGCGAAGATGTTTTCTGAGGGGTGAGATGAAGAGCAAGCCCGCGCCTGCTCCAGTTTTCATCAGCGACCCGTCGAAGTACATGGTCCAAAGCTCGGGTTGGATTGGAGTCATTGGTAACTGGGTGTCAGTCCACTCAGCCAGGAAGTCGGCCAAGACTTGGGATTTTATGGCCTTCCGAGGGGCGAATGAAAGTGTTTCGCCCATGAGTTCCACTGACCATTTCGCTATCCTACCCGAGGCCTCTTGGGACTGGATGATCTCTCCCAGAGGAAAGGATGACACCATAGTCACCGGGTGAGACTCGAAGTAGTGTCGTAGCTTCCGCCGTGTCAGAATCACTGCGTAGAGCAGCTTCTGGATCTGCGGGTAGCGGATTTTGGTCTCGGATAGCACTTCGCTGATGAAGTAGACTGGTCTCTGGATGAGCAGTGCATGCCCTTCTTCTCGTCTCTCGACTACGATCGCAGCGCTGACCACCTGAGTGGTTGCGGCCACATAGATCAAGAGGGCTTCTCCCACAGCGGGGGGCACCAAGATGGGTGCATTTGTAAGGAGTGCTTTTAAGTTCTTGAGGGCTTCCTCGGCCTCGGGGGTCCAAGTGAAGCGCTCGGTCTTCCTTAAGAGGCGGTACAGGGGCAATCCTTTTTCGCTAAGGCGTGAGATGAAACGGCTCAGAGCCGCATGGCATCCCATGACCTTCTGTACTCCTTTCAAATCTTTTATCGGCCCCATGTTGGTGATGGCCGTGATTTTCTCCGGGTTGGCCTCTATGCCCCGCTCAGAGACGATGAACCCTAGGAGCATGCCTCGGGGGACTCCGAAGACACACTTCTCGGGGTTGAGTTTCACGCCTTTAGCTCTCAGACACTTGAATGTCGTTTCAAGGTCAGAGAGGAGGTCAGAGGCTTTCGTCGTCTTGACAACGATGTCATCGACGTAAGCCTCGACCGTTCTGCCGATGTGTTCTCCGAACACATGGTTCATGCACCTCTGGTAGGTGGCGCCTGCATTCCTCAAACCAAATGGCATTGTAGTGTAACAATACATGCCAAAAGGTGTGATAAAAGAAGTTGCGAGCTGGTCGGACTCTTTCATCTTGATTTGATGATAGCCTGAGTAGGCATCGAGGAATGACAGGGTTTCGCACCCAGCAGCGGAGTCCACAATTTGATCGATGCGAGGCAGAGGGTAGGGAACCTTTGGACATGCTTCGTTTAGACTAGTGTAGTCTACGCACATCCTCCATTTCCCATCCTTCTTCCTTACAAGAACAGGGTTAGCTAACCATTCGGGATGGAATACCTCTTTGATGAACCCTGCCGCGAGTAGCTTGTGGATTTCCTCGCCTATGGCCCTGCGCTTTTCTTCGTCAAAACGGCGTAGGGTCTGCTTCACGGGTCGGGCTCCAGCTCTGATGTCCAGTGAGTGCTCGGCAACATCCCTCAGTATGCCTGGCATGTCTGAGGGACTCCACGCATAAACTTCAGCGTTTGCATGGAGAAAGTTGATGAGCACTGCTTCCTATTTGGGGTCGAGCTCGGAGCCGATCCGGACTTTCTTGCTGGCGTCATTGCTGGGGTTGAGAGAGACGGACTTAACCGCCTCGACTGGTTCGAAGTTGCCGGCGTGCCGCTTCGCGTCGGGCGCCTCCTTGGAGAGGCGTTCTAGGTCGGCGATGAGGGCCTCAGACTCGGTGAGGGCCTCAGTGTACTCCACGCATTCCACGTCGCATTCGTACACGTGACGGTACGTGGATCCGACGGTGATGATCCCGTTCGGGCCCGGCATCTTGAGCTTGAGGTAGGTGTAGTTGGGGACGGCCATGAACTTGGCGTAGCACGGCCTTCGTAACACCGCGTGGTAGGTCCCTCGGAACCCGACCACCTCGAAGGTGAGGGTTTCCTTTCGGAAGTTGGAGGGAGTCCCGAAGCAGACGGGCAAGTCAATCCACCCGAGGGGAAGGATACGCTTTCTGGGTGCGATCCCATGGAAGGGTGCCGCACCGGCCTAGACCTCGGACCGATCAACCCCCAAGAGTTCCAGGGTCTCGGCGTAGATGATGTTGAGGCTGCTTCCTCCGTCCATGAGGACCTTGGAGAGCCTAATGTTGCCGATGATCGGATCGACGACGAGCGGGTACCTTCCTGGGCTTGGCACGAAGTCGGGGTGGTCATCTCGGTCAAAGGTGATAGGCTTGTCGGACTAGTCTAGGTAGGCTGGCGCTACCACCTTTACCGAGCAGACCTCCCGGCGCTCCTGCTTGCGGTGCCGAGCCGAAGCGTTCGCCACCTGCCTGCCGTAAATCATGAAGCAGCTGTGGATCTCGGGGAACTCCTCTTCCTTGCTGCCCTCCTTCTTGTTGTTGCCTCGGTCCTTGCCGTCCTCCGCCGGGGGCCCGACCTTATGGAAATAGCGTTGGAGCATGACACATTCTTCAAGGGTGTGCTTGACGGGACCCTGGTGATAGGGGCACGGCTCCTTGAGCATCTTGTCGAATGCGCCGGCCCCTCCAGGGGGCTTCCAAGGATTCCTGTGCTCGGTAGCAGTGACAAGATTCGCGTCAGCGGCGTTGCGCTTCGCTTGCGCCTTCTTCTTGGCCTTCTTCTTCGCGCCACGTTGGGCGGACGCCTCGGGGGCGTGTTCCTTTGGCTCCCCCTGAGGCTGCTTGTCTTTCCAGAAGATGGCCTCGACTGCCTCCTAACCCGAGGCGAACTTGGTGGCGACGTCCATCAATTCGCTCGCCTTGGTGGGAGTCTTGCGTCCCAGTTTGCTCACCAGGTCTCGGCAAGTGGTGCCGGCGAGGAAAGCTCCGATGATGTCCAAGTCGGTGATGTTAGGCAGCTCGGTGCGCTGCTTTGAAAACCGCCGGATGTACTCTCAGAGGGATTCCCTAGGCTGCTGTCGGCAGCTTCGGAGATCCCATGAGTTCCCAGGGCGCACGTACGTGCCCTGGAAATTTCCCGCGAAAGCCTTGACCAGGTCATCCCAGTCGGAGATCAGTGCAGGAGGCAGATGCTCCAGCCAGGCCCGGGCGGCGTCGGAGAGGAAAAGGGGTAGATTACAGATGATGAGGTTGTCATCGTCCGCCCCTCCCAACTGGCATGCCAGTCGATAGTCCGCGAGCCACAGCTCCGGCCTCGTCTCCCCCGAGTACTTGGTGATGGTAGTCGGGGCTCGAAAACAGGCGGGGAACGACGCTCGTCGTATGGCCCGGCTGAAGACTTGTGGACCGGGTGGCTCGGGCGAGGGGCTCTGATCCTCCTCGCTGTCGCAGTGCCCCCCGCGCCTAGGATGATAGCCTCTGTGCACCTTCTCGTCGAGGCAGGTTCGATGGTCGTGATGGTGATGCTCGTTGCCGAGGCGATCCCGGGCGGCAGGTGCCTCGTCCCGCGTGCGCTCGGGATGGACCGAGGCCTCCCGCATGCGTCGGGAGGACGTCGCGTGATGCTCCGACGGGTCAGCTCGCCTCCGAGAGGCGGAGCTCTCGGCTCGTCGAACTGCGGCACCTTCCAGGAGATTCTTGAGTTCGCCCTGGATACGCCGTCCCTCGGTGGTGGATGGCTCCAGCATTGTTCGAAGTAGCATCGCCGCTGCAGCTAGGTCCTGGCCAGACCCGCTGACGGCCGGGGGCAGCGCTGCCCTGGCATTGTCGACGATGCGGCGCTGGACGTCCTGGGGCTGATGATAGGCTCCTCCGGCGAGTGTTCGGCCTGCCCACTCCTGTTCGATGTTCTGTCGAAGCTGCACAAGCCGCCCTGCTTCCCCGTCGACCCGGGCTTGCATCTCACAGATTTGCTCGAGTTGTGTGTCCTGACCCCCCGCAGGGACTAGGACCACAGCTAGCTCCCGCAGGATGTCAACGCGAGATGCGGGCCCAGGGGGATCGTCAACCTCCGGCATACCAATGTGGTTGCCTTCGTCGTGATCTCCCTGATCGACGTGGAAACATTCGTGACTTGGGCCATAACCCTCGTCGTCAAGGCCGTGGCCATCATCAGAACAACCGGAGAGGCAATGGTCACATGCGGACATGAAGTCTCGCATGACACCGGGATCATTGAGGCCAGAGAATTCCCAACCGAAGTCGGGGTCATCCTCTTCCTCAGAACCCACCGGTCCGGAGATTGAGACGACTGTCAGTCGGTCCCAGGTCGACCACATATGGTACCCCGGAAGGTTGGGATACGCCCTTACGAAAGCGCTCACCGTAGAGGGATCGCTAGGTGGATCGAAGCTGAATCGAAAGGGAACAGGGTGGAATACGGACGGTACCTTTTGGTCGATAGACGGTGGTGAAGTCGCGTCAGGGACGGAAAGCACCGTCATCTCAGGCACGAGGGTGACACCCAGCAGGTCCATGGCGCGGGTGCTGGCGTCGTCGGTCTGCTTGGGGCTGGCATGTCGCGGGGAAGCGGCGCTCGTCGTCGTCTCAGGCACGAGGACAACACCCGACATGTCCATCGGAGGAGTGTCGGCGTCGTTGGCTCGATCCGGTCCGACAACCGATAAGGTGCTGCCTCCTGCGTGGCCATGGTTGCCCCGTCTCCGCCTCCTCCGGCGAGGAGGGTGGCAGGGATGACCAGAGTGCTCCTCTTCCGCCACAGGGAGATGCCGCCGTGGAGGTTGCCTCCGCCGGGCGAGTCATTGACTGTCGTTGTCGTTGTGCCGCGGAGGGAGGAGTACCATGTCGTAGCTACCGTCGAGGGACATGAACTCGAGGCTCCCAAAGTGGAGCACTGTCTCGGGCTGAAGAGGTTGCTGAAGACTCCCCATCTGGAACTCAACGGGGAAGCGATTGTTAACACACAGCAGGCCCCTACATGGCGTGCCAACTGTCGGCGTTTCGGACCTGGGGGGTCCCTGGACCGACAAGTAAAATTGTCGCTGCGTGCCCCTGCCCAGATGGGTTGGCGCGGGATGGAACACAAGTGGAGGAATGAGCCTTGTATTATCCTGCACCAGGTTGCTCGTAGTAGGGGTTACAAGCCTTGCGAGAGAGCGAGGGCGAGAGGGAGCGAGTAGCGGAGAGCGAGAGAGAGAGAGGGTCCGGCCCCTGCTTGTCTTCTCCCGTCCCCTTGCGTATGTATGTTCGTATGCTCGTCCCATTGTCCTCTCTTTCGTCCTTCACGTCCCCTCTCTCCCCCCTCCTCCGTGGGGCCCTGGACACTCCCTTTTATAGACGTAAGGAGATGCCCAGCTGTACAATGGGGTGTAGCTGGGAGCTTAACATGGCTGGCAGGGGAGTGCCCTGAGCCCTGTACAGATAACGACGTGGCCGCCGGGGGAATGTCTCAAGTCCTGTAGAGGTAGTGTCGTGGCCATCGGAGGAGTGCCTTGAGCCCTGTAGTAGTATAGTTGTCGGTGCTATATGGATCTTGCTGACGTCTCCTTGCTTCCGTAGGGGGCTTGAGAACCACCAACGTCATGGTTGCATGCAGGAAACCACGATCGCCGGTTACCGGGGTAAGCCGGATGGGACGCTGGTCTTGTTCCTTCGTAGCCTGAGCTAGCTAGGAGTAGGGTAATGATGCATCCCCCGTGGCGTGGTTGATCTGAGCCTGAGGTTGGGTGAGGCGGCGGCTCCTCTGAGGCCGAGGCTGGGGCCGAGGCCCAGGATCGGGCGAGGATGTGACTCTTCCCAAGGCTGAGGTCGAGGCCGAGCCCTAGGGTCGGGCGAGGCGGAGATCTCCTCCTGAGGCCGAGGCCGAGGCCAAGCCCCGGGGTCAGGCGAGGCGGAGCTTCCTGTTGCGTCCGAGGCTTATCTTGACCATTGTCGGTTTCGCCCGGGTGGTTGGCACAGCAGCCGGAGCGGGGCGAGCGGCGCTGTTTTCCTGTCAGATCGGTCAGTGAAGGGGCGAAGTGACTGCGGTCACTTCGACCTTGCCGACTGAGGCGCGCGTGTCAGGATAAGGTGTCAGGTGATCCCAGCATTAAATGCGCATGCGATGCGGTCGGCTGGTAAGGCGATTTGGCCAAGGTCGCTTGCACGACAAGGCTTGCCCTTGGCTGAGCCGAGGGTGCGCTCACGGCCTAAGGAGACCCTCGGGCGAGGCGTGAACTCGTCCGGGACCACTGTTCCGCCCAAGGCCAGGCTCAGGCGAGGCGAGGCCGAGTCCCTTGGTAGATGAAGCCTTGACTTTGACTTGAATTATGAGCCTTCATGGTTTGCTCTGAAGGTGCTTTCTAGCCGTGATTAGGAGTGTTGGGGGTACCCCTAATTTCGGTACGCGACAATTGGTTAGATTTATGTGAGTGTGAAGTGAACAACGAAGGTTCAAACCCCCATTTGTACATAATTTTACCTTATTTTTGCATAAACGTAGAAACCGATGAGTTTGGGTGTTGAAGTTGATGTTTCGACCGTGGGGTAGATTAGAAAGAACTAGAGCCTATTTTTTGTAAATGTTTGGATCACGGGTTAGATTAGAAAGAAGTATAGAGACTTTTTTACAAAGGGGTGATGGTGGAAACTAGGAATGCTGGTGCTTATCTCCAACAATTCTCAATATTTGTTCTCTCAATATTGCTATGTTGGGCTCCTCCCAAAAAATCTAAAGGTCCAAAAAAACATACCTAGCTCTAGTAGCTCCTTATTTTATCCACAAAATAGACTGCTTTCACACTATTTATGTGTACGTATCACTCGGATTAACCCTTCTATCCCTTATGTTCCTTTGAAATTTAGAGTTTATTGTTTCACAAAGGGGAAACACGTCGCATCACAAAGAAGCATGCCGCCACTACACCAAAATGCTTAACTTCCTAGGGCCTAAACCGTAGGAAGTTAGAGCTAAACTCTCGAAAGTTATCGAAACCGTCGGAAGTTAGATAACACCGTCGGAAGTTAGTCTGTCGGAACATTTTGGTCGGAAGTTAGGTAACTTCCGAGGGCCCTCTCGGAAGTTAGATAACTTCCTAGAGCCAAGCTGGCCTCTCGGAAGTTAATGGATAACTTCCTAGAGGGCGGCACCCTCTCGGAAGTTAAGAGTTAACGCCATCCGGTCCAGAACTCACGCCGTAGGAAGCTAACTTCCGACCGTTTTGGCGCCCTCTAGGAAGTTAAATTGCTAACTTCCTACCGTTTTAATAGTCCTCTAGGAAGGTAGCAGCCTAACTTCCTACCGTTTCACTGTTGCTCTAGGAAGTTAGTAGCCTAACTTCCTACCATTTACTATTCGTCTAGGAAGTTAAATTGACTAGCACTAAAAATGCAATTTTATTTTCGTTATTCACCACATTGCATACATAACAAATATATTTAACAGCCACAATACACAACATGTCACATATAACATCTCACATACATAATAACAACATTTCAGCAATATCATCGCATACATAAAGTCACAAAGTTCTGGACATAACAATCCACAAAATGTCTCACAAGTCACATCCACCTCGACATAACAATTCATAATAGTCTCACAAGACACAAAAGTTTCAAGTCTCACAAAACACATCGAATGGAAGCCCACTACTGTCGATCAACATCAGGAAATAGCGAAGAGTGATGCTCGCTACCTCCACTGGCGAAGAGCGCATTGACAAAGTCTAAGTCGTCATCTTGTTGCTGCGTCGGCAAGGTAGCTGGAGGAGTCTCATATACCTGTACAAATGACATTCATGGAGTTACACTGTAATATAACAAGTAAATTATGATAAATTTGCATATCTGATGTTCGGTAGGTGGAGGTGGAGGTGAAGGCCAAGGAAAATGTATGGGAGGTGGAGGTGGGGGGGGGGCATCGGAACCTGTATCCCTTGGGCTTGTGCTAGTTGCTACCAAATTGCCGAACACATTAATGTTAGTGTTTTAAATCAATACATAACTTAAAATGAAAGATCTTTTTGAACTTACTTGTATCAGTGCTTGCTGTTGTTAAAACTGAGTAGCATAGTATTCTTGTTGTGTAGCATGTTGCCTCAAGTATTCCTCCTGAACCCTTTGCCGCTCTTGATGTTGCCTAAGCTCTTCTCGTAGTCGCTCAACTTCTGCAGTATCCTAAGTAGAGCGACGGGAGCTACGAGCAGCAGACCTCGACGAACCTCCCCTCTGAACCGTCACCTGGCTCGAGTCGATGACGTTATCGAACATCGAGTACCTTCAAACAAGTAACATCACGACAAATTCAAAATAAATGTATCGTACTTAAACCGATGAAACAAGATAAGGTATGTAGATTCCACACCTTCCATGGGGTTTTCCACCACTTGCATACATAGCCTGAGGATCAATAGGTGCGGTCCTCCAGTCATAGTCCGATCCGTGCTGACTAGACATTGCCTCACCATATGCAGCCTCCATACAAAAGAACAATGCAATCTTACATACAAAAATTCATATGAACAAAATCTACCAAGCATTTCAAAACACTCACTAGATGATCTGTTGCCTTTTGGCTACACAACACATCTGGGTTTGCAGGATCTGGTCCTCTATGCCCCCTCAGGTATATTTGAACATCACTAGGCACTACACCACTGCTAGCTTCCTGTACGTACATTTGACAAACATTATAATCAGAAATGACAGCAAGTCATATACAATCAACACAAAATGAAATAAATTGCACTTACCATTCGTTTTGCCAAACGAAAGTGATCATCACCTCTATACTTATGATACGACTCGGTTCAATGATTGGAACTTTGTCGTATATACTTTGCCTTGAAATTATCCAAAGCCCAATAACGGCATAAGGCACGCCAAGCAGCATCATTGGCGGCTATCCATGGAATTGAATGCTACGGAAACACAATTCATTTACAAGTAACTATAACATATACAAGCAACGAAAGTTTTTCCAACACAAGCAAAAACATCAATTACCTGAAGAAAATCTTGCTCAGTCATAGAAAGTCCATAGTGTGACGCCTCGCTCTTACTGGCTGCACGTCGTCCTTCACTACTCAACATAGCTTGATTAATCACCTGGATTCGAACATAGTACATCATATCCGCAACAACATCTTCCGCGTTCCTATGGAACACAGAGTGTGCATGCTCCGTATGAGTATCTCCATCAGGCAACTTATAATGTTTCTGAAAAAAGAAACATAGTCAAGAATCCATAATATGAATCAATCATTGAGCTGATAACTTGGCAAGAAGATAGATAAACATACCCAAAAGTCGTGCCAAACTGCACCTTGCGCATTCCTATGTTGCGCGTTAACCGCAAGGCCGTATTGATCCCATCTTGTGACAGGGACCTCAATACCATCCTCAGTCACCAATCCAGGCCATCTCATATGACAGATATTGCCCAACACTTTATTTACTTGCCTTACACGATCTTTGCCAGTGAAACTACTATCCACCCAAGCCTTAACAACACAAGCACAATTGTCAAATTCAAAAAATAATTGTTTATCCTCAATGTGTAAGACATAAGAACAAAGCAAAGATGCTCTTACTCATCTCCAGTCGATATTATCTCAACCTTCTTAACTGGTTCTTTAGGAGGGGGACCCAACTAGTCTTCCGTGGCTTCCAGACCCGTGAAGACCCTCCAACTCCCCTGCTTCCAGAACCTCCTCCTGACACACCAGCTTCCCCTTCCCTTGACCCACTAGCTCCCCCAACTCCCGACCCTCCATCTCCTAGCCACCCACTTGCATCATTGGGCCATTCACCCCACCCTGTCTCCGCCTCCCTACCCTGGACATCCTCAACATCTTCCACTTGTCTCCACTCCTCTGTCTCTACCTCATCTTCAGACTCATCCTACAGAACAAAATTAATAACTAGTTATTTGAACTCATACAAATATTACATTACAAAACAAATATATTGGTTACCTCATTCCTCTGTACGCCGACTGTCTTACCCTGCAACTCTGGAACATGCTCCAACAAAGCTCTACGCCTGCTCGAGCTTGAACTAGTGCCCTGGAACACTAAGTCCTCCTTTCTCCCAAAAATGGAGTGAAAGCCGCCTAGAGGGGGGGTGAATAGGTGGAATCTGAAAATTATAAACTTAAGCACAACTACAAGCCGGGGTTAGCGTTAGAAATATAAACGAGTCCGAAAGAGAGGGTGAAACCAAATCACAAGCAAATAAGAATGGATGGCACGGTGATTTGTTTTACCGAGGTTTGATTCTTGCAAACCTACTCCCCGTCGAGGTGGTCACAAAGACCGGGTCTCTTTCAACCCTTTCCCTCTCTCAAACGGTCACTTAGACCGAGTGAGCTTCTCTTCTCAATCAAATGGGACACTAAGTCCACTACAAGGACCACCACACAATTGGTGTCTCTTGTTTTGATTACAAGTGTTATGGAAACAAGAATGAGAAAGAAGAAAAGCAATCCAAGCACAAGAGCTCAAAAGAACACAAAAGTCACTCTCTCTAGTCATTAATTTGTTTGGAGTGATTCCGGACTTGGGAGAGGATTTGATCTCTTTGTTTTGTGTCTTGTATTGAATGCTATAGCTCTTGTATGAGGTTTGAAGGCTAAAAACTTGGATGCCATGAATGAGGGGTGGATGGGGGTATTTATAGCCCCAACCACCAACATGGTCGTTGGGGATGGCTTCTGTCGACGGGCGCACCGGACAGTCCGGTGCGCCACCGGACACTGTCCGGTGCGCCAGCCACGTCACCCAACTGTTAGGGTTCGACCATTGGAGCTCTGACTTGTGGGGCCACCAGACAGTCTGGTGGTGCACCGGACAGGTCCTGTATACTGTCCGGTGCGCCTTCTGGCGCCTGCTCTGACTTCTGCACGCGCAGGCGCGCACTGTAGCACATTAAATGCCTTCTGCAGACGACCGTTGGTGCGAAGTAGTCGTTGCTCCACTGGCATACCGGACAGTTCGATGTTACACCGGACAGTCCGGTGAATTATAGCGGAGCGGCCTCCCAAATTCCCGAAGCTGGCAAGTTCAGCGTCGATCTCACTTGTGCACCGGACACTATCCGGTGGTGCACCGGACAGTCCGGTGCGCTAGACCAGGGCTGCCTTCGGTATATTTTGCTCCTTTGTTTTGAACCCTTTCTTTTGACTTTGTATTGGTTTGTTGTGAACCTTTGACACCTGTAGAACATAATTTCTAGAGTAAACTAGTTAGTTCAATAATTTGTGTTAGGCAATTCAACCACCAAAATTCATATTAGAAAAGGTTTGACCCTATTTCCCTTTCATGGAGGCTCTCCTCGCTAGTCCCTTAGCGAGCTGCTTGACCTTTTTAGACATCATGTTATTAAAACAAAATCAAATTAGTAAATGAGCATAGTCAAGCAGACTTCATAGTCAGGCATGTAGCCATATTTTAAAAGGTGTCCTGACAGAGTTCTCTTGTAT
Source organism: Zea luxurians (assembly GCA_029449295.1). Classification (NCBI taxonomy): domain Eukaryota; kingdom Viridiplantae; phylum Streptophyta; class Magnoliopsida; order Poales; family Poaceae; genus Zea; species Zea luxurians. The sequence continues at coordinate 34,266,818 of JAOPSE010000026.1, read as the reverse complement.
TGACATCTATAATACAACACATACTACATGGACACCACACATATGTGCCAGTTCTTGACAAAGTAAAAGCACGAGCAATAAAATCCTCTATCTTTCTTATCCACTCTGCTGAGGGATCATTCATACGCCAACCTTCATACATCCATTGATGGTCCTCACCCACCATATTTGATGCTAAAACAGTAGAACATGTGATTCACCCATAAGAGACCGCTAGAGCAACGATTTATGACACATAAGTTCCGCAACATTACGACAATTTTGCGAAAATACTACTGATCTGTAACAAACAAGATGCTAACATAATTAAATTATATGCACCAGTTAGCTTCTCAAGTTGATTAGCCTAATTGACATAACTTCCTACGGTTTAAAATTAGTTAACTCTCGAAAGTTAGTATATTTAATAAACAAATAAAATACAAACACTCGGAAGTTACCTGAAGCAACGAAATGGTGACGTGACGGTGTTGGGGCAACGACGCTGTGTGCGGCGCTCAAGGTCTGAACGAGCTGTGTTGGAGCGAGGCCGGGCGAGCAGCGGGCGGGGCGGACCGGCGACGGTTTCCACGCGCGCCGCGGTGGCTGGCGGAGCCGGGCCGGGTGAGCAGGAGACGATGGGAGGCGGCGGTTGGCTGGGCCGGGCGAGTAGCCAGCTGGGGTGGGGCGGGCGAGCAACAAGCGGGGGCGAAGCGGGCGAGCAGCCTACTGGGGCGGTGCGGGCGAGCAGCCGGTGGGGGCAGGGCGGTCCGGCGAGCGGTGGGGTGGACCGGCGGTTGCTGGCTGTTGGTGGCTGGAAAATGGGCGACGGACAGAGACGGGCGCACGCGCCGTTATCCTACAAAGGCTAACTTCCGAGAGGTCCTAGTAAAGCCGTCGGAAGTTAAGGCCTACCGCGACCGGTCAACGTCTGAATAAGCAATTTTCGAGAGGCCTAGGTCAGCTGTCGGAAGTTAAGGCAATTTCCGAGAGGCTCTAGGACAGCCGTCGGAAGTTAAGAAAACTTCCGAGAGGCTCTAGGAAAGCCGTTGGAAGATAAGAACACTTCCGAGAGGCCCTATGCGTCTCTTGAAAATTCTTTATGTCCTACGGTTTTGAAAAAAACCCATAGAAAGTTATTTGCCTCTTAGAAATTGCTTATTTTGGTGTAGTGCGCAACAAAAACCTGTTAGCTACTCTCGATCTCTCTCTCTCATTACTCTCACGTACGAGCTCGGAATGGAGGCGCAGCCACAAGCAGCAGCCATGGTGATATGTATCGAACGCCGGGAGAGGGAGGATGGCGCGAAGAGTTCCATCCACGTGGGAAAGAAAAAAAAACAAGGATAGGGAGTTAGCAGCTCGGATATATGCGGCACGAAGCTCTGGTTCTGGGAGCACTGAATAAGTTAGGAGCACATATTAGGAGCTATTGGACATGATTTTTTCTGCTATTCTTCAAAAATAAGATATTGAAAAATGAAAACACTGTTGGGGAGAGAAGAGATATATAAGAAGTTACGACAGCCTAGAACAACTTGTGACACTCAAGCCATGTGACTAAGTGAGAATCGCGTGAAGGTTAAGTTGAGAGACAAATAATTTCTGACCAAAGGCTCCATTGGCCGAATTCTGACTATCGTAAGATTCTGCTGGAGCATTTCTGAATTTTAAAAATAGAAGAACGTTCATATATTGTTGGTCACTTGTTCTCAAAAGCTATGAATCAAGAACAAGGCAACACAAATGTTAATGGTTAAAGACCTTCGTCCTTTGTAACATTATCTCCTTTAGTATATAATGATCTCCGGACAAAGGTCATGAAGGACATACCTTCACCATTTCAATATATAAAGATATAAAGAGACACATATGAAATACAAAAAAGAGTATGAATAATCAACTTAAATGATTAGATTATCCATATTTTTACTATATAGGGTGTGTTTGGTTTGACTTTTGGCTTTGGCTTTTGTCCCCTAAAAGCCAAAAGCCAAACCAAAGGGCTAGATCAAGGAAGCAGCTTTTTCTAAAAGCCGACTTTCTCGCAGTGCAAAAATGAAAGCACCCCTGGACCTGCTTTTAGTGACTTTTAGATGAAACTGTGAAAACATATATCGAATAACTTTTAACGATTTTTAGTGGTTTGGACTAAACGGTTTTTAGCTTTTTAACAACTCACAGCCTACAGCAGCTTTTCCCACAGCTCACAGCCCACAGTAACTTTTTTCACAGCCACAGTCCAACCAAACAGACCCATAATCATAAACAAATATCAATGACGTATAAATTACATTTGTACCTTCGGCTTGACATAATATAAAAGTCCGAGAGTGACGTGTGAGTGATTACAAGTCAACGTGAACAGTACGGTGTTACTGTTCATCTATTTATAGTCACAGGACGCAGTCTGGGTAAAATTATATTCATGTCACTGACATTTACTATTAGTTAAAAGGTAATCTGTCGAGGACTGAGCAGTCTTTTTCTTTTAAGTCGGTTTCATCCTCCATCATCATCCTTGTGCTAAGCCGAAGCTTCTCTAGTCACAGCTTTGGAGTTGGTCTATCCTTCTTCCAGATCACGCTTTTCCACACCATGTATGCCTTTGTCTTAAACCCGAAGCTTCCTGTGACAGTATACTATACTGGAAGACATGTTAGTCGTGTTTTTGAGGACCTTTGGAAAATGAAGGCCCCAACAGTAGCCCCTCGCAGTGTTAATTTGTTGTTTAACAAATTCAGACTGCGACATGAACGAAGACCTTTAGCCGAAGGTCCGAAAAAACACCTTCCCTTCGCTAGAATAGCGAAAGACAATGACAAATGGGGCCCGCCAAGTTGCAATGCACTAGGCATATAAATATAAACCCACAGCGACGCGACAGCATCTACTGCGCCATTTCAATTGCTTGTGCTGTTTTCTCAAGTTTTATATTTCTTGCTATCATATTTCACTTGTTTTGTGAGCTTCGGCATTTGTTCGATTTTCCACCAAATGGCTGATGAGAAGAAGGTTGCTGATCCTGCCCTGGCTGGTTTTTACGAGGCCATGGAAAAAACAAAAACAGAAAAGTTTACAAACGAAATACTAGCTGATTTATCTGAAGATTCTGATGATAGTGAAGACTTTGATGTGGAAAGTGGGAATGAAGATGCCGAAGACCGGCCCTGGTGGCCAAGTCATATCATCTTTGGAAAGTCATCCATTAAACAGAGTCAGATTGATGCCATGAAGGGAAGATACTTTCGTGACATGTCTATTGTGAGGGTTGGGGGAGACAGCGCTGCCCCGGCACCCGAAGAAGATGAAGTTGTTGTTTACAGAAGCTTTATGAAAGTAGGTCTTCGATTTCCCTTGAGCAGATTTTTGGTTGAAGTTTTGAAGACATTTGAAATCTTCCTCCATCAAATCACTTCCGCAGCTATAGTCAGAATGGGTATTTTTATTTAGGCCGTGAGAAGCCAAGGGCTGGACCTGAGCGTGAAGTGCTTGTGCAACATGCACGAAGTACTGTACGAGACGAAGACCACTGGTAAAGAGCAATATCACAACAACTTCGGTTGTTATGGCTTCGTTCCTCGCTCCGATGTAAGTTATCCCGTTCCAACATTTCGAAAAAGGTGGCGGGGGGCCTGGATGGAGGAATGGTTTTATGTCAAGAATAATCTGATTGAAAGGGAAGACATAAAGGGGATTATCCAACGCCCCATCTGGTCTTGCTTCGGCCTCTGAAGGCCGGCTACTTCGCTTGAGAATGATACCGAAGTATGCCAGAAGGCTTTCAATAATGTTTGTGCCTTCATTGGCATGAGAGACCTGGTTCAAGAGCACATAGCCTACAGAGTATGGCCACTTGTGGATAACTGGGAGATGCCAAAGGAGACTGCTACTGGGTCCAGTCAAGTTGGATTGGTTTACTTGAAATACATCTTCAGATACAGAGACCAGTTTGATGAACCAAACGAAGATTGGCTGAAATGTGTTGAGGCGATGAGTTATTTGGAGCGTACACAAGAGCCAAAGATGATGCCTTGACATTAGCCTTCGGAGGGCGAGGCAAGAAAAGGTTGAACAGAGTTTTTGACGTTATCGGCTTCGTACATCCAGACTACATTTACCCCTCACGAAAAGCAGGGGAAGAAAAGGAAAACTGCTGCCTTGACCATCTCTGTTGTTGAGAGCACCTAGAGGGGGGGGTGTGAATAGGTGATCCTGTAAAAATCAAAAACTAATAGCCACAAAACTTAGTTATAAGTGTTAGTGTGGCTAAGTGGCTTGAAGCAATCTCTTGCGAACACAGACAAACAAAGAGAGAGCAATCACAAGAGACACACGATTTTTATCCCGTGGTTCGGCCAAGTGAAACTTGCCTACTTCCACGTTGTGGCGTCCCAATGGATGAGGGTTGCACTCAACCCCTTTCAAGTGATCCAATGATCAACTTGAATACCACGACTTTCTTCCTTAGTCTTTTCTCCTGTTTGCGAGGAATCTCCACAACTTAGAGCCTCTCGCCCTTACAATGATGATCACAAAAGAAGCACAGAAGTAAGGGAGGGGAGAGCAACGCACACAAGACTGAAATCACAGCACAATCATGCACACAAGTCACAACTCGAGCTCAAAACACAACGCACAGAGTTCTCAACTCAAATGGAGCTCAAGTCACTATCTCAAAGAATCAAATGCGTGAAGTTGGAGTCTTAGAATGTTTCTTGTAAGCTTGGGTAGCTCCTCCATGCGCCTAGGGGTCCCTTTTATAGCCCTAAGGCAGTTAGGAGCCGTTGAAGATCAACAAGGAAGGCTATCCTTGCCTTCTGTCGAGTGGCGCACTGGACAGTCCGATGCGCCACCAGACAGTCACTGTAGACGGTCCGATGCCGATCTCCTTCCTTTTTTGGCGCAGACGACCGTTGCACCTGCGGGCCAGTTGGCGCACTGGACACTGTCCGGTGCACACCGGACAGTCTGGTGCCCCCTGCCGACCGTTGGTGCGGGCCACGCGTCGCCCGCGGATTGCGTGGCCGACCGTTGCGCTGCGACCGTTGGCTCACTAGAGTGTCCGGTGCACCACCGGACAGTCCGGTGAATTATAGCCGTACGCCGCCGATTTTTCCCGAGAGTGGCCTGTTCACCGGAGGCTGGCCTGGCGCACCGGACACTGTCCGATGCACCACCGGACAGTCCGGTGTGCCAAGCTGAGCTGGACTTCGACTGTACCAAGCCAAGTCTTTTGCATTTCTTTTCTTCTCTTCTTTTCTCTGTTTCTAACACTTAGACAATATATGTTAGTACTCAAAACAATGTACTAAGTCTAGAAACATACCTTGTTACATGATTTGCACTTCTTGCTTATTTGGCACATAATCAACTCACTTAATATGTGTTTGGACACTTAATCACCAAAACATTATAGAAATGGCCCAAGGGCACATTTCCCTTTCAATCTCCCCCTTTTTGGTGATTTATGCCAACACTTCAAAAAGCAACAAAAATAAGTGCAATATCGATGCAAATAAGGATCAAATAGTTTTTTTGACTCTAATTTGGCATATTTGGATCATTCTTTGCCACCACTTGGTTTGTTTTTGCAAATCAAATTCATTTTCCTATCTTTAAGTCAAACTCACTTGTTTGGGCATAAAGAGAGATATTCCAAGAGTAAAATTGATCAAGATCCAAAAACTCCCCCTTTTTCCCATAATCATAAATTCTCCCCACAAGAGACCAAATTTTGATAATAAGAGTATTTTGGCAAATCAAAAGTTCTAACTATATTGTTTTCAAAATTCACAAGTGGTAGCTGATCCATTTGCTTTGGCCTTAATTTCTCCCCCTTTGGCATTAAGCACCAAAACGGGGTCATTTTTGGCCCTTTAACCCCATTGTGTGACGGAACCTCCCAAGTCATTAGGCCCACCTACAGTTGTCCTTGTCCAACAGACATCAGACAACCCTGTAGATGTTCCTGAATCACTAGACAAGTTCGGTATCTTCTTTCTTACCTTTCCAGGAACGTTTCACCCGTCTTGCAGACATTACGGAATATCAGAGATATCGAAATGCGGAAGTGATTACATAAACTTACATTTATTTAGAAAGTAAGATCAAGTTACTTATTACAGACTAGAGTTATAACACGAGTGCTGAGTAGTATTATTACAATACCAAGGGAGGCAAAAACTCCTCCCGATAAGTTCTTACATAAAAGTTTCTTATGGAGGACCATGTCCTCCCGCAGCTTCACTCTTGTTTTTCTTCATTTGGAACCACCTTGGTACAAAATCAACAAAAATTTGCTGCTTCCTCACCTAAAAACAACGAGGGAATAAACCCTGAGTATGGAATTACTCAGCAAGTCTTACCCGACTAAAGAAAAAGACTCTCAAGGGTATGCTGGTTATAAGGGAGTCAAGGTAAGGTATCTCAAGATCAAAGACTCTATTTTGCATAAATGCTTACTAAGAGTGGATCCTTAAAATCCAATTTTATTTTCAAGTTAGGTAAACTTACCTGCATCTAGAGTTCTTGCTAACCTAGTTCAAACACTTGACCTGCACTAGCCAATTTCTTTATCGACCCGTCATCTTCACTGGAGTTCTACGTATAAGTCAGTGACCAAGTCTTCATAACCGCGAAGGTACGGCGATCCGAATCGATTATACTCAGCTGAGGATCTCCAATCACACGACATATGTAGCACTTAACCCTTGCATATGTCAACCCGCCACCGGGGTTCTTAAGACTAGATCAGGTTCACGCAAACCGAGAGCATAGATACACCACCGTCCAGCCTCTTGCTATGGAGGGTACACGCTACTCTCGCCACCGCTCTACGCCCATTTCGTGTTATCTTATTCTGGCCTTAGTTTGCCCGAGGCAAGGCTTACCCATGACGAGGCATGTGACCAGTTAAAGGGTCCTCGGTCATCAGGCCTACATCGACACGGTCCTTAATCGACTCAGACGGAGACACTACACCGAGACTCTCTTCTCGTGCAAGTCACCCGCCCGGTCTCAGCTTAATCATTTACCCAAAAACTTGGTACCTGGCAGAGGTACATCTTTTCCGATGTTGAACCCATCATGGCCATGATGGATCCACCATCAAGTTTTATTTCCAAAAACATCCCTCCCACTTTGCCAATCATCTTTTGTAAAACAAAACCTTTTGTTTTGCTAGAGCAATACTAAGCATTGTAAAAACATTTTGTAAAACAGGGTATCAAGGAAAGTAATCAAGATCAAGGAAGGGGATGCATGAATTGTTTAGCTATCAACTCCTATTACTTAATGCAGCAAGTAAGTGAAAAAGATTTTAAAAACATAAAGGAAGGTGGCAAATGCACTGGGGCTTGCCTTCGTTAGTAGGTGAGTCAGGCTCAGGCCCGCAGATGTCAAAGTAGAGACAAGTTCCTGCCTGAGATTCCAAAGGTGGTGGTGTCTTCTCTTCAGTCACTTCAATCTCCTCTTCGTTTTCTAAACATAACCATATATATGTATATAAGAATGAATGCCATGTAATGCTCATGAGAGTGCAAAGATAATAAGATTTTATTATCTAAGGTCTTGAATACAATTTTCTTTCACGGAACTCCGAGAACTTAGGGTTTCCGGATTCAGTAAAGGAGTTCAAAGGGCAGGGGTGGGGGTTTTGGGTTCTAAGTATCAAACATGGTCCAAATTCAACCAAATTGTACCTAAGGCTTCTAAATAATATGTAGAGATCATATAAAAAGTTTGGGCATTTTTGGAATTACCATTTATCTCCTAAAAATCTAGAACTAATGGTTTAAGCTAGTTTAAATGCCTTAAAATTCCTTATTTAATCTAAAAATCATAAAACTATTTTTATTAAATACTATGAAAAATAAGAAGTCTAGGAAAATTGGTTTGATAATTTTAGGATTTTTCTACAATTTATAACAGATTTCCAAAGCTCTATTGAAAAAGAAAAAGATCAAATAGTATTGGGCCAGTTCTAGCCCAGGCGGCCCAACCCAGAGGAAAAACGCGCGCGCGTGTCCGCGGCAGCGCTGGCGTCTTTACAGAAAGTGCCTTAGAGTTTTTACTAACCGAAAACAGGTTCTTTCACTACTTAACAGAGTCACTGACCGTTTACAAAAAGACCCCCACACTCCTATCCATTCCCGGTTTGAAGTCCACGACGACGTCGAGCGCGGGGAAGCTTCGGCGAGCACCTGTACCGGCCGAATGGGGCAATGACTAGGGTCTCCGAGCGACTAACACCCAATTGAACCCTCCCCGATCCATTCCCCCAACCCAATTTCATCAACGACTAACTAACTAGCTCTGGCCATGGCGACCGAGAACCATGCGGACAGGGGAGTGTGTTCCCGGCGATTGGTGAGCCCGCAGTCCAAATTGGTGGTTCGGCAAGCATCACAGAGCTTTGAGAGTGCTCAAACGAGGAAGCAGGGGACAAGGACTGACCTGTGGATGGCTGGCCACGACGAGGTGCTTACACGATGGCGGAGAACTGATTTGGGGCGAACTCAAAATTCGCGAGCTCTAGCGAACGATTGCTAGCGATTCGTGGTGGCTGGGTGGGTGATGACCCTGCGGGGCTGGCGAGGAGCTCAATTTATAGTTCTCGTCGTCGGTGGTGTCCAATTCCACGAGGTTGTGCTGGCGGCCGGAGGGGAGAAAGTTCACTGGTGCGTGCGATGGGTGGCAAACATCATGGCAAGGCCTTAGGTAATAGAAGGACGGCGTGTGGCAATCAACTGCGACGTGGTAAGATGGCTGACGGCGTGGCATAACTGTGAAGAACGGCGGCATGCCGGTGATGGCCGTGCGGTCACGTCACCGGTAAGCGGATGAGCGACCGAGTGGCCACTGTGCTCCAAGTTTATCCACGGTTAGATCTTTCCAAGGTGAACAAGATTCACACGGCCGCGACACAAATCCCGGCAACCAGCGCAAATCCGGTCGCACGGATCGCCGGCGACGAGCGTCCGAGCTGGCAGTCTGATCCTCATACTGTACCATGGAAGTGGGACTCAGTTGGCCTGACAGTCAATATTTAGGCTTGATTTGCTCACAAATCCCTATGGTAACATGCTCCATGCTCTGCAGCAAAGTTGGAGAGCTATATACCATCTATCTTTCGACTATAGGGATTGAACTCATTTGATCACTAGATCAAGGTTAAATTCAAACCCAAAGATGGCTCTGTTACACTGAAATTCTGAATTTCAGAGTTCCATTAGCCTGCCAGTCCAACTTTAGGCTTAATTATCTCCCAAATTCTCTTAACAACTATGCTTACACTCTTAAGCAAAGTTGTTCTCCTTTGTTTGGTCAACAAGTTTGATGTGGAAACCTAGGGCAAAAACCCTAGAATTTGAAAGTTACAAAGCTCCAAAGTTGAGCCAAAACTCTGAATTTTCAGACTTAGTATGAAGTTATAATTAGGGTCTTTTTGCAATTTAGTCCAAAACTTAGGGTTTGGCTTGTAAATCTTCCTAAATGTGAATCATGTGACTTTATATGTTTTAGCATAGTAGTTTTTACACTTTAGTCCAAATGTGCACTGTTTTTGCACATAGGCCCCTAGGGTTTGGACTTAGGGTTTTCCTGGGTTCAAATGGGGGGTTTTTGGTATTTCAGGGGTATAAATGTGATTCAAGTTCATTCTTGGGATCATTTTATGACTATTCCCCTAAAGCTTTTAGGTTTTCTCACTTTGGGTTATATTTTACCACTTTAATCCCTATTTAGGGCTAAGCCCCCTATCCAGGGTTCTATTTGCAAAATGCTATAACATTACAACTTGTTTGAAATTTTTACCTGGTGAATGCACTCTAGGTGTGTCAAACATATGGAATGCCAATGTTTATGATGCCATGCTCAAGTTTTAGTTGCAGTAACACCAGGGGTGTTACATCCTTCCCCCTATAAAAGAATCTCGTCCCGAGATTAAAAGTCCTACGGTAAGTAATGGAAAAGGAAATGTGTCACATTCTTATTTCCTTATTTCTGGTACAAGGCAGGGGTGGTGTGGGGTTCACTCTTTATTACAACAACTAAACACACTTTACAAATTACATGAGGCTAAAAAGCCCGGGAAATTCTTATCTAAAAAGTCTTGAGTTTCCCATGTAGCCTCATCTTTAGAATGTTGGTTCCACTGTATCTTATAGAACTTGAGAGTTTTTCTCCGGGTAACCCTGTCCTTTTGATCCAGGACCCGAATAGGATATTCGGAATATGTCAAGTCTGGTTCAAGGACAACATCTGTCACTTCAACGGTTCGATCTGGTACCCGAAGGCATTTCTTCAGTTGTGACACATGGAACACATTATGTACAGTAGACAAGGTTTCGGGGAGCTGAAGTCGATATGCCACTGGTCCACATTGCTCAAGTATAGGGAATGGACCGATGTACCTGGGTGCAAGCTTCCCTTTTATCCCGAAACGCAATACTCCCTTCATTGGTGAAACCTTCAGGTAGACATAGTCCCCTTCAAGAAAATATAAGGGCATTCGCCGATTGTCTGCATAACTCTTTTGACGAGCTTGGGCTTTCTTCATATTATGAATTATTTTCTGAACCTTTTCTTCGGTCTCTTTTACCATATCAGGCCTGAAGAAATACCTTTCACCAGGTTCAGACCAATTTAGCGGAGTGCGACATTGTCGTCCATATAAGGCTTCAAAGGGTGCCATCTTGATACTTTCTTGATAGCTATTATTATATGAAAACTCCGCTAAGGGCAAACATTCATCCCATTTCTGAGAAGTCCAGAACACATGCCCGCAGCATATCTTCAAGTATTTGATTAACCCTCTCAGTCTGTCCACTTGTTTGAGGATGATAGGCCGAACTGTGGAGCAATTTAGTACCCAGGGATTTATGAAGTTCTTCCCAAAATTTGGATACGAATTGTGGTCCACGATCCGACACTATAGTCTTTGGAACTCCGTGCAAACTGAGAATGCGAGCAATGTATAATTCCGCATAGGTACGAACCGGGTAAGATGTCTTGAGTGGCAGAAAGTGAGCAACTTTTGTGAGCCGATCAACAATAACCCAGATAGAGCATACCCCTTTGCGGTCCTGGGCAATCCCACAATAAAGTCCATACTAATGTCTTTCCATTTCCATGTTGGTATTGGTAGGGACTGTAATGGACCGGTAGCTTTCAAGTGTATGGCCTTGACACGTCTGCAGGTGTCACATCTAGCCACATAGCATGTAATCTCGATCTTCATTTTAGTCCACCAATAATGTTGTTTCAGATCTTGGTACATATTAGTGCTTCCGGGATGAATAGAATAGCGACTAAGATGTGCTTCATCAAGAATTTGCTGGCGGACTTCTTCATTCTTCGGCACCACTATGTGGTTATTAAACCATACAATGCCTTGATCATCTTCTTTGAAACATTTGTCTTTTCCAGCCCTTATCTTCTCACGAATGTGTTTCATACCCTCATTATCCCTTTGAGCATCAATTATCCGTTGTAGAAGGACTGACTCAAGCCTCAAGTGATTTGAGGTTCCATGCTGAATCATACCCAGGTTTAGCTTCTCCATTTCTTGGCATAGTGTATTGTCTGAGGTCTTTACCGTAATACAGTGACAGGAAACCTTACGGCTAAGTGCATCTGCCACTACATTGGCCTTGCCTGGGTGATAATGGATTTCCAGTTCATAATCCTTGATAAGCTCAAGCCATCACCTTTGTCTCATGTTCAACTCTGACTGGGTGAAGATATACTTCAAGCTTTTATGATCTGTATAAATGTGACAGATATTACCCAGCAGATAATGACGCCAAATCTTCAGGGCATGAACCACAACAGCTAGCTCCAGATCATGAGTTGGGTAATGCTCCTCATGTCGGCGCAACTGCCTTGAAGCATACACAATTACTCGGCCTTCTTGCATTAATACACAGCCGAGTCCACTGCCTGATGCATCACAATACACATCAAAGGGCTTAGTGATATCCGGTTGGGCCAATACCGGAGCAGTGGTTAATAATGTCTTCAATTGTTCAAAAGCTTCATTGCACTTGGAAGACCAATTGAATTTAATATCATTCTTCAATAAACTTGTGATTGGCTTCACAAGCTTAGAAAAATCTGGTATAAATCGGCGGTAATATCCAGCCGGTCCAAGGAAACTTCGGACTTGATGAACAGTGGTCGGGGGTTTCCACTCCAAAATGTCCTTGACTTTGCTAGGATCTACCGCAATCCCCCTGGCAGATAGAATGTGTCCCAAAAACTGAATTTCCTCCAGCCAAAACTCGCATTTGCTGAACTTGGCATATAATTGATGTTCTCTCAAGCGCGTTAACACGATCTGTAAATGTTGGGCATGCTCCTCTTCATTCTTGGAATATATTAAAATATCGTCAATGAAGACCACCACAAACTTGTCCAACTCGGGCATGAATACCGAGTTCATCAAATACGTGAAGTGGGCAGAAGCATTTGTCAATCCGAAAGACATTACCAGATATTCAAATAACCCATACCGCGTAGTGAATGCAGTCTTTGGTATATCCTCGGGCCGAATACGGATTTGATGATAGCCCGATCTGAGATCAATCTTGGAGAATACCCTCGCCCCAGTCAGTTGATCAAATAAAATGTTAATCCTCGGAAGAGGGTACTTGTTCTTGATAGTGACCTCATTCAGGGGTCGATAATCCACACACATCCGTAAAGTTTGATCCTTCTTTTTGACGAATATGGCTAGACAACCCCATGGTGACGAGCTTGGCCGGATGAATCCTTTCTCAAGTAGATCTTGTAATTGAATCTTCAATTCTGCCAACTCATTTGGAGGCATACGGTACGATCTTCGAGAAATGGGAGCCGTACCGGGCTTCAACTCAATTACAAACTCTACATCCCTTTCAGGTGGCAATCCAGGCAAATCCTCTGGAAAGACATCGGGAAACTCGCATACTACCGGAATATCCTTGATTTTCGGTATAATGGCTTCATAAACTCTGCCAGTAGCTTGGGTTGGAATGGGGATAGACAAGAGAATTTCCTCTTGATTATGACTCAACCTGATGGTTCTTTGATCAGTGTTGAGGGTTGCTTTATGTTGGGCCAGCCAATTCAAGCCCAAAATCACATCTATGTCTTGGCCTTTCAGAACTATCATATTAGCAGAAAAGTCCCGTCTGGCCAATGTTACGGGCACTTGATAGGCCACTTCTCTAGTAAAGATTTGTCCCCCAGGGGAGTGAATTTTAAACCCTTCTTTTGATTCATGGCATGAAATGCAATGTTGCTCCACAAATTTCTTGCTGGTGAATGTATGCGAAGCACCAGAATCAAAGAGAATAACTGCGGGATGATTGGCCACAAGGAACGTACCCATCATTACCGGCTCCCCGTCCGGTGTAGTGGCCACTTGCGTATAATATATGTGTCCCGTCTTCTTGGTATTTTTGCCCATAGTATTTCCCTTGACTTGAGATGAATTCTCAGATCCTTGCTGATTATTTGACTGGTTTTGCTTTGGATAAGGGCAATCCTTGATGAAATGCCTAGATTTTCCACAATTGAAACATCCAGTCGATGAACTGGGAAGAGCAGGGAATCGAGTGCCTGGGGCACCCGGCTGACTTGGGGCAGTGGGGGCATTATTGGGACGAATAAATATTGGTTGCTTAAAAGGGAAGGAGGATGGACGAGAGCGGTTCTAGTTGGAAGGCCGGAGAACAAACCATTGCCTTTTCACCGGGCCCTGATTAGGCCTGTCACCTCCAAAACCCTTGGATTTTCCAACACCTGCATACTTCGCTTCTACTGCCAATGCTGTACTGACAGCTCTTCCATAAGTAAGATCTATGCAGGTTGCCATCTTTCTTTGCAGTCGATCATTTAAACCTCTCATAAAATAATTCTTCTTCTTCAGATCGGTGTTCACTTGATCGATTGCATATTGCGACAAATGATTGAACTTATTGAGATACTGATTAACAGTATCCCCTCCTTGCTTTTGCTTCATAAATTCTTCTTGCTTCATGTGAAGGACACCTTCTGGTATATAATGTTCGCGGAAGGCCACCTTGAATTCTTCCCATGTTATCTGATGATTGGCCGGTTGAACGGCCACGAAATTTCCCCACCAGGTGCTGGCAGGGCCGCACAGTTGCTGGGCTGCGAATAAAGGCTTCTGGGTTTCAGAACAGCGCAGAAGTCCGAATTTTTGCTTGATAACCCGAATCCATTCGTCAGCTTCTAACGGGTCTTCGGCTTTGACAAACAGCGGTGGACGTGTCTCTGAGAAGTCCAAGTAAGAGGTTTCATGGGGGCCCTGTTGATAACCCCGCCCGCCTTGTTGCTGAAACTGTTGACCCGCCATCTCTCTCAGAAAATGGGTATTATCCGCGGTTGCATTTACCAAGGCGGCAATCGCCTCGGCAAGTGTGGGAGGGACAGGAGGTGGATTTGGGGTAGACTCCCTCCCACTAGAGGTTCCAGCTGCATCCTGTGATCGGGTCTTGGACGGCATCTGTGGCAACAAACATTTGGAAACAAATATAATATGCCAAAGACAAAACCATCCAATTTACATTACCAAAAAGAGTAATGTTACAGACTCGATTTTATACAACAGGAGTACAGTACCATTATACAATAGTACAACCTGTCATACAATACACTACTTCTATTTCTACTACTACACCACTATTCCTGCTTTTGGTTGCTCCTGGCAGCCTCATCGTCGGGTGTGGGAGACCATTCATCGACCAGCCTCATAGAAGGAGGGGGCCTAAAAAGGTCTAACTCACCACCATGCGCTTCTCCCGCAACGTGCGAGGGTCCGGCTTCCGACCCGACAGGATCCATAGGTGCACTAGGGTGTAGTTGCGAATACAGTACATGGACTTCCTCATGTAGGGTATTGCAATACGTCTGCAGATTGTCAATGGCAGAGCTAAGTTCTTCGACTCGGGCTCGAGCCTTTGCTTCCTTAGCCCAAGCCACTGAACGAGACTGCACCGCCCAGTCAAGCGCTAAGTCTCGATCAGCATGCTGATCCTGCAGACGGCGGATGTGACTTCTTAATTCGTTTATTCTGTCGCCATCCGCGACCCATATGTTCGTCCTGCGTTGAAGCTCCGCTTGAAGCTGATTTACT
Organism: Zea luxurians; assembly: GCA_029449295.1. Taxonomy (NCBI): domain Eukaryota; kingdom Viridiplantae; phylum Streptophyta; class Magnoliopsida; order Poales; family Poaceae; genus Zea; species Zea luxurians. Next base: position 34,251,694 of record JAOPSE010000026.1, on the reverse strand, counting down.
CGGGCTTAAAGATCCCCAATTGGATCGTTGCTTCCGCTACTACTATCCTCGTGCCGTGGAGCAAGTTGGTGACGAGGTACACCAATTGGGCCAGTTGACTTACGCGCGGTTTTCCTCGTGCGCGGCGGCATTTCTCTAAGGAGGAAAATTTTATTAGTATAATTCTTAGCATGATGCATGTGTAATTACAGAACCAACCTTAGTTGATTCATACCTTCTATACATTGCACTCCTCCTATCTGGTCTGTCATATAGATTCTTCAGATAAAAGGGATAAGAATGGAAGAAATCTTTCTAGGTAAGTTTTTAGAAAATCCTTTTGAAGATGCATCCTAATATCTGCAAAGAAGGGCTTCGCTCCAATACCAGCTGTGACAGAACCTCCCAAGTCATTAGGCCCACCTATAGTTGTCCTTGTCCAACAGACATCAGATAACCCTGTAGATGTTCCTGAATCACTTGACAAGTTCGGTATCTTCTTTCTTACCTTTCCAGGAACGTTTCACCCGTCTTGCAGACATTACGGAACATCGGAGATATCGAAATGCGGAAGCGATTACATAAATTTACATTTATTTAGAAAGTAAGATCAAGTTACTTATTACAGACCAAAGTTATAACACGAGTGCTGAGTAGTATTATTACAATACCAAGGGAGGCAAAAACTCCTGATAAGTTCTTACATAAAAGTTTCTTATGGAGGACCATGTCCTCCCGCAGCTTCACTCTTGTTTTTCTTCATTTGGAACCACCTTGGTACAAAAGCAACAAAAATTTGCTGCTTCCTCACCTAAAAACAACGAGGGAATAAACCTTGAGTATGGAATTACTCAGCAAGTCTTACCCGACTAAAGAAAAGACTCTCAAGGGTATGCTGGTTATAAGGGAGTCAAGGTAAGGTATCTCAAGATCAAAGACTCTGTTTTGCATAAATGCTTACTAAGAGTGAATCCTTAAAATCCAATTTTATTTTCAAGTTAGGTAAACTTACCTGCATCTAGAGTTCTTGCTAACCTAGTTCAAACACTTGACCTGCACTAGCCAATTTCTTTATCGACCCGTCATCTTCACTGGAGTTCTACGTATAAGTCAGTGACCAAGTCTTCATAACCGCGAAGGTACGGCGATCCAAATCGATTATACTCAGCTGAGGATCTCCAATCACACGACATATGTAGCACTTAACCCTTGCATATGTCAACCCGCCACCGGGGTTCTTAAGACCAGATCAGGTTCACGCAAACCGAGAGCACAGATACACCACCGTCCAGCCTCTTGCTACGGAGGGTACACCTACTCTCGCCACCGCTCCACGCCCATTTCGTGTTATCTTATTCTAGCCTTAGTCTGCCTGAGGCAAGGCTTACCCATGACGAGGCATGTGACCAGTTAAAGGGTCCTCGGTCATCAGGCCTACATCGACACGGTCCTTAATCGACTCAGACGGAGACACTACACCGAGACTCTCTTCTCGTGCAAGTCACTTGCCCGGTCTCAGCTTAATCATTTACCCAAAAACTTGGTACCTGGCAGAGGTACATCTTTTCCGATGTTGAACCCATCATGGCCATGATGGATCCACCATCAAGTTTTATTTCCAAAAACATCCCTCCCACTTTGCCAATCATCTTTTGTAAAACAAAACCTTTTGTTTTGCTAGAGCAATACTAAGCATAGTAAAAACCTTTTGTAAAACAGGGTATCAAGGAAAGTAATCAAGATCAAGGAAGGGGATGCATGAATTGTTTAGCAATCAACTCCTATTACTTAATGCAGCAAGTAAGTGAAAAAGATTTTAAAAACATAAAGGAAGGTGGCAAATGCACCGAGGCTTGCCTTCGTTAGTAGGTGAGTCAGGCTCAGGCCCGCAGATGTCAAAGTAGAGACAAGTTCCTGCCTGAGATTCCAAAGGTGGTGGTGTCTTCTCTTCGGTCACTTCAATCTCCTCTTCGTTTTCTAAACATAACCATATATATGTATATAAGAATGAATGCCATGTAATGCTCATGAGAGTGCAAAGATAATAAGATTTTATTATCTAAGGTCTTGAATACAATTTTCCTTCACGGAACTCCGAGAAATTAGGGTTTCTGGATTCAGTAAAGGAGTTCAAAGGGCAGGGCTGGGGGTTTTGGGTTCTAAGTATCAAACATGGTCCAAATTCAACCAAATTCTACCCAAGGCTTCTAAATAATATGTAGACCTCATATAAAAGTTTGGGCATTTTTGGAATTACCATTTATCTCCTAAAAATCCAGAACTAATGGTTTAAGCTAATTTAAATGCCTTAAAATTCCTTATTTAATCTAAAAATCATGAAAATATTTTTATTAAATACTATGAAAAATAAGAAGTCTAGGAAAATTGGTTTTGATAATTTTAGGATTTTTCTACAATTTATAACAGAATTCCAAAGCTCTACTGAAAAAGAAAAAGAAAAAGATCAAATAGTACTAGGCCGGTTCTAGCCCAGGCGGCCCAACCCAGAGGAAAAACGTGCGCGCGTGTCCACGGCAGCGCTGGCGTCTTTACAGAAAGGGCCTCAGAGTTTTTACTAACCGAAAACAGTTTTTTTCACTGTTTAACAGAGTCACTGACCGTTTACAAAAAGACCCCCGCACTCCTATCCATTCTCGGTTTGAAGTCTACGACGGTGTCGAGCGCGGGGAAGCTCCGGCGAGCATCTGTCCCCGATTGAACCATGCAGACAGGGGAATGACTAGGGTCTCCGAGCGACTAACACCCAATTGAACTCTCCCCGATCCATTCCCCCAACCCAATTTCATCAACGACTAACTAACTAGCTCTGGCCACGGCGACCGAGAACCATGCAGACAGGGGAGTGTGTTCCTGGCGATTGGTGAGCCCGCAGTCCAAATTGGTGGTTTGGCAAGCATCACAGAGCTATGAGAGTGCTCAAACGAGGAAGCAGGGGACAGGGACTGACCTGTGGATGGCTGGCCATGACGAGGTGCTTACACGATGGCGGAGAACTGATTTGGGGTGAATTCAAAATTCGCGAGCTCTGGCGAACGATTGCTAGCGATTCGCGGTGGCTGGGTGGGCGATGACCCTGCGGGGCTGGCGAGGGGCTCAATTTATATTTCTCATCGTCGGTGGTGTCCAATTCCACGAGGTTGTGCTGGCGGCCGGAGGGGAGAAAGTTCACTGGTGCGTGCGATGGGTGGCAAACATCGTGGCAAGGCCTTAGGTAATAGAAGGACGGCGTGTGGCAATCAACTGCGACGTGGTAAGATGGCTAACGGCGTGGCATAACTATGAAGAACGGCGGCACGCCGGTGATGGTCGTGCGGCCACGTCGCCGGTAAGCGGATGAGCGACCGAGTGGCCACTGTGCTCCAAGTTTATCCACGGTGAGATCTTTCCAAGGTGAACAAGATTCACACGGCCGCGGCACAAATCCCGGCGACCAGCGCAAATCCGGTCGCGCGGATCGCCGGCGACTAGCGTCCGAGCTGGCAGTCTGATCCTCATACTGTACCATGGAAGTGGGACTCAGTTGGCCTGACAATCAATATTTAGGCTTGATTTGCTCACAAATCCCTATGGTAACATACTCCATGCTCTGCAGCAAAGTTGGAGAGCTATATACCATCTATATTTCGACTATAGGGATTGAACTCATTTGATCACTAGATCAAGGTTAAATTCAAACCCAAAGATGGCTCTGTTACACTGAAATTCTGAATTTCAGAGTTCCATTAGCCTGCCACTCCAACTTTAGGCTTAATTATCTCCCAAATTCTCTTAACAACTATGCTTACACTCTTAAGCAAAGTTGTTCTCCTTTGTTTGGTCAACAAGTTTGATGTGGACACCTAGGGCAAAAACCCTAGAATTTGAAAGTTACAAAGCTCCAAAGTTGAGCCAAAACTCTGAATTTTCAGACAGTATGAAATTATAATTAGGGTCTTTTTGCAATTTAGTCCAAAACTTAGGATTTGGCTTGTAAATCTTCCTAAATGTGAATCATGTGACTTTATATGTTTTAGCATAGTAGTTTTTACACTTTAGTCCAAATGTGCACTGTTTTTGCACATAGGTCCCTAGGGTTTGGACTTAGGGTTTTCCTGGGTTCAAATGGGGTTTTTGGTATCTCAGGGGTATAAATGTTATTCAAGTTCATTCTTGGGATCATTTTATGACTATTCCCCTAAAGCTTTTAGGTTTTCTCACTTTGGGTTATATTTTACCACTTTAATCCCTATTTAGGGCTAAGCCCCCTATCTAGGGTTCTATTTGCAAAATGCTATAACATTACAACTTGTTTGAAATTTTTACCTGGTGAATGCACTCTAGGTGTGTCAAACATATGCAATGCCAATGTTTATGATGCCATGCTCAAGTTTTAGTTGTAGTAACACCAGGGGTGTTACACATTGCCTCACCAAAAATGTCAATGAAGAGCAAAAAAGGCAATAGGAGCATAAAGATGAACTTGGGAGGAAATACACCAATACCGGAGTGCAGTGGAAGTCTTTGCAACGTCCAAGTCCATTTTCCCTTTTAATGCACCTTTGATACTACATCAAGAATACTCAAACACAAAGGTTAGTCTCAAAGGGTCAAGTTATAGCACATCTCCCCCTAAATATGTGCATCATTCACACATGGACTTGTGAGGTCCGGGGATCCCTTGTACAACTTGAGCACCATAAATAAGCAAAGAATCACATAAATGCATGAAGTAACATGATCAAAGGTATAGAACACATGTATGCTATAGATCAATCCAAGTTACGCGAATCTAAGACATTTAGCTCACTACGCAACCTGCAAAACCTTTTCTCATCTAAAGGCTTGGTGAAGATATCGGCTAGCTGGTTCTCGGTGTTAATATGGTACACCTCGATATCTCCCTTTTGGTGGTGGTCTCTCAGGAAGTGATGCCGGATGTCTATATGCTTAGTGCGGCTGTGTTCAACAGAATTATCTGCCATGCAGATTGCACTCTCATTGTCACATAGGAGTGGGACTTTGCTTAGATTGTAGCCAATGTCCCTGAGGGTTTGACTCATCCAAAGTAGTTGCGTGCAACACTGTCCTACGGCAACATACTCGCCTCAGCTGTGACGGAACCTCCCAAGTCATTAGGCCCACCTACAGTTGTCCTTGTCCAATGGACCTCAAACAACCCTGCAGGTGCCCCTGAGTCACTTGACAAGTTCGATATCTGCTTTCCTTACCTTTCCTAAGAGCATTTCACCCGTCACGCAGACATTACAATACATCGGAGGTATGAAAATGTGGAAGCAATTACAATAACTTACCTTATATTAAAAGTAAGAAAGAGTTGGATTATTACAGACCAGAAACAAATATACGAGTGCTGAGTATTAATATTACAAAACATGGGAGGCAAAAACCCCTCCCGATAAGTTTTAAACAAAAGTTTTAACAGAGAATCCTTTCCTCCCGAGGCTTTACTCCTGGCTTTCTTCTTTGGGAACCACCTTTGAACAATAGCAGCAAAAGTTTGCCGCTTCTTCACCTAAAACCACATGGGACAAAACCCTGAGTACGAAGTGTACTTTCGCAAGACTTACCCAACAAAGTAAAAGACTCTCAAGGATATGCTGGCTTTAAAGGAGTCAAGGTAAGGTTTATCAATAATCAATGACTCTGTTTGCAGAAATGCTTACTAATAGTGGATTCTTAAAAATCTAGTTTTATTTGTCAGGTTATGTAAGATTACCTGCAACTAGAGTTCTTTCTACCCTAGTTCAATCACTTGACCTGCACTAGATAATTTCTTAATCACCCTTCATCTTCACTGGAGTTCTACGTATAGGGCAGTGATCAAGTCTTCATAACCGCGAAGTTACGGTGATCCGAATCGATTATACTCAGCTGAGGATCTCCAATCACACGACATATGTAGCACTTAACCCTTGCATATGTCAACTTGCCACCAGGGTTCTTAAGACCAGATCAGGTTCACGCCAACCGAGAGCATAGATACACCACCGTCCAGCCTCTTGCCACGGAGGGTACATGCTACTATCGCCATCTCTCCACTCCCATTGCGTGTTATCTTATTCTAGTATTAGTCTGCCCGAGGCAAAGCTTACCCATGACGAGGCATGTGACCAGTTAAAGGGTCCTCGATCATCAAGCCTACATTGACACGGTCCTTAATCGGCACAGACGGAGACACTACACCGAGACTCTCTTCTCGTGCAAGTCACCCGCCCGGTCTCAACTTTATCATTTCAAACCCAAAGTTTGGTACCTGACAGAGGTACATCTTTTCTGATGTTGAACCCATCATGGCCATGATGGATCCACCATCAAGTTTTGTTTTTGAAAGCATCCCACCCACTTTGCAACATCATCTTTTTAGAAAACAAAATGTTTGTTTTTCTAAAGCAAAGCTAAGCATAAGAAAAACCTTTTGTAAAACAGGGATTTAGGGAGAAGTAATCAATTCAAGGAAGGAAATGCAGGAATTGGTTTAGCACACAACTCCTATCACCTAGTGCATCAAGCAAGTGAGAAAGATTTTAAAGAGAACAAGGAGGTGGCAAATGCACCGGGGCTTGCCTTGTGTTACTGGTGAATCAGGCTCTATTCCGCAGATATTAAAATAAAAACAGTTGCCTGCCTGATGTTCCTTAGGTGGTGGTGGTGAGGTCTTCGCTTCTTCGACTTCTACTTCTTCTTCGTTTTCTAAATATAACCATACATAATAATGAATGCCCATGTAATGCTCATGAGAGTGCAAAGATAATAAAAGTTCATTATCTAAAGTCTTGAATACAACTTTCTTTCATGGATCTCCGAGAACTTAGGGTTTCCAGAGTCAATAGTGAAGTTCATAGGGCAGGGGCTAGGGTTTTGGGTTCTAAGTATCAAACATGGTCCAAACCATACCAAACTCTAGGTTTCTAAATATTATTTAGAAATTACCCTAAAAATTTAGTGAATTTTGGACTTATTATTTATTCTCTAAAAATCCAGAAGCAAGGTCTTAGGCTGTTTTAATTACTCTATAATTTCCTGTTTGGACTATAAATCCTAAAACTATTTTAATTAAATACTATAGGAAATTAGAGACCTAGCAAAATTGGTTTGGTAATTTTATCATTTTTCTACAATTTTCTAGAATTTCTTTAGCTCAGGCAGAAAAAGAAAAAGGAAAACTATGAATAGTATTGGACCAAAACCGGCCCAGTCGGCCCATCCACTGGTGAAACCGCGCCCGTGCGCGCCCGCGCTGCAGACTTTGCAGAAAAAAAGCCTTGTCTTTCTGAATAACCTAAAGCGGGTTCTTACACTATTTTCGTGAGTCGCTGACACTTGCAGAAAAGTCTCTGAGCTTCTAATTCTTCATAGCACCAAGTCCCTAACCTCGCACGGCGGAGACCCGAGCATCGGCGAGTCTAGACTAGCCGGAGCACGCAAAGACCGGCGCTCTCCGTTGACTGGCACCTAATTCAAGCCTTAACCGAAGTTTCCCCTAACTTAATTTCACTAATGGTGATCTAACCGGCTATGTCCACGGTGACAGCGGGTAAGGCGGACGGCCAACCGCGTTCCCGGCAATCTATGGTGGCTCAGTTCAATTGACCACGGTGAGGTGCTTCTACGATGGCGGAAACAGTGATTAGGGAGAATGAGAAATTAGCGAGCTCTGGTGATCGATTGAGGGCACTGTTTGGGTGGCTTGGTGCTTGTCTACCCTACGGAGCTCACGGCGGCCTCAATTTATAGTAGGCAAGAGCGGCGGCCAGTGAATTGGACGACGACGCGCGGCGGCCGGAGAAGCAGAAAGTCACTGGCGCAGGGAATTCGTGGAATATACCGTGGCGACCTCACTGGCGATGATCGGACAGCTAAAGTGAGTCACGGTGATGCGGTGAATGTGCCCAGGTACGTGGCGCAAGGCCGTGAAGCTGCTGCCTCTGGCGAACTCATCCGAAGTGACCGTGGAAAGCTCGGTACGATGGTCGGAGTAAATTATTGGCCAGAGCATATCTGCGGTGCGATATTTACTGACCCCCCGGTGTTATCTAGCTGACCCGAGCGCGAATCACGGCGGCAACAGCACGAATCCGCGCGCGGCTCGTCGGCGGAGAGGGGGCTGAACCTGATCCTATCTGGTTCACTGTACCATCGGATTGCTCATCAGTTAGCCTCACAGATCAACTTCAAGTCCAATTTTCTCCCAATTTTCCATGGTAACACAACCAATGCTCTACAGCAAAGTTGTAGCCCTACAAACCATCTTCATCTTTGTTATAGCATCCCTAGTCAAATTCCCACTGGATCATGATTGAATTCGAGCCCTAACTTCATGCCATTCCATTGCCAGTCTGCATTTCAGACTCCAAGCAGTCTGACAGTCCAACTTCAGACTCATTTATCTTCAGTTTTCATTCAGCACCAGTGGTTAGTTGCTTAAGTAAACTTGTTCTCCTATGATAGCTCTACAAACTTGATGTGGTGACCTAGGGCAAGACCCTTATGGTTTGGAAGTTACAAGGCCCCAAAGTTGAGCCATTTACACTGCAATTCAGACTTAGCCCATAGAGTTCAAGTGTGGCTCTTTTGCAAATAAGTCCAAAACTTAGGGTTTAAGTTGCTAATCCACATTCTTGTGAACCATATGACTTAAGGTGCCTTACTTTCATGGTTTTTGCACTTTAGTCCAAAAGTGCACTAATTTTGCACTTAGCCCCCTAGGGTTTAAGTCTAGGGCTTTCCATGGTCCTATTTAGGGTTTTTGATACTTCTAGGGTTTGAATACCATGTATGTCTATTCATGGTGACATTATATGGTTATTTCAATTGAGTTTTGAAGTTTTCTCCTGTTTAAGCCTGGTTTGCTCTATTAAGCCCAATCTAGGGTTTGGTATCCTACTCTAGGGTTTCACTAGTAACATGTCACTTCAATACAACTTGTTTGAAATTTTTACCTAGTGAATGCACTCTAGATGTGAAAACACATGAAATGCCAATGCTTATGATGTTATGCTCAAGGTTTAGTAATAGTAACAATAGGGGTGTTACATCCTTCCCCCCATAAAAGAATCTCGTCCCGAGATTAAAAGTCCTGGGGCAAGTAATGGAAAAGGAAATGCTTCACACTTTTATTTCCTTATTCTTGGTACAAGGTAGGGGTGGTTTGGGGCTTATTCCTTTATTACAACAATTGTATACACTTTACAAATTACATGAGGCTAAAAAGCCTGGGAAATTCTTTTCTAAAAAGTCCTGAGTTTCCCATGTAGCCTCATCTTCTGAATGTTGGTTCCAATGTATCTTATAAAATTTGAGAGTTCTTCGGGTAATTCTGTCCTTTTGATCCAAGACTCGAATAGGATGCTCCGAATATGTCAAGTCTGGTTCTAGGGCAACATCCGTCACTTCAATAGTCCGATCGGGAATCCGAAGACACTTCAACTGAGAAACGTGGAACACATTATGTACAGCAGACAAGGTTTCGGGTAGCTGGAGTCAGTACGCCACTGGTCCACATTGTTCAAGAACAAGGAAAGGGCCAATGTACCGGGGTGCAAGCTTCCCTTTTACCCCGAAACGTGTTACCCCCTTAATTGGTGAGACTTTCACGTAGACATGATCTCCAACGAGAAAGTACAAGGGTTGACGTCGCTTGTCTGCATAACTTTTCTGTCGAGCTTAGGCTTTCATCAAGTTATGAATTATTCGTTGAACTTTTTTTTCTGTTTCCTTTATCGTTTCTGGCCTGAAGAAACTTCTTTCACCTGGTTCAGATCAGTTTAACGGAGTACGACACCATCGGCCATACAAAGCTTCGAAGGGTGCCATCTTAATGCTTTCTTGATCGTTATTATTGTATGAGAACTCCGCTAATTGTAAACAATCATCCCATTTCTGTGGGAATTCCAGAACACATGCTCGCAACATGTCTTCAAGTATCTGATTTACCCTCTCAGTTTGCCCACTGGTTTGAGGATGGTAGGCCGAACTATGGAGCAATTTAGTATCCAAGGATTTATGAAGTTCTTCCCAGAATTTGGATACAAATTGGGGTCCACAATTCGACACTATGGTCTTCGGAACACCATGCAAACTGAGAATACAAGCAATGTACAGTTCTGCATATGCAATTACTGGATATTTTACTTTGACTGGAAGGAAGTGGGCGATCTTTGTAAGTCGGTTAATGATAACCCAAATGGAGTCAAAGCCTTTTGCTGTTCTGGGCAATCCCACAACAAAGTCCATGCTAATATCTTCCCATTTCCATGTTGGTATAGGTAGGGATTGTAATGGACCAGCAGTCTTCATATGTATGGCTTTGACACGTCTACAGGTGTCACATCGTGCCACATAGCGTGCAATCTCGATTTTCATCTTTGTCCACCAATAATGCTGTTTTAGATCATGATACATCTTAGTGCTTCCGGGATGAATAGAATAGCGACTAAGATGTGCTTCATCTAGAATTTGCTGGTGGACCTCTTCATTCTTAGGCACAACTATGCGGTTATTAAACCATACAATACCTTGATCATCTTTTCTAAAGCAATTGGCTTTTCCGGCCTCTATTTTCTCACGGATGTGCTTCATACCCTCATCATCCTTTTGAGCATCAATTATCCTCTGTAAAAGGACTGACTCAAGCTTTAGTTGATTTAAGGTTCCATGTTGGATCATTCCTAGGTTTAACTTCTCCATCTCCTGGCATAGTGTATTGTCAGAGGTCTTCACCGTAAGACAGTGACAGGAAGCCTTACGGCTGAGTGCATCTGCCACTACATTGGCCTTGCTTGGGTGATAATGAATTTCCAATTCATAGTCCTTAATAAGCTCAAGCCATCGCCTCTGTCTCATATTAAGCTCTGACTGGGAGAAGATGTACTTCAAACTTTTCTGATCTGTATAAATGTGACAGATGTTCCCCAGCAGATAATGACGCCAGATTTTGAGAGCATGAACCACAACAGCTAACTCCAGATCATGAGTTGGATAATGTTCCTCATGCCGGCGCAACTGCCTTGAAGCATAAGCTATCACTCAGCCTTCTTGCATTAGAACATAGCCGAGACCACTGCCTAATGCGTCACAATACACATCAAAAGGCTTTTCAATATCTGGTTGAGCCAATACCAGAGTAGTGGTTAATAATACCTTTAACTGTTCAAAGGCTTCATTACATTTTGAAGACCAAATAAATTAAGTATTATTCTTCAATAAACTTGTGATTGGTTTCACAAGCTTAGAGAAATCTGGAATGAATCGGCGGTAATAACCAGCTAGCCCAAGGAAACTTTGGACTTGATGTACAGTGGTTGGGGGTTTCCACTCCAAAATATCCTTGACTTTGCTGGGATCCACCGCAATCCCCTTGGCAGATAATACATGTCCCAGAAATTGGATTTCTTCCAGCCAGAACGCACACTTACTGAATTTAGCATATAATTGGTGCTCTCTTAAGCGCGTCAACACGATCCGTAAATGCCGAGCATGCTCCTCTTCATTCTTGGAATATATCAAGATATCATCAATGAATACCACCACAAACTTATCCATCTTGGGCATGAATACTGAGTTCATAAGATAGGTGAAGTGGGTAGGAGCATTTGTTAGTCCGAAAGACAAAACCTGATATTCAAACAAACCATACCACGTAATGAATGCGGTCTTCGGTATATCTTCGGGTCGGATACGGATCTGATGATAGCCCGATCTGAGGTCAATCTTAGAAATACCCTCGCTCCAGTTAGTTGATCAAATAAAATGTCAATCCAGGGAAGAGGGTACTTATTTTTGATGGTAACCTCATTAAGGGGTCTATAATCCACGCACATCCGAAGTGTTTGATCTCTCTTCTTAACAAAGATGGCTGGACATCCCCATGGTGATGAGCTTGGCTGGATGAATCCTTTTTCCAGTAGATCTTGTAATTGGGTCTTGAGCTCTGCCAGTTCATTTGGAGGCATTCGGTACTACCATCTAGAAATAGGAGTCGTACCGGGCTTCAACTCAATCACAAATTCTACATCTCTTTCTGGAGGTAGTCCGGGCAAATCTTCTGGAAAGACGTCTGGGAACTCACATACTACCGGAATATCTTGGATCTCCGGTATGATAGCTTCATATACTCTGCCCATTGGTTTAGTTGGAATGGCTACGGGGATGGTCAAGAGAACCTCTTTGTAACGCCCTGAATTTGGGGGTAGAATTTTTTCTTCTTTTTACTCACCAAATTCAGGCGTTACTCTCTTTTCTCTTCCCGTTTCGCTCCTTCTTCCCAATTTCAAACCAGTATAATGACGGGTGTGTGTGACATGTATAAACAAAACCTAAGTGTCATGAGTGTTGCATCATGCCGAAGCATATTTCTTTGTCTGATGTCGTGTTTAATCGCATGTTCGTCTCGTCTCGGTTCGGATTTTGGTTCGCGATCGGAATTCCGATTGGTGTTCGACCCGTGGACTGACCTAGTCCGGCCCGCGCCGCTGGCTCCCCTTGCCCTACCCATATGTGTGCCCCCTCCCCCTAATCCCGTTGTTTCATTTGATTTTCTCCCGCGCAGTAGCTTCCCTCTCCCACCTCTCTCTCTCCCCGTGGTGCCCTAGGGTTTGGAGACGAGATCGCCAGAGTTTGGATCCCCGGAGGTGAGTTTTCCCCTCCCCTTCCCTTTCTCTCTCTCCCTCCTCCCCCTCCCTTCTTCCCCTGGCCGCGCGCCCTCCCCCGCGTGCGCCGCACGCCCTCCCCTGCCCCGTCGCGCGCCGTGGCGGCGGCTCAGCCGCGCCGCATCCCGCGACCCGGCCGAGCCCCTCCCCGTGTCGCGCCCCCGGCGAGTCCCGCCCCGGCCGAGCCCCTCCCCGCGTCGCGCCCCCCAGCGAGTCCCACCCCGGCCGAGCCCCTCCCCGCGTCGTGCCCCCTCGACGAACCCCTCCTCGGCCGCGCCCCTCCCGCGCGCCGCTCCCCCAGCTGCGCCCTGGCCCGTGTCCCGGCGGCCATGCCCCGATTGTGCCCTCGGCCGCGTGCCTCGGTCGTGCCCCCGGCTGCGCCCGAGCCCGTGCCCCGGCAGCCTCGCGTCCCGCGCGGCTTGCACGGTTCGGGTGCCCCCGGCACGCGCAGCGTGCTCTCGCGCGTGCGACCGTAGTCGCGTTTCGTTTAACCCTCGTTTAATCCATTTTAATTTTGTTTAGTCAATGTGCTGCATCGCGCGCTTCGCAACGCGATGGTTCATTCTAATTTCATCTTTATAAATGTGCTGCGTCGCACGCTTCGTCGCGCGACGATTCGTTTTAAATGCAGTTTTGTTGGCGTATGCCGTCATGCGTTTCATCGCGCAACGCTTAACGTTTGTCATTAATTAATACAAGAATCTTGTTGCACGCTCTGTTGCGCGGCAAGTCATTTATTTCTTAATTCAATTTAAATGTTATGTCGTATGTCTCGCCGTACGACCAATCCCTTTCGTTCATCTTTACCTATTTATAGTGACTAAATGTGGAACATGACTTTACTTTATGCTAAACGCAGTGTCTAATTTGGTTACCTTCTGTTTAAACGAATGGTTTAATTTTTAATTATGTGAAGTGATTGCCTCTCAACCGTAGACCCGACTGTCATTTCCTCTTTCTCTCTTAACCGTAATTGCGAGCCCCGCGTTGAACGTCTGTTTATTTATTGCATTCCATTGTATGGTGTACTGTTCTTTTGGTATTAAATGTGTGGAATGTATGTTTGAACTCGTATAGAGAATGATCTGGTTGAAGAGCCTGAGGAACTCACAGGAGAAGCCCCTAAGCAGCAGCTGGTTGGTGGAGGCAAGTGTCCCTTGACCCATCTATGTCCTACTCATTCTTATAACTCACTCCCCGCATTTACACACTTCATACCTAAGGATTGACTAGCTTTTGTTTATCTTGTCCTTGTCTACCTATTTTGGTTGGGTTATTATAGTTTAGTTTTATGCTAGTGCTTCACATTAATCAATGAACATGATGAGATTATCTATGATACATTGTTTTCCCTTTTGATTATGATGATGGTACTGTGATATTTAAGGGGGCTCGAGCTGTTTCTCGAGTGCCTCTCCGTAAGGACCTGTTCGTTGGATGACCGCCCGGGAAAACAGTGCAACCATGAGGGCGGAGTGGGACGCCCTTAGCTGAATAATTAGAGGAACTGAGGTGTAGTTCGCTTCGCCGTCGTGCCGCCAATGGGGCTCGATGTATGCGGCTCGCTCTGCCAAGGTTGGTTTGCCCCTTGGGGAGGAGTGTGGTACATTTAGGAAACCTAACGGGTGGCTACATCCTCAGGGAATCTTTGTAAAGGCTACGTAGTGAGACCCTGCCTATTCACCTTGGTAGTGTTTAAGGGTTTGATCGGCCCGAGGCAAGAGGGAATCATGGCTTGTGGGTAAAGTGCGCAACCTCTACAGAGTGTCATGAAACTGATATATCAGTCGTGCTCGCTGTTATGAGCTGCCAAGGGAGCTCCAATGATTAGTGATACTTGATCAGAGATTGTTCGGATTGCAGGTGGCAATGAGAATGATGGTTTTGGTATTGATTATGGTAATGGTAAGTGGTATTCTTTCCGTCTGGAAAGGGCACGTCTGGGTTAATAACGTGGGTTAATTCTAAAACTTGGCTTTCTCCACTAGTAATAATAATCTGACCAATTAAAAGCAACTGCTTGACTTACGCCCACATAAAGCTAGTCCACTATAGCCAAACAGGACACTTGCTGAGTATGTTGATGTGTACTCACCCTTGCTCTACACGCCAAACCCCCCCTCAGGTTGTCCGCATTGCAACCACTGCTTAGGAGAAGATGAAGCTGTGGAAGGAGACTTCCAGGAGTTCCAAGATTACGACGAGTTCTATGCGTGGGTTAGTGGCAACCCCCAGTCGGCTGCCTGTGAAGGCCACATGTATCTACGTTTCTTTCCCGCACTTTGATTATTGTAAAGACTATGTGGATGTCTCAGACACATGATGTAATCGACTATTATTCCCCTTTTATGTTATTATTTGAGCACTGTGTGATGATGTCCAGTTATGTAACTGTTGTGTACGTGAATTGCTGATCCTGGCACGTACATGGTTCACATTCGGTTTGCCTTCTAAAACCGGGTGTGACATAGGTGGTATCAAAGCCGTGCTGACTGTAGGACCGCTAACCTAGAGTAGAATGGTCGCTCTAAGGATTATAGACCCCTATTATCACATTGACTTTGGTATCCCTTCAAAAGTTGGTCGTATCGACCAAACCTATGTTTTACTATATATTATACCTTGCTGAAAATTGTGTTTTATTCTAATCCTTCATTTATTTATGGTTTACTTGCTGGTCATATTAGTTCTGTTCTCACTCTTATGCTTACGGTGTCTTTTGTAGATGTCTCGTCTTAAACACACTGCACGGAAGTCTGTCATCCCCTTCTTACCCTCTCGTCTCGCTGAGCGTCCGCTTCACCGTCCAGTGACCGGTCAGTCCAGTCATTTGGAGAGGCTGCACCACCGCCTGCATGAGGAGCAAGAGCGTCGACGACAGGAGCAGGAGCAGCAGGGCTCTTCTTTCTCGCTCCAGCAGGAGATAGAGTATGTGAGGAGCTGCTCCCCCGTGCTTCTGTTGGAGGCGCCCCCTGCACCACCACTGAGCGCCCCAGCCGCTGGAGTAGCTGTTGGAGGAGACCCAGACAACAGAGGTGGCGACAACAGCTCGAGCTTTAGCACCGACCTTTCCGCCGACCAGGAGCCGGAAGGATGGGTTGCTCGACCCATCACTCGCGACGCTGCTCGCGGGTGTCACTTCCACGATGCGCTCGACACCCTGCTACGCCAGGCACTTGACCGGCGTACTTGGTCCATCGAGTATCGCTGTGTGGTCTTCCATCACAGTCGTGGGGTCTACCCGGACCGCTGGGAGGCGACCTGCTTGGTGCGCTGTCCGGAGAATAGTCTCTAGGGTGTGGAGGTCTGCTCAGAGCACTATTCCATCTCTGAGCGGGACTCAGCTGAGGCGGTCATGCAAGATGCCACATGCGCGTGCGCTTTCGCACTACTGTTCAGTGCTCGGTGGGGTAGCTGATGGTCTCAACTTGAAGTATTACCCCCGCCGTCCATTTGGCAGCACAGGAGGCATGATTGTCTCACCTATTGGTGAGGACAATCCTAGGTTGAGCAGCACAGTCGACCTAGCCGCCGTGCTAAACACGGAGCTGGACCATGCATTAGACGAGCTGAGTAGGGCTCGTGCTGAGATCGCCCAGCTGCGGGCTAAGCGCGCGGAACGTCGTCACCTAGATGATGGCTCCCTCGCTCCCGTCGAGACTCAGCACCCGTACCGCTCACCTCGGCGTGGACACCAGTCTTATGGCAACCCCGACTACAAGACCAAGATAAATTTAGAACCATAGGTCGTCAGCATCGTATCTTGTAATTAATATGAAAATATATACATAGAAGCTATAGTCTTAGCGTTAGCCTTGCTTTTAGTTAGTCTTAGTTAGACAGGGTAGTTTGCTTATCCTGTGCATTTATGTTTGTCATGGTGAACTATGCTGGATTTGGATCTTTGTAATGACTGTCACCAGAGTGTGGGTATCCCCTGCATTTTGGTTTATCTATTATATGTTAGTAAAGTTAGCTGTCTAGTTGGGAAACCTTTTATTCCACTCTCCTCTTTATCTGAGAAGTTGTGTTGGTCTGTGTTGGAGATCAGTGAAGATGTTCATCTGTTCAATGTGGTGGAGAATTCTATACTCTTTTCTTATGCTGCAAGATTTGCCAGATTAGTTCTGATGTGTGGTTGCATTCTGCAGATGTTAGAAAATAGGCGTAGAGGAGGAAGGCGTGCTCAGCAGCAGCAGGCAGCTTAGCAGGATGAGGCACCCCAGCAACAGCAGCTGTCACCCCTGCCCCCGATGTCGATCGAGCAGATGTTCATGATGCAGACTCAGGCAGTTCAAGCCATCGGTCAGACTCTGGCCGTCATTCAACAGCAGCAGCAACAGCCACCACCCTAGCCTCAGATGCCTCAGATGCCCAGGGACAAGCGTGCTGAGTTCATGAGAGGTCATCCCCCAACGTTTGCTCATTCTTCTGACCCCATGGATGTTGAAGACTGGCTGCGCATAGTGGAGCGGGAGTTGCATACCGCTCAGTGTGACGACAAGGAGAAAGTTCTGTATGGTCCCCGTCTGTTGAGAGGAGCAGCTCAGTCTTGGTGGGAGTCTTATCTCGCCACCCATGCCAACCCTGACACCATCACCTGGGAAGAGTTCAGAGGTAGCTTCTGTCAGTACCATGTTCCTGCAGGTCTAATGACAGTGAAAAAGGAGGAGTTCCTGGCCCTCAAGCAAGGGTCATTGTCTATTAGTGAGTACTGGGACAGGTTTCTACAGTTGTCTCGCTATGCTCCCAAAGATGTCAACACGGACGCCAAACGACAGTATTGTTTCTTGAGAGGCTTGGTTGACCCTCTGCATTATCAGCTGATGAATCATACATTCCCGACATTCCAGCACCTAATTGACAGAGCAATCATGACAGAGAGGAAGCGCAAAGAGATGGAGGATCGCAAGCGCAAGATCAGTGGACCCCAGCCTAGAAGCAGTAATCGCCCTCATTTCTCAGGCAATCCACCTCAGTAGTTCAGGCAGAACCAGCGTCCACCTCAGCAGCAGCAGTTTCAAAGGCAGTATCCTCAGCACCAGCAGTAGAATCGCCAGAACAATCAGTCAGGAGGAGACCAGTTCCAAAGGCAGAATCAGCAGGCACCTCGTCTTCCTGCCTCAGCGAACCAGCAAAATAGTCAAGCAGCACCAGTTCAGGGTGGAAATAGAGCATGTTTCCACTGTGGAGAGCAAGGCCATTGGGTGATGCAATGTCCGAAGAAGGCAGCCCAGCAGCAGTCAGGCCCCAATGCCCCAGCAAAGCAGAATGTGTCGCAGCCTGGAGCAGGCAACCGCTCTCAGCCACGCTATAACCATGGGAGACTAAATCACTTGGAGGCTGAAGCAGTTCAGGAGAACCCTGGCATGACAGTAGGTATGTTTCCAGTCAACTTCCATATTGCAGAAGTGTTATTTGATACTGGAGCAACGCACTCTTTCATTACTGCATCATGGGTAGAAGCACATAATCTTCCAATTACTACCATGTCAACCCCCATTCAAATTTACTTAGCCGGTGGTAGAATTCAAGCCGGTAGCATTTGCTTGAATGTAAGTGTGGAAATAAGGGGGATAGCGTTTCCCGCTAATCTCATAGTAATGGGTACTCAGGGAATAGATGTCATCCTAGGGATGAATTGGCTAGATAAGTATCAGGCAGTTATCAGTTGTGATAAGAGGACAATTAAGTTGGTGTCCCCACTAGGAGAGGAAGTGGTGACCGAGTTAGTCCCGCCTGAGCCGAAGAAAGGAAGTTTTTATCAGATGGTTGTCGATAGCAGTGAGGTAGATCCACTTGAGATTATCAAGGTTGTGTCCAAGTTCCTAGATGTGTTTCCAAAGGACCTACTAGGTATGCCACCAAAGCGGAAAGTTGAGTTTGCCATAGAGCTTCTTCCTGGAACTGCCCCCATCTTTAAGAGAGCTTACAGAGTTTCTGGACCAGAGTTGGTTGAGCTTAAGAAGCAGATCGATGAGCTATCAGAGAAAGGTTACATCCGGCCAAGCACCTCGCCTTGGGCCGCCCCTGTCTTATTCGTGGAGAAGAAAGATGGCACCAGAAGGATGTGTATCGATTATTGAGCTCTGAATGAGGTCACGATCAAGAACAAGTACCCCTTGCCCGGAATAGAGGATCTGTTTGACCAGTTGAGAGGAGCCAGCGTGTTCTTAAAGATAGATCTGAGGCCAGGTTATCACCAGCTTAGGATTCGACCTTCAGACATTCCGAAGACGGCATTCATTACCAAGTATGGGTTGTATGAGTTCACTGTGATGTCTTTTGGTTTGACAAATGCACCAGACTTCTTCATGAATCTGATGAACAGTGTATTCATGGATTATCTTGACAAGTTTGTGGTGGTATTTATTGATGATATTCTGGTATATTCTCAAAGCGGAGCAGAGCATGCAGATCATTTAAGGATGGTATTGAAGAGATTGCGAGAGCACCAGCTGTATGCAAAGTTGAGCAAGTGCGAGTTCTGGATTGATGAAGTCCTGTTCTTGGGTCACAAAATCAACAAAGAAGGATTGGCTGTGGATTCGAAGAAAGTGGCAGACATTCTGAATTGGAAAGCGCCAACAGATGCCCGAGGAATCAAGAGCTTCATTGGAATGGCTGGATATTATCGGCGATTCATTGAAGGGTTTTCGAAGATTGCGAAACCAATGACAGCTTTGCTAGGCAACAAGGTTGAGTTCAAGTGGACCCAGAAATGTCAAGAGGCCTTCAAAGTGCTGAAAGAAAAGTTGACCACAACGCCTGTCTTAGTCTTGCCTAATGTGCACAAGCCCTTCTCGGTGTATTGCGATGCTTGTTACACTAGTTTGGGATGCGTGTTGATGCAAGAGGGAAGAGTTGTGGCTTACTCATCTCGACAGCTGAAGGTTCATGAGAAGAATTACCCAATCCATGACCTAGAGTTGGCAGTAGTGGTTCACGCACTAAAGACATGGAGGCATTATTTGTATGGGTAGAAATGTGATGTTTACACAGACCACAAGAGTCTGAAGTATATATTCACTCAGTCAGAGCTGAATATGAGGCAAAGAAGATGGTTAGAGTTGATCAAAGACTATGAACTGGAGATTCATTACCATCCAGGCAAAGCGAACGTAGTGGTAGATGCTTTGAGCAGGAAGAGTCAGGTCAATCTGATGGTCGCTCATCCGATGCCTTATGAGTTGGCCAAAGAGTTTGACAGGTTGAGTCTCGGATTTCTAAACAATATGTGAGGAGTAACAGTTGAGCTGGAACCCACCTTGGAGCAGGAAATCAAAGAAGCGCAGAAGAATGATGAGAAGATCAGTGAGATCCGGCAACTGATTCTGGAAGGCAAAGGCAAAGACTTTCAGGAAGATGCAGAAGGTGTGATATGGTTCAAAGACCGCTTGTGTGTTCCCAATGTCCAGTCTATTCGGGAGTTGATCCTCAAGGAAGCTCATGAGACAGCTTATTCTATTCACCCTGGAAGTGAGAAGATGTATTAAGATCTGAAAAAGAAATTCTGGTGGTACGGAATGAAGAGGGAAATCGCAGAGCATGTGGCTATGTGTGATAGTTGTCAATGGATCAAGGCAGAGCATCAGAGGCCCACTGGATTGTTGCAACCATTGCAAATTCCTCAGTGGAAATGGGATGAAATCGGTATGGATTTCATAGTCGGATTGCCTCGCACTCGAGCCGGCTACAATTCCATTTGGGTAGTGGTGGATCGCTTAACCAAGTCAGCCCACTTCATACCTGTCAAGACAACCTACAGTAGTGCAGTATTGGCAGAGCTGTACATGTCTCGGATCATTTGTCTTCATGGTGTGCCAAAGAAGATAGTGTCAGACAGGGGAATGCAGTTCACCTCTCATTTCTGGTAGCAGTTGCATGAAGCCTTGGGTACACATCTGAATTTCAGTTCAGCTTATCATCCACAGACAGACGGTCAGACCAAAAGAACCAATCAAATCCTTGAAGACACGTTGAGAGCCTGTGCGTTGCAAGATCAGTCCGGATGGGACAAGAGGTTGCCTTATGCAGAGTTCTCCTATAACAACAGTTACCAGGCCAGCTTGAAGATGTCACCGTTTCAGGCGCTTTATGGAAGGAGTTGTCGAACTCCGTTGCAATGGGATCAGCCTGGAGAAAAGCAAGTGTTCGGGCCAGACGTTTTGCTTGAAGCTGAAGAGAACATCAAGATGGTTCGGGAGAATTTGAGGATAGCGCAATCAAGGCAGCGAAGTTATGCAGACACAAGAAGAGAGCTGAGTTTCGAAATTGGAGATTTTTGTCTATCTAAAAGTGTCACCGATCAGAGGAGTCAGAAGATTCAGAGTCAAAGGCAAGCTAGCGCCCCGCTATGTTGGTCCGTATCAGATTCTCGCAAGGCATGGAGAAGTGGCCTATCAACTCAGTTTGCCAAAAGGCTTGTCCGCAGTGCATGATGTATTTCATGTGTCTCAGTTGAAGAAGTGTCTGTGTGTGCCAGAAGAGCAGTTGCCAGTGGAGGGTCTTGAAGTCTAGGAGGACTTGACCTACAAAGAGAAGCCAACGCAGATTCTTGAGACTGCTGACAGAGTCACTCGGAAGAAGACTATCAGAATGTGCAAAGTCAGATGGAGTCACCACTCTGAGGAAGAAGCATCATGGAAGCGTGAAGATGATCTGATGGCTAAATATCTTGAGCTCTTTGCTAGCCAACCCTGAATCTCGAGGGCGATATTCTTTTAAGGGGGGTAGGTTTGTAACGCCCTGAATTGGGGGGTAGAATTTTTTCTTCTTTTTACTCACCAAATTCAGGCGTTACTCTCTTTTCTCTTCCCGTTTCGCTCCTTCTTCCCAATTTCAAACCAGTATAATGACGGGTGTCCGTGTCATGTATAAACAAAACCTAAGTGTCATGAGTGTTGCATCACGCCGAAGCATATTTCTTTGTCTGATGTCGTGTTTAATCGCATGTTCGTCTCGTCCCGGTTCAGATTTTGGTTCGCGATCGGAATTCCAATTGGTGTTCGACCCTCGGAGTGACCTAGCCCGGCCCGGTCCGGCCCAGTCCGGCCCGCGCGCCCCTGGCGCCCCTTGCCCTACCCATACGCGCGCCCCCTCCCCCTAATCCCGTTGTCTCATTTGATTTTCTCCCGCGCAGTAACTTCCCTCTCCCACCTCTCTCTCTCTCCCCGTGGTGCCCTAGGGTTTGGAGACGAGATCGCCGGAGTTTGGATCCCCGGAGGTGAGTTTTCCCCTCCCCTTCCCTTTCTCTCTCTCCCTCCTCCCCCTCCCTTCTTCTTCCCTGGCCGCGCGCCCTCCCCTGCCCCGTCGCGTGCCGTGGCGGCGGCTCAGCCGCTCCGCATCCCGCGCCCCGGCCGAGCCCCTCCCTGCATCGCGCCCCCCGGGCGAGTCCCACCCCGGCCGAGCCCCTCCCCATGTCGCACCCCCTCGGCGAACCCCTCCCCAGCTGTGCCCCTCCCGCACGCCGCTCCCCCAGCCACGCCCTCAGCTGCGCCCTGGCCCGCATCCCGGCGGCTGTGCCCCAGCCGTGCCCTCAGCCGCGTGCCTCGGTTGTGTGCCCGACTACGCCCTCGCGCGCCCCTACTCGAGCCCGTGCCCCGGCAGCCTCGCGCCCCGTGCGGCTTACACGGTTCGCGTGCCCCCGGCACGCGCAGCGTGCTCTCGCGCGTGCGACCGTAGTCGTGTTTCGTTTAACCCTCGTTTAATCGATTTTAATTTTGTTTAGTCAATGTGCTGCGTCGCGCGTTTCGCCGTGCGATGGTTCATTCTAATTTCATCTTTATAAATGTGCTGCGTCGCGCGCTTCGTCGCGCGATGATTCGTTTTAAATGCAGTTCTGTTGGCGTAAGCCGTCGTGCGTTTCGTCGCGCAACGCTTAACATTTGTCTTTAATTAATGCAAGAATCTTGTTGCACGCTCTGTTGCGTGGCAAGTCATTTATTTCTTAATTCAATTTAAATGTTGTGTCGTACGTCTCGCCGTACGACCAATCCCTTTCGTTCATCTTTACCTATTTATAGTGACTAAATGTGGAACATGACTTTACTTTATGCTAAACGCAGTGTCTAATTTGGTACCCTTCTATTTAAACGAATGGTTTAATTTATAATTATGTAAAGTGATTGCCTCTCGACCGTAGACCCGACTGTCATTTCCTCTTTCTCTCTTAACCGTAATTGTGAGCCCCGCGTTGAACGTCTGTTTATTTATTGCACTCCATTGTATGGTGTACTGTTCTTTTGGTATTAACTGTGTGGAATGTATGTTTGAACTCGTATAGAGAACGATCTGGTTGAAGAGGCCGAGGAACTCACAGGAGAAGCCCTGAGCAGCAGCTGGTTGGTGGAGGCAAGTGTCCCTTGACCCATCTATGTCCTACTCATTCTTATAACTCACTCCCCGCATTTACACACTTTATACCTAAGGATTGACTAGCTTTTGTTTATCTTGTACTTGTCTACCTATTTTGGTTGGGTTATTATAGTTTGGCTTTATGCTAGTGCTTCACATCAATCAATGAACATGATGAGATTATCTATGATACATTGTTTTCCCTTTTGATTATGATGATGGTACTGTGATATTTAAGGGGGCTCGAACTGTTTCTTGAGTGCCTCTCCGTAAGGACCTGTTCGTTGGATGACCACCAGGGAAAACAGTGCAACCATGAGGGCGGAGTGGGATGCCCTTAGCTGAATAATTAGAGGAATTGAGGTGTAGTTCGCTTCGTCGTCGTGGCGTCAATGGGGCTCGATGTATGCGGCTCGCTCTGCCAAGGATGGTTTGCCCCTTGGGGAGGAGTGTGGTACATTTAGGAAACCTAACGGGCGACTACATCCTCAGGGAATCTTTGTAAAGGCTACGTAGTAAGACCCTGCCTATTCACCTTGGTAGTGTTTAAGGGTTTGATCGGCCCGAGGCAAGAGGGAACCACAGCTTGTGGGTAAAGTGCGCAACCTCTGCAGAGTGTTATGAAACTGATATATCAGTTGTGCTCGCGGTTATGAGCGGCCAAGGGAGCTCTAGTGATTAGTGATACTTGATCAGAGATTGTTCAGATTGTAGGTGGCAATGAGAATGATGGTATTCTTTCCGTCTGGAAAGGGAACGTTTGGGTTAATAACGTGGGTTAATTCTAAAACTTGGCTTTCTCCACTAGTAATAATAATCTGACCAATTAAAAGCAACTGCTTGACTTACCCCCACATAAAGCTAGTCCACTATAGCCAAACAGGACACTTGCTGAGTATGTTGATGTGTACTCACCCTTGCTCTACACACCAAACCCCCCCCTCAGGTTGTCCGCATTGCAACCACTGCTTAGGAGAAGATGAAGCCGTGGAAGGAGACTTCCAGGAGTTCCAAGATTACGACGAGTTCTATGCGTGGGTTAGTGGCAACCCCCAGTCGGCTGCCTGTGAAGGCCACATGTATCTACGTTTCTTTCCCGCACTTTGATTATTGTAAAGACTATGTGG
Source organism: Zea luxurians (assembly GCA_029449295.1). NCBI lineage: Eukaryota > Viridiplantae > Streptophyta > Magnoliopsida > Poales > Poaceae > Zea > Zea luxurians. The sequence goes on along the minus strand of JAOPSE010000026.1, from coordinate 34,227,564 downwards.
ATGTCTCAGACACATGATGTAATCGACTATTATTCCCCTTTTATGTTATTATTTGAGCACTGTGTGATGATGTCCAGTTATGTAACTGCTGTGTACGTGAATTGCTGATCCTGGCACGTACATGGTTCGCATTCGGTTTGCCTTCTAAAACCGGGTGTGACACTCTTCTTGGCCATAACTCAACTTGACAGTTCTCAAATTAGTGTTGAGAATAGCTTTATGTTGGGCCAACCAATTCATGCCCAGAATTACATCTATATCTTGGCCTTTCAGAACAATCATATTAGTAGGAAAGTCTTGTTCAGCCAATGTTACGGGCACTTGGAAGGCCACTTCTTTAGTAAATATTTGTCCCCGAGTGAATGAATAGTAAACCCTTCCCTTGATTCATGGTATGGAATACAATGCTTCTCCATAAATTTCTTCTTATGAAAGTATGTGAAGCACCAGAATCAAAGAGAATAATTGCAGGGTGATTGGCCACTAGAAATGTACCCGTCATAACCGGTTCGCCTTCTGGTGTTGTGGCCACTTGAGTATAATAAATCCATCCTGTTTTCCTTGTATTTTTGCCCGTGGTATTGTTTGCCGCATTTCCCTTGGCTTGAGCGGAATTCCCGGAACTCTGCTGATTACTGGATCGATTCTGCTTCGGGTACGGACAGTCCTGGATAAAATGTCCAGACTTTCTACAGTTGAAGCAGCCAGTTGAAGAGCTTGGGAGAACGGGCAAACGAGTGCCAGGGGCACCCGACTGATTTGTAGCGGTGGGGGCAGTGGCGGGGCGAATGAAGACCAGTTGTTTGAAAGGGTAGGAGAGTGGACGTGGTGAAGAGCGATTCGGATTAAAAGGCCGGATTACCAACCTTTGTCTTTTCTCAGACCCTTGATTGGGCCTGTCGCCTCCATAACCCTTGGATTTTCCGGAACCTGCATATTTAGCCTCAACTGCCAGCACCGTGCTGATAGCCCTTTCGTAAGAAAGATCAATGCAGGTGGCCATTTAGGCCTCTCATGAAACAATTTCTCTTCTTTAGATCCGTGTTGACTTGATCGATAGCATATTGGGATAAGTGGTTGAATTTGTTGAGATACTGAGTGACAGTATCCCCACCCTGTTTCAACTTCATAAACTCCTCCTATTTTATATGGAGCACCCCTTCAGGTATATAGTGCTCCCGGAAAGCCAGCTTGAATTTGTTCCAAGTAATTTGATGACCAGCCGGTTGAACGGCTACAAAATTTCCCCACCAGGTACTGGCAGGGCCGCGCAATTGTTGTGCTGCAAATAAGGGCTTTTGAATCTCCATGCATCGGAGAAGCCCGAACTTTTGTTCGATAACGCGGATCCACTCATCCGCTTCCAAAGGATCTTCTGCCTTGACAAACAATGGAGGACGTGTCTCTGAGAAATCCAGATATGACGTTTCGTAGGGTCCTTGCTGATATGCTCGCCCGCCTTGCTGCTGCATTTGTTGTCCCGTCATTTCCTGCAGAAAGCGGGTGTTTTCGGCCGTAGCGTTAACTAAGGCAGCGATGGCCTCAGCTAATGTTGGAGGTACTGGGGGTAGGTTCGGAATTGTTTCCCTCCCACGGGAGGTCCCTGCTCCATCCTGTGCATGAGTCTTGGAAGGCATCTGAGGCAAAGAGCATTTGGAAAATATAATATGCCAAAGAAAACCATCCATTTACATTACTGAAAAGGGTAATGGTACAGACTCGAATTTATAACAGGATTACATTACCTATTATACATTACTACTACTTCTACACTATACTACTCTTGCTTCTTGTCACTTTTGGTAGCTTCACTGTCGGGCGTAGGAGACCATTCATCAACTAATTTCATAGGGAGGGGGCCTGAAAAGGTCCAGTTCACCACCAAGTGCTTCTCCTGCTACTCCAGAAGGTCTGACTTCCATCCCGACAGGATCCGCAGGTACATTAGGGTGCAGTTGGGAATACCATACATGAACTTTTTCATGTAGTGTATTGCAATACACTTGCAAGTGGTCTATGGCGGTGCTAAGCTCCTCCACGCGGGCTCGAGCTTTAGCTTCCTTAGCCCAAGCAAGCGAACGAGAGTTAACCGCCCAGTCGAGCGCTAGATCTCGTTCCGCGAGCTGATCATGCAGGTGGCGGATGTCTGTTCTTAATTCGTTTATTCTTTCACCATCCGTGACCCATATGTCATTCCTGTGATGGAGTTCTGATCGAAGCTGATCAACTTGGGCTTCCAGATCCCTGATTGGATCGTTGCTACCACTGCTACTGTTTTCACGTCGTGGGGCTAGTTGATGGCAAGGTACACCGATTGGCCCGGTAGACTTGCGCTCAGTCTTTCTCGTGCGTGGCGGCATATCTCCATGAGGAAAATCTTTTTAACATAATTTTTAGCATGATGCATGTATATTTACAGAATCAACCTTAGTTGATTCATTCCTTCTATACATTGCACTCTATCATCTGGTCTTTAAAATAAGTACTCAGAAGGTGGTTAGATAAGAAAGAAAGAAATTTTCTAGATGAGTCTTTGAAAATTCTTTTTAAAAATGCCTCATAACCTCTGCAGAGATGGGCTTCGCTCCGATACCAGCTGTGACGGAACCTCCCAAGTCATTAGGCCCACCTATAGTTGTCCTTGTCCAATGGACCTCAGATAACCCTGTAGGTGCCCCTGAATCACTTGACAAGTTCGGTATCTGCTTTCCTTACCTTTTCCAAGAGCGTTTCACCCGGCACGCAAACATTACAATACATCGGAGGTATGAAAATGCGGACAATAGCTTACCTTATATTAAAAGTAAGAAAGAGTTAAATTATTACAGACCAGAAACAAATATAGGAGTGTTGAGTATTAATATTACAAAACATGGGAGGCAAAAACCCCTCCCGATAAGTTTTAAACAAAAGTTTTAACGGAGGATCCTTTCCTCCCGAGGCTTTACTCCTGGCTTTCTTCTTTGGGAACCACCTTTGAACAAAAGCAGCAAAAGTTTGCCGCTTCTTCACCTAAAAACCACATGGGACAAAACCCTGAGTATGAAGAGTACTTTCGCAAGACTTACCCGACAAAGTAAAAGACTCTCAAGGATATGCTGGCTTTAAGGGAGTCAAGGTAAGGCTTATCAATAATGAATGACTCCGTTGAGGTGGTCACAAAGACCGGGTCTCTTTCAACCCTTTCCCTCTCTCAAACGGTCACTTAGACCGAGTGAGCTTCTCTTCTCAATCAAATGGGACACTAAGTCCACTACAAGGACCACCACACAATTGGTGTCTCTTGTTTTGATTACAAGTGTTATGGAAACAAGAATGAGGAAGAAGAAAAGCAATCCAAGTGCAAGAGCTCAAAAGAACACAAAAGTCACTCTCTCTAGTCATTAATTTGTTTGGAGTGATTCCGGACTTGGGAGAGGATTTGATCTCTTTGTTTTGTGTCTTGTATTGAATGCTATAGCTCTTGTATGAGGTTTGAAGGCTAAAAACTTAGATGCCATGAATGAGGGGTGGTTGGGGGTATTTATAGCCCCAACCACCAAAATGGCCATTGGGGATGGCTTCTGTCGATGGGCGCACCAGACTGTCCGGTGCGCCACCGGACACTGTCCGGTGCGCCAGCCACGTCACCCAACTGTTAGGGTTCGACCGTTGGAGCTCTGACTTGTGGGGCCACCGGACAGTCTGGTGGTGCGCCGGACAGGTCCTGTAGACTGTCCAGTGCGCCTTCTGGCGCCTGCTCTGACTTGTGCGCGCGCAGGCGTGCACTGTAGCGCATTAAATGCCTTCTGCAGACGACCGTTGGCGTGAAGTAGTCGTTGCTCCGCTGGCACACCGGACAGTCCGGTGTTACACCGGACAGTCCGGTGAATTATAGCAGAGCAGCCTCCCAAATTCCTGAAGCTGGCAAGTTCAGCGTCGATCTCCCTGGTGCACCGGACACTGTCCGGTGGCACACCGGACAGTCCGGTGCGCCAGACCAGGGCTGCCTTCGGTATATTTTGCTCCTTTGTTTTGAACCCTTTCTTTTGACTTTGTATTGGTTTGTTGTGAACCTTTGACACCTGTAGAACATAATTTCTAGAGTAAACTAGTTAGTTCAATAATTTGTGTTGGACAATTCAACCACCAAAATTCATATTAGAAAAGGTTTGACCCTATTTCTCTTTCATGGAGGCTCTCCTTGCTAGTCCCTTAGCGAGCTGCTTGACCTTTTTAGACATCATGTTATTAAAACAAAATCAAATTAGTAAATGAGCATAGTCAAGCAGACTTCATAGTCAGGCATGTAGCCATATTTGCAAAGGTGTCCCGACAGAGTTCTCTTGTCTTGACATCTATAATACAACACATACTACATGGACACCACACATCTGTGCCAGTTCTTGACAAAGTAAAAGCACGAGCAATAAAATCCTCTGTCTTTCTTATCCACTCTACTGAGGGATCATTCATACGCCAACCTTCATACATCCATTGATGGTCCTCACCCACTGTTGGGACCATGCTTCATCGCCGAAGGTCCTGCGGAAAGAAAACAGCTTTGGCTGAAGCTGCTTGAACGTAACGCCGAAGGTACCATTCATGGAGCTTCGGTATTACAGCATGTCCGAAGATGGGGGATCGAACCGACTTAAAGATAGAATGACCTTTTAGTCCTTAAGGGTCTGAGTCTACGTTGTAAACCCTTATGAGGGGCATGATTGTAATTCTTCACAGGCTGCGTCCTGTGCCTATAAATAGTGAACAATATTTCTTTACTGTTCACGCATTCTTGTAATTGCAAGTGCATCTCTCGGGAATCATTACTTGTCAAAGCGAAGGTATAAACATACCTTAAAACATTGTATTCAAACATCTTATATTCATATGATAAAATATGTGAATGATGCCATTTATTTCCGACATGTTTATCTTTGATGTTCTACATTTTACATTACTTTATATTATCTTTGTAAATTTAATTACGAAGGTGAAAACCTTCGTAATATTATGTTTGTGGCCTTCGTCCGAAGTTCATTAAATCCTTGGGGAGATAATGCTTCAGCGGACGAAGGACATGATATTTAACATTTTTTGTGTTGCCTTGTTCTTGATTCATAGCATTTGAGAACAAGTCCCCAACACCCACCATATTTGATGCTAAAACAATAGAACATGTGATTCACCCATAGGAGACCGCTAGAGCAATGATTTATGACACATAAGTTCCGCAACATTACGACAATTTTGCGAAAATATTACTGATCTGTAACAAACAAGATGCTAACATAATTAAATTATATGCACCAGTTAGCTTCTCAAGTTGATTAGCCTAATTGACACAACTTCCTACGGTTTAAAATCAGTTAACTCTCAAAAGTTAGTATATTTAATAAAAAAATAAAATACAAACACTCGGAAGTTACCTGAAGCGACGAAACGGTGACACAACGGTGTTGGGGCAACAACGCTGTCTGCGGCGCTCGGGGTCTGAACGAGCTGTGTTGGAGCGAGGCCGGGCAAGCAGCGGGCGGGGCGGACCGGCGACGGTTGCCACGCGCGCCGCGGTGGCTGGCGGAGCCTGGCCAGGCGAGCAGGAGACGATGGGAGGCGGCGGTTGGCCGGGCTGGGCGAATAGCCGGTGGCGGCGGGGCGGGCGAGCAGTTGGCTGGGGTGGGGCGGGCGAGCAGCAGGCGGGGGCGAGGCGGGCGAGCAGCCGACTGGGGCGGTGCGGGCGAGCAGCCAACTGGGGCGGTGCGGGCGAGCAGCCGGTGGGGGCAGGGCGGTCCGGCGAGCGGCGGGGCGGACCGGCGAGCGGCGGGGTGGACCGACGGTTGCTGGCTGTTGGTGGCTGGAAAATGGGCGACAGACAGAGACGGGCGCACGCGCCGTTATCCTACAAAGGATAACTTCCGAGAGGTCCTAGTAAATCCGTCGGAAGTTAAGGCTTACCGCGATCGGTCAACGTCTAAATAAGCAATTTTTGAGAGACCTAGGTCAGCTGTCGGAAGTTAAGGCAATTTCCGAGAGGCCCTAGGACAGCCGTCGGAAGTTAAGAAAACTTCCAAGAGGCCCTAGGAAAGCCGTCGGAAGTTAAGAACACTTCCGAGAGGCCCTAGGCGTCTCTCGAAAATTCTTTGTCCTACGGTTTTGAAAAAAAAACTCGTAGAAAATTATTGGCCTCTCGAAAATTGCTTATTTTGGTGTAGTGCGCAACAAAAACCTATTAGCTACTCTCGATCTCTCTCATTACTTGCACGTACGAGCTCGAAATGGAGGCGCAGCCACAAGCAGCAGCCATGGTGATATGTATCGAGCACCGGGAGAGGGAGGATGGCGCAAAGAGTTCCATCCACGCGGGAAAGAAAAAAAAACAAGGATATGCGGCACGAAGCTCTGGTTCTGGGAGCACTGAATAAGTTAGGAGCACATATTAGGAGCTATTGGACATGATTTTTTCTGCTATTCTTCAAAAATATGATATTGAAAAATGAAAACACTGTTTGGGAGAGAAGAGATATATAAGAAGTTACGACAGCCTAGAACAACTTGTGACACTCAAGCCATGTGACTAAGTGAGAATCGCGTGAAGGTTAAGTTGAGAGACAAATAATTTCTGACCAAAGGCTCCATTGGCCGAATTCTGGCTATCGTAAGATTCTGCTGGAGCATTTCTGAATTTTAAAAATAGAAGAACGTTCATATATTGTTGGTCACTTGTTCTCAAAAGCTATGAATCAAGAACAAGGCAACACAAATGTTAATAGTTAAAGACCTTCGTCCTTTGTAACATTATCTCCTTTAGTATATAATAATCTCCGAACGAAGGTCATGAAGGACATACCTTCATCATTTCAATATATAAATATATAAAGAGACATATGAAAAACAAAAAAGAGTATGAATAATCAACTTAAATCATTAGATTATCCATATTTTTACTATATAATCATAAACAAATATCAATGACGTATAAATTACATTTGTACCTTCGGCTTGACATAATGTAAAAGTCCGAGAGTGACGTGTGAGTGATTACAAGTCAACGTGAACAGTACGGTGTTACTGTTCATCTATTTATAGTCACAGGACGCAGTCTGGGTAAAATTATGTTCATGTCACTGACATTTACTATTAGTTAAAAGGTAATATGTCGAGGACTGAGCAGTCTTTTTCTTTTAAGTCGGTTTCATCCTCCATCATCATCCTTGTGCTAAGCTTCGGAGTTGGTCTATCCTTCTTCCTAGATCACGCTTTTCCACACCATGTATGCCTTTGTCTTAAACCCGAAGCTTCCTGTTACAGTATACTATACTGGAAGACATGTTAGTCGTGTTTTTGAGGACCTTCGGAAAATGAAGGCCCCAACAGTAGCCCCTCGCAGTGTTAATTTGTTGTTTAACAAATTCAGACTGCGACATGAACGAAGGCCTTTAGCCGAAGGTCCAAAAAAACACCTTCCCTTCGCTAGAATAGCGAAAGACAATGACAGATGGGGCCCGCCAAGTTGCAATGCACTAGGCATATAAATATAAACCCACAGCGACAGCATCTGCTGCGCCATTTCAATTGCTTGTGCTGTTTTCTCAAGTTTTATATTTCTTGCTATCATATTTCACTTGTTTTGTGAGCTTCGGCATTTGTTCGATTTTCCACCAAATGGCTGACGAGAAGAAGGTTGCTGATCCTGCCCTGGCTGATTTTTACGAGGCCATGGAAAAAACAAACACAGAGAAGATTACAAACGAAATACTAACTGATTTATCTAAAGATTCTGATGATAGTGAAGACTTTGATGTGGAAAGTGGGAATGAAGATGCCGAAGACCGGCCCTGGTGGCCAAGTCATACCATCTTTGGAAAGTCATCCATTAAACAGAGTCAGATTGATGCCATGAAGGGAAGATACTTTCGTGACATGTCTATTTGTGAGGGTTGGGGGAGACAGTGCTGCCCTGGCACCCGAAGAAGATGAAGTTGTTGTTTACAGAAGCTTTATGAAAGTAGGTCTTCGATTTCCCTTGAGCAGATTTTTGGTTGAAGTTTTGAAGACATTTGAAATCTTCCTCCATCAAATCACTTCCGCAGCTATAGTTAGAATGGGTAGTTTTATTTGGGCTGTGAGAAGCCAACGGCTGGAGCTGAGCACGAAGTGCTTGTGCAACATGCACGAAGTACTGTACGAGACGAAGACCACTCGTAAAGAGTAATATCACAACAAGTTGTTATGGCTTCGTTCCTCGCTCCGATGTAAGTTATCCCGTTCCAACATTTCGAAAAAGGTGGCCGGGGGCCTGGATGGAGGAATGGTTTTATGTCAAGAATAATCTGATTGAAAGGGAAGACATAAAGGGGATTATCCAACGCCCCATCTGGTCTCGCTTCGGCCTCCGAAGGCCGGCTACTTCGCTTGAGAATGATACCGAAGTATGCCAGAAGGCTTTCAATAATGTTTGTGCCTTCATTGGCATGAGAGACCTAGTTCAAGAGCACATAGCCTACAGAGTATGGACACTTGTGGATAACTGGGAGATGCCAAAGGAGACTGCTACTGGGTCCAGTCAAGTTGGATTGGTTTACTTGAAATACACCTTCAGATACAGAGACCAGTTTGACGAACCAAACGAAGATTGGCTGAAATGTGTTGAGGCGACTAGCGATGAGTTACTTGGAGTGTACACAAGAGCTGAAGATGATGCCTTGACCTTAGCCTTCGGAGGGCGAGGCAAGAAAAGGTTGAACAGAGTTTTTGACGTTATCGGCTTCGTATATCCAGACTACATTTACCCCTCGCGAAAAGCAGGGGAAGAAAAGGAAAACTGCTGCCTCGACCATCTCTGTTGTTGAGAGCACCTAGAGGGGGGGTGTGAATAGGTGATCCTGTAAAAATCAAAAACTAATAGCCACAAAACTTAGTTATAAGTGTTAGTGTGGCTAAGTGGCTTGAACCAATCTCTTGCGAACACAGACAAACAAAGAGAGAGCAATCATAAGAGACACGCGAATTTTATCCCGTGGTTCGGCCAAGTGAAACTTGCCTACTTCCACGTTGTGGCGTCCCAATGGACGAGGGTTGCACTCAACCCCTTTCAAGCGATCCAATGATCAACTTGAATACCACGGCTTTCTTCCTTAGTCTTTTCTCCCGTTTGCGAGGAATCTCCACAACTTGGAGCCTCTCACCCTTACAATGATGATCACAAAAGAAGCACAGAAGTAAGGGAGGGGAGAGCAATGCACACAAGACTGAAATCACAGCACAATCATGCACACAAGTCACAACTCGAGCTCAAAACACAACGCACGGAGTTCTCAACTCAAATGGAGCTCAAGTCACTATCTCAAAGAATCAAATGCGTGAAGTTGGAGTCTTAGAATGTTTCTTGTAAGCTTGGGTAGCTCCTCCATGCGTCTAGGGGTCCCTTTTATAGCCCTAAGGCAGCTAGGAGCCGTTGAAGAACAACAAGGAAGGCTATCCTTGCCTTCTGTCGAGTGGCGCACTGGACAGTCCGGTGCGCCACCGAACAGTCACTATAGACGGTCCGGTGTCGATCTCCTTCCTTTTTGGCGCAGACAACCGTTGCACCTTCGGGCCAGTTGGCGCACCGGACACTGTCCGGTGCACACTGGACAGTCCGGTGCCCCCTGCCGACCGTTGGTGCGGGCCACGCGTTGCCCGCGGATTGCGCGGCCGACCGTTGCGCTGCGACCGTTGGCTCACCAGACTGTCCGGTGCACTACCGGACAGTTCGGTGAATTATAGCCGTACGCCGCCGATTTTTCTCGAGAGTGGCCTGTTCACCGGAGGCTGGCCTGGCGCACCGGACACTATCCGGTGCACCACCGGACACTGTTCGGTGCACCACCGGACAGTCCAGTGTGCCAAGCCGAGCTGGACTTCGGATGTACCAAGCCAAGTCTTTTGCATTACTTTTCTTCTCTTCTTTTCTCTGTTTCTAACACTTAGACAATATATGTTAGTACTCAAAACAATGTACTAAGTCTAGAAACATACCTTGTTACATGATTTGCACTTCTTGCTTATTTGGCACATAATCAACTCACTTAATATGTGTTTGGACACTTAATCACCAAAACATTATAGAAATGGCCCAAGGGCACATTTCCCTTTCAATCTCCCCCTTTTTGGTGATTTATGCCAACACTTCAAAAAGCAACAAAAATAAGTGCAATATCGATGCAAATAAGGATCAAATAGTTTTTTTGACTCTAATTTGGCATATTTGGATCATTCTTTGCCACCACTTGGTTTGTTTTTGCAAATCAAATTCATTTTCCTATCTTTAAGTCAAACTCACTTGTTTGGGCATAAAGAGAGATATTCCAAGAGTAAAATTGATCAAGATCCAAAAACTCCCCCTTTTTCCCATAATCATAAATTCTCCCCACAAGAGACCAAATTTTGATAATAAGAGTATTTTGGCAAATCAAAAGTTCTAACTATATTGTTTTCAAAATTCACAAGTGGTAGCTGATCCATTTGCTTTGGCCTTAATTTCTCCCCCTTTGGCATTAAGCACCAAAACGGGGTCATTTTTGGCCCTTTAACCCCATTGCCTCACCAAAAATGTCAATGAAGAGCAAAAAAGGCAATAGGAGCATAAAGATGAACTTGGGACGAAATACACCAATACCGGAGTGCAGTGGAAGTCTTTGCAACGTCCAAGTCCATTTTCCCTTTTAATGCACCTTTGAGACTACATCAAGAATACTCAAACATAAAGGTTAGTATCAAAGGGTCAAGTTATAGCACATCTCCCCCTAAATATGTGCATCATTCACACATGGACTTGTGAGGTCCGGGGATCCCTTGTACAACTTGAGCACCATAAATAAGCAAAGAATCACATAAATACATGAAGTAACATGATCAAAGGCATAGAACACATGTATGCTATAGATCAATCCAAGTTACGCGAATCTAAGACATTTAGCTCACTACGCAACCTGCAAAACCTTTTCTCATCTAAAGGCTTGGTGAAGATATCGGCTAGCTGGTTCTCGGTGTTAATATGGTACACCTCGATATCTCCCTTTTGGTGGTGGTCTCTCAGAAAGTGATGCCGGATGTCTATATGCTTAGTGCGGCTGTGTTCAACAGAATTATCTGCCATGCAGATTGCACTCTCATTGTCACATAGGAGTGGGACTTTGCTTAGATTGTAGCCAAAGTCCCTGAGGGTTTGACTCATCCAAAGTAGTTGCGCGCAACACTGTCCTGCGACAACATACTCGCCTCAGCTGTGATGGAACCTCCCAAGTCATTAGGCCCACCTACAGTTGTCCTTGTCCAATGGACCTTAGACAACCCTGTAGGTGCCCCTGAATCACTTGACAAGTTCGATATCTGCTTTCCTTACCTTACCCAAGAGCATTTCACCCGTCATGCAGACATTACAATACATCGGAGGTATGAAAATGTGGAAGCAATTACAATAACTTACCTTATATTAAAAGTAAGAAAGAGTTGGATTATTACAGACCAGAAACAAATATAGGAGTGCTGAGTATTAATATTACAAAACATGGGAGGCAAAAACCCCTCCCGATAAGTTTTAAACAAAAGTTTTAACGGAGGATCCTTTCCTCCTGAGGCTTTACTCCTGGCTTTCTTCTTTGGGAACCACCTTTGAATAAAAGTAGCAAAAGTTTACCGCTTCTTCACCTAAAACCACATGGGACAAAACCCTGAGTACGAAGTGTACTTTCGCAAGACTTACCCGACAAAGTAAAAGACTCTCAAGGATATGCTGGCTTTAAAGGAGTCAAGGTAAGGTTTATCAATAATCAATGACTCTATTTGCAGAAATGCTTACTAATAGTGGATCCTTAAAAATCTAGTTTTATTTGTCAGGTTAAGTAAGATTACCTGCAACTAGAGTTCTTTCTACCCTAGTTCAATCACTTGACCTACACCAGCCAATTTCTTAATCACCCTTCATCTTCACTGGAGTTCTACGTATAGGGCAGTGATCAAGTCTTCATAACCGCGAAGTTACGGCGATCTGAATCGATTATACTCAGCTGAGGATCTCCAATCACATGACATATGTAGCACTTAACCCTTGCATATGTCAACTCGCCACCGAGGTTCTTAAGACCAGATCAGGTTCACGCCAACCAAGAGCACAGATACACCACCGTCCAGCCTCTTGCCACGGAGGGTACACGCTACTCTCGCCATCTCTCCACTCCCATTGTGTGTTATCTTATTCTGGTATTAGTCTGCCCGAGGCAAAGCTTACCCATGACGAGGCATGTGACCAGTTAAAGGGTCCTCGATCATCAAGCCTACATTGACACGGTCCTTAATCGACACAGACGGAGACACTACATCGAGACTCTCTTCTCGTGCAAGTCACCCGCTCGGTCTCAGCTTTATCATTTCAAACCCAAAGTTTGGTACCTGACAGAGGTACATCTTTTCCGATGTTGAACACATCATGGCCATGATGGATCCACCATCAAGTTTTGTTTTTGAAAGCATCCCACCCACTTTGCAACATCATCTTTTTAGAAAACAAAATGTTTGTTTTTCTAAAGCAAAGCTAAGCATAAGAAAAACCTTTTGTAAAACAGGGATTTAGGGAGAAGTAATCAATTCAAGGAAGGAAATGCAGGAATTGGTTTAGCACACAACTCCTATCACCTAGTGCATCAAGCAAGTGAGAAAGATTTTAAAGAGAACAAGGAGGTGGCAAATGCACCGGGGCTTGCCTTGTGTTACTGGTGAATCAGGCTCTGTTCCGCAGATATTAAAATAAAAATAGTTGCCTGCCTGATGTTCCTCAGGTGGTGGTGGTGAGGTCTTTGCTTCTTCGACTTCTACTTCTTCTTCGTTTTCTAAATATAACCATACATAATAATGAATGCCCATGTAATGCTCATGAGAGTGCAAAGATAATAAAAGTTTATTATCTAAAGTCTTGAATACAACTTTCTTTCACGAATCTCCGAGAACTTAGGGTTTTCGGAGTCAATAGTGAAGTTCATAGGGCAGGGGCTAGGGTTTTGGGTTCTAAGTATCAAACATGGTCCAAATCATACCAAACTCTAGGTTTCTAAATATTATTTAGAGATTACCCTAAAAATTTAGTGAATTTTGGAATTATTATTTATTCTCTAAAAATCTAGAAGCAAGGTCTTAGGTTGTTTTAATTACTCTATAATTTCCTGTTTGGACTATAAATCCTAAAACTATTTTAATTAAATACTATAGGAACTTAGAGACCTAGCAAAATTGGTTTGGTAATTTTATCATTTTTCTACAATTTTCTAGAATTTCTTTAGCTCTAGTAGAAAAAGAAAAAGGAAAACTGTGAATAGTATTGGACCAAAACCGGCCCAGTCGGCCCATCCACTGGTGAAACCGCGCCCGCGCGCGCCCGCGCTGCAGTCTTTGTAGAAAAAGCCCTATCTTTCTGAATTACCTGAAGCGGGTTCTTACACTATTTTCGTGAGTCGCTGACACTTGCAAAAAAGTCCCTGAGCTTCTAATTCTTCACAGCGCCAAGTCCCTGACCTCGCACGACGAAGACCCGAGCATCAGCGAGTCTAGACTGGCCGGAGCATGCAAAGACCGGTGCTCTCCGTTGACTGGCCAACCGCGTTCCCGACGATCTATGGTGGCTCAGTTCAATTGAACGGACCGAGAGGTATCCAGGGAACCTAAGGAAGCTAAAACAAGGGAGCAGGGGGTATGAGCATACCTAGAACGGGCTGACCACGGTGAGGTGCTTCTACGATGGCGGAAACAGTGATTGGGGAGAATGAGAAATTAGCGAGCTCTGGTGATCGATTGAGGGCACGGTTTGGGTGGCTTGGTGCTTGTCTACCCTACGGAGCTCACGGCGGCCTCAATTTATAGTAGGCAAGAGCGGCGACTAGTGAATTGGACGACGACGAGCGACGGCCGGAGAAGCAGAAAGTCACTGGCGCAGGGAATTCGTGGAATATACCGTGGCGACCTCACCGGCGATGATCGGACGGCTAAAGTGAGTCACAGCGATGCGGTGAATGTGCCCAGGTACGTGGCGCAAGGCCGTGAAGCGGCTGCCTCCGGCGAACTCATCCGAAGCGGCCGTGGCAAGCTCGGTACGGTGGCCGGAGTAAATTATTGGCCGGAGCATATCCGCGGTGCGATATTTACTGACCCTCCCGGCGTTATCTAGCTGACCCAAGCGCGAATCACGGCGGAAACAGCACGAATCCGCGTGCGACTCATCGGCGGCGAGGGGGCTGAACCTGATCCTATCCGGTTCACTGTACCATCGGATTGCTCATCAGTTAGCCTGACAGATCAACTTTGAGTCTAATTTTCTCCCAATTTTCCATGGTAACACAACCAATGCTCTGCAGCAAAGTTGTAGCCCTACAAACCATCTTCATCTTTGTTATAGCATCCCAAGTCAAATTCCCACTGGATCATGATTGAATTTGAGCCCTAACTTCATGCCATTCCACTGTCAGTCTGCATTTCAGACTCCAAGCAGTCTGACAGTCCAACTTCAGACTCATTTATCTTTAGTTTTCATTCAGCACCAGTGGTTAGTTGCTTAAGTAAACCTGTTCTCCTATGATAGCTCTACAAACTTGATGTGGTGACCTAGGGCAAGACCCTTATGGTTTGGAAGTTACAAGGCCCCAAAGTTGAGCCAATTACACTGCAATTCAGACTTAGCCCATAGAGTTCAAGTGTGGCTCTTTTGCAAATAAGTCCAAAACTTAGGGTTTAAGTTGCCAATCCACATTCTTGTGAACCATATGACTTAAGGTGCCTTACTTTCATGGTTTTTGCACTTTATTCCAAAAGTGCACTAATTTTGCACTTAGCCCCCTAAGGTTTAAGTCTAGGGCTTTCCAAGGTCCTATTTAGGGTTTTTGATACTTCTAGGGTTTGAATACCATGTATGTCTATTCATGGTGACATTATATGGTTATTTCAATTGAGTTTTGAAGTTTTCTCCTGTTTAAGCCTGGTTTGCTCTATTTGAAAGGGAAATGTGCCCTTGGGCTATTTCTAAGTATTTTGGTGGTTTAGTGTCCAACACAAGTGCCTAAGTGCAAAAAGGTGGACAAAGTACAAATCAAGGATAAAGGTATGTTTCTCAGACTTAGTACATTGTTTTAGAGACTAATGTATTGTGTCTAAGTGCTGAAAACAGGAAAAATCCAATTGAAAATGCCTTGGCTCGAGCAGCCAAGACTTTGCTCAGTCTGGAGCACCGGACTGTCCGGTGGTGCACCGGACAGTGTCCGGTGCAGCAGGCTGGCTCTGGCGAACAGGCTGCTCTCGGGACTTCGACGGCGGTGTACGGCTATAATTCACCGGACTGTCCGGTGGGCCGTTCAAAGGCGAACTCGTCGCTCTCGGGAATTCATCGGCGACGTACGGCTATAATTCACCGGACTGTCCGGTGTGCACCGGACTGTCCGGTGAGCCAACTGTCGGCCGGGCCAACGGTCGGCCGCGCGGTCTGCGCGGGACACGTGGCCGAGCCAACGGCTAGTAGGAGGCACCGGACTGTCCGGTGTGCACCGGACATGTCCGGTGCGCCAACGGCTCTCTGGCTGCCAACGGTCGACTGCGCCATTTTTGGATGGAAATCGGGCACCGGACAGTGTCCGGTGTGCACCGGACTATCCGGTGCGCCAGTCGACAGAAGGCAAGATCAGCCTTCCTAGATTGCTCTGAACGGCTTCTAGCTGCCTTGGGGCTATAAAAGGGACCCCTAGGCGCATGGAGGAGCATACCAAGCATTCCTACAACATTCCTAAGCACCAAGACATCAATTCCGCGCCTTTGATTCTTTGCGATAGCAATTAGAGCTCTAGTTGAGTGGTGAACTCATTGAGTTGTGTTGTGAGCTCTCGTTGCGATTTGTGTGCGTGGTGTTGCTGTAATTTCTTGTCTTGAGTGTGTTGCTAATCCCTCCCTTGCTCCGTGCTTCTTTGTGAACTTCAATTGTAAGGGCGAGAGACTCCAAGTTGTGGAGATTCCTTGCAAACGGGATTGAGTAAAGCAAGCAAAACACCGTGGTATTTCAAGTGGGTCTTTGGACCGCTTGAGAGGGGTTGATTGCAACCCTCGTCCGTTGGGACGCCACAACGTGGAGTAGGCAAGCGTTGGTCTTGGCCGAACCACGGGATAACCACCGTGCCATCTCTGTGATTGATTTCTTGTGGTTATTGTGTTTTGACTCCTCTCTAGCCACTTGGCATTTACTGTGCTAACACTTAACCAAGTTTTTGTGGCTTAAGTTTTCATGTTTTACAGGATCACCTATTCACCCCCTCCCCCTCTAGGTGCTCTCAATTGGTATCGGAGCTGTTCTCTTCACAAAGGGACTAACCGCCCGAAGAGATGGATCCTAAGGGGAAGGGTATCGTGATCAACGATAAAGAGAAGGAATCCTTCGTCAACGAGCCAAAGGACGACAAGCCTACCGACTCCGGCTCGGGCCATAGACGGAAGGAAGGGAAGAAGAAGAAGACGAGGCGCATCAAGGAGATCGTCTACTACGACGACAGCGATGAGTCTACTTCCCAAAAGGACGACGACCACAATGACTACGAGAGAAGGAAACCGGTTAATTCGAACTTTTCTTTTGACTACTCTCGTATTCCTCAAAGTACAAATGCTCATTTATTATCTATTCCACTTGGTAAACCTCCTCATTTTGATGGAGAGGACTACGGATTTTGGAGTCACAAAATGCGTAGTCACTTGTTCTCTCTCCATCCTAGTATATGGGAGATTGTAGAGAGTGGAATGCACTTTGATAGTACGGATAGTCCCATGTTCATTAATGAGCAAATTCATAAGAATGCACAAGCTACTACTGTTCTTCTTGCTTCATTGTGCAGGGATGAATATCACAAAGTGAGCGGCTTGGATAACGCCAAGCAAATATGGGACACCCTCAAGATTTCTCATGAGGGGAACGACGTCACCTTGCTCACCAAGATGGAGTTGGTGGAGGGCGAGCTAGGTCGATTCGCGATGATAAGGGGCGAGGAGCCGACACAAACATACAACCGGCTCAAGACCCTTATCAACAAAATAAGGAGCTACGGAAGCACGCGATGGACGGACCACGACGTCGTCCGACTGATGCTAAGGTCCTTTACCGTTCTTGATCCTCATTTGGTGAATAATATTCGTGAGAATCCTAGGTACACCAAAATGTCGCCCGAAGAAGTCCTTGGAAAATTCGTAAGCGGGCGAATGATGATCAAGGAGGTGAGGTACGTGGACGACGCTATAAACGGTCCAATCAATGAGCCTCAACCCGTTGCTTTCAAGGCAACAAGGAGCAAGGAGGCGTTACCCAGCAAGGTAGCACAAATTGAGGCGGCCGGACTTAATGATGAAGAGATGGCCCTCATCATCAAAAGATTCAAGACGACGCTTAAGGGTTGCAAGGGACAGCCAAGCAAGACCAAAGCCAAGGGGAAGCGCTCATGCTTCAAATGCGGTAAGCTTGGTCATTTTATTGCTAACTGTCCCAACAATGATAGTAATCAGGATCAAGGGAACAAGAGGGAGAAAAAGAAGAACTATAAGAAGGCAAAGGGCGAGGCACATCTTGGCAAGGAGTGGGATTCAGATTGCTCCTCGTCCGACTTTGACAATGAAGGACTCGCCGCCACCGCCTTCAACAAGTCATCCCTCTTCCCCAACGAGCGTCACACATGCCTTATGGCAAGGGAGAAGAAGGTATGTACTCGAAACTCTACCTATGCTTCTTCAAGTGAGGACGAATCTAGTGATGAGGATGAAATAGATTATTCATGTTTATTTAAAGGTCTTGATAGAACCAAGGTAGATAAAATTAATGAATTGATTGATGCTTTGAATGATAAGAATAGGCTTTTAGAAAAACAAGAGGACTTGTTGTATGAAGAACATGACAAATTTGTAGAAGCACAAAAATCTCATGCCTTAGAAGTTAAGAGAAATGAAATGCTTTCTTGTGAATTATCTTCTTGCTATGAAACGATTTCTAGCTTAAGGAGCATTAATGATGATTTGAATGCTAAGTTAGAAATAGCTAGTAAATCAACAACTTGTGTAGAAAATGTTGTTACTTGCAATAGATGTAAAGATTTTGATATTGATGCGTGTAGTGAACACATAGCTTCTATTGCAAAGTTAAATGATGAAATGGCTAGTCTTAATGCCCAACTTAAGGCTAGCAAAAGTGATTTTGAAAAACTAAAATTTGCTAGGGATGCCTACACGATTGGTGGACACCCCTCAATTAAGGATGGGCTTGGCTTCAAGAGGGAAGCCAAGAACTTAACGAGCCATAAGGCTCCCATCTCCGCCAAGGAGAAAGGGAAGGCCCCTATGGCATGTAGTACTAAAAAGAACCATGCTTTTATGTACAATGATAGAAGACAATCTCATAGGAGTTGTAATGCTTTTGATTCACATGCCTATGATTCTTATGCTATGTTTGCTCCCAGTTCTTCCTATATGCATGGTAGAGATATGCCTAGGAAGAATATTCATCATGTGCCTAGAAAGAATAGTGTTCATGTTTCTAGGAAAGTTATGAATGGACCCTCTACAATTTATCATGCTTTAAATGCTTCCTTTGCTATTTGTAGAAAGGATAGGAAGATAGTTGCTAGGAAATTAGGGGCAAAATGCAAGGGTGATAAAACTTGCATTTGGGTCCCTAAGGAAATTGTGACTAACCTTGTAGGACCCAACAAGAGTTGGGTACCTAAGACCCAAGCCTAAATTTTCCTTGCAGGTTTATGCATCCGGGGGTTCAAGCTGGATTATCGACAGCGGATGCACAAACCATATGACGGGGGAGAAGAAGATGTTCACCTCCTACGTCAAGAATAAGGATTCCCAAGATTCAATCATATTCGGTGATGGGAACCAAGGCAAGGTGAAAGGTTTAGGCAAGATTGCAATATCTAATGAGCACTCTATCTCTAATGTGTTTTTTGTTGAGTCTCTTGGATATAATTTACTCTCTGTCAGTCAATTATGTAATATGGGATATAATTGTCTATTTACAAATGTAGATGTGTCTGTCTTTAGAAGATGTGATGGTTCACTAGCTTTTAAGGGTGTACTAGACGGCAAACTTTATTTAGTTGATTTTGCAAAAGAAGAGGCCGGTCTAGATGCATGCTTAATGGCTAAGACTTGCATGGGCTGGTTGTGGCATCGCCGCTTAGCACATGTGGGGATGAAGAACCTCCACAAGCTTCTAAAGGGAGAACACGTGATAGGTCTAACCAATGTACATTTCGAAAAAGATAGACCTTGTGCAGCTTGTCAAGCAGGTAAACAGGTGGGAGGAGCACATCACAGCAAGAATGTGATGACCACTTCAAGACCTCTGGAGCTGCTGCATATGGACCTCTTCGGACTCGTCGCCTATCTGAGCATAGGAGGAAGTAAGTATGGTCTAGTTATTGTTGATGACTTTTCCCGCTTCATTTGGGTGTTCTTTTTGCAGGATAAGTCTGAAACCCAAGGGACCCTCAAGCGCTTCCTAAGGAGAGCTCAAAATGAGTTTGAGCTCAAGGTGAAGAAGATAAGAAGCGACAACGGGTCCGAATTCAAGAATCTTCAAGTGGAGGAGTTCCTTGAGGAGGAGGGGATCAAGCACGAGTTCTCCGCTCCCTACACACCTCAGCAAAATGGTGTGGTAGAGAGGAAGAACAGGACACTCATTGATATGGCGAGGACCATGCTTGGAGTGTTCAAGACCCCCGAGCGTTTTTGGTCGGAAGCCGTGAACACGGCTTGCCACGCCATCAACAGGGTCTACCTTCACCGCCTCCTCGAAAAGACTTCATTTGAGCTGCTAACTGGTAACAAACCCAATGTGTCTTATTTTCGTGTATTTGGGAGCAAGTGTTATATTCTTGTGAAAAAAGGTAGAACTTCTAAATTTGCTCCCAAAGCTGTAGAAGGGTTTTTATTAGGGTATGATTCAAATACAAAGGCATATAGGGTCTTCAACAAATCATCGGGTTTGGTTGAAGTCTCTAGCGACGTTGTATTTGATGAGACTAATGGCTCTCCAAGAGAGCAAGTTGTTGATCTTGATGATGTAGATGAAGAAGACATTCCAACGGCCGCGATACGCACCATGGCGATTGGAGATGTACGGCCTCAGGAACAACTGGAACATGATCAACCGTCTTCCTCAACTATGGTGCATCCCCCAACCCAAGATGACGAACAGGTACCTCAAGTGGAGGCGCATGATCAAGGGGGAGCACAGGATGTTCAAGTTGAAGAGGAAGAAGCACCTCAGGCACCTCCAACCCAAGTTCGAGCGACGATCCAAAGGGATCATCCCATCGACCAAATTTTGGGTGATATTAGCAAGGGAGTAACTACTCGTTCAAGATTAGTTAATTTTTGTGAGCATTACTCTTTTGTCTCTTCTATCGAGCCTTTTAGGGTAGAAGAGGCCTTGCTGGATCTGGACTGGGTGCTGGCCATGCAGGAGGAACTCAACAACTTCAAGCGCAATGAAGTTTGGACACTGGTGCCTCGCCCCAAGCAAAATGTTGTGGGAACCAAGTGGGTGTTCCGCAACAAACAAGACGAGCACGGGGTGGTGACAAGGAACAAGGCTCGACTTGTGGCAAAAGGCTATGCCCAAGTCGCAGGTTTGGACTTTGAGGAGACGTTTGCTCCTGTGGCTAGGCTAGAATCAATTCGTATTTGGCTAGCATATGCCGCTCACCATTCTTTCAGGTTGTACCAAATGGATGTAAAGAGCGCTTTCCTCAACGGGCCAATCAAGGAGGAGGTGTACGTAGAGCAACCCCTAGGCTTCGAGGATGAACGGTACCCCGACCACGTGTGTAAGCTCTCTAAGGCGCTCTATGGACTTAAGCAAGCCCCAAGAGCATGGTATGAATGCCTTAGAGACTTTTTAATTGCTAATGCTTTCAAGGTCGGGAAAGCCGATCCAACTCTTTTTACTAAGACTTGCGATGGTGATCTTTTTGTGTGCCAAATTTATGTCGATGACATAATATTTGGTTCTACTAACCAAAAGTCTTGTGAAGAGTTTAGCAGGGTGATGACGCAGAAATTCGAGATGTCGATGATGGGCGAGTTGAACTACTTCCTTGGGTTCCAAGTGAAGCAACTCAAGGACGGCACTTTCATCTCCTAAACGAAGTACACGCAAGACTTGCTAAAGCGGTTTGGGAAGAAGGATGCCAAGCCCGCAAAGACGCCGATGGGAACTGACGGACACACCGACCTCAACAAAGGTGGTAAGTCCGTTGATCAAAAAGCATACCGGTCCATGATAGGTTCTTTGCTTTATTTATGTGCTAGTAGACCGGATATTATGCTTAGCATATGCATGTGTGCTAGATTTCAATCCGATCCTAAGGAATGTCACTTAGTGGCTGTTAAGCGAATTTTGAGATATTTAGTCGTTACGCCTTGCTTCGGGATCTGGTATCCAAAGGGGTCTAACTTTGACTTGATTGGGTACTCAGATTCCTACTATGCTGGATGTAAGGTCGATAGGAAGAGTACATCGGGGACATGCCAATTCTTAGGAAGGTCCCTGGTGTCGTGGAACTCTAAGAAACAAACTTCCGTTGCCCTATCCACCGCTGAGGCCGAGTACATTGCCGCAGGACAGTGTTGCGCGCAACTACTTTGGATGAGGCAAACCCTCCGGGACTTTGGCTACAATCTGAGCAAAGTCCCACTCCTATGTGATAATGAGAGTGCTATCCGAATAGCGGAAAATCCTATTGAACACAGCCGCACAAAGCACATTGACATCCGGCATCACTTTTTGAGAGACCACCAGCAAAAGGGAGATATCGAAGTGTTTCATGTTAGAACCGAGAACCAGCTAGCCGATATCTTCACTAAGCCTTTAGATGAAAAGACCTTTTGCAGGCTGCGAAGTGAGCTAAATATCCTAGATTCACGGAACTTGGATTGAATTGTAGCATATATGTGTTTATGCCTTTGATCATGTTCATTCTGCATTTTGTTGCTTATTGTGGTGCTCAAGTTGTACAAACACTCCCTGGACCTCACAAGTCCGTTTTGCAAGTGATGCACATATTTAGGGGGAGCTGTGCTACAACTTGACCCTTTGAGACTAACCATGTACTTGAGTTTGGTTGTTTTAGCCTCAAAGGAGGATTGAAAGGGAAAAGGTGGACTTGGACCATGCAAGACTTCCACTGCACTCCGATGAAAAGAGTA
Source organism: Zea luxurians (assembly GCA_029449295.1). Taxonomy (NCBI): domain Eukaryota; kingdom Viridiplantae; phylum Streptophyta; class Magnoliopsida; order Poales; family Poaceae; genus Zea; species Zea luxurians. Next base: position 34,205,328 of record JAOPSE010000026.1, on the reverse strand, counting down.
ACTTTTCCAAGTTCATCTTTATACTCATATTGCCTTTATGTTCTCATTTGAAGATTTTGGTGAGGCAATGGGGTTAATGGGCCAAGATTGATCCCGTTTTGGTGCTTGATGCCAAAGGGGGAGAAAATAAAGGCCAAAGCGATAAATGGATCAGCTACCACTTGAGAGATTTTGAAAATAGTAGAATAGAGTTTTTGGTTTGTCAAAACTCTTTTATTGTCTCTCTTGTCAAAAGTAGGCTTCTTGTGGGGAGAAGTGTTGATTATGGGAAAAAGGGGAGTTTTTGAAATCTTGAATCAATTTCTCTTGGAATGACTCTCTTTATGTCTTAACATGTGTGTTTGACTTAGAGATAGAAATTTGAGTTTGATTTGCAAAAACAAACCAAGTGGTGGCATAGAGTGATCCATATATGTCAAATTTGAATCAAAACAATTTTGAGTTCTTAGTTGAATTGATTTTGTACTTGTTCTACTTGCTTTATGTTGTGTTGGCATAAATCACCAAAAAGGGGGAGATTGAAAGGGAAATGTGCCCTTGGGCCATTTCTAAGTATTTTGGTGGTTTAGTGTCCAACACAAGTGCCTAAGTGTAAAAAGGTGGACAAAGTACAAATCAAGGATAAAGGTATGTTTCTCAGACTTAGTACATTGTTTTAGAGACTAATGTATTGTGTCTAAGTGCTGGAAATAGAAAAAATCCAATTGAAAATGCCTTGGCTCGAGCAGCCAAGACTTTGCTCAGTCTGGATCACCGGACTGTCCGGTGGTGCACCAGGCTGGCTCTGGCGAACAGGCTGCTCTCGGGACTTCGACGGCGGTGTACGACTATAATTCACCGGACTGTCCGGTGGGCCGTTCACAGGCGAACTCGTCGCTCTCGGGAATTCATCGGCGACGTACGGCTATAATTCACCGGACTGTCTGGTGTGCACCGGACTGTCCGGTGAGCCAACTGTCGGCCGGGCCAACGGTCGGCCGCGCGATCTGCGCGGGACACGTGGCCGAGCCAACGGCTAGTAGGAGGCACCGGACTGTCCGGTGTGCACCGGACATGTCCGGTGCGCCAACGGCTCTCTGGCTGCCAACGGTCGACTGCGTCATTTTTGGAAGGAAATCGGGCACCGGACAGTGTCCGGTGTGCACCGGACTGTCCGGTGCGCCAGTCGACAGAAGGCAAGATCAGCCTTCCTAGATTGCTCTCAACGGCTCCTAGCTGCCTTGGGGCTATAAAAGGGACCCCTAGGCGCATGGAGGAGCATACCAAGCATTCCTACAACATTCCTAAGCACCAAGACATCAATTCCGCGCCTTTGATTCTTTGCGATAGCAATTAGAGCTCTAGTTGAGTGGTGAACTCATTGAGTTGTGTTGTGAGCTCTCGTTGCGATTTGTGTGCGTGGTGTTGCTGTGATTTCTTGTCTTGAGTGCGTTGCTAATCCCTCCCTTGCTCTGTGCTTCTTTGTGAACTTCAATTGTAAGGGCGAGAGACTCCAAGTTGTGGAGATTCCTCGCAAACGGGATTGAGTAAAGCAAGCAAAACACCGTGGTATTCAAGTGGGTCTTTAGACCGCTTGAGAGGGGTTGATTGCAACCCTCGTCCGTTGGGACGCCACAACGTGGAGTAGGCAAGCGTTGGTCTTGGCCGAACCACGGGATAACCACCGTGCCATCTCTGTGATTGATTTCTTGTGGTTATTGTGTTTTAACTCCTCTCTAGCCACTTGGCATTTACTGTGCTAACACTTAACCAAGTTTTTGTGGCTTAAGTTTTCAAGTTTTACAGGATCACCTATTCACCCCCCTCTAGGTGCTCTCACTATTAAGCCCAATCTAGGGTTAGGTATCCTACTCTAGGGTTTCACTAGTAACATGTCACTTCAATACAACTTGTTTGAAATTTTTACCTAGTGAATGCACTCTAGATGTGAAAAACACATGAAATGCCAATGCTTATGATGTTATGCTCAAGTTTTAGTAACAGAAACACAGGGGTGTTACATCAGCGGTGGATAGGGCAACGGATGTTTGTTTCTTTGAACTCCAAGACACCAGGGACCTTCCTAGGAATTGGCACGTCCCTGATGTACTCTTCCTATCAACCTTGCATCCAGCATAATCAGAGTCTGAATATCCAATTAAGTCAAAGGTAGACCCCTTTGGATACCAGATCCTGAAGCAAGGCGTAGCAACTAAATATCTAAGAATTCGCTTTACGGCCACAAGGTGACATTCCTTGGGGTCGGATTGAAATCTAGCACACATGCATACACTAAGCATAATGTCCGATCTACTAGCACATAAATAAAGCAAGGAACCTATCATAGACCGGTATGCCTTTTGATCAACAGACTTACCTCCTTTGTTGAGGTCGACATGTCCGTCGGTTCCCATCGGTGTCTTCGCAGGCTTGGCGTCCTTCATCCCAAACCTCTTGAGAAGATCTTGAGTGTACTTCGTTTGGGAGAGGAAAGTGACATCCTTGAGTTGCTTCACTTGGAACCCAAGGAAGTAGGTCAACTTGCCCATCATCGACATCTCAAACTTTTGAGTCATCACCCTGCTAAACTCCTCACAAGACTTTTGATTAGTAGAACCAAATATTATGTCATCGACATAAATTTGGCACATAAAAAGGTCACTGTCACAAGTCTTAGTGAAAAGAGTGGGATCGGCTTTCCCAACCTTGAAAGCATTAGCAATTAAGAAATCTCTAAGGCATTCATACCATGCTCTTGGGGCTTGCTTAAGTCCATAGAGCGCCTTAGAGAGCTTAAAAACGTGGTCGGGATATTAGTCATCCTCAAAGCCAGGGGGTTGTTCAACGTACACCTCCTCCTTGATTGGCCCATTGAGGAAAGCACTCTTCACATCCATTTGAAACAACCTAAAAGGGTGGTGAGCGGCATAGGCTAATAATATTTGAATAGACTCTAGCCTAGCCACAGGAGCAAAAGTCCCCTCGAAATCCAAACCTGCGACTTGGGCATAACCTTTTGCCACAAGTCGAGCCTTGTTTCTTGTCACCACCCCATGCTCGTCTTGCTTGTTGCGGAACACCCACTTGGTTCCCACAACATTTTGCTTGGGACGTGGCACCAGGCTCCAAACTTCATTCCTCTTGAAGTTATTGAGCTCTTCCTGCATGACCAACACCCAGTCCGGATCCTGCAAGGCCTCTTCTACCCTGAAAGGCTCAACAGAAGAGACAAACGAGTAATGCTCACAAAAATTAGCTAAACGTGAGCGAGTTGTTACTCCCTTGCTTATGTCACCCAGAATCTGATTGACGAGGTGATTTCTTTGGATCGTTGCTCGGACTTGAGTTGGAGGGGCCAGTGGTGCTTCTTCCTCCATAACTTGTTCTTCTTGTGCTCCCCCTTGATCACGCGCTTCTTCTTAAGGAACCTGTCCATCATCTTGAGCTGGGGGATACACCATAGTTGAGGAAGAAGGCTGATCTTGCTCTTGTTGTTCCTGTGGTCGCACATCTCCAATCGCCATCATGCGTATTGCGGTCGTTGGAACATCATCTTCATCTACATCATCAAGATCAACTTGCTCTCTTGGAGAGCCATTAGTCTCATCAAATACAACGTCGCTAGAGACTTCAACCAAACCCGATGATTTGTTGAAGACTCTATACGCCCTTGTATCTGAGTCATACCCTAGTAAAAACCCTTCTACTGCCTTAGGAGCAAATTTAGAATTTCTACCTTTCTTCACTAGAATGTAACATTTGCTCCTAAATACACGAAAGTATGAGACGTTGGGTTTGTTACCGGTAAGTAGTTCATACGAGGTCTTCTTGAGAAGGCGATGTAGGTAGAGCCGGTTTATGGCGTGGCAAGTTGTATTCACAGCTTCCAACCAAAACCGCTCGGGTGTCTTGAACTCTCCAAGCATCGTCCTCACCATGTCGATGAGCGTCATGTTCTTCCTCTCTACCACACCGTTTTGCTGTGGTGTGTAGGGAGTGGAGAACTCGTGCTTGACACCTTCTTCTTCAAGATATTCCTCAACTTGCAGATTCTTGAACTCGGACCCGTTGTCGCTTCTTATCTTTTTCACCTTGAGCTCAAATTTGTTTTGATCCCTTCTTAGAAAGCGCTTTAGGGTCCCTTGGGTTTCTGATTTATCCTGCAAAAAGAACACCCAAGTGAAGCGGGAAAAATCATCAACAATTACTAGACCATACTTACTTCCCCCGATGCTAAGGTAGGCGACAGGTCCGAAGAGGTCCATATGTAGTAATTCTAGTGGTCTTGATGTTGTTATCATATTCTTGTTGTGATGAGTGCTCTCCACCTGTTTTCCTGCCTGACAAGCTGCACAAGGTCTATCTTTCTCGAAACATACATTTGTTAGTCCTAACACATGTTCTCCCTTTAGAAGTTTGTGAAGGTTCTTCATCCCAACATGTGCTAGACGGCGATGCCACAGCCAGCCCATGCTAGTCTTAGCTATTAAGCATGCATGTAGATCGGCCTCCTCTTTTGAAAAATCAACTAAGTAGAGTTTGCCGTCTAATACACCCTTAAACGCTAATGAACCATCACTCCTTCTAAAGACAGAAACATCAACATTTGTAAACAAATAATTGTAGCCCATGTGGCACAATTGACTTATAGACAGGAGATTATATCCAAGCGACTCTACTAGAAATACATTTGAAATGGAGTGCTTGTTGGTGATGGCTATCTTGCCCAAGCCTTTGACCTTGCCATGGTTCCCATCTCCAAAGATGATCGTATCCTAGGAATCCTTGTTCTTGACGTAGGAGGTGAACATCTTCTTCTCCCCCGTCATGTGGTTTGTGCACCGCTATCGATAATCTAGCTTGTGCCCTCGGATGCATAAACCTGCAAGGCAATTTACACTTGGGTTTTAGGTACCCAACTCTTGTTGGGTCCTACAAGGTTAGTCACAATAGCCTTTGGAACCCAAATACAAGTCTTATCTTCCTTGCATTTGGATCCCAACTTTCTAGCAACTACTTTTTCCTTCTTACATAAAAGAGCAAATAAAGTATTGCAAGCATGGTAAATGATAGTAGATTCATTGCACATTTTCCTAGGCACATGATAAACAACATTACCTTTTCTAGGCCTACTTCTACCATGCACAAAAGTAGAGCTTGAAGCAAACATAGCATGTGAATCAAAAGCATCATGATCATAACTCCTATTATAATTGGAATGACTAGCAATTTTCCTATTATACATGAAAGCATGATTCCTTTTAATGCTACTAGCCATAGGGGCCTTCCCTTTCTCCTTGGCGAGAATGGGAGCCTTTTGGCTTGTTAAGTTCTTGGTTTCCTTTCGAAAACCAAGTCCATCCTTAATAGAGGGGTGTCTACCAATTGTGTAGGCATCCCTGGCAAATTTTAATTTATCAAAATCAATTTTGCAAGTCTTAAGTTGAGCATTAAGACTTACCACTTCATCATTCAATTTTGTAATAGCAATAAGATGTTCATTACAAGCATTAACATCAAAGTCCTTACATCTATTACAAATACTAACATGCTCTACACATGAATTAGATTTATTAGATTCCTCTAGCTTAGCATTTAAATCATCATTTAAACTCTTTAAACTAGATATAGTTTCATGGTAAGCAGATAACTCAGAAGATAGCGTTTCATTCCTTTTAGTTTCTAAAGCAAGAGATTTTTGTACACTAACAAATTTGTCATGTTCTTCATATAAAATGTCCTCTTGCTTCTCTAGCAATCTATCTTTTTCATTTAGAGCATCAATTAACTCATTGATTTTATCTACTTTAGCTCTATCTAAACCCTTAAATAAATCAGTATAATATACTTCATCATCACTAGAATCATCATCGCTTGAAGTAGTATACTTAGGGGTTTCTCGAACACTTACCTTCTTTTCCTTGGCCATGAGGCAAGGGTGGCGTTCATTGGGGAAGAGAGAAGACTTGTTGAAGGCCGAGGCTGCCAGTCCTTCATCGTCGAAGTCGGATGAAGAGCAGTCCAAGTCCCATTCTTTACCAAGGTGTGCCTCGCCCTTCGCCTTCTTGTAAACCTTCTGAGAGCACCTAGAGGGGGGGTGAATAGGTGATCCTGTAAAACTTGAAACTTAGTGCGACAAAAACTTGATTAGGAGTTAGCACAATAAGGCCATGTGGCTAGAGAGGAGTCTTAGCAAAACACAATAACCACAAAGAGATCAACACAGAGATGGCACAGTGGTTTATCCCGTGGTTCGGTCAAGTCCAATACTTGCCTACTCCACGTTGTGGCGTCCCAACGGACGAGGGTTGCACTCAACCCCTCTCAAGCGGTCCAAAGACCCACTTGAATACCACGGTGTTTTGCTTTCACTTTACTATATCCCGCTTGCGAGGAATCTCCACAACTTGGAGCCTCTCGCCCTTACAAAGATGTTCACAAAGAAGCACGGGAGTAAGGATGGGATGAGCAACACACACAAGACACAAAATCAGAGCAACACACGCACACAAGTCACAACACGAGCTCTCAACACAACTCAAAGAGTTCTCTACTCAAACGGAGCTCTAGTTGCTATCACAAGGAATCGAATGCGCGGAATTGAAGTCTTGGTGCTTAGGAATGCTTAGAGAATGCTTGGTGTCCTCCCTCATGCGCCTAGGGGCCCCTTTTATAGCCCCAAGGCAGCTAGGAGCCGTCGAGAGCATTCCAGGAAGGCAATTCTTGCCTTCTGTCGCCTGGCGCACCGGACAGTCCGGTGCACCACTGGACACTGTCTGGTGCGGATTTGTTTCCTTCTTTGGTGAAGCCGACCGTTGCAGATTCAGAGCCGTTGGCGCACCGGACACTGTCCGGTGCACACCGGACAGTCCGGTGCCCCCTTCTGACCGTTGGCTCGGCCACGCGTCGCGCGCGGATTACGCGGCCGACCGTTGGCCCGGTCGACCGTTGGCTCACCGGACAGTCCAGTGCACCACCGGATAGTTCGGTGATTTATAGCCGTACGACGTTGATCGCTTCCCGAGAGCGACGACTTCGCCTGTGAATGGCTCACCGGATAGTCCAGTGCACCACCGGACAGTCCGGTGATTTATAGCCGTACGTCGTTAATCGCTTCCCAAGAGCAGCCAGTTGATAGTCGCCAGCCTGGCGCACCGGACACTGTCCGGTGCACCCAGACTGCGCAGAGTCTTGGCTTCATAGCCAAGTCTTTTCCAAATTGATCTTTTCCTGTTTCTAGCACTTAGACACAATACATTAGTCTCCAAAACAATGTACTAAGTCTTAGAAACATACCTTTCCTCTTGATTTGCACTTTGTCCATCAATAGGCATAGATTAACACTTAAGCAATTGTGTTGGCACTCAATCACCAAAATACTTAGAAATGGCCCAAGGGCACATTTCCCTTTCACCTTCTTCTTCTCCCTCTTCCCATGCTTTTCTTGTTCCTGGTCATTTTCATTATCGGGGCATTATGCTATAAAATGACCAGTCTTACCGCATTTGAAGCAGGAGCGCTTCCCCTTTGCTTTGTTCTTGTTGGGGTGCTCCTTGTGTCCTTTTAGAGCAGTCTTGAAGCGTTTAATGATTAGGGCCATCTCTTCTTCGTTTAGCCCGGTAGCTTCAACTTGTGCCACCTTGCTTGGTAGCACCTCCCTGCTGCTTGTTGCTTTGAGGGCAACAGTTTGAGGCTCGTGGACGGGTAGTGGACCATTTAGAGCATCGTCCACATATCGGGCCTCCTTCACCATCATACGCCCGCTCACAAACTTCCCAAGAATCTCCTCGGGCGTCATCTTGGTGTACCTGGGATTCTCACGAATAAGGTTAACAAGATGTGGGTCAATTACCGTGAATGACCTTAGCATAAGTCGGACGACGTCGTGGTCCATCCATCTTGTGCTTCCATAGCTTCTAATCTTGTTAACCAGGGTCTTGAGCCTGTTGTATGTTTGTGTTGGCTTCTCTCTCTTGATCATCGCGAACCTTCCCAGCTCGCCTTCCACCAACTCCATTTTGGTGATCATGGTGGCGTCGTTCCCCTCATGAGATATCTTAAGGGTGTCCCAGATTTGCTTGGCGTTGTCCAAGCCGCTCACCTTGTTGTACTCATCCCTGCATAAGGATGCTAGCAAGACAGTGGTAGCTTGTGCATTCTTATGAATTTGCTCGTTAATAAACACAGGGTTATCCGTACTATCAAAATGCATTCCATTTTCAACTATCTCCCAAATACTAGGATGGAGAGAAAATAAGTGACTACGCATTTTGTGACTCCAAAAAGAGTAGTCCTCTCCATCAAAGTGTGGAGGTTTACCAAGAGGAATTGAAAGCAAATGAGCATTGGAATTGAAAGGAATACGAGAATAATCAAATGAATAATTTTGATTAACTGTTTTCTTCTTTGAAGAGGAGTCGTCGTCGTCGTGTGGTGAAGAAGATGAGGCATCACTGTCGTAGTAGATTATCTTCTTGATGCACCTCTTCTTCTTTCCATCTCTTTTCTTATGACTCGAGCCTGAGTCGGTTGGCTTGTCGTCTCTAGGCTCGTTGAGGAAGGACTCCTTTTCCTTGTCGTTGACCACCATCCCCTTTCCCTTAGGATCCATCTCTTCGAGCGATTAGTCCCTTACGTGAAGAGAACGGCTCTGATACCAATTGAGAGCACCTAGAGGGGGGGGGGGTGAATAGGTGATCCTGTAAAAATCAAAAACTAATAGCCACAAAACTTAGTTATAAGTGTTAGTGTGGCTAAGTGGCTTGAAGCGATCTCTTGCGAACACAGACAAACAAAGAGAGAGCAATCACAAAAGACACACGATTTTTATCCTGTGGTTCGACCAAGTAAAACTTGCCTACTTCCACGTTGTCGCGTCCCAATGGACGAGGGTTGCACTCAACCCCTTTCAAGTGATCCAATGATCAACTTGAATACCACGGCTTTCTTCCTTAGTCTTTTCTCCCGTTTGTGAGGAATCTCCACAACTTGGAGCCTCTCGCCCTTACAATGATGATCACAAAAGAAGCACAGAAGTAAGGGAGGGGAGAGCAACGCACACAAGACTCAAATGATAGCACAATCACGCACACAAGTCACAACTCGAGCTCAAAACACAACGCACGGAGTTCTCAACTCAAATGGAGGTCAAGTCACTATCTCAAAGAATCAAATGCGCGAAGTTGGAGTCTTAGAATGTTTCTTGTAAGCTTGGGTAGCTCCTCCATGCGCCTAGGGGTCCCTTTTATAGCCCCAAGGCAGCTAGGAGCCGTTGAAGATCAACAAGGAAGGCTATCCTTGCCTTCTGTCGAGTGGCGCACCGGACAGTCCGGTGTGCCACCGGACAGTCATTGTAGACGGTCCGGTGTCGATCTCCATCCTTTTTTGGCGCAGACGACCGTTGCACCTTTGGGCCAGTTGGCGCACCGAACACTGTCCGGTGCACACCGGACAGTCCGGTGCCCCCTGCCGACCGTTGGTGCGAGCCACGCGTCGCTCGCGGATTGCGTGGCCGACCGTTGCGCTGGCGACCGTTGGCTCACCAGACAGTCCGGTGAATTATAGCCGTACACCGCCGATTTTTCCCAAGAGTGGCCTGTTCACCGGAGGCTGGCCTGGCGCGCCGGACACTATTCGGTGTGCCAAGCCGAGCTGGACTTCGGCTGTACCAAGCCAAGTCTTTTGCATTTATTTTCTTCTCTTGTTTTCTCTGTTTCTAACACTTAGACAATATAAGTTAGTACTCAAAACAATGTACTAAGTCTAGAAACATACCTTGTTACATGATTTGCACTTCTTGCTTATTTGGCACATAATCAACTCACTTAATATGTGTTTGGACACTTAATCACCAAAACATTATAAAAATGGCCCAAGGGCACATTTTCCTTTCAGTTGTGCTGAAGGGCAAGAAGATCAAGGTTTTGACCGACCGACCAAGATACATTGAAACAGCCACAGTGCCAAAATTTGGTGAAGTAACATCTTCCACTGTCGAAGCAGAACAAGCTGCTCCTGCCGGTCGGAGCGCCGAAGATCAGCTACAGTACCGAAGGTTTCTGCAACCGGATCGGCCAGGGTGCTGATACAAACTGCCGAAGCTAAAGGAGAAACGGCCGAGAAACCAGACCTAGAGGAAACGGCAGGATTGTCGGAGCCAGAATTACCGAAGGTGGCAAAAACTCCTGCAATAACTCCCAAGAGGAGAAGAATGGCAAGCGTGTTGGATGCTGTCATGGAGACAACAAGGGTATTGGCTCCTGCTCCTGCAAAAAAGGTTGCCGAAGCTGTGGCGGTTCGTGCTGAAACCGAAGCTGAGCCCTCAGCGCCGATGGAGGCAGAGCCTGCTGCAACTAAGAGAGCTGAGCAAAAATCTCCAGATATCAGCATGGCTCTGGAAAAGGATGCGCCCGAAAAGGCTAAAACTCCTATTCCCGAAGCCCCATCCAAAGATTTTGATTTTATTATTCGACATGCTTCAGGAAAAAGACTATCTAAAGAAGAAATTGCAGAAGCCAGACACTACGCCCGGGAACTGAAATACCCGAAAGGGGCCTTGGTGTACAATGGCACGGACGAAGATGACTTCCTATACTGTCTCCCAGACAATAAGGAAATATCCGTCTGCCGGGAGATGGCCAAAAATATGTGATTTCTGAAGCTTGAAGCTGGCCTCTCCGCCATGTCAAAGAATGAGCTCGTAGATAACCTTGCATACAACAGTCTGAAGGTACGGAAGTGATGAACTTAAAAATAGATTATCTTGTCTTGTATTCTCGTGCTGATCCTATCTTTTTGCAGGGCTTAATTCTTAGCAACGCTTTGAGGGCGCAAAAGAATGCTGAAGATGAAAGCTGTGTGATAGCCCTCGACAACCTTCGGTCAGAAGTTATTAAGCTGAGAAATGAAGCCGCGGAAAAATATAAAATCCTGCTTTCATTAGTGGATAAAGTGAAAAAATGAAGTAAAATTTAACACTCAATCCGAAGCTTATAAAGCCGAAATTAAAGACAGAAAAAACTTGCCGAAGCTAATGAAAATTTTGAACTTGCAAAAGCTAAGCAAGAAATAAGTGAATGGTCGAAAACTAGGCTAGAGAAAAATGTTGAGGAGCTTCGCGAATCCAAGGAGAGGTGCTTCGAAAAATCCTTGGATTGCGTAAGAAAATTGAAAACCAGCTTTGCCAGGGTGGGTGCTTATTCTTCCGAAGAGAACTTCATTAGAGGCGACCTTGAGGGTGTTATTTATTGGATAAGTGGGGAAGCTGAAGCTTTTGAAGAGATCCTCAGCGCTCGTGAGGACATTTGTGCTTTCACCGGCGCTCGAGGGATTGCGGCAATTCTGGAGAAGGCTGGTTGCGACCATGTTAAAGCTGCGGCCCAGACTGAAGCCGCCTTCTCCACAGACGACACGAGAGATCCTTTGGCCGAAGCTACTTTAGTGGGTGGAAAGTTTTACTCCGATGTTTGGGTGAACGGTGGCCGAGAATTAGCCAGCGAAATCATAAAGAAAAATGAAAAAGAAACCCATGATGCCTGAGAAGAAGCTAAGCGAGCCGAAGAAGCTGCCGAGCGCGCAAAGCGTATAGGTATTGTTTCTGAATTTTAGCTTCGGTGTTTATTTTCTGGCTTCGAACTAACAGTTTGTCTGTTACAGCTAAACTCTCACCGCTGCCCGAGCCATACGACTGTGGCAGCCCTCCTAAGTTATCGGGCCCACGTGCACCAATCCTTGCCTTGATAGCCTCAGACGGCTATGTACGTGTACCAGGTAACTTAACAAGGCTATCACGAGTTCAACAACTTGAACTCATCATCCCAAGGATCTCCCACCATACATGCATATTACAGAAATCACATTCGATACACACACACTTCGGAGATAAGAGCGGAAGACTTTATAAAACATTCTTTTCATTTCTAAAACTGAAGTTTATTACATAGGAAGGTTACATTTATTACAAGTCCTGATATACTCAAAGTGCATAACTTATTACAATAGCAGGAAGGTAGGAACCCTCCAAAGCTTATACACAATCCTGTGTATAAGATGGATCAAGGGGGAGGAAGCTCACAGCCTGTGTGTCCCTGAAATTGAATTCAGAGAACAGCCATATACCTGAACCTGAGATTTTCATTACAATTTTCTCTCACTTTCACACAATGACTCAATATACTTCCTTACTAGGAACTATTCCACTACCTTCACTCCCCATCTTTGCTTTAATGGTTGTTAATTAAAGCTCCACAAATTTTGTGTTAGCAAGCTCCAAAGTTGACCAACAGAGTACTGAAACTGGGTTTCAGCTAGCTACTCCAAATTCAGCACACACTTGTCTGATAGAGAGTTTAGAGGTGTTTTACTCCCACTTTTGTGTAGAACAAAGTCCAACCCTCTGGATAAAACTTATTCTATGTACTATGGACTCCAACTTTGCCACATAGTTCATAGTCCAAACCCACAAGAGTTGGTCGCAATAGGGCTCTAAACTTTGCATCACGCACTGATTTCAGACTTTAAACTCTGAATAGACTAAGTCACTAGCCACCAGACAGTCCAACCTTTGAGCAGCTGTTACTTCACTTTTTATGTGGGATCATGTCCATCATCCTTCAATAAAGTTGTTCACCATTAGGTGGTCTTGAATTCCTCTATATACTCTACAGCCTAAAACCTCATGGATTAGGCACAAATGGGCTCAAAAACAGCAACTTTCACTGAAATTCAGTTTTCAGTAACTGAATACAAATCAGTTTCAGCCACAAATAGTCCAACTTTGAACAAGTTTTTCTCCATTTTCTGTGTGGAATCAAGTCAAAGACACTTTAGTAGATTTGTTCACTATCATATGGCTTCAACTTCTCTATAAACACCCTAGCACAAAACATTACAGAATAGCCACAAACCAGCTCCAAAACTGATATCCACACTGAAATTCAGTTACTGTTTCCAATCTGAAAATTCAGAAACACAGCAGCACCACTTTAAACCACTCTTTTTCTTGGGTTCCAAATATTTCTAGGGGACAATTGCTTAATAAAGTTTATACTCCTATAGTTCCTCTCCAAGTTTGGTATAGTGATCAATAACCAAAACCTCTTGGATTCCAAACTCCAATAGCCCAAAGTTTGCATCAAACACAGAAATTCAGAATCTGAATTTACTCCCAAGTCTGAATTTGACAATCGCTGACAGCTCTATTTTAGACTAGTTTTACTCCAAGTTCCATGCAACTTTAGGGGTGTGATCTTTAACCAAACTTACACACCAATACATGGGCTTCCATCTTTATATAGCACTCTTAGCCCATAACTATATGGATTAGCCCCAAACAGATTCCAAAGTTGCTCCAAAACATAAAGATTTCAGATTCAGATATAACACTAAGTTTGAAACCCACAATTTCTGATAGCGCTACTTTAGACCAACTTTTCTCTAGGTTCCAAATAGTTTTAGAGCTAGATGACTTAACCAAACTTATACTCCTCATGTAGCTCTATGACTTTGTTATAAGGACCATCTTCAAAATGCTTATAGATCAGAATTTATAAGAGTTCAAAGTTGGCTAGTTTATATTAATTTCATAAGTTCCAATTTGAATCCAAAACTGAATTTCTGCAAATTACTCCAAATTCTTCCACACAACTTGGGAATCTCCAAATATAAAAGTTGTTCACCTTTTCCAAACTCTACAACTTTGGCACTTTGACTTTTGCCCAATTGTCTCTAGATTTTGAATTCCACTTTTAGGGCAAATTTAGGGTTTCAAATATGGTTCCTTCTCATCTAGTGATTTACCAACTCAATTCATCCTCCTAAAAGATGAGTGACTCCTTAATTTCAAATCCAACTCTAGTATATGAAGCTCATGTCCAAAGTGTCCCTGGTTTACGAGTTGTTTTGTTCATCCACAATTCCAAGCAAGGTTTCCAAATCTCACTTAAGGTTTTTTTAAGGTCAATTCAGTTCATCAATTAATTCTTCCACTTAACATACCTCTGAAATCATAGTTTCTCTCGGTTCTAAGTCTTGCCTTTAGCACTCTAAGACTTCAAACCAACTTATCACTTGCTTGAGAGATGATCTACTCCTATTTAACTTGAGCCAAGTCCTTAAACTAAACTCTAAACCCAACACACAACACCACACTTTTGAAAAAGTTTAACCTAGTGAATGCATTCTAGGTATATCAAACAAGATAATGCAAGTGCTTATGATGACATGTCAGCATTTTAGTTATCATAACACCTGGGGTGTTACAGTCTCCCCCCCTAAAAAGAAATCTCGTCCCGAGATTAAAAGTCCAGGCTAAGTAATGGAAAAGCAAATGTGTCATCGGTTTCTTTCCCCATTACTCCTACAACGTAGGAGGTGTGCCCGTATTGGTTCATACCAAAGACAAACTACATAAGACCTAGGACTTACAAGGAACTCGAAAATCAAGGAAATATCTTTCGAAACATCCCTTCGATACACATATGGCTTCCTCTTCTGTGTGTTGGTTCCACTATATCTCGTAAAACTCGATAACTCATCTTCGAGTGACCTAATCCTTTTAATCCAAAACCTTTACGGAACACTCCCAGTGGGTTAAATCTAGTTCAAGGTTAACACCTAAAATCTCAATAACATGCTTGGGGACTCGAAGATATTTCTTTAACCGGGGCACATGGAACATGTTGTGCATTGTTGACAAATTCTTTGGCAACTGTACCTTATAAACTACTGGTCCACCAAATGAACTGAGTTCCAAGGCTTCACGAATTGGAAAAGGAATTATAGAAAAGCAAAGATAGGTAGCATGAATAGGATGGATGAAACATGTACTAAGCTACTATATAGGGGGTTTAACTTAAAATTGTATGTCATGATGCATGCTCGTCCTATTCATCCTCACAATTCTTGCCAACACATAATGGCTATCACATTCTATGGTGGTGGCAATCCTACTTACTCCGTCATCTATCACTAGTCGCACCTTCCTAGGGTTTAGTTAGTGTACCTGCAGAAAATTGCATTATAGTTGTGGGTTAGTGGTTAACATCCTAAACTAAGCCACCTTATAGTCCTTAACTTAACCATATACTATTTGCACTTCAACTATTAGGACTTGCTTATTCATTCTTAAGTTTTTTCCAAAATAATTTGGACTCAAAATCCTTTTGAAGTCTATCAAAGGATTACTTTAATATCCATGCTAATGGGGGATCGCTCCGATACCAATCTGTGGCAGCCCTCCCAAGTTATCGCGCCCACGTGCACCAATCCTTGCCTTGATGGCCTCAGATGGCTATGCACGTGTACCAGGTAGCTTAACAAGGCTATCACGAGTTCAACAACTTGAACTCATCATCCCAAGGATCTCCCACCATACATGCATATTACAGAAATCACATTTGATACACACACACTTCGAAGATAAGAGCGGAAGACTTTATAAAACATTCTTTTCATTTCTAAAACTAAAGTTTATTACATAGGATGGTTACATTTATTACAAGTCCTGATATACTCAAAGTGCATAACTTATTACAATAGCAGGAAGGTAGGAACCCTCCAAAGCTTATACACAATCCTAACTAATCCTCCTCCAGAACTTGAAACGCCTTCCAGCCACAGGAACTCCTAGAATACTCCTCATCACCTACAACAACATGGGTTCGAAAACCCTGAGTACGAAGTGTACTTTCGCAAGTCTTACCCGACTAAGGAAAAATGACTCTCAAGGATATGCTGGTGAAATAGGAATCAATGAAAGGCTTTAGCAAGAATCAAATTAGATACTTTTGCAGAAATAGCTTACTACAGTGAGTCCTTACTTTCAATATTTTAACGCCAGATTAAATATTAATAGACTCTGGTTGCATCTAGTCTAATTTCACCATCTCATCAATACAACATCATTTTTATTCATGATGTTTACATCCTGACTTAGGTTGTAGGTCGGAGATCAAGTCTCCACTCTACGGGGATATAACGGCGATCCGAATCGATTTACTCAGCTGAGGATCTCTAACCACACGACATATGTTTCTCGTAACTCTTGCATATGTCTACCATTCCCACGGATCCTCCACTGCATGAACAGGTCCACGCCACCTGAGAGCACACCACCCCTTTTAGGCGGTCCTTTGCCAGGAGGGTACGTGCCACTCTCGCCATCTCTCCACTCCCAGTGCGCGATTCTCTTTTCATGTATGGAATAGCCGGGTTCAAGCTTACCCTATCCCATATCCAGGGCATGTGGCCAGTTAAGATAGTCCTTGATCATACAGGTCTACATACGCATCCAATCCTTAATTAACCTGGGTGGAGCATCACCTGTTCCTAGCCCAAGTCTCAATTTAAGTACTTCCATCCTTAGGATTGTTTTGTGTTCCTTAGGATGAAAAGAGCATTATAGGTAACTTTGCAGTAAGATCCCACCATGCTCCCAATGAAAATATTCTTGCAGGTAGAAGTCATCCTTCCTCAGGATAACCCCTGAGCTAGGCAGTATTGCAAAAGACAACCTCTATCCACAAGATCTAAGCAGGGCTAAGCATTTTTGTAAACAATATTTGATACTTCCAAAGAAGTATCTATAACAGGAATGGATATCAAGGTAGTCAATGCATCAAATAGTTTCCAAGCAATTCCTATAAACTTAATGCACATTTCACTAGACTTAAGTGTATAAAAGTATTTTTAAAAATACAAGGAAGGGGCAAATGCACCGGGGCTTGCCTTTGTTGTAGAGAGGAGGTTCTAGATCCTTCTACCCAACCTTTAGTTAGATAGCTCCATCCACTTGATGAACAAGCACTGGAGTAGACTCCTTCAAACACCACTTCTTCTAGGTGTTCTACAAGTCAATTACAAATACATGTATGCTTATGTTATGATATGAAATGCAAACTCTCATAAGGAGAGCTGGGGAACATAAACACTCCTGAATAAGCACATGACAACTATACCATACTTCTACACAACCTAGCACTTGATAAAAGTGACCAATTTGAATTGACTGAGGTAAACCAGGGAACCAATCCAACTTATATCTCATCCAAAAGCTTAAAATTTCATAAGCAACTTCATCTCTTCACTTAACTACTAGGTGTCCTCATTTCATAGGTGAAATCCTTTTCCTTTTTGGGAAACAATTATTTTGCTAAGCAAATCATATCCAAACTTTTCCCAAGAGTTCATATCCTGATAACAAGTCTCTCCAAAAATTTCTAAAATTCTTGGTGTTACCCTCTTATTTATAAAATTAATATAGGCCTTCCAAGAGCACCTTAAATTCACTTATAATTTGCTAACTAATCTAAAAATCCTAAAACCAACTTTACCAGAGAGCTCATGAAATTAGACATCCAACAAAATTTGTCCCATTAATTTATCATTTTTCTATGATTTTTAACTCAATTTACAAGTTTGCTGATAAAAGAAACGGCAAAACTGAGTACAGTACTGGGCCAAAACCTAGCCCAGCCGACCCAGTAGCCGGCAGAGTTGGCCCACAACGAGCAGCCCGCGCCCGCACCACACATCTTGCAAAAAGGACATTCGCGCTCAAACTAATCCACATCGGCCCTGGCCACTGTTGACCTTACTCACTTATAGATTCACCAAAGTCCCTCGGATTCCACTCTTTTACAAAGTTCCAGCCACGACGCCGGTGAAGCATCGGCTCGGCAAGCCCGATCCTGAGGCCACCATACAGTAGAGCCTTAATCAAACGCGTGGAGAGCATCACTGATTTACCTGAACCTTGGTGCTCACGCAAAATAGCTTGGGAGAATGGGGTTCGTCCGGTCGACGATGGGGTTGTCTACGGCGTCAGATACGACGACGCGACCCCGTTCACTACCACACACAAGAGTAGAATTTGAACAACGAAGCTGGAGAGCTTTACTGACCTTTGAAGATCACGAAACAAGAACCACAAGGACATGCAACTCCCTGGAATTCTCTTGCCACGGCGATGTGGGGGTTTCGGTGGTGTGGTCACCAGACCATGGGGTTGGTGCGCTATGCACTGGACAGTGCAACCCTAGTGGCTAGAGAGAGTTCATACCAGCAAGAACACAAAGACCAACACATCTTTGCAGTGGTCCAAGGGCTAGAGCTCAAGGTAGAGGACAGACTTTTCTGAAGTATGCCCTATCGGACTGCTGAACATATAGGTAGGTCATGGAGCTGAGCGCAAACCTGATAGACATAAAAAAACAAGAGAGGCTAGCACTGCCTAGGCTGCATACGTGTCTCCCCAGTATGAACTCCACGCAGGCTCACATCACAACTAGGGACACTGAACCTGGCCAGCTCATATACAATCCCAAATATCCAACTTGGCCATTTCTGCAGATAAACAATAAAACAGATAAGACTTCAGTTGTGAATGACACTAACAGGTGCAACACTTGATATTTTAGAAGGGGTGAAGTCACTAGATATTCTGCTGTCCGGTGCACTCCAGTTAAGATTAAGAGCTAACAGATAAGACTCCACTGCTCACTGTCTTCCAAAACATTTCAAGTTGATATTTTTCAGTAGAGCTGAGTCACTAGATCCTTAGCTAAGTACTTTAACTTTACCTCTATCCAAATACTCTCTAGAAACCCCTGGAGCTTATGGTGGATACCAACCTTTACTACAGATACTTTGAAACCCCACTGGATCAAGGACAATAACCATACACAGTAATTTAAGATCTTCTTCAGAGCCGCCAGACAAACATTGAGACAGCTGAGCTCGACAGCCTACTGAACACCCTCTTTAACCCTCTTTTATCTCATAATTCCAAATGTTGACCAAAGAACCATATGCAATACAATTTGTTCCCCAAATCCCACTCTTACACTTTGCCTCAGGGACCAACCTAAAAAGGGAATAATTTAAGAAATAAAGATGGATCAAGGGGGAGGAAGCTCACAGCCTGTGTGTCCTTGAAATTGAATTCAGGGAACAGCCATATACCTGAACCTGAGATTTTCATTACAATTTTCTCTCACTTTCACACAATGACTCAATATACTTCCTTACTAGGAACTATTCCACTGCCTTCACTCCCCATCTTTCCTTTAATGATTGTTAATTAAAGCTCCACAAATTCTGTGTTAGCAAGCTCCAAAGTCGACCAACAGAGTACTGAAACTGGGTTTCAGCTGGCTACTCCAAATTCAGCACACATTTGTCTGATAGAGAGTTTAGAGGTGTTTTACTCCCACTTTTGTGTAGAACGAAGTCCAACCCTCTTGATAAAACTTATTCTATGTACTATGGACTCCAACTTTGCCACATAGTTAATAGTCCAAAACCACAAGAGTTGGTCGCAATAGGGCTCTAAACTTTGCATCACGCACTGATTTCAGACTTTAAACTCTGAATAGACTAAGTCACTAGCCACCTGACAGTCCAACCTTTGAGCAGCTATTACTTCACTTTTTATGTGGGATCATGTCCATCATCCTTCAATAAAGTTGTTCACCATTAGGTGGTCTTGAATTCCTCTATATACTCTACAGCCTAAAACCTCATGGATTAGGCACAAATGGGCTCCAAAAACAGCAACTTTCACTGAAATTCAGTTTTCAGTAACTGAATACAATTCAGTTTCAGTCATAAATAGTCCAACTTTGAACAAGTTTTTCTCCATTTTCTGTGTGGAATCAAGTCAAAGACACTTTAGTAGATTTGTTCACTATCATATAGGCTTCAACTTCTCTATAAACACCCTAGCACAAAACATTACAGAATAGCCACAAACCAGCTCCAAAACTGCTATCCACACTGAAATTCAGTTACTGTTTCCAATCTGGAAATTCAGAAACACAGCAGCACCATTTTAAACCACTCTTTTTCCTAGGTTCCAAATGTTTCTAGGGGACAATTGCTTAATAAAGTTTATACTCCTATAGTTCCTCTACAAGTTTGGTATAGTGATCAATAACCAAAACCTCTTGGATTCCAAACTCCAATAGCCCAAAGTTTGCATCAAACACAGAAATTCAGAATCTGAATTTACTCCCAAGTCTGAATTTGACAATCGCTGACAGCTCTATTTTAGACTAGTTTTACTCCAAGTTCCATGCAACTTTAGGGGTGTGATCTTTAACCAAACTTACACACCAATACATGGGCTTCCATCTTTATATAGCACTCTTAGCCCATAACTATATGGATTAGCCCCAAACAGATTCCAAAGTTGCTCCAAAACATAAAGATTTCAGATTCAGATATAACACTAAGTCTGAAACCCACAATTTCTGATAACCCTACTTTAGACCAACTTTTCTCTAGGTTCCAAATAGTTTTAGAGCTAGATGGCTTAACCAAACTTATACTCCTCATGTAGCTCTATGACTTTGTTATAAGGACCATCTCCAAAATGCTTATAGATCAGAATTTATAAGAGTTCAAAGTTGGCTAGTTTATATTAATTTCAGAAGTTCCAATTTGAACCCAAATCTGAATTTCTGCAAATTACTCCAAATTCTTCCACACAACTTGGGAATCTCCAAATATAAAAGTTGTTCACCTTTTCCAAACTCTACAACTTTGGCACTTTGACTTTTGTTCAATTGTCTCTAGATTTTGAATTCCACTTTTAGGGCAAATTTAGGGTTTCAAATATGGTTCCTTCTCATCTAGTGATTTACCAACTCAATTCATCCTTCTAAAAGATGAGTGACTCCTTAATCTCAAATCCAACTCTAGTATATGAAACTCATGTCCAAAGTGTCCCTGGTTTACGAGTTGTTTTGTTCATCCACAATTCCAAGCAAGGTTTCCAAATCTCACTTAAGGTTTTTTTAAGGTCAATTCAGTTCATCAATTAATTCTTCCACTTAACATACCTCTGAAATCATAGTTTCTCTCGGTTCTAAGTCTTGCCTTTAGCACTCTAAGACTTCAAACCAACTTATCACTTGCTTGAGAGATGATCTACTCCTATTTAACTTGAGCCAAGTCCTTAAACTAAACTCTAAACCCAACACACAACATCACACTTTTGAAAAAGTTTAACCTAGTGAATGCATTCTAGATATATCAAACAAGATAATGCAAGTGCTTATGATGACATGCCAGCATTTTAGTTATCGTAACACCTGGGTGTTACAATGACCCCCTAGCCGATCCCGTCATGAAAGAAGCGCTGGATGTAATGAGTGTTGCTAACTCCATCGTCGACGAAGTAATCAATAGGCTACTAAATGAAGTCGCCGAGAAGATCCTTAAGGAAGATTAGGCTTTTATTGTAATGATATGATGTAACATTTGGTGTACGAAACAATTAATCAGACATGTAAATTGTTGTAATATATTTCTTTGCGATGCATGAAATTTACGCACATACCATTTTTGAGCCTTCGGCGAAAAAACACCTTCCCTTCTTTTCATGCTTCGTAAAGAAAGAGGCCCCTTTTTATGGCGAATATGTTGTGATAAAATTGTATTGGCCGAAGGTTTGCTTCGTGCCTCAACACATTTTCATTCAGCAAATTATTGTCGAAGATCTGCTTCATATCCAATCTTTTTTGCTGTTGATGCGATATGATGTATGATGTAATGTTATGCGGAATGGTGCGATGATATGATGCAATATGATGGTTATGCCAAACACACACACCCACACTGAAACAACCAAGACTCTGCATACCCTTAAGGACGTCTTTGGAGTCTTTAAGCTCTACATCCCCTTAGGAACGACTTTGGAGCTTCTTCACCTTCTATTTTGGTGGTATCTAAGCTCTGCATCCCCTTAGGAATGACTTTGGAGCTTCTTCACCTTCTATTTCGGTGGTATCTAAGCTCTGCATCCCCTTAGGAACGACTTTGGAGCTTCTTCACCTTTTATTTCGGTGGTATTTTGGCTCTGCATTCCCTTAGGAACGACTTTGGAGCCTTGGAACTTACTTTGCGCTCCCTTAGGAACGACTTTTGTAGCTTCAAAACTTACTCTGCGCACCCTTAGGAATGACTTTTGTAGCTTCAAAACTTACTCTGCTCCCTTAGGAACGACTTTTGTATCTTCGGAACTTACTTCGCTCGCTTAAGAACGTCTTTTTGTAGCTTCGGGAGTCTGTTAGGAAGAAGCATTTTACATAATGATACGGGCACAATTATTACATGAGACCAAAATTAAGTCATTCGTGACTTGTTTTTCGTACAAGAAAAATAAGATGACAGAAAAGGTGTTGTGTGTTGGTGCCCTTTTGGCTGCTGGCTTTGGGTCTGAGTAGGTGGTAATGGTGGTGGTAATGGGAGCTGGGCCCAGGAAGCTTGAGAGTGACTTGCCAAAGCGATAGAAGCCGTAGGTTGTTGATTACCTACGTACTCTGGGACATAGGGAGATTAGCATGAAGGAGTATGTAGGACCTGCTTCGGCTAATTCTGCCACGCCTCAGCTTCGGCAATCTCCTTTTGCTTCTGAATTATGACTTGGCATGCTCTTGTGGTGTGGCCCTTGTCTTCACCACAGAATAAGCAATATAGCCTTCTGGGTTGATCCCCGTATCTTCCTCCGAAGCCCCTGTCGCCTCTACCCCTTGGGATTGGTGGCCTAAAAGAGCTTTGTTGTTGCCCTGAAGATTGGGAGCTGTGTTGCTGCCTTTGAGGTTGGCTTCCTCTATCATCATTTAGGTTAGAGTTATGAATCGATCTGACGTGCCTAAGGTCGATTCTTCCTCCGAAGCCCCTGGTCATCTCAGAAAACCTGTATGCTTCTTCCCTTCTTTGGCGGAAATCATTATCAGCTTGTATGTACTCATCCATCTTCTGAAGAAGCTTCTCCAGGGTTTGTGGGGGTTTCCTGGCAAAATATTGAGTCGTAGGTCCTGGTCGAAGCCCTTTGATCATGGCCTCAATGATAATTTCATTGGGCACTGTAGGTGATTGTGCTCTTAGACGCAAGAACCTTCGGACATATGCCTGAAGGTACTCCTCATGGTCCGGCGTGCACTGAAACGAAGCTGAGCAGTGACTGGCTTCGTCTGAAAGCCTTGGAAGCTAGTGATTAGCATATCCTTGAGCTTCTGTCATGATATGATTGTCCCTAGCCTGAGAGACGAATACCATGAGCTACACTTTTGACTATCATGACAAAGGATTTCGCCATGACTGCAGTATTGTCCCATATGAAGATATGGTTGCCTCGTAGCTCATTAGGAACTATTTCGGGTCTGAGTGGCCATCATACATAGGGAGCTGAGGTGGCTTGTACGATGGGGGCCATGTGGTAGCGTGCAACTCTGCTGCTAGAGGAGAAGCATCATCAAAAGCAAAATTGCCATGATGGAAATCAACATACCATTCATCATCGTTGTACGAATTATCTTAACGAAGCTCTCTGTGTTGAGGCCTTCGGTCTTGGTCATCTTGGGTGAGATGACACATTTCCTCAGCGGCCTCATCAATCTTCCTCTGAAGATCGACGAGACGAAGCATCTTTTCTTTCTTCTTCTGGACCTGTTGATGGATGGCTTCGAGGTCCCTGATTTCTTGGTCCAACTCCTCCTCCTGAGGTGTTGGACTGGTAGCCTTCCTTTTTTGGCTCTTAGCTTCACGTAATGTTTCTTGATTAACGTCCAGTGGCTGCAATGCAACCCATGGCCCTGATGACTTCTTTGGCGGCATGACGAAGGCCAAAGCTTGCCGAAGGTGGTCAAGTGAGTTCACCGGAGGTGGGTGCCAATGTTGGTCACTTGTTCTCAAAAGCTATGAATCAAGAACAAGGCAACACAAATGTTAATGGTTAAAGACCTTCGTCCTTTGTAACATTACCTCCTTTAGGATATAATGATCTCCGGACAAAGGTCATGAAGGACATACCTTCGTCATTTTAATATATAAAGATATAAAGAGGCACATATGAAATACAAAAAAGAGTATGAATAATCAACTTGAATCATTAGATTATCCTATTTTTACTATATAATCATAAACAAATATCAATGACGTATAAATTACATTTGTACCTTCGGCTTGACAGAAGGTAAAAGTTCGAGACTGACGTGCGAGTGATTACAAGTCAACATGAACAGTACCATGTTACTGTTCATCTATTTATAGGCACAGGACGCAGCCTGGGTAAAATTACATTCATGTCCCTGACATTTACTATTAGTTAAAAGGTAATTTGTCGAGGACTGGGCAGTCTTTTTCTTTTAAGTCGGTTTCATCCTCCATCATCATCCTTGTGCTAAGCCGAAGCTTCTCCAGTCACAGCTTCGGAGTTGGTCTATCCTTCTTCTAGATCACGCTTTTTCTCACCATGTATGCCTTCGTCTTAAACCCGAAGCTTCCTGTGACAGTATACTATACTGGAAAATATGTTAGTCGTGTTTTTGAGGACCTTCCGAAAATGAAGGCCCCCAACATATATAATGATAAATCTCTAAAAGCCTTAAACTACAACACTATAATTTGTTTGACCAAAATCAACAATATAACAAATGAATCCTAAATGAGTTTATAAACTACATTATAAGGTTCAAATAACTCAAACTAAATGCCCAGAATTTGACTCTATTTCAAACTTATAAATAATATAAATATTGAGTGCTAAAAATATTTGACATTCTAAGATTGGCACAAAGTGTTCTCCAAATTTTGTTAAACAACCGAATTGGCTCTTAAAACAGAAGATATGATTCAAACATGAAAGAAGAAGTTTGCAAAGTTTGAAATTAGTTGACCAACATTTGAACCTCCAGAAACACTATCACACCTAGCCAACTCTTCGTCTTGGAATCCTAGTTCCTAAGCTTAATTAACTCTTAATCTATCCCTAAATATTTTGACATCTTAAGCAAAGTTGAAGATATGACTTAGCGAAGATTTTTTGTGTGGGGAGACACACCAAGTTCACATTGAAGCAGGCACAAAATGGATCCAAAGCCCGTTCTTAGTTTGCCTTGCCGTGCAATTCATCGATACTATATGGTGAGAAAATTATGTATAATATATATACAAATACATATACTAATTTGCATATATCATAGATAATAAGCTAACCAAAGAAACTTGTGCCATGCAATTGTATATTAATTAACTCTAACAAAGATCAAATTAATTTTATGCATATAATATATTTTGAGAACAAGAGACTTACATGATTACATTCCTATTAATTTGAGTTTGCCTTTACGAGGATTGACCAAATTAAAAACTTCGATTATATCATGAGAACTAATCTTCGCTGCCAATTCCTTCTCAATATAGATGATCATATAACTTCGCAGAAAATCATCTCTCATTTTATTCCTTATGCGAGTTTTGATAAGTTTTATAGCTGAAGAGGCTCTCTCAGTGGTTGCAGTTGAGAGTAGAAGGGTGACCACTAATTAATCTTAATAACCTATCAATTGTCGGATATATGAAACTTTTATACATATTAGCAAGACTTCTCATCAAATCAACAAATGATGATAATGTATTTAGCTCTAGATGATTATATACATGAAATTGAAAAAAAATCAGTAGGATAACATTTTTTACTAAGGTGTATAACTTTGAGATATCAAATGTGTCACTTCTTGGATCTAAAGAAGCAGAGAGCGACAAAAGAATTGTCGCTTGAGAGTTGAAGTGATCTTCCAACTCAGTTAGTTGTTGGTTAATTGCCATATTAAATGCATCTATTTCATAATGGCGAATAGTTATAATATTATCATGCTTGTTCCTGTAGTTAGTAATATCAGACACTTAACATGGAATAAGAACTCTAGTTATTTATAAATTGTCCTAATCCATGAGTTCATTTTTTAGCTAATTGATTTGTTGAACTAAAGTTATGGCACAGTGACAATATCGATATAGTAAAGAAGACGTCTTGATGAATGGCAGGTTGATGAGATCAACTTTTGTAAAACGACTCTACCATCTATGAGACAACTAATGAATTTTGGAGAGAATCCAAAAATTCAACTAGCTTATAGAATCCATGAAAATTTATCAGCTTGTGCAGGTACACGACAAAATTCATCGCGCACATAGCAACTATCAAGTGACAGCTTTGGCTGAAATTCATCGGTTTTGTTATTAGCGATGAATTTTATGCCTTAAAAATATGTCAAATTTTAATTGGATGGACAAATTTATTTTGACCAACAAAAAACTTCATAAACCATGATATACTAGTTAATTACACGTGCATTGCTACGGTTTCTATATATCATATAGGTAGGTATTGCTTAAACAAGATAGTTATTCAAACATGATCCAAACTCATAGATTCTCAGATCATGCGAAACTAAGATAATCGGGGATCAGGACAGGGTCAGCACAAGCACCGATAATCAGTGTGTCTCGGGATTGAGCCAAACCAATGCCGAGCTAAGTCTGTGACAGTGTCGTCCCTCTTGGCGCGGTGGATGTGGTTGTGTGCCTCACACGGATCTAAACGTGTGGCAGTGCACCTAGGATTCCTAAGGCTGGATCACACTGATCGATTGCGCCTCGTGGTGCACCTAGGATTTCGTCGTAGAGACACCGGAGAGGGCGATGTGGCGAGAAGAG
This sequence comes from Zea luxurians, assembly GCA_029449295.1. NCBI lineage: Eukaryota > Viridiplantae > Streptophyta > Magnoliopsida > Poales > Poaceae > Zea > Zea luxurians. The sequence goes on along the minus strand of JAOPSE010000026.1, from coordinate 34,178,847 downwards.
AGGCAAAGATCTAGAGGGTGTTTGGGGCTGCTTCTGCTTCAGAAAATTTGGTTAAGTTGGTGGAGCTGGAGTTATGAACATTTAGAAGACATTTATATAAGTCATTTTGTTTATTATTTAGATTAAAAACATTTGCTTAAACTATTTAAATGTATATTATAATCTACAGCTCTACACAGGAGCTAGAACCTAGAGGAGCCCCAAACACCCTATTAATAGTGTCACCCCATTAATAGTGTTTAGGGATGGCAACGGATTGGATTCGGACCAGATATTATAATATCTACCCGGAACTATATCCACGGTTGCAATCAATATCCACCTGTGACCATACCCGCGGGTAGAAATTTATATCCATGCTCGTGTCCATCGGATTTCGGACATCCGTTGATATGACAAACACAATCATTTTTAACAATTCAATAGCATAATTAATCAAATTTCTTCCTAATTCACCATCATACATAATAAAAAATTAATAAAAGAGTTATTATAGGCATGTGGGTTGCGGCCAAGGGTGCTGGTGCTTGGAACGGGCAGTCGTCGGTCAGCCGCCAGCTGCGTTGCAGCCTATAGGGACATGGAAGTGGGCACAAGGCACAACGTAGGAGGCTAGAAGGGGTGGTCAATGGTGGGGAATTGGGGATGTTAGGCATTAGATTCATGGAGTTAGGGTTTGCTCTTTGTTGTGCATATGGGCTAGGCCACAAAATAAACTATGAGTCGATTTCGAATATCCTGACAAAATAACCAGCGGGTGGGAGGTAATATCCAAATTTGTGTTCGCCCGACTTTGGATCGGATATGTGTTTGATCCACGGTTCAAAAAACGTATCTATATCTGGCTCCGTCGGATTCACAGGTCAAATTTCATCCATAATAGTGTCCGACTTGAGAACCGTGCCATGCTTGGACCATCTTCTCAGTCTAACACGATTATTTTTTGAAACAATTCAAATTATTAGTGTATATATTTATAATATCTATCTTCTTTATAATACAAAGAAACTTGAGCTGCAGTGGTTAAGTCCTCGACCTTTGTTCCTAACTATCGTGGTTTTAAATCCCCAGTGCCCACCTTATTAGGACTAGTTTAAAAACTCAAATCCCCTTCGAGATTGAAGGTGATTGGAGAGGAAATTAGTTCATTTTCACATCAATCCCCTTCAATCCCAAAGGTGATTTGAGGTTCCCAAAGTAGTCCTTATTAATTCTGCATGCGCGTGTGGGCGGTCCAAAGAAATTCGCTTGGGGAGGAGGCGAGGCGACACTTAATTATATTTGATACCTATAAATTTAATATCAGAGTGAACATACGGTCCACATATCAGATATTAAACAGGTAAGAACAAATATTATAACTTAGTTTAGCTAAAAGGCTGAGAAAGGTAAGATATGAGTTGAATAGGAGTCCGACCCTTTTTTATAAGTCGTTTGGTCGTTCGTTCCCCTTCAACTAGTGACATGGTACTATGTGAGAGTGCTACACTGCGTATGGTTTTCATGTTGTGTTGGATTTGTGTGGTTTTTCAAGGTCTGTCTGTTGTGTAACGACACATTGTTAGACGAGAAGCGGAAGGAGGAACAGACCTACACATTTCGCACGTGACACACGACACATAAAATTAGTGCTTTACCACATATAAAAGATACTAGTTAGTTGTCTATGTATCTTTATAGTTTTTTATATATGATATATGGTTTATATATAACACAAATCAACATACGTTATAGTGGTTATAGACTAGAATTCTTTCTTTCTAAAGACCACAGTTTAAATCTTGATAGCTGCACATTTTTTAGGGAGGGTTGGGGCCTTGTGGGCAGCCCCCGCGCGCCCCTTGTCTTCGTCCCTATGCCCTGTCCGCCATGGTTGATGTTATGTCATCCAATGACCCATATGAACAGTGTGATGGTGTTACTCGTTTTAACTAAAACTCTAAGGGAATTTTGGGAAGATGACCATCCCACGTGGGCCGGCCTACTCGTGCTAGTAAGCCGGATTCACGCTGCACTAGGCCAACTAACGCCCTGTAAGTGTAGTATTTTTGCAGTATAGTATTAGAACTTAAAAAGTATTTGGTTTGTACAGGCAAAACACAGTTTTAAATAATATGGTTTACTCAAAACCATGTTATTTTTATAGTTTTTGAAACTCCACTCAGAACCTCAGTTTTCTTCTTTTCTCTCTACATATACTTTGTTTCTAATGGAACCAAACAAATCTCGATTTTAAGTAACATTGTGGTTTTACTGTGGTAAAGTAATACCGTAGTATTTGTATCATGTACAATTGTAAACTATGGTATCGTAAAACTACAGTATTTCAAAACTGCATTCTCAAACAGGCCCTAAGAGCTGAGACCATGTAAAAAATTGTAATAAATCAAATTTAAATCATAAAATAGTAACTTGAATTTTGTTGAACTATAATTAACTATATCTAACCATTTAAAATATAAAACACTATTCTTTAGTGTACACTATTTTCTATAATTGTAGACCTAGATTTTCGGAGTTTAACTACTAGAAATAGTTTTAGTAGTCCAAAAGGAGTGAAAATTGTATGATAGGCTACCTTTCTGTGTAAAAGTTGTAGTAAATATTTCATGTCTACAAGGTACCGTATGACTGGTCTATTATTTGTCTTGCAATTTTGTATAATTCATAAAAATATCTAAACATGTGTAAAAATAGAAAATGTGTAACCTAGCTATACTATTATTGTTATTATACACTAAAAACTCGTGATATGTCTATGATGTTGTATACAATGTGAAGTCATATATTTATCATGTGCCACATACAATTATTGTTATTTTACCTTGATCAAATGATAATAATTAATTGGCTTATCCAAAAAATATGACACTTATATAATAGCTATATGTATTGTTAGGATATACCTCTTAAGAATTTCCAGTTCTAAAATAGATATTTGATATAGAATCTTTTAATTAGTGTTTGTGTTAAATAAGATATTAGAATAATAAATATTCAACGACTAGGTTATATATGTATTTCTATATGTTTGGGTTTCATGTTAACAACTTTCAGTGTTGTCTAGCTCCCTCTAGCTGAAAGAACTAGCACCACATCTAGTGTAGCTTGTAATGTTTTAGTCAACAGCACCCAAATAATTAAATATGAAATGCTTTGTTTCTATTTTATATGTATATAACATATATTGTTGTTGTTTTGATTGTATGATTGATATGTTGCATGCCTATGAATGAGTGATTAGTAGAGTCCATAGTATTATCATTCTAAACTAAATACTTCGTGCAAAAGTCATGTAGTTGATGTTGGGATGTCTGTGTAATTGTAGTCTTCATGTCATGTTTGTTAAATATGAGTCATATACATCATGCTATGTAGTCTTTCTTGATTTACATGTTCATATTAGTTTGTCATGCTCGAACCGCCACCACCTCCCTTTATATACTTGTAAATACTTAACAACTAGTAAATAGTGTCCTGCAAAATGAAGTAAAAGAAGGATATCACCATGTAAATAAGCTAAGCTTGTCATTTAAGTGACTCATGTAAGTAAACTTGGTGGTAAGCGCCACCATTACCACCAAGTGACCCTAGCCAAGTCTACATAAACTAAACCTCTTATTTAGTAATTAATTGACTATTATATGTGACGTGTACATATACTAGGGGTACTTCAAGATGATACAAAAGATTGATCTAAAATACAAGCACCGCTAGTAAAACTTGATCCAAATACAGCATAACAACCTCAACCTAGTCATCCTCACAAGGTCGGGCCCAACCTTGGTCACCCCGACTAGGTTGGTCTCGACCTAGTTATTGCTCAGGTCGACCCCTACCTAGTCACCCTAACTAGGTCAACCCTGATCTTGGTCGCCTTAAGCGACCGCACCTGGTAACCTTGACCAAGCTAGCCCCAACCTCGGTGCCTCGGGTGACCATAACCTACTCAACCTATCTAGTTTGGCCTAACCTTAGTGGTCTCCAGCAACACCAACCTGGTCATCCTAACTAAGTCAGCCCTGACCCTAGTCAATTTGAACTGAATTAGCCTATTCCTTAAAAACCTGATAAGGCTCTGTAGCACCACAATTCAGAGATACCATGAATCTTATGTAGGGCTAACACATTTATGGCTCTCTGACCTCTCAATGTATGCTCCTGACTAGACATGCGTTGAATGAGGAAGGTATAGTATGAAGGATGCTAAAGACATTCGTGTCCAACCATGTGACTCTTTGAAGGACACAAGGACCAGTAGTCCATTGTGGGCCTCGCCACAGGCGTAAGATGGTCAAGCACCCTAGACAAGACTTGAGAAAGAATAAAGGAACTTTGAGGCCAACCACCCATACAACTTCCTCAAAGATGTTACCTCACAAAAATGCTCTAGGCCCCCTCTCCAAGACCCAACTTACCCGTAGTCCGATCAGGTCAAAAGTGACAAGATCTTGGGGGTAAGACGAATATGCCCTTAGAAGCATAGGAGATGACATATGATCCATAGGCACGAAATAACTCACTCCAATATTTTTTCTATGTAACTACGAGTACCTGTTCCCTTGGCTATATAAGGGGGAACATGACCTCCCGTAAGAGTATATGAAGATCTATCCAAGCAACAACCAAGTATACACACAAGCATGAAAGCCCTAGGTTGTTCCCTATAACACGTTTGAAACAACAATAAAGACTTCAGCACCAAACTGGATGTAGGGGACTCGCCAAAAATAATCTAAACATTCTCTCAAGCTCACCAAAATTTACAGTAGCTCTCAAAATCCCCCACTAACTTACAAAATTTCCTTGTTGTAGGTTCCAAACCTTGACAATTGGCGCACCAAGTTTGTAACACCCTGAATTTGGGGATATAAGATTTCTTCTCTAAAGCCTACCAAATTCAGGTGTTACCTCTTGTTTCTCTCCCTAGTTTTCTTCTCTCTTCCTTTTTATTAGAATTATGTCTATTATGTAGGAGCTTAACTATTTCTTTACTATATCAAAAACCTATGTGAGTCATGAAATATTGCATCATGCTGAGCCTAAATTATTCTTTTGTTTGATGCACATGTTTGAATTATTTTGAATTTGAATTGGGTTTGAATTTGATTTGAATTCCATAGAGAAAGTAAAAAAGAAAAGCATTTGGAAATTCAAGAAAAATAGAAAAACCTAATTCGACCCAAGCAGCCCAACCCAGCCCAGCTAGGCCGCGCGCGCGCCCGCTCCGCCTGACTGGTGGGTCCCACCTGTCAGAGATAGCACGCGCTCGCTCCCTCTCTCCCTCTGCCCGGTGGGGCCGACCTGTCGGCGCTAACTCCCCTTGTGCACGCGCTGCACTCTCTCTCTATCTCGCGGGCCTCGCCCGTCCGCGAACCGTTCATCCGCACGCTCGCTCTCTCTCGCTGCGCGGTGGGCCAGCCATGTCAGCTCTGTCTTCCCCGCAACCGCCGCTGACCCACGTCCACGCCCATGCCCGCCCATGTCGCTCGTCCACGTGCCCCCAACTCCTTTTTTAGCCCTGCCCGCACCTGTTCTCTCTCCCCTGTATCATTTCACCCACACTCATCTTCTCTCATGCTCTGCCATCGCCGCCCGTGCTCGCTGGAGATCCGCGCCCGCGCTGCCGACCGTCCAGCCCGCCAAAAGCCGCGTCGAGCCGTCCCAAGGTAAGGAACTCGCTCCTGTGCTTGTTTTCTCTTATTTCGGCCTAGTCTTAGCCAATTTGGCCTCGCCGAGGTTCGACCGGCCGGTTCACCGTGCCCGCGCGAAGACTGGTCGATTTAGCCTCGCCCTATGCCTCGGTTATGGTCCATAGCGTTCCCTCCACCTCACCAGAGCTAGTCCAGGCCTTAGCACGCCCAATTCCCCCTCCCCACGGCTAGGATTCCTCGCCAGAGTTACCCGACCCGCCGGGAGCACCTCCCTCCACTGTTCTCTCATCCCCAGCCCCGTTCTCGCGACCGGAGTCCTACCAACGAGTTCGCCAGACCTTCTTCACTAGTTCTAGCCCTCACCAATGACCCCACAACCCCCTTGGAGGCAGTTTGCCCTGTCTCCAGCGACTTCACCGTCGCGGATGGAGCGACGCCAGTCACCGAGCCAAAAACCCTCGCGCGCCTCATGTCAACCGTCCATCTCCGATCCGGCGGTCCGGATCTACGGATATCGGCCCATGTTCGCACGCTCTGCCCCTGGGCCCCGCCTGTCAGTTGCCTGCGCCCCTAACGCTAGGCCTGACTAGTCAGCTTGTCCCCCTTCTAGTCGCTGACCGCCCTAGCCCGCTTGTCTATGCTCGCCCGCACGCCTAGGCTCGCGCTCAGATTTAATCCTGGTCGTAGATCTGCGATCGGGCGGTCAAGATCGTCCGATACCCGTTCGTCTAGAAAATTTGTTAAAAACCCCTCAGCTTTCTAGATATCAACCCACCATCCTTGCGTTTTGCGCACAGAGCCTTGAGTTTTTGTAGAAAAGCCCCTGGCCTTTTATTTTATCACAGAAATAGGCCTAATTTTGTATTTTGAATTCCAAAACTTGTTTAGTTCATATCTTTTGCATATGTTGGGGACTTGTTCTCAAATGCTATGAATTAAGAACAAGGCAACACAGAAAAAAGTTAATGGTAGACATCCTTCGTCCTTCGAAGCGTTATTCCCCTTAGGATATAACGATCTTCAGACGAAGGTCATGAAGGTCATACCTTCATGATTGCATCTTATATTGATAAAAGGAGAAGCAAGTGAAACATGAGAGAATAACATGAACAATCACATAGCATTATTATATGTTCTTATTAAATAATCATGGAAGAATAAAAACAATGCTGAATTACATTTGTACCTTTGGCTTGACAGAAGGCAAGAATGCAAGCGTGACGCACGAGCGAATATAAGTCAGCGTGAACAGTACGGGGGTACTGTTCATCTATTTATAGACACAGGACACAGCCTGTGACAAATTACAATTATGCCCCTCATAAAAGTTTACAACATTGACTCAGACCTTTATGGATAAAAAGGTCATTCTATCTCTAAGTCGGTTTGTAATACCGAAGCTTCATGAAGAGGGACCTTCGGTCATCTCCTGGAGACAACTTCAGCCGAAGCTGCTTCTTCTTACAAGACCTTCGGCGCCCCGAAGCATGACCCCAACAGTAGCCCCTTTCGCGGCGCTAGATCGTTTTTCGCAACGAGCTTGATCCGTGAAAAAAGCCTCTTAAGCTTCGGGAAGCCGAAGGTCCAAAAAAACACCTTCCCTGAGCTCGTTGTCGAGAAACGACTCAGTTTCCGAGCGCGTGTCAGGCCCACCTTGCAGAGTTACTGTTTGGTCTCTGCGGTCCACCGCGCAGCGAGTGCTAGTGACTGTCCGCCTGGTGTAAAAATCCTGGCGCTTCGCCTTCTTACCTGCAGCACTATATAAACAGACGGGTAGGTGTGAAGTTACCACAGCATTCATTGCTATTTGCCCTGTTTTGCTGCCAAAATTTTTAACCATAGCCGAAGCTTGACTCTCAGAATCGAACGAAGGTCCAACTCGAAGTCTGCTTCGTCAGAAAGAAAGGCTTCGGGAGAAAAAAGTATTCAATTTTCCCAAACTCAGAATTAAATGGCTAGAGTGCGATCTACCGCCAGGGTTGAGCGTGAAGGAGACGAAGCTGAAGGTTCGGAGACTGTGCCCATCTCCGAAGCAATGCAACGATCCGGACTGGTAACTGCGGAAGAAATTCCCACTGTTGAAGCAGAACAAGCAACTGCCGAAGCAGAAGAGGAGAACATTGAAGAAACAGATCTCGAAGATGATTATCGCATTGCCATGCCAAGTAAGCCCAGCCACTTGGACTTCGGAAAGTCGACCGTTTCGAAGGCTGATCTCTCCAAGATGGTAAAATCAGGTTATTTTAGTGAAAATCAGAAGAAACTACTTCGCTTCGGGGGAGAAGAGACTACCCCGAAGCCAGAGAAGGACGAGATAGTCATTTTCAAGAGCTTTTTAAAGGCTGGGCTGAGATTCCCCCTTCATGGGATTATTGCAGATGTATTGAAGAAGTTTGGTATCTATTTTCACCAGTTAACTCCTAACGCTATCGTTAGGCTTAGTGTTTACATCTGGGCCCTCCGAAGCCAAGCGGTGGAACCGTTTGCCGACAGTTTTTGCCGAGTTCATGAGCTACATTATCAAACGAAGGCCAGAAAAGATGGATTACATGATAACTTTGGTTGCTACAATTTTGCCTATCGGAAGATCACAAAGTTTCCTGTTATTAGCTACCGAAGCAAATGGCCGGCAGGCTGGAAGTCAGAGTGGTTTTATGTGAAGGTTGACGAAGACGAAGAGAAGTTGGTACAAAGCCCACTTGAATTGATCTTCGGAGAAACAAGGCCGCGGTGCCACATGACATTAGAAGGTCCCACCTGGGCTGCACTGGGTGAGTTTAAAATTATTTCGGAGCACATCAGTACCAGGGACCTGGTTCAAGAGTTCTTGGCCTTCAGGGTTTTCCCTACCTTAAAAGAATGGGAAATGCCGAAGCTAGAAGGGGAGAAGAAAGAAGGGGAACTTGTCCGACTTCCGTACCACTTCAAGTTCAAGAAATACTTTAAAAAAACTTGCCAAGAGTGGCTGGACATAGTTGAAGTAATGTGCAATGAAATTCTTGGGAATTATTCGAAAAAAGAGGATCAATTGATGACCGCGGCCTTCGGCACCCGTCCAAAGCGAAGGCTGAACCGAGTGTTTGATGCCCTGGGTTTTAAGTACCCTGATTATGAACAACTAAATAAGGGTGTCGAGGGCCAAAAAAGGAAAAGGGTGGCTGAAACTTTGAACAAAGATGAGGAAGAACCATCAAAAAAGAAGAATATTCCAAAGAAAAGAAGAATATCATCTCTGAAGCGAAAATTATCCGATGAAGAGAGGACTCCTGCAACGCCCTCTACCACCGATGTGGAGGAAATCTTAAAGGTAATGACTGAAACCCTGCCCACGAAGCTAAGTCCATTAAGGCCTCAACTGACGAAGCTTTTTCGAAAGGTGGAGGAGCCCGAAAAATCGAAGAAGATAACCAAAACAAAGAGACAAAGAATTATTGCAGTGACCGAAGTTATTGACAAGACGCCACCGAGGGCTTCAACTCAGAAAACGCCAGCGGTTGAGGGCACAACAAATGTCGAAGTCGCACCTTCGGAGGTCGCGGCTACCGAAGCCGCTTCAGCCGAAGATTTGAACTTGGAAACCACAATTGAAGACATCGACAAAATTTTGTTAGACATGGCCGAAGAAGAAGCTATCACTGCTGCTGAAGAAACCATGGCCACAGTGCCTAGAAAGGGAAAGGAAATAGCCGAAGATGCTCCGGAAGACGAAGCCTACATATTTCAAAATTTAGTTGGGCAAGAACTGTCGAAGGCCGAAATAGAAGAGCTTAAAGAATATGCCAAATCTTGCGGATATAAGCCAGGAGCTCTTCTTTTCGGAGGTATTGACGATGAAAAGTTAGGCTGCATCCGGGATCAAACTGGTGCTAAGGTCATCGGTACTCTATCAAAGAGTATCGGTTTTCCGAAGCTAGAAACGGATATCAGCCGCTACCGACGACAACATATCGTTGGTAGCTTATTTTATTCCAACTTCAAGGTAAACAACCTTTCTCTGACTTTTGTTGTTTTAAGTAATGAAAATGTTCCTAACGAAGGTTGTTTATGTGCAGAGCATGCTACTGAGCAAAGCTTTGAAGATGCAGCAAGATCTAGAGGATAAGAAACACGAAGCTATAATTGAAAATTTAGAGAGCAAAATAAAAGAGCAATCAGCTATTATTGAAAAGAAAGACTTCGAACTCCAAACAGCTGAAGGCTTATTGGCAGAAACTGAAGCTAAAGTAGCAGAATTGAATTCGAAGCTTCTGTGCCAATCAAAACAATTTGAACAAGAGAAGCTAGAGCTTAATTCAAAACTTGAGGCCGAAGTCCAAAACAGCTCAGATTTGAAGAAATCATTAACAAGCCTTCAAGACAAATGTTTGAAATTTAGTAACAACTGTATTCAACAATTAAAAAAGATCTTTTATTCAGTTGGAGCCAGCAGTGGAAAGTGCACCCCTTCAGCTGAAAATTTGCCAAGAACCTTCGAACATATTGAAGCTGAAATTGATGAGCTTGACGAAGTTATAGCCGGGCACGGTGACTTCTGTGCCTGGGTAGCTTCTCGGGGCACTGCTGCAGCGTTCCTGAAGGCCGGCTGTGAACATGGAAAAATCGTCAACAGGCCCAATTTCACTCTGTCTCCATCAATTCTAGACGACATTCCTGACCTTGCCCGAAGCATTTCAAACAGATTTATAAAAATGATATGGACAAAAGGCGGGCGAGAGAAGGCTGGAGACGAAGCTCGAAGTCATCTTGAACCAGTAAGAAATGATACCTTGTGCTTACCTTCTCCTTCACACTTGATTTTTACTCGCAATACCTTGATTCATGTAGGATGACGAAGCTGAAGATGATGCTTAAAAAATATACCGCCGAAGCTGAAGCTCAGTGAAGATCAGTAGGAGTACACTATAGAAAAAACTCAAGAGACTTTTGTAACAACTTTTGTAAATACAATTAAACTGTTCTTAATGAACTTTGTACATACCTTGTAATATATTCTTACCCTTCCATTGAGGCGCTTTGATGTGGACGAAATTAGTATTTCGAGCCAAAGGCGAAAAAACACCTTCCCTTCTTTTCGTACACAACGAAGCATAAAAGACCGCTTCTTCTTTTTTTGCCGAAACCTCTCTTTTTTATACACAACGAAGCATAAAAGACCGCTTCTTCTTTTTTGCCGAAACCTCTCTTTTTTATACACAACGAAGCATAAAAGACCGCTTCTTCTTTTTTGCCGAAACAACCACTTATGCCATGAATGAATGTTTATGAATGCAAATGCTATGATGTAATGTGATGTGCGAATGAATGTCCAAACACATATCCGAAGGCATACGCTCAGCCATTATTTCCTTAGGAACAATCACACATTAGCTCTGCATTCCCTTAGGAACGTCTTTGGAGCTTCTTCGCCTTTTACTTTCGGCGGAATCAGCGTTGACTTTTCGCTGTAAGCTCTGCATCCCCTTAGGAACGACTTTGGAGCTTCTTCGCCTTTTACTTTCGGCGGAATCAGCGTTGACTTTTCGCTGTAAGCTCTGCATCCCCTTAGGGACGTCTTTGGAGCTTCTTCGCTTTTTCAGTTTTCGGCACTCGATGGTGCGTTCTCAGCTTTTACATTTACATTTCTTGGGGGATTTTGCTCTTATAGAACTAGAAAAGAAAATTACATATGATGGCCCCATTAAAAACCTTTCTCCTCCTTTAGAAAGGAAAAGGGTGCCATGAAAAAAGAAAAAACATAAAAAAGTTACATCAAATTACACATAATATCGCCGAAGCTCATCCGCATTCCAAGATCTTGGAATGTCGTTGCCGTCCATGTCCTTCAATCTGTATGAACCAGGCCTTGACGAAGATGCTACCAAGAAAGGTCCCTCCCATTTCAACTGTAACTTGCCCACTGTGTCTGGGTTGGCCACTCTTCGAAGCACCAAGTGTCCCGGTTCAATATTTTTTAGCCGAACTTTTCTATCTCGCCATTTGACTGTTTCAGCTTGGTATTTATTGATATTCTCCACAGCCTGAAGCCTGATCCCTTCTAAGGCATCTTTTTCCACAACACAAGCATCTTCAGGGCCTGATTCTGCCGAAGCTACTACTCTTATTGATCCAGTTTTAGCTTCTTCCGGAGTTATTGCTTCGTCACCGAATAATAACTTGAATAGAGTAAAGCCTGTAGACCTTGATGTTGTTGTATTGTGGCTCCACACCACTTTGGTTAACTGATCTGGCCACTTTCCCCTAGGTTGATTGAAGATTAACTTCATTATTCCCGTCATTATAATGCCGTTGGCTCTTTCAACGAGCCCATTTGACTCCGGATGCCTGACTGATGCAAAATGGATCTTCGTACCAATTTGATCACAGAAATTTCTGAAAGCTTCGGAGTCGAACTGCGTTCCATTATCTACAGTGATGGCCTTCGGTACCCCGAAGCGACAGACAATATTCTGCCAGAAAAACTTTTGGACAGTGGCCGAAGTTATTGTGGCTAATGGCTTTGCCTCAATCCATTTAGAAAAATACTCCACAGCTACTATAACATATCTTAAATTCCCTTGAGCCGGTGGTAATGGACCTAACAAGTCAAGTCCCCACCTTTGCAATGGCCAGATAGGTTGAATGAGCTGTGTTAAAGACGAAGGCTGTTTTTGATCTCTTGCACACTTCTGACAGCCTTCGCATTTTTGAACTAACTCCGCTGCATCCGAAGCTGCCTTCGGCCAATAAAACCCTTGGCGGAAGACTTTTCCAAGTAACGGCCTAGATCCAATGTGAGATCCACACAGGCCTGCATGTATTTCTTTCATCAACTCTATACCTTCGGTTCTAGATAAACACTTGAGTAGCGGAGCACAAACTCCATGCTTGTACAACTCCCCTTCTATCATAACATATGGACGAGCTCTTGCCTCCATTCTCCTGTTATAAGCTTCGTCATCTGAAAGGAACTTACCCTGAAGGTAAGAGATGATCTCAGTTCTCCAATCTTCACTATAAACAGGAGATATGTTGAGAACTGCTCTTTCAAGGAGCTCCACTGAAGGTGCCTTTATTGTTTCGAAGAACACATCCAAAGGTAACGGCAACCCCTGTGCTGCTGACTTGGCCAGCAAATCAGCATGCTCATTTTGTCCTCGAGGGATATTTTTGACAGAAAAACCTTCGAAGGAAGCTTCGATTCTTCGGACCATGTCTAGATATTTCTCAAGCTTCGGATCCTTAGCCCTGCAACTTTTGTCGATATGGCCCGAAACAACCTGGGAATCAGTTTTAAGAATCGCCCTTCTGATTCCCATTGCCTTTAATTTCCGAAGGCCCAGGAGCAGGGCTTCGTACTCAGTAATATTGTTTGTACAACTGAAATCAAGTCTTGCCGCATAACAAGTTTTAACCTTGGATGGTGAGACCAGCACAGCGGCTGCTCCTGCCCCGAAGGTTCCCCAAGAGCCATCACAAAACACTGTCCACACTTCGGCATCTTTATTTGCTTCTTCATCCTGAGCCCCTGGCGTCCAATCGGCAATGAAATCTGCCAACGCTTGAGACTGGATCGAAGATCTATGCACATAATCAATGCAAAATTCATTGAGCTCTGCAGCCCATTTTCCAATCCGTCCAGTAGCTTCTCTATTTCTCATAATATCCTTCAACGGCTGCGAAGAAGGAACAACAATATTGTATGCTTGAAAATAATGCCGAAGCTTCCTGGATGCCATCAAAATGGCATATAATACCTTCTCCAGTTCTGTATAGTTTTTCTTTGATACACTAAGGACTTCAGATACAAAATACACTGGAACCTGCTTCTTGACTTGACCAACAAGCTTCTCCTGGACAAGTGCTGCACTTACTGCTGAGTGCGAAGCTGCCACATATAACAACAATGGAGCCCCTGGCGTTGGTGGTGTTAATGTTGTTAGATCTATCAAATATTGCTTCAGCTCTTCGAAGGCCTTTTGTTGGCTTGGTCCCCATTGAAAGACTTCAGTTGACTTCAGCACCTCGAAGAATGGTAAATTCCTTTCTGCTGATCTGGATATGAATCAATTGAGAGATGCCAGCCTTCCTGTCAATCTTTGAGCCCCCTTTCTTGTAGTTGGTGGCTCCATTCGAAGTATAGCTTCAATTTTATTTGGATTAGCTTCAATTCCCTTTGTTGAAACCAAACATCCAAGAAATTTCCCCTTTTTTACTCCGAAGACACATTTTTTTGGATTCAGCTTCAAACCAGCTTGTCTGAAACTGGCGAAGGTCTCCTGCAGATCAGCAATATGATTTTCCTGCTTCGTGCTTTTTACAATGATGTCATCAACATAAGTTAGCACATTTCTGCCTATCTGGGACTGGAGGACCTTCACAGTCATTCTGCTGAAACTTCCTCCAGCGTTTTTGAGCCCCTCAGGCATCCGAAGATAGCAATATGTGCCACTTGGGGTTATGAAGCTAGTCTTCGGCTCATCTTCCTTCTTCATCCAGATTTGGTGATAGCCTGAGTAACAATCTAGCAGACTCATGAGCTCTGAAGAAGCTGCTGCATCAACTAAAGAGTCTATCCTTGGCAATGGGAATTCGTCCTTCGGACAAGCCTTATTGAGATCTGTGAAATCGATACACATTCTCCACTTGTCGTTGGCCTTCTTTACCATAACAGTGTTGGCTAGCCATTCTGGGTACTTTACTTCTCTAATAACTCCTGCACTGAGGAGTCTTTTTACTTCATTGCGAGCCCCTTCGGCCTTGTCATCAGACATTTTCCGAAGCCTCTGCTTTCGGGGTCTGAAGGATGGGTCAACATTGAGCGAGTGTTCAATGACATCCCGATTTACTCCGCAGAGGTCATTAGCTGACCATGCAAAAACATCTTTGTTGTTAAACAAAAACCTTATCAAGGTTTTCTCCTGGTCTTCAGATAATTGGGAGCCCAGCAGCACCTTCTGCTCTGCTATGTCTTCACATAAGAGCATGGGCTTCGGCTGATCTGCTGAAGCTGCTTTCTCCCTTTTGAATTTGTACTGTTCACAAGCTTCAGCTCCATCTATGTTATGGATCGCTTTGGAGTCAGTCCAGCTTCCTTCGGCCCTTCTAGCAGCTTCCTGGCTTCCATGAATGGCAATAGACCCTTGGTCCGAAGGTATCTTCATGCAGAGGTAAGCTGGGTGAAGAATTGCTTCGAAGGCATTAAGAGTACCGCGACCAATGATAGCATTGTAAGGATACTCCATGTCAACAATATCAAACACAATTTGCTCAGTCCTTGTGTTGTTAACAAATCCGAAGGTTACCGGCATGGTAATCTTCCCAAGTGCTACAATCTGCCGCCCTCCGAAGCCACAAAGAGGGTGCGTAGCATCATGGATCTTGTCTTCTGGCTCTTGCATTTGTCTGAAGGCCTTAGCAAATATAATATCAGCTGCACTGCCTGTATCAACTAAGACATTGTGGACCAGAAATCCTTTGATCACACAAGGGATAACCATGGCATCATTGTGAGGATAATCCTTAAGCTGAAGGTCTTCCTGAGAGAAAGTGATTGGAATGTGGGACCATTTTGACTTGATGAAGGGTCCCTACACTCCAACATGTTGCACCCTTCTCTGAGCCTCCTTCTTCTACTTCTTGTTAGCCGGCTCTGAGCAAGAACCGCCTGTTATCGGGAGCACCAGCTTCGAAGCCGAAGCAGCTTTAGCTTGATTATTGAACGAAGCCATCAGCTCAGAAAAGTGGAAGTGAGTTCACCGGAGGTGGGCGCCAATGTTGGGGACTTGTTCTCAAATGCTATGAATTAAGAACAAGGCAACACAGAAAAAAGTTGATGGTAGACATCCTTCGTCCTTCGAAGCGTTATTCCCCTTAGGATATAACGATCTTCAGACGAAGGTCATGAAGGTCATACCTTCATGATTGCATCTTATATTGATAAAAGGAGAAGCAAGTGAAACATGAGAGAATAACATGAACAATCACATAGCATTATTATATGTTCTTATTAAATAATCATGGAAGAATAAAAACAATGCTGAATTACATTTGTACCTTCGGCTTGACAGAAGGCAAGAATGCAAGCGTGACGCACGAGCGAATACAAGTCAGCGTGAACAGTGCGGGGGTACTGTTCATCTATTTATAGACACAGGACACAGCCTGTGACAAATTACAATTATGCCCCTCATAAAAGTTTACAACATTGACTCAGACCTTTATGGATAAAAAGGTCATTCTATCTCTAAGTCGGTTTGTAATACCGAAGCTTCATGAAGAGGGACCTTCGGTCATCTCCTGGAGACAACTTCAGCCGAAGCTGCTTCTTCTTACAAGACCTTCGGCGCCCCGAAGCATGACCCCAACAGCATATGAACTCCACATTGAGTGGTTCAAATTGCAAAATGTTCATAAAATTATTCTCTATCTATTTAAATTATAGTCATTCACTGTCTGCATGTATTAATTTTATATCTAGGCTACAGATGCATGTAGGGTAATAGTATATTTATTAAAAAGGAAAACACTAATAATGGTTAAGTGATTAACTTTGTGAAGTTAATATCATGTAGTGTATGATCTCATCTCTGGAATAACTTTAACTTGGTAATTAATTCATTAAAATAAATGAAGTTGAGTCATGTGATCCCTGAGCTAGGCAGTACTTAGAGAACCACAAACCTCTAGGTGTATTAGTTCACACTAGAACCAAGACTTCACTTTTGTGTTTGTACTTTTCTATTGGACTTGTGTTCACTTGATTGCACATGTTTGGTGTACTGTTCCTTTATCATTTCCCAAATGTGTTGAATGCATGATTGAAAGGGAAATGTGCCCTTGGGCCATTTCTAAGTATTTTGGTGATTAAGTGTCAACACAAGTGCTTAAATGTGAATTTATGTCCATGGATGAACAAGGTGCAAATCATGAAGTAAAGGTATGTTTCTAAGTCTTAGTACATTGGTTTTGTATACTAATATACTTATCTAAGTGTTTAGAAACAGAAAGAAAAAGAAAAGAAGAAAAAAAAGACTTGGCTGTGTACAGCCAAGACTCAGCTCGGTCTGGCACACCGGACTGTCCGGTGTGCACCGGACAGTGTCCGGTGCGCCAGGCTGACTCGGCGCGAACAGGCCGCTCTCGGGAATTCGCCGATGGCGTACGGCTAAAATTCACCGGACTGTCCGGTGAGCCAACGGTCGGACGGTCCAACGGTCGGCAGCGCAATCAGCGCAAGACACGTGGCCGAGCCAACGGCTAGAAGAAGGCACCGGACTGTCCTGTGTGCACCGGACATGTCCGGTGCGCCAACGGCTCCCAGATCTACAACGGTCGGCAACGGTCGGCAGCGCTGTTTAAGGAAAGAAATCGGGCACCGGACAGTGTCCGGTGTGCACCGGACTGTCCGGTGCCCCCGACGACAGAAGGCAAGATTGGCCTTCTAGATTTGCTCTCAATGGCTCCTAGCTGCCTTGGGGCTATAAAAGGGGCCCCTAGGCGCATGGAGGAGACACACAAGCAACCTTAGAGCATTCTTGATCATCCACACTCAGTCTTTGCGCATTCCTTTGTCATTCTAAGTGATTCGAGCTCCGTTCTAGTGAGAACTTTGAGATAGTCCTTTGAGCTCGATTCTTGGCCGTGTGTGTGCGTGTTTCGCTGTGGATTTGTGTGTGTTGCTTCCCTCCCTTACTCTGTGCTTCTTTGTGATCATATACTTGTAAGGGCAAGAGACTCCAATTTGTGGAGATTCCTTGCAAACGGGATGTTGAAAGGCAAAACAAAACACCGTGGTATTCAAGTTGGTCTTTGGACCGCTTGAGAGGGGTTGATTGCAACCCTCGTCCGTTGGGATGCCACAACGTGGAGTAGGCAAGTGTTGGTCTTGGCCGAACCACGGGATAAACCACTGTGTCATCTCTGTGTTTGATCTCTTGTGGTATTGTGTTTTGTTGAGACTCCTCTCTAGCCACTTGGAAATTATTGTACTAACACTTAACAAGTTTTTGTGGCTATAAGTTTAAGTTTTCACAGGATCACCTATTCACCCCCCCCCCTCTAGGTGCTCTTAATTGGTATCGGAGCCGTTCTCTTCACAAAGGGACTAACCGCCCGAAGAGATGGATCCTAAGGGGAAGGGTATCGTGATCAACGACAAAGAGAAGGAATCCTTCATCAACGAGCCGAAGGACGACAAGCCTACCGACTCCGGCTCGGATCATAGACGGAAGGAAGGGAAGAAGAAGAAGACAAGGCGCATCAAGGAGATCGTCTACTACGACGACAGCGATGAATCTACTTCTTCCCAAAAGGACGAGGACCACAACGACTACGAGAGAAGGAAACCGGTTAATTCGAACTTTTCTTTTGACTACTCTCGTATTCCGCAAAGTTCAAATTCACATTTGCTCAACATTCCACTCGGCAAGCCCCCACACTTTGATGGAGAGGACTACGGATTTTGGAGCCACAAAATGCGTAGTCACCTATTCTCTCTCCATCCTAGTATATGGGAGATTGTAGAGAGTGGAATGCACTTTGATAGTTCGGATAGTCCCATGTTCATTAATGAACAAATTCATAAGAATGCACAAGCTACTACTGTTCTTCTAGCTTCTTTGTGCAGGGATGAATACCATAAAGTAAGCGGCTTGGATAACGCCAAGCAGATCTGGGACACCCTCAAGATTTCTCATGAGGGGAACGACGTCACCTTGCTCACCAAGATGGAGTTGGTGGAGGGAGAGCTTGGACGGTTCGCGATGATAAGAGGCGAGGAGCCGACGCAAATATACAACCGGCTCAAGACCCTTATCAACAAGATAAGGAGCTACGGGAGCACGCGATGGACGGACCACGACGTCGTCCGCCTAATGCTAAGGTCATTTACCGTTCTTGATCCTCATTTGGTGAACAATATACGTGAAAATCCCAGGTACACCAAGATGTCGCCCGAAGAAGTTCTTGGGAAATTCGTTAGCGGGCGAATGATGATCAAGGAGGCGAGGTACATGGACGACGCCTTGAATGGACCGATCAACGAGCCGCAACCTCTTGCTCTCAAGGCAACGAGGAGCAAGGAGACACTACCGAGCAAGGTGGCGCAAGTTGAGGCGGCCGGGCTAAATAATGAGGAGATGGCCCTCATCATTAAGCGCTTCAAGACGGCGCTTAAGGGTCGCAAGGGACAGCCAAGCAAGACCAAGACAAAGGAGAAGCGCTCGTGCTTCAAATGTGGTAAGATTGGTCATTTCATTGCTAACTGTCCCGATAATGAAAGTGACCAGGAAAAGGGGAACAAAAGGGAGAAGAAGAAACATTACAAGAAGGCCAAGGGCGAGGCACATATCGGAAAGGAGTGGGATTCGGATTGCTCCTCCTCCGACTCCGATAATGAAGGACTCGCCGCCACCGCCTTCAACAAGTCGTCTCTCTTCCCCCACGAGCATCACACTTGCCTCATGGCAAGGGAAAAGAAGGTAATCACTCGTAATGGTAATACTTATGATTCTTCTAGTGATGATGAATCTAGTGAGGATGAAATTGATTACCCTAGTTTATTCAAGGGATTGGATAGAACTAAGATAGCTAAGATTAATGAGTTCATTGATGCCTTAAATGAAAAGGATAGAATCTTAGAGAAACAAGAAGACCTTTTATATGAAGAGCATGATAAGTTTGTTAGTGCACAAAATTCACTTGCTCTAGAAGTTAAAAGAAATGGAATGCTTTCTTGTGAACTTTCTACTTGTAATGAAACCATTTCTTCTTTAAAAGGTGAAATTAATGTTTTAACTGCTAAACTAGAAGTAGCAAGTAACTCTTGTGTTGAAAATGTTACAATTTGCACTAGGTGTAAGGATTTTGATGTTAATGCTTGTAGTGAACACTTAGTTTCAATTTCAAAACTAAATGATGAAGTGGCTAGTCTTAATGCCCAACTTAAGACTAGCAAGAGTGAAGTTGATAAAATAAAATTTGCAAGGGATGCCTACACGATTGGTAGACACCCCTCAATTAAGGATGGTCTTGGCTTCAAGAGAGAGGCCAAGAACTTAACAAGCCATAAGGCTCCCATTCCCGCCAAGGAGAAAGGGAAGGCCCCTATGGCCAGTAGCGCTAAAAAGAACCATGCGTTTATGTATAATGATAGGAGACATGCTAGAAATGCTTATAATGATTTTGATTCACATGTTTATGATTCTCATGCCATGTTTGCTTCTAGTTCTTCCTATAAGCATGATAGAGATATGTGTAGGAGAAATGTTGTGCATATGCCTAGGAGAAATTTTGCTCATGTTCCTAGAAAAGTTGTGAACAAACCTTCTACCATTTATTATGCTTGCAATGCTCCCTTTGCTATTTGTAGAAAGGGTAAGAAGGTAATTGCTAGGAAGTTAGGGGCAAGATGCAAGGGAGATAAAACTTGCATTTGGGTCCCTAAGGATATTTGTGCTAACCTTGCAGGACCCAACATGAGTTGGGTACCTAAGACCCAAGCCTAAATTTGCCTTGCAGGTTTATGCATCCGGGGGTTCAAGCTGGATTATCGACAGCGGATGCACAAACCATATGACGGGGGAGAAGAAGATGTTCACCTCCTACATCAAAAATAAGGATTCCCAAGATTCAATCATATTCGGTGATGGGAATCAAGGCAAAGTAAAAGGGTTAGGTAAAATTGCAATTTCTAATGAACACTCAATATCAAATGTATTTTTAGTTGAGTCTCTTGGTTACAATTTGCTATCTGTTAGTCAACTATGCAATATGGGATATAATTGTCTTTTTACTAATGTAGATGTGTCTGTCTTTAGAAGATGTGATGGTTCACTAGCTTTTAAGGGTGTACTAGACGGCAAGCTTTACTTAGTTGATTTTGCAAAAGAAGAGGCCGGTCTAGATGCATGCTTAATGGCTAAGACTTGCATGGGCTGGCTGTGGCATCGCCGCTTAGCACATGTGGGGATGAAGAACCTCCACAAGCTTCTAAAGGGAGAACACGTGATATGTCTAACAAATGTTTATTTCGAAAAAGATAGACCTTGTGCAGCTTGTCAAGCAGGTAAACAAGTGGGAGGAGCACATCACAGCAAGAATGTGATGACCACGTCAAGACCTCTGGAGCTGCTGCATATGGACCTCTTCGGACCCGTCGCCTATCTGAGCATAGGAGGAAGTAAGTATGGTCTAGTTATTGTTGATGACTTTTCCCGCTTCACTTGGGTGTTCTTTTTGCAGGATAAGTCTGAAACCCAAGGGACCCTCAAGCGCTTCCTCAGGAGAGCTCAAAATGAGTTTGAGCTCAAGGTGAAGAAGATAAGGAGCGACAACGGGTCCGAATTCAAGAACCTTCAAGTGGAGGAGTTTCTTGAGGAGGAAGGGATCAAGCACGAGTTCTCCGCTCCCTACACACCTCAGCAAAATGGTGTGGTAGAGAGGAAGAACAGGACGTTAATCGATATGGCGAGGACGATGCTTGGAGAGTTCAAGACCCCCGAGTGTTTTTGGTCGGAAGCTGTGAACACGGCTTGCCACGCCATCAACAGGGTCTACCTTCACCGCCTCCTCAAGAAGACGTCGTATGAGCTACTAACCGGTAACAAACCCAATGTATCTTACTTTCGTGTATTTGGGAGCAAGTGCTACATTCTGGTGAAGAAGGGTAGAAATTCTAAGTTTGCTCCCAAAGCTGTAGAAGGGTTTTTATTAGGTTATGATTCAAATACAAAGGCGTATAGGGTCTTCAACAAATCATCGGGTTTGGTTGAAGTCTCTAGCGACGTTGTATTTGATGAAACTAATGGCTCTCCAAGAGAGCAAGTTGTTGATTGTGATGATGTAGATGAAGAAGATGTTCCAACGGCCGCTATACGAACCATGGCGATTGGAGACGTTCGGCCACAGGAACAAGATGAACGAGATCAACCTTCTTCCTCAACAACGGTGCATCCCCCAACTCAAGACGATGAACAGGTTCATCATCAGGAGGCGTGTGATCAAGGGGGAGCACAAGATGATCATGTGATGGAGGAAGAAGCACAATCGGCACCTCCAACCCAAGTTCGAGCGATGATTCAAAGGGATCATCCCGTCGACCAAATTCTGGGTGACATTAGCAAGGGAGTAACTACTCGATCTCGATTAGTTAATTTTTGTGAGCATTACTCCTTTGTCTCTTCTATTGAGCCTTTCAGGGTAGAGGAGGCCTTGCTAGATCCGGACTGGGTGTTGGCAATGCAGGAGGAACTCAACAACTTCAAGCGCAATGAAGTTTGGACGCTGGTGCCTCGTCCCAAGCAAAATGTTGTGGGAACCAAGTGGGTGTTCCGCAACAAACAGGACGAGCACGGGGTGGTGACAAGGAACAAGGCTCGACTTGTGGCAAAAGGTTATGCCCAAGTCGCAGGTTTGGACTTTGAGGAGACTTTTGCTCCTGTGGCTAGGCTAGAGTCCATTCGTATCCTGCTAGCATATGCCGCTCACCATTCTTTCAGGTTGTACCAAATGGATGTGAAGAGCGCTTTCCTCAACGGGCCAATAAAGGAGGAGGTGTACGTGGAGCAACCCCCTGGCTTCGAGGATGAACGGTACCCCGACCACGTGTGTAAGCTCTCTAAGGCGCTCTATGGACTTAAGCAAGCCCCAAGAGCATGGTATGAATGCCTTAGAGACTTTTTAATTGCTAATGCTTTCAAGGTTGGGAAAGCCGATCCAACTCTTTTTACAAAGACTTGTGATGGTGATTTGTTTGTGTGCCAAATTTATGTCGATGACATAATATTTGGTTCTACTAATCAAAAGTCTTGTGAAGAGTTTAGCAGGGTAATGGCGCAGAAATTCGAGATGTCGATGATGGGCGAGTTGAACTACTTCCTTGGGTTCCAAGTGAAGCAACTCAAGGACGGCACCTTCATCTCTCAAACGAAGTACACGCAAGATCTGCTAAAGCGGTTTGGGATGAAGGACGCCAAGCCCGCAAAGACGCCGATGGGAACCGACGGACACACCGACCTCAACAAAGGAGGTAAGTCCGTTGATCAAAAAGCATACCGGTCCATGATAGGTTCTTTGCTTTATTTATGTGCTAGTAGACCGGATATTATGCTTAGTGTATGCATGTATGCTAGATTTCAATCCGATCCTAAGGAGTGTCACTTAGTGGCAGTGAAGCGAATTCTTAGATATTTAGTCGCTACGCCTTGCTTCGGGATCTGGTATCCAAAGGGGTCTAACTTTGACTTGATTGGGTACTCAGATTCCGACTATGCTGGATGTAAGGTCGATAGGAAGAGTACATCGGGGACGTGCCAATTCTTAGGAAGGTCCCTGGTGTCATGGAACTCTAAGAAACAAACCTCCGTTGCCCTATCCACCGCTGAGGCCGAGTATGTTGCCGCAGGACAGTGTTGCGCGCAACTACTTTGGATGAGGCAAACCCTCCGGGACTTTGGCTACAATCTGAGCAAAGTCCCACTCCTATGTGACAATGAGAGTGCTATCCGCATGGCGGAAAATCCTGTTGAACACAGCCGCACAAAGCACATAGACATCCGGCATCACTTTTTGAGAGACCACCAGCAAAAGGGAGATATCGAAGTGTTTTATGTTAGCACCGAGAACCAGCTAGCCGATATCTTTACCAAGCCTCTAGATGAGAAGACCTTTTGCAGGCTGCGTAGTGAGCTCAATATCTTAGATTCGCGGAACTTGGATTGAAATGTAGCATACATGTACTTATGCCTTTGATCATGTTCATTCTGCATTTTGTTGCT
Source organism: Zea luxurians (assembly GCA_029449295.1). NCBI lineage: Eukaryota > Viridiplantae > Streptophyta > Magnoliopsida > Poales > Poaceae > Zea > Zea luxurians. The sequence continues at coordinate 34,155,440 of JAOPSE010000026.1, read as the reverse complement.
TATTATGGTGCTCAAGTTGTACAAACACTCCCTGGACCTCACAAGTCCGTTGCAAAGTGATGCACATGTTTAGGGGGAGATGTGTTACAACTTGACCCTTTGAGACTAACCATATGCTTGAGTTTGCTTAATTTAGTCTCAAAGGAGAATTGAAAGGGAAAAGGTGGACTTGGACCATAAAAGACTTCCACTGCACTCCGATGAGAGGGTAACTTATTCCAAGTTCATCTCATGAACTCTTATTGCCATCTGCTCTTAATTGAAGATTTTGGTGAGGCAATGGGGTTAAAGGGCCAAGATTGATCCCGTTTTGGTGCTTGATGCCAAAGGGGGAGAAAATAAAGGCCAAAGCAATAAATGGATCAGCTACCACTTGAGAGATTTTGAAAATAGTAGAATAGAGTTTTTGGTTTGTCAAAACCCTTTTGTTGTCTCTCTTATCAAAAGTTGGCTTCTTGTGGGGAGAAGTAGTGATTATGGGAAAAAGGGGGAGTTTTGGCTTCTTGTGGGGAGAAGTAGTGATTATGGGAAAAGGGGGAGTTTTTGAAATCTTTGATCAATCTCTTTTGGAATGACTCTATTTATGCTTCAACATGTGTGTTTGACTTAGAGATAGAGATTTGAGTTTGATTTGCAAAAACAAACCAAGTGGTGGCAAAGGATGATCCATATATGCCAAAAATGAATCAAAATAATTTGAGTTCTTATTTGAAGTGTTTTTGTACTTGTTCTACTTGCTTTATGTTGTGTTGGCATAAATCACCAAAAAGGGGGAGATTGAAAGGGAAATGTGCCCTTGGGCCATTTCTAAGTATTTTGGTGATTAAGTGTCAACACAAGTGCTTAAATGTGAATTTATGTCCATGGATGAACAAGGTGCAAATCATGAAGTAAAGGTATGTTTCTAAGTCTTAGTACATTGGTTTTGTATACTAATATACTTATCTAAGTGTTTAGAAACAGAAAGAAAAAGAAAAGAAGAAAAAAAAGACTTGGCTGTGTACAGCCAAGACTCAGCTCGGTCTGGCACACCGGACTGTCCGGTGTGCACCGGACAGTGTCCGGTGCGCCAGGCTGACTCAGCGCGAACAGGCCGCTCTCGGGAATTCACCGACGGCGTACGGCTAAAATTCACCGGACTGTCCGGTGTGCACCGGACTGTCCGGTGAGCCAACGGTCGGACGGTCCAATGGTCGGCAGCGCAATCAGCGCAAGACACGTGGCCGAGCCAACGGCTAGAAGAAGGCACCGGACTGTCCGGTGTGCACCGGACATGTCCGGTGCGCCAACGGCTCCCAGATCTACAACGGTCGGCAACGGTCGGCAGCGCTGTTTAAGGAAAGAAATCGGGCACCGGACAGTGTCCGGTGTGCACCGGACTGTCCGGTGCCCCCGACGACAGAAGGCAAGATTGGCCTTCCAGATTTGCTCTCAACGGCTCCTAGCTGCCTTGGGGCTATAAAAGGGGCCCCTAGGCGCATGGAGGAGACACACAAGCAACCTTAGAGCATTCTTGATCATCCACACTCAGTCTTTGCGCATTCGTTTGTCATTCTAAGTGATTCGAGCTCCGTTCTAGTGAGAACTTTGAGATAGTCCTTTGAGCTCGATTCTTGGCCGTGTGTGTGAGCGTTTCGCTGTGGATTTGTGTGTGTTGCTTCCCTCCCTTACTCTGTGCTTCTTTGTGATCATATACTTGTAAGGGCAAGAGACTCCAATTTGTGGAGATTCCTTGCAAACGGGATATTGAAAGGCAAAACAAAACACCGTGGTATTCAAGTTGGTCTTTGGACCGCTTGAGAGGGGTTGATTGCAACCCTCGTCCGTTGGGACGCCACAACGTGGAGTAGGCAAGTGTTGGTCTTGGCCGAACCACGGGATAAACCACTGTGTCATCTCTGTGTTTGATCTCTTGTGGTATTGTGTTTTGTTGAGACTCCTCTCTAGCCACTTGGAAATTATTGTACTAACACTTAACAAGTTTTTGTGGCTATAAGTTTAAGTTTTCACAGGATCACCTATTCACCCCCCCCCCCTCTAGGTGCTCTCAATGATTGCTTTGCGTAGACAACGAGCAGTCCATGGTTCCTGAGTGTTTTACCGGAGACTTCCCTGAACAGCAACCTGGTGAAGGCAAGTGTCCTCTGACCCATTATGTCCTACTTACTTATTAATTCAATGTCCTGCATTACTTAATTGAAACCTAAGGATTGACTAGTCTGTATTTACCTTGTCCTTGTTTACCTTTTTGGGTTACTATGGTTAGCTTCATGCTATTGCTTTACCTTAATCAACAAACATGATGTGATTATTAATGATACGATGATGTTATCTTGATTATGATGATTATCTATGATACTTTAGGGGACTCAGGCTGTTTCCTGAGTACCTCTCTGTAAGGACCTATTCGTTGAGAGACCACCCGGGATAACAGTACAACCATGAGGGTGTAATGAGACGCCCTTAGCTGATTAATTAGAGAAACTGGAGGTGTAGTCGGCTTCACCGTAGGACCGTCAATGGGGTCCGGGCACAGTACTTGCTCTGTCGAGGCTGGTTGCCGAGGTTCTTTTGATTTGGTTTTGTTAGTCACCCTTCCTGTGGGGAGAAGTACTGTGTTTATCAAACTGGAGAAACCTAATGGGTGGCTATGGCTTCTAGGGAATCTTTGTAAAGGCTACATAGTGTATTCCTAGCCGTTCACCTCGGTAGTGAAGATCGGGTCTTGCAAACCTAGGCTGGAAAGGGATCACGACTCATGGGTAAAGTGTGCAACCTCTGCAGAGTGTTAGAAACTGGTATATTTTGGAGCACGGTTAAGAGCAGCCTTGGGATCCGAAGAATATTTTGGATACCTTTATGATGATGGTAACTGATGATGAACATAACTGTGGTTTCTGGTATTTCCTCTTGGAGGGAGTACTTTTGGATAACCAGGATTATTACTAAAATTTGGCTTACTACTAGTAATAAATACATGACCAACTAAAAGCAATTGTTTTAACCTTAACTCCACATATAGCTAGTCCACTTAAGCCAAATGGGACATTTGCTGAGTACGTTGATGTGTACTCACCCTTGCTATAAACCCCCCAACCCCATGTTGTTCCCACTGCAATCAGTGCTCAGGAGGAGATGCAAGCAACATGGAAGACTTTGAGGAGTTTCAGGACTACGATGAGTTCTAGTTGTGTTTAGTGGCAAACCCCTAGTCAGCTGCCTGTGCAGGCCTTATCTTCTACATTTCGTATTCCACACTTTGATCATGTTAATGACTATATTAAGTTAATGAATCTGTGGATGTCTTGGACATCTTGATGTAACAAAGTACTATTTCTGCTTTTATTTTGAGCAATGTGTGATGATGTCCAACTACGTAATCGTTGTGTACGTGAGTTTCTGATCCTGGCACATACATGGTTCGCATTCGGTTTACCTTCCAAAACCAGGTGTGACGAAGTAGGGGCATTATGTGTTACAATTTGGTTTTCGATGGCTCTGATTGCTTTCTGCAGTAGCATCCTCTTTGGGACCTAAATCACCTTCAAGATCTTGCACTTCATCGCCATGGAGGATGGCAACTTGCGGCTCATCACCATGGCTGCCTCTCAAGCATTAGCAAGCCAAAGCATCCCTGAAGGCTCCCTCGATAGTCAAGCTCTAAGTAGTTCCACCAACAAGAGCCTAGAGCCATGGCCTAAGATTGCCCAATAGGCCAACCCACGAGGTCATCTAAGGCAATAAATATCTATCATCTCCCCCAAAAGCCATGTCAAGGCAATAAGAACCATGAGGGCAACCTTATTATAGGGCCCCCGACAACCTTAAACCATGTCAAGACTACAAGGGGCCAATGGGATGATGCAGGTCCACATTCACAATTACTGGGGAAGCCATCATCAGCCTTGCACCTCTAAAGGTGCATTAGACACATGAGTCCTAGCTGATCGCCATGATGAGTCACCACCCCTTGTCCTTCCACGATCTCATAGAGACATCTTGTAGTGACTATTCCTCTTTGGAACTTGAGAACACCTCTAGTGCGTCATCTCTCTATGCCGCTTCATGACCGACGGAGATGGCACATCGACCCCAGTAGGGGGCATGCCTCATGGGGCAACAACACTATCCCTGTTAGGAGGTGGAATACCTATGGGCTCACATCATTTAGCTCCTTAAGTGTCGTGAGGAGGCCATGAAGAGGCTAATCCCGCTGATGCAGCCTGCCTCTATACCTCCAATAGGATGTCGAACACCATCAATGGTGCCACACCAAAAAGACAGGTGGTCACCGTCATCCCTCCTACAACGACATTGACATATGGGAGAGCAGCAAGCCACAACATTTTCCACACGCTAGCCAAAATGTCACTACAACAACAATGATGCTATAGGTGATCTTGGAGCCAAAGGGCCCCCAAGCTAGGGCCACATACCTCGAGCTTGAGGGGTTGATTAAGCATGTGACCACCTAGCATTCCCATGATGCCTCCAAGTAGGCCACCTCTTCCTGAAAGGCTATTAGCCGACGAACCGAGGTATCTAGTGTTCGTCCCTAGGATTGGGCCAGAGAAAAAGCGACCCAACAATGCCAATTATCATGCACCCGGGTGCATCCACACTTAGGTAGAGTCTATGACATGTACATAACCCTTAACACGTGTCACTTTGCTAAAGAGTAGGTTGAGCTAGCTTGAGGAACAAGCCCCGATGGAGGCGATAACCATGATATTGGGAAGGATCACTTGGTGCCTTAGGCATTTGGCCATGCCATTCACGTCGTTGAGTTCCCCTAACTATTCCAGACTCCTGGCAACATTGCTAAATACGTTGGGACCACCAACTCATCCATTTTTGTTGAAGACACTTTGAAAGGGAAATAGGGTTAACCTTTTCCTATAATTAATTTTGGTGGTTGAATGTCCAACACAAATATATGGACTAACTAGTTTGCTCTAGAATACATGTTCTACAAGTGCATAAAGGTTCAACACAAACCAATAAATATTCAAGTTAGGGATCAAATTCAAAGAAGAAAAAGAAACCAAGTGTGCTGTGGTCTGGCGCACCGGACTGTCCGGTGTGCCACCAGACACTGTCCGGTGCACCAGGACCATACAGAGTCCAAACATCCACTCTCGGGTTTCCGCAGGCGCCCTCCACTATAATTCACCGGACTGTCCGGTGTGTCACCAGACTATCCGGTGCACCAGTGGAGCAACGGCTAACTCGTGCAACGGTCGACTGCAAAAGCTTGATAACAGATGAACAGTGAAGAACAGTGCGTGCAGAGTCAGAGCCCCAGAGTCAGAGGCGCACTGGACAGTGAACAGGACCTATCCGGTGTGGCACCGGACTGTTCGGTGCCATAAGAAGACAACGGCGCCAACGGTCGACTGCTCCCGAACCCTAACGGTTGGTGACGTGGCGGCGCACCGGACAGCCTACAGTGTCTATCCGATGGCGCACCAGACTGTCCGGTGCGCCCATCGACAGCAGCCTCCCCAACGGCTTCTTTGGTGGTTGAGGGCTATAAATACCCCCAACCACCACAATTCCAAGCATCCAAGATTTCTGAGTATCACATTCAATACAAGAGCTAGTGCATTCACTCCTAGACACAATTCAAAAGACCAAAGCCTCTCCAAGTCCCAAATTCATCACAAACACTTTGCGACTTGTGAGAGAGTGATTTCGTGTTCTTTTGCGCTCTTGTTGCTTGGATCGCTTTCTTCCTTCCTCATTCGTGTTCCCAAGTGACTTGTAATCAAAGAAAGAGACACCTAAGTGTGTGGTGGTCCTTGCAGGGTCTAAGTGACCCGTTTGATTAAGGAGAAAGCTCACTCGATCTAAGTGATTGTTTGAGAGAGGGAAAGGGTTGAAAGAGACCTGGTCTTTGTGACCACCTCAATGGGGATTAGGTTCTTTGGAACCAAACCTTGGTAAAACAAATCACCGTGTTCATCCGCTTGATTCTCATTTGATTTGTTTTCACCCTCTCCCTCTCTCGGAGTTGAGTTTTAATTCTACCGCTAACCCCGGCTTGTAGTGTGTGTTTAAGTTATAAATTTCAGGTTTCGCCTATTCACCTCCCCTCAAGGCAACTTTCACACTTGCTTGTCGCATAGTAGAGGCAAGCAACGACATGATGATCATCTAGTATCTCCCCATCTACCTTACGCAGTCAACTTGAGCTTGGCTTGATTGCATGCTGGAAGGATGCATCTAGTGTTGGGCCGACCTAAAGAAGATTTTGTTGGAAACTTCTAGGGGACATGCAAACATTTTGACAACCCCTAGGACCTAAAGTGTTGCAAGCAACAACTAAACGAGAGTCTACAATACTATATCTAGTGATTCTATGAACGATGCAATGAGTTGTCTAGCGTTAGGTATTTCGACGTCATTGGGTTGCTTAACTTTTTTAGTACATATATCGACACATTTAGTCAAAACCATGGCGAGCTGATCTCCCTAACGATTCTATGTCTTCTCGTGTTCTTCTCTATTAGGAGTCTTTACCTCTGAGGCCGACCATCCCCCATTTATAGATCAAGGGGAGGTGATTACAGATAGCTTCTCCTAGAAGGGAGTGTAACATTAGGATAAAAAGGAATGGTTCACCCTTGGTAAAATCTTGTTGTGCGTCTATATCCTTTCCTGCGTGAGATTTGTCAGGGGAGCGTGCGATCTATGCTAGCGACGAAAGTCTAGGCGTCGTCATTACTCGTTCTTGTCCACTTCTTCCTATGTCGACCTTCTATATTCGTAGCATGGCTGCTGGTCTCCCCTTGTTGTCGTGTGGGCTCGTAGACCGCTGGAGGACTCAAGTTTATAACCTATAGGTCATGAGTGGATCTCGGCCTCTAACACCCTAAATTTTAGGGTATAAAAATTTTTAGTTCTATACTCAAAATTTAAGTGTTACCCTCTTTTTTCCTTACTTTTCATTTCTTTTTTTTCTAAATAGTGGAGAATTATTTTATATATACATGTGTCAAGCTTAATAAAATAAATCTTAGAGAAGCTTTTATTATTTTATTCATATCGTTGCATAGTGTTTCTATGCGCAAAACACATTTGAAACATGTTAATATACATCGTAGAAGTTTTCGGTAATTTTTCATATTTTCCCGAGTATTTTTCTTTTTTCTGAAAAGCAAAATATATTTATTAAAGGCACTTAACGACGTATTTATAAGATCCATATATTTTATCTAAGTTCATTGGGTGTTAAAGCATGTCTAGGAATTTTCCAAGAATTTTTGGGCCATTCAAGGTATGTTTCAGGTATTAAATATGTTTTTCAGCATTTCATGAATTATTTTAATCGCTAAAATTGATTTATTGTGAAAATGAAATCATTTAACCCCTCATAATATATATGCTCGTTTTCTCCTCGAACAGCCTGATTCAAATATTAGATCCATTCCACGAGTTGAGATATGTGGCGCCATCAGTTCGCGCCTGAAGTATGGGTGGTTGCAACTCTGGTAATAATTCTGATGATCAATTATCTTCGACGACATCCAAGTGTACCGTTGCGTTCATCTCGACGAGAGCTTCGTCTCGGTGTTTTCGATTCATCAATCAGACTTCCAATTTAACGTCAATTGACGATTTTCTTTTCGGCTCCGACGAACTCCTCCCCGGTTGTTGTCAATGTTTGTTCTTCGTTGTTGTCGATTGAACTCGTATTCGCCCCTGCCCTGCCTCACCCCGCGTCTGAGAAGCCCCTCACCCACCCCCGTCCCACGGCCGAACCACCCCTCCCCGGCCCCCTCTGCACGGCTACTAGGCAGCAGGGAGCGGCCATAGCCGGCTCCCATGGCGAGCGCCCGAAGCCCTTTCTCTCCGGTCCGCTGCAGCATGTACACATGTAACACCCAAAATCCTGATTTTAGGTTTAGTAAAGTTTTTTTTCCAAAAGGGATTCGATTAGAGCGTCATCTATACTAATAGCTTGTAATACCGTCATGCACCTCTTGTCGTTGAAATAATAAGAAAATTCTTGCATGGCGAAGCCGTTGTCGACACCGTCTCCCGCATGCGCTCTCCGTTCCGTACCCAGCGTCCACGCCGTTAATTGAAACTCAAGATTCTATATTTAAACCAATATATTTGTAATGGTAATGTTGTCTGTACCCATTGTTCTTGTACTACGTATAAACATAAAGCTGAATTCTACTAATAGTCAATCCTGTACAGATTTTTTTGCACTACATGTAGAAAAAACAGAACTAGATTATACACATTATTCTCTAGTTTACTCTTCCACACTCCAGTCAGTCTACCCAAACTTCTAGATGATTTACCAAGTACCCTCTCTATCTAAAAATAGTTAGCAATATCTATCTAAAAATAGTTATTGCTTTAATATTATAAAAAATAAATTTAGCTAGTTTTTTAAGAAAATATTAGCAATATTTAGTGTTTGTCAATTATTTTAAATTCCTCAAAGAGATAAAAAAACAAGTCAACACAAATAAAAAGATTTTCCTTTCACCCATTTGTTAACTTTGAAAGTTTAACAAATGGGAGAAGATCTAAAAGGATAATGACAATTAGACAAATCCAAAACATTTTTTGCTGTTTTGAATTTCGTATTACAAGAATTAATTATATTTGTATCTTGGATCTTACAGAACAAGATATGAAGGTAGAAACTGAATAGCTTCGGAGTCTGAGCGATTAGTTTCTCTCTCGGTTCTCCAAAAGTGCTTTTATATATGTCACTGTGCTCTTATTTATAGTGGTGAGATATAAATTCATATGAATTTATAAATATATCCATAAGTTCTATACATATGAGCTACAAACCTTGTGAGGTTAATGTCGACTTTTTCTCTCTTATACCGCGTCAACCAATCTTCTATAACCTTCTCGTCCCCTTCTGTTTAGTGTGTTGGCGCTTCTCCCCTTCTGTTTAGTGTGTTGGCGCTTCTGAGACGAAGCTTCTTCTCTCCTTCGTCCTGCTCATCGGTGAATCTACCAAGGCTTAAGTTTTTAGCTCCTCACTTATTTGTTAGTGCGGATAAAGGACGAGTTTGCTACCTGTTGGCAATATCATGAGAATCTTAAAATAAGTTTATTATAAAAGAAAAGATTTAAAGATCTATCTTATGTTACCAATTATGCACTATAATTGTAATTCTTTTAGTTAAAGTAAACATGACTAATTCTTTAAAAAGTGAGAACATCAACTATTTTAAGACGGAGGAGGAATATCTTGTTTCAGGTCATGGCGCCCTGGGAAACTTTACATGGTTCGAAAAAACCCAAATAGTCAGATACATAATTCAGAGTTTTTCTTTTCTTTTTTAAGATCAGAATTCAGGCCATCTGATTGATTTAGCGTTTCACAGGAAAGCAGTTAATTGGATGGGGTGGGGTTAAATCAACTGTACCCAGGCGTTCGCCACAAGTCGACCAGCTTTTAGAGTGCAATGGTCATTCGTTTCATCTTCGTCTTCTCGAAAATGCTATTCCTACTTCAACGCACATGTTCGGACACCCACAAGCATCACCTTCTTCTCAACAGCATGTGTATTTTAAGTCAACTTGCATTTTCGCCGGCTTAAGCCTATTTATATTTACTAAAGCTAGTGGAGGTTGCACTAGCTCAAGCAGCCTATGCCACATTTGCACTCAAGCAAGTGAGCAGCTCCCCCGCCCTCCAGCAACATGGAGACGGCCAACGTTATCATCCTCTCGTTCTTCTTCATCTTTGCAATCCACCGCCTCCTCAACCGCCTCCATAACAGGAGCACAAAGATGAAGCAGCTGCCACCGGGCCCTCTAGCCATCCCGGTCCTCGGCCACCTATACCTCCTCCTCGAGAAGAATATTCACCACTTGTTCACGCGCCTCGCCGCGCGCTACGGGCCCGTGCTCTACCTCCGCCTCGGCTCGCGTAACGCCGTGGTCGTGTCTTCTGTCGACTGCGCCAGGGAGTGCTTCACGGAGCACGACGTGACCTTCGCGAACCGCCCGACCTTCCCGACGCTGCATCTCATGACCTACGGGGGCACCACGGTCGGCACCTGCGCCTACGGCCCGTACTGGCGCCACATCCGCCGCGTCATCACGGTGCACCTCCTGTCCGCTCTCCGGGTGAGGTCCATGGTCCCCGCCATCGAAGCAGAGGTGCGCGCCATGGCTCGGAGCATGTACCGTGCGGCCGCGGCCGCTCCATGCGGCACCGGCGCCGCCAAGGTGGAGCTGAGGGGGAGGCTGTTCGAGGTCGCGCTCAGCGCCCTCATGGAAACCGTCGCTCAGAGCAAGACATCCCGCTCTTCCATGGGCGGTGCCGCGGACACGGGCATGTCACCGGAGGCCCAAGAGTTCAAGGAGTCCATGGACGTTATGGTTCCGCTCCTCGGCACGGCCAACATGTGGGACTTCCTGCCCGTGCTACAGAGGTTCGACGTGTTCGGCGTGAAGAACAAGATGGCGGCCGCGGTGAGCGGCAGGGACGCGTTCTTCCGGCGGCTCATTGACGAGGAGCGGCGGAGGCTGGACGACGGCGTCGAGAGCGAGAACAAAAGTATGATGGCTGTGCTGCTCACTCTGCAGAAGTCAGAACCGGAGAATTACAGTGATGACATGATCATGTCTCTGTGCTTCGTAAGTTGTCCTTGTCCCTTCAGATCGATACAACCTAAGTTTCTAACGATTCTCTCGCTCACACGTCAAGCATAAGCAATTTTTTCGCTCGTTGCTGAACATGTCGACGTCGCCGTCGTACGTCATGACCACGACATCGCTCGCTAAGAAGATCTTCTGCATCTTTGATATTGCAGTCCATGTTCTCTGCGGGAACGGAAACCACTGCGACCACGGCGGAATGGGCGATGTCGCTGCTCCTGAACCACCCCGAGGTCCTGAAGAAGGCGCAGGGGGAAATCGACGCGCATGTGGGGAATTCCCGCCTGCTAGGCGCCGACGACATGCCGCACCTCCCCTACCTCCAGTGCGTCCTCACCGAGACGCTCCGGCTGTACCCGGTTTTCCCGATGCTGATCGCGCACGAGTCCACCGCAGACTGCAAGGTCGGCGGCCACCACGTGCCAAGCGGCACGATGCTGCTCACCAACGCATACGCCATCCACAGAGACCCTGCGGCGTGGACGGAACCGGACGCCTTCAGGCCTGAACGATTCGAGGACGGCAGCGCCGAAGGGAAGCTCCTGTTACCGTTCGGGATGGGGCGGCGCAAGTGTCCCGGAGAGACCATGGCGCTGCGGACTCTAGGGCTTGTCCTGGGGACTCTGATCCAGTGCTTCGACTGGGCCACTGTTGGAGGGGTCCCCAAAGTTGACATGGCCGAAGCGTCCGGGCTCACTCTCCCGAGGGCTGTTCCGCTGGAGGCCATGTGCAAACCGCGCCAAGCCATGCTTGATGTCCTTCGGAAGCTGTGAGCGCCCTAATAATCTACATACTCTGCACACTGAAGAAAGTTGATGAGCATCATCATCAAATGTTTCCATGTTGTTCTCTTGCTATCGTTATACGTAGGGCTATGTTAATCCCACTTTCAATAACAGAGGATCTATCTATCTCTACCAATAAATGTGTTCGTGCGTTGTAGGACAACATATCGCTTGTATTGTCTGTTATAATATACTTTGGAGTCAAATTATATATGTCACTGGATATGAGCTATCTCTAATACATCATTGACTACTACTTTCAGTAAAAGCACATATAACTCTTGTTCTCAATGTTACGTTCTAACCTCCAAAAGTTCAAATAACATATAAGAAATGTGGAAATAACATAGGACAAATACGAGTCCAACGAAATAAATGCTCACAAAACAGACATCAAAAAGTCTAAATCGAGCCAAAATTGTGCCATTAACTCACATTTTTTAGCATCTTGAATTTTAGTTCTAGAATGCCAAATTGATCCAAACAAACTCTGATTGAGCTAAAATTTTACACACACCTTCACTAGGTAGTTTATAAGGTGTCCACAATTTTCTTTAGCTCAAACGGATTTTAATTTCAATGTTAGGTCAGAAAGTCGAACTTGACTTGGGGTTTAGTTGAGGTTTTGTCAAAAGAGCAGATTGTTAGAAAACTTGCCCACGAATTGGATCCACTCATACTAGAGATTGCAATGAATCTATGACAGTTTCTAAACCAAAGATTAACCCCAAAACACTTCCCAAACAAGTGAATGCAAGAATAAACTCAAAAAACAAACTAGTGAGATTGAGAGGAGAAGAAACAAATCCAAGCAAATACGATTTGACACAAAATGAAAAGCCAAGAGAGGAACATGTGATTATGGCAACACTTCCTTATAATTCCATAAACTTAGATGATGAGGTTCAAAAAATTTAAGGATCTCATAGCTAAATTGAGAAAGAAGAAGATTACAAACTGAGTGATGGGAATGAAAATGCTAAAAGAGATAGTTGAAATATTCAACCCTCCCCTCCTATTTATAGTGGTTATTCCTCTTCTCTAAACTACTCCTAGATACATAGAGCATGTCTACTCAGTCAGAGGCAAAATGGACCGACCTTTGAATTTTGATCTGACAGTCACACAGTCTTTAAGAAGTTACTTCACCTTGACGTCCCTCCATGATGACGCCATGTGTCGCCTCTGATTCCCTCCAATCCCGTGCTGCTGAGATTTGAGACCCAAACATGGCAAAACCTATGAACTGTCGTGTTGGGTGGTTTTGAGGCTCAAACACTGAAACCCCCATGGGTAGTGTACTCTATACGCGTCCCCCACATCCTGGACACATGCCCCTTTGGTTCGCAACCATGTCGGCGACATGATCTGCTCGCCATGTCCTTGCGCCTATCTATGTCCCCAAGTGTCAGCCACCATGTCTAGTCTCCTAGCTTGTCTAGTCCCTTGGTCAAGACTCAACACTCGTCCTTCACCGCTCCCTGAGAGCACCTAGAGGGAGGGTGAATAAGTGATCCTGGGAAAAATTGGCTCAACAAAACAAACTTGGTCTAATATTGGATTAGATATATCAAGAGCCAAGTCCGAATGAAAGGAGTGCAAGGAGAAGACTTCTTTACTTAATTGTTGTACAAGTGAAGTGCGAGAGAGGAATCGCAATAATATAGAGACAAGTGATACGACGATTTTTATCTCGTGGTTCGCTCAAGTATAATATACTTGCCTACTCCACGTTGTGGCGTCCCAATGGACGAGGGTTGCACTCAACCCCTTTCAAGTGATCCAAAGATCAACTTAAATACCACGGTTCTCCCTTTATCTCAATAATATCCCATTGTGAGGAATCTCCACAATTTGGAGTCTCACACGCCTTACACAAGAGTAAGGGGGGATAGAAACACACATAAGAGACAAAGTTACAGCAACGCACACACACAAGTCGAGATAAGAGCACAAGAAACAACGCAACAGAGTTAGAACTCAAAACAAGTGCTCGGATCTCAATCTATCAAAGCAATAGTGTGGTCGCAGTGTCTCGGTGTCTTAGAATGATCAAAAGATGCTTAGTGTAGTGCTCCATGCGCCTACGGGTCCCTTTTATAGCTCTATTTGGTAGGCTTTGGTTGCCTTCTGTCCGCGGGTGCACCGGACTGTCTGGTGCACACCAGACTGTGAACAGTGCGCATGTAGAGAATCGCGTAATTGGCTGGTTTCCTGTTCTGGGGTGGGCATTAGACCGTTCAGTGGGGGGCACTGGACTGTCCGCTGCTCCAGTTGGTCGTTGGCCCTCGACCAGTGTGACAGCTAGTCGTTGGCGACTGGCACACTGGACTGTCCGGCGCTCCGCGCGAACGGCCTGGTGAATTATAGCCGACGCAGGCTAGAATTCCCGAGAGCAGGTAGTTGGCCGGACCATGCACCAGACTGTCCGGTGCTCTTCAGTCCAGCACACTTTTTCCTTCTTCTTTCTTGTTCTCTTTTCCTCCTTTTGACTTAACTTCATAAAGTCCCTGGCACTTAGACAAATATGATGAGCACACAAAACAATTGACTAAGTGTCCAGAGCTTACCTTTTTACTTGGTCCATATAGATTTACGTTATGTCCTCTTCCAAGCTCAATTTGTTTCATGTACCTTTGCTCATTTATCATGTTACTCTAAACATAATGTGTTGCGCATTTAATTACCAAAACAAATATAGAAATAGCCCAACGGTAAATTTCCATTTCAATCTCTCCATTTTTGTTGATTCATGCCAACATATCAAAAGCAACTCAAAGTGCACTAACATATCCAAATGTGAGCTAAAGGTGCAAATTGATGTCAAATTGAAGACCAATAAGATTATCATAGTGTCGGGGACCATAATTAGGGGTACCCTCAAGACGCCTAATTCTCAGCTGGTAACCCCCATCAGCATAAAGCTGCAGAGGCCTGATGGGTTTGATTAAGTCAGGGATCAGTCCATACGAGCGACTCGATCACGCCACGCCCGAGCCTAGCCTCGGGCAAGGGCAGCCGACCCTGAGATGTTTCCGTCTCGCCCGAGGCCTCCTCTTTCACGGCAGACGCATCTCCGGCTCGCCCGAGGCCTTGCCTTCGTTAAGAAGCAACCCTGACTAAATCACCGCGCCGACCGACCAAGTCACTGGGGCCTTTAACGCAAAGAGTAAGACTGACGGGCGGCCAGGCTTGGCCAAAAGCGCCAGGGGAAGCTCCACCCGACTCAGGGCTCGGACTCGGGCTAAGGCCCCGGAAGACGGTGAACTCCGCTCCGCCCGACCCAGGGCTCGGACTCGGGCTAAGGCCCCGGAAGACGGCGAACTCCACTCCGCCCGACCCAGGGCTCGGACTCGGGCTAAGGCCCCGGAAGACGGCGAACTCCGCTCCGCCCGACCCAGGGCTCGGACTCGGGCTAAGGCCCCGGAAGACGGCGAACTCCGCTCCGTCCGACCCAGGGCTCGGACTCGGGCTAAGGCCCCGGAAGACGGCGAACTCCGCTCCGCCCGACCCAGGGCTCGGACTCGGGCTAAGGCCCCGGAAGACGGCGAACTCCGCTCCGCCCGACCCAGGGCTCGGACTCGGGCTAAGGCCCCGGAAGACGATGAACTCCGCTTCGCCCGACCCAGGGCTCGGACTCCACCCCGACCTCTGCCGAACGACCTCCGCCTCGCCCGACCCAGGGGCTCGGGCTCGGCCTCGGCCTCGGCCATGCAGGACAGACTCGACCTCGGCTTCGGAGGAGCCTCCACGTCGCCCGACCTAGGGCACGAGTCCGCCACGTCAACAGGAAGCGCCATCATCACCCTACCCCGAGCCGACTCAGGCCGCAGGGAACAGGACCGACGTCCCATCTGGCTAGCTCCGCCAGATAGGCAATGATGGCACCCCGCTGGACCCATGACGACGGCGGCTCTCAGCTCTCTTACGAAAGCAGGGGGACGTCAGCAAGGGCCCAACCACTCCGACAGCTGTCCCTCCGCCAAGCTCCATTGCTTCTCCGACAGCCACGACGCCACACTAGCCGGGTGCCAAGATCTCTCCGGCTGCCACCTTGGCATGTACTTAGGGCACTAGCTCTCCCCCGCTAGACACGTAGCACCTTGCTACACCTCCATTTGTACACCTGGATCCTCTCCTTACGCCTATAAAAGGAAGGACCAGGGCCTTCTTAGAGAAGGTTGGCCTCGCGGGAACGAAGGGCAGGGGCAGGCGCTCTCTCGGGGCCGCTCGCTCCCCTCACCCGCGCGGACGCTTGTAACCCCCTACTGCAAGCGCACCCGACCTGGGCGCGGGACGAACACGAAGGCCGCGGGATCTCCGACTCCCTCACGACCCGGCTCCGGCCACCTCGCTCTCGCTCTCTCCCCCCTTCGCGCTCGCCCACGCGCTCGACCCATCTGGGCTGGGGCACGCGGCACACTCACTCATCGGTTCGGGGATCCCCCGGTCCCGGAACGCCGACAGTTGGCGCGCCAGGTAGGGGCCTGCTGCGTGTTGACGAGTAGTTTCCCGTCAAGCTCCAGATGGGCAGTCTCCAACGACCTCTTCGACCCAGGACGGTGCTCCGTTTCGGGAGTCTCGAGTTCATGTCTTTCGATGGTAGCTACGACGTGATACTCCTTCCACCACCGCGCGACAGCGACAATGGTGGCGGACAGCCCGCCCGCCGGCGGCGGAATCGACGACGTCTTTCCCGCGTAGGGGAAGGACAACTTTCGAGCTCACCCCATCCTCTCCCTCGCCATCGGAGGAGGAGGCGGGGCAACCGGGGCCAAGCGGGAGGTTACGCTCAGTCGGCTGTCGAGCAAATCGACATCCCCAGCGCCCCAACGGAGGACGCGTCGGGCATCACCCACGCGTTTGAGGCAAACGCGAGCGCCGTCCCCCCGCGACACGCCGACCCCGAGCAAGTGGACGACGCCAGCGCGCTCACGGAGGGCCTGCAGGACGTCGCCCTCGCACCCAGGACGACAGCGCGATCAGCCCCCGATGCGACTTCGTCGATCCTCGTCGACCAAAAGGTACCGGCTGATTCCCATCCTTTGTCATTTCGACTCGGCCTCAACCCGCCAGGCGACCTCGCTTTGGCGGGCGCTCACGTTGAGGCGAGTGCAACCCCTCTGGGGTTTCGTGTGCGGTCGCCTTGGGACCGATTGACGGGTGTCTCGACCTACGGACCCTCTGGGTCCGAGGAAGATGACGACCCCAGCATCTGCTGGGATTTCTCTGGATCTGGCAACCCCAGTGCCATGCGGGATTTCATGACCGCATGCATCTACTGCCTCTCCGACTGTTCTGACGGCAGCCGCAGCCTTGACGACAAGGACTGCGGCCCGAGCCGCGAATGTTTCCACATCGAGCTAGGGGATCCCTCCGGAGGCAGCTGTCTCGGCATGCCGGAGGATGGTGATCCCCCTAGGCCAGCGCCTCGCGCCGACATCCCGCGGGAGCTAGCTGTGGTCCCCGTTCCGGCGGGGGGTCACGACCCACAGCTCGAGCAAGTCCGCGGGGCGAGGGCCGGGCTCGATGAGGGAGCAGGAGCGCTCGAGGCAATCCGCCGGGACGTCGGGCAGGTATGGGCGGGCCAGCCCCCGGCCGGAGAAATACGTCACCTGCCCCAAGGTCTCCAGCACCGCATCGCTAACGATGCCAGGGACAGACCGCCACCGGCATCCGGCGGGACCGGTCAGGACCTGGTCGCCGCAGCGATGCTCCTCCGCGCGATGCCGGAGTCATCAACCACCGAGGGTCGGTGAATCCAGGGAGAGCTCAAGCATCTCCTGGAAGGCGCTGCGGCCCGGCGGGCCGAGAGCTCTGCCTCCCGAAGGCAGGGGTACCCCTCGGAACCTCGCGCCGCGACTTCCCGACTTATGCGGGAAGCCTCGGTCTACACCGGGCGCACGCGCAATACCGCGCCTGTGGCCCCGGGCCACCACGGTGACGAGCACCCTCATCGTGACCGTCGGGCCCGCCTCGACGAAAGGGTGCGCCGAGGTTATCACCCCAGGCGTGGGGGACGCTACGACAGCGGGGAGGATCGGAGTCCCTCGCCCGAACCACCCGGTCCGCAGGTCTTCAGCCGGGCCATTCGGCGGGCGCCGTTTCCGCCCCGATTCCGACCCCCGACTACCATCGCAAAGAACTCGGGGGAAATGAGACCGGAATTGTGGCTCGCGGACTACCGCCTGGCCTGTCAACTAGGTGGGACGGACGACGACAACCTCATCATCCGCAACCTCCCCCTGTTCCTCTCCGACACTGCTCGCGCTTGGTTGGAGCACCTGCCTCCGGGGCAGATTTCCAACTGGGAGGATCTGGTCCAAGCCTTCGCCGGCAACTTCCAGGGCACGTACGTGCGCCCCGGGAATTCCTGGGACCTCCGAAGCTGCCGGCAACAGCCGGGAGAGTCCCTTCGGGACTACATCCGGCGATTCTCGAAGCAGCGCACCGAGCTGCCCAACATCACTGACTCCGATGTCATCGGCGCATTCCTCGCCGGCACCACCTGCCGTGACTTGGTGAGCAAGTTGGGTCGCAAGACCCCCACCAGGGCGAGCGAGCTGATGGACATCGCCACCAAGTTCGCCTCTGGTCAGGAGGCGGTCGAGGCCATCTTCCGAAAGGACAAGCAGCCCCAGGGCCGCCCGTCGGAAGATGCTCCCGAGGCGTCTACTCCGCTCGGCGCCAAGAAGAAAGGCAGGAGGAAGTCGCAAGTGAAACGCGACGCCGCCAGCACCGACCTTGTCGCCGCTACCGAATACAAGAACCCTCGGAAGCCCCCCGGAGGCGCCAACCTCTTCGACAAGGCACTCAAGGAGACGTGCCCCTACCATCAGGGGCCCGTCAAGCACACCCTCGAGGAGTGTGTCATGCTTCGGCGCCACTTCCACCGGGCCGGGCCACCCGCGGAGGGTGGCAGGGCCCGCGACGACGACAAAAAGGAGGATCACCAAGCAGGAGAGTTCCCCGAGGTCCGCGACTGCTTCATGATCTACGGAGGGCATGCGGCGAATGCCTCGGCTCGGCATCGTAAGCAAGAGCGTCGGGAGGTCTGCTCGGTGAAGGTGGCGGCGCCAGTCTACCTAGACTGGTCCGACAAGCCCATCACCTTCGACCAGGGTGACCACCCCGACCACGTGCCGAGCCCAGGGAAGTACCCGCTCGTCGTCGATCCCGTCATCGGCAACGTCAGGCTCACCAAGGTCCTGATGGATGGGGGCAGCTGCCTCAACATCATCTACGCTGAGACCCTCAGGCTCCTGCGCGTCGATCTGTCATCCGTCCGAGCAGGCGCTGCGCCCTTCCACGGGATCATCCCTGGGAAGCGCGTCCAGCCCCTCGGACAGCTCGACCTTCCTGTCTGCTTCGGAACACCCTCCAACTTCCGAAGGGAGACTTTGACGTTCGAGGTGGTCGGGTTCCGAGGAACCTACCACGCAGTGTTGGGAAGGCCATGCTACGCGAAGTTCATGGCCATCCCCAACTACACCTACCTAAAGCTCAAGATGTCGGGCCCCAACGGGGTCATCACCGTCGGCCCCACGTACAAACACGCGTTCGAATGCGATGTGGAGTGCGTGGAGTACGCCGAGGCCCTCGCCGAGTCCGAGGCCCTCATCGCCGACCTGGAAAACCTGTCCCGGGAGGTGCCAGACGTGAAGCGACATGCCGGCAACTTCGAGCCAGCGGAGACGGTTAAGGCCGTCCCTCTCGACCCCAGTGGAGACACCTCCAAGCAGGTTCGGATCGGTTCCGGGCTCGACCCCAAATAGGAAGCAGTGCTCGTCGACTTTCTCCGCGCAAACGCCGATGTCTTTGCGTGGAGTCCCTCGGACATGCCCGGCATACCGAGGGATGTCGCCGAGCACTCGCTGGATATTCGGGCCGGGGCCCGACCGGTCAAACAGCCTCTGCGCCGATTCGACGAGGAAAGGCGCAGGGTGATAGGCGAGGAGATCCACAAGCTGATGGCAGCAGGGTTCATCAAAGAGGTATTCCATCCCGAATGGCTTGCCAACCCTGTACTTGTGAGGAAGAAAGGGGGGAAATGGCGGATGTGTGTAGACTACACTGGTCTCAACAAAGCATGTCCGAAGGTCCCCTACCCTCTACCTCGCATCGATCAAATCGTGGACTCCACTGCAGGGTGCGAAACCCTGTCCTTCCTCGATGCCTACTCAGGGTATCATCAAATCAAGATGAAAGAGTCCGACCAGCTCGTGACTTCTTTCATCACGCCCTTCGGCATGTACTGTTATGTCACCATGCCGTTCGGTTTGAGGAACGCGGGTGCAACGTACCAGCGGTGCATGAACCATGTGTTCGGCGAACACATCGGTCGCACGGTCGAGGCCTACGTCGATGACATCGTAGTCAAGACGAGGAAAGCCTCCGACCTTCTCTCCGACCTCGAACTGACATTCCGGTGTCTCAAGGCGAAGGGCGTCAAGCTCAATCCCGAGAAGTGCGTCTTCGGGGTGCCCCGAGGCATGCTTTTGGGATTCATCGTCTCCGAGCGGGGCATCGAAGCCAACCCGGAGAAGATCGCAGCCATCACAAACATGGGGCCCATCAAGGACTTAAAATGCGTACAGAGGGTCATGGGATGTCTCGCGGCCTTGAGCCGTTTCATCTCGCGCCTCGGCGAAAGAGGCCTGCCCCTGTACCGTCTCTTAAGGAAGGCCGAGTGCTTCACCTGGACTCCCGAGGCCGAGGAAGCTCTCGGGAACCTGAAGGTGCTCCTCACCCAGGCGCCCGTCTTGGTACCCCCAGCTGATGGAGAAGCCCTCCTGGTCTACGTCGCCGCTACCACTCAGGTGGTCAGCGCCGCGATCGTGGTCGAAAGGCGGGAAGAGGGGCATGCCTTGCCCATTCAGAGGCCAGTTTACTTCGTCAGCGAGGTGCTGTCCGAGACCAAGATCCGCTACCCACAAGTCCAGAAGCTGCTGTATGCAGTGATCCTGACGAGGCGAAAGCTGCGACATTACTTTGAGTCTCATCCGGTGACTGTGGTGTCATCCTTCCCCCTGGGGGAGATCATCCAGTGCCGAGAAGCCTCGGGACGGATCGCAAAGTGGGCGGTGGAAATCATGGGCGAGACAATCTCGTTCGCCCCTCGGAAGGCCATCAAGTCCCAAGTACTGGCGGACTTCGTAGCCGAATGGGTCGACACCCAGTTGCCGACGGCTCCGATCCAACCAGAGCTCTGGACCATGTTTTTCGACGGGTCGCTGATGAAGACGGGAGCCAGCGCGGGCCTGCTTTTCGTCTCGCCCCTCGGGAAACACCTGCGCTATGTGCTCCGCCTCCATTTCCCGGCGTCCAACAATGTGGCTGAGTATGAGGCTCTGGTCAACGGGTTGTGAATCGCCATCGAGCTAGGGGTCCGACGCCTCGATGCACGCGGCGACTCGCAGCTCGTCATCGACCAAGTCATGAAGAACTCCCACTGCCGCGACCCGAAGATGGAGGCCTACTGTGATGAGGTTCGACGCCTGGAAGACAAGTTCTACGGGCTCGAGCTTAACCACATCGCCCGGCGCTACAACGAGACTGCGGACGAGCTGGCAAAGATAGCCTCGGGGCGAACGATGGTTCCCCCGGACGTCTTCTCCCGGGATCTGCATCAACCCTCCGTCAAGATCGGCGACACGCCCGAGCCCGAGGTGCCCTCGGCCCCGTCCGAGGCAGCCTCGGCCCGGCCCGAGCCATCCTCGGCTCAGCCCGAGGAACCCTCGGCCCCCGAGGGCGAAGCACTGCGCATCGAGGAGGAGCAGAGCGGGGTCACGCCGGAACAAGATTGGCAGACCCCGTACCTGCAATATCTCCGCCAAGAAGAACTGCCCCTCGACCGGGCAGAGGCTCGGCGGGTAGCGCGACGCGCCAAGTCGTTCGTCTTGCTGGGCGATGAGAAGGAGCTCTACCACCGTAGCCCCTCGGGCATCCTCCAGTGATGCATCTCCATCGCCGAGGGTCAGGAACTCCTGCAGGAAGTACACTCGGGGGCTTGCGGCCATCATGCAGCACCCCGGACCCTCGTCGGGAACGCTTTCCGCCAAGGCTTCTACTGGCCGACGGCGGTGGCTGACGCTACTAGAATTGTCTGCGCCTGCGAAGGGTGCCAATTCTATGCGAAGCAGACCCACCTGCCCGCTCAGGCTCTACAAACGATACCCATCACCTGGCCCTTCGCTGTGTGGGGTCTGGACCTCGTCGGCCCTCTGCAGAAGGCGCCCGGGGGCTACACGCACCTGCTGGTCGCCGTCGACAAATTCTCCAAGTGGATCGAGGTCCGACCCCTGAACAGCATCAGATCCGAGCAGGCGGTGGCGTTCTTCACCAACATCATCCATCGCTTCGGGGTCCCGAACTCCATCATCACCGACAACGGCACCCAGTTCACCGGCAAAAAATTCTTGGATTTTTGCGAGGATCACAACATCCGGGTAGACTGGGCCGCCGTAGCTCATCCCATGTCGAATGGACAAGTAGAACGTGCCAATGGCATGATTCTACAAGGGCTCAAGCCTCGGATTTACAATGATCTCAACAAGTTCGGCAAGCGATGGATGAAGGAACTCCCCTCGGTGGTCTGGAGCCTGAGGACGACGCCGAGCCGAGCCACGGGTTTCACGCCGTTCTTCCTGGTCTACGGGGCCGAGGCCGTCTTGCCCACTGACCTGGAATACGGCTCCCCGAGGACGAGGGCCTACAACGAAGAAAGCAACCAAGCTAGCCGAGAAGACTCGCTGGACCAGCTGGACGAGGCTCGGGACAGGGCCCTACTACACTCGGCGCGGTACCAGCAGTCCCTGCGACGCTACCACGCCCGAGGGGTCCGACCCCGAGACCTTCAGGTGGGCGACCTGGTGCTTCGGCTGCGGCAAGACGCCCGAGGGAGGCACAAGCTCACGCCCCCCTGGGAAGGGCCGTTCGTCATCGCCAAAGTTCTGAAGCCCGGAATGTACAAGCTGGTCAACAGTCAGGGCGAGGTCTACGGCAACGCTTGGAACATCCAACAGCTACGTCGCTTCTACCCTTAAGATGTTTCCAAGTTATTCATATACCTCACACCCACGCAAAGTTTAGTCAACAAGGAAGGGTCGGCCTCGCCTCGGCAAAGCCCGACCCTCCCTCGGGGGCTAAAAGGGGGGAAACCCCCTCTGCGTCAAAATTTTCCTCAAACAGAAAATCTCTTTTACCAGAATATCTTCCGTGCTTTTTGACTACTTCGAAAAGTGGGTCCTGGAAACGATGGGGTACACGTAAGCAGTCAAGGCTGACCGAGCCGAGGGACTCCTACGCCTCCGGGATACGGATACCTCACTCATCACCTTCTGCGATAAGTAACTCGCGTTCGGATAAGGTGACTCCGCGGATCGAACAAGTCTCCACGTTCGGGAGCCCTTCTGTCGAAGCGATTCTTCGAGTTTCCTCGACCAAGTCGGTGATAGGGCCTCATGGACGAGTAAAAGTGCGCATAAGCGGAAAGGCCGACCGAGCCAAGGGACTCCTACGCCTCCGGGATACGGATACCTCACTCCTCACCTTCCGCGAGAAGCAACTTTCGCTCGCACTAACATCCCTGTTACCGACAAAAAGTCCAGATGCTCGAAACAAGAGGAAAAGAGACGCGGCTTTACAACACAGCAAGGGTGTGTGTTCTAGCCTCGACGGCCGCACAAAGCACACACTACAAGACAAGCTGATCCTGCAGGCTCGGGTCCCGACTCGGGAAGGGGGCAGCGACACCCTCGGCATCAACGGCACCTTCGGCAAGGCCCGACCTAGCCTCGGACGGCGACATGGTCCGAGGGCCTCCGCTCCGAAGGACGGCGTCATCACCGCGCCCGGGCGATCGTTGTCAGGGACTTCTCCGGGAATCCAGCCCGAGCAGGCGGCTCGGCCAGCCACCTCCGGGGCCTCGGCCGACCACCTTCTGAGGGCGCCAGCCCGGCCCGAAGCCTCGGCTGACCAACCCTGGCGTCGACCCTGCCAACGGACAGCTCGGCTAGGCTCCGGCCAACCAGGTTTCATTTCCGAACCAACTCCGCCTCTGCTCATACTGATATCGCTACCCCCGGCCTCGGCTCGTCGGAGAGCGGCCGAGGGGTCTCTTTAACTAAGCTAGAGGAGCCTCGGACAAAAGGGCCGACCGAGCCGAGGGACTCCTACGCCCCCGGGATACGGATACCTCACTCGTCACCTTGACACGGGGCGACTCATGCTTGGTAAAGCGGTTCAGACAATCAGCAGACGAGTCTTAGTGCTCGGAAATGAGGAAAAAACACGGCTCCGTGCCGTAATTACATACATGTTCAGGCCCCGAAAGCCAAAATGAACAAAAAACCCGGCACTCGAAGTGCCATTACAAACAGAACTCTGGTTCCCCCTCCGCAGGTACGAACAACCCCACTCGATAGGGGTGGGCCTGCGGGGCAACGGAAGACCGACGAACGGCAGGTCGCCGCCCGCTCCGACAGCGGCGACAATGAAGACTTCTGCCCCGGGGGGCCGAACAGCAGCAATGATGGCCTCAGGGCGGATGCTGCTGCTAGGAGGCCCCCGCCCTTGCCCAAACTCGAGAGGCAAGGACGGGCAGAAGGTCGTAGAGTTGGAGGTCGGTCCATGGCCAACCTAGGCTGTCGCGCCGGCGGAAGAACCTCTTCCAGTTGCCGTGGCGGGAGGCGGCACCAGGAGCGGTTCCGAAACCGCTCAGCTCAGAGAGCCGGGCACGGTGCAGCTGTTAGCGCCACGGACGACTCCTGCCCTTCCCCCCGATCACTGAGGGAAGGAGTGGGCCACCGCCCGCGCAGGGGCCGACCCCAACTCGGCACACTCCCCTCCTCAGCCATGGTGATGAAAATCCTTGAGGCTGAGGGAGGGGCAGAGGCCGCAGCCCGGCTCGCTTTCCCCCACCATCAAGCCGGAGGTCACCCTCTTGGGTGACCGCCGGTGGAGGGGTGCAGTCGGGCTGCATGATGAAAATCCTTGAAGCCGAACGATGGCTGAAAGGTACCCGCTCCCACGGAGTGGTGTCCCCCGACGATGAGGCACGGAGACGGCGGTTTCCCCCATCCGGGGGCTTGAAAGGTGGAAAGACACGATGCATAAGGGAGGAAGAAGACATGGTCGCCTTACGAAAGGGGTCGCCCTCCTTTTAAAGGCAGCTCTCCGTGCTCGCGCCCCCAACCGTCACGGGCTGAGTCTTCTCCAACGCGCCTCCAAAGCCCTCCCCTACAGCGCGGGGGCTGGGGCCCACCTGTCATGCAGACCGGCTCCGAGCAGAAGAAGCCGAACCGCCGCGCGCGGCGCGCGCGCAACCACCCAGCAGTTACAAGTGACCCTCCACTTTTGCGCAGACCAACGGGCGAAGGGGGTGGGCAGCCATGCGGGCGGCATGCAACCGCGCCAAGTGGACGCGCCTCTCCGACTCCTGACAGGCCAGCACGGAGGCTCAAGCCCACGCGTCGCGCAACCGGCGCGCCGGATGCTGCATGTAAGCCACTATGCCACTTGCGCCACCACCGCACCTCCTCGGTTGCGGAACCAATACCGCGACTTGAGGCGGCCCAGCGCGCGGCCCAGCTGCGCTAGCCTGACGCAGCGGTCAAACGCGGTCAAAAGTGGGCCGGCAGTAATGACAGTGGCAGGCGCGCAAGAGCAGCGGTCACGCCATCGGCCAAGCTCACGTCCCATCCGGAGGCAGCAAGAGAACCCCCTCTCTCACGGTGTGAAGACGACACGCCCGTGACCCGTTCCTCGAGCGGCTCGCGCACGCGCAACGGCAGCCTCGCCAACTACTCGCCCCGGCGCATTAACTCCGCGGCTCGACGGGCAACGCTACTGGCGGGAGCAGCTGGCGACGTTTCGCCTTCGCCAAAACGACCACACCAAAAAAAGGTACGCCACGACGTTCAATTTCGAATCCTATTTCCCTTTTCCTTCTCTATCTCTTGCAACAGGGACCGGGAAAGGGGATACCCCCAAAGGGATCCTTCCCCGTGAAGGAACTAGGCTCCGAGCCTCCTTACTGATCAGGGGTTCGAAGGCTGGCCCCCCGAAGGGTTCAACAGCCGCCTCAGATCGCGTGGGCCCGACACCCACTACTGGTCAGGGGTTCGAAGGTCGGCCCCCGAAAGGTCCCACGACCGCCTCAGGCTACTCGGGCTCCGCGCCCATTACTGATCAGGGGTTCGAAGGCTGGCCCCCCGAAGGGTTCACAGTCGCCTCAGACACCGAGCGAGGGATGACCAGGGGTACGTTCGATACATAACCAAGGCTCGGGCTGCGCTCCCGAGGTACCCTAGGACATTTCCGAGACCAGCGGGAACGACTCTGTAACGGAATCCCATCGGAGGGAGGCAACGAGCCCTCGGACCCTGTCGCCAGGGGACCGGGTCCGGCAGATCACCCGCAGGTACTTTTGGGCGTGCCTCCGGGCCCCTAGCCGACCCTCAACGAACGGGGCACGGACGTCCACTCGGATTACCCGATTGCAGCTCACCGGAGACACCATGTTCGGTGCCCATCGAGGGTAACATGGCGCTCTCCCCCCCTCCTCCTTGCGGAAAGGCGACGTAGGGGCGTATGTAAAAAAGCCGAGTCTGTCCCTGATCGTCCTCTCGCTCTGTGCGGAGGCTCGGGGGCTGCTCTCGCAAACCCAGCTCCGGCCGAACCGTTGACAGCGTCAACATACCAGCCCGAGAACTTGGGCCCCGACAGTGCACCTGGGCTACGGCCTGTTCGCATGAGGGAACCGCCAGACCAGCCGAAGCATTACGCAAGGCATTAAGACCTCGAAGGAGTGAAACCACTCCTCCGAGGCCTCGGGAGCTACACCCGGCGGGTGCGCTCGCGCGCACCCACCGGAACAAAGTACAACCGAGAAAGGCTGGTCCCCTTGCAAAAAAGTGCGACAAAAGCCTCCAAGCTAGTGTTAACACTCCCTTCGAGGCTCGGGGGCTACTGTCGGGGACCATAATTAGGGGTACCCTCAAGACGCCTAATTCTCAGCTGGTAACCCCCATCAGCATAAAGCTGCAGAGGCCTGATGGGTTTGATTAAGTCAGGGATCAGTCCATACGAGCGACTCGATCACGCCACGCCCGAGCCTAGCCTCGGGCAAGGGCAGCCGACCCTGAGATGTTTCCGTCTCGCCCGAGGCCTCCTCTTTCACGGCAGACGCATCTCCGGCTCGCCCGAGGCCTTGCCTTCGTTAAGAAGCAACCCTGGCTAAATCACCGCGCCGACCGACCAAGTCACTGGGGCCTTTAACGCAAAGAGTAAGACTGACGGGCGGCCAGGCTTGGCCAAAAGCGCCAGGGGAAGCTCCACCCGACCCAGGGCTCGGACTCGGGCTAAGGCCCCGGAAGACGGCGAACTCCGCTCCGCCTGACCCAAGGCTCGGACTCGGGCTAAGGCCCCGGAAGACGGCGAACTCCGCTCCGCCCGACCCAGGGCTCGGACTCGGGCTAAGGCCCCGGAAGACGGCGAACTCCGCTCCGCCCGACCCAGGGCTCGGACTCGGGCTAAGGCCCCGGAAGACGGCGAACTCCGCTCCGCCCGACCCAGGGCTCGGACTCGGGCTAAGGCCCCAGAAGACGGCGAACTCCGCTCCGCCCGACCCAGGGCTCGGACTCGGGCTAAGGCCCCGGAAGACGATGAACTCCGCTTCGCCCGACCCAGGGCTCGGACTCCACCCCGACCTCTGCCGAACGACCTCCGCCTCGCCCGACCCAGGGGCTCGGGCTCGGCCTCGGCCTCGGCCATGCAGGACAGACTCGACCTCGGCTTCGGAGGAGCCTCCACGTCGCCCGACCTAGGGCACGAGTCCGCCACGTCAACAGGAAGCGCCATCATCACCCTACCCCGAGCCGACTCAGGCCGCAGGGAACAGGACCGACGTCCCATCTGGCTAGCTCCGCCAGATAGGCAATGATGGCACCCCACTGGACCCATGACGACGGCGGCTCTCAGCTCTCTTACGAAAGCAGGGGGACGTCAGCAAGGGTGTAACACCCGGTTTTAAAGAACAAGCCGGGTGCATCTCATACATGCGCCAAAGAAGACAACATATATAATAACAGAGTGTATAGAGATAAATGTCATAAAACATCAGAGTATTTATTACATAGCGGAAGTCTTATTACAAAATAAAGGTAAATATAAAACGAACTAAGGATCGATGGCGCCAATGTCGACTGAGAAACGCCACCTAGATCAGATCGAACTCCTCAGTGTTAGGCAGCTCCTCTTCAACAACCTGTTCTTCTCCTGTGGGGGGGGTGTGAGACAGCAAGAGTGAGCTCACATACGTTCATAGCTCAACAAGTCGTGGGGAATAATGTGGCATGAACTCACCAAAGGTGGGAGTTCATGAAGTGTAAGGCTGATCAATGAAATAAAGGCTAAGGCTGAGCATTGCTTTTATAAGTTGGTCAAAATTTTATTAGCAATTACTAAGTGTAAGTAAATACCAAACCTTAATAATAATAAAGAACAGTAATAGTAAAATAATCCCAAATGCGATGCAAATGCCAAATTAAACTTAAGTTCCATAATTAATCATGTGAGGGTCCGAGCCGCTCTTGACCGTGAGCACGGCTAGTATACTAGTTTTACACTCTGCAGAGGTTGCGCATCTTTACCCACAAGTCGTGTATCCCATGTTGCCTGGGTTTGCAAGGCCCTTAGACACTACCGAGGTGAATGGCTAGGGATCCACTACGAGGCCTTTACAAAGTTCCACTAGCTTCCGAAAACCCGCTACAGTTTATGGGAAGATCCAGTAAAGGGTTCCTGGCTGATAGCCATCGCAGCAAAATCAATCAGGGACCTCCCCGCACTGACCTCTCCCCTACTGCCCTTGCCCCTTTCGGGTAAGGTAGTCTTCCACTAGCTTTCCTAATTAATCAGCCAAGGGGTCCCATTCCTCCCTTGTGGTAGCACTGTTTTCCCGGGTGGTCGCTCCATGTTCCCATTAATTTAATGATCTTAACATGAACAACAATAATAACAGATAATAACAGAATAATCATGAATAATGAATCTCCATACCCAATCCACATAAAGCAATAGCATGTACTACCCAAAAATATGCCAGGGGTGAACAAGGTATAGAGGTAATCAAAACTGGGGTAACATAAAGGCTCCCATCAAAATTAACCTATGCAGATCATTAAAATTAATAAGAACATGGCTGGGAAAAGTAAGTGATCAAGGGCACAACTTGCCTGTAATGAGCTCCTGCTCAGCTATCTCTACTTGCTGAACCTCAGTTTCCACAGTAGCTTGCTCGTCTACTCGCATCAACACAATACATACATAGTATAGCCAAAATCAACATCACACCAAACAGATGAATGAAATATACAGTAAAAATCTACACATTAAAATGAAACCATAGGAACTGGAATCACTAAATTTGGAGTTATAGAATTTAAGTTATGAATTTTCTAAGATTTAAGGTGATTATAATAGGATTAGATGATAAATTTATTTTCTAACAGAGTTCATGTCAAAACAGTGATTCTAAATGGTAGAGAATATTATTACAAAATTTTAGGAATTGGAATGACTCAATTTGGAGCTAAAATGAATTTTCTATGCATTTTACAAGTTTCTAGATTTGTTTTTGTATTAAAAATGAATTTCTAATATTATTTCTCTGTTTTTAAATGTCTCTGGACTGGGCGTCAAATTCCAGGAAACTCAGGGGCCTGCGTGAATAAAATCTTAGACTCAGTGCACAGTGGTAGATGGACGGCGGGTTTATTCTATAAAATTCCAGGGGCTCTTTAGAAAAACTGCCCCGCGAAGGGGTATGGTGCAATCTGGGCCGTCCGATCGGTAATCAGGGGCCCGGATTAGATCTGAATTATAATGAACCTGTACGCGCTCCGAACCGTCGGATCAAGATCTTACGGTTCAGATTCTAAATGACCGAGATCTACCCTGAGCCCTCCGATCAATATCCAACGGTTCACGGTCCACGCGGCGAAGGGGTACGCTAGTTCTAATCCCGGCCGTTCATCCAAAGATCAACGGTGCGCAAGCTCTCTTCTACCTGGTGACCGAGCGCGACGGCGCCTTCCTCCACGGCGACCCGCTCGCCGGAGCGCCATGCATTCGGCCGCAAACCCGCCCGAGCTTCCAATTCAACCGAGCCACACCAAGCCCAGGATAGTGCGAACCCGATGGAGCCCCCAATTTACGTTTTAACCAACGCTACCGCTCTGGCCACGGGATGGGGCGGAATCGCGGCGGCGCATGAATTCCGGTGAGCAATCCCGGGGGTTCTGGTAAACTAACTTCGATCCTAGTTGGTGCTACACGATGAGGGTATGAAAACGAATGCCGCTGCGGGAGACATACCGAAGATGGTGCGCGCAGACGGGCGGTCCACGGCGCGAGCGGCGAGCCAAACTTCCAAGCTGGACAGCCGGCGTGAAATTGGGCCGCTCCACCGCACCAGTTGCGCCGGTGTACCACCGTATACAATCCTCGGCCGCGGTCGAGCCCCTCCCAGGCGATGTCTCGGCGCAGTACGGCAAGAAGGCAGCCTCGGCGGTCGTTCTCTCCTCACCAAAATTTCTAGCGGGCGTGGATTCTTCACGGTGATGAGCGAGAAGGGTAGAGCGGCGTGGTTCAAATAGCCCTGGACCCGGTCCCGGAGGCCGTTTCCTTCTTCCGAACCCTACGCGCGAATCCCGGGCGAGCTCCGTGCACGGCGCCCGCGTCGTTGACGCGAACAGAAGAAGCGAAGAAGGGGGAAGGGATATATATGACAGACGGGGCCCGCACGGCAGAGAGTCGGCGCGCGTGAGAGGTGAGACCGACATGCGGGACCCGCGATGCCAGTGACCGCGAGCGCGCGCGTGAGCGCGCCAGCAGGGGAAATTGGGCCGCGCGCGGGATTTCCCCGGGTGGGCCGAATTCAAGTATAGAGCCCAGGTAAGTTTTTCTTCCTTTTTCTTTTTATTTTTCTTTCTATTTTCTATATTTTCAAACCAAATTTGATTTAGTTCAAACTTTTGTGGATCCTCTTTTATAAACTTTATTTTTGCCATTAGAAATACTAAGACTGAAGATAATTATTTATACATTTTATTTATATTTTCCTATCTCTTCTCTTTTCCTTATTTTCAAAACCCTAATTTCAAATTTAGGATTAAATCAAGTTTCAAATAATTAATACCTTATTATTTTTATCCTCATGGTTTATTTAATGCACAACACATAAAACTCCAACAAATGCACTTTTTCTTTATTTTAGCATAATTGTTTTATTTAGTCACTCTCAATTACATAGGTGCTCTTTTTATGATGCAAATGAAACACACAAAATGAGAAGCTTTCTCTCTATTACTCTTGGTATACAACTTGAGTATTACAAATCCTACCCCCCTTAAAAATAATCTCGTCCTCGAGATTTAAGAAGAACTAGAGAAAAGGTGGGGAAAATCTATACGAAGCTCTTCTTCTCTTTCCCAAGTTGCTTCATCTTCACCATGGTGACTCCATTGCACTTTGCACATCTTTATAACCTTATTCCTCGTAACTCGGGTCAGAGTATCCAAAATCTTGATGGGGTACTCAGCATAAGTCAAGTCCTCTTGAACACTAAGGTCCTCCATTGGTAACTGTTCCTCAGGTACCCTGAGGCATTTCTTCAGCTGAGATACATGGAATACATCATGAACATCCGCGAGATGATCCGGTAACTCCAATTGATATGCAACTTCTCCCACTCGCTTTAAGATTAAAAAGGGTCCGATAAAGCGAGGGGACAACTTTCCTTTGACTTTGAACCTTCTCATGCCCCGGAGTGGTGACACCTTCAAATAGACATAATCACCCTCCTTAAACTCAAGTAGTCTTCTCCGGGTGTCAGCATAGCTTTTCTGCCTGGACTGTGCAGTTCTCAAATTCTCCCTGATCTGTTGGACTTGTTCCTCTGCTTCTTGTATAATCTCAGGTCCAAACAACTGCCTTTCACCAGTTTGATTCCAATACAAGGGAGTCCTGCACTTTCTGCCATACAAAGCTTCAAACGGTGACATCTTCAAACTGGCCTGATAGCTATTATTATATGAGAACTCCGCATACGGTAGACTCTTATCCCAACTTCCACCATGCTTAAGAGCACAAGCTCTTAACATATCTTCCAGTACTTGGTTAGTCCTCTCAGTTTGCCCATCAGTCTGGGGATGGTAAGCCGAACTAAAATTCAATCTCGTATCCAATGACTCGTGCAACTGCTTCCAATATCGAGAGGTAAACTGTGATCCTCGATCTGACACAATCTTCTTTGGCACACCATGCAAGCATACAATCCGTGCCATGTACAACTCTGCCAACTTAGCTCCTGAATAAGTGGTCTTCACTGGAATAAAGTGGGCTACTTTAGTTAGCCTGTCCACAATCACCCATATAGAATCATATCCAGCCGACGTGCGGGGTAATCCAACAATGAAGTCCATGCCAATCTCTTCCCATTTCCACTCAGGTATCTTCAGTGGGTGCAATAGTCCGGCTGGCCTCTGGTGTTCAGCTTTAACTCTTTGGCATACATCGCACATAGCCACATGTGCCGCCACATCTCTCTTCAATCCATACCACCAATACTTTTGCTTCAAATCTTGATACATCTTAGTGCTCCCAGGGTGGATAGAATAAACTGAGTCATGTGCTTCCTTCAATATGGTTTCCCGAAGACTATCAATATCGGGAACACAGATCCGATTCTTGAACCATATCGTGCCTTGCTCATCCTCCGTGAACTCTGGGCCTCTACCTTCAGTAATAAGATCCTTGATCTCCTGAATCTTAGCATCACCAATCTGACCCTTCCGAATTTCTTGTTCCAAGGTAGGTTCCAATTCAATGGTCACTCCTTCCGTATGTGTAACAATTCCCAGGTTGAGTCTCTCAAAATCCTTTGCTAATTCATCAGGTAGCTGAACAACGAAAGCGGAGTGAACATGCTCCTTCCGACTCAAGGCATCTGCAACCAAATTCGCCTTGCCTGGGTGATAGTGAATCTCCAAATCATAATCCTTGATGAGCTCCAACCAACGACGTTGCCTAAGATTGAGATCCTTCTGAGTGAATATATACTTCAAACTCTTATGATCCGTATATACTTGGCACTTAGTCCCCATAATGTAGTGTCTCCAAATCTTAAGTGCATGCACAACGGCAGCCAATTCCAAATCATGAGTGGGGTAGTTCAATTCATGCTTCCTCAACTGACGAGATGCATAGGCAATCACATGACCATCTTGCATAAGCACACATCCAAGTCCTTGGCCACATGCATCACAATAAATGTCAAATCCCTTCTGCAGATCTGGCATAATTAATACTGGAGGTGACATCAATCTTTCCTTCAATTGATCAAAACTCTCTTGGCATTTCTCATCCCACTTGAATTCTCTTCCTTTCTCCAAAAGCGATGTCATGGGCTTAGCAATCTTAGAAAATCCTTCGATAAATCTCCGATAATATCCTGCGAGTCCCAAGAAACTCCGAATCTCCGTAACTGTAGTGGGCACTCTCCACTCCATAATCTCCTTGACCTTAGCAGGATCCACTGCTATTCCTCCATTAGAAATAATATGACCAAGAAATGGCACTTCGCCAATCCAGAACTCGCACTTGCTGAACTTAGCATAGAGTTGATTATCTCGTAACTTCTGTAGCACCAACCTTAGATGTTCTTCATGGTCACTCTCATTCTTGGAATAGATAAGAATGTCGTCGATGAATACCACGACAAATCTGTCCAAATACTCCATAAACACCTTATTCATCAAATTCATGAAATAAGCTGGTGCATTGGTTAGTCCAAATGACATAACAGTAAACTCATATAATCCATATCGAGTCGAGAAAGCCGTCTTGGGAATATCCGATGGTCTAATCCTCATCTGATGGTAACCGGATCGGAGATCAATCTTCGAAAATACTCTTGCTCCTCGCATCTGATCAAATAAATCCTCAATACGGGGCAACGGATACTTGTTCTTCACCGTAACATCATTAAGTGATCTATAATCCACACACATCCGTTGCGATCCATCCTTCTTCTGCACGAATAACACCGGTGCTCCCCAAGGTGAGGAACTTGGACGAATATACCCCGCCTCTTGTAACTCCGTCAACTGCTTCTTCAGTTCCTTCAACTCCTCTACGGACATTCTATATGGCCGTTTAGAAATAGGGGCGGTTCCAGGCAAGAGATCAATAACAAACTCAACTTCTCTATCGGGTGGCATCCCTGGTAACTCCTCTGGAAAGACATCCGGAAAATCTCTAACCACCCGGATGTTGTCACCAACAAACTCCTCAGGCATGAAGAACATTGCACGCATAGATGAGGAGGTTACTGCAATGTTAACTTGAAACCTTTCTCCTTTAGTAGTAGTGAGTTCTACGGTACCTCTACCACATGCTATAACGGCCTTTGCCTTTCTTAGCCATGACATACCAAGGATCAAATCTATACTGCTTGACTCTAATATTATAGCAGTAGCTCCAAAATCTCTACCCATAATAGTCAATGTCAATCTACGTGTCATTTGATTCGCCTCAACAGGCCCTTTAGGTGTAATTACTATCAGGGGTTTTCTCATATTTAGCAGTGGTATTTCATTTGTGTTGGCATATCTAGCAGACATGAATGAATGTGTAGCACCAGAATCAAATAATATTGTTGCAGGAATTGCATTAACATAAAACATACCAATTACGAGGTCCCCGCCATCAGGAGCATCATCAACACTGACTTGATTCACCCTGGCTATAGAATATCCCTTGCCAGGGGTCTGTTGCTTGTTCTGAGTTGGAGTAGTAGCAATCCTCTGTGGGCAGACATTTGCATAATGACCAATCTTCCCACACTTGAAACATTGGGTGCCCGGACTCTGTCCTGCAAACTTCGTCGGGGTGCCAGTAGGTGTAGCCTGTCGAGTAGGTGTCCTCAATGGTGATTGCTGAACTGGGCGCGGTCCTCCTGGTCGAGGCGGTGTACTCTGTGGTGAACTGTAGCGAGGACGAACACTGCTGCTACCCTGTCCTTGTGAGATAGCCTTCCTCTTCAAATCTCCCAACTGAACACGCTTGTGTTCAATAGCAAGAGCCTTATCCAATAGTCTCTGAAATGATGGGAATGTGTGTGCCACTAGAGCATACTGCAGTGGTCCATTAAGTCCTTCAATAAAATGCTCCTGCTTCCTCTCATCTTCAGCAACTTCTTCAGGGGCATATCTGGATAGCTGAATAAACCTGTCTCGGTACTCGCTGACTGACATACTTCCTTGCTTCAGCGATAGAAATTCCTTCTTCTTAATCTTTATCATACCAGCTGGAATATGGTAGTTTCTGAATTGTGTACTAAACTCTGCCCAGGTAATAGTATCAGCAGCATCATGGGCAGCAGTATAAGAATCCCACCAGTCAGCAGCAGGACCAGTCAGACGTCCAGAAGCATATAGAACCTTCTCCCGATCAGTGCATTGTGCAATATTCAGCATCTTCTCAACTGACTTCAACCAATCGTCTGCATCAAGTGGATCTGGCGAGCTGGCGAAGGTTGGTGGCTTGTGACTCATAAACTCCCGGTGCTTATCACGAGGTGGAACTGGTGGTGGTGGTGGAGGCAGTGGCACTTGTTGCTGCTGTTGCTGTTGTTGAAGCTGTTGTTGCGCCCTCCTTTCTTGGCGTATCTCATCTCTCTCTTGGCGCAACTCCTGGCGTATATCTTCTCTTTCTTGACGCATCTCCTGGCGTTCTTGCTGCATCTGAGCACGCATATCAGCCATAGTATCTGCCATTTGCTGCATCACCGCCATTTGAGCAGCAACCAGTGGGTCAACTCCGCCTGGTGGAGGATTAGGAGGATTCATCCCTGCAGGCTGTGGCTGAGGTTGTCTTCGAGTGTGTTGGTTAGGAGGCAAGTCAATTCCACCACCCCTCCTGGTATTGACCATCTGAGTTAGATACATATGGTAAGAAAGAGCAGTAGACAAGGCAGTCATTACAATCATGTTACTTTGGGGGATTTATTAGCTAAGCAGATTAATATTTCACCTACTATAGCTAATACCTTATGTTGGTACATGCTAAGATGTCCATCTATACTATTCCAAACAATCAAAGAAGCAAATCAGGCATTGATCATCAGAACAATCAACCAATATTTTTAATAGAGAAAATAGTTTTAACTTTTGTTTTGGGTTCCCTAACTCTTAAGAATGTCATAGGGGTAGGGATTCCAAGGTGTGAAATCCATCTTGTCTCAGAGTAGAAAAGGTAAGAATGATCAGAGTAGAACAGTAGAAGGTGAGACAGGATCAAGATAAGTGTAGAAAGAATCAGAGTAAGGTAAGTGTAGAATGAATCAGAATAAGATAAGTAGGTAAGGGTTTGTCCAGTCTATCTAGGTTTCGTCCTACAGTCAACATTTCCTCTCATACCACTTCTGTAACACCCGGTTTTAAAGAACAAGCCGGGTGCATCTCATACATGCGCCAAAGAAGACAACATATATAATAACAGAGTGTATAGAGATAAATGTCATAAAACATCAGAGTATTTATTACATAGCGGAAGTCTTATTACAAAATAAAGGTAAATATAAAACGAACTAAGGATCGATGGCGCCAATGTCGACTGAGAAACGCCACCTAGATCAGATCGAACTCCTCAGTGTTAGGCAGCTCCTCTTCAACAACCTGTTCTTCTCCTGTGGGGGGGGTGTGAGACAGCAAGAGTGAGCTCACATACGTTCATAGCTCAACAAGTCGTGGGGAATAATGTGGCATGAACTCACCAAAGGTGGGAGTTCATGAAGTGTAAGGCTGATCAATGAAATAAAGGCTAAGGCTGAGCATTGCTTTTATAAGTTGGTCAAAATTTTATTAGCAATTACTAAGTGTAAGTAAATACCAAACCTTAATAATAATAAAGAACAGTAATAGTAAAATAATCCCAAATGCGATGCAAATGCCAAATTAAACTTAAGTTCCATAATTAATCATGTGAGGGTCCGAGCCGCTCTTGACCGTGAGCACGGCTAGTATACTAGTTTTACACTCTGCAGAGGTTGCGCATCTTTACCCACAAGTCGTGTATCCCATGTTGCCTGGGTTTGCAAGGCCCTTAGACACTACCGAGGTGAATGGCTAGGGATCCACTACGAGGCCTTTACAAAGTTCCACTAGCTTCCGAAAACCCGCTACAGTTTATGGGAAGATCCAGTAAAGGGTTCCTGGCTGATAGCCATCGCAGCAAAATCAATCAGGGACCTCCCCGCACTGACCTCTCCCCTACTGCCCTTGCCCCTTTCGGGTAAGGTAGTCTTCCACTAGCTTTCCTAATTAATCAGCCAAGGGGTCCCATTCCTCCCTTGTGGTAGCACTGTTTTCCCGGGTGGTCGCTCCATGTTCCCATTAATTTAATGATCTTAACATGAACAACAATAATAACAGATAATAACAGAATAATCATGAATAATGAATCTCCATACCCAATCCACATAAAGCAATAGCATGTACTACCCAAAAATATGCCAGGGGTGAACAAGGTATAGAGGTAATCAAAACTGGGGTAACATAAAGGCTCCCATCAAAATTAACCTATGCAGATCATTAAAATTAATAAGAACATGGCTGGGAAAAGTAAGTGATCAAGGGCACAACTTGCCTGTAATGAGCTCCTGCTCAGCTATCTCTACTTGCTGAACCTCAGTTTCCACAGTAGCTTGCTCGTCTACTCGCATCAACACAATACATACATAGTATAGCCAAAATCAACATCACACCAAACAGATGAATGAAATATACAGTAAAAATCTACACATTAAAATGAAACCATAGGAACTGGAATCACTAAATTTGGAGTTATAGAATTTAAGTTATGAATTTTCTAAGATTTAAGGTGATTATAATAGGATTAGATGATAAATTTATTTTCTAACAGAGTTCATGTCAAAACAGTGATTCTAAATGGTAGAGAATATTATTACAAAATTTTAGGAATTGGAATGACTCAATTTGGAGCTAAAATGAATTTTCTATGCATTTTACAAGTTTCTAGATTTGTTTTTGTATTAAAAATGAATTTCTAATATTATTTCTCTGTTTTTAAATGTCTCTGGACTGGGCGTCAAATTCCAGGAAACTCAGGGGCCTGCGTGAATAAAATCTTAGACTCAGTGCACAGTGGTAGATGGACGGCGGGTTTATTCTATAAAATTCCAGGGGCTCTTTAGAAAAACTGCCCCGCGAAGGGGTATGGTGCAATCTGGGCCGTCCGATCGGTAATCAGGGGCCCGGATTAGATCTGAATTATAATGAACCTGTACGCGCTCCGAACCGTCGGATCAAGATCTTACGGTTCAGATTCTAAATGACCGAGATCTACCCTGAGCCCTCCGATCAATATCCAACGGTTCACGGTCCACGCGGCGAAGGGGTACGCTAGTTCTAATCCCGGCCGTTCATCCAAAGATCAACGGTGCGCAAGCTCTCTTCTACCTGGTGACCGAGCGCGACGGCGCCTTCCTCCACGGCGACCCGCTCGCCGGAGCGCCATGCATTCGGCCGCAAACCCGCCCGAGCTTCCAATTCAACCGAGCCACACCAAGCCCAGGATAGTGCGAACCCGATGGAGCCCCCAATTTACGTTTTAACCAACGCTACCGCTCTGGCCACGGGATGGGGCGGAATCGCGGCGGCGCATGAATTCCGGTGAGCAATCCCGGGGGTTCTGGTAAACTAACTTCGATCCTAGTTGGTGCTACACGATGAGGGTATGAAAACGAATGCCGCTGCGGGAGACATACCGAAGATGGTGCGCGCAGACGGGCGGTCCACGGCGCGAGCGGCGAGCCAAACTTCCAAGCTGGACGCTGGCGTGAAATTGGGCCGCTCCACCGCACCAGTTGCGCCGGTGTACCACCGTATACAATCCTCGGCCGCGGTCGAGCCCCTCCCAGGCGATGTCTCGGCGCAGTACGGCAAGAAGGCAGCCTCGGCGGTCGTTCTCTCCTCACCAAAATTTCTAGCGGGCGTGGATTCTTCACGGTGATGAGCGAGAAGGGTAGAGCGGCGTGGTTCAAATAGCCCTGGACCCGGTCCCGGAGGCCGTTTCCTTCTTCCGAACCCTACGCGCGAATCCCGGGCGAGCTCCGTGCACGGCGCCCGCGTCGTTGACGCGAACAGAAGAAGCGAAGAAGGGGGAAGGGATATATATGACAGACGGGGCCCGCACGGCAGAGAGTCGGCGCGCGTGAGAGGTGAGACCGACATGCGGGACCCGCGATGCCAGTGACCGCGAGCGCGCGCGTGAGCGCGCCAGCAGGGGAAATTGGGCCGCGCGCGGGATTTCCCCGGGTGGGCCGAATTCAAGTATAGAGCCCAGGTAAGTTTTTCTTCCTTTTTCTTTTTATTTTTCTTTCTATTTTCTATATTTTCAAACCAAATTTGATTTAGTTCAAACTTTTGTGGATCCTCTTTTATAAACTTTATTTTTGCCATTAGAAATACTAAGACTGAAGATAATTATTTATACATTTTATTTATATTTTCCTATCTCTTCTCTTTTCCTTATTTTCAAAACCCTAATTTCAAATTTAGGATTAAATCAAGTTTCAAATAATTAATACCTTATTATTTTTATCCTCATGGTTTATTTAATGCACAACACATAAAACTCCAACAAATGCACTTTTTCTTTATTTTAGCATAATTGTTTTATTTAGTCACTCTCAATTACATAGGTGCTCTTTTTATGATGCAAATGAAACACACAAAATGAGAAGCTTTCTCTCTATTACTCTTGGTATACAACTTGAGTATTACAAAGGGCCCAACCACTCCGACAGCTGTCCCTCCGCCAAGCTCCATTGCTTCTCCGACAGCCACGACGCCACACTAGCCGGGTGCCAAGATCTCTCCGGCTGCCACCTTGGCATGTACTTAGGGCACTAGCTCTCCCCCGCTAGACACGTAGCACCTTGGTACACCCCCATTTGTACACCTGGATCCTCTCCTTACGCCTATAAAAGGAAGGACCAGGGCCTTCTTAGAGAAGGTTGGCCTCGCGGGAACGAAGGGCAGGGGCAGGCGCTCTCTCGGGGCCGCTCGCTCCCCTCACCCGCGCGGACGCTTGTAACCCCCTACTGCAAGCGCACCCGACCTGGGCGCGGGACGAACACGAAGGCCGCAGGATCTCCGACTCCCTCACGACCCGGCTCCGGCCACCTCGCTCTCGCTCTCTCCCCCCTTCGCGCTCGCCCACGCGCTCGACCCATCTGGGCTGGGGCACGCGGCACACTCACTCGTCGGCTCGGGGATCCCCCGGTCCCGGAACGCCGACACATAGGATTTGGTATATTTGGATCATTTTTGCCACCACTTGGTTTGTTTTCGCAAAACAAATTCATTTTCCTATCTCTATGTCAAAAACACTTTGCTTTGGAAAATCAAAATAACTTTCAAGACTAGTTTTGATCAAGAGACAGAAAACTCCCCCGTTTTCCCATAATCAAATTTCTCCCCACAAGGGAGCAGTTTTTGCAATAAAAGGGTTTTGATAAAAAAAACAAAGTATACTTACACTAAAATTTTGAAAAATTTCACAAGTGGTAGCTAATCCAGTTGCTGCTTTGGTCTTAATTTCTCTCCTTTGCCATTAAGCACCAAAAGAGAAGACCTAATTGGCCTTTTAACCCCATTGCCTTACAAAAATTGCAACTAAAAACCAAGGGCAACGAGAGAACACAATAGGGACTTGGAGCAAATGTCATTGATACAGAAATACAGTGGAATCCTCTTCTTTGTCCAAGTTCACCTTTTTCCCTTTCAGTCTATCTTTGAGACTACATCATAAGTACTCAAGCAAAAACATCTGTCTCAAAGGGTCAAGTTGTAGCACATCCTCCCCCTAAACATATGCATCTTTTGCACAAGGACTTGTGAGGTCCGGGGATGACTTGTACAACTTGAGCACCAAAATAAGCAAGTAAAGACTATGATGCTTAAAAGAACATGATCAAGGGCATAAAACACATATATGTTATTGATCAATCCAAGTTCCGCAAATCTAAGATATTTAGCTCACTACGCAACCTTCAAAATCTTTTCTCATCTAAAGGCTTGGTGAAGATATCGGCTAGCTGGTTCTCGGTGCTAATATGGCAAACATCGATATTTCCCCTTTGCTGGTGGTCTCTCAAAAGGTGATGTCGGATGTCTATGTGCTTAGTGCAGCTATGTTCAATAGTATTGTCGGCGTTCCGGGACCGGGGGGTCCCCGAGCCGACGAGTGAGTGTGCCGCGTGCCCCAGCCCAGATGGGTCGAGCGCGTGGGCGAGCGCGAAGGGGGGAGAGAGCGAGAGCGAGGTGGCCGGAGCCGGGTCGTGAGGGAGTCGGAGATCCCGCGGCCTTCGTGTTCGTCCCGCGCCCAGGTCGGGTGCGCTTGCAGTAGGGGGTTACAAGCGTCCGCGCGGGTGAGGCGAGCGAGCGGCCCCGAGAGAGCGCCTGCCCCTGCCCTTCGTTCCCGCGAGGCCAACCTTCTCTAAGAAGGCCCTGGTCCTTCCTTTTATAGGCGTAAGGAGAGGATCCAGGTGTACAAATGGGGGTGTAGCAAGGTGCTACGTGTCTAGCGGGGGAGAGCTAGTGCCCTAAGTACATGCCAAGGTGGCAGCCGGAGAGATCTTGGCACCCGGCTAGTGTGGCATCGTGGCTGTCGGAGAAGCAATGGAGCTTGGCGGAGGGACAGCTGTCGGAGTGGTTGGGCCCTTGCTGACGTCCCCCTGCTTTCGTAAGAGAGCTGAGAGCCGCCGTCGTCATGGGTCCAGCGGGGTGCCATCATTGCCTATCTGGCGGAGCTAGCCAGATGGGACGTCGGTCCTGTTCCCTGCGGCCTGAGTCGGCTCGGGGTAGGGTGATGATGGCGCTTCCTGTTGACGTGGCGGACTCGTGCCCTAGGTCGGGCGACGTGGAGGCTCCTCCGAAG
This sequence comes from Zea luxurians, assembly GCA_029449295.1. NCBI lineage: Eukaryota > Viridiplantae > Streptophyta > Magnoliopsida > Poales > Poaceae > Zea > Zea luxurians. Next base: position 34,113,981 of record JAOPSE010000026.1, on the reverse strand, counting down.
CCGAGGTCGAGTCTGTCCTGCATGGCCGAGGCCGAGGCCGAGCCCGAGCACCTGGGTCGGGCGAGGCGAAGGTCGTTCGGCAGAGGTCGGGGTGGAGTCCGAGCCCTGGGTCGGGCGAAGCGGAGTTCATCGTCTTCCGGGGCCTTAGCCCGAGTCCGAGCCCTGGGTCGGGCGGAGCGGAGTTCGCCGTCTTCTGGGGCCTTAGCCCGAGTCCGAGCCCTGGGTCGGGCGGAGCGGAGTTCGCCGTCTTCCGGGGCCTTAGCCCGAGTCCGAGCCCTGGGTCGGGCGGAGCGGAGTTCGCCGTCTTCCGGGGCCTTAGCCCGAGTCCGAGCCCTGGGTCGGGCGGAGCGGAGTTCGCCGTCTTCCGGGGCCTTAGCCCGAGTCCGAGCCCTGGGTCGGGCGGAGCGGAGTTCGCCGTCTTCCGGGGCCTTAGCCCGAGTCCGAGCCCTGGGTCGGGCGGAGCGGAGTTCGCCGTCTTCCGGGGCCTTAGCCCGAGTCCGAGCCCTGGGTCGGGTGGAGCTTCCCCTGGCGCTTTTGGCCAAGCCTGGCCGCCCGTCAGTCTTACTCTTTGCGTTAAAGGCCCCAGTGACTTGGTCGGTCGGCGCGGTGATTTAGTCAGGGTTGCTTCTTAACGAAGGCAAGGCCTCGGGCGAGCCGGAGATGCGTCTGCCGTGAAAGAGGAGGCCTCGGGCGAGACGGAAACATCTCAGGGTCGGCTGCCCTTGCCCGAGGCTAGGCTCGGGCGTGGCGTGATCGAGTCGCTCGTATGGACTGATCCCTGACTTAATCAAACCCATCAGGCCTCTGCAGCTTTATGCTGATGGGGGTTACCAGCTGAGAATTAGGCGTCTTGAGGGTACCCCTAATTATGGTCCCCGACAGTAGCCCCCGAGCCTCGAAGGGAGTGTTAACACTCGCTTGGAGGCTTTTGTCGCACTTTTTTGCAAGGGGACCAGCCTTTCTCGGTTGTACTTTGTTCCGGTGGGTGCGCGCGAGCGCACCCGCCGGGTGTAGCCCCCGAGGCCTCGGAGGAGTGGTTTCACTCCTTCGAGGTCTTAATGCCTTGTGTAATGCTTCGGCTGGTCTGGCGGTTCCCTCATGCGAACAGGCCGTAGCCCAGGTGCACTGTCGGGGCCCAAGTTCTCGGGCTGGTATGTTGACGCTGTCAACGGTTCGGCCGTAGCCGGGTTTGCGAGAGCAGCCCCCGAGCCTCCGCACAGAGCGAGAGGACGATCAGGGACAGACTCGGCTTTTTTACATACGCCCCTACGTCGCCTTTCCGCAAGGAGGAGGGGGGGAGAGCGCCATGTTACCCTCGATGGGCACCGAACATGGTGTCTCCGGTGAGCTGCAATCGGGTAATCCGAGTGGACGTCCGTGCCCCGTTCGTTGGCGGTCGGCTAGGGGCCCGGAGGCACGCCCAAAAGTACCTGCGGGTGATCTGCCGGACCCGGTGTCACACCCGGATTTTAGGGGTCCAAAACCCGGGCGCGAACATAATCACCAGGTGTGCTGGGACCAAGTCTCACACATATGATGAATCATGGCACAGGATCGAATGTCACATCTTTATATATAACAGGAGTTCTATACAAAATAAATAATTACATTATAAGGAAACAACGGTCCAGCAACCCAAAGTTGACTGGGAGACGACGACCTAGACCTCTCACGATCACATCACAGCATCCTCCAAGCGCCTCATCCTGTGGTACCTGTTCTTGACCTGTGGGGGGTGTGAGACAGCAAGAGTGAGCTCACATACGTTCATAGCTCAACAAGTTGTGGGGAATAATGTGCATGAACTCGCCAAAGGTGGGAGCTCACGTGAAGTGTAAGGCTTACCAAAGGAGATGGTTAGAGCTGAGCATTGCTTTTAAAGTTGGTCAAAATTTTATTAGCAGTTACTAAGTATAAGTAAATACCAACCCAGTTAAGTAGTAGAACAAAAGTAACAACAAAATCACCTGCGATGCAATGCATATGGCAAATTGAATTTAGTTCCATAAATTAATCATGTGAGGGTCCGAGCTGCTCTTGACCGTGAGCACGGCTAGTATACCAGTTTTACACTCTGCAGAGGTTGCGCATCTTTACCCACAAGTCGTGTATCCCATGTCGCCAGGGTTTGCAAGGCCCTTAGACACTTCCGAGGTGAATGGCTAGGGATCCACTACGAGGCCTTTACAAAGTTCCACTAGCTTCCGAAAACCCGCTACAGTTTATAGGAAGATCCAGTGCAGGAACCCCTTGCAGGACCGCCATCGCAGCAAAATCCTCCCGAGGGCCTCCCTACACTGACCTCTCCCCTACTGCCCTTGCCCCTTTCGGGTAAGGTAGTCTTCCACTAGCTTTCCTAATTAATCAGCCAAGGGGTCCCATTCCTCCCTTGTGGTAGCACTGTTTTCCCGGGTGGTCGCTCCATGTTCCAATTAACATAATGATCTCATCATGAACAATAAATAACAACTGATAACAAAAGTGTAACCATGAATAGTGTATCTCCATACCCAAAACCACATATAGCACTAGCAAGTACTACCCAGAAAGTTCAGTGGTAAACAAGGTATAAAGATAGACAAACTAGGGTAACCTATTGGGTCCCATCAAAATTAACCTATGCAGATCATTATGATTAATCAGAACATGGCTGGGTAAAAGAAGTGATCAAGGGCACAACTTGCCTGGGCCTTGAGAATCCAGGTACCAGGATGATCTTCAGGTTCTCGTGACCTCACTGCTAGTCGTAGCAATACCAACAAACAGTGTATAGGCAAAATTAACATTACACCAAGCATGTATGCCAAAATACATATTAATAATCTACATATTAAAATAAGATCACAGGAAAAAGAATTATTAATTTTGGAGTTGTAGATTTTAAGTTATGAATTTTCAAAGGTTTTATGTGTTTAAAATGGATTAAGTGAGAGATTAAATTTCTAATTGTTTTCATGACAAAACAGAGGCTCTATGTGGTAGATAATAAAATTACAAAATTTTAGAAAGTGGAATGGTTCAATTTGGAGCTAAAATGAATTTTCTATGAATTAACTAAGTTCTAGCAATTATTTTCATATTAAAAATCTATTTATAAATTATTTTCACTGTTTTATAATACTCTGGACTGGGCCTCAATTTATCTAGAAGGCAGGGGCCAATACGCAAAATTGCCCAAGACTCAGGATTCCCACAGACAGGACTGCGGGTTGATTCGTAAAAAGCACGGGGTCTCTTTAGTAAAGTGTCCACTGCGAAGGGGTATGGTTAATTCTTAGCCGTTGGATCTAAACCTACGCACCAGATTAGAGTTGGGCCGATTATGAATCCACACATGCTCCTGGTCGCCGGATCAAAAATCTACGGCTCATATTTTACATAATCGTGATCCAACCGAGGCCATCCGATCACGATCCAACGGATCTGATTCCGCACGTGAAGCGATACCCCCACCTCTAATCTGGAACGTTCGTTTGCGGATCAATGGCTCAGCGCCTCCCCCCCAATCCGAACCCAATCGCGGCGGCGCGATTTAGCCGACGACGGCGAGCTCACCGGAGCGCCGCCACAAGGCGTTACAGTGACTCACTTCCCACTATCGATCGCGAACTCTACTGCTACACGATGAGAGGAACAGCGTGAGGCCAGGGGAGAGGTGAATACCGAGAGAGAAGGCCGGAACGAGGCTGCCCGCGGCGCTCGGCGATTTGGTGAGGGCGCCAGACGTCCGGCGAGCAATTCGAAGCGCCCCAGCCCTCAATCGAGCATGACGAGGGCACGGACTCCATCAGCACGCCCCGGCGAAGTACACAGACCACACACAAAGGGCGCAGCATCGACGCCATCGCAGGCCCATGATGGCGGATTACCAGCCCCCAGTTTTGGTCGAGCCATAGACAGATGGACGAGGGTGCGATGAATTTATAGTGCCGCACGGCGACAGTAAGAGCTGGGGGGGGGCAGATCGCGCAAACCTCGGTCGAGCCGTTGAGCTGCGCGCGGAATCCGTTACGGTCAGCAGAGGCGAGAAGAAATCGTGCGGCAGGTGCGGCCTCCATGGAGTTCGGCGTGCGCGGATCCTAGCTAGCTATCATATGGTGACCCAAGCGGCTTCGGTTTCTTTTTCCGTTGGCGAAATCCATAGAGGAAGCATGCCAGATGGGAGTCCGCGCGAAGCTGTGGTCTCCGCCGCGGTCGCTGCATCGATTGGGGAAGAAGAAGACCTGTCAAGCGGGGCCCACCTGGCGGAGTCCGCAGGCGCAAGCCACATGGGCCGCACAGAGCTGAGGAGGCTGGGCCAGTTCTAGGGTGAGCTGGGCCGAGAGGGGGGGGTTTGGGCCCAAGAGTGGTAGATGTCTCTTTTTATTTTCTTTTCTTTCTTTTTTTTCTTTCTATTTAAATTTCCAAATTCTAAATTTGAATTCAATCCAGAGTTTCAAAATTTATAACTCAATTCAAATATGCACATACAAAAATCCAACATAGTGCAGGTATAATTTATATTAACCAATTTATTTAGTTACCTTATTTACCATTATTACTTTATTTAGGTGATGTTTTCAACATGAAATACACACCTCATTTATTTCATTAGAATGTTATTTTGAGATTTAGTCAAATTAGAGGTATATTTCAAATTGTATTTATTATTATATTTTTTTATGAAAGTAATTTCTAATATATAACATATGTTAATATAGACACTTCAAGGAATACATTACTCCTATAAGGGTCTTTTATCTAGTTTCCTAAAACAATTTATATAAATACATGTATTATTATTATTTTTACCTTATACAAATTTTAGGGCTTTACAAATCCTACCCCCCCTAAAAAGAAATCTCGTCCTCGAGATTAGTGAGAAAGAGGATATAGGAAGAGTGATTTGCAATTTAGCTTTTAGTTTCTAATTAGTTCAAAAATAAAGAGTTTTTTTTTCATTAGTGGGTGAGTAGGAGAGCATGGGTATCCGTCTACCTATTGTGTAGGATACAGGAGATGGATAGGTTAGGGCAAGAATAGCCAGGGGTAAGAGGGTTTATGGTGAGGAAAAATTCTGTGTCGGGTGGTAATGCATCTTGAAGATCGAGTTTGACTTCTCTCCTTTTTTGACGAGGTTGATCTTTTCTTCTCCAGTCTTGGTCTCACTGATTTGAGGTGTGTGTTTTATCGGAGTTGGGGAATATGGTTAAGATAGTTATGGATGAGATGGACTACATGATGTAGGTCAAAAGTTTGTTTGATGTTAGGTGGGGATAGAAAGGTTATACCATTCATCATGGCACTATTGGTTGGATCAGATCTCATGCATGTGGCTGAGTGGGTTTTAAGGCACTAATTCATTTTTAAGTGCATGAGGGGTATGGACTTATCTCTTGTACCAGCATTAAGTAATTTTCTCTAGATTAGATCATAATAGATTAGATAAAATCTAGATTAGATTGGATATGGCTAGATAAGACTAGTTAAAGTTAGATAGATCTTCCTGGGTAGGATGTATTTTATCAAGATATGTTTAAAAATCTCTGTTAGGTTAAAACAGAGGGGTTATGCAACTGTCGAGTGTTTAAGGTAGTTGCATATGGCCAGGTTGTTGTATGTGGTCTAGTCTAAATAGGAATCTCAGTCCAACTTGGATTAAAACATATTTATAAGAGTAGAATCCGATCTTATTTTACCAGTATTATCTAACATGTTTGTCCATTAGGTTAGATCTGATCAGATTTGATGGGATTAGAATTAAATCAAGGTAATCAGATTAGACTAGATAAGATCTACTTATTTTATTTTAGAACGGATCATGCTTGTTACACTGTTATGAGATAAGCAAAGTGGTTGGGGATAAGCATGCTTATTAGGACATGATAGGTTTCTAAGAATAAGGTAGAATCTTTTTGAGATAATATGAATCTATTAAGATAAGAGGGAATCTTTTATGATCAGATAAGTCTATTAAGATATGAGGGAATCTTTAAGATAAGATGATTCTTGTTAAGATAAGAAAGAATTTATTAAGGTAAGAAGGATCCATTTAAAATAGATACACTTCAATAGAGGATAATCTAAGTTGTTTAGTTATGAAATTTATTTATTTATATATACATACATGCAGATGTAATTGTGGACATTACTCCACAACTAATCATACTCAATCAAAGATCCAAATCAGACAAATATCATAAGAACAAACATTCAAGTTCAAAGATATCTATATAAAAGAAAAATAATTTTTGTTTTTGTTCCTAAGAGTAGGTCTCCTATTCCTAAAGGTCACTTTAAGTTAAGGATTTCAAAGTGTGAAATCCACATTTGTCTTTGGAAAGAAAAGATGAGAATGATCAGAGTAAAGCGGAAATAGACAAGAAAAGATTAAGAAGAGTTTAGAAAGAATCAGAGTAGCAAAGGTAAGTAAGTATTGGTTGTCCAGTTCTATCTAGGTTTCGTCCTACAGTCAACATTCCTCTGATACCACTTCTGTCACACCCGGATTTTAGGGGTCCAAAACCCGGGCGCGAACATAATCACCAGGTGTGCTGGGACCAAGTCTCACACATATGATGAATCATGGCACAGGATCGAATGTCACATCTTTATATATAACAGGAGTTCTATACAAAATAAATAATTACATTATAAGGAAACAACGGTCCAGCAACCCAAAGTTGACTGGGAGACGACGACCTAGACCTCTCACGATCACATCACAGCATCCTCCAAGCGCCTCATCCTGTGGTACCTGTTCTTGACCTGTGGGGGGGTGTGAGACAGCAAGAGTGAGCTCACATACGTTCATAGCTCAATAAGTTGTGGGGAATAATGTGCATGAACTCGCCAAAGGTGGGAGCTCACGTGAAGTGTAAGGCTTACCAAAGGAGATGGTTAGAGCTGAGCATTGCTTTTAAAGTTGGTCAAAATTTTATTAGCAGTTACTAAGTATAAGTAAATACCAACCCAGTTAAGTAGTAGAACAAAAGTAACAACAAAATCACCTGCGATGCAATGCATATGGCAAATTGAATTTAGTTCCATAAATTAATCATGTGAGGGTCCGAGCTGCTCTTGACCGTGAGCACGGCTAGTATACCAGTTTTACACTCTGCAGAGGTTGCGCATCTTTACCCACAAGTCGTGTATCCCATGTCGCCAGGGTTTGCAAGGCCCTTAGACACTTCCGAGGTGAATGGCTAGGGATCCACTACGAGGCCTTTACAAAGTTCCACTAGCTTCCGAAAACCCGCTACAGTTTATAGGAAGATCCAGTGCAGGAACCCCTTGCAGGACCGCCATCGCAGCAAAATCCTCCCGAGGGCCTCCCTACACTGACCTCTCCCCTACTGCCCTTGCCCCTTTCGGGTAAGGTAGTCTTCCACTAGCTTTCCTAATTAATCAGCCAAGGGGTCCCATTCCTCCCTTGTGGTAGCACTGTTTTCCCGGGTGGTCGCTCCATGTTCCAATTAACATAATGATCTCATCATGAACAATAAATAACAACTGATAACAAAAGTGTAACCATGAATAGTGTATCTCCATACCCAAAACCACATATAGCACTAGCAAGTACTACCCAGAAAGTTCAGTGGTAAACAAGGTATAAAGATAGACAAACTAGGGTAACCTATTGGGTCCCATCAAAATTAACCTATGCAGATCATTATGATTAATCAGAACATGGCTGGGTAAAAGAAGTGATCAAGGGCACAACTTGCCTGGGCCTTGAGAATCCAGGTACCAGGATGATCTTCAGGTTCTCGTGACCTCACTGCTAGTCGTAGCAATACCAACAAACAGTGTATAGGCAAAATTAACATTACACCAAGCATGTATGCCAAAATACATATTAATAATCTACATATTAAAATAAGATCACAGGAAAAAGAATTATTAATTTTGGAGTTGTAGATTTTAAGTTATGAATTTTCAAAGGTTTTATGTGTTTAAAATGGATTAAGTGAGAGATTAAATTTCTAATTGTTTTCATGACAAAACAGAGGCTCTATGTGGTAGATAATAAAATTACAAAATTTTAGAAAGTGGAATGGTTCAATTTGGAGCTAAAATGAATTTTCTATGAATTAACTAAGTTCTAGCAATTATTTTCATATTAAAAATCTATTTATAAATTATTTTCACTGTTTTATAATACTCTGGACTGGGCCTCAATTTATCTAGAAGGCAGGGGCCAATACGCAAAATTGCCCAAGACTCAGGATTCCCACAGACAGGACTGCGGGTTGATTCGTAAAAAGCACGGGGTCTCTTTAGCAAAGTGTCCACTGCGAAGGGGTATGGTTAATTCTTAGCCGTTGGATCTAAACCTGCGCACCAGATTAGAGTTGGGCCGATTATGAATCCACACATGCTCCTGGTCGCCGGATCAAAAATCTACGGCTCATATTTTACATAATCGTGATCCAACCGAGGCCATCCGATCACGATCCAACGGATCTGATTCCGCACGTGAAGCGATACCCCCACCTCTAATCTGGAACGTTCGTTTGCGGATCAATGGCTCAGCGCCTCCCCCCCCCCAATCCGAACCCAATCGCGGCGGCGCGATTTAGCCGACGACGGCGAGCTCACCGGAGCGCCGCCACAAGGCGTTACAGTGACTCACTTCCCACTATCGATCGCGAACTCTACTGCTACACGATGAGAGGAACAGTGTGAGGCCAGGGGAGAGGTGAATATCGAGAGAGAAGGCCGGAACGAGGCTGCCCGCGGCGCTCGGCGATTTGGTGAGGGCGCCAGACGTCCGGCGAGCAATTCGAAGCGCCCCAGCCCTCAATCGAGCATGACGAGGGCACGGACTCCATCAGCACGCCCCGGCGAAGTACACAGACCACACACAAAGGGCGCAGCATCGACGCCATCGCAGGCCCGTGATGGCGGATTACCAGCCCCCAGTTTTGGTCGAGCCATAGACAGATGGACGAGGGTGCGATGAATTTATAGTGCCGCACGGCGACAGTAAGAGCTGGGGGGGGGGGCAGATCGCGCAAACCTCGGTCGAGCCGTTGAGCTGCGCGCGGAATCCGTTACGGTCAGCAGAGGCGAGAAGAAATCGTGCGGCAGGTGCGGCCTCCATGGAGTTCGGCGTGCGCGGATCCTAGCTAGCTATCATATGGCGACCCAAGCGGCTTCGGTTTCTTTTTCCGTTGGCGAAATCCATAGAGGAAGCATGCCAGATGGGAGTCCGCGCGAAGCTGTGGTCTCCGCCGCGGTCGCTGCATCGATTGGGGAAGAAGAAGACCTGTCAAGCGGGGCCCACCTGGCGGAGTCCGCAGGCGCAAGCCACATGGGCCGCACAGAGCTGAGGAGGCTGGGCCAGTTCTAGGGTGAGCTGGGCCGAGAGGGGGGGGGGTTTGGGCCCAAGAGTGGTAGATGTCTCTTTTTATTTTCTTTTCTTTCTTTTTTTTTCTTTCTATTTAAATTTCCAAATTCTAAATTTGAATTCAATCCAGAGTTTCAAAATTTATAACTCAATTCAAATATGCACATACAAAAATCCAACATAGTGCAGGTATAATTTATATTAACCAATTTATTTAGTTACCTTATTTACCATTATTACTTTATTTAGGTGATGTTTTCAACATGAAATACACACCTCATTTATTTCATTAGAATGTTATTTTGAGATTTAGTCAAATTAGAGGTATATTTCAAATTGTATTTATTATTATATTTTTTTTATGAAAGTAATTTCTAATATATAACATATGTTAATATAGACACTTCAAGGAATACATTACTCCTATAAGGGTCTTTTATCTAGTTTCCTAAAACAATTTATATAAATACATGTATTATTATTTTTTTTTACCTTATACAAATTTTAGGGCTTTACACCCGGTCCCCTGGCGACGGGGTCCGGGGGCTCGTTGCCTCCCTCCGATGGGATTCCGTTACAGAGTCGTTCCCGCTGGTCTCGGAAATGTCCTAGGGTACCTCGGGAGCGCAGCCCGAGCCTTGGTTATGTATCGAACGTACCCCTGGTCATCCCTCGCTCGGTGTCTGAGGCGACTGTGAACCCTTCAGGGGGCCAGCCTTCGAACCCCTGATCAGTAATGGGCGCGGAGCCCGAGTAGCCTGAGGCGGTCGTGGGACCTTTCGGGGGCCGACCTTCGAACCCCTGACCAGTAGTGGGTGTCGGGCCCACGCGATCTGAGGCGGCTGTTGAACCCTTCGGGGGGCCAGCCTTCGAACCCCTGATCAGTAAGGAGGCTCGGAGCCTAGTTCCTTCACGGGGAAGGATCCCTTTGGGGGTATCCCCTTTCCCGGTCCCTGTTGCAAGAGATAGAGAAGGAAAAGGGAAAAAGGATTCGAAATTGAACGTCGTGGCGTACCTTTTTTTGGTGTGGTCGTTTTGGCGAAGGCGAAACGTCGCCAGCTGCTCCCGCTAGTAGCGCTGCCCGTCGAGCCGCGGAGTTAATGCGCCGGGGCGAGTAGTTGGCGAGGCTGCTGTTGCGCGTGCGCGAGCCGCTCGAGGAACGGGTCACGGGCGTGTCGTCTTCACACCGTGAGAGAGGGGGTTCTCTTGCTGCCTCCGAATGGGACGTGAGCTTGGCCGATGGCGTGACCGCTGCTCTTGCGCGCCTGCCACTGTCATTACTGCCGGCCCACTTTTGACCGCGTTTGACCGCTGCGTCAGGCTGGCGCAGCTGGGCCGCGCGCTGGGCCGCCTCGAGTCGTGGTATTGGTTCCGCAACCGAGGAGGTGCGGTGGTGGCGCAAGTGGCATAGTGGCTTACATGCAGCATCCGGCGCGCCGGTTGCGCGACGCGTGGGCTTGAGCCTCCGTGCTGGCCTGTCAGGAGTCGGAGAGGCGCGTCCACTTGGCGCGGTTGCATGCCGCCCGCATGGCTGCCCACCCCCTTTGCCCGTTGGTCTGGGCAAAAGTGGAGGGTCACTTGTAACTGCTGGGTGGTTGCGCGCGCGCCGCGCGCGGCGGTTCGGCTTCTTCTGCTCGGAGCCGGTCTGCATGACAGGTGGGCCCCAGCCCCCGCGCTGTAGGGGAGGGCTTTGGAGGCGCGTTGGAGAAGACTCAGCCCGTGATGGTTGGGGGCGCGAGCACGGAGAGCTGCCTTTAAAAGGAGGGCGACCCCTTTCGTAAGGCGACCATGTCTTCTTCCTCCCTTATGCATCGTGTCTTTCCACCTTTCAAGCCCCCGGATGGGGGAAACCGCCGTCTCCGTGCCTCATCGTCGGGGGACACCACTCCGTGGGAGCGGGTACCTTTCAGCCATCGTTCGGCTTCAAGGATTTTCATCATGCAGCCCGGCTGCACCCCTCCACCGGCGGTCACCCAAGAGGGTGACCTCCGGCTTGATGGTGGGGGAAAGCGAGCCGGGCTGCGGCCTCTGCCCCTCCCTCAGCCTCAAGGATTTTCATCACCAGGGCTGAGGAGGGGAGTGTGCCGAGTTGGGGTCGGCCCCTGCGCGGGCGGTGGCCCGCTCCTTCCCTCAGTGATCGGGGGGAAGGGCGGGAGTCGTCCGTGGCGCTAACAGCTGCACCGTGCCCGGCTCTCTGAGCTGAGCGGTTTCGGAACCGCTCCTGGTGCCGCCTCCCGCCACGGCAACTGGAAGAGGTTCTACCGCCGGCGCGACAGCCTAGGTTGGCCATGGACCGACCTCCAACTCTACGGCCTTCTGCCCGTCCTTGCCTCTCGAGTTTGGGCAAGGGCGGGGGCCTCCTAGCAGCAGCATCCGCCCTGAGGCCATCATTGCTGCTGTTCGGCCCCCCGGGGCAGAAGTCTTCATCGTCGCCGCTGTCGGAGCGGGCGGCGACCTGCCGTTCGTCGGTCTTCCGTTGCCCCGTAGGCCCACCCCTATCGAGTGGGGTTGTTCGTACCTGCGGAGGGGGAACCAGAGTTCCGTTTGTAATGGCACTTCGAGTGCCGGGTTTTTTGTTCATTTTGGCTTTCGGGGCCTGAACATGTATGTAATTACGGCACGGAGCCGTGTTTTTTTCTCATTTCCGAGCACTAAGACTCGTCTGCTGATTGTCTGAACCGCTTTACCAAGCATGAGTCGCCCCGTGTCAAGGTGACGAGTGAGGTATCCGTATCCCGGGGGCGTAGGAGTCCCTCGGCTCGGTCGGCCCTTTTGTCCGAGGCTCCTCTAGCTTAGTTAAAGAGACCCCTCGGCCGCTCTCCGACGAGCCGAGGCCGGGGGTAGCGATATCAGTATGAGCAGAGGCGGAGTTGGTTCGGAAATGAAACCTGGTTGGCCGGAGCCTAGCCGAGCTGTCCGTTGGCAGGGTCGACGCCAGGGTTGGTCAGCCGAGGCTTCGGGCCGGGCTGACGCCCTCAGAAGGTGGTCGGCCGAGGCCCCGGAGGTGGCTGGCCGAGCCGCCTGCTCGGGCTGGATTCCCGGAGAAGTCCCTAACAACGATCGCCCGGGCGCGGTGATGACGCCGTCCTTCGGAGCGGAGGCCCTCGGACCATGTCGCCGTCCGAGGCTAGGTTGGGCCTTGCCGAAGGTGCCGTTGATGCCGAGGGTGTCGCTGCCCCCTTCCCGAGTCGGGACCCGAGCCTGCAGGATCAGCTTGTCTTGTAGTGTGTGCTTTGTGCGGCCGTCGAGGCTAGAACACACACCCTTGCTGTGTTGTAAAGCCGCGTCTCTTTTCCTCTTGTTTCGAGCATCTAGACTTTTTGTCGGTAACAGGGATGTTAGTGCGAGCGAAAGTTGCTTCTCGCGGAAGGTGAGGAGTGAGGTATCCGTATCCCGGAGGCGTAGGAGTCCCTTGGCTCGGTCGGCCTTTCCGCTTATGCGCACTTTTACTCGTCCATGAGGCCCTATCACCGACTTGGTCGAGGAAACTCGAAGAATCGCTTCGACAGAAGGGCTCCCGAACGTGGAGACTTGTTCGATCCGCGGAGTCACCTTATCCGAACGCGAGTTACTTATCGCAGAAGGTGATGAGTGAGGTATCCGTATCCCGGAGGCGTAGGAGTCCCTCGGCTCGGTCAGCCTTGACTGCTTACGTGTACCCCGTCGTTTCCAGGACCCACTTTTCGAAGTAGTCAAAAAGCACGGAAGATATTCTGGTAAAAGAGATTTTCTGTTTGAGGAAAATTTTGACGCAGAGGGGGTTTCCCCCCTTTTAGCCCCCGAGGGAGGGTCGGGCTTTGCCGAGGCGAGGCCGACCCTTCCTTGTTGACTAAACTTTGCGTGGGTGTGAGGTATATGAATAACTTGGAAACATCTTAAGGGTAGAAGCGACGTAGCTGTTGGATGTTCCAAGCGTTGCCGTAGACCTCGCCCTGACTGTTGGCCAGCTTGTACGTTCCGGGCTTCAGAACTTTGGCGATGACGAACGGCCCTTCCCAGGGGGCGTGAGCTTGTGCCTCCCTCGGGCGTCTTGCCGCAGCCGAAGCACCAGGTCGCCCACCTGAAGGTCTCGGGGTCGGACCCCTCGGGCGTGGTAGCGTCGCAGGGACTGCTGGTACCGCGCCGAGTGTAGTAGGGCCCTGTCCCGAGCCTCGTCCAGCTGGTCCAGCGAGTCTTCTCGGCTAGCTTGGTTGCTTTCTTCATTGTAGGCCCTCGTCCTCGGGGAGCCGTATTCCAGGTCAGTGGGCAAGACGGCCTCGGCCCCGTAGACCAGGAAGAACGGCGTGAAACCCGTGGCTCGGCTCGGCGTCGTCCTCAGGCTCCAGACCACAGAGGGGAGTTCCTTCATCCATCGCTTGCCGAACTTGTTGAGATCATTGTAAATCCGAGGCTTGAGCCCTTGTAGAATCATGCCATTGGCACGTTCTACTTGTCCATTCGACATGGGATGAGCTACGGCGGCCCAGTCTACCCGGATGTTGTGATCCTCGCAAAAATCCAAGAATTTTTTGCCGGTGAACTGGGTGCCGTTGTCGGTGATGATGGAGTTCGGGACCCCGAAGCGATGGATGATGTTGGTGAAGAATGCCACCGCCTGCTCGGATCTGATGCTGTTCAGGGGTCGGACCTCGATTCACTTGGAGAATTTGTCGACGGCGACCAGCAGGTGCGTGTAGCCCCCGGGCGCCTTCTGCAGAGGGCCGACGAGGTCCAGACCCCACACAGCGAAGGGCCAGGTGATGGGTATCGTCTGCAGAGCCTGAGCGGGCAGGTGGGTCTGCTTCGCATAGAATTGGCACCCTTCGCAGGCGCGGACAATTCTAGTAGCGTCAGCCACCGCCGTCGGCCAGTAGAAGCCTTGGCGGAAAGCGTTCCCGACGAGGGTCCGGGGTGCTGCATGATGGCCGCAAGCCCCCGAGTGTATTTCCTGCAGGAGTTCCTGACCCTCGGCGATGGAGATGCATCGCTGGAGGATGCCCGAGGGGCTACGGTGGTAGAGCTCCTTCTCATCGCCCAGCAAGACGAACGACTTGGCGCGTCGCGCTACCCGCCGAGCCTCTGCCCGGTCGAGGGGCAGTTCTTCTTGGCGGAGATATTACAGGTACGGGGTCTGCCAATCTTGTTCCGGCGTGACCCCGCTCTGCTCCTCCTCGATGCGCAGTGCTTCGCCCTCGGGGGCCGAGGGTTCCTCGGGCTGAGCCGAGGATGGCTCGGGCCGGGCCGAGGCTGCCTCGGACGGGGCCGAGGGCACCTCGGGCTCGGGCGTGTCGCCGATCTTGACGGAGGGTTGATGCAGATCCCGGGAGAAGACGTCCGGGGGAACCGTCGTTCGCCCCAAGGCTATCTTTGCCAGCTCGTCCGCAGTCTCGTTGTAGCGCCGGGCGATGTGGTTAAGCTCGAGCCCGTAGAACTTGTCTTCCAGGCGTCGAACCTCATCACAGTAGGCCTCCATCTTCGGGTCGCGGCAGTGGGAGTTCTTCATGACTTGGTCGATGACGAGCTGCGAGTCGCCGCGTGCATCGAGGCGTTGGACCCCTAGCTCGATGGCGATTCGCAACCCGTTGACCAGAGCCTCATACTCAGCCACATTGTTGGACGCCGGGAAATGGAGGCGGAGCACGTAGCGCAGGTGTTTCCCGAGGGGCGAGACGAAAAGCAGGCCCGCGCCGGCTCCCGTCTTCATTAGCGACCCGTTGAAAAACATGGTCCAGAGCTCCGGTTGGATCGGAGCCGTCGGCAACTGGGTGTCGACCCATTCGGCTACGAAGTCCGCCAGTACTTGGGACTTGATGGCCTTCCGAGGGGCGAACGAGATTGTCTCGCCCATGATTTCCACCGCCCACTTTGCGATCCGTCCCGAGGCTTCTCGGCACTGGATGATCTCCCCCAGGGGGAAGGATGACACCACAGTCACCGGATGAGACTCGAAGTAATGTCGCAGCTTTCGCCTCGTCAGGATCACTGCATACAGCAGCTTCTGGACTTGTGGGTAGCGGATCTTGGTCTCGGACAGCACCTCGCTGACGAAGTAAACTGGCCTCTGAATGGGCAAGGCATGCCCCTCTTCCCGCCTTTCGACCACGATCGCGGCGCTGACCACCTGAGTGGTAGCGACGACGTAGACCAGGAGGGCTTCTCCATCAGCTGGGGGTACCAAGACGGGCGCCTGGGTGAGGAGCGCCTTCATGTTCCCGAGAGCTTCCTCGGCCTCGGGAGTCCAGGTGAAGCACTCGGCCTTCCTTAAGAGACGGTACAGGGGCAGGCCTCTTTCGCCGAGGCGCGAGATGAAACGGCTCAAGGCCGCGAGACATCCCATGACCCTCTGTACGCCTTTTAAGTCCTTGATGGGCCCCATGTTTGTGATGGCTGCGATCTTCTCCGGGTTGGCTTCGATGCCCCGCTCGGAGACGATGAATCCCAAAAGCATGCCTCGGGGCACCCCGAAGACGCACTTCTCGGGATTGAGCTTGACGCCCTTCGCCTTGAGACACCGGAATGTCAGTTCGAGGTCGGAGAGAAGGTCGGAGGCTTTCCTCGTCTTGACTACGATGTCATCGACGTAGGCCTCGACCGTGCGACCGATGTGTTCGCCGAACACATGGTTCATGCACCGCTGGTACGTTGCACCCGCGTTCCTCAAACCGAACGGCATGGTGACATAACAGTACATGCCGAAGGGCGTGATGAAAGAAGTCGCGAGCTGGTCGGACTCTTTCATCTTGATTTGATGATACCCTGAGTAGGCATCGAGGAAGGACAGGGTTTCGCACCCTGCAGTGGAGTCCACGATTTGATCGATGCGAGGTAGAGGGTAGGGGACCTTCGGACATGCTTTGTTGAGACCAGTGTAGTCTACACACATCCGCCATTTCCCCCCTTTCTTCCTCACAAGTACAGGGTTGGCAAGCCATTCGGGATGGAATACCTCTTTGATGAACCCTGCTGCCATCAGCTTGTGGATCTCCTCGCCTATCACCCTGCGCCTTTCCTCGTCGAATCGGCGCAGAGGCTGTTTGACCGGTCGGGCCCCGGCCCGAATATCCAGCGAGTGCTCGGCGACATCCCTCGGTATGTCGGGCATGTCCGAGGGACTCCACGCAAAGACATCGGCGTTTGCGCGGAGAAAGTCGACGAGCACTGCTTCCTATTTGGGGTCGAGCCCGGAACCGATCCGAACCTGCTTGGAGGTGTCTCCACTGGGGTCGAGAGGGACGGCCTTAACCGTCTCCGCTGGCTCGAAGTTGCCGGCATGTCGCTTCACGTCTGGCACCTCCCGGGAGAGGTTTTCCAGGTCGGCGATGAGGGCCTCGGACTCGGCGAGGGCCTCGGCGTACTCCACGCACTCCACATCGCATTCGAACGCGTGTTTGTACGTGGGGCCGACGGTGATGACCCCGTTGGGGCTCGGCATCTTGAGCTTCAGGTAGGTGTAGTTGGGGATGGCCATGAACTTCGCGTAGCATGGCCTTCCCAACACTGCGTGGTAGGTTCCTCGGAACCCGACCACCTCAAACGTCAAAGTCTCCCTTTGGAAGTTGGAGGGTGTTCCGAAGCAGACAGGAAGGTCGAGCTGTCCGAGGGGCTGGACGCGCTTCCCAGGGATGATCCCGTGGAAGGGCGCAGCGCCTGCTCGGACGGATGACAGATCGACGCGCAGGAGCCTGAGGGTCTCAGCGTAGATGATGTTGAGGCAGCTGCCCCCATCCATCAGGACCTTGGTGAGCCTGACGTTGCCGATGACGGGATCGACGACGAGCGGGTACTTCCCTTGGCTCGGCACGTGGTCGGGGTGGTCACCCTGGTCGAAGGTGATGGGCTTGTCGGACCAGTCTAGGTAGACTGGCGCCGCCACCTTCACCGAGCAGACCTCCCGACGCTCTTGCTTACGATGCCGAGCCGAGGCATTCGCCGCATGCCCTCCGTAGATCATGAAGCAGTCGCGGACCTCGGGGAACTCTCCTGCTTGGTGATCCTCCTTTTTGTCGTCGTCGCGGGCCCTGCCACCCTCCGCGGGTGGCCCGGCCCGGTGGAAGTGGCGCCGAAGCATGACACACTCCTCGAGGGTGTGCTTGACGGGCCCCTGATGGTAGGGGCACGTCTCCTTGAGTGCCTTGTCGAAGAGGTTGGCGCCTCCGGGGGGCTTCCGAGGGTTCTTGTATTCGGCAGCGGCGACAAGGTCAGTGCTGGCGGCGTCGCGTTTCACTTGCGACTTCCTCCTGCCTTTCTTCTTGGCGCCGAGCGGAGTAGACGCCTCGGGAGCATCTTCCGACGGGCGGCCCTGGGGCTGCTTGTCCTTTCGGAAGATGGCCTCGACCGCCTCCTGACCAGAGGCGAACTTGGTGGCGATGTCCATCAGCTCGCTCGCCCTGGTGGGGGTCTTGCGACCCAACTTGCTCACCACGTCACGGCAGGTGGTGCCGGCGAGGAATGCGCCGATGACATCGGAGTCGGTGATGTTGGGCAGCTCGGTGCGCTGCTTCGAGAATCGCCGGATGTAGTCCCGAAGGGACTCTCCCGGCTGTTGCCGGCAGCTTCGGAGGTCCCAGGAATTCCCGGGGCGCACGTACGTGCCCTGGAAGTTGCCGGCGAAGGCTTGGACCAGATCCTCCCAGTTGGAAATCTGCCCCGGAGGCAGGTGCTCCAACCAAGCGCGAGCAGTGTCGGAGAGGAACAGGGGGAGGTTGCGGATGATGAGGTTGTCGTCGTCCGTCCCACCTAGTTGACAGGCCAGGCGGTAGTCCGCGAGCCACAATTCCGGTCTCGTTTCCCCCGAGTACTTTGCGATGGTAGTCGGGGGTCGGAATCGGGGCGGAAACGGCGCCCGCCGAATGGCCCGGCTGAAGACCTGCAGACCGGGTGGTTCGGGCGAGGGACTCCGATCCTCCCCGCTGTCGTAGCGTCCCCCATGCCTGGGGTGATAACCTCGGCGCACCCTTTCGTCGAGGCGGGCCCGACGGTCGCGATGAGGGTGCTCGTCACTGTGGTGGCCCGGGGTCGCAGGCGCAGGTATTGCGCGTGCGCCCGGTGTAGACCGAGGCTTCCCGCATAAGTCGGGAAGTCGCGGCGTGAGGTTCCGAGGGGTACCCCTGCCTTCGGGAGGCAGAGCTCTCGGCCCGCCGGGCCGCAGCGCCTTCTAGGAGATGCTTGAGCTCTCCCTGGATTCGCCGACCCTCGGTGGTTGATGACTCCGGCATCGCGCGGAGGAGCATCGCTGCGGCGACCAGGTCCTGAGCGGTCCCGCCGGATGCCGGTGGCGGTCTGTCCCTGGCATCGTTAGCGATGCGGTGCTGGAGACCTTGGGGCAGGTGACGTATTTCTCCGGCCGGGGGCTGGCCCGCCCATACCTGCCCGACGTCCCGGCGGATTGCCTCGAGCGCTCCTGCTCCCTCATCGAGCCCGGCCCTCGCCCCGCGGACTTGCTCGAGCTGTGGGTCGTGACCCCCCGCCGGAACGGGGACCACAGCTAGCTCCCGCGGGATGTCGGCGCGAGGCGCTGGCCTAGGGGGATCACCATCCTCCGGCATGCCGAGACAGCTGCCTCCGGAGGGATCCCCTAGCTCGATGTGGAAACATTCGCGGCTCGGGCCGCAGTCCTTATCGTCAAGGCTGCGGCTGCCGTCAGAACAGTCGGAGAGGCAGTAGTTGCATGCGGTCATGAAATCCCGCATGGCACTGGGGTTGCCAGATCCAGAAAAATCCCAGCAGATGCTGGGGTCGTCATCTTCCTCGGACCCAGAGGGTCCGTAGGTCGAGACACCCGTCAATCGGTCCCAAGGCGACCGCACACGAAACCCCAGAGGGGTTGCACTCGCCTCAACGTGAGCGCCCGCCAAAGCGAGGTCGCCTGGCGGGTTGAGGCCGAGTCGAAATGACAAAGGATGGGAATCAGCCGGTACCTTTTGGTCGACGAGGATCGACGAAGTCGCATCGGGGGCTGATCGCGCTGTCGTCCTGGGTGCGAGGGCGACGTCCTGCAGGCCCTCCGTGAGCGCGCTGGCGTCGTCCACTTGCTCGGGGTCGGCGTGTCGTGGGGGGACGGCGCTCGCGTTCGCCTCAAACGCGTGGGTGATGCCCGACGCGTCCTCCGTTGGGGCGCTGGGGATGTCGATTTGCTCGACAGCCGACTGAGCGTAACCTCCCGCTTGGCCCCGGTTGCCCCGCCTCCTCCTCCGATGGCGAGGGAGAGGATGGGGTGAGCTCGAAAGTTGTCCTTCCCCTACGCGGGAAAGACGTCGTCGATTCCGCCGCCGGCGGGCGGGCTGTCCGCCACCATTGTCGCTGTCGCGCGGTGGTGGAAGGAGTATCACGTCGTAGCTGCCATCGAAAGACATGAACTCGAGACTCCCGAAACGGAGCACCGTCCCGGGTCGAAGAGGTCGTTGGAGACTGCCCATCTGGAGCTTGACGGGAAACTACTCGTCAACACGCAGCAGGCCCCTACCTGGCACGCCAACTGTCGGCGTTCCGGGACCGGGGGGTCCCCGAGCCGACGAGTGAGTGTGCCGCGTGCCCCAGCCCAGATGGGTCGAGCGCGTGGGCGAGCGCGAAGGGGGGAGAGAGCGAGAGCGAGGTGGCCGGAGCTGGGTCGTGAGGGAGTCGGAGATCCCGCGGCCTTCGTGTTCGTCCCGCGCCCAGGTCGGGTGCGCTTGCAGTAGGGGGTTACAAGCGTCCGCGCGGGTGAGGGGAGCGAGCGGCCCCGAGAGAGCGCCTGCCCCTGCCCTTCGTTCCCGCGAGGCCAACCTTCTCTAAGAAGGCCCTGGTCCTTCCTTTTATAGGCGTAAGGAGAGGATCCAGGTGTACAAATGGGGGTGTAGCAAGGTGCTACGTGTCTAGCGGGGGAGAGCTAGTGCCCTAAGTACATGCCAAGGTGGCAGCCGGAGAGATCTTGGCACCCGGCTAGTGTGGCGTCGTGGCTGTCGGAGAAGCAATGGAGCTTGGCGGAGGGACAGCTGTCGGAGTGGTTGGGCCCTTGCTGACGTCCCCCTGCTTTCGTAAGAGAGCTGAGAGCCGCCGTCGTCATGGGTCCAGCGGGGTGCCATCATTGCCTATCTGGCGGAGCTAGCCAGATGGGACGTCGGTCCTGTTCCCTGCGGCCTGAGTCGGCTCGGGGTAGGGTGATGATGGCGCTTCTTGTTGACGTGGCGGACTCGTGCCCTAGGTCGGGCGACGTGGAGGCTCCTCCGAAGCCGAGGTCGAGTCTGTCCTGCATGGCCAAGGCCGAGGCCGAGCCCGAGCCCCTGGGTCGGGCGAGGCGGAGGTCGTTCGGCAGAGGTCGGGGTGGAGTCCGAGCCCTGGGTCGGGCGAAGCGGAGTTCATCGTCTTCCGGGGCCTTAGCCCGAGTCCGAGCCCTGGGTCGGGCGGAGCGGAGTTCGCCGTCTTCCGGGGCCTTAGCCCGAGTCCGAGCCCTGGGTCGGGCGGAGCGGAGTTCGCCGTCTTCCGGGGCCTTAGCCCGAGTCCGAGCCCTGGGTCGGGCGGAGCGGAGTTCGCCGTCTTCCGGGGCCTTAGCCCGAGTCCGAGCCCTGGGTCGGGCGGAGCGGAGTTCGCCGTCTTCCGGGGCCTTAGCCCGAGTCCGAGCCCTGGGTCGGTTGGAGCTTCCCCTGGCGCTTTTGGCTAAGCCTGGCCGCCCGTCAGTCTTACTCTTTGTGTTAAAGGCCCCAGTGACTTGGTCGGTCGGCGCGGTGATTTAGTCAGGGTTGCTTCTTAACGAAGGCAAGGCCTCGGGCGAGCCGGAGATGCGTCTGCCGTGAAAGAGGAGGCCTCGGGCGAGACGGAAACATCTCAGGGTCGGCTGCCCTTGCCCGAGGCTAGGCTCGGGCGTGGCGTGATCGAGTCGCTCGTATGGACTGATCCCTGACTTAATCAAATCCATCAGGCCTCTGCAGCTTTATGCTGATGGGGGTTACCAGCTGAGAATTAGGCGTCTTGAGGGTACCCCTAATTATGGTCCCCGACAAGTATTATCCGCTAAGTGGATTGCACTCTCATTATCACATAGGAGTGGGACTTTGCTCAGATTGTAGCTAAAGTCCCGGAGGGTTTGCATCATCCAAAGTAGTTACACGCAACACTGGCCTGCGGCAACATACTCGGCCTCAGCAGTGGATAGGGCAACAGATGTTTGTTTCTTAGAGCTCTAAGACACTAGGGACCTTTCCAGAAACTGACAAGTCCCTGATGTGCTCTTCCTATCAACCTTGCATCCGACATAGTTGGAATCTGGATATTCGATTAAGTCAAAGGTAGACCCCTTTTGATACCAGATCCCGAAGCAAGGCGTATGAACTAAATATCTAAGAATTCGCTTCAAAGAATGTAATGAACCTATCAAATAAAGTAATGAACCTATCTGTCGGGGACCATAATTAGGGGTACCCTCAAGACGCCTAATTCTCAGCTGGTAACCCCCATCAGCATAAAGCTGCAGAGGCCTGATGGGTTTGATTAAGTCAGGGATCAGTCCATACGAGCGACTCGATCACGCCACGCCCGAGCCTAGCCTCGGGCAAGGGCAGCCGACCCTGAGATGTTTCCATCTCGCCCGAGGCCTCCTCTTTCACGGCAGACGCATCTCCGGCTCGCCCGAGGCCTTGCCTTCGTTAAGAAGCAACCCTGACTAAATCACCGCGCCGACCGACCAAGTCACTGGGGCCTTTAACGCAAAGAGTAAGACTGACGGGCGGCCAGGCTTGGCCAAAAGCGCCAGGAGAAGCTCCGCCCGACCCAGGGCTCGGACTCGGGCTAAGGCCCCGGAAGACGGCGAACTCCGCTCCGCCCGACCCAGGGCTCGGACTCGGGCTAAGGCCCCGGAAGACGGCGAACTCCGCTCCGCCCGACCCAGGGCTCGGACTCGGGCTAAGGCCCCGGAAGACGATGAACTCCGTTTCGCCCGACCCAGGGCTCGGACTCCACCCCGACCTCTGCCGAACGACCTCCGCCTCGCCCGACCCAGGGGCTCGGGCTCGGCCTCGACCTCGGCCATGCAGGACAGACTCGACCTCAGCTTCGGAGGAGCCTCCATGTCGCCCGACCTAGGGCACGAGTCCGCCACGTCAACAGGAAGCACCATCATCACCCTACCCCGAGCCGACTCAGGCCGCAGGGAATAGGACCGACGTCGCATCTGGCTAGCTTCGCCAGATAGGCAATGATGGCACCCCGCTGGACCCATGACGACGGCGGCTCTCAGCTCTCTTACGAAAGCAGGGGGACGTCAGCAAGGGCCCAACCACTCCGACATCTGTCCCTCCGCCAAGCTCCATTGCTTCTCCGACAGCCACGACGCCACACTAGCCGGGTGCCAAGATCTCTCCGGCTGCCACCTTGGCATGTACTTAGGGCACTAGCTCTCCCCCGCTAGACATGTAGCACCTTGCTACACCCCCATTTGTACACCTGGATCCTCTCCTTACGCCTATAAAAGGAAGGACCAGGGCCTTCTTAGAGAAGGTTGGCCTCGCGGGAACGAAGGGCAGGGGCAGGCGCTCTCTCGGGGCCGCTCGCTCCCCTCACCCGCGCGGACGCTTGTAACCCCCTACTGCAAGCGCACCCGACCTGGGCGCGGGACGAACACGAAGGCCGCGGGATCTCCGACTCCCTCACGACCCGGCTACGGCCACCTCGCTCTCGCTCTCTCCCCCCTTCGCGCTCGCCCACGCGCTCGACCCATCTGGGCTGGGGCACGCGGCACACTCACTCGTCGGCTCGGGGACCCCCCCGGTCCCGGAACGCCGACAGTTGGCGCGCCAGGTAGGGTCACCGGACTGCGAAAAACCTAAGAGGAAGGCAAGAAGTGGAGTCGAGAACCGTCACTGGACCCACTCCGGGGTATATAAAGACCAAGGTGACGACGGTTCCAACGTACCGCCCGAACTGGACGCGGGGTTCAAAAAACGCAAAGCAAAACAGCCGTTCCTCGAACGGCTCGCGCACGCAACGGCAGCCTCGCTGACCGCCCGCCCCGGCGCATTAACTCCGCGGCTCGACGGGCAGCGCTTCTGGCGGAAGCAGCTGGCGACGTTTCGCCTTCGCCAAAACGGCCACACCAAAAAAGGTACGCCACGTCGTTCAATTTCGTATCCTTTTTTCCCTTTTCCTTCTTTCTCTATCTCTTGCAACAGGGACCGGGAAAGGGGATACCCCGAAAGGGATCCTTCCCCGTGAAGGAACTAGGCCCCGAGCCTCCTTACTGATCAGGGGTTCGAAGGCTGGCCCCCCGAAGGGTTCAACAGCCGCCTCAGATCGCGTGGGCCCGACACCCACTACTGGTCAGGGGTTCGAAGGTCGGCCCCCGAAAGGTCCCACGACCGCCTCAGGCTACTCGGGCTCCGCGCCCCTTACTGATCAGGGGTTCGAAGGCTGGCCCCCCGAAGGGTTCACAGTCGCCTCAGACACCGAGCGAGGGATGACCAGGGGTACGTTCGATACATAACCAAGGCTCGGGCTGCGCTCCCGAGGTACCCTAGGACATTTCTGAGACCAGCGGGAACGACTCTGTAACGGAATCCCATCGGAGGGAGGCAACGAGCCCTCGGACCCCGTCGCCAGGGGACCGGGTCCGGCAGATCACCCGCAGGTACTTTTGGGCGTGCCTCCGGGCCCCTAGCCGACCCCCAACGAACGGG
The DNA here is from genome assembly GCA_029449295.1 of Zea luxurians. NCBI lineage: Eukaryota > Viridiplantae > Streptophyta > Magnoliopsida > Poales > Poaceae > Zea > Zea luxurians. The sequence goes on along the minus strand of JAOPSE010000026.1, from coordinate 34,090,029 downwards.
GCACGGACGTCCACTCGGATTACCCGATTGCAGCTCACCGGAGACACCATGTTCGGTGCCCATCGAGGGTAACATGGCGCTCTCCCCCCTCCTCCTTGCGGAAAGGCGACGTAGGGGCGTATGTAAAAAAGCCGAGTCTGTCCCTGATCGACCTCTCGCTCTGTGCGGAGGCTCGGGGGCTGCTCTCGCAAACCCGGCTCCGGCCGAACCGTTGACAGCGTCAACATACCAGCCCGAGAACTTGGGCCCCGACAGTGCACCTGGGCTACGGCCTGTTCGCATGAGGGAACCGCCAGACCAGCCGAAGCATTACGCAAGGCATTAAGACCTCGAAGGAGTGAAACCACTCCTCCGAGGCCTCGGGGGCTACACCCGGCGGGTGCGCTCGCGCGCACCCACCGGAACAAAGTACAACCGAGAAAGGCTGGTCCCCTTGCAAAAAAGTGCGACAAAAGCCTCCAAGCGAGTGTTAACACTCCCTTCGAGGCTCGGGGGCTACTGTCGGGGATCATAATTAGGGGTACCCTCAAGACGCCTAATTCTCAGCTGGTAACCCCCATCAGCATAAAGCTGCAGAGGCCTGATGGGTTTGATTAAGTCAGGGATCAGTCCATACGAGTGACTCGATCACGCCACGCCCGAGCCTAGCCTCGGGCAAGGGCAGCCGACCCTGAGATGTTTCCGTCTCGCCCGAGGCCTCCTCTTTCACGGCAGACGCATCCCCGGCTCGCCCGAGGCCTTGCCTTCGTTAAGAAGCAACCCTGACTAAATCACCGCGCCGACCGACCAAGTCACAGGGGCCTTTAACGCAAAGAGTAAGACTGACGGGCGGCCAGGCTTGGCCAAAAGCGCCAGGGGAAGCTCCACCCGACCCAGGGCTCGGACTCGGGCTAAGGCCCCGGAAGACGGCGAACTCCGCTCCGCCCGACCCAGGGCTCGGACTCGGGCTAAGGCCCCGGAAGACGGCGAACTCCGCTCCGCCCGACCCAGGGCTCGGACTCGGGCTAAGGCCCCGGAAGACGGCGAACTCCGCTCCGCCCGACCCAGGGCTCGGACTCGGGCTAAGGCCCCGGAAGACGGCGAACTCCGCTCCGCCCGACCCAGGGCTCGGACTCGGGCTAAGGCCCCAGAAGACGATGAACTCCGCTTTGCCCGACCCAGGGCTCGGACTCCACCCCGACCTCTGCCGAACGACCTCCGCCTCGCCCGACCCAGGGGCTCGGGCTCGGCCTCGGCCTCGGCCATGCAGGACAGACTCGACCTCGGCTTCGGAGGAGCCTCCACGTCGCTCGACCTAGGGCACGAGTCCGCCACGTCAACAGGAAGCGCCATCATCACCCTACCCCGAGCCGACTCAGGCCGCAGGGAACAGGACCGACGTCCCATCTGGCTAGCTCCGCCAGATAGGCAATGATGGCACCCCGCTGGACCCATGACGACGGCGGCTCTCAGCTCTCTTACGAAAGCAGGGGGACGTCAGCAAGGGCCCAACCACTCCGACAGCTGTCCCTCCGCCAAGCTCCGTTGCTTCTCCGACAGCCACGACGCCACACTAGCCGGGTGCCAAGATCTCTCCGGCTGCCACCTTGGCATGTACTTAGGGCACTAGCTCTCCCCCGCTAGACACGTAGCACCTTGCTACACCCCCATTTGTACACCTGGATCCTCTCCTTACGCCTATAAAAGGAAGGACCAGGGCCTTCTTAGAGAAGGTTGGCCTCGCGGGAACGAAGGGCAGGGGCAGGCGCTCTCTCGGGGCCGCCCGCTCCCCTCACCCGCGCGGACGCTTGTAACCCCCTACTGCAAGCGCACCCGACCTGGGCGCGGGACGAACGCGAAGGCCGCGGGATCTCCGGCTCCCTCACGACCCGGCTCCGGCCACCTCGCTCTCGCTCTCTCCCCCCTTCGCGCTCGCCCACGCGCTCGACCCATCTGGGCTGGGGCACACGGCACACTCACTCGTCGGCTCGGGGACCCCCCGGTCTCGGCGTTTACTGTCGGGGACCATAATTAGGGGTACCCTCAAGACGCCTAATTCTCAGCTGGTAACCCCCATCAGCATAAAGCTGCAGAGGCCTGATGGGTTTGATTAAGTCAGGGATCAGTCCATACGAGCGACTCGATCACGCCACGCCCGAGCCTAGCCTCGGGCAAGGGCAGCCGACCCTGAGATGTTTCCGTCTCGCCCGAGGCCTCCTCTTTCACGGCAGACGCATCTCCGGCTCGCCCAAGGCCTTGCCTTCGTTAAGAAGCAACCCTGACTAAATCACCGCGCCGACCGACCAAGTCACTGGGGCCTTTAACGCAAAGAGTAAGACTGACGGGCGGCCAGGCTTGGCCAAAAGCGCCAGGAGAAGCTCCGCCCGACCCAGGGCTCGGACTCGGGCTAAGGCCCCGGAAGACGGCGAACTCCGCTCCGCCCGACCCAGGGCTCGGACTCGGGCTAAGGCCCCGGAAGACGGCGAACTCCGCTCCGCCCGACCCAGGGCTCGGACTCGGGCTAAGGCCCCGGAAGACGCCGAACTGCGCTCCGCCCGACCCAGGGCTCGGACTCGGGCTAAGGCCCCGGAAGACGGCGAACTCCGCTCCGCCCGACCCAGGGCTCGGACTCGGGCTAAGGCCCCGGAAGACGGCGAACTCCGCTCCGCCCGACCCAGGGCTCGGGCTCGGGCTAAGGCCCCGGAAGACGATGAACTCCGTTTCGCCCGACCCAGGGCTCGGACTCCACCCCGACCTCTGCCGAACGACCTCCGCCTCGCCCGACCCAGGGGCTCGGGCTCGGCCTCGACCTCGGCTAGTAACACCCCTGGTGTTACTATAACTAAAACCTGAGCATGGCATCATGAGCATGGACATTGCATATGTTTGACACACCTAGAATGCATTCACTAGGCAAAAATTTCAAACAAGTTGTATTGTTACAAAGTTTTACAAATAGGACCCTGGTTTAAGGACTTAACCCTAAGTAGTGGTTAAAGGGGTAAAACTTAACCCCAGTTGAGAAAACCTAAAGGCTTTAGGGTAAAAGTCATAAGATGACCCCAACAATAAAGTTGAATCACATTTATACCCCTGGAATACCAGAAACCCTAATTAGAACCCTGGGAAACCCTAAAACCAAACCCTAGGGACCTAAGTGCAAAATTAGTCCACTTTTGGGCTAAAGTGCAAAAACCAAGTCAAACAAGTGTTTCAAGTCTATTGGATCACAAAAATGTGGACTTGAAAGCAAAACCCTAAGTTTTGGACCTAAATGCAAAATAGGCCTCATATGAGTTTATTCTAAGTCTGAAAAATCAGTGAATGGGCTCAACTTTGGAGCTTTGTAACTTGCAAAGTATAGGGTTTTTGCCCTAGGTCACCACATCAAAGTTGAAGCCTAATCATAGGAGAACAACTTTGCTGAAGGGTGCAAGCATAGTTGTTATGAGAAATTTGGAGAAAAACCCCATCAAAGTTTGGCTGTCAGACTGCTGAAGCTGAATTTCAGAATTGCAGTGTTATGAGATGGACTTTGAGCTCAAATCTAGGTATGATCCAGTGCTCAAATGTGTTCAAGTTCTATAGTTGGATTGTAGCTGGTTTGTAGCTCTAAAACTTTACTACAGAGAGTTAGCTTAGTTTTCACACAAAAATTTAAGAAAAACGGACTCTAAGTTGGTCTGTCAGGTGCACTGAAGGGATGTTCTGATGGTACAGTGCCCTGAGTAGATCAGATCGCCAGCGCTACAAGTCCTCACCGCCGGCGACCTCCCCGCGTCAAAATTCGCGCCGCCGCCGCGGGATTCGTGCACGGTGAGGGAACGGATAACGTCGGAGTTGATAGGCGCATACGTGGCACCATTCCCTGAGCCCGGCCGAGGTTACTCACCGGCGGCCGCCGTGACTCAGTGAAATTCACCGCGGTGGCGCGCATGCCGTAGTTCTCTCTTCCTGTACCTTTTACCGACGTGGTCGACATGCTATAGTGATGCTCTTCTCGGCCGCGAGGTGACCACTGGGTCGGCGCAGCTATAAATAGCCATGCTCCACGGCGGGGTATGAGCATCGCGTACACCGTCGGTTGAACCGAAGCTGAAATTCGTGCTGCCTCTGCCCCCTCCTCCCAAATTGGTTGTGCGCAGCGAAACTATAACCCCTTATAGCCGTATAGCCCAAAGCCCTGCCCTCAATTCCACTCGTGAACGCCGCAGCGCCATTTTCCCCTAAATCGGTCCGCCGTCCCGTGAAGAACAGCCCGTTCGTGGCCACACCGCTCTGGTAAGGATCTGCCCAAATTGAGTGTTGTTCCTGCAACTCCATAAGCTTGTGATGCTCACCGACCCGTTAAATCGAACTAGACCACTCCCAATCCACGGGAACGTATACTCCTGTGCTCGGGTTCCGCCGTGCACATGGACAAGCCGTTCTCAGGGTGCTCGTGCCAAATTGTTAGGTGTCCCGAGGTCCCTGGTAGTCGCTAATGCCTCCCCGGTAGTTTGCCGTAGCCGTCGTCGCCGGCCATGGCCGGTACAGACCTCGTCCATGACGCTCGACCAGCGCGCCGCGGTCGGGGAGTCGGTTGGGGAAGAAATAGAAACCGGAGGACGTTTCGGTAAGTTGTCAGTGACCTGTTACAACAGTACGATGAACTTGGTTCTAAATTTGCAAAACCCCGAGGACCCCCGTGCAAGTCTGCCCCGCGGGCGCGGGCGCGCGCGCGAAACCGCTTGGGCCTGGGCCGCTGGATTTGAAATCAGCCCAGTACTGTTTATCGTTTCCTCTTTTCTTTTTCAGTGGAACTTTAGAAATGTGTAGAAAAATGTAGAAAAATGCTAAAATTATGAGACCAATTTTCCTAGGTTTGTTATTTTCCATAGAATTTATTAAAAATAGTTTCATGATTTTTAGATCAAATAGGGAATTTTAGGGTATTTAAAATAGCCTCAACCTATGGTTCTAGATTTTTAGAAAATAAATAATAAGTCCAAAATTTCCCAAACTTTTTATGTGAGCTTTTCACAGTATTTAGAAGCCATGGGTAGAGTTTGGTTTGATTTGGGCCTTGTGTGATCACTAAACCCAAAACCACCCCCCTGCTCCATGAACTCCTTTACTAACTCCGGAAACCCTAAGTTCCCGGAACTCTGTGAAGGAATGTTGTATTCAAGATATAACTAATAAATTTATATTACCTTTGCATCCTCATGAGCATTCCATGACATCCATTCTTATACATGTATATGATTAGAGCAAGAAGAAGAAGAAGAAGTTATTGAAGAGGGGATACCACCCACCTCTGATCCTCAGGCAGATAACTGCTTCTATTTTGACATCTGTGGATCCGAGCCAGAACCATCTGATAACAAAGGCAAGCCCCGGTGCATTTGCCACTTACCTTGATGTTTTTAAAATCTTTCTCACTTACTTGCTGCATTAGGTGATAGGAGTTGATTGATTAAACAATTCCTGCATTGCCTTCCTTGATTTTGATCACCCTCCTTGAAATCCTGCTTTTACAAAAAGGTTTTACTTTGCTTAGTATTGCTTTAGAAAAACAAAAGGATTTGTTTTACAAAAGATGTTTGGCAAAGTGGGAGGGATGTTTTTGAAAATAAAACTTGATGGTGGATCCATCACGGCCGTGATGGATTCAACATCGAAAAAGATGTACCTCTGCCAGGTACCAAAATTTGGGTTTGAAATGAGTAAGCTGAGACCGGGCGGGTGACTTGCACGAGAAGAGAGTCTCGGTGTAGTGTCTCCGTCTGAGTCGATTAAGGACCGTCTCGATGTAGGCTTGATGATCGAGGACCCTTTAACTGGTCACATGCCTCGTCATGGGTAAGCCTTGCCTCGGGCAGACTAAGGCCGGAATAAGATAACACGAAATGGGCGTGGAGCGGTGGCGAGAGTAGCGTGTACCCTCCGTGGCAAGAGGCTGGACGGTGGTGTATCTGTGCTCTCGGTTTGCGTGAACCTGATCCGGTCTTAAGAACCCCGGTGGCGGGTTGACATATGCAAGGGTTAAGTGCTACATATGTCGTGTGATTGGAGATCCTCAGCTGAGTATAATCGATTCGGATCGCCGTACCTTCGCGGTTATGAAGACTTGGTCACTGCCCTACACGTAGCATTCCACTAAAGATGATGGGTTTTTGGATAAGAAATTGGCTAGTGCAGGACCAGTGATTGAACTAGGGTAGAAAGAACTCTAGTACAGGTAATTTTACCTAACTTGACAAATAAAACTGGATTTTTAAGGATCCACTTTAGTAAGCATTTCTGCAAGACAGAGTCTTTGACTATTGAGAAGCCTTACCTTGACTCCCATATATCCAGCATACCCTTGAGAGTCTTTTCCTTAGTCGGGTAAGACTTGCTGAGTAATTCCATACTCAGGGTTTATCCCTTTGTTGTTTTTAGGTGGGGAAGTAGCAGACTTCTGCTGCTTCTGTGCTAAGGTGGTTCCCAACGAAGAGAAACAGGAATGAAGTGCGGGAGGACTCAGTCCTCCACTTAAGATCTTTTGTTTTTAGTTCTTCGGGAGAAGTTGTGTCTCCCTGGTTTGTATAATTAATACTTTTATGCACTCGTTTTTAAAACTGGTCTGTAATAACTTAACTTGAGCTTACTTTGGAAATAAATGTAAGATTATGTAATCGCTTCCGCATATCTTTATCTCCGATAATCTGTAATGTCTGCAAGACGGGTGAAACGTTCCTGGTGAGGTAAGGAAAGATACCGAGCTTGTCAAGTAACTTAGGAACATCTACAGGGTGTCTGATGTCTGTTGGACAAGGACAACTGTAGGTGGGCCTGATTACTTGGGAGGTTCCGTCACAGCTGGTATCGGAGCATAGCCCTTCTTTGCAGATATTCCAGGGCATCTTCAAAAGATTTTCAAAAGTCTTACCTAAAGATTCTTTTCTCTTCTTACCTAAGTATTCTGAAGAGTTTATATTAAAGACCAGTTAGGAAGAGTGCAACGTATAGAAGGTTGAATCAACCAGGGTTGATTCTGTACTTACTCATGCATCATGTTAAGAATTTTACTAATAAATTTCCCCCTTTAGAAAATGCCGCCGCGCACAAGAAAGACTGCGCGTAAGTCGACCGGACCTCTTGGAGTGCCTCGACATCAGCTTGCTCCGAGAGATGTAGATAGTAGTAGCGGGAGCAATGATCCTATAGGGGATCTAGAAGCAGAAGTAAGCAGGCTCCAATTGGAACTCCGCCGCAGGACAGCTATATGGATTGGAGATGGTGACCGTATAAATGAGTTACGAGCAGACGTTCGCCATCTGCAAGACCAGCTGGCCGATCGGGATTTGGCACTCGATTGGGCTGTACAATCACGTTCACGGGCATGGGCCAAGGAGGCAAGGGCTCAGGCCCGAGTTAGAGAACTCAGCTCCGCGGTGGACGACTTGCAGGTGTACTGCAATACACTCCATGAAGAAGTCCATATGCTCTACTCGCAACTACACCCTAATGAGCCTACACCACCTGCTGAGGCGGAAGCCGGACCTTCTCACGTCGCGGGACGCGCGATGGGTGGGGAATTAGACTTGTATGAACCCCCTCCTTCTTTAAGGTTGGTGGACGTCTGGACTCCCACACCCGATGAGGAAGCCGCCAAAAGCAATGGGAAACAGGACTAGTGGTGTAATAAGAGTAGAGTAGTGTATTGTAGGGAGTAGTGTATTGTAGAGTGTACTGTTATAGTAGGGTGTACGGTTGTATAATAGGTTAAGCTTTTGTAAAATGGGTAATGTATCCTGTTGTGTAATGTCGAGTCTGTACCATTACTCTTTACAGTAATGTAAAACGGAAGGTTTCTTTGGCGCATTATGTTTATTCAAATGTTTTTGCCTCAGATGCCGACCCGTACTCGAGGACAGGATGCAGCTGGAACATCCGGGGGTGGGGATGCTACCCCGAATCCACCTCCCGTTCCACCCACGCTTGCCGAGGCAATCGCTGCCTTGGTAAACGCTACAGCCGATAATACCCGCTTCCTGAGGGAGATGGCGGGTCAGCAACAGCTTCAGCAACAAGCAGGAAGAGGATTTCAACAGGGTCCCCGTGAGACCACTTATCTGGATTTCTCAGAGACTCGTCCGCCTCTCTTCGTCAAAGCTGAAGATCCGCTCGAAGCTGATGAATGGATAAGGGTCATAGAACAGAAATTTGGCCTTCTACGCTGCTCAGAAACCCAGAAGCCGTTGTTTGCGGCTCAGCAACTTCGAGGCCCTGCCAGCACTTGGTGGGGGAATTTTGTGGCCATCCAGCCGGATAATCATCAAATTACATGGAATGAGTTCAAAGCAGCATTCCGCGAGCATTATATTCCTGAGGGAGTGCTGCACATGAAGCAAGAAGAGTTTATGAAATTGAAACAAGGGGGAGATACTGTGAACCAGTACCTTAACAAGTTCAATCACCTGTCTCAGTACGCAATTGATCAGGTGAACACAGATTTGAAAAAGAAGAATTGTTTTATGAGGGGTCTGAACGACCGGATGCAGCGGAAAATGGCTGCATGTATAGATCTTACTTATGGAAAGGCTGTCAGCACAGCCCTATCTGTGGAGGCCAAGTATGCAACTTCTGGGAAAAGTAAGGGGTTCAGTGGTGATCGGCCTAATCAGGGCCCTGTAAAGAGGCAACGGTTCATTCTCCGGCCCTCTAACCAGAACCGTTGAAGTGACTGATGTTGTCCTGGAACCAGATTTAACGTACTCGGAACATCCTATTCGAGTTCTGGATCAAAAGGACAGGGTTACCCGGAGAAGGACTCTCAAGTTTTATAAGATACAGTGGAACCAGCATTCGGAAGATGAGGCTACATGGGAAACCCAAGATTTCTTAGATAAGAATTTCCCAGGCTTTCTAGCCTCTTGTAAATTGTAAAGTTTGTATAACTATGTAATAAAGGAATGAACCCCCACACCACCCCTGCCTTGTACCAGAAATCAGGAAATAAAAACATGACACATTTCCTTTTCCATTACTCACCCTAGGACTTTAAATCTCGGGACGAGATTCTTTTATGGGGGGAAGGATGTAACACCCCTGGTGTTACTATAACTAAAACCTGAGCATGGCATCATGAGCATGGACATTGCATATGTTTGACACACCTAGAATGCATTCACTAGGCAAAAATTTCAAACAAGTTGTATTGTTACAAAGTTTTACAAATAGGACCCTGGTTTAAGGACTTAACCCTAAGTAGTGGTTAAAGGGGTAAAACTTAACCCCAGTTGAGAAAACCTAAAGGCTTTAGGGTAAAAGTCATAAGATGACCCCAACAATAAAGTTGAATCACATTTATACCCCTGGAATACCAGAAACCCTAATTAGAACCCTGGGAAACCCTAAAACCAAACCCTAGGGACCTAAGTGCAAAATTAGTCCACTTTTGGGCTAAAGTGCAAAAACCAAGTCAAACAAGTGTTTCAAGTCTATTGGATCACAAAAATGTGGACTTGAAAGCAAAACCCTAAGTTTTGGACCTAAATGCAAAATAGGCCTCATATGAGTTTATTCTAAGTCTGAAAAATCAGTGAATGGGCTCAACTTTGGAGCTTTGTAACTTGCAAAGTATAGGGTTTTTGCCCTAGGTCACCACATCAAAGTTGAAGCCTAATCATAGGAGAACAACTTTGCTGAAGGGTGCAAGCATAGTTGTTATGAGAAATTTGGAGAAAAACCCCATCAAAGTTTGGCTGTCAGACTGCTGAAGCTGAATTTCAGAATTGCAGTGTTATGAGATGGACTTTGAGCTCAAATCTAGGTATGATCCAGTGCTCAAATGTGTTCAAGTTCTATAGTTGGATTGTAGCTGGTTTGTAGCTCTAAAACTTTACTACAGAGAGTTAGCTTAGTTTTCACACAAAAATTTAAGAAAAACGGACTCTAAGTTGGTCTGTCAGGTGCACTGAAGGGATGTTCTGATGGTACAGTGCCCTGAGTAGATCAGATCGCCAGCGCTACAAGTCCTCACCGCCGGCGACCTCCCCGCGTCAAAATTCGCGCCGCCGCCGCGGGATTCGTGCACGGTGAGGGAACGGATAACGTCGGAGTTGATAGGCGCATACGTGGCACCATTCCCTGAGCCCGGCCGAGGTTACTCACCGGCGGCCGCCGTGACTCAGTGAAATTCGCCGCGGTGGCGCGCATGCCGTAGTTCTCTCTTCCTGTACCTTTTACCGACGTGGTCGACATGCTATAGTGATGCTCTTCTCGGCCGCGAGGTGACCACTGGGTCGGCGCAGCTATAAATAGCCATGCTCCACGGCGGGGTATGAGCATCGCGTACACCGTCGGTTGAACCGAAGCTGAAATTCGTGCTGCCTCTGCCCCCTCCTCCCAAATTGGTTGTGCGCAGCGAAACTATAACCCCTTATAGCCGTATAGCCCAAAGCCCTGCCCTCAATTCCACTCGTGAACGCCGCAGCGCCATTTTCCCCTAAATCGGTCCGCCGTCCCGTGAAGAACAGCCCGTTCGTGGCCACACCGCTCTGGTAAGGATCTGCCCAAATTGAGTGTTGTTCCTGCAACTCCATAAGCTTGTGATGCTCACCGACCCGTTAAATCGAACTAGACCACTCCCAATCCACGGGAAAGTATACTCCTGTGCTCGGGTTCCGCCGTGCACATGGACAAGCCGTTCTCAGGGTGCTCGTGCCAAATTGTTAGGTGTCCCGAGGTCCCTGGTAGTCGCTAATGCCTCCCCGGTAGTTTGCCGTAGCCGTCGTCGCCGGCCATGGCCGGTATAGACCTCGTCCATGACGCTCGACCAGCGCGCCGCGGTCGGGGAGTCGGTTGGGGAAGAAATAGAAACCGGAGGACGTTTCGGTAAGTTGTCAGTGACCTGTTACAACAGTACGATGAACTTGGTTCTAAATTTGCAAAACCCCGAGGACCCCCGTGCAAGTCTGCCCCGCGGGCGCGGGCGCGCGCGCGAAACCGCTTGGGCCTGGGCCGCTGGATTTGAAATCAGCCCAGTACTGTTTATCGTTTCCTCTTTTCTTTTTTAGTGGAACTTTAGAAATGTGTAGAAAAATGTAGAAAAATGCTAAAATTATGAGACCAATTTTCCTAGGTTTGTTATTTTCCATAGAATTTATTAAAAATAGTTTCATGATTTTTAGATCAAATAGGGAATTTTAGGGTATTTAAAATAGCCTCAACCTATGGTTCTAGATTTTTAGAAAATAAATAATAAGTCCAAAATTTCCCAAACTTTTTATGTGAGCTTTTCACAGTATTTAGAAGCCATGGGTAGAGTTTGGTTTGATTTGGGCCTTGTGTGATCACTAAACCCAAAACCACCCCCCCTGCTCCATGAACTCCTTTACTAACTCCGGAAACCCTAAGTTCCCGGAACTCTGTGAAGGAATGTTGTATTCAAGATATAACTAATAAATTTATATTACCTTTGCATCCTCATGAGCATTCCATGACATCCATTCTTATACATGTATATGATTAGAGCAAGAAGAAGAAGAAGAAGTTATTGAAGAGGGGATACCACCCACCTCTGATCCTCAGGCAGATAACTGCTTCTATTTTGACATCTGTGGATCCGAGCCAGAACCATCTGATAACAAAGGCAAGCCCCGGTGCATTTGCCACTTACCTTGATGTTTTTAAAATCTTTCTCACTTACTTGCTGCATTAGGTGATAGGAGTTGATTGATTAAACAATTCCTGCATTGCCTTCCTTGATTTTGATCACCCTCCTTGAAATCCTGCTTTTACAAAAAGGTTTTACTTTGCTTAGTATTGCTTTAGAAAAACAAAAGGATTTGTTTTACAAAAGATGTTTGGCAAAGTGGGAGGGATGTTTTTGAAAATAAAACTTGATGGTGGATCCATCACGGCCGTGATGGATTCAACATCGAAAAAGATGTACCTCTGCCAGGTACCAAAATTTGGGTTTGAAATGAGTAAGCTGAGACTGGGCGGGTGACTTGCACGAGAAGAGAGTCTCGGTGTAGTGTCTCCGTCTGAGTCGATTAAGGACCGTCTCGATGTAGGCTTGATGATCGAGGACCCTTTAACTGGTCACATGCCTCGTCATGGGTAAGCCTTGCCTCGGGCAGACTAAGGCCGGAATAAGATAACACGAAATGGGCGTGGAGCGGTGGCGAGAGTAGCGTGTACCCTCCGTGGCAAGAGGCTGGACGGTGGTGTATCTGTGCTCTCGGTTTGCGTGAACCTGATCCGGTCTTAAGAACCCCGGTGGCGGGTTGACATATGCAAGGGTTAAGTGCTACATATGTCGTGTGATTGGAGATCCTCAGCTGAGTATAATCGATTCAGATCGCCGTACCTTCGCGGTTATGAAGACTTGGTCACTGCCCTACACGTAGCATTCCACTAAAGATGATGGGTTTTTGGATAAGAAATTGGCTAGTGCAGGACCAGTGATTGAACTAGGGTAGAAAGAACTCTAGTACAGGTAATTTTACCTAACTTGACAAATAAAACTGGATTTTTAAGGATCCACTTTAGTAAGCATTTCTGCAAGACAGAGTCTTTGACTATTGAGAAGCCTTACCTTGACTCCCATATATCCAGCATACCCTTGAGAGTCTTTTCCTTAGTCGGGTAAGACTTGCTGAGTAATTCCATACTCAGGGTTTATCCCTTTGTTGTTTTTAGGTGGGGAAGTAGCAGACTTCTGCTGCTTCTGTGCTAAGGTGGTTCCCAACGAAGAGAAACAGGAATGAAGTGCGGGAGGACTCAGTCCTCCACTTAAGATCTTTTGTTTTTAGTTCTTCGGGAGAAGTTGTGTCTCCCTGGTTTGTATAATTAATACTTTTATGCACTCGTTTTTAAAACTGGTCTGTAATAACTTAACTTGAGCTTACTTTGGAAATAAATGTAAGATTATGTAATCGCTTCCGCATATCTTTATCTCCGATAATCTGTAATGTCTGCAAGACGGGTGAAACGTTCCTGGTGAGGTAAGGAAAGATACCGAGCTTGTCAAGTAACTCAGGAACATCTACAGGGTGTCTGATGTCTGTTGGACAAGGACAACTGTAGGTGGGCCTGATTACTTGGGAGGTTCCGTCACATCGGCCATGCAGGACAGACTTGACCTCAGCTTCGGAGGAGCCTCCACGTCGCCCGACCTAGGGCACGAGTCCGCCACGTCAACAGGAAGCGTCATCATCACCCTACCCCGAGCCGACTCAGGCCGCAGGGAACAGGACCGACGTCCCATCTGGCTAGCTTCGCCAGATAGGCAATGATGGAACCCCGCTGGACCCATGACGACGGCGGCTCTCAGCTCTCTTACGAAAGCAGGGGGACGTCAGCAAGGGCCTAACCACTCCGACAGCTGTCCCTCCGCTAAGCTCCATTGCTTCTCCGACAGCCACGACGCCACACTAGCCGGGTGCCAAGATCTCTCCGGCTGCCACCTTGGCATGTACTTAGGGCACTAGCTCTCCCCCGCTAGACACGCAGCACCTTGCTACACCCCCATTTGTACGCCTGGATCCTCTCCTTACGCCTATAAAAGGAAGGACCAGGGCCTTCTTAGAGAAGGTTGGCCTCGCGGGAACGAAGGGCAGGGGCAGGCGCTCTCTCGGGGCCGCCCGCTCCCCTCACCCGCGCGGACGCTTGTAACCCCCTACTGCAAGCGCACCCGACCTGGGCGCGGGACGAACACGAAGGCCGCGGGATCTCCGGCTCCCTCACGACCCGGCTCCGGCCACCTCGCTCTCGCTCTCTCCCCCCTTCGCGCTCGCCCACGCGCTCGACCCATCTGGGCTGGGGCACGCGGCACACTCACTCGTCGGCTCGGGGACCCCCCGGTCCCGAAACGCCGACAGTTGGCGCGCCAGGTAGGGGCACGCTGCGTGTTGACGAGTAGTTTCCCGTCAAGCTCCAGATGGGCAGTCTCCAACGACCTCTTCAACCCGGGACGGTGCTCCGTTTCGGGAGTCTCGAGTTCATGTCTTTCGACGGCAGCTATGACATGATACTCCTTCCACCGCCGCGCGACAGCGACAATGGTGGCGGACAGCCCGCCCGCCGGCGGCGGAATCGACGACGTCTTTCCCGCGTGGGGGAAGGACAACTTTCGAGCTCACCCCATCCTCTCCCTCGCCATCGGAGGAGGAGGCGGGGCAACAAAGGCCGAGCGGGAGGCTGCGCTCAGTCGACTGTCGAGCAAATCGACATCCCCAGCGCCCCAACGGAGGACGCGTCGGGCATCACCCACGCGTTTGAGGCGAAGGCGAGCGCCGTCCCCCCGCGACACGCCGATCCCGAGCAAGTGGACGACGCCAGCGCGCTCACAGAGGGCCTGCAGGACGTCGCCCTCGCACCCAGGACGACAGCACGATCAGCCCCCGATGCGACTTCGTCGATCCTCGTCGACCAAAAGGTACCGGCTGATTCCCATCCTTTGTCATTTCGACTCGGCCTCAACCCGCCTAGCGACCTCGCTTTGGCGGGCGCTCACATTGAGGCGAGTGCAACCTCTCTGGGGTTTCGTGTGCGGTCGCCTTGGGACCGATTGACGGGTGTCTCAACCTACGGACCCTCTGGGTCCGAGGAAGATGACGACCCCAGCATCTGCTGGGATTTCTCTGGATCTGGCAACCCCAGTGCCATGCGGGACTTCATGACCGCATGCAACTACTGCCTCTCCGACTGTTCCGACGGTAGCCGCAGCCTTGACGACAAGGACTGCGGCCCGAGCCGCGAATGTTTCCACGTCGAGCTAGGGGATCCCTCCGGAGGCAGCTGTCTCGGCATGCCGGAGGATGGTGATCCCCCTAGGCCAGCGCCTCGCGCCGACATCCCGCGGGAGCTAGCTGTGGTCCCCGTTCCGGCGGGGGGTCACGACCCACAGCTCGAGCAAGTCCGCGGGGCGCAGGCCGGGCTCGATGAGGGAGCAGGAGCGCTCGAGGCAATCCGCCGGAACGTCGGGCAGGTATGGGCGAGCCAGCCCCCGGCCGGAGGAATACGTCACCTTCCCCAAGGTCTCTAGCACCGCATCGCCAACGATGCCAGGGACAGACCGCCACCCGCATCCGGCGGGACCGGTCAGGACCTGGCCGCCGCAGCGATGCTCCTCCGCGCGATGCCGGAGTCATCAACCACCGAGGGTCGGCGAATCCAGGGAGAGCTCAAGCATCTCCTGGAAGGCGCTGCGGCCCGGCGGGCCGAGAGCTCTGCCTCCCGAAGGCAGGGGTACCCCTCGGAACCTCGTGCCGCGACTTCCCGACTCATGCGGGAAGCCTCGGTCTACACCGGGCGCACGCGCAATACCGCGCCTGCGGCCCCGGGCCACCTCGGTGACGAGCACCCTCATCGCGACCGTCGGGCCCGCCTCGACGAAAGGGTGCGCCGAGGTTATCACCCCAGGCGTGGGGGACGCTACGACAGCGGGGAGGATCAGAGTCCCTCGCCCGAACCACCCGGTCCGCAGGTCTTCAGCCGGGCCATTCGGCGGGCGCCGTTTCCGCCCCGATTCCGACCCCTGACTACTATCACAAAGTACTCGGGGGAAACGAGACCGGAATTGTGGCTTGCGGACTATCGCCTGGCCTGTCAACTGGGTGGGACGGACGACGACAACCTCATCATCCGCAACCTCCCCCTGTTCCTCTCCGACACTGCTCGCGCTTGGTTGGAGCACCTGCCTCCGGGGCAGATTTCCAACTGGGAGGATCTGGTCCAAGCCTTCGCCGGCAACTTCCAGGGCACGTACGTGCGCCCCGGGAATTCCTGGGACCTCCGAAGCTGCCGGCAACAGCCGGGAGAGTCCCTTCGGGACTACATCCGGCGATTCTCGAAGCAGCGCACCGAGCTGCCCAACATCACCGACTCCGATGTCATCGGCGCGTTCCTTGCCGGCACCACCTGCCGTGACCTGGTGAGCAAGTTGGGTCGCAAGACCCCCACCAGGGCGAGCGAGCTGATGGACATCGCCACCAAGTTCGCCTCTGGTCAGGAGGCGGTCGAGACCATCTTCCGAAAGGACAAGCAGCCCCAGGGCCGCCCGTCGGAAGATGCTCCCGAGGCGTCTACTCCGCTCGGCGCCAAGAAGAAAGGCAGGAGGAAGTCGCAAGCGAAATGCGACGCCGCCAGCACGGACCTTGTCGCCGCCGCCGAGTACAAGAACCCTCGGAAGCCCCCCGGAGGCGCCAACCTCTTCGACAAGGCACTCAAGGAGACGTGCCCCTACCATCAGGGGCCCGTCAAGCACACCCTCGAGGAGTGCGTCATGCTTCGGCGCCACTTCCACCGGACCGGGCCACCCGCGGAGGGTGGCAGGGCCCGCGACGACGACAAAAAGGAGGATCACCAAGCAGGAGAGTTCCCCGAGGTCCGCGACTGCTTCATGATCTACGGAGGGCATGCGGTGAATGCCTCGGCTCGGCATCGTAAGCAAGAGCGTCGGGAGGTCTGCTCGGTGAAGGTGGCGGCGCCAGTCTACCTAGACTGGTCCGACAAGCCCATCACCTTCGACCAGGACGACCACCCCGACCACGTGCCGAGCCTAGGGAAGTACCCGCTCGTCATCGATCCCATCATCGGCAACGTCAGGCTCACCAAGGTCCTGATGGATGGGGGCAGCTGCCTCAATATCATCTACGCCGAGACCCTCAGGCTCCTACGCGTCGATCTGTCATCCGTCCGAGCAGGCGCTGCGCCCTTCCACGGGATCATCCCTGGGAAGCGCGTCCAGCCCCTCGGACAGCTCGACCTTCCTATCTGCTTCGGAACACCCTCCAACTTCCGAAGGGAGACTTTGACGTTCGAGGTGGTCGGGTTCCGAGGGACCTACCACGCAGTGTTGGGAAGGCCCTGCTACGCGAAGTTCATGGTCATCCCCAACTACACCTACCTGAAGCTCAAGATGCCGGGCCCCAACGGGGTCATCACCGTTGGCCCCACGTACAAACACGCATTCGAATGCGATGTGGAGTGCGTGGAGTACGCCGAGGCCCTCGCCGAGTCCGAGGCCCTCATTGCCGACCTGGAAAGCCTCTCCCGAGAGGTGCCGGACGTGAAGCGACATGCCGGCAACTTCGAGCCAGCGGAGACGGTTAAGGCCGTCCCTCTCGACCCCAGTGGCGACACCTCCAAGCAGATTCGGATCGGTTCCGGGCTCGACCCCAAATAGGAAGCAGTGCTCGTCGACTTTCTCCGCGCAAACGCCGACGTCTTTGCGTGGAGTCCCTCGGACATGCCCGGCATACCGAGGGATGTCGCCGAGCACTCGCTGGATATTCGGGCCGGAGCCCGACCGGTCAGACAGCCCGTGCGCCGATTCGACGAGGAAAGGCGCAGGGTGATAGGCGAGGAGATCCACAAGCTGATGGCAGCAGGGTTCATCAAAGAGGTATTCCATCCCGAATGGCTTACCAACCCTGTACTTGTGAGGAAGAAAGGGGGGAAATGGCGGATGTGTGTAGACTACACTGGTCTCAACAAAGCATGTCCGAAAGTCCCCTACCCTCTACCTCGCATCGATCAAATCGTGGACTCCACTGCAGGGTGCGAAACCCTGTCTTTCCTCGATGCCTACTCAGGGTATCATCAAATCAAGATGAAAGAGTCCGACCAGCTCGCGACTTCTTTCATCACGCCCTTCGGCATGTACTGTTATGTCACAATGCCTTTTGGTCTGAGGAACGCGGGTGCAACGTACCAGTGGTGCATGAACCATGTGTTCGGCAAACACATCGGTCGCACGGTCGAGGCCTACATCGATGACATCGTAGTCAAGACGAGGAAAGCCTCCGACCTTCTCTCCGACCTTGAACTGACATTCCGGTGTCTCAAGGCAAAGGGCGTCAAGCTCAATCCCGAGAAGTGCGTCTTCGGGGTGCCCCGAGGCATGCTTTTGGGATTCATCGTCTCCGAGCGGGGCATCGAAGCCAACCCGGAGAAGATCGCAGCCATCACAAACATGGGGCCCGTCAAGGACTTAAAAGGCATACAGAGGGTAATGGGATGTCTCGCGGCCTTGAGCCGTTTCATCTCGCGCCTCGGCGAAAGAGGCCTGCCCCTGTACCGTCTCTTAAGGAAGGCCGAGTGCTTCACCTGGACTCCCGAGGCCGAGGAAGCTCTCAGGAACCTGAAGGCGCTCCTCACCCAGGCGCCCGTCTTGGTACCCCCAGCTGATGGAGAAGCCCTCCTGGTCTATGTCGCCGCTACCACTCAGGTGGTCAGCGCCGCGATCGTGGTCGAAAGGCGGGAAGAGGGGCATGCCTTGCCCATTCAGAGGCCAGTTTACTTCGTCAGCGAGGTGCTGTCCGAGACCAAGATCCGCTACCCACAAGTCCAGAAGCTGCTGTATGCAGTGATCCTGACGAGGCGAAAGCTGCGACATTACTTCGAGTCTCATCCGGTGACTGTGGTGTCATCCTTCCCCCTCGGGGAGATCATCCAGTGCCGGGAAGCCTCGGGACGAATCGCAAAATGGGCGGTGGAAATCATGGGCGAGACAATCTCGTTCGCCCCTCGGAAGGCCATCAAGTCCCAGGTACTGGCGGACTTCGTAGCCGAATGGGTCGACACCCAGTTGCCGACGTCTCCGATCCAACCGGAGCTCTGGACCATGTTTTTCGACGGGTCGCTGATGAAGACGGGAGCCGGCGCGGGCCTGCTTTTCGTCTCGCCCCTCGGGAAACACCTGCGCTACGTGCTCCGCCTCCATTTCCCGGCGTCCAACAATGTGGCTGAGTACGAGGCTCTGATCAACGGATTGCGAATCGCCATCGAGCTAGGGGTCCGACGCCTCGATGCACGCGGCGAATCGCAGCTCGTCATCAACCAAGTCATGAAGAACTCCCACTGCCGCGACCCGAAGATGGAGGCCTACTGTGATGAGGTTCGACGCCTGGAAGACAAGTTCTACGGGCTCGAGCTTAACCACATCGCCCGGTGCTACAACGAGACTGCGGACGAGCTGGCAAAGATAGCCTCGGGGCGAACGACGGTTCCCCCGGACGTCTTCTCCCGGGATCTGCACCAACCCTCCGTCAAGATCGGCGACACGCCCGAGCCCGAGGTGCCCTCAGCCCCATCCGAGGCAACCTCGGCCCAGCCCGAGCCATCCTCGGCTCAGCCCGGGGAAGCCTCGGCCCCCGAGGGCGAAGCACTGCACATCGAGGAGGAGCAGAGCGGGGTCACGCCGGAACAAGATTGGCAGACCCCG
The DNA here is from genome assembly GCA_029449295.1 of Zea luxurians. Classification (NCBI taxonomy): domain Eukaryota; kingdom Viridiplantae; phylum Streptophyta; class Magnoliopsida; order Poales; family Poaceae; genus Zea; species Zea luxurians. The sequence goes on along the minus strand of JAOPSE010000026.1, from coordinate 34,070,843 downwards.
TACCTACAATATCTCCGCCAAGAAGAACTGCCCCTCGACCGGGCAGAGGCTCGGCGGGTAGCGCGACGCGCCAAGTCGTTCGTCTTGCTGGGCGATGAGCAGGAGCTCTACCACCGATCGCCGAGGGTCAGGAACTCCTGCAGGAAATACACTCGGGGGCTTGCGGCCATCATGCAGCACCTCGAACCCTCGTCGGGAACGCTTTCTGCCAAGGCTTCTATTGGCCGACGGCGGTGGCTGACGCCACTAGAATTGTCCGCGCCTGCGAAGGGTGCCAATTCTATGCGAAGCAGACCCACCTGCCCGCTCAGGCTCTGCAGACGATACCCATCACCTGGCCCTTCGCTGTGTGGGGTCTGGACCTCGTCGGCCCTCTGCAGAAGGCGCCCGGGGGCTACACGCACCTGCTGGTCGCCGTCGACAAATTCTCCAAGTGGATCGAGGTCCGACCCATGAACAGCATCAGATCCGGGCAGGCGATGGCGTTCTTCACCAACATCATCCATCGCTTCGGGGTCCCGAACTCCATCATCACCGACAACGACACCCAGTTCACCGGCAAAAAATTCTTGGATTTTTGCGAGGATCACAACATCCGGGTAGACTGGGCCGCCGTAGCTCATCCCATGTCGAATGGGCAAGTAGAACGTGCCAATGGCATGATTCTACAAGGGCTCAAGCCTCGGATTTACAATGATCTCAACAAGTTCGGCAAGCGATGGATGAAGGAACTCCCCTCGGTGGTCTGGAGCCTGAGGACGACGCCGAGCCGAGCCACGGGTTTCACGCCGTTCTTCCTGGTCTACGGGGCAGAGGCCGTTTTGCCCACTGACCTGGAATACGGCTCCCCGAGGACGAGGGCCTACACCGATGAAAGCAACCAAGCTAGCCGAGAAGACTCGCTGGACCAGCTGGACGAGGCTCGGGATAGGGCCTTACTACACTCGGCGCGGTACCAGCAGTCCCTGCGACGCTACCACGCCCGAGGGGTCCGACCCCGAGACCTTCAGGTGGGCGACCTGGTGCTTCGGCTGCGGTAAGACGCCCGAGGGAGGCACAAGCTCACGCCCCCCTGGGAGGGGCCGTTCGTCATCGCCAAAGTTCTGAAGCCCGGAACGTACAAGCTGGCCAACAGTCAGGGCGAGGTCTACGGCAACGCTTGGAACATCCAATAGCTACGTCGCTTCTACCCTTAAGATGTTTCCAAATTGTTCATATACCTCACACCCACGCAAAGTTTAGTCAACAAGGAAGGGTCGGCCTCGCCTCGGCAAAGCCCGACCCTCCCTCGGGGGCTAAAAGGGGGGAAACCCCCTCTGCGTCAAAATTTTCCTCAAACAGAAAATCTCTTTTACCAGAATATCTTCCGTGCTTTTTGACTACTTCGAAAAGTGGGTCCTGGAAACGACGGGGTACACGTAAGCAGTCAAGGCTGACCGAGCCGAGGGACTCCTACGCCTCCGGGATACGGATACCTCACTCATCACCTTCTGCGATAAGTAACTCGCGTTCGGATAAGGTGACTCCGCGGATCGAACAAATCTCTACGTTCGGAAGCCCTTCTGTCGAAGCGATTCTTCGAGTTTCCTCGACCAAGTCGGTGGTAGGGCCTCATGGACGAGTAAAAGTGCGCGTAAGCGGCAAGGCCGACCGAGCCGAGGGACTCCTACGCCTCCGGGATACGGATACCTCACTCCTCACCTTCCGCGAGAAGCAACTTTCGCTCGCACTAACATCCCTGTTACCGACAAAAAGTCCAGATGCTCGAAACAAGAGGAAAAGAGACGCAGCTTTACAACATAGCAAGGGTGTGTGTTTTGGCCTCGACGGCCGCACAAAGCATACACTACAAGACAAGCTGATCCTGCAGGCTCGGGTCCCGACTCGGGAAGGGGGCAGCGACACCCTCGGCATCAACGGCACCTTCGGCAAGGTCTGACCTAGCCTCGGACGGCGACATGGTCCGAGGGCCTCCGCTCCGAAGGACGGCGTCATCATAGCGCCCGGGCGATCGTTGTCAGGGACTTCTCCGGGAATCCAGCCCGAGCAGGCGGCTCGGCCAGCCACCTCCGGGGCCTCGGCCGACCACCTTCTGAGGGCGCCAGCCCGGTCCGAAGCCTCGGCTGACCAACCCTGGCGTCGACCCTGCCAACGGACAGCTCGGCTAGGCTCCGGCCAACCAGGTTTCATTTCCGAACCAACTCCGCCTCTGCTCATACTGATATCGCTACCCCCGGCCTCGGCTCGTCGGAGAGCGGCCGAGGGGTCTCTTTAACTAAGCTAGAGGAGCCTCGGACAAAAGGGCCGACCGAGCCGAGGGACTCCTACGCCCCCGGGATACGGATACCTCACTCGTCACCTTGACACGGGGCGACTCATGCTTGGTAAAGAGGTTCAGACAATCAGCAGACGAGTCTTAGTGCTCGGAAATGAGGAAAAAACACGGCTCCGTGCCGTAATTACATACATGTTCAGGCCCCGAAAGCCAAAATGAACAAAAAATCCGGCACTCGAAGTGCCATTACAAACGGAACTCCGGTTCCCCCCCCCCCCCCCCCCGCAGGTACGAACAACCCCACTCGATAGGGGCGGGCCTGTGGGGCTGCAGAAGACCGACGGGCGGCTCGCCGCCGCCCGCTCTGGCCACGACGACGGCGGCCCCCACTCCGGACGACCCGCAGCGCAGGCCTCGGGGTAGGCGCCGCTGCAGCCTTGCCCTCGCCCACACCGACGCTCGAGGGGCGAGGACAAGTACAAAGAGCCGGAGGTCCGAAGCGCGGATGGTGGCGGTGACCCCGTCGGTGACGGGGACTTCTCGAGCTGCCTCCACCTCGGCACCGGCGACAGGAGCCTCAGCCCTCCGGCAGATCCCCACTCAAGTCCTCCCAGATGAGTGGGGCACCGGCCTCCGCGTAAAGGCGCCGCCCCGGTGCAAAGGCAGGACCACCCCAGAACACGAACGCCGCCCTAGCAGCGCGCGGCATCCAGGGTGGTCCTCCCGTGTACACGGTGCGGCAGCCGCCCCCTACAGAAGGGGCCGCCGCGAGCCAAGCCGACGAACCCGACACGCTGGAGGTGACGACGCCTGCCGTCGACCCGCTCCGCGTTGTCGAAGTCCGGGCCGCCCGCAGGGCCAGTGAGCGCCTTCTCCCTCGAATACTGCGGGAGAGGATGACCCACGAACCCGTGCGGGAGGTAGAGCGCCGGCTCAGCCCGGCACCCACCCCAGCGAGGATGATGAACATCCTTGAAGCTGAGGGTGGGACCAAGATCACAGCCCGGTTTGCTCCTCCCCACCCAGGAGCTGGTGGTCACCGTCTCGGGTGACCCCCAGCGGAGGGGAGCCACCGGGCTGCCTGATGAAAATCCTTGAAGCCGAACGATGGCTGAAAGGTACCCGCTCTCACGGAGTGGTGTCCCCCGACGATGAGGCACGGAGACGGCGGTTTCCCCCATCCGAGGGGCTTGAAAGGTGGAAAGACACGATGCATAAGGGAGGAAGAAGACATGGTCGCCTTACGAAAGGGGTCGCCCTCCTTTTAAAGGCAACTCTCCGTGCTTGCGCCCCCAACCGTCACGGGCTGAGTCCTCTCCAACACGCCTCCAAAGCCCTCCCCTGCGGCGCGGGGCTGGGACCCGCCTGTCATGCAGACTGGCTCCGAGCAGAAGAAGCCGAACCGCCGCGCGCGGCGCGCGCGCAACCACCCAGCAGTTACAAGTGACCCTCCACTTTTGCCCAGACCAACGGGCGAAGGGGGTGGGCAGCCATGCGGGCGGCATGCAACCGCGCCAAGTGGACGCGCCTCTCCGACTCCTGACAGGCCAGCACGGAGGCTCAAGCCCACGCGTCGCGCAACCGGCGCGCCGGATGCTGCATGTAAGCCACTATGCCACTTGCGCCACCACCGCACCTCCTCGGTTGCGGAACCAATACCGCGACTCGAGGCGGCCCAGCGCGCGGCCCAGCTGCGCCAGCCTGACGCAGCGGTCAAACGTGGTCAAAAGTGGGCCGGCAGTAATGACAGTGGCAGGCGCGCAAGAGCAGCGGTCACGCCATCGGCCAAGCTCACGTCCCATCTAGAGGCAGCAAGAGAACCCCCTCTCTCACGGTGTGAAGACGACACGCCCGTGACCCGTTCCTCGAACGGCTCGCGCACGCGCAACGGAAGCCTCGCCAACTACTCGCCCCGGTGCATTAACTCCGTGGCTCGACGGGCAGCGCTACTGGCGGGAGCAGCTGGCGACGTTTCACCTTCGCCAAAACGACCACACCAAAAAAGGTACGCCACGACGTTCAATTTCGAATCCTTTTTCCCTTTTCCTTCTTTCTCTATCTCTTGCAACAGGGACCGGGAAAGGGGATACCCCCAAAGGGATCCTTCCCCGTGAAGGAACTAGGCTCCGAGCCTCCTTACTGATCAGGGGTTCGAAGGCTGGCCCCCCGAAGGGTTCAACAGCCGCCTCAGATCGCGTGGGCCCGACACCCACTACTGGTCAGGGGTTCGAAGGTCGGCCCCCGAAAGGTCCCACGACCGCCTCAGGCTACTCGGGCTCCGCGCCCATTACTGATCAGGGGTTCGAAGGCTGGCCCCCCGAAGGGTTCACAGTCGCCTCAGACACCGAGCGAGGGATGACCAGGGGTACGTTCGATACATAACCAAGGCTCGGGCTGCGCTCCCGAGGTACCCTAGGACATTTCCGAGACCAGCGGGAACGACTCTGTAACGGAATCCCATCGGAGGGAGGCAACGAGCCCTCGGACCCCGTCGCCAGGGGACCGGGTCCGGCAGATCACCCGCAGGTACTTTTGGGCGTGCCTCCGGGCCCCTAGCCGACCCCCAACGAACGGGGCACGGACGTCCACTCGGATTACCCGATTGCAGCTCACCGGAGACACCATGTTCGGTGCCCATCGAGGGTAACATGGCGCTCTCCCCCCCTCCTCCTTGCGGAAAGGCGACGTAGGGGCGTATGTAAAAAAGTCGAGTCTGTCCCTGATCGTCCTCTCGCTCTGTGCGGAGGCTCGGGGGCTGCTCTCGCAAACCCGGCTCCGGCCGAACCGTTGACAGCGTCAACATACCAGCCCGAGAACTTGGGCCCCGACAGTGCACCTGGGCTACGGCCTGTTCGCATGAGGGAACCGCCAGACCAGCCGAAGCATTACGCAAGGCATTAAGACCTCGAAGGAGTGAAACCACTCCTCCGAGGCCTCGGGGGCTACACCCGGCGGGTGCGCTCGCGCGCACCCACCGGAACAAAGTACAACCGAGAAAGGCTGGTCCCCTTGCAAAAAAGTGCGACGAAAGCCTCCAAGCGAGTGTTAACACTCCCTTCGAGGCTCGGGGGCTACTGTCGGGGACCATAATTAGGGGTACCCTCAAGACGCCTAATTCTCAGCTGGTAACCCCCATCAGCATAAAGCTGCAGAGGCCTGATGGGTTTGATTAAGTCAGGGATCAGTCCATATGAGCGACTCGATCACGCCACGCCCGAGCCTAGCCTCGGGCAAGGGCAGCCGACCCTGAGATGTTTCCGTCTCGCCCGAGGCCTCCTCTTTCACGGCAGACGCATCTCCGGCTCGCCCGAGGCCTTGCCTTCGTTAAGAAGCAACCCTGACTAAATCACCGCGCCGACCGACCAAGTCACTGGGGCCTTTAACGCAAAGAGTAAGACTGACGGGCGGCCAGGCTTGGCCAAAAGCGCCAGGAGAAGCTCCGCCCGACCCAGGGCTCGAACTCGGGCTAAGGCCCCGGAAGACGGCGAACTCCGCTCCGCCCGACCCAGGGCTCGGACTCGGGCTAAGGCCCCGGAAGACGGCGAACTCCGCTCCGCCCGACCCAGGGCTCGGACTCGGGCTAAGGCCCCGGAAGACGGCGAACTCCGCTCCGCCCGACCCAGGGCTCGGACTCGGGCTAAGGCCCCGGAAGACGGCGAACTCCGCTCCGCCCGACCCAGGGCTCGGACTTAGGCTAAGGCCCCGGAAGACGATGAACTCCGTTTCGCCCGACCCAGGGCTCGGACTCCACCCCGACCTCTGCCGAACGACCTCCGCCTCGCCCGACCCAGGGGCTCGGGCTCGGCCTCGACCTCGGCCATGCAGGACAGACTCGACCTCAGCTTCGGAGGAGCCTCCACGTCGCCCGACCTAGGGCACGAGTCCGCCACGTCAACAGGAAGCGCCATCATCACCCTACCCCGAGCCGACTCAGGCCGCAGGGAACAGGACCGACGTCCCATCTGGCTAGCTTCGCCAGATAGGCAATGATGGCACCCCGCTGGACCCATGACGACGGCGGCTCTCAGCTCTCTTACGAAAGCAGGGGGACGTCAGCAAGGGCCCAACCACTCCGACAGCTGTCCCTCCGCCAAGCTCCATTGCTTCTCCGACAGCCACGACGCCACACTAGCCGGGTGCCAAGATCTCTCCGGCTGCCACCTTGGCATGTACTTAGGGCACTAGCTCTCCCCCGCTAGACACGTAGCACCTTGCTACACCCCCATTTGTACGCCTGGATCCTCTCCTTACGCCTATAAAAGGAAGGACCAGGGCCTTCTTAGAGAAGGTTGGCCTCGCGGGAACGAAGGGCAGGGGCAGGCGCTCTCTCGGGGCCGCCCGATCTCCTCACCCGCGCCCGAGCCGATGAGTGAGTGTGCCGCGTGCCCCAGCCCAGATGGGTCGAGCGCGTGGGCGAGCGCGAAGGGGGGAGAGAGCGAGAGCGAGGTGGCCGGAGCCGGGTCGTGAGGGAGTCGGAGATCCCGCGGCCTTCGTGTTCGTCCCGCGCCCAGGTCGGGTGCGCTTGCAGTAGGGGGTTACAAGCGTCCGCGCGGGTGAGGGGAGCGAGCGGCCCCGAGAGAGCGCCTGCCCCTGCCCTTCGTTCCCGCGAGGCCAACCTTCTCTAAGAAGGCCCTGGTCCTTCCTTTTATAGGCGTAAGGAGAGGATCCAGGTGTACAAATGGGGGTGTAGCAAGGTGCTACGTGTCTAGCGGGGGAGAGCTAGTGCCCTAAGTACATGCCAAGGTGGCAGCCGGAGAGATCTTGGCACCTGGCTAGTGTGGCGTCGTGGCTGTCGGAGAAGCAATGGAGCTTGGCGGAGGGATAGCTGTCGGAGTGGTTGGGCCCTTGCTGACGTCCCCCTGCTTTCGTAAGAGAGCTGAGAGCCGCCGTCGTCATGGGTCCAGCGAGGTGCCATCATTGCCTATCTGGCGAAGCTAGCCAGATGGGACGTCGGTCCTGTTCCCTGCGGCCTGAGTCGGCTCGGGGTAGGGTGATGATGGCGCTTTCTGTTGACGTGGCGGACTCGTGCCCTAGGTCGGGCGACGTGGAGGCTCCTCCGAAGCTGAGGTCGAGTCTGTCCTGCATGGCCGAGGTCGAGGCCGAGCCCGAGCCCCTGGGTCGGGCGAGGCGGAGGTCGTTCGGCAGAGGTCGGGGTGGAGTCCGAGCCCTGGGTCAGGCGAAACGGAGTTCATCGTCTTCCGGGGCCTTAGCCCGAGTCCGAGCCCTGGGTCGGGCGGAGCGGAGTTCGCCGTCTTCCGGGGCCTTAGCCCGAGTCCGAGCCCTGGGTCGGGCGAAGCGGAGTTCGCCGTCTTCCGGGGCCTTAGCCCGAGTCCGAGCCCTGGGTCGGGCGGAGCGGAGTTCGCCGTCTTCCGGGGCCTTAGCCCGAGTCCGAGCCCTGGGTCGGGCGGAGCGGAGTTCGCCGTCTTCCGGGGCCTTAGCCCGAGTCCGAGCCCTGGGTCGGGCGGAGCTTCTCCTGGCACTTTTGGCCAAGCCTGGCCGCCCGTCAGTCTTACTCTTTGCGTTAAAGGCCCCAGTGACTTGGTCGGTCGGCGCGGTGATTTAGTCAGGGTTGCTTCTTAACGAAGGCAAGGCCTCGGGCGAGCCGGAGATGCGTCTGCCGTGAAAGAGGAGGCCTCGGGCGAGACGGAAACATCTCAGGGTCGGCTGCCCTTGCCCGAGGCTAGGCTCGGGCGTGGCATGATCGAGTCGCTCGTATGGACTGATCCCTGACTTAATCAAACCCATCAGGCCTCTGCAGCTTTATGCTGATGGGGGTTACCAGCTGAGAATTAGGCCTCTTGAGGGTACCCCTAATTATGGTCCCCGACAGTAGCCCCCGAGCCTCGAAGGGAGTGTTAACACTCGCTTGGAGGCTTTTGTCGCACTTTTTTGCAAGGGGACCAGCCTTTCTCGGTTGTACTTTGTTCCGGTGGGTGCGCGCGAGCGCACCCGCCGGGTGTAGCCCCCGAGGCCTCGGAGGAGTGGTTTCACTCCTTCGAGGTCTTAATGCCTTGCGTAATGCTTCGGTTGGTCTGGCGGTTCCCTCATGCGAACAGGTCGTAGCCCAGGTGCACTGTCGGGGCCCAAGTTCTTGGGCTGGTATGTTGACGCTGTCAACGGTTCGGCCGGAGCCGGGTTTGCGAGAGCAGCCCCCGAGCCTCCGCACAGAGCGAGAGGACGATCAGGGACAGACTCGGCTTTTTTACATACGCCCCTACGTCGCCTTTCCGCAAGGAGGAGGGGGGGAGAGCGCCATGTTACCCTCGATGGGCACCGAACATGGTGTCTCCGGTGAGCTGCAATCGGGTAATCCGAGTGGACGTCCGTGCCCCGTTCGTTGGGGGTCGGCTAGGGGCCCGGAGGCACGCCCAAAAGTACCTGCGGGTGATCTGCCGGACCCGGTCCCCTGGCGACGGGGTCCGAGGGCTCGTTGCCTCCCTCCGATTGGATTCCGTTACAGAGTCGTTCCCGCTGGTCTCGGAAATGTCCTAGGGTACCTCGGGAGCGCAGCCCGAGCCTTGGTTATGTATCGAACGTACCCCTGGTCATCCCTCGCTCGGTGTCTGAGGCGACTGTGAACCCTTCGGGGGGCCAGCCTTCGAACCCCTGATCAGTAATGGGCGCGGAGCCCGAGTAGCCTGAGGCGGTCGTGGGACCTTTCGGGGGCCGACCTTCGAACCCCTGACCAGTAGTGGGTGTCGGGCCCACGCGATCTGAGGCGGCTGTTGAACCCTTCGGGGGGCCAGCCTTCGAACCCCTGATCAGTAAGGAGGCTCGGAGCCTAGTTCCTTCACGGGGAAGGATCCCTTTGGGGGTATCCCCTTTCCCGGTCCCTGTTGCAAGAGATAGAGAAAGAAGGAAAAGGGAAAAAGGATTCGAAATTGAACGTCGTGGCGTACCTTTTTTGGTGTGGTCGTTTTGGCGAAGGTGAAACGTCGCCAGCTGCTCCCGCAAGTAGCGCTGCCCGTCGAGCCGCGGAGTTAATGCGCCGGGGCGAGTAGTTGGCGAGGCTGCCGTTGCGCGTGCGCGAGCCGTTCGAGGAACGGGTCACGGGCGTGTCGTCTTCACACCGTGAGAGAGGGGGTTCTCTTGCTGCCTCCGGATGGGACGTGAGCTTGGCCGATGGCGTGACCGCTGCTCTTGCGCGCCTGCCACTGTCATTACTGCCGGCCCACTTTTGACCACGTTTGACCGCTGCGTCAGGCTGGCGCAGCTAGTCCGCGCGCTGGGCCGCCTCGAGTCGCGGTATTAGTTCCGCAACCGAGGAGGTGCGGTGGTGGCGCAAGTGGCATAGTGGCTTACATGCAGCATCCGGCGCGCCGATTGCGCGACGCGTGGGCTTGAGCCTCCGTGCTGGCCTGTCAGGAGTCGGAGAGGCGCGTCCACTTGGCGCGGTTGCATACCGCCCGCATGGCTGCCCGCCCCCTTCGCCCGTTGGTCTGGGCAAAAGTGGAGGGTCACTTGTAACTGCTGGGTGGTTGCGCGCGCGCCGCGCACGGCGGTTCGGCTTCTTCTGCTCGGAGCCGGTCTGCATGACAGGCGGGTCCCAGCCCCCGCGCCGCAGGGGAGGGCTTTGGAGGCGTGTTGGAGAGGACTCAGCCCGTGACGGTTGGGGGCGCAAGCACGGAGAGTTGCCTTCAAAAGGAGGGCGACCCCTTTCGTGAGGCGACCATGTCTTCTTCTTCCCTTATGCATCGTGTCTTTCCACCTTTCAAGCCCCCCGATGGGGGAAACCGCCGTCTCCGTGCCTCATCGTCGGGGGACACTACTCCGTGGGAGCGGGTACTTTCCAGCCATTGTTCGGCTTCAAGGATTTTCATCAGGCAGCCCGGTGGCTCCCCTCCGCTGGTGGTCACCGTCTCGGGAGTCCGAGCCCTGGGTCCGCCTCGCCCGACCCAGGGGCTCGGGCTCGGCCTCGACCTCGGCCATGCAGGACAGACTCGACCTCAGCTTCGGAGGAGCCTCCACGTCGCCCGACCTAGGGCACGAGTCCGCCACGTCAACAGGAAGCGCCATCATCACCCTACCCCGAGCCGACTCAGGCCGCAGGGAACAGGACCGACGTCCCATCTGGCTAGCTCCGCCAGATAGGCAATGATGGCACCCCGCTGGACCCATGACGACGGCGGCTCTCAGCTCTCTTACGAAAGCAGGGGGACGTCAGCAAGGGCCCAACCACTCCGACAGCTGTCCCTCCGCCAAGCTCCATTGCTTCTCCGACAGCCACGACGCCACACTAGCCGGGTGCCAAGATCTCTCCGGCTGCCACCTTGGCATGTACTTAGGGCACTAGCTCTCCCCCGCTAGACACGTAGCACCTTGCTACACCCCCATTTGTACACCTGGATCCTCTCCTTGCGCCTATAAAAGGAAGGACCAGGGCCTTCTTAGAGAAGGTTGGCCTCGCGGGAACGAAGGGCAGGGGCAGGCGCTCTCTCGGGGCCGCTCGCTCCCCTCACCCGTGCGGACGCTTGTAACCCCCTACTGCAAGCGCACCCGACCTGGGCGCGGGACGAACACGAAGGCCGCGGGATCTCCGACTCCCTCACGACCCGGCTCCGGCCACCTCGCTCTCGCTCTCTCCCCCCTTCGCGCTCGCCCACGCGCTCGACCCATCTGGGCTGGGGCACGCGGCACACTCACTCGTCGGCTCGGGGACCCCCCGGTCCCGGAACGCCGACAGTTGGCGGAACTACAGACCTGCAATATCTCCGCCAAGGAGAACTGCCCCTCGGCCGAGCCGAGGCTCGGCGGGTAGCGCGACGCGCCAAGTCGTTCGTCTTGCTGGGCGATGAGAAGGAGCTCTACCACCGTAGCCCCTCGGGCATCCTCCAGCGATGCATCTCCATCGCCGAGGGTCAGGAACTCCTGCAGGAAATACACTCGGGGGCTTGCGGTCATCATGCAGCACCCCGGACCCTCGTCGGGAACGCTTTCCGCCAAGGCTTCTACTGGCCGACGGCGGTGGCTGACGCTACTAGAATTGTCCGCGCCTGCGAAGGGTGCCAATTCTATGCGAAGCAGACCCACCTGCCCGCTCAGGCTCTGCAGACGATACCCATCACCTGGCCCTTCGCTGTGTGGGGTCTGGACCTCGTCGGCCCTCTGCAGAAGGCGCCCGGGGGCTACACGCACCTGCTGGTCGCCGTCGACAAATTCTCCAAGTGGATCAAGGTCCGACCCCTGAACAGCATCAGATCCGAGCAGGCGGTGGCGTTCTTCACCAACATCATCCATCGCTTCGGGGTCCCGAACTCCATCATCACCGACAACGGCACCCAGTTCACCGGCAAAAAATTCTTGGATTTTTGCGAGGATCACAACATCCGGGTAGACTGGGCCGCCGTAGCTCATCCCATGTCGAATGGGCAAGTAGAACGTGCCAATGGCATGATTCTACAAGGGCTCAAGCCTCGGATTTACAATGATCTCAACAAGTTCGGCAAGCGATGGATGAAGGAACTCCCCTCGGTGGTCTGGAGCCTGAGGACGACGCCGAGCCGAGCCACGGGTTTCACGCCGTTCTTCCTGGTCTACGGGGCAGAGGCCGTTTTGCCCACTGACCTAGAATACGGCTCCCCGAGGACGAGGGCCTACAACGATGAAAGCAACCAAGCTAGCCGAGAAGACTCGCTGGACCAGCTGGACGAGGCTCGGGATAGGGCCTTACTACACTCGGCGCGGTACCAGCAGTCCCTGCGACGCTACCACGCCCGAGGGGTCCGACCCCGAGACCTTCAGGTGGGCGACCTGGTGCTTCGGCTGCGGCAAGACGCCCGAGGGAGGCACAAGCTCACGCCCCCCTGGGAGGGGCCGTTCGTCATCGCCAAAGTTCTGAAGCCCAGAACGTACAAGCTGGCCAACAGTCAGGGCGAGGTCTACGGCAACGCTTGGAACATCCAACAGCTACGTCGCTTCTACCCTTAAGATGTTCCCAAGTTGTTCATATACCTCACACCCACGCAAAGTTTAGTCAACAAGGAAGGGTCGGCCTCGCCTCGGCAAAGCCCGACCCTCCCTCGGGGGCTAAAAGGGGGGAAACCCCCTCTGCGTCAAAATTTTCCTCAAACAGAAAATCTCTTTTACCAGAATATCTTCCGTGCTTTTTGACTACTTCGAAAAGTGGGTCTTGGAAACGACGGGGTACACATAAGCAGTCAAGGCTGACCGAGCCAAGGGACTCCTACACCTCCGGGATACGGATACCTCACTCATCACCTTCTACGATAAGTAACTCGCGTTCGGATAAGGTGACTCCGCGGATCGAGCAAGTCTCTACGTTCGGAAGCCCTTCTATCGAAGCGATTCTTCGAGTTTCCTCGACCAAGTCGGTGATAGGGCCTCATGGACGAGTAAAAGTGCGCGTAAGCGGCAAGGCCGACCGAGCCAAGGGACTCCTACGCCTCCGGGATACGGATACCTCACTCCTCACCTTCCGCGAGAAGCAACTTTCGCTCGCACTAACATCCCTGTTACCGACAAAAAGTCCAGATGCTCGAAACAAGAGGAAAAGAGGCGCAGCTTTACAACACAGCAAGGGTGTGTGTTCTGGCCTCGACGGCCGCACAAAGCACACACTACAAGACAAGCTGATCCTGCAGGCTCGGGTCCCGACTCGGGAAGGGGGCAGCGACACCCTCGGCATCAACGACACCTTCGGCAAGGCCCGACCAAGCCTCGGACGGCGACATGGTCCGAGGGCCTCTGCTCCGAAGGACGGCGTCATCACCGCGCCCGGGCGATCGTTGTCAGGGACTTCTCCGGGAATCCAGCCCGAGCAGGCGGCTCGGCCAGCCACCTCCGGGGCCTCGGCCGACCACCTTCTGAGGGCTCCAGCCCGGTCCGAAGCCTCGGCTGACCAACCCTGGCGTCGACCCTGCCAACGGACAGCTCGGCTAGGCTCCGGCCAACCAGGTTTCATTTCCGAACCAACTCCGCCTCTGCTCATACTGATATCGCTACCCCCGGCCTCGGCTCGTCGGAGAGCGGCCGAGGGGTCTCTTTAACTAAGCTAGAGGAGCCTCGGACAAAAGGGCCGACCGAGCCGAGGGACTCCTACGCCCCCGGGATACGGATACCTCACTCGTCACCTTGACACGGGGCGACTCATGCTTGGTAAAGAGGTTCAGACAATCAGCAGACGAGTCTTAGTGCTCGGAAATGAGGAAAAAACACGGCTCCGTGCCGTAATTACATACATGTTCAGGCCCTGAAAGCCGAAAATGAACAAAAAACCCCGGCACTCGAAGTGCCATTACACACGGAACTCCGGTTCCGCCCCCGCGGGTACGGACAACCTCCCCGCCAGGGAAGCCCGTGGAGCGACAAGCTCTGGGTGAATCACCAGCAAACGCGGGGCACCCCTAAGCACCCCGGCAGATCCTCGCAGCCGTCCTCGCCGCGAATGCGAGGGAGAAGACGGAATGTTGCATCCTAGCTGGGCAGCAACAGTTCCCCTTCCCCGGCATGGCTGGAGGATGTCTCCGCCGTGGGGCTAAAAGGCGATTGCCACCACCAGAAGCTGGAAAATGAGGTGGCCCGCCGACCCGCGTAGGAGGTGGGGCCCCGGCTCGCCTCGCTCCTCGCCCCGGCGAGGATGACGAACACCCTCAACACTGAGGGCGGGGCCGAGACCACAGCCCGGTTTGCCTCTCCCCATCCGGGAGCCGGAGGCCACCGTCTTGGGTGATCACCGGCGGAGGGGAGCCGCCGGGCTGTGTGATGAAAATCCTTGAAGCCGAACGATGGCTGAAAGGTACCCGCTCCCACGGAGTGGTGTCCCCCGACGATGAGGCACGGAGACGGCGGTTTCCCCCATCCGAGGGGCTTGAAAGGTGGAAAGACACGATGCATAAGGGAGGAAGAAGACATGGTCGCCTTACGATAGGGGTCGCCCTCCTTTTAAAGGCAACTCTCCGTGCTTGCGCCCCCAACCGTCACGGGCTGAGTCCTCTCCAACACGCCTCCAAAGCCCTCCCCTGCGGCGCGGGGGCTGGGACCCGCCTGTCATGCAGACCGGCTCCGAGCAGAAGAAGCCGAACCGCCGCGCGCGGCGCGCGCGCAACCACCCAGCAGTTACAAGTGACCCTCCACTTTTGCCCAGACCAACGGGCGAAGGGGGTGGGCAGCCATGCGGGCGGCATGCAACCGCGCCAAGTGGACGCGCCTCTCCGACTCCTGACAGGCCAGCACGGAGGCTCAAGCCCACGCGTCGCGCAACCGGCGCGCCGGATGCTGCATGTAAGCCACTATGCCACTTGCGCCACCACCGCACCTCCTCGGTTGCGGAACCAATACCGCGACTCGAGGCGGCCCAGCGCGCGGCCCAGCTGCGCCAGCCTGACGCAGCGGTCAAACGTGGTCAAAAGTGGGCCGGCAGTAATGACAGTGGCAGGCGCGCAAGAGCAGCGGTCACGCCATCGGCCAAGCTCACGTCCCATCCGGAGGCAGCAAGAGAACCCCCTCTCTCACGGTGTGAAGACGACACGCCCGTGACCCGTTCCTCGAACGGCTCGCGCACGCGCAACGGCAGCCTCGCCAACTACTCGCCCCGGCGCATTAACTCCGCGGCTCGACGGGCAGCGCTACTGGCGGGAGCAGCTGGCGACGTTTCACCTTCGCCAAAATGACCACACCAAAAAAGGTACGCCACGACGTTCAATTTCGAATCCTTTTCCCTTTTCCTTCTTTCTCTATCTCTTGCAACAGGGACCGGGAAAGGGGATACCCCCAAAGGGATCCTTCCCCGTGAAGGAACTAGGCTCCGAGCCTCCTTACTGATCAGGGGTTCGAAGGCTGGCCCCCCGAAGGGTTCAACAGCCGCCTCAGATCGCGTGGGTCCGACACCCACTACTGGTCAGGGGTTCGAAGGTCGGCCCCCGAAAGGTCCCACGACCGCCTCAGGCTACTCGGGCTCCGCGCCCATTACTGATCAGGGGTTCGAAGGCTGGCCCCCCGAAGGGTTCACAGTCGCCTCAGACACCGAGCGAGGGATGACCAGGGGTACGTTCGATACATAACCAAGGCTCGGGCTGCGCTCCCGAGGTACCCTAGGACATTTCCGAGACCAGCGGGAACGACTCTGTAACGGAATCCCATCGGAGGGAGGCAACGAGCCCTCGGACCCCGTCGCCAGGGGACCGGGTCCGGCAGATCACCCGCAGGTACTTTTGGGCGTGCCTCCGGGCCCCTAGCCGACCCCCAACGAACGGGGCACGGACGTCCACTCGGATTACCCGATTGCAGCTCACCGGAGACACCATGTTCGGTGCCCATCGAGGGTAACATGGCGCTCTCCCCCCCTCCTCCTTGCGGAAAGGCGACGTAGGGGCGTATGTAAAAAAGCCGAGTCTGTCCCTGATCGTCCTCTCGCTCTATGCGGAGGCTCGGGGGCTGCTCTCGCAAACCCGGCTCCGGCCGAACCGTTGACAGCGTCAACATACCAGCCCGAGAACTTGGGCCCCGACAGTGCACCTGGGCTACGGCCTGTTCGCATGAGGGAACCGCCAGACCAGCCGAAGCATTACGCAAGGCATTAAGACCTCGAAGGAGTGAAACCACTCCTCCGAGGCCTCGGGGGCTACACCCGGCGGGTGCGCTCGCGCGCACCCACCGGAACAAAGTACAACCGAGAAAGGCTGGTCCCCTTGCAAAAAAGTGCGACGAAAGCCTCCAAGCGAGTGTTAACACTCCCTTCGAGGCTCGGGGGCTACTGTCGGGGACCATAATTAGGGGTACCCTCAAGACGCCTAATTCTCAGCTGGTAACCCCCATCAGCATAAAGCTGCAGAGGCCTGATGGGTTTGATTAAGTCAGGGATCAGTCCATACGAGCGACTCGATCACGCCACGACCGAGCCTAGCCTCGGGCAAGGGCAGCCGACCCTGAGATGTTTCCGTCTCGCTCGAGGCCTCCTCTTTCACGGCAGACGCATCTCCGGCTCGCCCGAGGCCTTGCCTTCGTTAAGAAGCAACCCTGACTAAATCACCGCGCCGACCGACCAAGTCACTGGGGCCTTTAACGCAAAGAGTAAGACTGACGGGCGGCCAGGCTTGGCCAAAAGCGCCAGGAGAAGCTCCGCCCGACCCAGGGCTCGGACTCGGGCTAAGGCCCCGGAAGACGGCGAACTCCGCTCCGCCCGACCCAGGGCTTGGACTCGGGCTAAGGCCCCGGAAGACGGCGAACTCCGCTCTGCCCGACCCAGGGCTCGGACTTGGGCTAAGGCCCCGGAAGACGGCGAACTCCGCTCCGCCCGACCCAGGGCTCGGACTCGGGCTAAGGCCCCGGAAGACGATGAACTCCGTTTCGCCCGACCCAGGGCTCGGACTCCACCCCGACCTCTGCCGAACGACCTCCGCCTCGCCCGACCCAAGGGCTCGGGCTCGGCCTCGACCTCGGCCATGCAGGACAGACTCGACCTCAGCTTCGGAGGAGCCTCCACGTCGCCCGACCTAGGGCACGAGTCCGCCACGTCAACAGGAAGCGCCATCATCACCCTACCTCGAGCCGACTCAGGCCGCAGGGAACAGGACCGACGTCCCATCTGGCTAGCTTCACCAGATAGGCAATGATGGCACCCCGCTGGACCCATGACGACGGCGGCTCTCAGCTCTCTTACGAAAGCAGGGGGACGTCAGCAAGGGCCCAACCACTCCGACAGCTGTCCCTCCGCCAAGCTCCATTGCTTCTCCGACAGCCACGACGCCACACTAGCCGAGTGCCAAGATCTCTCCGGCTGCCACCTTGGCATGTACTTAGGGCACTAGCTCTCCCCGGCTAGACACGTAGCACCTTGCTACACCCCCATTTGTACACCTGGATCCTCTCCTTACGCCTATAAAAGGAAGGACCAGGGCCTTCTTAGAGAAGGTTGGCCTCGCGGGAACGAAGGGCAGGGGCAGGCGCTCTCTCGGGGCCGCTCGCTCCCCTCACCCGCGCGGACGCTTGTAACCCCCTACTGCAAGCGCACCCGACCTGGGCGCGGGACGAACACGAAGGCCGCGGGATCTCCGACTCCCTCACGACCCGGCTCCGGCCACCTCGCTCTCGCTCTCTCCCCCCTTCGCGCTCGCCCACGCGCTCGACCCATCTGGGCTAGGGCACGCGGCACACTCACTCGTCGGCTCGGGGACCCCCCGGTCCCGGAACGCCGACACTATCATACTCTAAGCATTATATCCGGTCTACTAGCACAAAGAAAGTAATGAACCTATCATAGACAGGTATACCTTTTGATCAACGGACTTACATCCCTTGTCGAGGTCCAAGTGCCTGTTTGTTCCCATTGGCATCTTGGCGGGCTTTGCGTCCTTCATCCCAAACCTTTTTAGCAAGTATTGAGTGTACTTTTTTTGGAGATATGAACGTTCCTTTCTTGAGTTGCTTCACTTGAAATCCAAGGAAGTAGTTCAGGTCGCCCATCATCGACATCTCAAATTTCTGCGTTATTACCCTGCTAAACCCTTCACAAGACTTTTGATTAGTAGAACCAAATATTATGTCATCGACATATATTTGGAATACACACAAATCACCATTACAAGTCTTAGTAAAAAGAGTATGATTCGCTTTCCTAACCTTGAAAGCATTAGAAATGAGAAAATCTCTAAGGCATTCATACCATGCTCTTGGAGCTTGCTTAAGTCCATAGAGCGCCTTAGAGAGCTTATAAACATGGTTGGGATACCTGTCATCCTCGAAGCCAGGGGTTGTTCCATGTACATCTCCTCCTTGATTGGTTTGTTGGGGAAGACGCTCTTCACGTCCATTTGAAACAACTTAAAAGAGTGGTGAGCAGCATATGCCAATAATATGCGAATTGACTCGAGCCTAGCTACAAGAGTAAAAGTCTCCTCAAAATCCAAACCTGCGACTTGGGCATAACCTTTTGCCACAAATCGAGCCTTATTTCTTGTCACCACCCCGTGCTCATCTGGCTTGTTGCGGAACACCCACTTGGTTCCGACAACATTTTGCTTCGGACGTGGCACCATGCTCCACACTTTATTTCTTTTGAAGTTGTTGAGCTCTTCATGCATGGCCAACACCTAGTCCGGATCTTGCAAGGCTTCTTATACCCTGAAAGGCTCAATAGAAGAAACAAACAAGTAATGCTCACAAAAATTAGCTAATCGCGAATGAGTAGTGTCGGGTACCGTAATTAGGGGTACCTCCAATACTCCTAAACACGGCTGAAAAACATCTTCAAAACAAACCGTAAAGACTGACAAGCATGGCTCAAGTCAGGAGACGCGATCTCGTCTCGCCCGAGCCCGGCCTCGGGCAAGAACAGTAGTCTCGGACGAATTCACACCTCGCCCGAGGGCCTCCTCAAGCAGTGGGCGCACCCCCAGCTCACCCGAGGCCAAGCTCGGGCAAACTTTGTCGTACACCAACCTCGGCCATATCGCCTTACCACCGACTGTATCACATGTGCATTTAATGCGGGGATCACCTGACATCTTATCCTGACACGCGCACCTCAGTCGGCAAGGTCAAAATGACCGCAGTCACTTCGCCCCCTTTACTGACCGATCTGATAGGAAAACAACACTATTCACCCTGTTTCGACTACTGTGCTAACCACCAGGGTAAAGCTAACTACTTTAAGTCACGACCTCCCCCAAGTTCAGCCTCAGGCGCAACAGGGAGAAGGTCTCCGCCTCGCCCGACCCCAGGCCTCGGCCTTAGCCTCGGCCTCGAGAGAAGGTCTTCGCCTCGCCCAACCTTGGGCCTCGGCCTCATCCTCGGCCGCGGGAGGAGTCACAACCTCGCCTGACCTCATCCTCGGCCTCAGGAGAAATCTCCGCCTCGCCCGACCTCGGCCTCGGACCGACTGCAACATAGGGGATACATCATTACCCTACCCCTAGCTAGCTGCCTCAGGCTACGAAGGAACAAAACCGGTGTCCCATCTAGATTACTCCGGCCACAGGTAATGATGGTTCTCTGCATGCGTCCATGACGTCGATTGTTCTCAACTCCCTACGAAGGCAAAGAAACGTCAGCAGGACCCCGGGCCGCACCGTCAGCTACGCTTCTACAGGGCTCAAGCACTTCTCCGCCAGCCACGTTAGCACATAGCTACACCCCCATGTACAGCTGGACCATCTCCTTGTATCTATAAAAGGGGATGTCCAGGGCCTTCCCAGAGGAGGCAGGCAGAGAAGGCGAGGGAGGAGGCGAAGGAGGCCGACTCAGACGGCTCACTCCAAGGCCAAGCCCTCTCTCTCTCTCTCGTGACGCTTGTAACCCCTACTACGAGCACCTCGGTGCAAGATAATATAAGCCTCATCCTCCCTATTGTATTTCATCTTGCATCAACCCATCTAGGCAGGGACACGCAGCATCAAATTCACTAGTCGGTTGAGGGTCCTCGCAGGTCCAAAACGCCGATAGTTGGCGCGCCAGATAGGGGCTCGCTGCGTGTTGGCAATACTTTCCCGTTGAGTTCCAGATGGATAATCTTCAGCAACCTCTTCGGCCCGGGACGGTGCTCCACTTTGGGAGTCTTGAGTTCATGTCCCCCAACGGCAGCTACGACATGGTACTCCTCCCCCGGCAGCACGATAACAACGACGGCCACCGGCTCGCCGAGCGGAGGCGAACTCGACGACGACTTCCCCCTATGGCGGAAGAGGAACACCCGGGTTTGCCCCGCCACCCTCCTCGCCGGAGGAGGAGTAGACAGAGCAACCATGGCCAGACAGTAGGTAGCATCTCATCGGCTGTCGGACCAGAGCGAGTCGACGACAATGACCCCCCTGCGGGAGACATGTCGGGCGTCATCCTCGCACCTGAGACAACGATGGGTGTCGCTTCCCAGCAACGTGCCAACCCCAGGCGGACTAATGACACCAGCACCCTTGCGAGGGACTTGTTGGGCATTAGTCTCGCGCCTGAGATAACGGTGCATTCCGTCTCCAATGCGACTTCACCACCGTCCGTCAACCAGGAGGTACCATCCGTTTCCCATCCTGTTCCTTTTAGATTTAGCTTCGATCCACCAAGCGACCCCACTTCGGCGAGTGCTTTTGCAAGGGCATATCCTGACCTTCCAGGGTATCATATGTGGTCAACTTGGAACCTGTTGACGGCCGCCTCAACCTCTAGATCCGCGGGTTCCGAGGAAGAGGACGACCCTGACTTCAGTTGGGATTTCTCCAGACTCCGTGATCCCAATGCCATGCGAGACTTCATGTCCGCATGTGACCACTACCTCTCCGGCTACTCTGACGATGACCCCAGCCTTGACGACGAGGGTTATGGCCCAAGTCGCGAGTGTTTCCACATCGATCAGGGGGATCACGACGAAGACAACCACCTCGGCATGCCAGAAAATGACGACGCCCCTGTGCCTGCGTCTCGCGTTGAGATCCCGCGGGAGCTAGCTGTGGTCTGAGTCCCTGCGGGGGGTTAGGGCACACAGCTCGAGCAACTCCGGCGAGATGCAGGACAAGCTTGACGAAGAAACGGGGCGACTTGTGCAGCTCCAGCAAAACATCAAGCAGGAGTGGGTAGGCCGAGCACTTGCCGGAGGAGCGCGTCATTGGGCCCAGGACGTCCAGCGCCGTATCATTGACGATGCCATGGTAGGGCTGCCCCCGGCCTTCAGCAGGGCCGGCTAGAACCTAGCTGCAGCAGCGATGTTACTTTAGACAGTGCCAGAGCCATCCACCACCGAGGGGCGACGTATCTAGGGCGAACTCAAGGGCCTCCTGGAAGACGCCGCTGTCCGACGAGCCTAGAGCTCTGCCTCTCGGAGGTGAGGAGACCCCTCGGTGCAGCGTCCTCCCGACGCATGTGCGAGACCTCGGTCCACACTAAGCACATAGGAGACAGGACACCTATAGTCCGGGATCGCCTCGGCGACGAGCAACACCGCCGCGACCATCGAGCCCGCCTCGAGGAGAAGGTGCGTCGAGGCTACCACCCCAGGCGTGGGGGACGCTACGACAGTGAGGAGGATCAGAGTCCCTCGCCCGAACCACCAGGTCTGCAGGTCTTCAGCTGGGCCATACGACGGGCGTCGTTCCCGGCCCGGTTCCGAGCCCCGACTACCATCACCAAGTACTCAGGGGAGACGAGGCCGGAGTTGTGGCTCGCGGATTACAGGTTGGCGTGCCAGTTGGGAGGGATGGACGACGACAACCTCATCATCCGCAACCTCCCTCTGTTCCTCTCCGACGCTGCCCGGGCCTGGTTGGAGCATCTGCCTCCTGCGCAGATCTTCGGCTAGGACGACTGAGAGCACCTAGAGGGGGGGGTGAATAGGTGATCCTGTAAAAACTTCAAACTTAAGCCACAAAAACTTGTTATGTGTTAGCACGATTATTGCCAAGTGGCTAAGGTGAAGTCTCAACAAAACACAATACCACAAGAGATCAAGACAGAGGTGACACGGTGGTTTATCCCGTGGTTCGGCCAAGCCAATGCTTGCCTACTTCCACGTTGTGGCGTCCCGACGGACGAGGGTTGCAATCAACCCCTCTCAAGCGGTCCAAAGACCCACTTGAATACCACGGTGTTTTGCTTTTCCTTTCACTATCCCGTTTGCAAGGAATCTCCACAAATTGGAGTCTCTTGCCCTTACAAGTATATGATCACAAAGAAAGCACAGAGTAAGGGAGGGAAGCAACACACACAAATCCACAGCAAAAGCGCACACACACGGCCAAGAATCGAGCTCACAAGACTATCTCAGAGTTCTCACTTAGAACAGAGCTCGAATCACTTAGAAACACAAACGAATGCGCAGAGACTTAGTGTGGATGATCAGGAATGCTCAAAGGTTGCTTGTGTGTCTCCTCCATGCGCCTAGGGGCTCCTTTTATAGCCCCAAGGCAGCTAGGAGCCGTTGAGAGCAAATCCGGAAGGCCATCCTTGCCTTCTGTCGTCGGGGGCACCGGACAGTCCGGTGCACACCGGACATGTCCGGTGACCGATTTCTTTCCTTATCCAGCGCTTCCCGACCGTTGCAGACCGGCGGAGATCTGAGAGCCGTTGGCGCACCGGACAGTCCGGTGCACACCGGACAGTCCGGTGCCGTCTTCCGACCGTTGGCTCGGCCACGTGTCCCGCGCGGATTGCGCGGCCGACCGTTGGCCCTGGCCGACCATTGGCTCACCGGACAGTCCGGTGCACACCGGACAGTCCGGTGAATTTTAGCCGTACGCCGTCGGCGAATTCCCGAGAGCGGCCAGTTCGCGCCGAGTTGGCCTGGCGCACCGGACACTGTCCGGTGCACACCGGACAGTCCGGTGCTCCAGACCGAGCTGAGCCTTGGCTGCACACAGCCAAGTCTTTCTCTCCCCTTTTCTCTTTTTCTTCTTTCTGTTTCTAACACTTAGACAAATATGTTAGTCCACAAAACAAATGTACTAAGGCTTAGAAACATACCTTTATCTCATGATTTGCACCTTGTTCATCCATGTACATAAATTCACAATTAAGCACATGTGTTGGCACTCAATCACCAAAATACTTAGAAATGGCCCAAGGGCACATTTCCCTTTCAATCTCCCCCTTTTTGGTGATTTATGCCAACACAACATAAAGCCACTAGAACAAGTGCAAACTCAATTCAAATAACACTTAAATTTATTTTGAATCAATTTTGGCATATATGGATCATCCTTTGCCACCACTTGGTTTGTTTTTGCAAATCAAACACAAATCTCTATCTCTAAGTTAAACACACATGTTTAAGCATAAAGAGAGTCATTCAAAAAGAGATTGATCAAGGATTTCAAAAACTCCCCCTTTTTCCCATAATCAATACTTCTCCCCACAAGAAGCCAACTTTTGACAAGAGAGACAACTTAAGAATTTTGACAAACCAAAAACTCTATTCTACTATTTTCAAAATCTCTCAAGTGGTAGCTGATCCATTTATTGCTTTGGCCTTTATTTTCTCCCCCTTTGGCATCAAACACCAAAACGGGATCAATTTTGGCCCTTTAACCCCATTGCCTCACCAAAATCTTCAATTAAGAGCAAATGGCAATAAGAGTTCATGAGATGGACTTGGAATAAGTTACCCCTTATCGGAGTGCAGTGGAAGTCTTTCATGGTCCAAGTCCACCTTTTCCCTTTCAATTCTCCTTTGTGACTAACACAAGCAAACTCAAACATATGGTTAGTCTCAAAGGGTCAAGTTGTAACACATCTCCCCCTAAACATGTGCATCACATTGCAACGGACTTGTGAGGTCCAGGGAGTGTTTGTACAACTTGAGCACCATAATAAGCAACAAAAATGCAGAAAGGAACATGATCAAAATCATGAATACATGTATGCTACAATTCAATCCAAGTTCCACGAATCTAAGACATTTAGCTCACTACGCAGCCTGCAAAAGGTCTTCTCATCTAAAGGCTTGGTAAAGATATCGGCTAGCTGGTTCTCGGTGCTAACATAAAACACTTCGATATCTCCCTTTTGCTGGTGGTCTCTCAGAAAGTGATGCCGGATGTCGATGTGCTTTGTGCGGCTGTGCTCAACAGGATTTTCCGCTATTCGGATAGCACTCTCATTATCACATAGGAGTGGGACTTTGCTCAGATTGTAGCCAAAGTCCCTGAGGGTTTGCCTCATCCAAAGTAGTTGCGCGCAACACTGACCTGCGGCAACATACTCGGCCTCAGCGGTGGATAGGGCAACGGAGGTTTGTTTCTTAGAGTTCCATGACACCAGGGACCTTCCTAAGAATTGGCACGTCCCCGATGTACTCTTCCTATCGACCTTACATCCAGCATAGTCGGAATCTGAGTACCCAATCAAGTCAAAGTTAGACCCCTTTGGATACCAGATCCCGAAGCAAGGCGTAGCGACTAAATATCTAAGAATTCGCTTCACCGCCACCAAGTGACACTCCTTAGGATCGGATTGAAATCTAGCACACATGCATACGCTAAGCATAATATCCGGTCTACTAGCACATAAATAAAGTAAAGACCCTATCATTGACCGGTATGCTTTTTGATCAACGGACTTACCTCCTTTGTTGAGGTCGGTGTGTCCGTCGGTTCCCATCGGCGTCTTTGCGGGCTTTGCGTCCTTCATCCCAAACCGCTTTAGCAGATCTTGCGTGTACTTCGTTTGGGAGATGAAGGTGCCGTCCTTGAGTTGCTTCACTTGGAACCCAAGGAAGTAGTTCAACTCGCCCATCATCGACATCTCGAATTTCTGCGTCATCACCCTGCTAAACTCTTCACAAGACTTTTGATTAGTAGAACCAAATATTATGTCATCGACATAAATTTGGCATACAAACAAATCACCATCACATGTCTTTGTAAAAAGAGTTGGATCGGCTTTCCCAACCTTGAAAGCATTAGCAAGTAAGAAATTTCTAAGGCATTCATACCATGCTCTTGGGGCTTGTTTAAGTCCATAGAGCGCCTTAGAGAGCTTACACACATGGTCGGGGTACCGCTCATCCTCGAAGCCAGGGGGTTGCTCCACGTACACCTCCTCCTTTATTGGCCCGTTGAGGAAAGCGCTCTTCACATCCATTTGGTACAACCTGAAAGAATGGTGAGCGGCATATGCTAGCAAGATACGAATGGACTCTAGCCTAGCCACAGGAGCAAAAGTCTCCTCAAAGTCCAAACCTACGACTTGGGCATAACCTTTTGCCACAAGTCGAGCCTTGTTCCTTGTCACCACTCCGTGCTCGTCTTGTTTGTTGCGGAACACCCACTTGGTTCCCACAACATTTTGCTTGGGACGAGGCACCAGCGTCCAAACTTCATTGCGCTTGAAGTTGTTGAGTTCCTCCTGCATGGCCAACACCCAATCCGGATCTAGCAAGGCCTCCTCTACCCTGAAAGGCTCAATAGAGGAGACAAAAGAGTAATGCTCACAAAAATTAACTAATCGAGATCGAGTAGTTACTCCCTTGCTAATGTCACCCAAAATTTGGTCGACGGGATGATCCCTTTGAATCATCGCTCGAACTTGGGTTGGAGGTGCCGGTTGCGCTTCTTCCTCCATCACTTGATCGTCTTGTGCTCCCCCTTGATCACACGCCTCCTTTTGATGAACCTGTTCATCGTCTTGAGTTGGGGGATGCACCGTCGTTGAGGAAGAAGGTTGATCACGTTCATCCTGTTCCTGTGGCCGAACGTCTCCAATCGCCATGGTTCGTATAGCGGCCGTCGGAACATCTTCTTCATCTACATCATCACAATCAACAACTTGCTCTCTTGGAGAGCCATTAGTCTCATCAAATACAACGTCGCTAGAGACTTCAACCAAACCCGAAGATTTGTTGAAGACCCTATACGCCTTTGTATTTGAATCATAACCTAATAAAAACCCTTCTACAGCTTTGGGAGCAAACTTAGAATTTCTACCCTTCTTCACTAGAATGTAGCACTTGCTCCCAAATACACGAAAGTACGATACATTGGGTTTGTTACCGGTTAGTAGCTCATATGACGTCTTCTTGAGGAGGCGGTGAAGGTAGACCCTGTTGATGGCGTGGCAAGCCGTGTTCACGGCTTCCGACCAAAAGCACTCGGGGGTCTTGAACTCTCCAAGCATCGTCCTCGCCATATCGATTAGCGTCCTGTTCTTCCTCTCTACCACACCATTTTGCTGTGGTGTGTAGGGAGCGGAGAACTCGTGCTTGATTCCTTCCTCCTCAAGAAACTCCTCCACTTGAAGGTTCTTGAACTCGGACCCATTGTCGCTCCTTATCTTCTTCACCCTGAGCTCAAACTCATTTTGAGCTCTCCTGAGGAAGCGCTTGAGGGTCCCTTGAGTTTCAGACTTATCCTGCAAAAAGAACACCCAAGTGAAGCGGGAAAAGTCATCAACAATAACTAAACCATACTTACTTCCTCCTATGCTTAGATAGGCGACGGGTCCGAAGAGGTCCATATGCAGCAGCTCCAGGGGTCTCGACGTGGTCATCACATTCTTGCTGTGATGTGCTCCTCCCACTTGTTTACCTGCCTGACAAGCTGCACAAGGTCTATCTTTTTCGAAATAAACATTTGTTAGACCTATCACGTGTTCTCCCTTTAGAAGCTTGTGGAGGTTCTTCATCCCCACATGTGCTAAGCGGCGATGCCACAGCCAGCCCATGCAAGTCTTAGCCATTAAGCATGCATCTAGACCGGCCTCTTCTTTTGCAAAATCTACTAAGTAAAGCTTGCCGTCTAGTACACCCTTAAAAGCTAGTGAACCATCACATCTTCTAAAGACAGACACATCTACATTAGTAAAAAGGCAATTATATCCCATTTGACATAGTTGACTAACAGATAGCAAATTATATCCAAGACTCTCCACTAGGAATACATTTGATATAGAATGCTCATTAGAAATTGCAATTTTACCTAACCCTTTTACCTTGCCTTGATTCCCATCACCGAATATAATTGAATCTTGGGAATCCTTATTCTTGACGTAGGAGGTGAACATCTTCTTCTCCCCCGTCATATGGTTTGTGCATCCGCTGTCGATAATCCAGCTTGAACCCCCGGATGCATAAACCTGCAAGGCAAATTTAGGCTTGGGTCTTAGGTACCCAACTCATGTTGGGTCCTGCAAGGTTAGCACAAATATCTTTAGGGACCCAAATGCAAGATTTATCTCCCTTGCATCTAGCCCCTAATTTCCTAGCAACAACCTTCTTACCCTTTCTACAAATAGCAAAGGAAGAATTACAAGCATAATAAATGGTAGAAGGTTCATTCACTACTTTCCTAGGAGCATGAATAACATTCTTTCTAGGTACATGAGCAATATCTCTCCTAGGCATATGTACAACATTTCTCCTATCATGCTTATAAGAAGAACTAGAAGCAAACATGGCATGAGAATCATAAACATGTGAATCATTATAAGCATTTCTAGCATTTCTCTTATCATAATACATAAAAGCATGGTTCCTTTTAGCACTACTAGCCATAGGGGCCTTCCCTTTCTCCTTGACGAAGATGGGAGCCTTATGGCTTGTTAAGTTCTTGGCCTCTCTCTTGAAGCCAAGACCATCCTTAATTGAGGGGTGTCTACCAACCGTGTAGGCATCCCTTGCAAATTTTATCTTATCAACTTCACTTTTGCTAGTCTTAAGTTGAGCATTAAGACTAGCCACTTCATCTTTTAGTTTTGAAATTGAAACTAAGTGTTTGCTACAAGTGTTAACATCAAAATCCTTACACCTAGTGCAAATTGTAACATTTTCAACACAAGACTTAGATTTATTTGTTACTTCTAATTTAGCATTTAAATCATGATTAACACTTTGTAAAGTAGCAATGGTTTCATGACAAGAAGATATTTCACTAGAAAGCACTTCATTTCTTTTCACTTCTAAAGCATATGATTTTTGTGCCTCTACAAACTTATCATGTTCATCATACAATAAATCCTCTTGCTTTTCTAAAAGCCTATCCTTTTCATTCAAAGCATCAATCAATTCATTGATTTTATCTATCTTAGATCTATCTAAGCCTTTGAACAAGCAAGAATAATCTATGTCATCATCGTCACTAGACTCACTATCACTAGAAGAAGCATAAGTGGAGTCTTGAGTACTTACCTTCTTCTCCCTTGCCATAAGGCAAGTGAGACGCTCGTTGGGGAAGAGAGCCGATTTGTTGAAGGCAGTGGCGACGAGTCCTTCGTTGTCGGAGTCGGAGGAGGAGCAATCCGAGTCCCACTCCTTTCCTAGATGCGCCTCGCCCTTTGCCTTCTTGTATTGCTTCTTCTTCTCTCTTTTGTTCCCCTTTTCCTGGTCACTTTCATTATCGGGACAGTTAGCAATGAAATGACCAAGCTTACCGCATTTGAAGCATGAGCGCTTCCCCTTGGCTTTGGTCTTGCTTGGTTGTCCCTTGTGACCTTTAAGCACCGTCTTGAATCTTTTAATGATGAGAGCCATCTCTTCATCATTGAGTCCGGCCGCCTCAACTTGCGCCACCTTGCTAGGTAGCGACTCCTTGCTCCTCGTTGCCTTTAGAGCAATGGGTTGAGGCTCGTGGAGTGGTCCGTTCAACGCGTCGTCGACGTATCTTGCTTCCTTGATCATCATCCGTCCGCTCACGAATTTTCCAAGTACTTCCTCGGGCGTCATCATCGTGTACCTGGGATTCTCACGAATATTGTTCACGAGATGAGGATCAAGAACGGTAAAGGACCTGAGCATTAGGCGGACGACATCGTGATCCGTCCAACGCGTGCTTCCGTAGCTCCTTATTTTGTTGATAAGGGTCTTGAGCCGGTTGTACGTCTGAGTTGGCTCCTCTCCCCTTATCATGGCGAACCGTCCAAGCTCGCCCTCCACCAACTCCATCTTGGTGAGCATGGTGATGTCGTTCCCCTCGTGAGAGATCTTGAGGGTGTCCCATATCTGCTTGGCATTGTCCAAGCCGCTCACCTTATTGTACTCTTCCCTGCACAAAGATGCTAAGAGAACAGTAGTAGCCTGTGCATTTTTATGAATCTGTTCATTTATAAGCATAGGGCTATCCGAGCTATCGAATTTCATTCCGTTCTCCACAATCTCCCATATGCTAGGATGGAGAGAGAATAAGTGACTACGCATTTTGTGACTCCAAAATCCGTAGTCCTCCCCATCGAAGTGTGGAGGTTTGCCAAGAGGAATGGAAAGCAAATGCGAATTCGAACTATGTTGAATACGGGAATAATCAAATGAAAAGTTCGAATTGACCGTCTTCCTGTAGTCGTTGTCGTCGTCCTTTTGGGAAGAAGTGGATTCATCACTATCGTCGTAGTAGATGATCTCCTTGATACGCCTCGTCTTCTTCTTCTTCCCTTCCTTTCGTCTATGGCCCGAGCCGGAGTCGGTAGGCTTGTCGTCCTTCGGCTCGTTGACGAAGGTCTCCTTTTCTTTGTCGTTGATCACAATACCCTTCCCCTTAGGATCCATCTATTCGGGCGGTTAGTCCCTTTGTGAATAGAACGGCTCTGATACCAATTGAGAGCACCTAGAGGGGGGGTGAATAGGTGATCCTGTAAAAACTTCAAACTTAAGCCACAAAAACTTGTTATGTGTTAGCACGATTATTGCCAAGTGGCTAAGGTGAAGTCTCAACAAAACACAATACCACAAGAGATCAAGACAGAGGTGACACGGTGGTTTATCCCGTGGTTCGGCCAAGCCAATGCTTGCCTACTTCCACGTTGTGGCGTCCCGACGGACGAGGGTTGCAATCAACCCCTCTCAAGCGGTCCAAAGACCCACTTGAATACCACGGTGTTTTGCTTTTCCTTTCACTATCCCGTTTGCAAGGAATCTCCACAAATTGGAGTCTCTTGCCCTTACAAGTATATGATCACAAAGAAAGCACAGAGTAAGGGAGGGAAGCAACACACACAAATCCACAGCAAAAGCGCACACACACGGCCAAGAATCGAGCTCACAAGACTATCTCAGAGTTCTCACTTAGAACAGAGCTCGAATCACTTAGAAACACAAACGAATGCGCAGAGACTTAGTGTGGATGATCAGGAATGCTCAAAGGTTGCTTGTGTGTCTCCTCCATGCGCCTAGGGGCTCCTTTTATAGCCCCAAGGCAGCTAGGAGCCGTTGAGAGCAAATCCGGAAGGCCATCCTTGCCTTCTGTCGTCGGGGGCACCGGACAGTCCGGTGCACACCGGACATGTCCGGTGACCGATTTCTTTCCTTATCCAGCGCTTCCCGACCGTTGCAGACCGGCGGAGATCTGAGAGCCGTTGGCGCACCGGACAGTCCGGTGCACACCGGACAGTCCGGTGCCGTCTTCCGACCGTTGGCTCGGCCACGTGTCCCGCGCGGATTGCGCGGCCGACCGTTGGCCCTGGCCGACCATTGGCTCACCGGACAGTCCGGTGCACACCGGACAGTCCGGTGAATTTTAGCCGTACGCCGTCGGCGAATTCCCGAGAGCGGCCAGTTCGCGCCGAGTTGGCCTGGCGCACCGGACACTGTCCGGTGCACACCGGACAGTCCGGTGCTCCAGACCGAGCTGAGCCTTGGCTGCACACAGCCAAGTCTTTCTCTCCCCTTTTCTCTTTTTCTTCTTTCTGTTTCTAACACTTAGACAAATATGTTAGTCCACAAAACAAATGTACTAAGGCTTAGAAACATACCTTTATCTCATGATTTGCACCTTGTTCATCCATGTACATAAATTCACAATTAAGCACATGTGTTGGCACTCAATCACCAAAATACTTAGAAATGGCCCAAGGGCACATTTCCCTTTCAACGACCTAGTCAAGGCCTTCACTGGAAATTTCCAAGGTACGTACGTACGCCCTAGGAACTCGTGGGATCTCCGGAGCTGCCGCCAGCAGCCAGAGGAATCCCTGCGAGAGTACATCCAACGGTTTTCGAAGCAGTGCACCGAGTTACCTAACCTCACCGACTCGGATGTCATCGGGGCCTTCCTCAGCGGCACCACATGTCAGGACCTGGTGAGCAAACTAGGGCATAAGACGCCCACCAAGGCGAGCGAATTGATGGACATAGCCACCAAGTTCGCCTCTGGCCAGGAGGCGGTCGAAGCCATCTTTCGGAAGGACAAGCAGCCTCAGGGAAGACAGAAGGAAGACATCCCCGAGGCGTCCGTCCAGCGTGGCATGAAGAAGAAGACCAGGAAGAAGGCGCAAGCAAAACGCGACGGATCTCGTCGCTGCTGCCAAGCACCGGAACCCTCGGAAGCCTCCCAGAGGGGCCAACATGTTCGACAAGATGCTCAAGGAGTCGTGCCCCTATCATAGGGGTCCCATCAAGCACACCCTTGAAGAGTGCGACATGATTCGGCATTACTTCAATAAGGCCGAGCCCTCGGCAGAAGGTGGCAAGGACCACGGCAACAACAACAAGGGGGGCAACAAGGAAGAGGAGTTCCCGGAGGTCCACAACTGCTTCATGATCTATGGTGGGCGTAGCGAATGCCTCGGCTCGACACCGCAAGCAGGAGCGCTGAGAGGTCTGCTCGGTGAAGGTAGCGGCGCCAGTCTACCTAGACTGGTCCGAGAAGCCCATTACCTTCGACCAAGGCAACCACCCCAACTGCGTACCGAGCCCAGGAAGGTACCCGCTTGTCGTCGACCCTATCATTGGCAACGCTAGGCTCTCCAAGGTCCTCATGGATGGAGGCAGCAGCCTCAACATCATCTACACCGAGACCCTAGGGCTCTTGGGGGTCGATTTGTCCACGATCCGGGCCGGCGCGGCACCTTTCCACGGGATCGTCCCAGGCAAGCGTGTCCTGCCCCTTGGGCAACTTGACTTGCCCGTCTGCTTCGGAACTCCCTCCAATTTCCGAAAGGAAACCCTCACTTTCGAGGTAGTCGGGTTCCGAGGGACCTATCACGCGGTGTTGGGAAGACCGTGCTACGCCAAGTTCATGGCCGTCCCCAACTACACGTACCTCAAGCTCAAGATGTCAGGCCCCAAGGGAACCATCACTGTCGGATCCTCATACCGCCACACTTACGAGTGCAACGTGGAATGCGTGGAGTACGCCGAAGCCCTTGCCGAGTCCGAAGCCCTCATCGCCGACCTGGATTGCCTCTCCAAAGAGGCGCCCGACGCGAAGCGGCACGCCGGCAACTTCGAACCAGCCGAGGCGGTTAAGTCCGTCTCCCTCGACCCCAGCAACGACGCCAGCAAGAAAGTCAGGATCGGCTCCGAGCTCGACCCCAAATAGGAAGCAGTGCTCGTCGACTTTCTCCGCGCAAACGCCGAAATTTTTGCGTGGAGTCCCTCAAACATGCCAGGCATACCGAGGGATGTCGCCGAGCACTCACTAGACATCCGAGCCGGAGCCCGACCTGTGAAACAGCACCTGCGCCGTTTTGATGAAGAAAAGCGCAGAGCCATAGGCAAGGAGGTCCACAAGCTAATGGCTGCAGGGTTCATCAAAGAGGTATTCCATCTAGAATGGTTGGCTAACCCTGTACTTGTAAGGAAAAAAGGTGGGAAATGGAGGATGTGTGTAGACTACACTGGGTTAAACAAGGCATGTCCAAAGGTTCCCTACCCTCTGCCCCGCATCGATCAAATTGTGGACTCCACCGCTGGGTGCGAAACCCTGTCTTTCCTCGATGCCTATTCAGGCTATCACCAAATCAAGATGAAAGAATCCGACCAGCTCGCGACTTCTTTCATCACACCTTTTGGCATGTATTGTTATACTACTATGCCATTTGGCTTGAGGAATGCAGGTGCAACATACCAAAGGTGCATGAACCATGTGTTCGGGGAACACATCGGCAGAACGGTCGAGGCTTACGTCGATGATATCATTGTTAAAACAAGAAAAGCCTCCGATCTCATCTCCGACCTTGAAGTGACATTCAGGTGCCTAAAAGTGAAGAGCGTGAAACTCAATCCCGAGAAATGTGTCTTCGAAGTACCCCAAGGCATGCTCCTGGGGTTCATCGTCTCCGAACGAGGCATCGAGGCCAACCCAGAGAAAATCACGGCCATCACCAACATGGGACCCATCAAAGATTTAAAAGGAGTACAAAGGGTCATGGGATGCCTTGCAGCTCTGAGCCGCTTCATCTCACGCCTTGGCGAGAAGGGGTTGCCCTTATACTGCCTCATAAGGAAGGCCGAGCGCTTCACTTGGACTCCCGAGGCCGAGGAAGCCCTCGGAAACTTAAAGGCACTTCTTACTAATGTGCCCATCTTGGTGCCCCCCGCTGCGGGAGAGAGCCTCTTGATTTACGTAGCCACAACCACTCAGGTGGTCAGCGCTGCGGTCGTAGTCGAGAGACGAGAAGAGGAGCATGCATTGCTCATCCAGAGGCCAGTCTACTTCATTAGCAAGGTGCTATCTGAGACCAAAATCCGCTATCCGCAAATCCAGAAGCTACTGTACACAGTGATTCTAACACGACAAAAGCTGCGACACCACTTCGAGTCTCATCCGGTGACTGTGGTGTCATCCTTCCCCCTGGGAGAGATCATCCAGTGCCGAGAGGCCTCGGGTAGGATAGCAAAATGGGCAGTGGAACTCATGGGGGTAACACTCTCATTCGCTCCTTGGAAGGCCATAAAATCCCAAGTCTTGGCAGACTTCCTGGCTGAATGGGTAGACACCCAATTGCCGATTGCTCCAATCTAGGCCAAACTTTGGACTATGTACTTCGATGGGTCGCTTATGAAAACCGGAGCAGGTGCTGGCTTGCTCTTCATCTCACCCCTCGGCAAACATGTGCGCTATGTGTTACGCCTCCATTTTCCGGCGTCAAACAACGTGGCCGAGTACGAGGCCTTGGTTAATGGATTGCGCATCGCCGTCGAGCTAGGGGTTCGGCGCCTCGACGCTCGTGGCGACTCATAGCTCGTTATTTGACCAAGTCATGAAGAACTCTCACTGCCGCGATCAGAAGATGAAGGCCTACTGTGATGAAGTTCGGCGCTTGGAAGATAAGTTCTATGGGCTAGAACTCAACCATGTTGCTCGACGGTACAACGAGACCGCGGATGAGCTGGTGAAAATAGCCTCGGGGCGAACGATGGTTCCCCCGAATGTCTTCTCCAGGGATATATATCAACCATCCGTTAAACTCAACGACGCACTCGAGCCCGAGGAGACCTCGGTCCAGCCTGAGGTACTCTCAGCCGCTAAGGGTGAGGCCCTGCACGTCGAGATAGAGCAGAGCGGGGTCACACCAAACCTAAACTGGCAGACCCCGTACCTGGAATATCTCCTCCGAGGAGAGCTGCCCCTCGACCAGGCCGAAGCTCGGCGACTGGCTTGGCGCGCCAAGTAATTTGTTTTACTGGGTGATGAAAAAGAGTTGTACCACCGCAGCCCCTCGGGCATTCTCCAACGATGCATATTCATCGCCCAAGGACAAGAGCTGTTACAAGAAATACACTCAGGGGCTTGCGGTCACCATGCAGCACCTCAAGCCCTCGTCAGAAACGCCTTCCGACAAGGTTTCTACTAGCCAACCGCAGTGGCCAACGCCACTAGGATTGTACGCTCCTGCCGAGGGTGTCAATTCTACGCAAGACAGATGCACCTGCCCGCTCAGACCCTCCAGACGATACCTATCACTTGATCGTTCGCTATGTGGGGTTTGGACCTCGTCGGTCCCTTGCAGAAGGCACCCGGGGGCTTCACGCACCTGCTGGTCGCCATCGACAAATTCTCCAAGTGGATCGAGGTCCGACCCTTAACCAGCATCGGGTCCGAGCAGGCGGTGACGTTCTTCACAAATATCATCCACCGCTTTGGGGTCCCAAACTCCATCATCACCGACAACGGCACGCAGTTCACTGGGAAAAAGTTCCTAGACTTCTACGAAGGCCACCACATTCGAGTGGACTGGGCCACCGTGGCTCATCCCAAGACAAACGGGCAGGTGGAGCGCGCCAATGGCATGATTTTGCAGGGACTAAAGACGAGGATCTACAACGACCTCAACAAGTTTGGCAAGCGGTGGATAAAAGAACTACCCTCGGTGGTTTGGAGTCTGAGGACGACGCCGAGCCGGGCCACGGGCTTCTCGCCGTTTTTCCTAGTCTATGGGGCCGAGGCCATCTTACCCACGGACTTGGAATATGGTTCCCCAAGGACAAAGGCTTACGACGACCGAAGCAACCAGGCCAGCCGAGAAGATTGCGAGAAGATTCATTGGACCAGCTGGAAGAGGCTCGGGACGTAGCCTTACTACACTCGGCGCGGTAT